>CM038677.1:152724043-153946391 GCA_021605205.1 Aegilops longissima
GAATAAAAGATATGAATTTTTCAAATCTAAAACTATTCTGTTAAAACAGAAAAAACGAAAATAAAGAAAAACGGGCTAACTGGGCCTAACCAACGCCCTGTGCGTAATATAACTAAACGGTCCTAGGGTTTAAACGAATCGGGCCGATCTAAATAAAACCCTAATAAATAAACCGGAACTAACCGGACCGAACCGGTTTTTATTTAAAAGAACATACCCCTTCGGGGGTTACTAATCTACACCGTAGAATCGGGATCGGACGGCGGGGGTGAAGTCCGGCGAGTTACCGGAGATCGACGGCGGCGGCGGCTCGGGCGGCGAAAAGGCCGGCTCTCGGTGGTCGGGGGCGTCGGCGGAGTGCTCCGGCGGGTGCGGCGCGACGAGGGGGTGGTTCTGGTGGAGTCAACGGAGCTCGGGGAGGGCTAGGGCGAGCTCGGGGTGGAAAATGGCGGCGGCGGCGTGCTCGGGCTCCGGTGAGTGCATGCGGCGAGGGATAGGGGTCCGGTGAGGGGGCGAGGGGGGGAATGGGGTGCGGGGAGGGGGTATTTATAGGGCGGTGCACGGCTTGGGCGAGGGGGCAAGCCGGGCGAGAGATCCGCGGCGAATCCCGGATCCTTCGGGATCCGGCGAGCGGCGGCGCGGGTGAGTGGCGCGGGCGAGGGGAAGGAGACGGGTGAGGGTCCACCTGTCGGCGACGGCGGGGAGCGGGCGACGGGTCGGTCGACCGATGCGGGGAGTTTCGCCAGGGGTGCGGTCGGCTCATTGGGCTGCTCATTGGGCCTCTCGGCGCCAGGGCCACCCGGTGGCAAGCGCGCCGAGTGGGCTGCCCAGGTGCTGGCTGGGCCAGTCGGCCTGGCTGGTGCCTGGGCATTTTTTTTTCTTTTTCCAATTTATTTTTTTTTGAAAAAAATAAAAACAGAGATAGAATATAAAATATAAATATTTTATCTAGGACATATATATACCAAAATGATCAGGGGAATATTCCTATCATTTGAACATTTTTCCAGGGCAAAATCCAAAGTTTATAAAATTCATTTTTCCAAATTTCAAATAAACTCAAGTTTGAATTCAAAACTTTTGGCAATGTTTTCCTCTGATATTTTTGGAGTGTCATGTTTACTCCTCTCATACTTTTCTCAAGAATTTATCAGCATAGTTTTTTTTGAAATGATCCACTTGCCAAAATTTGAATTCAAATACCAAAACTCAAAATCTTCAAACTCCAAATGGCACTCAAATTCAAAAAGAATGCATAGATGCTTAGCTATAATTGTAAAACATTCCAAATAGGAAATTTGGGATGTTACAAACCTACCACTTTTAAGATGAATCTCACCTCGAGATTCGGGTTGGCTAGCAAATAGGTGCGGTGGTCTCAAGAAGGTCTTCTTCGCCCTCCTGTGGCTTCCTCTTCGAGTGGTGACTCCACAAGACCTTGCAAAACTTGATGACCTTGCTGCGGGTGACTCGCCGCAGTCTCGAGAATTCGGACGGTTTCTCCTTATAAGTCGATCACCGTCAAGCTATATTACCTCTAGGGGCACCGTGTCTCTCAACGGAATATCGGCCATGTCGGCATGACACTTCTTCACCGAGAAACATGGAAGACATCATGGACTCCGACAATCCTTCCGCAATTCCAACTTGTATGCAACCTCTCCACGACGTTCGAGGATTTTGTAGGGGCCAATGAATCGGGGTGCTAACTTTCCTTTGACACCAAACCTCTTGATTCCACGAAGTGGGGACACACGAAGATATGCTCGGTCTCCCGCTTCGTAAGTTACTTCCTTGCGCTTACTGTCGGCATAACTCTTCTGTCTCGACTGTGCTATCTTGAGTCTATCCCGAATCAGCTTGACTTTCTCTTTGGAATCTCTGATAAGATCGGAACCGAAAAGTGATCGATCTCCAACACCATCCCACAGCAATGGTGTTATGCACCTCCTTCCGTATAGAGCTTCGAAAGGGGCCATCTTCAGACTGGATTGATAACTGTTGTTGTATGAGAACTCTGCGTATGGCAAATTATCATCCCAGCTAGACCCATAGTCTAGCACACAAGCTCTCAACATGTCCTCCGTAATCTGGTTGACTCTCTCGGTCTGTCCATCTGCTCATGGATGAAAAGCTGTACTAAATTCCAGCCTCGCACTCCAAAGTTTCATGCAACTGATTCCAAAACTTTGAGGTAAATTGTGTTCTCTATCCGACACGATACTCCTCGAACTCCATGCGGACATACGATCCTGGTCATGTATATCTTGGCCAACTTAGCACTGGTATATGTAGTCTTCACGGAATGAAGTGAGCTACCTTGGTCAAACGATCAACCACTACCCAGATGGAATCATAACCTGAACGAGTCCCGGTAATCCTGTGATAAAATCCATTCCAAGTTTTTCCCATTTCCAATCGGAATCGCAAAGGTTGAAGTAACCTGCTGGCTTCGATGTTCGCCTTTACTCGCTGACAAACATCGATATCGCTACGTACTCGCAATATCCTTCTTCATACCTGTCCACCGTAAACTTTCCTTCAAATCCGGTACATCTTGGTGTTACCGGGTGAATCGAGTACGGTGAATCATGAGCCTCCTGAAGAATTAGCTTCCTGAGTTCGGGATCATTGGGCACATAAATACGATCCTCGAACCATATAGCTCCATGCTCATCTTTACGGAATCCTTTAGCTTTTCCTTCATTCATCTTCTGCTTAATTTCATCAATTTCCTTGTCTGACTTCTGAGCTTCACGAATTCTTTCGGCCAAAGTGGACTGTACTTCCAGAGTTGCAACATATCCTATTGGAACTATCTCCAGGCGGAGATCTCTGAGGTCATCGACTAACTCCTGGGGTAATCCTCCTGCTGTAAGAGTATTCACATAACTCTTACGGCTCAAAGCATCAGCTACAACATTAGCCTTACCTGCGTGGTAATGCAATCTCATGTCATAGTCCTTGATTAACTCTAGCCATCTCCTCTGCCTGAGGTTCAACTCTTTCTGCGTGAAAATATACTTCAAGCTCTTGTGATCTGTGTAAACATCACAATGGTTTCCGGCGAGGAAATGTCTCTGTGTCTTGAGTGCATGCACTACGGCTGCTAACTCCAAATCATGTGTGGCATAATTCATCTCGTGTGGTCGTAGCTGTCTGGAGGTATAAGCTACAACCTTCCCTTCCTGCATGAGTACTCCTCCGAGTCCCTGACGAGAAGCGTCACAATATACCTGGTAATCCTTGTGTATATCCGGCAAAATCAGCACTGGGGTTGTAACCAAACGCTTTCTTCAATTCCTGAAAACTGGCTTCACAATCCTCGGTCCAAATGTACTTGGCTTCCTTCTTCAACAGCTCAGTCATAGGCTTGGCAATCTTCAAGAAATTCTCAATGAACCTCCGATAATATCCTGCGAGTCTGAGAAAACTGCGGATCTCCTTGATCGAGGTGGGCGATCGCCAATCGGTGATCGACTCAACCTTGGCGGGTCAACTGCTATTCCTTCTCCTGAAATAACATGTTCGAGGAATCCGACTTCCTTCAGCCAAAATTCACATTTGCTGAACTTGGCATACAACCGATGTTCTCAAGTTTCTCCGTAACTAGACGCAAATGTTCCTTATGCTCTTCCTCGCTCTTGGAGAAAATCAGTATATCATCGATGAACACCACGACAAACTTGTCCAGATATTCCATAAATACCTTGTTCATCAAATTCATGAAGTATGTAGGGGCATTAGTCAATCCAAATGACATGACGGTATACTCATATAAACCATACCTGGTGGTGAATGTTGTTTTGGGTATATCCTTTTCACGGATCTTCAATCGATGATACCGATCAAGATCGATCTTGGAGAATACCTTGGCTCCAACTAGCTGATCAAACAGATCATTAATCATCGGCAGAGGGTACTTGTTCTTGATGGTCACCTCGTTCAACGAACGATAATCCACAACCATTCTCAAGGTTCCATCCTTCTTCTCTACCAAAAGAACTGGGGCTCCCCAAGGTGATGAGCTTGGCCGAATATATCCTTTCTCCAATAACTCATTAATTTGGTTCTTGATCTCTTTCAAATTGTTCGGAGGCATCCGATAAGGTCTCTTGGATATTGGGGCTGTGCCGGGCAATAACTCAATCAAGAATTCAATGTCTCTGTCCGGTGGCATTCCTGGTAATTCCTCCGGAAATACATCGGAAAATCTTGCACCATCGGCACTTCCTCCTGAACAACTCCCGTGAGGGAATTCACCTAATTCTTCATCCGCTACGCCTCGATACATACTTGATCCTCTTCGCTCCGGGTGGTGAGCAGAATAGACTTCGGACACAGCCTATGTTTCCTTCAAACTTCGCCAACTAATCCATGCCTAGGATTACATCCAAGGTCCGGGTTTCAATACTATGAGGTCTCGGGAAATTTATGGTTCCCGATGTTGAGGGTTGCATGACAGCCTAAGCTCGCCATCATTTCTCCTCCTGCGAACCGACGCCAAGGGGGCTTCTAAGGGTTTTAGTGGGCAACCCATACTTTTCCACAACTACCCTTGATATGAATGAATGCGCTGCACCGTAATCAAAGAGTACCAAACTGAACGTGAATTCAATAAAACTTACCAACCACAAGTATTCGGCTGATCATAGACGCCCTCCACGCCAATGTGGTTCACCCGAGCACGAGGGAAAGGGTTGGGCTTCTTCGCTGAGCTTCCATTGCCGCTTCCATTCCTCCGCTTGGCCTCCGGCAGTCGGTGGCATAGTGCCCTGTTTTCCGCACTTGAAACAGTGATGTGACTCAGATCCTTCGAGCCGGGCGAACGATGCTGGTTTCCATTACCGTTTCCATTGCCATTGCCATTGCCTGACCTGTTGTCCTGGTTGCGATTGTTCCCATTGCCTCCATGGTTATGTCCTCCATGGTTGTGATGGGTATGCCCTCCTGAGTATGGGGCATAACGGGGCTTCTGCTGAGCTCCTGAGTTGTGCTTCCCCTGGCTGTACTTCCGCTTACGGCTTTCAATCTGCTGCTGCTTGCCTTCAAGTATGATGGCCTTGTCTACCAGCTGCTGGTAGTTGGTGAAAGTAGCCACCATAAGCTGCATTCCCAGCTCGTCATTGAGTCCCTCGAGAAACTTCTCCTGCTTTGCGGCATCTGTGGCCACATCATCCGGGGCATAACGAGCTAACTTGCTGAACTCATTCATGTACTGTGCCACAGTACGGTTCCCCTGGCGTAAGTTGCGGAACTCACGCTTCTTCAGACTCATCGCTCCTGCTGAAACATGAGCGGTGCGGAAAGCCTGCTGGAACTGATCCCATGTGATGGTGGCGATGGGATAAGTGGCGGTGTAGTTCTCCCACCAAGAAGCTGCAGGTCCATCAAGTTGGTGTGCGCAAAGCGCACCTTCTCTCGCATCGCAGCATCCAACAGTGATTAACTCTCTTCCGACCTTGCGGAGCCAATCATCGCCACAATCGCTCATTGCTGCTAGAGAACACCGCGGATTCAGCCTTAGGAATCGAGTCAAGTTGTCAACAGGGGTGGTGGTGGCGGTGGATTGTTGTTGTTGTTGTTCGTTCGATGAGCATCGCATGATGGCATTCTCGCTGCTGGAGCAGCCGGGTGAGCTCCGCGGAAGTTGAGACCGGGTCACGCCTCGGAGGCATCCGTGTTTTGGAGTGGATGAGAAAATTAGAATAGAACAATGGTCTAATGAGAAATACACTACCCATATGAATGCACAAACATAAACACACCAATCATTTATTCATTCCACTCAAACATGGTTCAATCTCGATTACAAAAGCTCATGACTAATCGAAAATATCGGCCTAACTGATCGACGAAAAAGTAAAATAACATGGTGGTCGTCTAAAAAGTCTTCATCAATAATCCTTGCGTCCTCTGGTGCGATGTCCTCCGTTGCGACGCCTCCTCTTGCGGCTTCCTCCAGTGGAACTCCCTTCATAATCCTGGTCATTGCTCACGAGGGGTCCATCATCTCCACTCGGAAAAAGGTCCTCTCCCAAGTCCATCTTTTCCTCAATTGCGGCAAGCTTCATCTTCAGGTCGTCGACTCTCTCCATGAAGTCCGTGATTTCTTCCTCATGGCCAAGGAAGTCTGCGTGTGCCTTCTCCTCCAGTTCCAGTTCACGGAACAACAGCCTCCTGTGTACCTTCGAGTTACGGCGAGTCCGGATCTCCCGCTTCTGAGGAGACACTCCAAGTCTTGGACATACGAAAGAATGGAGTCGTCCTCTACGGTACGGATGATATCTCCATTCCGTGCTCTGCGAGAAACCATGGCGAGGTCTGATGGATCGAGCTCGGCCCTGTACTCTTCTCGGAGATGTCCAAGTGCATGATAGATCGCCATGTCCCTTCCGAGGATCCAGTTGAAGTCGGTGAACTCAAAGTCAATAGGCTCTGTATGCCCTCCGAAGGTTCTCCCTAGAATGTGCATTGGTTGGCTTCCCGGTGATCGAGGGAAGAGCAATCTTCAGCTTCTTCACCATCTGGACCAGCTTCCTGCCGAAGGGCATCGTCTCATCGGGCTGGCAAAACTCCGATAGCAAAACTGGGGTGAACTCAACGGCCATCTAGAATGTTGAAAATCGGAGAGAAGTCAGAAATGAACAGGGGAGAATTACGGAATGATAAGGATATAAAGTAAATAGTCTCTTCCTATGGCTTTCCGATCCTAGGGGTTACGCCCCACGGTCAACAGTAGCTCGATACCATCTCTCAGAGCGACCTGACCCAAAATCGGTCAAATCTCTCGTGTCTGCACCATCCCAAGATCATGCCGGTACTCACAAGACATCGATGAAATAATCAAAGTTCAATCACACCTGAATTTATTACACGATTCTCATATAGAGTCTTTATTACAAGAGAATAAATTCGGCCGAAGGCCAACTCATGAGAAATAAACTAGTAAAGCTGCGGAAGCGTAGACGAAATAGCGAGTCCATATGACTCCATAGGGCAATCGCCAAGCGCGGAGCGTAGCCTCAATCCTGATCGGAATACTCCTCTGCAACATAAGACGTTGCAGCCGTGTAGGTCAGCATTTTTGAATATGCTGGCAAGTCATGAAGAGAGAATAACAATAATAAAATTACTAACACTATATGCAATTTGGCTGTGGGGCTCTAAGTTTCATCATTTTGCGAAAAGCAAATTTTTCCCTACTACAGTGGACTTGCTTGCAAATACTACAAAATTATTGGTAGTTATTGAGATGGTTCCGCCAACCAATGTCTCATTCCCAAATCATTAAGTCATAACCCCCTCAAATTAATTAATTAGTTTTAGTGTTGAGATTTCCGAATACTTCCAAGTTCCAGAGGCTCAAATTGTCCGTAACCGGGGACACGGCTAATCGATTAGATCTTTAACTCTGCAGAGGTTTATGACTTTACCCGCAAGAATCATTCCTCCTTTTAAGTCTTCGCACTTCATGGTGTTTGAAGACGGATGAATGAAACAGGTCTTCCAAGAGTTCTTCCGCCACCGCCGTACCCATCCAATCCTACCGTTCTTATACATCTCGTAGTACCGTCCGCCAGCGTCACAGCTAGGGTTGACCCAGCCAGAGCCCATAATGGCTTGCGGCTGCACGTAAGCTTCGGTCAATGGGGCATCCATCCGCCTCTTCGTGGCTAGGTGAAGCTTTCCGCAAGATGTCATGGCACTTCTCCATGCATCCCGCCAACCACTGGGTTCTCCAGGTGCCCGTCAACCGCCCTCCACCCAAGAGTGAATTTCAAGTCCATCTTGATCTTGAAGTTCATGGGGTTGTCATCATCTTGACTCTCACATCTTACTTATGAATTCACTCAACCAATCCCGTCTACGAGCATAGCAAAATAAACTACTTCGTCCCGGTCATGGTAACAAGGGGAATTGGTTCATCCTACCACATGATACTACTCAAGAACATAACTTCAAAATTTCATCTACTGCATGCATGGTGGGGAGGTATAATTCTAATGCAACAAAATCATAGGTATTGAAAGTATGATCAATGACTTGCCTTGTCGACGATCTTCGTAAGCTAAGGACTCAGAGTAGCAAGCTTCAGACCGGAAATTCTACCGAGACAAACAATAAACACAATAAGCATATAGCATATGATCACTTAACACAATAGCATAGTAACATAACACACCAAAACAAACGAATCAAAACCCAAAGGAAAACTCGAAGAAATCCAACTCAAAGTTTTCCTACTTCAAACAACAACTAAAAATAGTTTTACATAACAAAATTTTCTTAACATAACCTAACCATGGGTTTATGTTAACTTAACGAAAAGGAATGCATTAAGCAACTAGGAGCAAAAAGAATCAATTTAAAATCTATTATGAAACTCCTATTAGGCCTAAAGCAATTTCTAATAAGAAAATAAAATAAAAGTTTTATTTATTATAAATAAAAGTTCATGCTCTAAGGTGACAGAAACTAACCTAGAATAATCAATCACATGTGAAAAATAAATTTATTTACTAATTAAAATAATAGGAAAACAGTAGCTAGTTAATTAATTAAGAATAACATGATTCTGCTAGAAACTATTTTTTATTAATCCTAAAATGCCCAAATAAATTCCTACGGTTTGGCAATGTCAAAACAAAGTTGGGACAAAAGAATCATATAAAAATAATTTTCCTAACTCATTTTATAACAGATTTACTATTCTGACTAAAATTAAAATAAGGCAATTGTAAATAATTTTAACATAGCTAATTTTATTTTCTACAGAAACTATAAGAAATTTTCAAACCAGCAAAAAAGGAATCACCTAAAAATATTAAGTAGAATAAAAGATATGAATTTTTCAAATCTGAAACTATTCTGTTAAAACAGAAAAAACGAAAATAAAGAAAAACGGGCTAACTGGGCCTAACCAACGCCCTGTGCGTAATATAACTAAATGGGCCTAGGGTTTAAACGAATCGGGCCGATCTAAATAAAACCCTAATAAATAAACTGGAACTAACCGGACCGAACCGGTTTTTATTTAAAAGAACATACCCCTTCGGGGGTTACTAATCTACGCCGTAGAATCGGGATCGGACGGCGGGGGTGAAGTCCGGCGAGTTACCGGAGATCGACGGCGGCGGCGGCTCGGGCGGTGAGTGCGGCGGCGTCTCCGGTGGTCGGGGGCGTCGGCGGAGTGCTCCGGCGGGTGCGGCGCGACGAGGGGGTGGTTCTGGTGGAGTCAACGGAGCTCGGGAGGCTAGGGCGAGCTGGGTGGAAAATGGCGGCGGCGGCGTGCTCGGCTCCGTGAGCGCGCGGGCGATGGAGAGGGGTCCGTGAGGGGCGAGGGGGAATAGGGTGCGGGAGGGGTATTTATAGGGGGTGCACGGCTTGGGCGAGGGGCAAGCCGGGAGAGATCCATGGCGAATCCGGATCCTTCGGATCCGGCGGCGGCGCGGGGTGAGTGGCGCGGCGAGGGAAGGAGACGGTGGGGTCCACCTGTCGGCGCCGGGGGAGCGGGCGACGGGTCGGTCGACCGACGCGGGAGTTTCGGCTGGGGTGCGGTCGGCTCACTGGGCCTCTCGGGCCAGGTGGGCCTGGTCAAGCGCGGCCGAGTGGGCTGCCCAGTCTTGGTGGGCAATCGGCTGGCCGGTGCCTCGGGCATTTTTTTTTTTTCCAATTTATTTTTTGAAAAAATAAAAACAGAGATAGAATATAAAATATAAATATTTTATCTAGGACATATATATATACCAAAATGATCAGGGGAATATTCCCTATCATTTGAACATTTTTCCAGGGGCAAAATCCAAAGTTTATAAAAATTCATTTTTTCCAAATTTCAAATAAACTCAAGTTTGAATTCAAAACTTTTGGCAATGTTTTCCTCTGATATTTTTGGAGTGTCATGTTTACTCCTCTCATACTTTTTCTCAAGTATTTATCAGGCATAGTTTTTTTTTGAAATGATCCACTTGCCAAAATTTGAATTCAAATACCAAAACTCAAAATCTTCAGAAACTCCAAATGGCACTCAAATTCAAACAGAATGCATAGATGCTTAGCTATAATTGTAAAACATTCCAAATAGGAAATTTGGGATGTTACAGGTGCCCCCCTCCACCATAATCCACCTCGGTTATATCGTCGTGGTGCTTAGGCGAAGCCCTGCGCCGGTAGCTTCATCATCACCGTCATCACACCATCATGCTGACGAAGCTCCCCCTCGACACTCTGCTGGATCGTGAGTTCGTGGGACGTCACCGAGCTGAACGTGTGCAGATAGCGGAGGTGTCGTACGTTCGGTACTAGGATCGGTCGATCGTGAAGACGTACGACTACACCAACCGCGTTGTCATAACGCTTCCACTTTCGATCTACAAGGGTACGTGGACAACACTCTCCCTTCTCATTGCCACGCATCACCATGATCTTGCTTGTGCGTAGGATTTTTTTTTTGAAATTACTATGTTCCCCAACAGTTTGTACCGAGGGACTCTGAGAGAAATCCACAATTGACAAATCACATTTTCTATTTCCCTCAAAGATGAAGGAATTGTCGGTGGGTATAACAACAATGCATTTGGTGATCGAGAATAAAACCAGCATGCCTAGATCACAAAGCTTGCGTACTGACATGATATTGAATCCAAGACACTAAACAAATGAAACAACCTCAATGTTCTTGTCTTTGGATATATCAATTTTATCAAGACCAATTACCTTTGCTTTGTCGTTGTCGTCGAATGTAATGAACTTCTGAGATGAAACAGTTAAGTTGGGGTCGATAAACAATGACTTGTCTCCGGTTATATGACTAGTGCATCCACTATCCATGATCCGTTCAGTACACCTGGAGACATAGTCCTGTGGGGAAATTAGGAGTTCTTAACCACCCCACATCTTGGCAGGTGGCTTGGAATCGTATGAGCGAGCAGGATATGATTTATTTCTGAAACTGTATGAGTTTGAAAGCACAAGTGCTCCCTGGGTGATTTTGGTAATTAATGTCAACATATCTCTTGTTGGACTATTGCTTTTGTCTATTGTATTTCAGACAAGTTCAACAATGGCGTGGAAAGGACAAGAGGATGTGGAACCCCTTCAAAATGCTAAGGACACATATTGGCAAAAGCTCAAGACTCTTCATTTATATTTTAGTGATCCAAGATCACATTGAGTCCATAGGAAAGTCAATACTATTAAAAGGGGATGAGGTGTTTATTAATGGCTTGTTTGCTAAAAATGCTTAGTGATATTGCTCCAATGCCCTCAACCACCTTCTCATTCCAAATATGTCAAAACCCTAAACTCCACTTGGCCCCACCGATTCTTTCTATTCGGCGCCACCGAGTTCATATGACATAGCCACTGCCAGAAAGCCCTAAATAGTTTGGTCACACTAATACAGATATCGGTCTCACCGAGATGGCCTTGCCAACTCTTTGTTGCATGTTGCAATTATTTTGGTCTCACCGAAATAGCAATCGGTCTCACCGAGTTGAATGGACATTTTCTCTGTTGCCTTATTGCTCCACTTTGGTCTTACCGAGTTGATGCAATCGGTGCCACCGACTTGATGTTTGCCCTAACCCTAGCACATCGGTCCCACTGAGTTGTTCCAATCGGTCCCAACGAGATTCATAAAATTCACATTTTGAAGTAAATCGGTCTCATCGAGTTCTTCTATCCGGTCTGACCAAGTTGGATCAAATGTATGTAACGGTTGGATTTTGTGTGGAGGCTATATATACCCCTCCACCCTCCTCTCCATATGTGAGAAAGCCATCACAATGTGCCTACACTTCCAGCATACATTTCTGAGAGAGAACCACCTACTCATGTGTTGAGATCAAGATATACCAATCCTACCACAAGAACCTTGATTTCTAGCCTTCCCCAAGTTGTTTTCCACTCAAATCATCTTTACACCATATCAAAATCTATGCGAGAGAGTTGAGTGTTGGGGAGACTATCATTTGAAGCACAAGAGCAAGGAGTTCATCATCAACACACCATCTATTACTGATAATCCCCAAGTGCAGGGAATCATCATAGCAATTTCCAAAGGTGGAAGTGATAAGTATGGAGTGTCGAACCCACAAGGAGCTAAAGGTAAGATCAATATTCTCTCAAGCCCTATCTCGCCATCGACACGACTCTCACGACAATCAACGCTTGCTTCCAACTAGAAACGGGAAAAAAACTACGTTGTGGATATGAAGAGGATAACTTTGCATGATATCGGAGAGCTAAAATATAAAAGTAGGTGCTATTATCATAAATTTAGAATATATTACTAAAGATTATATATAGCGAATGTGGAATAATGATGGATCGGAGTGCGGAATTGTCCTAGGCAATTGTTAACAAGACCGGTAGTCGTCATTGCAATTCCATATGAGGGAGAGGCATAAGCTAACATACTTCCTCTTCTTGGATCATATGCACTTATGATTGGAACTCTAGCAAGCATCCGCAACTACTAAAGATCATTAAGGTAAAACCCAACCATAGCATTAAAGCATCAAGTCCCTTTTATCCCATACGCCGCAACCCCCTTACTCGGGTTTATGCTTGTCACTCAAGCAACCCACTATAAGTGAATCATGAACGTATTGCAACACCCTACAGCGGGAATCCCTCACGCTTGCACGACACGGAGGGCACCATAGGACAGCACCAAAATAAAACATACAACTCATACCAATCTAGATCATAATCAACCCAAAGACAAAGGATATCTACTCAAAACATCATAGATGGCAACACATCATTGCATCATAATATGTGGCATAAAGCACCATGTTCAAGTAGGGATTATAGCGGGGTGCAGGAGAGTGGACCGCATAAAAGAGATGAGGATTGTGATGATGATGGTGATGTTGATGAAGACGATCACCGCAGTGATGATTCCCCTCCCGATGGCACTCCGGCACCACCGAGAGAGAGGAGGAGAGGTTCTCCCCCTTGTGCTTCCTCCTCCATGGCCTCCCCCTAGATGGGGAGAGGTTATCCCTCTGGTCCTTGGCCTTCATGGCGATGATGGCCCCTCCGGGATCCTCCTCCATGGCTTCCGGTGATGATGGCCCCCTCCGGCAGGGTGCCAGAGAGGGCCTAGATTGATTTCTCGTGGCTACAGAGGCTTGCGGCGGCGGAACCTCCGATCTAGGTTAATTTCTGGAGGTTTGGGTATTTATAGGGGAGGTTGGTGTCAAGAACAAGTCAGCGAGCCCCACGGGTAGTCCACGAGGCACAGGGGCGTGCCCCCACCCTCGTGGGGCCCATGGGATTCCCCGCCGGTAGATTTGTGTTCCAGTATTTTTTCTATTTTCCAGAAAAATTCTCCGTTGATTTTCAGCGCATTCCGAGAAGTTGTATTTCTGCACAAAAACAACACCACGGTAGTTCTGCTAAAAACAGCGTCAGTCCGGGTTAGTTATAATCGAATCATACCAAAATCATATAAAACAATAGTAAACATGGCATGAATACCTCATAAATTATCGATACGTTGGAGACGTATCAGCATCCCCAAGCTTAATTCCTGCTCGTCCTCGAGTAGGTAAATGATAAAAGAAATAATTTATGAAGTGTGAATGCTAGCAAGTTCTTAAGTTTGATCAATGATAGTTTCAAACACTTTTTATAGCATCATTATTTATCATAACAGTAGCTCAACTCATAAAACTTCTCATGATCAAGTAACAAGCTATTCACATGTTAAAATATAGATCATAAACTTTCTCGAAAACTAACGAACCATGCTCTTAGTCATCAAACAATTGCAATTCATCTTATTTTCGGGAAGGGTCTATGTAAGAGCTTTGATTCAGCAAACTCCACATACTCAACTATCATTTAATCTTTCACAATTGCTAACACTCACGTGATATTTGTGGGTTCAAAGCTTCAATCGGACATAGAGAAAGATAGGGGCTTATAGTTTTGCCTCCCAACCTTTTACCTCAAGGGTAATGTCAACAATAATAGTTCATGATAACTTACATCCAATTGGATATATATCAGGATCTTTCCAACACAATGTGCTTGCCAAAGGATAAAATGTAAAAAGGAAAGGTGAAGATCCCCATGACTCTTGTATAAGGTATAAGACAAGAATAAAAGATAGGCCCTTCACAGAGGGAAGCAGAGGTTGTCATGTGCTTTTATAGTTGGATGCACAAAATGTTAATGCGAAAGAACGTCACTTTATATTGCCACCTGTGATAGGGACCTTTATTACGTAGTCCGTTGATTTTATTGCTTCCATATCACAAGATCGAATAAAGCTTATTTCTCCACACTAATAGATCATACATATTTAGAGAGCAATTTTTTATTGCATGCAACAATGAAAACTTACTTGAAGGATCTTACTCAATCCATAGGTAGATATGGTGGACTCTCATGGCAAAACCGGGTTTAAGGATATTAGGAAGCACAAGTAGTATCTCTACTTGGTGCAAAGAATTTGGCTAGCATGAGGGGGAAAGGCAAGCTCAGCATGTTGGATGATCCATGACAATATACTTTATTTCGGATATAAGAAAATATAACCCATTAAGTTGTCTTCCTTGTCCAACATCAACCTTTTAGCATGTCATATTTTAACGAGTGCTCAAAATTACAAAAGATGTCCAAGATAGTATATTTATATGTGAAATCTCTCTTCCTTCAATATTCTTTCATGAACTGTTCAAGTGATCAATTCTGTGTTTGCTAACTTTCAAATAAGTTTACTACCTATACTTATTTTGTGTGAAGTCATTACTCCCCATGGTATAAGCATATGAAACATATATATATTCAGATTTATGATATTCAATTCATTCAACCATTTAATCATAGGATATACGTGAAGCACATGAGTAAATGACAAACTACTCCAAAATATATAAGTGAAGGACACTGAGTAGTCAAATAATTAACTAGCCATGGGAGGATTCTTTTTCATTCAAGATTTCATATCCAATGATTGTATTCAAACATCAAGTAAAATTGAAAATACGCTCCAAGCAAAACACATATCATGTGACGAATAAAAATATAGCTCCGATTAAGGTATACCGATAGTTTTGAAGACGAAAGAGAGGATGCCTTCCGGGGCATCCCCAAGCTTAGGCGCTTGAGTCTTCCTTGAATATTACCTTGGTGTTCCTTGGGCATCCCCAAGCTTAGGGTCTTTCCGCTCCTTATTCTCCTCATATCGATATCTCACCCAAAGTTTGAAAACTTCAATCACATAAAACTTAAAGGAACTTCGTGAGATAGGTTAGTATGATAAAGAGTAAACCATTCACTTTGGTACTGTCAAAGACAAGGTTTATAATTGTTCTCACACAATGCCTACTATACCATATCATTTCTACAATTTATATTTAGAAATATAATCCATAGAAACTAGAAAACAAGCAAACTATGCAATGAAAACAGAATCTGTCAGAAAGAGAACAGTCTGTAATGATCTGAACAGAAACCATACTTCTGCTATTACAAAAATTATGAAATAAATTTGTGGACATGAGGAATTTGTCTATTAATCTTCTGCAAAAAGAATCAACTCAAAAGTCTCTTCTGTAAAAAATGGCAGCTAATCTCGTGAGCGCAAAGTTTTTTGTTTTTTACAACAAGATCACATTAACTTTCACCCAAGTCTTCCCAAAGGTCTTACTTGGCACTTTATTGAAAAAATCTATAAAACATGATTACTACAGTAGCTTAATCATGTTAACACACAAAAACAATAAGGGTAAATATTGGGTTGTCTCCCAACAAGCGCTTTTCTTTAGTGCCTTTTAGCTAGGCATGATGATTTCAATGATGCTCACATAAAAGAAAAGAATTGAAACATAAAGAGAGCATCATGAAGAATATGACTAGCACATTTGAATTTAACCCACTTCCTATGCCTAGGGATTTTGTGATCACACAATTTATAGGAACAAGAATCAACTAGCATAGGAAGGCATAACTTCAAAACTTTAAGCACATAGAGAGGAAAATTGATATTATTGTGACTCCTACAAGCATATATTCCTCCCTCATAATATTTTTCAGTAGCATCATGAATGAATTCATCAATATAACCATCACATAAAGCATTCTTTTCATGATCTACAAGCATAAAGAATTTTCTACTCTCCACATAAGCAAAATTCTTCTCATTCAGAATAGTGGGTCACTAATTCCTAAAGTTGACACTCTTCCAAACCCGCTTTATATGATAGTATTTTTCATACTCCAAAAGATATAAGTGAAGTTCATGGAGCATTCCACAATTAATATAGTCTAACCAATATCCAAGCTCAAAATATATAAGTGAAGCACACGAAGCATTCTATAAAACCATACTCAAAAGATATAAGTGAAGCACATGAGGCATTCTATAAATCAATGAAGTCTATCTCATACTAGCATGGTTCTTAAAGAAAAATAAAAACACAAAGGGCACAAATCATGTGAACAAAATCAAAACCGAGGTATACCGATAATTGTTGAAGAAGAAAGATGGGATGCCAACCGGGGCATCCCCATGCTTAGATGCTTGAGTATCCTTGAAATTTTTACTTGTGGTGCTTTGGGCATCCCCAATCTTGAACTCTTGCCTCTCTTTATTCTTCTCGCATCGGTAACTCCTCGTTCTTCTAACACTTCATCCACAAAAACTTAACAAAAACTTTGTGAGATCCGTTAGTATACTAAAGCAAATCACTACCTTTAGGTACTGTTGCAAACTCATTAAAATTTCATAATAGCACTTTATCTATTGTATTCCAACTTCACCATGGTTCATACCCCCGATACTACCCATAGATTCATCAAAATAAGCGAACAACACATAGAAAACAGAATCTGTCAAAAACAGGACAATCTGTAGTAATCTGGAAGTTTAGTAAACTTCTGTAACTCCAAAAATTCTAGAAAAAATATGAAAATTTAAAAAAAATGTACAGAAGTAATGTGCAAAAAATTTCAGACCCATTTGACTTTCCAGTAAAAAATGTAAATTCACGCGCTACAGCCAAAGTTTCTGTTTTTGTACTG
This sequence comes from Aegilops longissima, assembly GCA_021605205.1. Classification (NCBI taxonomy): domain Eukaryota; kingdom Viridiplantae; phylum Streptophyta; class Magnoliopsida; order Poales; family Poaceae; genus Aegilops; species Aegilops longissima. The sequence goes on from CM038677.1 coordinate 152,741,087, forward strand.
CACAAAGTAAACAAGCAATCTAATCATCCTAAAACCAAAGCTTGGCACATTATTTTTATAATACAATGGATATATACAAGGGGATAATTATTTACAGGGAAAATTCCATAAAAATTATACATTGTTTCCATGAGCATGAACAAAAGTGTGCAAGGTCGACCCTCACTTCTTCAATGCATAACTTTCCAATCACTTCTCTTCTTGAGAAACTTTTTAGGCATAAGAGGCAAGTAATTTTTTTCATTATTTTAAAAAAATTGTATGTTTCACCCACAAATAAACAGAAACAAAAAGGAAAAACAAAATCTACTTAGTGAAGAAAGCAAACAAGCATACACGAGAATATCAACCCCACGCTATTGCTCCCCGGCAACGGTGCCAGAAAAGAGCTTGATAATCCCCAAGTGCAGGGAATCGTCGCAGCAATTTACAAAGGTGGAAGTGATAAGTATGGAGTGTCGAACCCACAAGGAGCTAAAGGTAATATCAATATTCTCTCAAGCCCTATCTGCCATTGATACGACTCTATGTACACCGAATGTTTGCTTCCAACTAGAAACGAGAAATAAAACTACGTTGTGGATATGAAGAGGATAACTTTGCATGATATAGGAGAGCTAAAATATAAAAGTAGGTGCTGTTATCATAAAGCTAGAATATATTACTAAATATTATATATAGCGACTGTGGAATAATGATGGATCGGTGTGCGGAATTGTCCTAGGCAATGATTAACAAGACCGGTAGTCGTCATTGCAATTTCATATGAGGGAGAGGCATAAGCTAATATACTTTCTCTTCTTGGATCATATTCACTTATGAGTGGAACTCTATCAAGCATCCGCAAATACTAAAGATCATTAAGGTAAAACCCAACCATAGCATTAAAGCATCAAGTCCCCTGTATCCCATACGCCACAACCCCCTTACTTGGGTTTATGCTTCTGTCACTCAAGCAACCCACTATAAGCGAATCATGAACGTATTGCAACACCCTATAGCGGGAATCCCTCACGCTTGCGCGACACGGAGGGCACCATAGGACAGCACCAAAATAAAACATACAACTAATACCAATCTAGATCATCAATCAACCCAAATACAAAGGATATCTACTCAAAAGATCATAGGATGGCAAGACATCATTGGATCGTAATATGTGGCATAAAGCACCATGTTCAAGTAGGGATTACAGCGGGGTGCGGGAGATTGGACCGCGTAAAAGAGATGAGGATGGTGATGATGATGGTGATGTTGATGAAGACGATCACCATGGCGATAATTCCCTCCGATGGCACTCGGGCCACTCAAGAGAGAGGAGGAGAGGTTCTCCCCTTGTGCTTCCTCCTCCATGGCCTCCCCTAGATGGGGAGAGGTTCTCCTCCGGTCCTTGGCCTTCATGGCGATGATGGCCCTTCTGGATCCTCCTCCATGGCCTCCGGTGATGATGGCCTCCCAGGGGTGCTAGAGAGGGCCTAGATTGATTTCTCGTGGCTACAGAGGCTTGTGGTGGCGGAACTTCCGATCTAGGTTAATTTCTGGAGGTTTGGGTATTTATAGGAGAGGTTGGTGTTGAGAACAAGTCACGGGGCCCCACGGGTAGTCCACGAGGCACAGGGGCACGCCCAGGGGGGTGAGCGCGCCCCCCACCCTCGTGGGGCCCACGGACTTCCCCCCCCCCCCCCACGGTAGATTTTTGTTCCAGAATTTTTATATTTTCCAGAAAAATTCTCCGTTGATTTTAAGCGCATTCTGAGAACTTTTATTTCTGCAAAAAAACAACACCACGGTAGTTCTACTGAAAAAAGCGTCAGTCCGGGTTAGTTCTAATCAAATCATACCAAAATCATATAAAACAATAGTAAAAATGGCATGAATACTTCATAAATTATCGATACGTTGGAGACGTATCAATTACCTTTTGGAGAGTGGTGTCTCCTAGACTGGTTAGGTGTCACTTGGGAGCCTCCGACAAGATTGTGGAGTTGAACCAAGAAGTTTGTAAGGGCAAGGAGATCGCCTACTTCGTGAAGATCTACCCGAGTGAAGCAAGTCCTTCGTGGACGATGGCCATGGTGGGATAGAAAAGGTTGCTTCTTCGTGGACCCTTCGTGGGTGGAGCCCCCCGTGGACTCGCGCAACCGTTACCACTTCATGGGTTGATGTCTTTATCAACGTGGACGTACGATAGCACTACCTATCAGAACCATGCCAAAAATCTCCGGGTCTTCATTGCATTTGCACACTCCAATCCCATCCCTTTACTTTCTTGCAAATAACATGCTTTACTCTTTCCGTTGCATATACTCTTGCCATGCTCACTTGAAATGTATTGTGAATGCTTAAACATGTGCTAAAACTCCACCTCAACTTGAAGAACATAAAAATTGCCCCCTTTACTTGTTGAGGGTCTAGTCACCCCCATCCCCTCTAGACCCCTCTTATTGATCCTTTCAGAGTTGTTCCTCCAGGAGGAGCGAGCATAATCAAAGGAGTAAGCATTGTGATTCTTCCCAGACATATGAGTATAGTGGTTCGAATAAGTATGCATATACTTGTTCGATTTATCCTTCTTGAGTATGCATCGAGCATTCTCAGCCCGCATGGTTAGCAGTGCAGTGACAGGCAGTGTCGCGGCAGTTTTCTTAGTAACCCATATGGCCTACTTTGGAAGTCCATTCCTGCTTTTTAGACCAATGTGGCGAGAAAAAGCCTTACCACGTTGGTTCTTGAACAATGTATAATTGTCCAGAGAATCATCATCAACATATTCGGGAATGGGACAATCACATCCCAAAAGTAATGTGGGATCGAGAGTTTTGCTCTTTTGATGGCACCCATACAGTACGGGTTTTTTTTCTTCAGGTTCCTAGTATGTGACATTTTCATTGAGTTGCCTTTCAAAACCCAATCCTTCCTTTCTAGGGTTCTTATGAAGGATGGTTTTCTTTAGAACATCACAGAAGGTTTGATGCCCTTTGAGACTTTTGAACATCCTTGTCTGAAGAAGATCCTTCAACCTAGCATTTTCATAAAAAATGATCGACGTTTCCTCATTCGAGGGGCTAGCATTCATATCATTCGACAGAGTATTACATCGAGCACTTACAGAGGATTCGGCTTTAGATTCTACAAGGCATTTCAAGCATGGTGGCACAAACACTTCAGGTCATTCCTTGAGTTGTTGGGTGAGAAGAGAATTTTCCATAATCAAGTCATCATGAGCCTCTCTCAGTGACTCGAGTTCATGTTTCCTTTTCAAGTAGTCATAAGTTAGCCTCTCATGGTTGGCCGAGAGAAAATCATGACGAGATTATAACTCTTGCATTCATGACTCGAGAGAGCAATGCTCTTCTATCAGTGTTTGGTTTTTCTCCATCTCCTCAACCAACAACCCTTCAGACTTCCTGAGGGTTTTCTCAATTTTATCAAGAGAGTATTGTTGCTTCCTAGCAATTTCAATCAGTTTTGCATGGTCATCATCATCTGAGGAAAATTGATCACTCGCTTAAGCATTGTGATGTTTTGGTGGTACCTTTTCCTTGGCAGCCTTGGCCATGAAGCAGAAAGTGGGAGCATCATCATCACTTCAATGGTTCTTGAAGAAGTTTGGTGCTAGTGCATAGGCGCATGCGATGTTGACCGCCATGCCAGAGTCTGATTCATCTTCAGACTCCTCAGCTCATTCGGTTCCGGGGGATTTTTCTTCTTTGGAGTCTATTTCCTTGCCGATGTACGCCTTGGCCTTGCGAGAGGTATTCTTGCGATTGGACGAGGACTTGGAGGGATTCTATGAATAAGATCTTGACACGTACTTGGAGGAGGAGTTTCCCTTCTTGTTGAAGAACTTCTTGGTTTTCTTCTCATCATCTGAGTCATAGCTTTGGCTCTTGCCTTTTCCATGCTTGTTGTTTCCCGAATCAAATATTCCACTGGCTCGAATCTCAGCTTCCAAGAGAGGGCAGTCCAAAATGAAATGTCCTATTTTTGCACTTGAAGCAGGTCTAGTCTCCCATATGTTTTGATGAGGACTTAGAACTTACATAGTTACTTGATCCTTTCTTCTGAAACATATTTTTCTTTCTGAAAAACTGGAGCATTTTGTGGTCAACGGGAGGTCCTTGCTGATGTTGTCTGGATCACAAGAATCTTCTTCGGCATTGTCTTCGGAAGAAGATTTAGCCATGGATTTGAGTGCGCGACTTTTTCAATAACTTCAGCCATATAGATCTCTCTTTTCTTCTTATTGTTCCTCGTGTGTATTCAGCCTTTTCGTCTTATCAGCTGAATCGAGAATTTGAACTCTTTCCCGGATCATCAGAACCAGAGTGTCGAATGAACTGTCCAGAGATATGAGCAACTTCTTCACAACTTCATGATCTGGGATGTCTTTGGCCCCTAGGCCCTAGACCCCATTTGCAAACTCACATAGTCGATCGAAAGTTTGTTCACAGCTTTCATTACCAATTCTCTTGAACCGGTTGAACTTGGCATGAATGGTATGGATGCGAGCTTCCTTTTGAGTGGAAACACCTTCATTGATTTTGTTGAGGATGTCTGACAATCCCTTAGCAATTTCGCACTGACGACAGCAAAGAAATTCTACCCAAGAAAGATGACCACAGATCTCATCTTTCACTTGAGCATCCATCTGAATGAGTTTCTTTTCATAGTCAGTAGTGTACCGAGGAACATGAATGGCATAGCCAAACATCACCACGTGCCACATATCATCATGAATAGCTCGGAGACGGATCTTCATCTTCAACTTCCAAAAGGTATAGTTCGTCCCATCGAAGACGGGGATCTTAAGATGCGGCTTGTAGCTCACTGAAGATATACTTAAAATTTAAGGTGGTTAGACCTTAATAAGCATAGACAAGGAGTCCCTTGCTCTGATAATAATTGTAGGAACGAAGTATGCCTAGCAGAGGGGGTGATTGGGAGATTTAAAATTTCTTCCAAAAACTTTAAATCTCTCAGAACGCAACAGCGGAATGAAAATAAATAGAGTACATTGAGCAAACAAGAACTAGCGAGTGAAAACTTAATCATGCAATGAAAGGAATCACATGGACGAAACTTAACATACAACATGTTCCGAATGTAAATTGGGGACAGATGTAAACAGTGATGCCCGAGGGCGATAGAGGATTTGGTAGACCAGTTCGCCCTTCTCCAAAGGACTATGTCTGGTTGGAAGGGTTGTGATTGAACACAGAAGATAAAATCTCTTCGCCCTATTCTCCTTGACAACTGATTTGTCAATCAGTATCAATCACTCGTGGTAGATACTTGAGGTGATCTCCGAACCTTTTTTTATGAGAAGGCCTTCATGTCTAGCTTTATTAAACTCAAATAATGCTTCCATCATCTGCTAAAAAATTAGCGATAGTACCCGGAGGTGCATCCACCCATAAGGAAGGGGTGTTTGCACGCCCCCACTGCGCAAGCTCATGAACAACTACATTTGATTCTCTATTACAGTGCTCAATAGTAACCTTCCCGACACTACAAAAAAAAGACACATCCGTGACATTTTGGGCTGAACGAATTTTTTTTCTGTCATGCTTATGACACTTCTATGACGATAATTGTGACAAAACCCGGTATCATCATAGATGTGGTGGGCTCCTACTTCTATGACAAAAAATCATGATAGAATATGGGCTTTTCGTCCTGGGCGGGCCGGAGACGCAGATCCATGACATTTTTTGGGCCGTCCATGACGGAAAAAACTGTGGTAGAAGCAAGGGCGAGGAAAATATCGGGCAGTTCCCGATTACGGTGGGTGGTCGGGGGTCCGAGCGATGCGCATTTCTCTCATACATGTACGCGCGTGTGTGTGAGGCATTGCGCTCTAGCTGAACCCGAGCGAGGCGTTCGCCTACTGAACCCGAGCGATTGCACTGCAGGCTACGTGTTACTAAACTCGAGCGATCGATCGATGGCTGTTATCTGGACCCGATCGAGCGATTCCTTCGCCACTACTGCTAATTGAAGCCAATCGAACCTGCTGCCTCTTGATGAACAATGAGCGTTGTTGGGGGGGGGGAGGGGTTGGATGAACAGTTCCCAGTGGAGGGTTGGATGAATAGGAACCCGTGGTGTTGCCGCTGGATGAACAGGACCCCGATCGATCGAGCCAGTTGGGGGTGGATGAACAGGACTCCATCGAGGGCTGGATGAACAGGACCCCGTGGAGGGCTGGTTGAACAGTAGCCCGTGGAGGGCTGGATGAATAGTAGCCCGTGGAGGGGTGGTTGAACAGGACCCCGTGGAGAGGGCTGGTTGAACAGTAGCCGGTGGAGGAGCGGTGGAGGCTGGATGAACAGGAGCCCGTGGATGAACAGTCACAGGTGGAGGCTGGAGGAGGTCGACGGTGGATGAACAATATCCCGTGGATGAACAGTAGAAAAATTAGTACCATCAAAGTAAGGACCTCTATGGTGGTAATTTCTCTCACTAGACACCATACTCTCCTAGGTTGTGAAACCAAAGCTATGATCGCCAAAAGCTATGGAAATCAAGGCAAATGGAGAACAAAGCTCTGGTACCACTTGTAGCATCGAACGTATGTCTATAGGGGGGTGATTAGACTACTTGACCAAATAAAAATCTAGCCTTTTCGCAATTTTAAGTCTTGGCAGATTTTAGCAACTTAGCACAAGTAAAGCAATCAACCTACATATGCAAGTCTAAGAGTAAGCAGCGGAATGTAAAACATTGCATATGAAGGTAAAGGGAGGAGTTTGGAGGGAGCAAATGCAATGTAGACACGGATATTTTTTCCCGTGGTTCCGATAGGTGGTGCTATCATACATCCACGTTGATGGAGACTTCAACCGACGAAGGGTAACGGTTGCGCGAGTCCACGGAGGGCTCCACCCATGAAGGGTCCACGAAGAAGCAACCTTGTCTATCCCACCATGGCCATCACCCACGAAGGACTTGGCTCACTAGGGTAGATCTTCACGAAGTAGGCGACCTCCTTGCCCGTACAAATTCCTTGGTTCAACTCCGCAATCTTGACGGAGGCTCCCAAGTGACACCTAACCAATCTAGGAGACACCACTCTCCAAAAGGTAATAGATGGTGTGTTGATGATGAACTCCTTGCTCTTGTGCTTCAAATGATAGTATCCCCAACACTCAACTCTCTCTCACAGATTTGGATTTGGTGGAAAGATGATTTGAGTGGAAAGCAACTTGGGGAAGGCTAGAGATTAAGATTCATATGGTTGGAATGGAATATCTTGGTCTCAACACATGAGTAGGTGGTTCTCTCTCAGAAAATGTATGCTCGAAGTGTAGGCATGTTCTGATGGCTCTCCTCACGAATGAAGAGTGGGTGGAGGGGTATATATAGACTCCACACAAAATCTAACCGTTACACACAATTCACCAAACTTGGTGGGACCGAATCAGAAAACTCGGTCGGACCGATTTAGTTCAAAATGTGAATGTTAGGCTTTTCGATGGGACCGACATGTCAACTCGGTGGGACCGATCTCATTAGGGTTAGGGCATAACGTAACCTCGTTGAGACCGATTACACAAACTCGGTGAGACTGACTTTGGTAATAAGCTAACCACAGAGTTGGTCAGGCAAACTCGGTGGGACCGATTCGCTCATTTCGGTGAGACCAAAATGTTACGAAGAGGAAACAGAGAGTTTGCATTACGAACTCGGTGGGACCGATCGCTCATCTCGGTTGGACCGAAACGTTCTGAAAGGGAATAGAGAGTTTGCAATCCCATCTCCGTGAGACCGAAATCCCTATCGGTGAGACCGAAGTGACTAGGGTTTGTGGCAGTGGCTATGTCAAGTGAACTCGGTGGCGCCGGATAGAATATTTCGGTGGGGCCGAATTTGACTTTTTGGTTTGGGACATATGTGGATATGAGAAAGTGGTTGAGGGTTTTGCAGCATATCACTAAGCATTTTGAGCAAGTAAGCCATTAAGCAACACCTCATCCCCTTTTAATATAATTGGCTTTTCCTATGGACTCGATGTGATCTTGGATCACTAAAAGTAAAATGTAGAGTCTTGAGCTTGAGCCAATATGTGTCCTTAGCGTTTTCAGGGGTCCATATTCCTAATCCATGTCATGCCAATCATTTAGATTTCCTGAAATATTTGTCTTGAAATAGCATTAGCTCAATGAGCTATATGTTCTTAATAATTACCAAAACCACACAGGGATAGTTGCACTTTCAGACATGCTACGTGCGCGCCTCTACTAGGACACGTGCCCTTCCTTACACGGCCACGGTTCATCGCTACGGCTTGCAGACAGACTGATCGTATGTACGTACACGTTCTCGACCAGAATGACAACGCTACATACGCTTCGACCAGGTGGGTCCCGACTGTCAGGCACTTCCTTGCGTGCGAAGATGTAGCTGGTGGGTCCCAGCAGTCATGGGGCGAATCATTTTTTTGCGTGTAATACGGACGCACTTCCTTGTGTGCGGAGATGTAGCTGGTGGGTCCCAGCAGTCAGGGGGAAACGTTTTTTTCACGAAATACGGTGGCCCGTACGATGGGTCCCTGCTGTCAGGTGGAGGAATCATTAGTTTTCGCATAATAAGGAGGCACTTCCTTGCTGCGGCCGTGGACCCAGCTGTCATCCTCTCCATGTATAGTACTCTTCCGATGGAAGTCGTTCATTGACCACGTTGACCACATCGCGCCGAGAACACCAGGGCGGTGGACGACGGCGAGGCCTAGGAAGGGGGCGACACGGAGCCGGGAAAGACGCAGCAGTGGATGCCCACAAAGAGGAGTACGAGGGTTCACTGGTTTGGCTTCGGTGTGAGGATGCCATCGCCGCAGGGCCTGGCCAGCGGTGGGAGTAGTAGGGGGCGGTGAGGCCTCCATAGCATCACAGCCGGCCACGGGAGGCAGGAGCAGGCGACATGACCGGCGCTGGTTTGGGCAGCTGGAGCAAGAAGACCAGAGGTTGAAGACGCACGACAGCCGTTGGATGGACATCGTACGGTCACTACAGCTAGAATCGTTTATATTGACTAAGTTGACAAAGCCCTTTGTACGCGTCAACTTAGTAGGCCCACAGGTCAGCCTCCGAAACGGTGCGCCCTAGATGTCAGGGGGAGGAATCATTTTTTGGGCGGCTGAAGCAAGAATATCCGAGATTGAATAAGAAGCACGACATCCGTTGGATGGACATCTAACGGCCACTACTGCTAGAACTGTGTGTTGACTATAAGTTGACAAAGCCTTGCATACGCGTCAACTTAGTTTTTGTTTTTTTAGGGGACACGTCAACTTAGTAGTCCCACAAGTGTGTAGCAGAGAACATATAGCCCATTTGCGATTTGTAAGAATGTACAGTGCATTTTTGAATTCTAATGGAATTTACTACAGTCCATTTACAGTTTGTTAAAATTACGGCCCGTTTTCTAGCTAGGACAACGATTAATAATTTCAACCAACCGCTCAAAACAGAATTCAATAAAATTTCCCACATTTCGATGGGATCCGAAATATTTTTATCCCGAAATTTCTAGTCAGATTGAATATAATTTCAAAATAAATTTGTATTATGTAAAAAACCAACAAAATATTGCACGCGCAACAAGTAATGAAATTAAAAAAATCCAAAAATAATATATTTTTAAACTAATTACGTGTTTGATGCATTTTTTTATAGTTACTACCAAGTTTTTATAATTACATCCCATTTATTATTTATTGAAGCCCATTTTCTTGTTAAGCCTAATGCATCTCTCCTAGGAAAGATTTGCAGCCCAGTAAGGCGGAGAATAACAAGTTGACCCGGAGTGTGTACAACTGTCGGCCCAGTTGCATTGCTGATGTTGAAAAAAAAAGACATGTGTAGTACAGTACAACCTTACATGGCTACTCATCCCACATTTAGCGACGCTGGAAAGCCCAAACAAGGCTTCTATACAACTTTTTGAAGTCACTGAGCTCAATTAATAACTTAAGAAAAAAGTTAGAGTACAGTGGAACCTAATTAAAAGCTGTCACAAGAGAAGAAATAATTCAACGGGTCCCACTTGTGCGTGTGTTTGTGTGTGTGTGTATGTGTGTGTGTGTGTGTGAGAGAGAGAGAGACCCATCGGTCAATGCTCGTAAATACATCTTTTAGCCATATGCATTGATGATGCTTAGTAAAAACTTATATAACTGACACAATCATATTGAACATCATAGCACACTGAACTTGCATACAAAAATTTCACGCAGGCGGCACAATCAGGGTGGAAGCAATGGATCGCTATGGGTAGGGCTATGTTGAAACCAACGAACTCGTACATAACGGTTCATCGTCTTTATCAATGACGGGAAATATCTTGAATGTTGTGCAAAGAAAACAGACAGACAACACAATATATAAGTTCTGCTAGAACATTAAGTTGACGTACAGCCCTTTCTAAAAAAAGATCAGGTAAAATAATAGAACAGGTCACAATCAAATGTACTGGCACATCAGTGCTTCACACCTATAGCTCGTATTTAACTAGTATCTGACAAGATTCAGTTGTTACCTCAAATTAGAGCACATCCAGGCAGCCAACCCTGCCACTTCTCCCAAAGAAGCAGTGGCCTCCGCCGCGCGATGCAGTAGGCCCTGTGCCATCCATCGTTCTGAGTAACACGGGGAAAGTCTGACGTTGACTCCTGTAATGGACGTCGCCGATGGACCCGGGCACCAGCAGCGGCGGCAGACTACGATTGATGGATTGACCACTTCTTCGACATGCACGAACACTCAATACATGTACATCCCTAACATGGTCCACGGCGGCCTTGGTGGCGACGAATAGTACAACCCCGGTTCCTGCATCGGTATCTCAACACCAATCACCTTCGTTATGGTGGACGGCTTCTTCATCCATGCCATAACCATCAGAGCCCAGCTGCCTGGAGAAACAAACATACTTACGAACTCACCTCCAAGGTCGTTGATAAGCTCATTCATGGACTCGCTGTTCCAAGCACGTCGAGGCATGCTGTGGAAGGTAAGATTTGTTAAAAACTCAAGCTCAGAGGGCACCGAGCCCCATCCTGGGTGCCACCGATCAAAGCCCACCAGTGCGCCATCGTAGAACAAACGCCGGGAAGATTCGAACACACGAGTGCAGTCGAAAGTTGTCCGGAACCTGACGAAGAAATCAGCCGGTGGAGGACATACTTCGACGAGCAAGTCACTTATTTGGTTGTCATGCGCAATGCCAAGAGCTTTGACAAGGTCATCCGGCGAGACGGGAGGTCGGTCGCCGTTGATGGTTACCATCAGCACTTTGCCGGCAAACTGGTCGTCAAGCGCCGCCATGCCACTGTTGAGCAACAGCACGCAGCGCCGATGGCAGGACGGACCTCGGGATCACCGGCTCGGAGATCCATGTTGACCGACGACATGATAGTGCGCTTGAGTACAGGGAGTACAGGAGGGGGATTTGGGGTAACTAGAGTAGGAATCGAGATTCCATAGGTGGGGGAGGGGCGGGAGATTGGGGATGAAAATGTAGCATGAATTTCGAACACGCGCCAATATGCTCTCGGCACCCAAGCGCACGAAAACACCAATGGCGCCCACATGTCGGCGCGCAAGAGTCCCAATTCTTTCTTTTTTGAAAGCCCGGCCTTTTTTAGGATCTTTTGAGAGCCCGGCCTGAGAGTCGTAATTGACCTGTTTGGCATTGCGTTACTACTCGGCCCATATTCAACGACACCTCACTGGACCAAAGAAGTGTACACCATCGAAAATACACTGAGCTCAAATTATCTATCTACACTCTTATAAAAAGCAGAGTTGGTGATGATGGTGTGCCTGCCATCCTGCAATATAGGTCGTACGATCTATATCTAACAGATAGGAAGGAAACTATGACAATTTACCCGCACTCCTCTCCACATTTGCAGATAAGGCCTTCCCTTGTTCATCCTTTTCTCCCACAAGATCTTGATGTTCCGTGCAACGCATGACCATCTTGCTAGTAACTTGAAAAAAGGAGATATACTCTGAACACTGGAGAATGGTGATGCCCTCATTTAGCCCACCAGCAATTCGAGACAATAAACAGTTCGAAACAACAATATATATATATACAACATTCAAACACTGACTAGTGACTACTACTGACATAAACAACAAGACATGATAGTTCATAAGAAGTCTTGCTACACCACCAAAACGCACCCATCTGCAGCGCTCAGACTTTCGTGATCCAAACGAGAATGACATTATAAATAGAGGCAACTATTACATAGTAAGAGTGACATAGACGTGGATGACCAAATGATAAGGAATATGCATAACAAAAGAGAGAACTACCCATCCAGAACAAGCAGCAAAGACAACAAGTCATTCGTAGAGAGATGATTGAACACCATCATAATTTGCAGCCCCGCTTCAGCCACCAGTGATCCAGAGACACCAGTTCTCCACCCTTTCGATGCAACAACCCAATTACCTATCAACCTGAAGGCTTGAACCACATCACTGCCTGTCGGACTCGACACATCCAACGATCAAAGTTAATCCAGAGGCCTTTATCATTCTCACCTTCTTTTGGTTGCAGGATGTATCGTTGACAATCAGGGGAGTTTTCTCCCGAACTCCTAGGGCTCTCCATGTAGACACAGTTTTCCATAGCAAACAGGGCCTCTCTACCATCAAGGTCCTTGCCAACAGTGATCTCTTGGTTAATCGGGTAATTGAGTCCAAGAAACAGAGAGTGTGAACCAAGGCTGTTTACCCGCCTCCAACTCAAAAATCCTGAAGGCCCCAACAAGCTGGTATCATGCTCATAGACGTAACAGCCATTGTCCGGATACTCACGTATTTCACGGTGCTTGTATACAGTGGGGTTTTTGCAATATAACTTTTCCGGCTCATGTGTCCAAATGATCATCAGTCTTTTGTCGTCGTCTGATTGAGCGAGGAACCAGTTGTGCTTCCCTGTTTTTGGCAAAGGTGGTGTGATTACAAAGGGAAATAACTGTAGGGACACTGCAGCATATCAAAAAGGACAGGCATTGTTAATGTAAGATTAGCATTGTTCAGAGTATGAGTAGGATAATGCAAGAAACAGCATTGATATGTCCCTGTGGGAACTGGGAGCAAAATACAGGGAAATGTATACCAGGTTCGAAAATATAGAAGTGCCATGCATGGTTATACTCATGTTATCTCACAATCGATTCTTCACAGAAAACTACCATGTCATGCATGTTATGTAATCATGTTCTATCCTCGCAAACAAATTCTTCAAGGAAATTAACAGACCATGCATTGTTATATGCTCATGTTTTGTGGGAAAAAATTTGTGAGCATATTATTCTAGCCATTGATTGTTGAAGGGCGAACATAGGTATGTACACATGGTAAGCATTACAGGATTTCACTACTTCCAAATATAGAGTTCTCCATATGCACATTTACTTCACTAATGTATGGTTAGATGAAACCAACAGTGTGATGCATGTTTCTACATCATGAAAATGAGGAAACTAACATGGCCATTGATACACACTCATTTTTAGTAGTATATAGATGACTATAAAATAAGGAGAATATGAATATCTTCCTAACCGTTTGATTATTCAGCGGTACAAATTGGATGTAATGACATGGTCACAATCGCATGAATTAACTCATCCCAAATATAGCTGATTTACGGCGTCTCTAATACAATGCCATAGTTCTACTCAAATTCTGCTCAAACAAGGATATGCCAATCATCACAAAAAGTTCAAACAGTGTCATGGCATCATCATTAACATCAGATGGAAACAACTTACGCGCGTCGTCCCAGCAATACGTGGTGCCATCTGCTTTGTCAATCGCGTAGATGATGCCATTGTGTTCAATAGCATCACATAAGTGTTTATTAGCTTTGACGATGATCCACTGCAAGCTGAGTTGTCTCCAGCTAAAGAAGGCACCAGCATAAAGATGGGCGAGTCCACGGTCGAACAAGGCAATTAGCTTGAAGTCTGCATAATCCGCATGTCATGTGGGCACTTGGCAGATTACAATCTTCTTCAAAACAAGGTCTGTCCAACTGACACGGTAATCTAGATGGCTTGGACCGTGATGGTAAAACTCTATATAATCCAATAGAGGAAGGATAATGTCATGGGAGGTCTGGAAGTTCACGAGCACCAAATTTTTCCCGTCTTCTCTGACGGCAGCCATCCAGTGGGAGTTCATGCCGACCCAGTACATACCTGCCAAGAAGTTTTGGGCGATGGTGATCGGGTCGAAGTCGAGGGAAATGATGTACGGCGACCCAGTACATACCTGCAAAGAAGTTTTGGCAAATGGAGATCGGATTGAAGTCGAGGGGCATCATGTACGCCTCCGTATCATGGTGAGCAAATCTCGCAAGACCAAATAGCAACAAGCAGGGTGTCTTGAAAAGCTTAGGCCTCGCTTCGAAGACCGTCGTGTGCATGTTCCTCGAGCATGCAGCCAGCCGCAGGGCACTCAACATATCCATACACGAACAACAGAGGTCGAGGATGTCACTGGGGAGATTGCTCCAATCGTGGCTCATATGGATGTTGTGCGGTTCGCGTTCGGCCATGGTAGAGTTTGGAAGGTGGGGTTTTGGGGGCATGATTTACGGGGGAGAAGGCTCTCGGTCCTGGAGCGGCTAGCAACGTAATAGTGGTACTGGGGGAGGCGAGCGAGGCGAGGGTACGCCGGGGCACAGTGAGATAATGAAGAGCGACCTTAGGATCTCCGGCGAGACGGAGATGGAGATGGAGTGGTGCTAGGGGCGAGGGAGACGAGGCGAGGCATGCTATACAGCGGCGGTGACAGTGACTGCACAGTGCCCAAGGTGAGGCTAACTTTGGTAACCCGAACACGCCGCCTAGACTGGTGTCACCTCGGGCGCAGGGTCTTGTCAGTTCACTGTGAGGACCGGCTGAATAATATTTTGACCATCAAGTGTACCACAGTTGTAGCACTACTAATACTAGGAGTAGTAGGAACATGAGTAGTACTACCTCCGTCTCGGTGAATAAGTCATTCTCGCAGTTTTAGGTCAACGATTTAACTCTCTAAATATGTATTACTCCTATATGTGATCAAAAATATCTCTACTCCTATAAAAAGCAGAGTTGGTGATGATGGTGTGCCTGCCATCCTATAATATAGGACGTCCGATCTATATCTAACGGATAGGAAGGCAACTATGACAATTTACCTGCACTCCTCTCCACATTTGCAGATGGCCTTCCCTCATTCATCCTTTTCTCCCACAAGATAAACTACGCATACAAATGCATCTTCATGTTTCGTGCAACGCATGGGCATCTTGCTAGTATATTTAGAAACTACATCCATGTAGAAATCTAGTGATATACTTTTCATGACATATAACACATATTTAGTTGCTCAAATCGATGACCTAGAACTATGCGAGTGACTTATTCACCTAGACGGAGGTAGTACTGTATAGCGGAAATAGGTCCCCCGTACTAGCATGCCTCTGGGTTCACTTCATCCTCCAGGTATCATCCATATTGCGAGCAGAACCAAATTCTCGTGCATGCGGAAGCGCGAAGAAGGCCTTTTCTTTTTTTAGGATAACTGCATATTCCTTAACTAGAGAATGTTGTGTCTCCCACGCATGTGCCAATATCCATCCGAACCAGCTACGACACATTTTTTATCCGTTTGCATAGGTCCCACCTGTCAGGAGGGGTGCGGAAATAAAAAGGAATCATAAAATGTATCGCCACGGTGATTCCAAAGAGTGACCTCAACTAGCCAGTGGCATATGTAACGCTAGAAGGATGGGCATGTACAGGGATAGGTACCACTCCTCAGTCTACCCGCATAGCCTTTTCGTTTAGTACCTAGTCATCTAATCAACTGCCTACAGACCACTTCTCCCATTTACTTCTCCATCGGGAACCGATTTTCCTCGGCTTCTTCACTACTCCTTCATCTTCATTTGCATCCAAACCACATTGCATTCACATTGTTTTAACCTCTTCACATCCTCCTGGAGTAATTCTGAAGCCCCTTTAAATAATCATCTATTTCAATTAAACTAGCCATCTAATCCTAATTCTCCAAACCATAGCCCTCCGGTCCAGCGGTTCCAAATGGCGAAAGAGATCCAGATGCAGGTTTTTAGTGTCCAACATGTCCTCGTCGAAGGCTCGTTGAGCATAGTTGCAACAGTCACTGACCACCCAAGGGTTGTTCGGAAGTGGATCAACAATGTATCCAACTCCCTCCAAAAGGTGGAGATGAAGGTCATCGATCTCGACACAGAGTACACGGAGCGTGCACTGGAAGATCCAACGCCGCCGCCCTTCACCGTGCCTCAAGATGTTGTTTTGGTGTACCACATCATACATGCGCCCTCCATACCAGGTGAGCTTCATGATTTCTTGTCTCGGGAGGACATATACTTCTGTGGGGCAGCCATCGCAGGGGACAAAAAGAAGTTGGAGCATACAACCTTGATTTGAAAAGCATCGCTGACGTACAAACCAAAATAAAAATTCCTGTAGAAGATTGGGAGAAACCGACACCATCCCTATTCGACCTAGCAAATTTTTTTGCTTGGAACAAATCTTCAAAAGGGTGACGAGACGCTGGCATTAAGGTCGTCTAGATGGGAGAATTATCCCCTGATGTACGAGTGTATAAAATATGCTGCCCTCGATGCCCGTGTGAGTTTCGAGATAGCTGCAAGGTCTGGAGAGCTTGTTGCGAAGCCGTGAAGTTGCATGAAGTTGCACCAGCAGCAGGGCATTATGGATGGATGAACTATTTCCTCTCTTGTAAAAAAAATATTCCCTCTCTGGTATATTGATATAGATGGACTATTTCGATGGTGTGCATGTCTTTGAAACAAGTAGTAGCATGGGTCCGCTTGACTATAAGGAACTATTTATCCCCCTAGCTTTCTCTACTACTACTCCTTACAGTGGTCGGTATACAATGCATGTGTCCGTACACATAACAGCTTGTCCATGGAAGTTCAACTACGGCGACCATCGTGTTTCATCCACTACCACTCATGATTACCACGACGCCGCTCCAACCCATGGCACCACGTCCCCCGACGTGCGCCTCACCCCTCTCGGCCGCACAGCCCCTCTGCCTTTGTGTGCTTGACATGTGGGCCACCTGAAATGCAGCGAGCATCAAGTTTCTACCATAGCCACACGCGATTCCCACGACGCTGCTCAAACCCATGACACCACACGTCCACCGACCTGCGGCTCACCCCTCTCATTGCATCGCCTCCGCCTTGGGAGCATTACATGTGGACCAGCCACCTATCGGGTCCACATGTTATTGACTCAAAGGCAGGTTTAGTAAGGCGCTGAAGATCAGTCCCGAGGGCCCCGAGAGGGAAATGTAACTCCTGCGCCAGGCCTTGTGGTGCTACCGCTGCACGAACTCGTGCAAAACTCAAGATTTGTTTCTTTATTATACATGCACGCAACAATTTAATGGACATTGTAATCTCAACATGTGATGGGGAGCTCTAAATTTGAATTTGAAACTTATAAAATGAAAAAATTCAAAACAAATAAACTGGGAGGGAATATACCCTAGGATGTGTCCCATACGAAACAAGTCCCCTAGTTTGTCACCGCGAAGATGCGGTTAGAAAGGACCACAACATCTTCGTACTCGTACGGCAACAAATCGGCCGCAGATAGCATGGTTCACCTTTGACCGCCATGTGCAAGGTTCGTGCTATCTTATTCAATCTCATCGTGGTTCCATCGTAGCGATTCAGGCGGTGGCCCATTGCATGGCTGATCCCCATGTTGGACAAAGGTTCTACAGGAACAGTGTCACCATTGTAAATGTTGTGCAAATTGATGTTGGTACCCTCCCATACATATGCAATCGAATCTCCACTCACACCGAGCCTAACCTATGAAATAGTGGGCAGGGGGAGAATTAGGAAATGGACACGGAAGTAGTCTTTGGAATGCATTTACTACGTGATTGAACTCATCTTACCTGCTCATCGGACAAAATCCGAGTGCCCCTCAACGTCGGCATCTCAAGGGGCGTCAACTTGCAACTACGGCCATGCCGCGCTGGAGAGACCCCCAAGGAAACATCCTCGTACGTTGCACGGAACATCAAGATTCATTTGTATGAGTAGTTTATCTTGTGAGAGAAAAGGATGAACAAGGGAAGGCCTTATTTGCAAATGTGGAGAGGGATGTAGGTATCTTTTTGTAAAATTGTCATTGTTTTCTTCCTATCCGTCAGATATAGATCGAACAGCCTATATAGCAGGATGCCAGGCACACCATTGTCACCAACTCTGTTTTTTATAAGACTAGCAAGATGCCCGTGCATTGCACGGAACATCAAGATCTTGTGGGAGAAAAGGATGAACGAGGGAAGGCCTTTATCTGCAAATGTGGAGAGGAGTGCGGGTAAATTGTCATAGTTTCCTTCCTATCCGTTAGATACAGATCGGACGGCCTATATTGTAGGATGGCAGGCATGCCATCACCAACTCTGCTTTTTATAAGAGTATAGACTAGTTTATCTTGTGAGAGAAAAGGATGAACAAGGGAAGGCCTTATTTGCAAATGTGGAGAGGTGTGTGGGTACCTTTTTGCAAAATTGCCATAGTTTCCTTCCTATCTGTCAGATATAAATCGGATGGCCTATATTGCAGGATGGCAGGCACACCATCATCACCACCTCTGTTTTTTATAAGAGTGTAGACTAGCAAAATGCCCGTGTGTTGCACGGAACATCAAGATCTTGTGGGAGAAAAGGATGAACAAGGGAAGGCCTTATCTGCAAATGTGGAGAAGAGTGCGGGTAAATTGTCATAGTTTCCTTCCTACCCGTTAGATATAGATCGGACGGCCTATATTGCAGGATGGCAGGCACACCATCATCACCAACTCTGCTTTTATAAGAGTAGATAGATATAAGAGAGTAGTAGACTAGCAAGATGCCCGTGCGTTGCACGGAACATCAAGATGCATTTGTATGAGTAGTTTATCTTGTGGGAGAAAAGGATGAATGAGGGAAGGCCTTATTTGCAAATGTGGAGAGGGGTGTGGGTATTTTTTGCAAAATTGCCATAGTTTCCTTCCTATCCGTCAGATATAAATCGGACGGCCTATACTGCAGGATGGCAGGCACACCATCATCAACAACTCTATTTTTATAAGAGTAGAGTAGAGATAGAGATAGAGACTACTACTACCAATGTGTTTGGCCGCATGTCGTAATGGATCCAAAGTAGTAGAATAATACTCGTTCACGGGCTTGAAATATAAACACTCTAGTTTTGATATACATATATCAATAAAAATCATGCTTCACTAAAAATATATTCCTCGGGCTGTTTTGATGAGGTGAGGGACGGGTGTGGCTGGTTTGAAGATAACAGGTTTTAAAGAAATTGGAGCTGTTTTTTTTTACATTTTGTAGCATGGCACGGCATCCGGTGCACCTAAGCGTCCGAAAAAAAATTGAGTTTGGTTCGGTGGCACACCCTGCGGCAAGATGCCGTGTGGGCTTCTTCTAGAACTAGCAAGATGCCCGTGCATTGCAGGGAACATCAACATGCATTTTTTTACAAAACACCTGTTGTGATTGACCCTTGCAGGAGTAATCCCATGTGTAAAATCTAATGATATCTCGAGAATTTTATCAGTAAAATGGTATCTTTGAAACAAGTTTTTTCTACTACTGCTCCTTGCAGTGAGCGGTATGCAATGCATGTGTCAGCAGACATAACAGCTTGTCCATGGAAGTTGAACCACGGCGACCATCACGTTTCTTGTTTCTACCACTGCCACACCCACACACGATTCCCACGATGCCACTCCAACCCACGGTACGACGTCCCCCGACGTGCGCCTCATCCCTCTCGGCCCCACCGCTCCTCTGCCTTTGTGTGCATGACATGCGGGCCAGTTGAACTGCGGCAACCATCAACTTTCTACCATAACCACACTCGATTGGACGCGGTTTGCCTGCTCCACTCCAGTGCTCCGGTCCGTACTCCCGCACCATCAGATTTTCATCCAGCGGCTGTGACACATTTCGTCCCGAGCATCAATCCTCATCTGGAGTACTTCTGTACTACAGGTAGTACCCACCGGTGTGGCCATCTACGCCTCGTAACGCCCCAATGCCCAGTTGTGGCACCCTCGCCACGGCCACGCCACCACCGGCCGGTTCATCTCGAACGAGTGAGTCGCGAACCACACCACCACCATGAGAATGACATGTGGGCCAGCCGCACTTAAGGTCCGCATGTCATTGACTCATAGGCCGGCGCACTAAGCCACTGAAGCTCGATCCCATGGGCCCCGAGAGGGAAATGTAACTCCTGCGGCAGGCCATTTGGTGCTCCCGCAGTACGAGCTTGTGCCAAACCTAGAATTTGTTTCTTACTACTACCAACTAGTAAGGTACACGTGCATTGCACGCATGAGATTTGGTAACCAAATTATGAATAAATAACACACTATAGCATGTAAGCTTTGAGTCATATATGCATGATATAGATGTTCGTTTAATTCTTATAGTTCATCTAGTTCAAAATCAATTAGTTTTACAAAAAAATCTATTTTAAGGTTCATGGAATTGTGCATTGTAAAGCATAAAGTAAAAAACAAATAGTGACAATTCATTTTGAAAAAAAAAGTTTGGCCAATTAAGATATGGAAGATTCTAGAACAAAGGAGAAGTGCTTGTGTTTTGAGGTTCATGCATTATGCTTAAGTTCAACCATGGAGTCTTCTAGATTATACATGTGGAATAATTTGGTGGAATTTAGATGATATCCAACGGCCAGTAGTGCTCGGATTTGCCATCTTTGTATCGTCGGATTGGCTTCATCCAACGACCAACTTTCAAAGTTATTCACACACTATATAGGGGTATAGATGTGTCGTCCCGTGCGTTGCAATGGATCCAAAGTATATCTATTTAGTGGAGTGCACTCTAAACACATTATCTATTTATTTTTCACCTTTCGTAGCCATGCAACCAAGCCACATAAGATTCATGGGTGCCCCCCACATCATATTATTCGTACTACGTTAACTGAAAAAGGATAAATCCCCCAAAACAAGATCTTCCTTTTTTTTGTTCCTACGATGTTGTGTCGTGCACGTACCTAGTTGTGTAGTGGTAGTACTAGTTCTAGTACAAACTTCGTACTAGTAGGAGTAGTAGTACAGAATGCTCCTACTCTATCAACGAGCCCCGTCTGACACCAAATTTCTTGGCTTCTGTGCTACAGCTAGATCTTCCCCTCGTTTCTGTTTTCCAACTCGGCGGCTAGCGGGGTGCGGTTTGCCAATAGTCAGTTTGCTCAATGGCGGTCCCACATGAAAGTGAAAATGCTAGGCAACACGCCTTCCCTAGCTATGTGGCGTGCTGGACGGGCCATGGAGTACTCCCAATTCCCAGGCGTGTGGGGGTGCAACGTAAACGCGGCAGGCCTTTTCCTTTTACTAACAATGTGCCCGTGCGTTGTGACGGATCCAAAGTAGTAGAATAGTAGTACTTGTTCACAAACTTGAAAGAAATCACTCTTGTTTTGATATACTCCTAATATATTACTTTTCACTCCAAATATATTTCTCAGGCTGTTTTGATGAGGTGAGGGAGGGATGTGGTTGTTTTCAAGATAATAAGGGGTTTCTGCAAATAGGAGCAGAGAAGTGGGCTATTGTTGCAAAAATGTCACAACTTACCTCACAGCCGTTAGATGCAGATCTAATGGTCAGAAACGACAGATGGCAAACACACCACCATTACCAACTGAGTCTTTTGTAGAAGTTGGAGTAGATAAACATGTATAAATTGTAAAATTTGGTTCTGCTCCTAGGCACGATCGATAGATAGAAATAATGATTGGAAATGCTAGGGCGAGTCTATTTCCACCAAATAAGCAGGGTACGTAGTAGCTAGGTTGGCGCATCGTCAGTTTGGTCACATGCGGTCCGACATGTTCTATTGTTCCTAGCAAGATGCTCGTGCGTTGCACGAAGTTGATGGAAAAGGTAAGAACAACTCATAAATTGACGGATGGAGTACTATTTACAGTGATGCATATAATTAAGCAAAGGCATCGCACATGTCGGTATTGACTGGAACGAGAATGCAATAGCACAATAAGAATTAAGGCCATGCTACCTCTTGAGCATGCGTTAGTTTTCCCTTGAAGAGGAAAGGGTGATGCAGCAAAGTAGCGTAAGTATTTCCTTCAGTTTTTGAGAACCAAGATATCAATCAAGTAGGAGATTACACGCAAATCGCCTATTACCTGCAGAAACAATCAAGAACCTTGCAACCAACGCGATAAAGGGGTTGTCAATCCCTTCACGACCACTTGCAAAAGTGAGATCTGATAAAGATAATAAGATAAATATTTTTGGTATTTTTGTTGTATAGATTGGAAAATAAAGGTTGCAAAATAAATAGTAAACTAGAATTATAGATCGGAAACTTATATGATGTAAAATAAGCCCGGGGGGCATAGGTTTCACTAGTGGCTTCTCTCAAGATAGCATATATTACGGTGGGTAAACAAATTACTGCCGAGCAATAATTAGAAAAGCGCATAGTTATGAGAATATCTAGGCATGATCATGAACATAGGCATCACGTTCATGTCAAGTGGACCGAAACGATTCTGCATCTACTAATATTACTCCACACATCGACCTCTATCCAGCATGCATCTAGAGTATTAAGTTCATAAGAACAGAGTAACGCATTAAGAAAGATGACATGATGTAGAGGGATAAACTCAAGCAATATGATATAAACCCCATCTTTTTATCCTCGATGGCAACAATACAATATGTGTCGGTTCCCTTTCTGTCACTGGGATCGAGCACCGCAAGATTGAACCCAAAGCTAAGCACTTCTCCCATTGCAAGAAAGATCAATCTAGTAGGCCAAACTAAACCGATAATTCGAAGAGACTTGTAAAGATATTAAATCATGCATATAAGAATTCAGAGAAGAATCACATATTGTTCATAGATAATCTTGATCATAAACCCACAATTCATCGGATCTTGACAAACACACCGCAAAAAGTATTACATCGAATAGATCTCCAAGAACATCGAGGAGAACTTTGTATTGGGAACCAAAGAGAGAGAAGAAGAAATATAGCTAATAACTATGGACCCGAAGGTCTGTGGTAAACTACTCACACATCATTGGAGAGGCTATGGTGTTGATGTAGAAGCCCTCCGTGATTGAATCCCCCTCCGGCAGATCGCCGGAAAAGGCCCCAAGATGGGATCTCACGGGTACAGAAGGTTGCGGCGGTGGAAAAGTGGTTTCGTGGCTCCCCTGGATGTTTTAAGGGTATAAGAGTATATATAGGTGAAAGAAGTAGGTCGGTGGAGCTACGAGGGGCCCACGAGGGTGGGGGCGCGCCTACCACCTGGGCGCGCCCTCCTGCCTCGTGGCCGCCTCGTTGCTTCCTTGACGTCCACTCCAAGTCTCGTGGATTGCATTTGTTCCAAAAAAGATCCTCGCGAAGGTTTCGTTCCGTTTGGATTCCATTTGATATTATTTTTCTGCGGAACACTGAAATAGGCAAAAAAACAGCAATTTGCACTGGGCCTTCGGTTAATAGGTTAGTCCCAAAAATAATATAAAAGAGTATATTAAAGCCCATTAAACATCAAAAATAGATAATATAATAGCATGGAGCAATCAAAAATTATAGATACGTTGGAGACGTATCAAGCATCCACAAGCTTAATTCATGCTCGTCCTCGAGTAGGTAAATGATAAAAACAGAGTATTTGATGTGGAATGCTACCTAATATAATTTTCAATGTAATTTTCTTTATTGTGGCATGAATGTTCAGATCTGAAAGATTCAAGACAAAAGTTTAATATTGACATAAAAATAATAATACTTTAAGCATACTAACTAAGCAATTATGTCATCTCAAAATAACATAGCCAAAGAAAGCTCATCCCTAAAAAATCATATAGTTTGGCCATGCTTCATTTTCATCACACAAAAATGCTCTCATCATGCACAACCCCGATGACAAGCCAAGCAATTGTTTGATACTTTAGTATTTTCAAACTTTTTCAACTTTCACGCAATACATGAGCGTGAGCCATGGACATAGCACTATGGGTGGAATAGAATATGATGATGGAGGTTGTGTGGAGAAGACAAAAAAGGAGAAAGTCTCGCATCGACGTGGCTAATCAACGGGCTATGGAGATGCCCATAAATTGATGTCAATGCGAGGAGTAGGGATTGCCATGCAACGGATGCACTAGAGCTATAAATGTATGAAAGCTCAACAAAAGAAACTAAGTGGGTGTGCATCCAACTTGCTTGCTCACGAAGACCTAGGGCATTTAAGGAAGCCCATTGTTGGAATATACAAGCCAAGTTCTATTATGAAAATTCCCACTAGTATATGAAAGTGACAATATAAGAAACTCTCTATCATGAAGATCATGGTGCTACTTGGAAGCACAAATGTGGAAAAAAAGGATAGTAGCATTGTCCCTTCTCTCTTTTTCTGTCATTTTTTTGGGGCCTTCCTTTTTTATTTTTGGCCTTTCTCTTTTTTTTGGCATTTCTC
This sequence comes from Aegilops longissima, assembly GCA_021605205.1. NCBI lineage: Eukaryota > Viridiplantae > Streptophyta > Magnoliopsida > Poales > Poaceae > Aegilops > Aegilops longissima. Next base: position 152,765,706 of record CM038677.1, read on the forward strand.
TTTTTTTTCCTCACACGGGACAACGCTCTAATAATGATGATCATCACACTTCTATTTATTTACAACTCAAGGATTTTAACTCGATACTAGAACAAAATATGACTCTATATGAGTGCCTCCGGCGGTGTACCGGGATGGGCAATGAATCAAGAGTGACATGTATGAAAAGTTATGCATGATGGCCTTGCCACAAATACGATGTCGACTACATGATCATGCAACGCAATATGACAATGATGAAGCGTGTCATAATAAACGGAACGGTGGAAAGTTGCATGGCAATATATCTCGGAATGGCTATGGAAATGCCATAATAGGTAGGTATGGTAGCTGTTTTGAGGAAGATATAAGGAGGTGTATGTGTGATAGAGCGTATCATATCACGGGGTTTGGATGCACCGGCGAAGTTTGCACCAACTCTCGAGGTGAGAAAGGGCAATGCACGGTACCAAAGAGGCTAGCAATGATGGAAGAGTGACAGTGTGTATAATCCATGGACTCAACATTAGTCATAAATAACTCACATACTTATTGCAAAAATCTACAAGTCATCAAAACCAAGCACTACGTGCATGCTCCTAGGGGGATAGATTGGTAGGAAAAGACCATCGCTCATCCCCGACCGCCACTCATAAGGAGGACAATCAAAGAACACCTCATGCTTCAAATTTGTCACACAACATTTACCATACGTGCATGCTACAGGACTTGCAAACTCCAACATAAGTATTTCTCAAATTCACAATTAGTCAACTACATGGTCAAAAAAACAATTAGTCAACTAGCATGACTCTAATATTACCATCTTCATATCTCAAAATAATCATCAAGTATCAAACTTCTCATAGTATTCAATGCACTCTATATGGAAGTTTTTATTATACCCATCTCGGATGCCTATCATATTAGGACTAATTTTATAGCCAAAGCAAATTACCATGCTGTTCTAATAGACTCTCAAAATAATATAAGTGAAGCATGAGAGATCAATAATTTCTATTAAATAAAACCACCACCGTGCTCTAAAAAGGTATAAGTGAAGCACTAGAGCAAAATTATCTAGCTCAAAAGATATAAGTGAAGCACATAGAGTATTCTAATAAATTTTGATTTATGTGTGTCTCTCCAAAAGGTTTGTACAGCAAGAATGATTGTGGTAAACTAAAAAGCAAAGACTCAAATCATACAAGACGCTCCAAGCAAAACACATATCATGTGGTGAATAAAAATATAGCCTCAAGTTACCGATAGACGAAGACGAAAGAGGGGATGCCTTCCGGGGCGTCCCCAAGCATAGGATTTTGGTTGTCCTTGAATTTTACCTTGGGGTGCCTTGGGCATCCCCAATCTTAGGCTCTTGCCACTCCTTATTCCAAAATCCATCAAATCTTTACCCAAAAACTTGAAAACTTCACAACCCAAAACTAAAACAGAAAATCTCATGAGCTCCGTTAGTGAAAGAAAACAAACTACCACTTTAAGGTACTGTAATGAACTCATTGTTTATTTATATTGGTGTTAAACCTACTGTATTACAACTTATATATGGTTCATAACCCCCGATACTAGCCATAGATTCATCAAAATAAGCAAACAACACACGAAAAACAGAATCTGTCAAAAACAGAACTGTCTGTAGTAATCTGATTTGTTCTACTACTTATGGAATTCCAAAAATTCTGAAAAATTAGGGCAGCCTGGATAATTTGTATATTGATCTACTGAAAAAAGAATTGGTATTTTATCATGTTCTGGTGAATTGTAACAATTATATTCGTGAGCGCAAAGTTTCTGTCTTTTTCAGCAACATCAAACAACTATCACCCAAGAAGGTCCTATTGGTTCTACTTGGCACAAACACTAATTAAAACATAAAACCACATCTAAATAGAAGATATATGAATTATTTATTACTAAACAGGAACAAAGAGTAAGGAACAAAAATAAAATTGGGTTGCCTCCAACAAGCGCAATCGTTTAACGCCCCTTGCTAGGCATAAAAACAAGAATAGATCTAGGTATTGTCATCTTTGGTATGCAATACATAAGTGGCTATCATAATAGATTCATAAGGTAATTTAATTTTCTTCCTAGGAAAGTGTTCCATGCCTTTCCTTAATGGAAATTGGAAAATCTAATATTTCCTTCTTTCATATCAATAATTGCACCAATCGTTCTAAGGAAAGGTCTACCAAGAATAATAGGACAAGTAGGATTGCAATCTATATCAAGAACAATGAAATCTAAGGTCACATAATTTATATTTGCAAAAATGATAACATCATTTATCCTTCCCATAGGTTTCTTAATGGTGGAATCCGCAAGATGCAAATTTAAAGAACAATCATCAAATTCACGGAAGCCTAACACATCACACAAAGTTTTTGGAATCGTGGAAATACTAGCACCCAAATCACATAAGACATAGAATTCATGATCTTTAATCTTTATTTTAATAGTAGGTTCCCACTCATCATAAAGTTTTCTAGGGATAGAAACTTCTAATTCAAGTTTTCTTCATAAGATTGCATTAAAGCATCAACAATATGTTTAGTAAAAGCTTTGTTTTGATCATAAGCATGCGGAGAATTTAACACGGATTGCAACAAGGAAATACAATCTATCAAAGAAAAATTATCATAATTAAATTCCTTGAAATCCAAAATAGTGGGTTCATTGCTATGTAAAGTTTTGACCTCTTCAATCCCACTTTTACCAATTTTTGCATCAAGATCTAAAAACTTCGAATCATTGGGATGCCTTTTAACTAAAGTTGACTCATATCCAGTCCCATCTTTCTCAAGATTCATATTGGAAAACAATGATTTAATAGGAGACACATCAATCACTTTTAGATCTTCATCATTATTACCATGAAAACTAGAAGAACACGCTTTCACAAAGAAATCTTTTTTAGCACGCATCCTAGCGGTTCTTTCTTTGCACTCATCAATGGAAATTCTCATAGATTTAAGAGACTCATTGATATCATGCTTAGGTGGAATAGATCTAAGTTTCAAAGAATCAACATCAAGATAAATTCTATCCACGTTCCTAGCCAACTCATCAATCTTAGGCAATTTTTTCTTCAAGCAAAGCATTGAAATTATTTTTGCGAAATCATAAATTATTTAACATTATTCTCAAAATCAGAGGACATCTTATTAAAATTTCCATAAGAGTTGTTGTAGGAATTACCAAAATTATTAGAGGAATTACTAGGGAACGGCCTAGAAAAGTTTCCTCTATACGCGTTGTTACCAAAATTGTTCCTACCAACAAAATTCACATCCATAGATTCATTATCATTCTCAATCGAAGTGGACAAAGGCATATCATTAGGATCAGAAGAAACATTCTTATTAGCAAACAATTTCATAAGTTCATCCATCTTTTCACTCAAAATATTAATATCTTCAATCGCATGAACCTTTTTACTAGTAGATCTTTCGGTGTGTCATTGAGAATAATTAACCATAATATTATCTAGGAGTTTAGTAGCTTCTCCTAAAGTGATTTCCATTTAAGTGCCTCCCGCGGCCGAATCTAAAAGATTTCTAGAAGCAAAATTCAATCCGGCATAAAAATTTTGTATAACCATCCATAAATTCAAACCATGTGTAGGGCAATTATGTATCATTAATTTCATCCTCTCCCAAGCTTGTGCAACATGTTCATGATCAAGTTGCTTAAAATTCATAATATCGTTTCTAAGAGAGATGATCTTAGCGGGAGGAAAATACTTAGAGATAAAAGCATCTTTGCACTTATTCCATGAATCAATACTATTTTTAGGCAAAGAAGAGAACCAAGTTTTAGCACGATCTCTAAGCAAAAACGGAAGTAGCTCTAATTTAACAGTATCATTATCCACATCTTTCTTCTTTTGCATATCGTACAAATCAACAAAGTTGTTTAGATGGGTAGCGGCATCTTCACTAGGAAGGCCAGAAAATTGATCTTTCGTGACAAGATTCAACAAAGCAGCATTAATTTCACAAGATTCAGCATCGGTAATAGGAGCAATCGGAGTGCTTATAAAATCATTGTTGTTGGTATTGGAAAAGTCACACAATTTAGTATTTTCTTGAGCCATCGTGACAAACAATAAATCCAACACACAAGCACAGAAGAAGCAAGCGAAAAGAGACGAATGAAAGAGGGCGAATAAAACGGCAAGGGTGAAGTGGGGGAGAGGAAAACGAGAGGAAAATTGCAAATAATGTAATGCCAGGGATAAGAGTGTGTGATGGGTACTTGGTATGTCTTGACTTGTCTGTAGATCTCCCCGGCAACGGTGCCATAAATCCTTCTTGCTACCTCTTGAGCATGTGTTGGTTTTCCCTTGAAGAGGAAAGGGTGATGCAGCAAAGTAGCGTAAGTATTTCCCTCAGTTTTTGACAACCAAGGTATCAGTCCAATAGGAGACTACACGCAAATCGCCTAGTACCTGCACAAACAATCAAGAACCTTGCAACCAACGCGATAAAGGGGTTGTCAATCCCTTCAAGGCCACTTGCAAAAGTGAGATCTGATAAAGATAATAAGATAAATATTTTTGGTATTTTTGTTGTATAGATTGGAAAATAAAGATTGCAAAATAAATAGTAAACTAGAATTATAGATCGGAAACTTATATGATGTAAAATAGAACCGGGGGCTATAGGTTTCACTAGTGGCTTCTCTCAAGATAGCATATATTACGGTGGGTGAACAAATTACCACCGAGCAATTGATAGAAAAGCGCACAGTTATGAGAATATATAGGCATGATCATGAACATAGGAATCACGTCCGTGTCAAGTAGACCGAAACGATTCTACATCTACTACTATTACTCCACACATCGACCGCTATCCAGCATGCATCTAGAGTATTAAGTTCATAAGAACAGAGTAACGCATTAAGCAAGATGACATGATGTAGAGGGATAAACTCAAGCAATATGATATAAACCCCATCTTTTTATCCTCGATGGCAACAATACAATACGTGTCGGTTCCCTTTCTGTCACTGGGATCGAGCACCGCAAGATTGAACCCAAAGCTAAGCACTTCTCCCATTGAAAGAAAGATCAAACTAGTAGGCCAAACTAAACCGATAATTCGAAGAGACTTGCAAAGATATTAAATCATGCATATAAGAATTCAGAGAAGAATCAAATATTGTTCATAGATAATCTTGATCATAAATCGACAATTCATTGGATCTCGAAAAACACACCGCAAAAAGTATTACATCGAATAGATATCCAAGAACATCGAGGAGAACTTTGTATTGGGAACCAAAGAGAGAGAAGAAGCCATCTAGCTAATAACTATGGACCCGAAGGTCTGTGGTAAACTACTCACACATCATCGGAGAGGCTATGGTGTTGATGTAGAAGCCCTCTGTGATCGAATCCCCCTCCGGCAGATCGCCGGAAAAGGCCCCAAGATGGGATCTCACGGGTACAGAAGGTTGCGGCGGTGGAAAAGTGGTTTCGTGGCTCCCCTGGATGTTTTTAGGGTATAAGAGTATATATAGGCGAAAGAAGTAGGTCGGTGGAGCTACGAGGGGCCCACGAGGGTGGGGGCACCTACCCCCCATGGGCGCGCCCTCCTGCCTCATGGCCACCTCGTTGCTTCCTTGACGTCCACTCCAAGTCTCCTGGATTGCGTTTGTTGCAAAAAAGATCCTTGCGAAGGTTTCGTTCCGTTTGGATTTCGTTTGATATTCCTTTTCTGCGGAACACTGAAATAGGCAAAAAAAACATCAATTTGCACTAGGCCTTCGGTTAATAGGTTAGTCCCAAAAATAATATAAAAGAGTATATTAAAGCTCATTAAACATCCAAAACAGATAATATAATATCATGGAACAATCAAAAATTATAGATACGTTGGAGACGTATGAGGCCACAATGATGTGATCGCAGTGGTGGTTACAGGAGGCAAGAAGAAAGATGCATCCATCAACGTACGACCTCCTCCTCCTCGACTTAGTGCGCCAGGCCACCGACTGGCGGCTAAGGAGCGACGACTTTTATGGCGAGGTCAAGGTGCTTCTCAGCAAAGCCATCCAAGGCTTCCAGACGGTTGAGGAAGGCCAACGTCGTAGCGTCCTCACTGCCTTGTAGATACCTATGTACAAGATTTGCTCGTGCACGTGGATGTGTAGGTCGACGAATTCTTGCAGGGCGAGGCTGTCGGTGTCAAAACCGGCGGATCTCGGGTAGGGGGTCCCGAACTGTGCGTATAAGGTCGATGGTAACATGAGACAAGGGACGCGATGTTTACCCGGGTTTGGGCCCTCTCTATGGAGGTATTACCCTACTTCCGGCTTGATTGATCTTAATGAATATGATTATTACAAGAGTTGATCTACCATGAGATCGCAATGGCTAAACCCTAGAAGTCTAGCCTGTATGACTATGGTAATGAGTATATCCTTTCCGAACTAAGTCCTCCGGTTTATATAGACACCAGGAGGATCTAGGGTTACACAAGGTCAGTTACAAAGGAAAATAATCTGCATATTCGGTCGCCAAGCTTGCCTTCCACGCCAAGGAGAGTCCCATCCGGACACGGGTGCAGTCTTCGGTCTTCGTATCTTCACAGCCCATCAGTTCGGCCCATGGCTAACAGGCCGGACGCCCGAGGACCCCTTAGTCCAGGAATCCCTCAGTAGCCCCTAAACCTGGCTTCAATGACGAAGAGTCTGGCACGCAGATTTGTCTTCGGCATTGCAAGGCGGGTTCCCCTTTCCGAACTCCAAGATAGTCTCCAGACATGATGATTGTATCCGGACTTGTAACACACACCGCACACAACCGCAGAGAGAATATAATACTCCACGAGTCCAATCCGCTGACAACTTTTTACAACATGACATCACGTCCGCCCGGTTATAATTTCAAACCGTTTTTCGTCTGCCGCTCCATGTTTCGAGACGCGGTTGTCATTAGCACATCTTGTCAAAGCAGAGATCGTGTCCCCTTATTACGGGATTCTTATCAATACGGGCGTGGGTAACCCAACCGTGCCGTTTACAGCCCTTGGGAATAGGCGAGTGGGGAGGCGTTTGACATTCGCGGCCTTTATAAGGGGATAAGGATTCGTCCTCATTCACCCACGCCTTCTCCTTCCTCTGCCCATCCATTCTTGAGCTCCAGCGCCCAAACTCTAGCTTTCCCCGCTCGAGAAAACACTCCAACCATGTCCGGATCCGGAGCTGGAGGCAAGTGGATGGCCTCCTCTGCTAAGAAGAAAGATAACAAGGAGCTCCGAGAGGCCGGATACCTGGCCAAGGAGATCGTTCACCGACTCCCGGCCAAGGGACAGATCGTCCCTACCCCCGAGCCCCATGAGAGGGTTGTGTTCCTCGCGCATTTCGCCCGCAGGCTGGGATTCCCTCTCCACCCGTTTGTCCGTGGACTGATGTTTTACTACAGGCTGGACTTCCATGATTTGGCCCCCAACTTTATCCTCAATATCTCGGCATTTATAGTCGTGTGCGAGGCCTTTCTCCGCATCCCATCTCACTTCGGCTTATGGCTGTAGACCTTCAATGTGAAGCCGAAGGTGGTGAGCGGCCAACAAGCAGAGCGCGGAGGTGCCATGGTGGGCAAGATGCCCAATGTCACCTGGCTCAAAGGCTCCTTCGTGGAGACGGTGAAGGGGTGGCAATCGGGGTGGTTCTACATCATCGAGCATGAGACACCAGCTGGTGGCGGCCCCAATTCGATCTGAGTCGATGCAGCTCACCTCCCGGCAAGAGAAGGGCCTAACACAGGGTTCTTGAGCAGCTGACTGGGCTCAGGGCGTGCGTCGAAACATGATAACCAAGAGGATCAAACTTGTCAACGTGATCCAGGTTATGCTCATTCACCGGATCCTTCCGTGCCAACGCCGGACTTGTTATTTGTGGGAGTTCGATCCGACCAAGCATCAGACGCTGCTAGAGCTCTTCGGCACAACACATGAAGACATCTGGAAAGTGCTCTTCAAGGCCGGCGAGACACCACCGCCTACGACCGAGGATCGTGGGCTTAGCTTAAAGCGCCAGGCTAATTCGGTAAGTTCTTTCATGTTTTCAAGGCATAGCCTTTACTAGCATATCTTGAGGAAGGAGTCTAAGCCTTCCTATCAATTTTTTAGGCCTGGACCGACATAGCGAGCGGATTAATTGTTCGGCTCCGGTACCCGAAGACGAAGAAACCCCACTCCTGATGAAGATGTTGTTTCCGGCGCCTTATGATGTGCCGGAGAAGAAGACCAAGAAAACGGCCAAAGGGACCAGGAGTGGCCTTCGCCGAAAGGGTGCTTCGGACAGGTCGTCCAAAGACGAGACTAACTCTTCGGCTGCCGAAGACGACAACGAGGAGGAGGAAGAAAGCGACTCCCGAGGGGAAGGAAAAAAGGGGCCTCCACAAATCTGGAGGCGAAGGCGCCCAAGAGGGGAAAGGGCTCCCTTGCGGATAACTCCGTGTGGGATGTCGATAGCAGTCCGGAGCGAATGCCCCGGACCAAGCCTCGGGCCGCCTCGTAAGTGCCAAGAACCTTATGCACATTCGAATGCCTGGCCTTTCCACTTTGTGATATTAATATGTTTAAATTATTCCCTTGCAGTCCGGCCCGCAACAGCTCCCCGCGACCCTCGACAGAGGGTTCGCTAGATTCAAAGGAGATGGAAAGCATGCCACTGCCGCCCGCTCACTCTGTCTCGGCCAAGGGTGATGATGAGGTAGTGTCCCAAAGGACCTTCCCCAACCGGGAGGAGGTTCCGGAGATCGTCAGGGTGGCGCCCAAGGATGACTCCTCGGCTGCCGGACACATGGGGGAAAAAGCCCCCATGGGGACTGGTGATGGGGGCCAAGTTCCATTTGGCCCCCGGACGGATACCATTCCGGAAACCTACACGGCTCCGGAGTCCAGCGAACGGCCTTCCCCGCAAGGAGGAGGTGTGCCCGTTCCACCGGTGACCTCTGTCCAAACAGAGGCACCGGATAATCTGCTAGAAGCACTGCGAGGCGCTTCCATTGTGGATGAACACCATGTCCTTATGGGTACGGTGATCGAGAAGGTTCAGTCCGCCAAAAGAGGACTGACCGAAGCCTGCGCTAGCCTTTTAACAGGCTTTGAGGTAAGTAATGTAATTGTAGAAAGAATATCACAGTGTAGACAGTAGCCCCTGATACTCTGTTCGGTGTTCGAAAAGAAAAAGGTGAATAGAGGATAAAAATAATTGTCGCAGGAGTCTAACATAAGAAGTCTGTGTGAATAAGCAGGCGTCGCTGCTGGCTGCTGCCGCTCATACTACGAAAGTCTCCGGCCAGAAGCAGAGCCTGGAGCGGGCCGAAGAAAAGCTCGGCCTCATGAACAAGCAGCTGGAGGGCAGCCAAGGTATGTAGTAACCTGCCCGTATATTTAGGAAGGATGAATGTTTCGTGCTGACTAAGGTGTCATGAACTTTATTAGGGGCCACGACCGAGGTGGCGGTCCTTAAGAAGGCATTAGCCAAGGCCGAGGACAAAGCGTCCAAGGAGCGCGCCCGCCTGTGAAGCACGAGGCCGGGTCAGCGAGGTCCGGCAAGAGCTCCAGGACGCCGTTAAGAAGTATGAGTCCTTGGAGCGTGATTCAAAGACGCAAGCGTTCGAACTTGCGAAGGCCCGCCAGAGCGCACAAGAGGCTCGAGTGGAGGCCCGGAGCGCCCTTCAGGAAATCCAGGCGGCCAAGAAGATCGCGGCGGGTAAGGCTTTCATTATGCAAAGCAAGTTCGTGAAAGAAACATTCCTTTTAATTACCCGAATTTGGGGCTATCCAGGGGCGTTTACAGATTTGCCGCGCAGCATATCAGATGTTGCCGAGTTCTATCAAGCCGAGGAAGGAAGTTCTATGGAAAAGCTATTCTGGTCTCAATATCTTGGACCAGAACATCCGGTGCCCTTCAGCGACCAGCTGAAACAGCTGGTCGAGCTACACAAGGCGGCCGAGCGAGCCATGAAGGACCTGATAGTCCGACAATGGCCTGTCGCGCCAATACCCGGCAGCTACTTCGAACTTGTGAAGCGGCTTGTTAGTGCTTGCCCACGGCTTGAGGTCATAAAGCTGTCGGTCTGTATTGAAGGTGCACGGATCGCCTTTTCCCGTGTCAAGATGCACTGGTCGAAGATGGATGCCAAGAAGCTAGTGACCAAGGGGGCACCTGAGGGCAAGGAGCACCACCGACCCGAGTTATATTTTGATGGTGTCCTAGAGGGATCCCGCCTTGTGGCGGAGCAATGTACAAAGGATGCTATATTCCCATGAAAACATTCATATTATCATGTCCTGTAATATGGAACAATGATGTTATGTAATATAATGCTTGTGACTTTAAAATTTTACCTCACAATGCGGCCGTTTATGAAATCGAGGGTTGGCGATTAAATCGGCTTCTGCCCCCACGTAGGTAATGCGGGGTGTTGGGATAAATCTAAACACTCTTTACTCCATATTCTGGTCCTTAAAGGAGGTGTTTAGCGCAACGAACGAGGCAATCAGACTATACGGCCTTTATCGCCCTCACTTAGCCATAGGAGTTTGACAACGAGAATTTTGGCGAAGCCCCTGGTATTCGGAAGGCCGAACTTGGGGCGTTATGCGCACCTGATTGGATAAAAAACCGATTCCTCGCATAAAGCGGAAAAAATCTCTAACGATTTGAAACCTCTCGAACAGCTGACCAGCTATCGTTGCATCATGACAGTCAGTTTTTGGCTTTCTCTACTGAGGCGCTCGTCCGGAAGAACCGGGACACAATCGCAGTAGTTCTCCCTTTACTACCCTAGCCGATATAGCCGAACGTAAGGTAGTAAGCATAGGAGCCGGGCAACCCAACTATTGACCAAAGACATGATTCGGAGCCGATGCATATAATTCTATAAGTTCGGGGTGCCGAACTGCACTGGAAAAGGTGTTCCGACTTTATTGCCGTACTGCGGGCCGCGAAAGCCCCTAGTAAAGTAAAATGTACCAGAGTGTACGTGTGCAATGAGTAATAAATACAAAGGTAAGGAAAATAGGAAAATTAAGTAATAAGTTGATGCTACCATTTATTTTCCATTGTAATGTGATTAATACATCGAGGTGTACTTGTACAAGTAATGCGGAAGCAAGTAAGGCTATTTAACATGCCATGACCAAGAGCGAGCTGCGTGCGGCTATGTAAAACAGGTATAGCAATCGTTTGCAGATACCACCTGGGGATTCCCTTGTACGCCAAAGCTCCTTGCCTCCTTGGTGTGTCCGATGATCGGGTTGTCAGAAGAAACCTCGAAAAGAGAAAAACCCGAAATGAAAAGGAAAAGTGAAGGTGTGTGAATCCAGGGTCGGTTGAGCTGCACTGTGGATCGCGAGCTAGCTATGCCTCCGTCGATGCCCATGGGATTTTGAGTGCGTAGTTATGCACGCGCGGTACGAATGCCGCCGTTTGATCGGGATTGGGACGGAGGCCAAATTGCTAATTAAGCTCTTGATGAGTCGGGCTGTCTTGCTGCAGAATAGTCCGGACTCTTTTAATGGCGTCCAGGGGCTTGGGCGATGAACTAAGGTTCTGCTGGAAAAGGTTGCTCTGTATTTCTGCTGCTAAGGCCGTGGTATGATCCTCGGTACGGAGGGAGCATTCCGTATTTCCATTGGTTGTTATGACGCCACGTGGTCTGGGCATCTTGAGCTTGAGATAAGCGTAGTGAGGTACCGCACCGAATCGAGCGAATGCGGTTCGTCCGAGCAGTGCGTGATAGCCGCTGCGAAAGGGGACGATATTGAAGATTAACTCCTCACTTCGGAAGTTGTCCGGAGATCCGAAGACGACCTCTAGTGTGATTTAGCCCGTAAAGCGGGCCTCTACGCCTGGCATGACTCCTTTAAAGGCAGTCCTTGTGGGTTTGATCCATGATGGGTTAATGCCCATTTTGCGTATTGTGTCCTGATAGAGCAGATTGAGGCTGCTGCCACCGTCCATGAGGACTTGCGTCAGGTGGAATCCATCAATGATTGGGTCTAGGACTAGTGCTGCTGATCCGCCATGTCGGATACTGGTCAGATGATCCCGATGGTCAAAAGTGGTCGGGCACGATGACCATGGATTGAATTTTGGGGCGACTGGATCTATCGCATAGACGTCCCTGAGTGCGCGCTTGCGCTCCCTCTTGGGGATGTGTGTAGCATATATCATGTTCACCATTTTGACCTGGGGGGGAAACTTCTTATGTCCCCCTGTAGTTGGCTGCAGGGGCTCCTCGTCATCGTCCTTGCTCTACGATCCCTTTTCCTTATTCTCGGTGTTTAATTTGTCGGCTTGCTTAAAAACCCAACAATCTCTATTGGTATGATTGGCTGGTTTGTGTGGGGTGCCATGGATTTGGCATGGACGGTCAAGTATGCGGTCCATGCTAGATGGTCCCTGACTATTTCTTTGATACAGCTTTTTCCGCTGACCGGACTTGGAGCCGCTTAATCCAGCATTTACAGCAGTGTCATCGGTGTTATCGCCATTGCTTCGGCGTTTGTGTCTGCTGCGTCGGAGCTTGCTACTGCTGTTTTTGGCCTCGGAGGGGCCTGCCTCGCTGGCCGTATTTTTACTACGGGCCAGCCAGCTGTCCTCACCCGCACAAAAGCGGGTCATGAGTGTCGCGGATGCTATGTTTAAAGGCCGCTAGGGCTTCTGCATCCGGACAGTCGACGATCTGGTTCTTTTTAGTTAGGAACCTAGTCCAGAATTGCATGGTTGACTCTCCGGGATGTTGAACTATGTGGCTTAAGTCATCGGCGTCTGGTGGCCGGACATATGTACCTTGGAAATGTCGAGAAAGGCTTCTTCCAAGTCCTCCCAGCTGCCGATGGAATTTTCAGGAAGGTTGTTTAACCAGTGCCGAGATGGCCCTTTGAGTTTTAGTGGGAGGTATTTGGTAGCATGGAGGTCATCTCCGCGGGCCATGTGAATGTGGATAATAAAATCCTCGATCCATACCGCGGGATCGGTTGTTCCGTCATATGATTCAATATTGACGGGTTTGAACCCTTCGGGGAATTCATGGTCCATTACTTCATCAGTGAGGCAACGAGGGTGTGCGGCGCCTCTATATCGAGCCGCATTGCACCGTAGCTCCGATGTAGTTCGTCTGCGGTTATCGGCTCGGGTGTGACTAGGTTTGTCACGCCCGAATAGGTAGCCATCATCACGTGTCGGGGGACGTCCTCGCGATCCATAAATCGATCGGGTATATCCTGCTCTACTATCCAGGGTCTGCCGGAGGTCGTATGTATGACCCGAAGCTGTTTCATCTCTATTTTTATGAGGCGGTGGGGCAAGCTGCTGTTCGGCCTGAGTTGCCGCTCTATCCCGACCACGCGGTGGTCGGTCTGCCGCACTGTCCCGACCGCGTGGTGGTCGATCGGCCGCATTACACGAGGGAGGTATGAGCTCGGGCGCCTCTTCATCAAACTGGGGTAGCAGCCTTCGCTTTGGGTAACTCTTGGCTGGGCGTCTAAGGCCTTATTCTTCGGCTGCCAGGACATCAGCCCATCTGTCGACGAGAAGATCTTGGTCAGCTTGAAGCTGTTGTTGTTTATTTTTCAGGCTCCTTGCAGTGGCTATTAGCTGGCGCTTGAAGCGCTCCTGCTCGAGAGGTTCCTCTGGCACGATGAAATCTTCGTTGCCGAGGCTTTCCTCATCCTCGAAGAGCGGACGGTAACTACCGTTCTCCGAGTCGTTGGGCCTGGCCTGTTCGTCGGGGCTAGCTTGCCCGTTTTCTTGCTCCTCCTGTTCGGATGCTACCTCAGCAAGGTCTTCATTGTTTTCGGCATCGTCCGGAGTATTATTTTCACCGGTGCCAGCATTGCTGTCTTTTGATCGACGTGACTTAGAGCGGCGCCAAGGACACCGGCGTTTTTGCTATGTCTCAGGAGGTTTATTCTCGACTGGGTTTTCTTTGTCATCGTCGTTGGTTGTTTTGGGTGTATCCACCATATACACATCGTACGAAGAAGTGGCCGTCCAGCATCCAGTACATGGCGGATTCTGGTCTTGCTCCTCATCGGCATCGTCGTCCATACCGTCGATGTCTTCGGAGTCATAATCAAGCGTGTCGGTTAAGTCCTCGACAGTGGCTATGAAGTGGGTGGCGGGTGGGAAGCAAAATTCTCGAACATCAGCCCCTAGTTCGAATCGGACATAGTTCGGCTACGAGTCCCCCGTGAAGGACAGGCTCTTTAATGAGTTTATCACATCGCCCAAAGGCGAGTGCTCGAAGATGTCTGTGGCGCTGAATTCGAGGATCGATGAATGATCAAGTTCGGCGTCCGCGGGCTCACATGGTTCGGAACTTATAACCAAATACGAGTTCGGAATTCCGGTGACACGGATATTGTGTGAGGTTAATTCCATGTGTAGCTCCAACACCGGGGAATCTGTGGCCTCTGTGGTGGGGTTGAGCCTCCAATCCTTGGATACCGCAGTGTGCTCTGGATCTAAGGCCAGAGTGGTCACATGAGCTATCTCCAGGGTGCGGTCTGACGACAGATTCAGGTCATGTTCGTCAAGGTGACCAGGAGCGGTCGCTGTGGTCTCGAATCCGGCGAAGATCAAATCTCCACGGATGTCCGCAACGTAATTCAAGCTCCCAAATCTGACCTGATGGCCAGGGGCGTAGCTATCGATCTGCTCCGGTGGCCAAACAAGTTGGCCCGCAGCGCGAAGTCGCCGAACACAAAGATCTGTCCGGGGAGGAAGGTTTCTCCTTGGACAGCGTCATTGTCGACGACTGGAGGGACCATCGAACCTTTTGGGGGCGGCACAGTGGAACTCTCAATGAAAGCACCAATGTCGGTGTCAAAACCGGCGGATCTCGGGTAGGGGGTCCCGAACTGTGCATCGAAGGTTGATGGTAACAGGAGACAGGGGACGCGATGTTTACCCAGGTTTGGGCCCTCTCTATGGAGGTAATACCCTACTTCCTGCTTGGTTGATCTTAATGAATATGAGTATTACAAGAGTTGATCTACCACGAGATTGCAATGGCTAAACCCTAGAAGTCTAGCCTGTATGACTATGGTAATGAGTATATCCTTTCCGGACTAAGTCCTCCGGTTTATATAGACACCAGGAGGATCTAGGGTTACACAAGGTCGGTTACAAAGGAAAAGAATCTGCATATTCGGTCGCCAAGCTTGCCTTCCACGCCAAGGAGAGTCCCATCCAGACATGGGTGTAGTCTTCGGTCTTCGTATCTTCACATCCCATCAGTCTGGCCCATGGCTAACAGGTCGGGCGCCCGAGGACCCTTTAGTCCAAGACTCCCTCAGAGGCGCCTCGTGGCGAGCGTGACCTCCAGGTGGACATTCTTCGTGCCATCGGCGGGCAGTCGCAGGGCCACCAGTGCTTGAAAGAGGTTTCGGCCATGGAGGCCGATTAGGGTGGCAAGCAATGAGGAGCCTGGGCGCGCGGGCTGGAGGAGTAGGGCGATGTCGTCCACGAGCTTCTTGAGGACGGTGAACTTGTTGGTGGTGGCAATGATCATCTGGTCCAATTGAGAGTCGTAGTTGGCGTCGACGGCGGCCATCCACCAGCCAGTTGCCAACACCTTCTAGAGATGATCCTCGGTGCTATGCCGCAGGCCAGCGTCATGGACCATCTGGCACAGCCGATGGCCGCTCGCGCGCATCGCCGCCATGGGTCTGGAGTGAGGACTTTTGCTCTTAGTGTAGGTGCTTAGGCAAATGCTTAGGTGCGTACGATGTGGTAGATGCATTGGAATGGAGGGGCGCCTTTATATGAGTGCAAACTGCATTGCATTCACATTGTGCAGCCTCTTTTCCCGGTCCTCTTCCCATTACTTCCCTCTTGCATTCACGATGCTAATTGAAGGAGGATGCATCATTGGTCGTTCAACATTTCCGGAACCACTACCCCCTCCCTCGTCTGCATTAAAACCGTATCGGGAACTGCACCGCCCGCTGTCAAATCGAATAGTATTGCACCACCCGCTGCACGCCCGGCTGAACACGCCTCCTCGCCTCCATCAAGCCCCTCCGTTAAACCCGCATGCAAATCGAGAAACCTACTCCGGCCACACGTCCGTTCATGAGCGGGCCAGAATTAAACGCAACACCGGTCGAGCTCCTCCCGTCCGCCCTCAGTTTAGATGAGGCTAGATGCCGGCCAAGCTCCTACCATCCGCCCTCTATTTAAACGAGGCCAGACAGACAACGAGCAAGAATCGCACCCCTCCGCCGCTCCCCCATCTCCTCCTTCACCATTTTCTCCACTCTTCCGATGGCTTCCGAGGAGTCGTTCTCCGGCATACTACCCGGCTGGGTGGCCTGCCGAGCCCTCCGGATACGGGTGAGGCCGCTCGGTGCTTCACCAACCTCGCTTGGCCCAACGGAGCCAGTTGCCGCCCCAAGCCGGTGCGTGGTTCAGCAACTCGCCGCTCTAGTTCAGCTCGATGAGGAGTGGCGAGTTGCTCCACGCCGGCACGGCAGCAAGCATGCCGGTACGGGCATCGTCGCTGCAGCGTCGTACCGCACCACCAATGTCTGCAATGGCCACACCTCCCGTGTCTGTGGGTGCGCCTCCCGTGCCTGCGGCCGCGCCATGCAGGCAGAGACAAAAGTCGGGTGCGTGGAGAGCAACGAGTCGGTGGCCAGATTTTCCGTGTCCACCGCCATCATCGAGGAGAAGTAGAACACGGGAGGCCGCCGCCACTTAGATCCCATGAAGGCCACCGCCGAGGCGACGACTGCGCATTCAGGTGGTTTCTTTGCTGCTTCGTCTCTTCCGAGGACCTTCGTTGACCAAGCAAGTGTCTGCCGGACATGAGGAAGACAAAGGGATCCGCGGGCAGCCATTTAGATAAGGTACTCCCTCTCCGGCTGGCGGGAAATATTTGTTCTAAGAAAGGATAAATTGGATGTATCTATAACTAAAATAAGTCTAGATACATCCATTTCTAGGACAAGTATTTTCGGACGGAGGGAGTATTAATTATACCAAGAGAGCCGAATTAGCACTGCTTAGTTCATGTAAATGCAATGAAATCCATCATGTTTACATGAAGATCCGGCTTTTTTATACGAAATCCTTCATGCTTATATGAAATCAGTTCGTGTTTGCACGAATTTCATCTGGTTGGTTAGAGCTGTGAAAATGTATGTCGCTGGCGTTTGAGGTCGTCCTCCGCGGAAGGAAGCGGGAGGAAATTTGTCGGCTGCCGTTGGAGATGCTCTTATGCTGGAAATAATAGAGTCACATCCAATCCATTTGAGTTAATTGCGTCTATGATTCTCCCTCTATAAAAGTTAATTGCATGTACAGTGTACACATGACTTGCAGGGTGGCTACAACTTCATACAGAAAGTTAAAAATAAACTAGCAAGATGCCCGTGCATTACACGGAACATCAAGATGCATTTTTTTACAAAACACCTGTTGTGATTGACACATGTAGGAGTAATCCCATGTGTAAAAACTAATGATATCTCGAGAATTTTATCAGAAAAATGGTATCTCGAGAATTTCATCAAAAAAATGAAAGATGAGAGATAAGGTGAGGACAGTGGAGCGTGGTGGTGACTGGTGGTAAGACTGGGCGAAGGCATGAGGATGGACGGCGCCGATAGGTGGCAGCGGCCACCATGCTAGATTGTTCCAGAGACTTCCTTTTTAAATTGCTCAGCAATGAGGTTGTGGGAGATAAGGATGAATGAGGCAAGGCCTTATCTGTAAATGTGGAGAGAGGTGCGGGTATCTTTTGTAAAATTGTCATAGTTTGCTTGCTATCCATCAGATATAGATCGAACGGTCTATATTACAAGATGGCAGGCACACCATCATCACCAACTCAGTTTTTATAAGAGTAGAGACAAGTCCATCCTTAATCTTGTATTCTAAGTACTCTGTGGGTTCCACTGTCAGTACAGTAGCGAAAGAAATATATATTAAATAAGTAATATATAATATAAAATCTAAAGTTAAAGAAAGAACTCGAACTTAGGTCATCGCATTGCGAGCATCCCGTGCTAACCAGTCCAGCACATTGTTGTTGTGGACCATGCTGGAGATATATCTCCATGTCTACTCTTATACTCCCTCCGTTCCTAAATATTTGTATTTTTCAGATTTCAAATGGACTACCACATACGGATGTGTATGTAGACATATTTTAGAGTGTAGATTCACTCATTTTGCTCAGTATGTAGTCACTTGTTGAAATCTCTAAAAAGACAAATATTTAGGAACGGAGGGAGTAGAAAACAGAGTCGGTGATGATGGTGTGCGTGCATCCTGCAATATAGGCCGTCGGATTTATATCTAACGGAAAGGAAGGAAACTATGGCAATATTGCAAAAATATACCCACACCCCTCTCCACGTTTGCAAATAAGGCCTTACCTCTTTCATCCTTTTCTCTCACAAGATAAACTATTCATACAAATGCAACTTGATTTTCGTGCAATCCACGGGCATCTAGCTAGTTTCTTTTAAAATAGTTACTGTGATAATTGGGTTGAAGTGATATATTTTATGTCTACCCCGGGTGATTTCAGATTCACTAGTAGTAACAAAGAAAAGGTTGCCTTGTTAATTAACAGAAAATAGGGTGAAAACTATCACATTAGGCCGGTAAAAACAAGGCACACTGGGTTCAGCGTCATCGTCACTACAGCTGTGCACGCGCGAGAAGCCTACATATCGAGGGAGTTATGGAGAAAAAGATGTATCAAGTGTGTCTGAGCGAGGCACAGAGACACAATGTTTGAGAGAGAAATCAATTGACAGATTAAGATCAGATCGAGTTGCCACCCTTCTACTGTCATTGTTGGGGTGGGGGTGGGGAGGGGGAGGGAGAGAAAGACGTATCGAGAGTGTGCGCAGTAGGCACAGAGGCACAACTAGCGAGTGTGTGTGTGTATGTGTGTATGTTTCAAAGAGGAGTAGATAGATTACTATCAAGATTGAGGTGCCACCCTACTCCTTCGGTGTCGGGTAGTGTGTGTGTGTGTGTGTGTGTGTGTGTGTGTGTGTGTGTGTGTGTGTGTGTGTGTGTGTGTTTTTGAGAGAGAAGCCAGTCGATAGATTAGTATCAAGATCGAGGTGTCACCCGGCCCTACTCCTTCGGTGTCGGGAAATGTGTGTGTGGGTAGGGGGGGGGGCAGTGACACTTACATATCTCTACTCTTATAAAAACTAGAGTTGGTGATGATGGTGGGCCTGCCATCCTGCAATATAGGCCATCCGATTTATATTCGACGGATAGGAAGGAAACTATGGCAATTTTGCAAAAAGATACCCACACCCCTCTCCACATTTGCAAATAAGGCATTCCCTCGTTCATCCTTTTCTCCCACAAGATAAACTACTCATACAAATGCATCTTGATGTTCTGTGCAATGCATGGGCATCTTTCTAGTAGGGAGAAGGAGTTTGTGTGACACATATCTATATTAGGGGATAGGTGGATAGCATGTGTGCGAGGCATACTTAAAGCATCACGGAGATAAACAAACGGTGTGCATGCAAGTGCCGGAAAAACTGAAGCGAGAAACAATGTCTACGCGCGCGCGCGCGCGCGTG
Source organism: Aegilops longissima (assembly GCA_021605205.1). Classification (NCBI taxonomy): domain Eukaryota; kingdom Viridiplantae; phylum Streptophyta; class Magnoliopsida; order Poales; family Poaceae; genus Aegilops; species Aegilops longissima. The sequence goes on from CM038677.1 coordinate 152,785,301, forward strand.
TGTGTGTGTGTGTGTGTGTGTGTGTGTGTGTGTGTGTGTGTGTGTGTGATAGAGAGAGAGAGAGAGAGAGAGAGAGCGAAATCTTGAAAGAAAAGGTGCTCTGCTGGAATCCCATTTTATGTATTCATATGGTTCCGGAACTCGAGTTAAGCTTAGGCATATGTGTGAGAGACATAATTATACTTTGAGACATTAGTGGCTATGGGTGGGCGGAATTAAAGGGGTGGGCATGTTCAACAGAGAGAGCGTGTGTGTTTCTATGTGAGATACTTGTGGGACGGGGTAGAAAGACGAATTCTAACCTTGACGGAGGGAGAGAAATACATAAAGTGCATGTGTGTGATTCCGATGCCCACGGGGAAATGATATATGTATGCGTGTGAGAGAGATTGCACAATTCATTCACGTATCACTATCTAGCGATCGTGGACGTGCATCGCTTGAACATAAATCAATATCTACTTTGTATCGTGGCCAAAGGTACAATATCGATTCAATGCTATAAAGATTGGACACTCACATATCACATTTTTTTCTATCTAAATAAACCTTTTAAATTGTGCATGCCAAAGTTACAGTGATGTTTCTTCAAACAACCAATGTAGCTATCATGTACATGCACCATTGTTAGTCTTGCATTCAAATTCATTAGTCTTGGATGATTTAAGGTTCTATTATGAAGTAATATATGTAATATTCCTATATGAATTCAACGGGCACGCAATTTATGAAATGGAGGCTATGTAATCATATGAGGTAACACTTTTAAGTAGCGGACTACAATATCCATTTCATTTGTGGGACTACAATATTCATTTCTTTTTGTGCGCCTCTACACTAACACGTCAATGCATTATGTTTAAAGTAAATAACCAATGGCACTGAATTATCTATTTACACGAGAAATACATAGGCTGAGCGTTTGATCCCTTTTTTTGCGAATGCGCCTCTACACCCGTACGATTGGCCGCGCCCGTGTGAACGTCCAAGTTATCGGCGCATCATCCCGAGTTATTGTATTTTTTTCTTGGATGGAATTCACATCAGTTATTAACTGCTGACGCATACCCCATGTACACAATCCCGCATGACCTTCCCGCTAGCACGGTCCAAAATTAGTTGAAGCTGGATACGACCGATCTCGCGGGCGGCAAAATCTCCCGCCTCCTTCTAAAATTTCCGTCAGCTAGTCTTTAGCACGCGAAATTCCCCTTTTGTCCTTGGTGCACAGAGAACAACAATTACAATTCAACCGCACTCATCTACATAATAGGTCGGGGCTGATTTGGTAACTTCTGGTTCCCTCCACCAAACGGCACTCCCATTTCCTCTCACCCTCCCGCAAAAACGACTAACTCCACAGCACCAGAGCATCTTACATCACGTCGTCCGTAGTTCATCGGCCTTTCTACCCCTCCCCTCTCGAAACCCTAGACTGCTAATCCACCGGCGTACCAGAGCCCATTTACTGCCAACGGTGTCCACCTCGCCAGATCTGCTTCTGCGGCTGCATCTACCCCTCCCACCTCCCCTAGAAACAAGTAGACTGCTCATCCACCACTGTACCACAGCCCATTCAGTGTCGGCCTTGTCCATGGCGCCGGATCTGCTTCGCTGGTACTCTCGTCAACCGGAGAGCATCTGCAGCGGCTCATTCGTACTCCCCATCGGAGACGCCGTCCACCCCGGAGCCGCCCCACCGATGCCCCCGTCGATGGCCTTTGATCCTCTTCGCTGACACCTTCCTCAACCCTATCAGAGCCGCTTCGCCGACACCATCGTCAACCCTACCGGAGTAGCTTCGCCTATACCATTCTCAACCCTACCGGGGCCGCTTTGCCAACGCACCAGTCCATGGCCTCGGATCCGCTTTGTCGCACCCTCATCCAACCTACTGGAGCAGCTTCTGACGCCCCGTCCACGGCCGCAGATCCGCATCGTCGACACCATCCCTAACCCAACCATCGGAGAAGCTTCACCGACGCCCTCGTCCACGGCCATAGATCTGCTTCGCCCACACCGTAGTCCACCTATCGGAGCCGCTCCACAAACACCCTACTCGACGGTTCTAGATCTCCTTACCGGACCCCGACAGCCAGCGCAGCGTCATCACCCTTGACGTTTCTAACCTGATTCCCACCGTCTGGCAAGATGCCAAGCCCCCGCCACGGCCTAGGTACTTGTCACCTTTAAACCCGTCCAACATCACCTGCCTGATGTACTTCAAATATACTAACAGGTTGTTGTTACCTGTTATGCAGCTGGCAAAAACTACAAGGACGATGTTTCTTCTGGATCTAACAGCTTGGCCAACCAAGATCCTGGACTGAATGATCTTGTAAGTGCGTCTCTCTCTCTCTCTCTCTCTCTCTCTCTCTCTCTCTCTCTCTCTCTCTCTCTCTCTTGTATTGTTGTGTGCCTGCTAGCGTGCTTTGCTAGGATTTTCGACCAGTAATCCCTTTGTGCAGACATGCTAAATTAGATATGTAGATGTCATACATGATACTACCTCGCACCTCTGTTCCTAAATATAAGTCTTTCTAGAGATTCCACTATAGGCTACATACGGAGCAAAATGAGTGAATCTACACTCGAAAATGCATCTATATACATCTGTATGTGGTCCATACTGGAATCTCTACAAAGACATATATTTAGGAATAGAGGTAGTACATTACACAAAATCGTAGGTGGCATGTAGGAATTCCAGTGCACTATATTAGGCTCCCTTAGAGTGCCTGCTAGTCCAGCACACAGAGTCATGGCTAGTTTATGCTACGCACACATTTGTTAATTGGTGGTTTAAATATGCGTAAGGTATATGAAATGTATTATCATGTAGAGATGTCTGAAATTAGCCGTGTCAACTTGAAGATAGGGTTACACAATGAAAAAGTACAAGATGTATGTGGCAATTTCATGGAACATAGCAAAAAAAGGAGAGGCGGCGGTGAGCCTATACAGTGTGCTATGGTAACTTGGTAAGTCACTCCTCCATTGCAATCATCGTGACATGTTATTTGTATGTCAGTTCTATTGGCCAAGTTTCTTAGGAACAGTTATTGCGAGTTATCCTAAGAAAATAAGCACATGTGAATATAAGCTCCAGGTAATAAGCCAACCAGTTCTTCTCATTGCCTTCCTTTTCAGCTTATCTTTGGTATGATCAGTGAAAAGTATAGATTGCATTATATTTTGTAATTTTGCTGCCCATATGAAAATTAATTTGACTTGCAAACATCACAAATTTAACGCAGTGCAGTAATTAATATGATAGGAAAACAGACCATCGCTATTTGTTCAAAATGCAAATACAAAGATACCATCTACTTGGCACAATCTACTTTGGTCAATGTCTTCCATAGAGATCCCATTGCCTAATTTAAACGAAGAACGCATGACCCACATTTAAATGAAGAACAATTATTTATTGAAATTCGATGGTCCAAGTGGTTGGTTATTATCATATAGCAGCACCACCTGAAAGCATCATATAGCAGCAGCAGCTCAAGCAACTCATCATACAGCAGCAACAGTGTGCAATTCATCATATAACAGCAGCAGCTCATAGCAATTCATCATATAGCAGCAGCAGGAGCAGCTCATAGCGATTCATCATATAGCAACAGCAGGAGCAGCTTATAGCAACTCATCATATAGCAGCAGTAGCTCATAGCAATTCATCATATAGCAGCAGCGGCTCATAGCAATTCATCATATAACAGCAACAGGAGCAGCTCATAGCAATGCATCATATAGCAGCAGCATAAGCAGCTCATAGCAATTCATCGTATAGTGGGTCGGAATGAAAATTTGGCGAAAAATCAGAGGAGATCCTCACCTTGTTGGATGAGCTCATCCTTCAACAACACCTCAAGGCCACGGCCTGGGAGGAGGAGAAGGGGAATAAGGTGCCTTATGCCGCAGTGTGGCATCAGCCGTAGTTGTGTGGCACCCACCGGAGTAGTGTGTTGGACGGACCACAGTGGAGCGGCTGCTGGAGACCATGAGAATGAGGGGCGGCGCCAGAGGGAGGAGCAGCCAGGGAGATTTGGCCCCACCCGTTGGCCATGTAGCCTAGATGGACAGAGCATCATCGAGGACCAGTCCAGATGGGACCAGTGGCGACGGCTCATTGGAGGAACCCTAGCGCTGCAGGCAGGGGATCGAGGTAGAGGGAAAGGGGAGAGAAGATGCAAGCGGGCAGGGCAATGAACGCTTGCGTGTTTGTTTTTACTTTAGGTTCAGGTGTGACGCGGGCGTGAGCAGTTGCATTTTGAGTGTAATATAGGCAGACAACAGAGTCATTTCACTATTCCCCTTCCCTTCAATTTTTAGTGAGCTTCTACCCGAAACACCCCCCTCCAAAGCGAAATAAGTTAAGCCCAAGCCCATAACTCAAAAATGACTTCTTTACGTCTTTTATGGCTTATTTTCACAACAAGCTCTGAAAAGGCGGAATAGAACTGGGCCTTAACCTGCAATTCAATTGTGCGTGCAATGATGAATCACTCATGCCTGTTATAGTGTACATTTAGGCATCATCATACATGGCATAACCTAATCCGCCTAATAGTTTTGCTTGCTGTAGTAGGTTTGTATGAATCCCTCTACTATTCATTATGCTCCGTAAGACTTTAATTGAGCTACAGAATGGCCAACTGCTTGCTTACTTATACACAACGTGTTGTCTAAATTTGTAACTTGTTTGTGTTTTGGATTTGGCCCCAACATCATGCTCCTCTGGTGAGCTAAGAGAGATTTCTGTATGCAGGTTGCACAGACTACCATTTTTATAATTTTTAAAATATCACCTGCTTATGCTTCATGACGTGTAACATTATTGTTAGTTTTGCTTTGCCATGTACAAAATAGTCTGTCTTGCTCGCTTCACTGTTATAACTATATTTTTGCCCTAGTCATGTGTACTTACAGAAACATTTCAGGATGAAGTGACATCAACACAAAGATCTGCGAGCAGTGCGGCATGGCTGTTACCGGATGATTATGGATTGGAATTGGAATGTGCTGATGTTCTCGAGCATCAACTAGAGGTGGCAAGATAATGTGTGCATGATTCTCAACGTACAATCAACAAGTTGAGACTGGACATGCAGGTATTAGATGTAGGAGTCAAAGAAAATGAAACAAGACACTGAGGTAACCACGAAGGAATTGGAGATTTTGCAGACTGAAATTTGTGCTATCTGAATCCGGCCAATCCTATTTTCTGAAGACATTATAGTTCAAATGGTAAGTTTTGTTGATGCGTGTCCATGATGTATGAGCTTTATTTGTCCAGTGTATGTAATTTGCTGTTTGTGTACGCTTTATTATCAATGGTGCCGAACTATAATGCCCAGTGGGTATATTCGGCGGTAATTTCTTTATTGTATAGTGTAGGATTATTCTACGTTTATATGCCTTAGTCTTTTTATTGTATAGTGTATGTTTTCTAGAGGCGATAGTATACAGTAGGTAATTCTTGAATATGCTATATCGTTGAAACGGGGGCCAACACGCCCAAACATTTCCTAGACACCATACAAACGAACAAACATGTGTAGTCAAAGCGGGCCTTAATTGTGCTGGTCAAAATAATATTAAGTGGATCCCAAATGATGTGGCCCACCGTAACAACGGTTCTTAGCAGGCCGTTAACAGGCCAAAAGCTCTACAGGGCCGTATAAATGGAAATGGCCCGCGGGCCTCTAGCAGGCCGAAATTCATGTCAATTTTGTCTCGGCCCTTTTACTTTACGGGCCAGTAAGAGGCCGAAAGTGTTATGGGCCGGAGGAGGCCCAATTTGCAAACTAGGCTTTTAACAGGCCGAAAGTCGTGTTGGCCTGCAGAACGTGGGCCCCTAATGGACCTAAAGTCAAAGGCCCAACTGTTGTGCCGGCCGTTAACAAGCTGAGAGACAAAATGGGCTAGGAGTTGGCCCATTTACCGAATGGGCCGAGAAAAGGCCGAAAGGCGTTCCGGGCCGTTAATGGGCTGGAACTAACGATGGGCTGCTAACAGGCCGAAAGAAGCTCGGGCCGGAATTGGGCCCAAAGATGTAGCGGGCCGTTAACGGGCTAAAACTGACGATGGGCTGGAAATTGTCAAATCTAGAATGGGCCTTTGATGGGCCGATTCTGTGTAACTTGTATGGGTCGTTCTTGTAAATGGGCCTGACTCAAGTAGGCCGCTAATGGGTCGGTCCTCTTATTTTGACAGGCCCGGCCTTTCACCAGAATGGACCTCTGTTGGGCCGTGCCACGTGTCGACGTATCATAGGCGCCTCTTGTCCAATGAATGGATGACATCTGTCCCAACGGTGAGCCAACACGTGTTTCCTCCGACCAATGAGAATTTTACACGTGGGAAATCCTCATTGGTCCGTGCTGTTAGCGGGTTATCGGATCCAAAACCGGACCCGATAGCTTAATGGCGACCCGTTACGGTGGATGCCATGTGTCGGGCACCCTTGACGAAAACACTTCCATGATGCGCCATTTATCGTCATGGAAGTGGACACTTTCGTGATGATAATTTTGGTAATGTCATGGAACACTTCTACGACAGCACATGTATGACTATCTTGATTCTGTCACAAAATCGTCATGAATGTACATGCATGACAGAAAACATGACCTACTGTCACAAACATGTATCATCACGGAAGTGTATTTTTTTGTAGTGCGAACTCTCGTAATGACTCTCTACAATTATCTAAAACTGAAGCCGCCACCATAGAATGTCCCTCATTCAGACGTATAGCATCGACCACAACAGAATTATCCATACTTACCAAGACATTATTGCACCCCATGCTTTGAAGTAACTTTAACCCTTCAAGTAATGTCGCCGCAGTAGAACCAGGAATGAAATTACCTCTGTGGTCTCTAACTATCGCCCCACATGACCCCGAATGTAGATCCTCAATAAAAGAAGCATTGATAACCCACAAGTATAGGGGATCGCAACAGTTTTCGAGGGTAGAGTATTCAACCCAAATTTATTGATTCGACACAAGGGGAGCCAAAGAACATTCTCAAGTATTAGCAGTTGAGTTGTCAATTCAACCACACCTGGGAAACTTAATATCTACAGCAAAGTAGTATGGAAGTAACAGTAACAGTGGCAAAAGTAACAGTAGCAGTTTTGTAGTAATTGTAACAGTGGCAACGGAAAAGTAACTAAGCAAAGATCAATATGTGAAAAGCTCGTAGGCATTGGATCAGTGATGGATAATTATGTCGGATGCATCCTCATGCAATAGTTATAACATAGGGTGACACGTAACTAGCTCCAGTTCATCAATGTAACGTAGGCATGTATTCGAATATAGTCATACGTGCTTATGGAAAAGAACTTGCATGACATCTTTTGTCCTACCCTCCCGTGGCAGCGGGGTCCTATTGGAAACTAAGGGATATTAAGCCTCCTTTTAATAGAGTACCGGACCAAAGCATTAACACTTAGTGAATACACGAACTCATCAAACTACGGTCATCATCGGGAGTGGTCCCGATTATTGTCACTTCGGGGTTACCGGATCATAACACATAGTAGGTGACTGTCTTGCAAGATAGGATCAAGAACTCACATATATTCATGAAAACATAATAGGTTCAGATCTGAAATCATGGCACTCGGGCCCTAGTGACAAGCATTAAGCATAGCAAAGTCATAGCAATATCAATCTCAGAACATAATGGATACTAGGGATCAAACCCAAACAAAACTAACTCGATTACATGGTAAATCTCATCCAACCCATCACCATCCAGCAAGCCTACGATGGAATTACTCACGCACGGCGGTGAGCGTCATGAAATTGGTGATGGAGGAAGGTTGATGATGACGACGGCGATGGATTCCCCTCTCCAGAGCCCCGAACGGACTCCAGATCAGCCCTCCCGAGAGAGATTAGGGCTTGGCGGCGGCTCCGTATCGTAAAACGCGATGAATCCTTCTCTCTGATTTTTTTCTCCCCGAACGTGAATATATAGAGTTGGAGTTGAGGTCGGTGGAGCACTAGGGGGCCCACGAGGTAGGGGGCGCGCCCAGGGGTGTAGCCCCCCCCCCCCTCATGGATAGGGTGTGGGCCCCTTGGTCTTGATTCTTTCGCCAGTATTTTTTAATTCCAAAATTATTCTCCATGAAGATTCAGGTCATTCCGAGAACTTTTATTTCTGCACAAAAATAACACCATGGCAATTCTGCTGAAAACAGCTTCAGTCCGGGTTAGTTCCATTCAAATCATGCAAGTTAGAGTCCAAAACAAGGGCAAAAGTGTTTGGAAAAGTAGATACGATGGAGACGTATCAACTCCCCCAAGCTTAAACCTTTGCTTGTCCTAAAGCAATTCAGTTGACAAACTGAAAGTGATAAAGAAAAACTTTTACAAACTATGTTTTCTCTTGTTGTTGTAAATACGTAAAGCCAGCATTCAAGTTTTCAGCAAAGATTATGAACTAACCATATTCACAATAACACTTAGGTCTCATGTTTACTCATATCAATGGCATAATCAACTAGCGAGCAATAATAATAAATCTCGGATGACAACACTTTCTCAAAACAATCATAATATGATATAACAAGATGGTATCTCGTGAGCCCTTTCTGAGACCACAAAACATAAATGCAGAACATCTCTGAAGATTAAGGACTGACTAAACATTGTAATTCATGGTAAAAGATATCCAGTCATACTCAATATAAACTAATAGTAATGGATGCAAATGACAGCGGTGCTCTCCAACTGGTGCTTTTTAATAAGAGGAGGATGACTCAACATACAAGTAAATAGATAGGCCCTTCGCGGAGGGAAGCATGGATTTGTAGAGGTGCCAGAGCTCGGTTTTTGAAATAGAGATAAATAATATTTTGAGTGGTATACTTTCATTGTCAACATAACAACCGAGAGATCTCAATATCTTCCATACTATACACATTATAGGCGGTTCCCAAGCAGAATGGTAAAGTTTATACTCCCCCACCACCAACAAGCATCAATCCATGGCTTGCCCAAACCAACGGGTGCCTCCAACTAACAACAGTCCTGGGGGAGTTTTGTTTGCAATTATTTTGATTTGATTTGAGCATGGGACTAGGCATCCCGGTGACCAGCCATTTTCTCGTGAGTGAGGAGCGGAGTCCACTCCTCTTGAGAATAACCCGCCTAGCATGGAAAATACAGACAACCCTAGTTAATACATGAGCTATTCGAGCATACAAAACAGAATTTCATTTGAAGGTTTAGAGTTTGGCACATATAAATTTACTTGGAACGGCAGGTAGATACCGCATATAGGAAGGTATGGTGGACTCATATATGGAATAACTATGGGTTTATGGAAGTGGATGCATGTGACGCCCTCGATTCAATCGTACACTAATCATACACGCAAATGTGTACGATCAAGATCAAGGACTCACGGGAAGATATCACAACACAACTCTACAAATAAAATAAGTCATACAAGCATCATAATACAAGCCAGGGGCCTCGAGGGCTCGAATACAAGTGCTCGATCATAGACGAGTCGTGAAAGCAACAATATCTGAGTACGGACATAAGTTAAACAAGGTGCCATAAGATGGCTAGCACAAACCGGGATACAGATCGAAGAGGACAGGCCTCCTGCACGATACTCCTAGGTCACTCCCGGTCGCCGCCGGCTGGCTGCACGTAGTAGTAGGCGCCTCCAGTAGTAGTCGCCGAGTCGGTGGCGTCTCGATCCCGGCTCCATCGTCGATAGCAGCAATCGAGTAGAGATAGGGAAAAGGGGAACAAGGCAACCGTGAGTACTCATCCAAAGTACTACAAGCAAGGAGCTACACTACATATGCAAGGATATATGTGTAAAGGCCATATCGAGGACTGAATCTGCAGAATGCCAGAATAGAGAGAAGACCTAGTCCTATCGAAGACTAGCATCTTCCGGAAACCACCATCTTGCAGCAAACAAGAGGGAGTAGAGTAACATAACTTAAAGTAGCAGTAGTGTTATCAACCTCGGCCAGAGATCCTTTCTCGACTCCCTGCGAGAAAGAAATCCCAGAGCCATACTATCCAGTTATTATCACAATCCAAAGCTCATATCCATGTCTCATCTCAAGTAACCAGTTCTAGTTGTATCGATCGGGATACAACTCCAAGTGTCCGTTACCGTAGGACAGGCTATCGATAGATGTTTTCTTCCCTGCAGGGGTGCACCAACTTACCCACCACGCTCGCTTAACTCCGGCCGGACACACTTTCCAGGGTCATGCCCGGCCTCGGTCAAACAATACGCGCAACCCGACCTAGGCTTAATAGAGAGGCCAGACGCGGACTAAACCTATGCCCCGGGGTCATGGGCCATCTCCCCGAACTCCTGACGTTGCGGGGCGGCCGAAGCAGACCTAGCCTAACAGCGTTCCAGCCCAATCCGGCAGCGCTCCGACGCCGACGTCTAGTAAGCTTCGCTGATGTATACGACGCAGAACGCCCATACTTAGCCCACGTGATGGTTAGTGCTATCGGGCGAGAGGCCCTCGGATCAAATATCCAAATCGTAGTGGATTAGGAACGCGGTAACAAGCGTAACTCACGAAGATGTGACCCGTTGCCCGTCTCGAGGACTTGTGGCAAGGGCTAGGAATGCCCGGCCACGCCTCGTAAGTATCTCGCGGGCACCCTCCAGGTCAACCCGTCTCCACATCACTCGCAATTAAGCACGCGCGGGTACCCCTCAGGGTCGACCCGTCTTTCCAAGTAACAGTGGTAACAGTCCAAGTAACCGTGAGTCCAAACATCAAGGGGAAAACACGAGGAATCACCCCCGGTGTATTCCACTCAATGTAGTCGTCAAGGTGAACATAAGAGGATTCACCCTCGAGGTCCACACTTGAGGGGTTGCACGACAGAGTCGTATCGGAAGTGGTTAAAGAGGAGATCACCCTCGGTGACCACAACCGGATAACTATACTACAGGGTTAATATCAGAAGTGCTGCAGAGGTTTCACCCTCGGTACTCGATAGTAACCTAGTAGTGTCGAGCAACTAAGGGGAAGTGATGTGCGGTGTCGGGCTCTGGTCTTGATCCCGTTGATCGGGTCTTCAATGATGAAGCAGGGCAACAAGGACAAGGTGGGGGTCACCGATGGGCTACTAACCAACCTATACTAAGCAGTTTAGGATAAGCGGTAGGTAACAATAGCAGGTTACAATAAGCAGGCTATGCAATGTAATAGGAGCAACAATAACAAGATAGCAAAATCTAGTGCAAGCAATAAGAGAATGGAATGGGCGATATCGGGATGATCAAAAGGGGGCTTGCCTGGTTGCTCGGCAAGAGAGAGTGATCGTCGATCTTGTAGTCGAACCGCCACCGCAATCGGCGTCGGCCTCGTAGTCTACCGAAGAGAAGAGGGGGAAGAAACAATGAATACACGATAACAGATGCATAACGATGCATGACATGCCAAGAAGCGTTGCTAGGCGTGCCCTAACGTGGTAAGAGGGGTACTGGTTTAGGGGGGAAAGTATCCGGGAATTTATCCCGGTTCCGGACGTCTGTCGAGACGATGAACCGGAGGAGAAAGTTTGCAGGTTCGATAGGTTAGAGGCGTGCGGTGGACGAACGGTCTGCGTGTCCGGAATCGCCTCGCTGCTCGAGCAACTTTCATGTTGAAATTATTTTAATCCGCCTCGGATTAAAAGTTATGATTTATAAAAGGTTTTATTAATTTCTGGAATTTTAATTAATTAATTAATTAATTTCGAAAAAATCATTTATGACATCGGATGAGGTCATCTTGACGTCATCACCAACAGGTTGACTAAGTCAACCCCGCCAGTGGGTCCCACATGTCATACACTAATAACTTAATTAACCTAATCAGATTAATTAAACTTAGTTAATTAAGTTAACTAATGATTAGCATTAATTAATCCAGATTAATTAGTTTAATTAATTACCCAATTAATTAGCTAATGATTAGGTTTAACTAATCCGAATTAATTAGTTTAATTAATTATCCAATTAATTAATTAATTAATTAATTAGTTAATTATTTTAATTACTTTTAATCCATTTTAAATCATTTTTTGATTCATTTAAAATAAAACATTTATTTTACGTTTTGGGGTGGGGCCCCTAGTCGAGGGCACGTGGCCCCAACAGGTCTGGCGTCATGAGGGGCGGGCGCCGCCCGATCGGGCGCGACCCGGCCCGGTCGGGCGCTGGGCGGCCGAGGTGTGTCACGTTGCCACGGCGCCACAGCCGCAGCCACGCCAGAGAGGGGCGACGGAGGGCAGTCTTGAGGGGTTCAGGCGGGCCGAGCCTTGTCGGGAGGAAGGGGGGATCGGGGAGCGGGGGTCGGGGCCTCATGCACAGCGTCCGACGAGAACGCCGACGGGAGGAGAAGGAAGGGAAGAGAGGAGGCGCGGTGGCCGGGGCGCCGGGCCGACGAGGCCACGGCCGGATCCGCCTGGGCGAGAGGGAGGGGAGGCGCGTCGGAGCTCACGGGGTCGGAGGGGACCGGAGGGGGTCGTCGCCAAGGGCGGCGCGGCCGAGCCGAACGCCGACGAGGGAAGGGAGAGAGGAGGTCGAGGCTCACGGGGTTGCAGGTCTCGGCGCGGGCTTGGTGGAGCTCAGGCGGTCCGTGAGGGAGGAGGCGGGAGGCGCTGGCGAGGGGGGCGAGGTGGCGTCAGGCGCCGAGGTCCGCTCGGCCTCGGTGGGGGCGGAGGAGAGGGCTGGCCTGCCCGGGCCAGTGAGGATGAGGGAGGAGCGAGGCGGGGGGCCGTCGGGGGGAACGGCGGGGAGGGGGGTCGCCGTCGGGGGAGGCGGGGTTCGGTGGCGACGGACCCGATCCCGATGGATCGGGACGAGGGGGGGGGGCGGGGTGGGGAGAGAGTGGGGGCGAGAGGGCTAGGGTTTTCCCTCGGGTGGGGATAAGGAGAGGTGGATTGGCCGGTGGGCATTGTGGTGGCCCATGGGGCTGGCCCAAAAGGGGGGGAAGGAGATGGGCCACGGGGGAGTGGGAGGGGGGGGGCTCTTTGGGCGGTTGGGGTTTTATCCTCCCACTTCATTTTTCTTTTTTTTTTTTTTTTTAAACAGCTTGAAACAACGATTTGTTTAAATAATGTAACCGGGATCCGGCGTTACAAATCTCCTCCATTACAAGAAATCTCGTCCGAGATTTAGGAGGTAGAAGGAAAGAGGCGGGATATTCATCTCGTGACGATCCTCGCGTTCCTGTGTGGCTTCATCTTCGAGTGATTCACCATCGGACTTTGAGGAATTTGATCGCCTTCGACGTGTGCGGCGTTCAGCTTGGTCGAGAATGCGGACGGATGCTCTTTATAGGAGAGGTCCTGTTGCAATTCGAGCACTTCATGGTCCATCGCTCGGATTGGGTCCTTGAAGCAGCGACGGAGTTGGGACACGTGGAACACATCGTGAACCCGAGAAAGATTCAAGGAAGCTCCAGCTTGATAAGCCACTTTTCCACGCCTTTCCGAATAGTGAAAGGGCCAATATAGCGAGGAGCTAGCTTGCCCTTGATTCGGCGGTGAGCACCCTTCATTGGTGTAACGCGAAGATAGGCCTTTTCTCCGAGTTGATAGACCATGTCCTTGTGATGACGGTCATAATTACTCTTTTGACGCGATCGAGCAGTCTTGAGATTCTCGCGAATAATGCGGACTTGTTCTTCGCATGTTGGATAATATCCGGACCAAGAGTGGACGCCCCCGCTTCGACCAGTTCGAGGGGTTCGCACTTTCGTCCATATAACACTTCAAGGGGGCCATCTTCGACTAGCTTGAAAGCTATTATTATAAGAGAACTCAGCATACGGAGAGATTCCTCCCATTTCTTGCCGAAAGAGATTACACAAGCTCAAGCATGTCTTGAGAATTTGGTTGACACGCTCAACTTGCCCTTGGGACTGCGGATGAAAAGCATCTCGAAAGATAAATGAGTCCCCATAGCTTCTTGAAAACTTGCCCGTAATCTTGAAGTGAATAAGCTGCCACGGTCCGAACCGATAACCAAAGGAATACCGTGAAGTGAAACAATTCTGACATATAGAGCGTTGCAAGCTGGCTAGCAAGATCGCTTTTTGACCGCCGTAAAATGTGCAACTTTAGAAAGCCGGTCAATGACGACAAGAATAGCATCATTACCTTTCTGCGATTTGGGAAAACCAAAGTGACGAAGTCCATTTCAACATGGTCCCATTTCCATTCGGGAATAGAGATAGGCTGCAGAGTTCCAAAGAGGCCTTTGATGTTCCGCTTTGATACGACGGCAAACGCCACACTCGTAAACATATCGAGCAATGTCCTGCTTCATATTAGACCACCAGAATCTCTGACGAATGTCTTGATACATCTTGGTACTGCCAGGGTGGATACATAGAGGCGTATCATGAGCTTCTTGCATAACCTTCTGAGTCATATCCAGGTTGTCCTGCTTGCAAGGTACCACTAGGCGGCCTTTGAAGTACAAGGCGCCATCATCAGCAATAGTGAAGGATGAGGGATTTCCTTTCCTGACTTCTTGTTTAAGCTTGTAGACCTCAGAGTCAGATCCCTGCATTGACTTTATGGTGCCCAAGAGATCGGGTTCAACAGCCAGGGTAAAGAGGGATCCCTGGGGAACAACACGGAGGTTCATCTTGCGGAACTCCGGAGGAGGGGGAGCGAGTGCACCCGGAGGAACAATATGGAGGTTCAGCTGCTGAATTCTTCAACAAGTGAGGGCTGAACTTTGTGAACTCAAGGTGGTTGCATAAGACTTGCGGCTCAAGGCATCAGCCATCACATTAGCCTTGCCTGGCGTGTAGGAAATTCCCAAATCAAAGTCTGCAACAGTCTCCATCCATCTCTGCTGACGGAGGTTCAGGTCTGGCTGAGTAAACAGATACTTCAGACTTTGGTGGTCGGTGTAGATCTCGCAACGATTACGAGAAGGTAATGTCGCCATCGCTTTAGCGCATGAATGACAGCAGACAAGTTCGAGGTCGTGAACTGGGTAGTTCTCCTCGTGAGGGCGAATCGTCGAGAGGCATAAGCAACCACTTTGCGCTCTTGCATTAGGACACCGCCTAATCCTTGACGAGAAGCGCCGCGATAAATGACGAAGTCCTTCTTAGTATCGGGGAGGAGCTAGCATCGGGCAGTTGTCGACTTGTCTTTGAGTTCTGGAAACTTTCCCGACACTTATCATCCCATTGGAACTTGACGCCTTTATGCAATAGATTAGTCGAGGCTCGGCAATCTTGGAGAAGTTCTCGACGAATCGACGGCAATAGTCAAGCGAGACCGAGAAAACTTCGACTTGCTTAACGCTCTTCGGGGAGTCCAATCGAGAATAGCTGAACTCGTTCGGGGTTGACGGCAATACCATCCTTAGAAATGACATGCCCAAGATAGGTTACTTGGGAAGCCGAATTCACATTTGGAGAACTTGGCATAGAGTTGATGCTCTCGTAGCTTTTCCAAAGACAAGACGAAGATGTTCAGATGTTCTTCTTCATTCTTGGAATAGATCAGATATCATCCGGATAAACCACGCATTTAACTTGTCGAGGTAATCCATGAATATATAGTTCATCGACGAGAGAAGGTGGCTGGAGCATTGGTTAAGCCGAAAGACATGACGGTGTACTCGTATGAACCATAACGAGTCACAAATGCGGTCTTGGGGATATCCTCCTCACGAACACGGATCTGGTGGTAACCCAACCTCAAGTCGAGTTTCGAGAACACTGACGAACCAGCCAGTTGATCATAAAGATCATTGATCCGAGGAAGAGGATACTTATTCTGAATGGTAGCTTGATTTATAGGACGGTAGTCTTGAACCAATCGGTTTGTCCCATCCTTCTTCTTGACAAAGAGAGAAGGTGCTCCCCAAGGTGAGCAACTTGGGCGAATGAAACCGCTTTGAAGAGATTTGTCGATTTCCTCCTTTAGCTCAAGGAGTTCATGCGGCGGCATCTTGTAGGGACGCTTGGCTATAGGAGTGGTGCCTGGTTTCAAGTCGATGACGAATTCGACAGCCCTAGCAGGGGGAATCCCTGGAAGTTCTTCAGGAAAGACGTCTTGGAAATCGCAAACGACAGGAATGTTTTCAATTCCCTCGAGGGGTGCGGCGTTCAATGCATTCAATGCATAGAGCCTTGCCTCGGCATTTTGAACCGATTTAGCATTGTAGCTACGATTTCATCGAAGGGTGCAGCAGATGGACGGTCTTAGTGGCGCAAACGATTGTCGCCGTATGCGCTTTCAACCAATCCATCCCCAAAATGAGGTCAATGCTACAAGACTTTAGCACGATAGGAGAGACAAGGAATTCCATTCCTTCGATTTCAACGGGACGCGTCGTTGCAAATCATGGAAGTCCGACATTGGCCCGCGGGGTGTGTACTAATAGTGAAGCATTCATGTCTTCGCTTTTAAGGCCATGCATGAATGCAAAATCTTGAGACATGAATGAATGTGATGCTCTGAATCGAATAAAACAGATGCAGTACTGAATTTACGAGAAGGGTACCCATCACGATGCAGGCTGGTCTGAGCTTCGTTCAGTTCAACGTGGTTGGCCCGAGCTTTCCCATAAGACTTGCCGGTGTTGTTGCGGTTCGGTTGTTTCCACGGCCAGCCTTTGGAAGGGCCACTGATTCGCTCTGTTGCAATCTCTAGCACGGTGCCCGGCTGTCCGCACCAAGCATAAGCCATTATTGGGAGTGGAACAGGAGCATGGGGTGGCGGAGCTGGAAGCTTCGCTGCTTAGTTGTAGGCGCACGAGGTGTAGCATAGTTCGCTTGAAGCGTATGCATTGGGCTGGTACATGCTATTGGGAATCCATATCTTGCGCTTCTGCGAGGACGGGCCCAAGATGAGCGGTGTCACGGTTGCGCTGTTAGAGCTCGTATTCCTGCGCACCAGTTTCGACATTGATAGCTTTGTTCACCAAGGTGGCGAAATCAGCAAAGTCGTGCACTAGAAGTGCGAGCTTGATGTCGACTTGAAGTCCGTCCACGGAACTTCTCTTGTCTGCGTGCATCGGTTGCAATATCCTCTTGAAGATAGCGAGACAAGTCCAAGAACTCTCACCGATAGGCTTCAACAGATCTTGTTGCCTTGGGTGAGGTTGCGAACTCACGCTTCTTCCGGTCCATGACCCTTGAGGAATGAAGCGGCGCGAAGGCAGCTCGGAAGTCCGCCAGTGATGAGTGTCCCAACCGGCAGAGTTCGACGGTGGCTGTCCCACCATTGAGCTGCGGGTCCCTTCAGAAGAAGGAAGCAAAGGTGACATAGCTGGCGGGGGTACATTAGCGCACTCCATCTCATAGGTGATGTCACGGAGCCGCCATCAACATCCGATGGCTGAGTTGAGCTGCGGTACACGCTGGGGTTCAGCGTATGAATTCCTGCAGAGTTGTCCCGTTTGGGTCTTTGGTTCATATTGGGGCGAGGAACTGAGCCATCATGTTCTCCATGAACTGGCGATTCATCTCGAGCTGTTGGATCATACCAGCCATGTACTCAAAGCGGTGGTGGAAGGTTGTCACCACGACCACGACCTGCTGGCCTAACCATCCCGCTATTAAATAACAGGGTAGTTCAGCATTTGAGAAGATAAGCAAGAGACAAGAATCATTCATGATGAAACACGATAATGAAAGCAAGATGATGGAAACTACATAGTAGTTGGCATATCTTACAAAAGGAATCATGCATAGAGTTCGATACATAGAGTCCAAAGACATAGACTACTACATCATAGGCGGCACGCAGCTCGCGGCGAATACATCAAATGCTAACAAGCAAGTCTACATCAATCCCACGCGGCATCGCGGAGGTAGTCAGTAGCTTTGAAAGTCTGGTAGTCTGGCAAGGATAGTCCTCCACGTCGGTGACACGAGGGCCGCGGATACTCGGTGCTGAATCCGACGTCCGTGTGGCGTGAAAGGACCAAGTGCGGAGAGTAGCCTCCCACGTCTGGCCAACCAACTCCCTGGGGCATCACGGTCCTGGCGGGGTAGATCGCAGAACGCGCAGCTCTCCGAACGGACAAAGGGTGCATCAGCGTCGAGGCACGGTAGAGGTGCTGACGGGTGATGTACAACTCGTGGCGAAGAGCTCGGTTAGCTCGATCCAGCCCATCGCATGCGTAACAAAGTTCTGATGGTGGAAAGGCTCTCGGGTGACAGTGGTGTAGGCAGCAGTGTAGTAACCCTCCTCACCAACATCAGACGCGATAGCAATGTGCCTGAAGGGGGAGGTGTCCAACTCTCGATACTCTGCACGAAGACGTGTCAGTGCAGCATAAGCAGCATCGTGGACGGCCATATCGATGGTCACTCCAACACCATGTGCGGTGTGCAGCACAGTAGTGGACTCGTACTCCCGAGAGTAGAGGTGGACGATGGCGCGGTACTGCTCCTGGTTGTAGTCCTGGTACTCCTCATAGACGGTGTACTCGGGGTGCCGCCGATAACCCGGATAGGTCATCATCTCGGCTAGCACCGCAGTGATCCCGAGGCACCAATGGCCGTCGTGTGGCGCACGACCTGCCTCGTGGGTTCCATCCGAAAACAAAGACGCTTCAAAGGAGTCAATGACAGTGTGGGAATTGCTCAAATACAATTCCCAAAAACAACTAAGGCTATATCCATCTTCGGGGTGAATGCGGTCACGGGATCCTAGTGATAGTTAGTAAAATCGTTAACCCGAGTAGAAGAGAGTTCAGAGCCCCAGAGTAAAGGTCGAGGAGTAAAAGATCCTAGTACCACCCGGTGGCGACGTGGGCCCGTAAGGCACACAGCCAAGTTAGTAAAAGTTTTGCAATGTCTAGACTCGACTTCGGCCAAGGAGTGTGGAAGGGGGATTCCTACAGGCAGTCGGCTCTGATACCAACTTGTGACGCCCTCGATTCAATCGTACACTAATCATACACGCAAATGTGTACGATCAAGATCAAGGACTCACGGGAAGATATCACAACACAACTCTACAAATAAAATAAGTCATACAAGCATCATAATACAAGCCAGGGGCCTCGAGGGCTCGAATACAAGTGCTCGATCATAGACGAGTCAGCGGAAGCAACAATATCTGAGTACAGACATAAGTTAAACAAGGTGCCATAAGATGGCTAGCACAAACTGGGATACAGATCGAAAGAGGACAGGCCTCCCGCCTCGATACTCCTAGGTCACTCCCGGTCGCCGCCGGCTGGCTGCGTAGTAGTAGGCGCCTCCAGTAGTAGTCGCCGTGGTCGGTGGCGTCGGATCCTGGCTCCATCGTCGATAGCAGCAATCGAGTAGAGATAGGGAAAAGGGGAACAAGGCAACCGTGAGTACTCATCCAAAGTACTGCAAGCAAGGAGCTACACTACATATGCAGGGATATATGTGTAAAGGCCATATCGGTGGACTGAAATGCAGAATGCCGAATAGAGAGAAGACCTAGTCCTATCGAAGACTAGCATCTTCCGAAACCACCATCTTGCAGCAAACAAGAGGGAGTAGAGTAACATAACTTAAAGTAGCAGAGTGTTATCAACCTCGGCCGAGATCCTTTCTCGACTCCTGCGAGAAAGAAATCCTGAGCCATACTATCCAGCTTATTATCACAATCCAAAGCTCATATCCATGTCTCATCTCAAGTAACAGTTCTAGTTGTATCGATCGATACAACTCCAAGTGTCCGCTATCGTAGGACAGGCTATCGATAGATGTTTTCTTCCCTGCAGGTGCACCAACTTACCCACCACGCCGCTTAACTCCGCGGACACACTTTCGTGGTCATGCCCGCCTCGGTCAAACAATACGCCGCAACCCGACCTAGGCTTAATAGAGAGGCCAGACGCGGACTAAACCTATGCCCCGGGGTCATGGGCCATCTCCCGAACTCCTCAAGACGCTATGAGGCGGCCGAAGCGACCTAGCCTAACAGCGCGTTCAGCCCAATCCGGCGCGCCGCCCGCTCGACGCCGACGTCTAGTAAGCTTCGCTGATGTATACGACGCAGAACGCCCATACTTAGCCCACGTGATGGTTAGTGCTATCGGGCCGAGGCCCTCGGATCAAATATCCAAATCGTAGTGGATTAGGAACGCGGTAACAAGCGTAACTCACGAAGATGTGACCCGTTGCCCGTCTCGAGGACTTGTGGCAAGGGCTAGGAATGCCCGCCACGCCTCGTAAGTATCTCGCGGCACCCTCCAGTCAACCCGTCTCCACATCACTGCAATTAAGCGCTGCTGGTACCCCTCGTGGTCGACCCGCCTTTCCAAGTAACAAAGGTAACAGTCCAAGTAACCGTGAGTCCAAACATCAAGGGAAAACACGAGGAATCACCCCGTGTATTCCACTCAATGTAGTCGTCAAGGTGAACATAAGAGGATTCACCCTCGAGGTCCACACTTGAGGGTTGCACGACGAGTCGTGATCGGAAGTGGTTAAAGAGGAGATCACCCTCGGTGACCACAACCGGATAACTATACTACTGGGTTAATATCGGAAGTCTTGCAGAGGTTTCACCCTCGGTACTCGATAGTAACCTAGTAGTGTCGAGCAACTAAGGGAAGTGATGTGCGTGTCGGGCTCGGTCTTGATCCCGTTGATCGGGTCTTCAATGATGAAGCAGGGCAACAAGGACAAGGTGGGGGTCACCGATGGGCCACTAACCAACCTATACTAAGCAGTTTAGGATAAGCGTGTAGGTAACAATAGCAGGTTACAATAAACAAAGCTATGCAATGAATAGGAGCAACAATAACAGAGCAAAATCTAGTGCAAGCAATAAGAGAATGGAATGGGCGATATCGGGATGATCAAAAGGGGGCTTGCTGGTTGCTCGCAAGAGAGAGTGATCGTCAAGATCAGTAGTCGAACCGCCACCGCAAATGTCGGCCTCGTAGTCTACCGAAGAGAAGAGGGGGAAGAAACAATGAATACACGATAACAGATGCATAACGATGCATGACATGCCAAGAAGCGTTGCTAGGCGTGCCCTAACGTGGTAAGAGGGGTACTGGTTTAGGGGGGAAAGTATCCGGGAATTTATCCCGGTTCCGGACGTCTGTCAGACAGATGAACCGGAGGAGAAAGTTTGCAGGTTCGATAGGTTAGAGACGTGCGGTGGACGAACGGTCTGCGTATCCGGAATCGTCTCGTCGTTCTGAGCAACTTTCATGTTGAAATTATTTTAATCCGGGCTACGGATTAAAAGTTATGATTTATAAAAGGTTTTATTAATTTCTGGAATTTTAATTAATTAATTAATTAATTTCGAAAAAATCATTTATGACATCAGCATGAGGTCATGCTGACGTCATCACCAATGTGGTTGACTAAGTCAACCTGCCAGTGGGTCCCACATGTCATACACTAATAACTTAATTAACCTAATCAGATTAATTAAACTTAGTTAATTAAGTTAACTAATGATTAGCATTAATTAATCCAGGATTAATTAGTTTAATTAATTACCCAATTAATTAGCTAATGATTAGGTTTAACTAATCCGAATTAATTAGTTTAATTAATTATCCAATTAATTAATTAATTAATTAATTAGTTAATTATTTTAATTACTTTTAATCCATTTTAAATCATTTTTTGATTCTGCTTAAAATAAAACATTTATTTTACGTTTTGGGGTGGGGCCCCTAGTCGAGCACGTGGCTCTCAACTCTGCAAGGTCCTGGAGGAGGCGGCGCCTGCCCAGATCGGGCCTGACCCGCCAGTCGAAGCTGGCCGGCCGAGGTGGCCGTTGCCACAGCAGCGCCACCCGCGGCGAGCCACGCCGGTGAGGGGGCGACGGCAGGCTTGAGGTTCGGGCGGGCCGAGCGCCAAGCGTCGGGAGGAAGGGGGATCGGGGAGCTGGGGTCGGGGCCTCGCACACAGCGTCGAGAACGCCGACGGGAGGAGAAGGAAGGGGGAAGAGGGAGGCGCGGTGGCGGGCGCCGGGCCGACGAGGCCACTGGCCGGATCCGCCTGGGCGAGAGGGAGCGGGGAGGCGCGTCAGGAGCTCACAGGGGGCCGGAGGGGACCGAGGGGGTCGCGCCATGGCGCCGGCCGAGCCGAACGCCGACGAGGGAAGGGAGAGAGGAGGTCGAGGCTCACGGGGGTTCTGAGGTCTCGGCGGGGCTTGGTGGAGCTCAGGCGGTCCCGGGAGGAGGCGGGAGGCGCCGGCGCCGGGGGCGGCAGGTGGCGTCAGGCGCCGAGGTCCGGCTCGGCCTCGGTGGGCCTTGGAGAGAGGGCTGCCTGCCCAGTGAGGATGAGGGAGGAGCGAGGCGGCGGGGCCGTCAGAAGCAAACGGCGGCGGGGGAGGGGTCGCCCGTCGGGAGGGCGGGGTTCGGTGGCGACGGACCCGATCCCGATTGATCGGGACGAGGGGGGGGCGGCGTGGGGTGGAGAGAGGGAGCGAGAGGGCTAGGGTTTTCCCTCGGGTGGGGATAAGGGAGAGGTGGATTGGCCCATGGCCGGGCAGTGGTGGCCCATGGGGCTGGCCCAAAGGGGGGAAGGAGATGGGCCACGGGGAGTGGGGAGGGGGGCGGCTCTTTGGGCGGTTGGGGTTTTATCCTCCCACTTCATTTTTTTTTTTTTTTTTTTTAAACAGCTTCGAAACAACGATTTGTTTAAATAACAGAACCGGGGATCCGGGCGTTACAATGCACAAGCAGTATTCCCGCTTAGTACAAGTGAAGGCTAGAAAGAGACTGGGAAGCGACCGACTAGAGAGCGACAACAGTCATGAACATGCATTAAAATTAATAAACATTGAGTGCAAGCATGAGTAGGATATAATCCACCATGAACATAAATATCGTGGAGTCTATGTTGATTTTGTTTCAACTACATGCGTGAACATGTGCCAAGTCAAGCCACTTGAATTGTTCAAAGGAGGATACCACCCTATCATACCACATCACAACCATTTTAATAGCATGTTGGCACGCAAGGTAAACCATTATAAACTCTTAGCTAATTAAGCATGGCATAAGCAACTATAATCTCTAATTGTCATTGCAAACATGTTTCATTCATAATAGGCTGAATCAGGAACGATGAACTAATCATATTTACATAAACAAGAGAGGTCGAGTTCATACCAGCTTCTCTCATCTCAATCAGTTCATCATATATCGTCATTTTTGCCTTTCACTTGCACGACCGAACGTTGTGGATAATAATAATAGTGCACGTGCATTGGACTAAGCTGGAATCTGCAAGCATTTAATACAAAGGAGAAGACAAGGTAATATGGGCTCTTGGTTAAATCAACAATAATGCATATGAGAGCCATTCAACATTTTCATCATGGTCTTCTCCTCTCGACCCCCGGAGAAAAGAAAAGAAATAAAACTATTTACACGGGAAAGCTCCCACCAAACAAAAGAAGAACAAGAAATCTTTTGGGGTTTTCTTTTAATTACTACTACTACAGGCATGGAAAGTAAACTAGCTAAAAGCTACAACTAATTTTTTTGTTTTTCTTAAGGTTTTTCAACACACAAGAAGAAGGCTTAAAACAGAAAGTAAACTAGCATGGATATTACAATCAAAAAGTATGAGCACCGACAACTGGCATGAGTGTGTGAACATGAATGTAATGTCGGTGGGAAATACGTACTCCCCCAAGCTTAGGCTTTTGGCCTAAGTTGGTCTATGCCCATGGATGGCCTGGCGGATATCCGAAGTTGTAATTGGGGTCGTACTGAGATGCAGCAGCTACTGCCTCAAGAGCTGCAGCTTGGAGGCGAGATGCCTCCGTCCTCCTCTCGTACTCATTCGCCTCCTCCCTGGTTATAACATATCTCCTTTTTGCCTGAAAGTCAAAGAAAGTAGGAGCAGGGAGAGTAATATGGACAGCGCGACGTCTGTCAAACATTAGTCGGTACTGGAGGGGCTGTTCATTCCTCTCAATAAATTGATGACGAATCATAGCATTAAAATCTAGATAAGCAGGAGGCAACTCCATATCATTTTCATGCATGGGTACCTCAAGAAAATTAGCTAAACGGGTTGCATAAATTCCACCAAACAAATCTCCGCTAATACTGTTATGATGCAACCTTCGTGCAACAATAGCTCCCAAGTTATATTGTTTATCTCCTAATACAGCACTCCTGAGAACACTAAGATCAGGAATGCACATGTGACATGCCTCGTCCTTACCGTTAATGCATCTAGCTATAAAGAGAGCGAAATAATGTATGACAGGAAAATGAATGATCCCTATGGTAGCTTGCGTCATTTCTCTGGATTCCCCCACAGTTATACTAGCAAGAAAGACTTCAAATTCAGATTTGTGAGGTTCACTTGCATTTCCCCACTGCGGAAGTTTACAAGCAGTGCTAAAATCTTCTAAGTCCATGGTATAGGATTTATCATAAAGATCAAATAGGACAGTGTGAGAATTGCGTGATGATGTAAATTTAAACCTTCTCACAAAGGAATCAGTTAGGTAGTGATATTGAGGGCACTTATCTGACATGAAGCCCTCAAGTTCAGCATTACGCACATACGCGTCAAATTCATCCTTAATTCCTGCTTGGACCATGAAATTTTCTGACGACCATTCACAAGTCTGCACTTGAGCTTCTCTTGGTAGTTCATAGTCCGGCTCATGTATTGCGGGCATGGGTCCTTGCTTCCTTGAAGAACCACCTTGGTACATTTTCCTAAACCTATTTCTTCCTCTGAAAAATTTCTAAAAAATTTAGTAACTCAAAATAAAAGTGAACCAAACTCAACAAAATTGATAGCAACTACTCCCACAAGTGACTAGAGACTATATCATGCATTAGAACTACTTGGGACCAAATAAATTTGACATGCAAGCTCAAGAACAGGGTCACCTAGGCAGCAAAAATTTGCAATGCATAAAGCACTAGAAAAAAAAACTAATTGGACCATTAGAGGAGTCACATACCGAAGAACAATCCCCCAAAGCAGTTTTGTGAGTGGAGCTTTGAGCAAGGAGATCGAAATCGCAGCAAAACGAGCTAGAACACGAGTTTAAGTTGTGTGGTGATTTTTTCTGGAGGAAGACGAAGTGTGTGGGTGCAGGAAACAGTGGAGGGGGCCACATGGGGCCCACGAGGCAGGAGGCACGCCCAGGGGGTGGGCGCGCCCTGGACCCTCGTGGTCAGGTGGTGGCTCCCCCTGATGTGTTCTCGGTGCCAGATATTCTTAAATATTCTAGAAAAATCATATTTCATTTTCGGGCCTTTTGGAGAACTTTTATTTTCGAGGTATTTTTTATTGCAAGGATAATTCAGAAAACAGACAGAAAATACTATTTTTGCTTTATTTAATCTAAATAACAAAAAGTAAAAGGAGGGTATAGAAAGTTGTGCTTTCTAACTTCATCCATCTCATGCTCATCAAAAGGAATCCACTAACAAGGTTGATCAATTCTTGTTAACAAACTCATTCCGAATCGCATGAAACCGGAGAATTTTCGAATAGCACTAGGTTACCTCAACAGGGATATGCACGTCCCCAACAATAAGAATATCATATTTCTTTTTGACAGTAGGAAGAGGAAATTCAAAACCTCCAATAGTGATCATTGGAATTTTTCCAATAGAATTGATACTGTGGACTTGAGGTTGTTTCCTCGGAAAGTGTACCGTGTGCTCATTACCATTAACATGAAAAGTGACATTACCTTTGTTGTAATCAATAACAGCCCTTGCAGTATTAAAAAAGGGTCTACCAAGGATAATCGACATACTATCGTCCTCGGGAATATCAAGAATAACAAAGTCCGTTAAGATAGTAACGTTTGCAACCACAACAGGCACATCCTCACAAATACTGACAGGTATAGCGGTTGATTTATCGGCCATTTACAAAGATATTTCAGTAGGTGTCAACTTATTCAAATCAATTCTATGATATAAAGAGAGAGGCATAACACTAACACCGGCTCCAAGATCACATAAAGCAGTTTTAACATAGTTTCTTTTAATGGAGCATGGTATAGTTGGTACTCCTGGATCTCCAAGTTTCTTAGGTATTCCACCTTTAAAAGTATAATTAGCAAGCATGGTGGAAATTTCAGCTTTCGGTATCTTTCTTTTATTAGTAACAATATCTTTCATATACTTAGCATAAGGATTCATTTTAAGCATATCAGTCAAACGCATACGCAAAAAGATAGGTCTAATCATTTCAGCAAAGCGCTCAAAATCCTCATCATCCTTTTTCTTGGATGGTTTAGTAGGAAATGGCATGGGTTTCTGAACCATGGTTCTCTTTCTTTACCGTGCTTCCTAGCAATGAAGTCTCTCTTATCATAACGTTGATTCTTTGATTATGGGTTATCAAGATCAACAGCAGGTTCTACATCATTGTTATTGCTAGGTTGAGCATCAACATGAACATCATCACTAACATTATCACTAGGTTCATGTTCATTACCAGATTGTGTTTCAGCATCAGAAATAGAAATATCATTGGGATTCTCAGGTGTGTCAACACAGGTTCACTAGAAGCATGCAAAGTCCTATCATTTTTCTTTTTCTTCCTCTTAGAAGGACTAGGTGCATCAACATTAGTTCTCTGAGAATCTTGCTCAATTCTCTTAGGGTAGCCCTCAGGATACAAAGGTTCCTGAGTCATTTTACCCCCTCTAGTCATAACTCTAACAACATTATCATTTTTCTTGTTATTTAATTCACTGAGCAAATCATTTTGAGCTTTAAGCACTTGCTCTACTTGAGTGGTAACCATAGAAGCATGTTTACTAATTAGTTTAAGTTCACCTTTAACTCTAGACATATAATCACTCAAGTGTTCAACCATATAAGCATTACGTTTCAATTGTCTACCAACATAAGCATTGGAGTTTTCTTGTTTAACAATAAAATTATCAAACTCATCTAAGCATTGGCTAGCAGACTTATAACGAGGAATATCACCTTCATCAAATCTATAGAGAGAATTTACCTTTACTACATGTGTCGGGTTATCAAGACCATGTATTACTTCAATAGGTGGTAAATTCTTAACATCTTCAGCTTTAATACCCTTTTCTTTCATAGATTTATTTGCCTCTTGCATATCTTCAGGACTGAGAAATAGAATACCCCTTTTCTTCAGAGTTGGCTTAGGAGTTGGTTCAGGAAGTGTCCAATTATTTTCATTAGTCAACATATTATTCAATAGCAATTCAGCTTGATCAACTGTTCTTTCCCTGAAAACACAACCAGCACAACTATCCAGGTGGTCTCTGGAAGCATCGGTTAGTCCATTATAAAAGATATCAAGTATTTCATTTTTCTTGAGAGGATGATCAGGCAAAGCATTAAGTAATTGGAGAAGCCTCCCCCAAGCTTGTGGGAGACTCTCTTCTTCAATTTGCACAAAATTATATATTTCCCTTAAAGCAGCTTGTTTCTTATGAGCGGGGAAATATTTAGCAAAGAAGTAATAAATCATATCCTGGGGACTACGCACACAACCAGGATCAAGAGAATTAAACCATGTTTTAGCATCACCCTTTAATGAGAACGGAAATAATTTAAGGATATAGTAGTAACGAGTTTTCTCATCATTGGTGAATAGGGTGGCTATATCATTTAATTTAGTAAGATGTGCCACAACAGTTTTAGATTCATAGCCATAAAAAGGATCAGATTCAACCAAAGTAATTATCTCAGGGTCGATAGAGAAATCATAATCCTTATCGGAAATACAGATAGGTGAAGTAGCAAAAGCAGGGTCATATTTCATTCTAGCATTCAAAGATTTTTCTTTCAGCTTAGCTAATAATTTCTTAAGATCATATCTATCATTGCAAGCAAGAAAGTCTCTAGCAGTTTCTTCATCCATAACATAACCCTCAGGCACAACAGGCAATTCATATCTAGGGGGAGAATCTTCATCATCACTTTCATCAATATTATCAGTTTCAATAATTTCATTCTCTCTAGCCCTAGCAAGTTGTTCATCAAGAAATTCACCTAGTGGCACAGTATTATCAAGCATAGAAGCAGTTTCATCATAAGTATCATGCATAGCAGAAGTGGCATCATCAATAATATGCGACATATCAGAATTAATAGTAGAAGCAGGTTTAGGTGTCGCAAGTTTACTCAAAACAGAAGGCGAATCAAGTGCAGAGCTAGATGGCAGTTCCTTACCTCCCCTCGTAGTTGAGGGATAAATTCTGGTTTTCTCGTCTTTCAAGTTCCTCATAGTGATCAGTAGATATAAATCCCAAGTGACTCAAAGAATAGAGTTATGCTCCCCGGCAACGGCGCCAAAAAATAGTCTTGATAACCCACAAGTATAGGGGATCGCAACAGTTTTCGAGGATAGAGTATTCAACCCAAATTTATTGATTCGACACAAGGGGAGCCAAAGAATATTCTCAAGTATTAGCAGTTGAGTTGTCAATTCAACCACACCGGAAAACTTAATATCTGCAGCAAAGTATTTAGTAACAAAGTAGTATGGAAATACTAATAACGGTGGCAAAAGTAGCAGTAGCAGTTTTGTAGTAATTGTAACAGTGGCAACGGAAAAGTAACTAAGCAAAGATCAATATGTGAAAAGCTCGTAGGCATTGGATCAATGATGCATAATTATGTCGGATGTGATTCCTCATGCAACAGTTATAACATAGGGTGACACAGAACTAGCTCCAGTTCATCAATGTAACGTAGGCATGTATTCCGAATATAGTCATACGTGCTTATGGAAAAGAACTTGCATGACATCTTTTGTCCTACCCTCCCGTGGCAGCGGGGTCCTATTGGAAACTAAGGGATATTAAGGCCTCCTTTTAATAGAGTACCGGACCAAAGCATTAACACTTAGTGAATACACGAACTCCTCAAACTACGGTCATCACCGGGAGTGGTCCCGATTATTGTCACTTCGGGGTTATCGGATCATAACACATAGTAGGTGACTATAGACTTGCAAGATAGGATCAAGAACTCACATATATTCATGAAAACATAATAGGTTCATATTTGAAATCATGGCACTCAGGCCCTAGTGACAAGCATTAAGCATAGAAAAGTCATAGCAACATCATTCTCAGAACATAATGGATACTAGGGATCAAACCCTAACAAAACTAACTCGATTACATGGTAAATCTCATCCAACCCATCACCGTCCAGCAAGCCTATGATGGAATTACTCACGCACGGCGGTGAGCATCATGAAATTGGTGATGGAGGAAGGTTGATGATGATGACGGCGACGGATTCCCCTCTCCAGAGCCCCGAACGGACTCCAGATCAGCCCTCCCGAGAGAGATTAGGGCTTGGCGGCGGCTCCGTATCGTAAAACGCGATGAATCCTTCTCTCTGATTTTTTTCTCCCCGAACGTGAATATATAGAGTTGGAGTTGAGGTCGGTGGAGCACCAGGGTGCCCACGAGGCAGGGGGTGCGCCCCCACCCTCGTGGACAGGGTGTGGGCCCCCTGGTCTTGATTCTTTCGCCAGTATTTTTTATTAATTCCAAAAATATTCTCCGTGAAGTTTCAGGTCATTCCGAGAACTTTTATTTCTGCACAAAAATAACACCATGGCAATTCTGCTGAAAACAGCGTCAGTCCGGGTTAGTTCCATTCAAATCATGCAAGTTAGAGTCCAAAACAAGGGCAAAAGTGTTTGGAAAAGTAGATATGATGGAGACGTATCAAGCATCAACATTTAGAACTTGTTGCGCTGCCAAAACAATGGACCATGTGTTCCATCTAGGTGCAGTAGTTTGTTTCGATGCCGCTCGTGTGAAGTTAAGAGCCAATGCATGGATGGCCAGCGTCGATCGCAATGGCTTCTGCACTTTCTCCCCTCTAACTTGTTGTCTACGCTGCCACCATACAAACCAGATCGTTGTAGCTATCAACTTTGGGAGCTCTATCGGGTCCTCGTAATTGTGTTGCATCGATTGATCACACAAAAGAAATTCCAACACAGCGGAACCCGAGCGATCAACAAGTGAAGCGTCCTGTACAATCCTCTCAATCCCAAGCACATCCCAGACTGCCTTTGCTCTCATGTAGTTAAACAACGCATGCTTGATATCTTCTGCTCCCGCTTTGCAAATTGGGCATTGAGAAATACTACCAATGTGACGGTTTGGAAGAACACAAAATTAGGGAATAGCATTATGTAGACATCTTCATAGAAAGATCTTAATTTTTTTCCGGCAGTTTTAGACTCCAAATTTTCCTCCATACCTGGTGCGACCGAGAACCACCATGGCGACTCATACTAGTGCTATCATTGTATGTATCCTCCCATTCTTTATAGTAGGCCGGACGTACTAAGAAAATTCCGCTTTTCGTAAGATGACATGCAATGTAATCGTCCGTTACCTGATTGCGGAATCTGCAGAATACGCTCTGCATCAATATGCCAAAAGTAGTCCCGGATTAGTTGTTTATTCCACTCCCTGTAACAGGGTCTATAAAATCATTCACTCTTGACAATACTTGATTACCCCTTACTATCACCACTTTCCTTGATGCACTGCTTGGGATCCAACAATCACTCTAAATAACTAGTTTTGCACCATCTCTACTCTCCACGTGCAGCCTTTCTTGAAGGTTTGGATCCCTGCCCATATACTCTGCCATACATACGATGACCCTTTTAAATTCACGGTTAAGAATATCCCCATTGGGGTAATATCTAGCTCTCAACACTCGGCACACAATGATTCATTGTTCTCAATCAACCTACAACACTGTTTTGCTAGCATCGCCAAATTGAAACTATGAACGTCATGGAAACCCATACCTACTTGCTCCTTTGGCACACAAATTTTCCACCATACAAACCAGTGCACCCTACGTTGGTCATCCTCGTCACCCCACCAATACTGCGACATTGCATCAGTGATCCCCTTACAAATTTTCTTTGGGAATTTAAACACACTCATCGCATATGTAGGGATGGCTTGGGCCACCTCTTTCAGTAAGGCCTCCTTACCTCCAAAGGAGAGGGTTATATCTTTCCATCCATTCACCAATTTCTGGATCCTCTCTATTAAGCGTTTGAAGCAATTAACCCGATCAACACCAATCATAGAGGGAAGCCCCAAATATTTATCCGACTATGATTCCGTCATAATATGCAGTATTTGACATATCTCAGCTTTAACCTCCACATCAGTATTGGGACTAAAAAACATAGAACATTTGGCCTTGCTTACCAATTGTTCGGAGGCTGAACAATACTCATCCAAGATCGTTCTCAACGTCTGGGCATTTAAGTGATCTGATTTCATCAATATAAGTGAATCATCAGCGAACAATAAATGAGAAATTCTGGGAGAGTCGCGACAGACCTGAACACCCTTTAAATTACCAGTCGCCTCCTCATGGGGCGCAGATAGGCCTTCCGCACATAGCAGAAATAGATAGGGAGATAGAGGATCCCCCTACCTAAGACCTCTTGTTAGGGAGAACAGTAAAGTTTCATTAGAATTAAACCTCACTTTGTATTCAATGGAAGTGACGCACGTTATGACCAGCTGAATCCATTTCTGATCAAAACCAAGCTTCCCTAGGATTGCTTTCAAAAGGACTCATGCAACTCTATCGTACGCCTTATGCATATCCAGTTTTACCGCACATGTGCCCACTTTTCCTGTCTTTCTTTTCTTCATTGTGTGTAAACACTCATATGCAACAATAACATTATCAGTGATATTGGAGTATAATGTCCGACCCTCTCCCATAGTTCGGAGTTTTGGAGCAACTGGCTGGAGCATGAATTCAATATGGTGTCGGAGTCACAAGGTCTCGGGATCAAATCCTAGTCAACGCACTATTTAATATAAAAATAGTTGCGATGTAATCACAACCCCACGTCTAAGGTCTTCTTGTACGTCCACGGCCTAGACGTGAGGGAGAATGTGAAATATATTGCCCACCTCTCTTCATTAGTTCGAACTTTTGAGAAACTTGGCTAGCGCATCAGTTCAATAAGTGATAATTCGGCCGAGGACAAAGGCACTCTGCGTCTCACTAATTATATCAGGCAATAACAGTTTCAGTCTTGCAGCCAACATTTTAGATATTACCTTATAGACAACACTGCAAAGACTTATTGGGTGAAACTAAGTTACCTTCTTTGGATTGTCAATTTTGGGTATAAGAACAATAGTGGTCTGATTCCATCCCTCCGGTATTACACCACTGTTTACTGCGTGGAGCACTTCCCTAATCAAGTCCTCCCCTAAATAGGCTAGAACTTTTTATAGAAAATGGCATGTGGCCCACCCAGCTCTGGGGCCTTTAAGTCACCAATGCTAAATAGAGCACTCCTCACTTCCTCCGCCGTGTAAGG
Organism: Aegilops longissima; assembly: GCA_021605205.1. Taxonomy (NCBI): domain Eukaryota; kingdom Viridiplantae; phylum Streptophyta; class Magnoliopsida; order Poales; family Poaceae; genus Aegilops; species Aegilops longissima. Next base: position 152,817,635 of record CM038677.1, read on the forward strand.
TGCTAAAAGAGTTTCATTCATATAATCCATTACACAATGTTTCACTTTATTTAAGACTCTTCTTTGTGAATCTTTGTAGACTTCTTCTTCATGAAGAACAATCCGTCCATCACTCGTGGTAGATACTTGAGGTGATCTCCGAACCTTTATAGATTTCTTCTTCATGAAGCACAATCACTCTTGGTCACTGAACTCATGGTAGATACTTGAGGTGATCTCCGAACCTTTATAGACTTCTTCTTCATGAAGCACAATCACCCTTGGTCAGTGAAGAACTTGACACCTAACCGTCTAGAGAGTTCGCAGCTCTCAAGAGTAATAGGCGGAGCGTACTGGACTTAGATTCAAGTGGTGCTAAACCACTATCTATTTTCTCGCTCTGGGATTTTTCTCTCGGTAGATTTTAAACACAAAATCACTCGGAGACTCGGAGTGTGTTGAAGCATGCCGCATTCAGCATAGACATATATCGATAGTGCGTTGAAGCATGCACTAACCTCAAGTTATCAAGGCACTGGCAGGAGTATCTTTGGCTCATTATACACATAATTTGCAGTGCAAGAATGAGGGCAGCAAACAACACAAACAAAGCTTAAGATTCCTCTGATATTTACAACACACTTGGGCCAGAAAAGTATCCACACTACTGAATACTGATACATGAATGCACTGCTTATTTAAGCCAGAAATTTGAACCAAAATACACAAGAATGGTCTATAGACATCAACATGGGCCATCACAACGGATGCATGCGACGGGGAAGTGATGTCTAGGCGCCACCACGAGCAGCATCCTGGAGACACTTCACAGCGCTGTCATAGTTCACGAAGCCCATGAACCAGAAGTCATGGTTATCGACAGAAACGACCTGGATGTACCTCTCCGCAGGGTTTTGTTGACTCGCGGTAGGAGTGACTGATCTCAGGTGAGGTACAGGTACAACTATCTGCGAAAACATGAGATATGAATATGATCAGCTGCAGTATGATACGATGAACAATTGAACATGATTCCTTTCGGTTTGCACGACCCAGAGGAGCAATAAAATAAGCGATGTTTGAGTGTCTTGTTCGATACTAGTAGTATGGAATCTGCAGATTTAGCAAACCACTGCAGATCACATGCTCTGTTGTGATGCAATGTTGTGTTTTCTCTTCAAGGATAAGCATAAGTATGTAGTGGTACATATATGAATAAATTTCGTTTCTAGACTAACATTTTAAAGAAATTATAAGAACTACTGCACATCACGACGGGTACATACCTTGTAAATGGCGGACTCGGTCTTATTATCCTCAGTGACATATGCCACGGGGCTGTCACTACAGAATGCAAGCTTGGCCGTGGAGACGTACAAGACGCCCATTATCGGACCATGAGAGGTGGAGAGGTAGCACGCGTACGCCTTCTTGAGCTTCTCGTCAGGCAAGCACTCAAACGTCTGCTGAAATATCTTGTCGTACCCCCCTTCCGATATGACCTTGGATACCTGAGCGATCCTCCCCATTGCAGCATCCGTAATGCTAGGCCCAGTTTTCACTACACAAGTCCACACAAGTTCATGGATTGGTCATCATGTATGGATAATTGCCGAACTGGGAAATCGGGAGACTCACAGTGCTGCCAGACGTCGCCGGCGATGCCCTCGGTCTTGCGCGCGGCCTCGCTGAACCTCTTCCCCACCGAGCCGAACATCTCCCTCAGATTCTCCTTGGTGCCTGCAGCAATCAATTCCCCAAAAGAAATATCAGCACAAACACGAACCATATCGAATCCAGTCTCGGAGCAAGAACTAGACCAAACAAAAGCAGGACGCGAGGAGATAGGCAGTGGTAGGTGGGTGACTGACTCTTGGCGGGCGGTCCGGAGGAGGGCGAGGACAGCACGTAGGGGTTGGAGCCCGCGGGCGCCACGACCGGCGGCGGCGGCGGCGCGAGGTCCTCCGGGGACATGCGCGGGTACGCCGCGCCCTCCGACGGCGGAGCTTGGGGCTTGGAATCCATGGGCGATCGGTAGGAGGAGGAGGAGGAAGCGGGGACGGGGGGAGATCAGAAACGAGGGAGAGCAGCGGCAGAGTTGACGGCGACACGGCGACGCAATCAAGCGCGTGAGACTATAATGGTGGGAGCGAGCGTCCAGCTAGCACAAGTAACGGAAAAAGTCCATTTTAAACCCTAAATTTGTAGGTGTTCCGCGAAATGAACCTTCAAGTCAAAATCCCGGTCGATTGCACCCTGAACTATGCAATCCCGGTCTAAGTTAAACCCTGACTACAGTTAACCGGGATTTGTCTAGCTGATGGGCCAAGGAGCGGCATGTCAGCAACTCAACGCACAGGCTTGATGCATGACTGGGCCGGCCCACCAACCCGACCGTTGTTTCCTTTTCCTTTTTCGCGCGACAAAAAATGTTAAAATTCTACAGCGAGTGTACCAGGACTTGATCCCACGACCACGGAGACCAACCAAAAAAAAGAGCCATTAGCCACTACAACACGAAGTCAGGAACAACAACCTAAACATCACGGTGCAGAAATATATAAGAATAGAGAGCAGCGTTGAGATTGAAACATTTCTTGAAAATTGCGAGCAGTTTTAAGATGCCGCACTTTTTGTATTCCATATTTTGGAAAAGTGAAGGTGTTTTGTAATTCTGATTTCAAAATGAAACACGAACAAAATTTGCAAACCCCAAACAGATTCCAAAAACGCGAACAATTTTCAAAAACAAAATTCTGAAAAACAAACAAATTACGAAAAACACGAACACTTTTTGAGATTGTGAACAGTTTTAGTATTTTAGAAAATCTATAACGAGAATATTTGTATTGTACGCATTTTGGAACGTGAACAAAAATGAAAAGGTGGTGGAACATAATTCAAACTCATGGAAAATATATGATAGCATTTTGAAAAATATTAATAAATGAACATTTTGTAATATATGTTGAACAAATTCGGAATAAATATTCAACAATTGTGCGATATACACTGAACAAATTTCTAATACAAGAGGAACATTTTTTCAATGAGTGAATTTTGGAAATTACTGTGAAGATTTCCTTAATATACGCAATGAACTTTGTATATATACATGAAAAATAATATAAAAAGATAACAAAGAAATATTAAAGAAAAATATGCACGGACACTTTTCAATTTTACAGTTTTTTTAATATCTATGGATTTTTTCCCAAATCCGTGGGCTTTTCTTTTGAAAACCCGTGAACTTCTTTCAAAATTGTTGAACTTTTCTAAATCCGTGATTTTTTTCAAAATTTGTAAACTATTTTTATTTTTGAAATTCTAGTTCACAAGTTTCTTTTTTCGATGAAACAGCACCAGCATGGGGTCTCGTGTTCGAGCAGAGTTTTTTTTTGCTTTTAACGAAAAAATTATGCGGGCCGCCCAGCAGGGAGTACCGTCCTTTGAGATTTTTTTTGAATTGAAAAAACTAAAGCGGGCTGGCCCAGCAGGAGCTGGTGTGCGCCTTTTGCGAAACATCCGAATCCCGCCATCCAAACGACCCGAAGGTTCGATTTAGACCGGGATTGCATAGTTCAGGGTGCAATCGACCGGGATTTCGATTTGGGGGTTCATTTCGCCGAACCTCTACAAATTCAGGGTTTAAAATGGACTTTTTCCCACAAGTAACCGACGCGCTCCGCGTCGACACAGCGTGCGTGAGCGCAACCGTCCGTGTCGTGTCGTTGCGGTCGGCTGCCGCAAACTAGTGCCGTTGTCCGTTGATGGCGTGCGGCAAACAGCTCCAGCCTGCACACACAGCTAGTTTTTCCTCATCTGTTGCCAGTTTGAAATGCAGCTGACTACTGACACACCACTGCAGAAACAAAAAAAAAGAGTAATGGGGCTGGCTTAGGGGTCAGGTAACCCAAAATAAAATTTGGGCGAAAGCCAGATGACCTTCCACCTACGGCTCTCCCTCTTTCTCGGCGAGCCTGCACAGTTTTGGGCTGGATGCCTTGCCGGCGTCCGGCGGCCACAGGAGGGAGGAAATGATCATCCCACCTCCCAATTACCTTGCCAACCAAGCAGCACAATGATCCAAACAATTTCCGTGAGGTGGAAGGAAACCAGCAGAAAGTTAATGCTTAAATCAGCAGAAAGTTAATGTTTCGTAGAACGAAATCAGCAGAAAGTTAATGCTTCAAAGGTAGTACTAATGATCATTAGACCAAGCCAACACAGGGAGGAAATAATGATCATCCCTCCACACAATTATTTTACCAAACAAGCAGCACAATGATCCAAACATTTTCTGACGATTCACACAAATAATTTTAACTTAATTAAGGGGGGAAACAATAATACAGTAAGCCCCAACAGGTGAACATTTAAACAAGATATTCATGAAATAACAGAGCGCATGGCATTACACTAGCTGAACCTTTTTCAGGGTATAAACCTACCACCAAAAGAACTGCCTGATAACACAACTCTAACTTGCAAAGAGCATAACAAATGATGCCCTCACTTTCCCACTCAACACCTCACAGAGGAAAGAAGGCACCTGAAAATTGATAGCAGAAATTAAATGGATTAACCCCTTGAAGTTTTTCGAAAAACAGAGCAAAACTCTGGCAGTGAACAAGACATGATACTCAAGCTGATTGGTAACCAAACGTATATTCAAGCCTGATAGGTAACCAAACGCACTACCTTCTCCAAACTGCCAAAATCTGAGTTTGCATACTGTGCATCCTGTCACTGCAGCTGTTTCAGCAATAGTAGTATTAAACTATTAATAACAACTTTAAGGTAGAGTTTGTTGCATCCAGCTTCTAGTTTGGCATATTAACGAAGAGGAGGCAATCTACATGGCTAGTAACTTTGAAAATGTTGTCCTAATAAAAATGTGAACCAAAAGAATAGCACTGCAATGTAACTACATTACAATAAAAGAAACTGACAGTGGGAATAAGATGAGAATTCACAATTTTTTTATCCGGACAGGAAGGTACATATATAGTACTCCCTCAGATTCAAAATAAGTGTCACAGTTTTGAACTAGTTTTGAACTGGGGTTAGTTCAAAATTGCGACACTTTTTATGGATCAGAGGTAGTACATGATAATACAACAAAATCGGTTCACCAAAGAGAAGTGTAAAACTAAAAAAGAGACGAGCATTACAATACTAGCCTTGGCCATACAGATGCCCCCCAGCCAACTCTAACTCTGGCGGCAAGTAAAAGGCCTTTGGAAGGTTGGCTGCAGAGACAAGTGGCATGTAAGCAGGATTGCAGGAATGGTTCTTGATCCCATCGCTGGTCGAAAAACGCTTGCTCGGAAGGTAGTGGCATGTCAAGGAAACACAGCAGCAAGTTCTGGGCTTTGATGTGAGACGGTGCCATACTACCATCGACGACTACATCACGCAACTCAGGCTCAAAGTGTCCGGTGCGCTGCAACCATACCACCCTGGTAGGATATCAGTATAGACATGTTTGGTTTGAACCCCATACCAAACCTGGTAAATGGAGCAGCTGTGTTGTTTGGTTCAGGGCTTCAGGTTACCTCAGTGGGTTTTGGAACATGTGAATAGCCCCTACAAGGTTTGGAAGTTAGCCCCTTATAAACCATCTTTGTCATGGGCATGCTCATCTTAAAACCTAGTGAAGACGATATTTCCCCTTCCTGGATTTACGAACATCCCATCTTTGGTGTCAACACTCCAACTGTGTTTAGTTTATCTGAAGATACATACCACTACATGTCAAAATATACACAGCTCTTTAAGGATGCTGAATTGCCGTGCCACCTGAAATTTGAAGATGCCACTTAACCAACAGTCTGACAAATAAGTGTGTGTGTGCAAGATTTGATCATTTGAGTATGTACGTTTGCTCTCACATGCCATTGCTTTCAGCTTTGCCTTGGATGATATAGACTGCACTAGAACATTGAGAAGAGAAGAGCAGATTAAGTAATCCTGCATTAATCATGAGGGTAATAGGTACATAACATGCAATAACCATAATATGATTATTTCTCATAATTTAGGATATCGGCCAGCTGAAAGTAATATACTAACACCCATGCTCCAGCAATGGATGAAAATATCAAAGACATTTAGCAGATGTAGACTAACCGAACATATATTAGATTTCAAATATGAAGGCAACATACACGCAAGCACCTGAATTGGGATCAGAGCTCAGCAAGGAGCAGGGGATTCAGGTTTGGTGCAATGTTTTTGTAGCATATTCATCATTACATCATGGGGCGAGATGGCGTCGCCTTTTGATATTTCTTTATCAAAACCAGGCAAACTCTGCAATAACTTTTGCCCTTCAATGCTTGCCCCAAGAGAAGTGACAATAGTTGAAATAATTTTAGGATCAAGTGCTACACCCTTGGCTGTCATTTCACGAGTTAACTCAAGAACCTTCTCGGTGTCGCCTTTAGCTCCATAACCTTGGATCAGTGAATCAAATACAGCAACATCAGGCACAAAGCCACTTGCAGTCATCTGTTTAAGCACCCGCTCCGCCGCTGCTAGGTCTCCAGATTTTGCAAACATGTTGATTGGGATAGAATATGTCACAGCATCAGGAATCAGCCCCTCGTCAATCATATCTTTAAGAAACTCTTCTGCAATTTTCTTCTCCCCTGATTTGAAAGCACCATGGATCATAGTGCTATATGCAGCAGCATCTAATTTGCAGTTCCCATCCATTTCATTGAACAAATCCCTAGCCTGCCCCATCATGCCTTGATCACACATAGCTTTAAGCAAAGGAATATAGTGAACTGGCTCAGGCTCCATCCCTTGACATCTCATTTCAGACAGGAGGCTTTCCGCACGTTCAACTTGCCGCATTTTACAGAAGCCATTTATCAATATGCCATAGGTGAACGAATCAGGCTGCAGTCCAGAACTAGCCATCTCATCCTTCAACTTCATGGCCTTCTTTACCTTGTGGACTCTAAGGAGTCCACCAATCAGCAGGTTAAATGTCACCAAGTTACACCTGCATCCATTCTCAGCCATCATGGCACGGACCTCGAACGCTTGCCGCATCCAACCAATCTTACAAAGTCCATATATAACCGAGTTGAATGTCATCAAATCAGGCCTAACTTTAGTTTCACCTTGCATCATCTCCTCTAGCAACGCCATCGCCTCATCCATCTCAAGCACACTGGATAGCCCTGTGATGAGTGTGTTATATGTCACAACATCTGGTTGCACGCCCTTCTCCAGCATATTCTTCCGCAAATCGAGCGCCTCCCGCACAGACCCTTCCTTGCACATGGAATTGATCAGCACATTGTAGGTCACCACGTTTGGCTCCAACCCCCTCTCCGCCATCATCTCCATCACCCGCGCTGCCTTTGTTACCTTCCCGTGTCTACACAGACTATCGATCAAACTAGTGTACATCACAACATCGGGGTCGATACCCCTCTCAGACATTTCTTCGAACACCTTGCCTACGCTTTCCCACCTCCCGGTCTTGCAATAACCATGGAGTAAACAGCTGTACACAACCACGTTAGGCTCGATACCACTCTCGCACATCTCATTCAGCAGCTCCACGGCCTTGTCAACGTCCGCCGCGTCGCACAGCCCACGGATGAGCGTGCCGTAGGTGACCACGTCGGGGCGGACGCCGCAGTCCTGCATGGACCGAAGCAGCCCGACGGCCTGGCCCGCGCGACGGTCGGCGCAGAGCGCGCGCATGAGGGTGGTGTAGGAGATGGCGTTGGGGCGGCAGGCGAGGCGGGGCTCGTGCGACATGACGCGGAGGAGGAAGAGCGCGGCGTCGAGGCAGCCCTGGCGGCAGAGCGCGGCGAGGACGGTGTTGTAGGAGACGGCGTCGCGGACGGAGGGGAGCGCCGAGAGGAGGGCGGGGGACTCCGGGAGAGGTAGCAGGCGGAGGTGGCGGTTGAGGCGCGCCGCGGCCTCGGCGCGGCCCCGGCGGAGGAGGACGGCGAGGTAGGGCGCGGCGCGCCTCGGTGGCGTCCGAGACGAGGCGGACGCGACGGAGGCCGCGACGGCGACGAGGGCGCGGAGGACGCCAGTGCCCGCGTGCTTCCTCGTCATGGCGGGCTGTTGGCGCAGCGGAGGCGGCGGCGGCGGTGGCGGCGCGGGTCGGCACAAGAGCTGGTTTCGCGCGTCGTTGCGACAAGTTTGTCCGGAGGGCCGTGGCCGTGTGGTCGGGCTGCCCTGTCTAACGTGCCCACACAAAGTTTGTTGGCTCGGCTTCGCTTGACAATGATGGGCTAGAGGCCTTGCGTGATGATGGTGGAGCATAGCTGGGCCTCTTCAACTCCCATAGCGCGATCACAGCCCATAACCAGGAGTTATACCGACCAGTCCATCCAAACTTTGACCTTCAAATTTTTATTTTCTTTCAAAGAAAACCTTGAAGTTCAAATGCATGTGATCCCTTTATAGTTTATTTTCTCCTAGTAAATCAACTGTACATGAGAGCTATTTCCCGGCAAGTCTATGAGAGTCCTATTACGGATCCTGTGATCTTTTAGCTTGAATGTTCATGTTTTTATATAATTAGGTCTTTCTTCTGAGCTCTTCTATTACGGTACGGAAAAATAAAACCTATCACTCTCAACCAGGTATCTTCATAGCTGGCTCTGGAATGATTGCTTGCAGGGTATCTCACTTATTGCGAGACTGATGGAACGCTCGCCCACTGAGCTCGCCGGTCCGGCTGGCCAACAGCGGTTGTCTACGAATAGTTTTGGGAGAACCTTCCACACAGTTTGGGGAGGTTCCACCTTGTGCTTTTTCTTTTCCTCTTTTTGTGTTCTTTGTATTGGTGTTTCATTTTAAGTTTTTTCCTATTCATTTTTTAGGTTCTTTTTTCTACACCTTTTTCGTTTTTGAATTAGTAAACATTTTTAAAATCATCCTGGTTTTAGTGTATGAATGTTGTTTACATGACATAAACACCTAAAAATGCGTGAACACATTTTCCTTGTTATATGAACATTTTCTAAAGTGTCTGAAGATGTTTAGGTATTCTAGACATTTTAAATGTTATGAATAATTTTAAAATTTAATAAATATATAAAAATGATGTGAACATAGTTTTAAACACATGATTATTTTTGACACCATGAACAATTTTTGGAATGGTAAAAGTGTTTTATAAAAATACATGTACACAATTTTAAAAACTTTTACATTTTATGAACATTTTTAAAATGTGTGCATATTTTAAAAATGACTCATCTTTAGTTTTCTAAATTGTATAAACTTTTTCTTAAAATCCCGCAAGAAAACTTTTACATTCCACGAACAATTTTCTAATGTGAGTTGAACGTTTTGGACTATAAATAAAAATAAGAAAATAGAAAACAGAAAGGGAAAAACTTCAAGCTAGCACCACCCGAGGCAGGTACGCGCAAGGAGAAAAGCAACAATGCAGTATAAGAACAACAACAGGCGAGCACCTGCTCCATGTCACAAAAGGCTGCCCTCAAAAAAATCTCACAATAAGCAAGATATAGACACTCCGCGAACCCTGTGTCAGATTTCATGAAATCAAGGTGTTCAACTTGAAAAAAAAAGTGTGTTATTACGATTCTTTATCTTTTGTTCTGCTTCAAATTCACGGACTTTTGTAATCCTCCTGGTTTTAGTCTAGGAACATATTTTTACATGTTACGACATTTAAAAAATGTGCAAACATTTTTGTATATATTTCATGAACATATAATAAAATGTGTGAACAATGTTTCAATGGCACAAGTTTTTGCATAAGTGATGGAATTTTTTAAAATTAAGAAGAATTTTTACATGTCATTAACATTTTTAAATATATCAGAAAAAAATCGAACTAAAAATGAAAAAGTAATGCAAAAATATACATTTTCATGAATATTTTCTAAAATTCCATGAACATACCTTTAAACATGTGAAGATTTATTGAATTTCATAAATAAATTGAAAGTATACAACTTTTTTAAAACCACACAAACAAACTTTTAAATTGCACAAATATTTTTCAATGTGCAGTGAACATTTCGCCAACCCAAGTATAGTAAAGTTAGACATATGTCTATTCAGAATATTTCATCAGAGTATAAAGAAAAGGTAAGAAAAGAGAAAACAAAAGGAGGAAAACTGCAAGCTAGCTCCACTCAAGGCAGACAAGCACAAGGAGAAAAGCAAAATTGCAGTATAAGAACAACAACAAGCGAGCACCTGCTCCATGGCACAAAAGGCTGCCCTAAAAAAACTCACAGTAAGCAAAATATAGACACTCCACAACCCGTGTGTCAGATTTCATGAAATCATGGTGTTCCACTTGAAAAAAAATGTGTGTTCTTACGATTGTTTATCGTTTGTTCTGCTTCAAATTCACGGACATTTGTAATCCTCCTGGTTTTAGCCTAGTAACATAGTTTTACATGTTACGACATTTAAAAAATGTGCAAACATTTTTGTATCTATTTCATGAACATATAATAAAATGTGTGAACAATGTTTCAATGGCATAAGTCTTTACATAAGTGATGGACATTTTAAAAATGACAAAGCATTTTTATAAGTTATTAACATTTTTCGAAATATGTCAGGAAAAAATCGAACAAAAAATAAAAAATAATGCAAAAATATACATTTTCATGAATATTTTCTAAAATTCCATGAACATACCTTTAAACATGTGAAGATTTAATGTCATAAATAAATTGAAAGTATACGACTTTTTTTTAAACCACACAAACAAACTTTTAATTTGCACAAATATTTTTTTCAATGTGGGGTGCTCATTTTGCCAACCCAAGTAAAGTAAAGTGGGGCATGCTACGCGTCGGCCGGCGGATGTTTTTAAAAGATCTGCCGCCTCGCGAGCCCTTCAATTGTGTGATACGAGCCATTAGTATCTCTTCTCTAATTTCCTGCAACAATACTTTTGTTGCAAAACCTTCTCTTCTCTAATTTTCTGCAACAAGAGCTTTGTTTCGAAACCTACTCTTCACTAATTTTCTGCAACAAGTCCCCTGTTGTAAAACCTCTTCTTCTCTAATTTTCCGCAACAAGACTGTTGTAAAAATTGCAAACACATCTCCCGTCAAGTCTAATTTTCTGTAACAAGACACTTGTTGCGAAAATTGCAACAACATCTCCGGCCGCATCGCGCACTAACACAATCGTCTTTTGCTGTTGTCGTTCCGCAACAACGTTGTTGTTGCAGAAACTTGGAGTGGACATGGATGTACTGCGTGGTGATATGGCTGTTGGCCGACTTGCTAGCGATGGTGGTGCTAGGATGGCGTTGAGGTTGATGGTGCTCCATGTTGGCGTGGCGGATCTCGCCGGATCCGTCGATCTGGTCGTCGAGAGGCGTTTGGCGGGGGAAATCCGGCAGGGATGTGCTCGCGACGACGACCTACATGTGGTGGCACTCGGCGATGACGAACTACAGGCGACGGTGCCTACGGTCAGCAGAGCTTGACGACGACGACGGCCTACATGTGGTAGGGCTCGGCGATGACGAACTACAGGCGACGGTGCCTACGGGCAGTAGAGCTTGACGACGACGACCTACAAGCGGCGGTGCATACGGGCAGCCGCGCTCAGTGGCGACGACCTACAGGCAGGGGGCACTCGGCTTGGCTGTTTGTCATGAGTAATCGGTCTGCAACAGACCATTTGTTCCGGTCAAGCCAATTGAAAGAAGGGGCAAGTTGTGAAAACTGTACTGGGATAGAGATTGCATTTGAGTCATTTGATCCGAATCAAATCCGACGATCAAGGAGGAGGTTTATGCGCGCACAAATATCCGTCGGCCGGACAATAGCGTTTTCCATAAAGAAAAGGTAAGAAAGGAGAAAACAAAAGGAGGAAAACTGCAAGCTAGCTCCACTCAAGGCAGACAAGCACAAGGAGAAAAGCAACAATGCAATATAAGAACAACAACAGGCGAGCACCTGCTCCATGTCACAAAAGGCTGCCCTAAAAAAGTCTCACGATAAGCAAGATATAGACACTCCGCGAACCGTGTGTCAGATTTCATGAAATTAAGGTGTTCCACTTGAAAAAAAAGTGTGTTCTTATGTTTCTTTATCTTTTGTTCTGCTTCAAATTCACGGATTTTTGCAATCCTCCTGGTTTTAGTCTAGGAACATATTTTTACATGTTACTACATTTAAAAAATGTGCAAACATTTTTTTTATATATTTCATGAACATATAATAAAATGTGTGAACAATGTTTCAATAGCACAAGTTTTTGCATAAGTGACGGACATTTTTTTTAAAATGACAAAGAATTTTTACATGTCATTAACATTTTTCGAAACATGCCAGGAAAAAAATTTGAACAAAAAAATAAAAATAATGCAAAAATATACATCTTCACAAATATTTTCTAAATTTCCATGAACATACCTTTAAACATGTGAAGATTTATTAAATGTCATAAATAAATTGAAAGTATACAACTTTTTTTAAAACCACACAAACAAATTTTTAAATTGCACAAATATCTTTCAATGTGCGGTGAACATTTTGCCAACCCAAGTAAAGTAAAGTGGGGCATGGTATGCGTCGGCCGGCGGATGTTTTTAAAAGATCCGCCGCCTAGCGAGCCGTTCGACTGTGTGACACGAGCCATTAGTATCTCTTCTCTAATTTCATGCAACAATACTCTTGTTGCAAAACCCTATCTTCTCTAATTTCTACAACAAGAGCTTTGTTGCGAAATCTCCCCTTCACTAATTTTCTGCAACAAGTCCCCTGCTGTAAAACCTCTTCTTCTCTAATTTTCCGTAACAAGACTTTTGTTGTAAAAATTGCAAACACATCTCCCGTCGCGTCTAATTTTCTGTAACAAGACCCTTGTTGCGAAAATTGCAACAACATCTCCAGCCGCATCGCGCACTAACACAATTGTCTTTTGCTGTTGTTGTTGCAGAAACTTGGAGTGGATATGGATGTACTGCGTGGTGATATGGCTGTTGGCCCACTTGCTAGCGCTGGTGGTGCTAGGATGGCGTTGAGGTTGATGGTGCTCCATGTTGGCGTGGCAGATCTCGCCGGATCTGTCGATCTAGTCGCCGGGAGGCGTTTGGCGGAGGAAATCCGGCAGGGATGTGCTCGCGACGACGACCTACATGTGGTGGCGCTCGGCGACGACGAACTATAGGCGGTGGTGCCTACAGGCAGTAGAGCTTGACGACGATGACCTACAAGTGGCGGTGCCTATGGGCAGCGGCGCTCAGCGGCGACGACCTATAGGCAGGGGCGCTCGGCTCGGCCGTTGGTCATGAGTGCTCGGTCTGCAACAAGTCATTTGTTCCGGTCAAGCCAATTGAAAGAAGGGACAAGTTGCGAAAACTGTACTAGGATAGAGATTGCGTCCGAGTCATTTGATCTGAATCAAATACGACGGTCACGAAGGAGGTTGATGCGCGCACAAACATCCGCCGGCCGAACGATAGCGTTTTCCATAAAAAAGGTAAGAAAAGAGAAAACAAAAGAAGGAAAACTGTAAACTTGCTCCACTCAAGGCAGACAAGCACAAGGAGAAAAACAACAATGCAGTATAAGAACAACAACAGCCGAGCACCTGCTCCATGTCACAAAAGGCTGCCCTAAAAAAGTCTCACAATAAGCAAGATATAGACACTCCGCGAACCGTGCGGCAGATTCATGAAATCAAGGTGTTCCACTTGAAAAAAAAGTGTGTTCTTACGTTTCTTTATCTTTTGTTCTGCTACAAATTCACGGATTTTTGTAATCCTCCTGGTTTTAGTCTAGGAACATATTTTTACATGTTACGACATTTAAAAAATGTGCAAACATTTTTGTATATATTTCATGAACATATAATAAAATGTGTGAACAATGTTTCAATGGCACAAGTTTTTGCATAAGTGATGGACATTTTTTACAAAAATTACTAAGATTTTTTACATGTCATTAACATTTTTCGAAATATGCCAGGAAAAAAAATCGAACTAAAAAAATATAAGAATAATGCAAAAATATGCATCTTCATGAATATTATCTAAAATTCCATGAACATACCTTTAAACATGTGAAGATTTATTAAATGTCATAAATAAATTGAAAGTATACGACTTTTTTTTAAAACAACACAAACAAACTTTTAAATTGCACAAATATTTTTCAATGTGCGGCAAACATTTTGCCAACCCAAGTAAACTAAAGTTTGACATATGTCTATGCAGAATATTTCAGAGTATAAAGATAAAGGTAAGAAAGGAGAAACCAAAGGGAGGAAAACAGCAAGCTAGCTCCACTCAAGGCAGACAAAGCGCAAGGAGGAAACCAAAAACACAGATGGCTGGCATAAGACCGACCAGAGGCGAGAACCTGCTCCTTCTCGCAATAAGCGAGATGTGGACACTCCCACAGCCGCGCGCCAGATTTCATAAAATCGAGGCGTTCCACTTCGAAAAGAAAAAAAGGTTCTTACGAAATGGATAAAAAAATGTGTAGATGATATTCCGGAAAAGAAAATCATTTACTTTACTTTACTTTACTTTTCAACCAGTCCGTGGACGCAACCTTTTTGTTTTTGAGGGTTGTGCGTGGACGCAACTGCACCGCTGCAGATGGAGTGGGCTCACAACCTCCCAAGGCGTTTTACTCTGCCTCCAGCGGGACCAAGCCATGTCGCTGCACCCGGGCCGGCACAGTCACGCAGGTCACTAGGTCAGCGTGCTCCTGTTGCCCCACCCCCACCCCAGGCCGCGGCATAGTACAACACGGCCCCCACAGGACCACACCCGCGCGGACCCGGGCCCTCAAAATCTAGCCAGCTCGACGCCCGCCCGCCCGCCCCCCCACCACCGGTCGGCCGGGTCGCTGCGCCGCATTACGCCCGTCACGAGCACTCGATGCGCTCCGTCGACGACGTGCGTGCTCTGCGTGTGCCCTGTGGTACAGCGGCACACGCAAATTAATGGCGCCACAACGTCTATGTCGGGATGCCAAATTCAAAAAGGGAAATGGTGTGGTCGTGTGCCTCGATCGAGCTCATGTCAAGCAGGGGGTTTAATGATTCGACGGGCGTACGGTCGGGCGAGCATGTACCCTAGCATGAATGAATGCGGAAGCCGAGCCCGTCCAACGGACTGGATCCATCCATGGGCGCAGGCAGCTGCGTCGCGTTATTCTCGTCACGGGGTTGTAGCTAGCTTGGCCTAGGCGTACATGCATGCATGGCTGTTCTGGATTTCTGTCTCGATCGAGTATATCTGAATCTGATCAGTGGTGGTGATCTCTGTCTGTCTGCCTGCCTGCAGCAGCCCAGCCCTGCGTACGTAGTACCAGAGATCGACAGCAGCTAATTAACGGAGCTCGGCTGGCTGGTTACTCTTGAGTATATTTATGTCACAACGGGAAAAACAACAACTTCCAGAGCCCCAATCCAACCCGTTCTGCGTGCTCTGTCAGAGTCGTGGCGAGATGCATGAAATATGTCTACTCTTCTCTTGGTCTGCCGACGACGGCGCTCAGCGAACAAGTGCAAATGAATGTCGGGCGAGCCCCAGGCCCAAATGATCTACTCATATCTGCATTGCATTGTACAGTATTGCATGGCCCCCGTACCAGGCACCAAGTTGCGCTGCTCGCTCGGTCAAAGTGTCAATCTAGGTAGGAGTATACGTTTGGTAGCTGCACCATATTACGATGCTCACGAGCCATAACTCCTCACGCGCCGAGACTCGATCTCAACGTCTCACAACAACAGCAACAACAAGCAGGCTCAGCACATGGCATGGCGACCCCTCAAATCAAAGTCCGATGCTGCAGGGGAAGCAAACCGACCGATCTACAACAACTAGTAGTAGCGCGCTCGATCTGCTCATGGACCTCACGAGTCACGAGCAATGAATCCACCTGCCTGGCCCCCAAAATCGCGTACTCGCGTCTTCCCAAGCTCCTTTTCTGGTAGCCAAGCCCTCACGTTACGCTATGGCTAGGCTGGGCTGGGTTGTTGCGTCGCATTACAAGCTCCTCACGAGCGTACGCGTGTGCGCGCCCATCGGTCGGCTCCATCTCATTTTTCTCCTGCACCCTGAAGAACCGAACTGAGACCTGTTGGATCAACAACGTGGCCCAAGGGCCCCAGATTGGCACGGCACGGTGGGTTGTTGCTGCGTCAACCACCGCATCACGAGTAATAAACCCGCCCACCATTTCTCCTTTGCGTGGACGTGGATCTCACACGCATCCACGATCAGTTGCTCCACGATATGCGTGTCCTCTTCCCTTGTCGCGCGCGCACAGTGCTGCTGCGGCTGCTACAGCTGCCTGTGCTGCGCTGTGCTGTGCTACGCTATGCTATGCTAGCTGCCACCCCTCTGTTGCGGCGTCATCAGAAGTTCAGAACAGGAGGGCTGTCTGGCAAGGCAGGCGGCAGGGCCAACGGGGAAAGGTGGCACGGAAAACTACTCGTCACTGCCACAGTGCTCGCCCGCCTCCCCTTTGGATCCATCCTCCTCGCCACTCCCCTCTAATGAAAATTTGTAACAGGAGTTTAATATTTCGCCTCTGCCACTGTGATTCCAACGTAAGATTAGAACTACTGCTACACCGTTTCTTTTTTTAAAGGAGGTTAAGACTGTTGGAAGGGAGAGAGGGTTGGTGAAATTGTTTGTTGTATTGCTTGAGCATTGTGGGCATATATATATATATATATATTTGGAGTATAAGGCAAACCAGAATATTTCCTAGTCTAATCTATGTTTCCTAATACAATCACGTTACTCAACGTCCCCCCGCAGTCACAACGGTAGCGACGCAGACGGTAAGACTGGAGAAGAATCCGGAGGCAAACCGACGGACCCCCACACGTAGAACGTGCCGACGCGCGCGAGTCGTGGTTGGAGTGGAAACCAACGAGGTTGCTCAAGCAGGCGGTAGCCCTTTGTGCCGTTTGTCGATGTAGCCGAGAGCCGAGGGTGGTGTTGCCGTGGTCGAGGTAGCCATGGGAAGAATGTCGTGGTCGATGTCGAGTCGGGGAGCCGGTGTCAAGGATGTCGCCGTGGAACCGCGGGCGCAAGGAGGCGCCGAATTAGCATGGGCGCATTGGTGTCGAAGTAGTGGTGCGCCGGGAAGAAGATGTTGTTGACGACGCGTCGCGGCGGGTTTGCCAAGCCCGGAGACACATCGTAGACGAAGGCATGCACCGGTGTTGCCAGCACCGGGCATGCGTAGACGAACGAAGACGAAGTTGACGAAGCGCCGCTCCAGGCTTGCCAGGCCCGGGGACACGTCGTGGACGAAGGCACGCATCGGTGTTGCCAGCACCGGGCACGCATAGACGAGGACCTGCACAAACTGTACGCCATGTCGGAGGAGTCGGAGAGGCCAGCAGAGAAGGACTCGACGACGGTTGCGGCGTCAATCAGCGCGGGGACGATGTCGCATGCGGTTGTCGGAGTAGACGAAGTGGTCGGGGTAGATGACGACGACGCTGGCGACGGGCCGGTGCTGGACGAAGACGAAGGAGGTGGACGGGCGGCGGCGGCTAGGTTAGGAGCGCGGGGGCGGTGCTCGAAGTAGGCGAAGAACACGACAACATGACGAACACCGGCGCAGACGGTGGCGTTCCCGCGCCAAGGGAGGCGGCGCGACGCATACCACGGGAAGTCAATGCGCGTGGACGACAAAGTGGACCGTGGGCCGCCGCGCTACGGTGGGCAGGTCAGGGCGGGAAGACCTCGGAGCGGCGGCAGGGACCGCGGGCCGCGGCGCGACAACCCGGAGGGGCTGCACGGCGGAGGAAGCATGGGTCGGTGCAACCGCGGGGACGACCTCGGGACGGCGGCGTGGACCGCGTGCCACGCTCACTACGGCCCGACGCGGCGACGTAGTGGCGGCGCGAGGGTCGGTGCTGCCACAGGGACGACCTAGAGCGGACGGCCTTTCGGCCTCGGTGGACCGCGGGCCGCGGTACTACGGCCCGAAGGGGCGACGTAGCGGTGACGCGGGTCGGTGTAGCCGGGAGAAGAACCACGGGGCGGCGGCGCTGCGGCCCGACGGGGCGACGCAGCGGCAGCCCGTTGCTCGATCGGTAGAGGGGCGCGCTGAATTCGGGACGGTCTTCACGGCGCCTGCGGAGGCGCTTGCAACCGACGGGCTAGGTCGGTCGCACGGCGTAGATGAGGCGGATCGCGGCAGCGGGCGGGTGATCAATCCGATCGCGCGCGAGGTCGGGGACGCCGCTCGGTGGAGGCGCGGTGGCGGCGAAGTCCGAGATGAAGCCGGCGGCAGGGCGGCTATGATTGGCCGCCGCATGGCGCGAGGCCGCCGAGTCGGGGTGATGCAGGAGTCCCGGTCGGAGCAGGGCGGTGATGGCCGGCGTATGATACGTCTCCAACGTATCTATAATCTTTTATTGTTCCATGCTATTATATATTCTGTTTTGGATGTTTAATGGGCTTATTTAAACACTTTTATATAATTTTTAGGACTAACCTATTAACCGGGGGCCCAGCCCAAATTGCTGTTTTTTTGCCTATTTGTTTCACAAAAAAGAATATCAAACGGAGTCCAAACGGAATGAAACCTTCAGAAACGTGATTTTTGGAACGAACGTGATCCAGAGGACTTGGAGTCCACGTAAAGTAATCAACGAGGAGAGCACGAGGCAGGGGGGCGCGCCTACCCCCCAAGGCGCGCCCTCGACCCTCGTGGGGCCCATGTTGCTCCACCAACATACTTCTTCCTCCTATATATACCTACGTACCCCCAAACCATCAGAGGCGTCCACGAAAACCTAATTCCACCGCCGCAACCTTCTGTACCCGTGAGATCCCATCTTGGGGCCTTTCCCGGCGTCCTGCCGGAGGGGGCATTGCTCACGGAGGGCTTCTACATCAACACCATGGCCTCTCCGATGATGTGTAAGTAGTTTACCTCAGACCTTCGGGTCCATAGTTATTAGCTAGATGGCTTCTTCTGTCTCTTTGGATCTCAATACAATGTTCTCCTCGATTCTCTTGGAGATCTATTCGATGTAATCTTCTTTTGCGGTGTGTTTTCGGGACCGATGAATTGTGGGTTTATGATCAAGATTATCTATGAACAATATTTGAATCTTCTCTGAATTCTTTTATTTATGATTGGTTATCTTTGCAAGTTTCTGCGAATTATCAGTTTGGTTTGGCCTACAATATTGATCTTTCTTGCAATGAGAGAAGTGCTTAACTTTGGGTTCAATCTTGCGGTGTCCTTTCCCAGTGACAGCAGAGGCAGCAAGGCACATATTGTATTGTTGCCATCGAGGATAACAAGATGGGGTTATATCATATTGCATGAGTTTATCCCTCTACATCATGTCATCTTGCTTAAAGCGTTACTCTGTTCTTATGAACTTAATACTCTAGATGCATGCTGGATAGCGGTCGATGTGTGGAGTAATAGTAGTAGATGCAGGCAGGAGTCGGTCTACTTGTTACGGACGTGATGCCTATATACATGATCATACCTAGATATTCTCATAACTATGATCAATTATATCAATTGCTCGACAGTAATTTGTTCACCCACCGTAATACTTATGCTCTTGAGAGAAGCCACTAGTGAAACCTATTTCCCCCGGGTCTATTTTCCATCATATTAATCTTCCAACACTTAGCTATTTTTATTGCCTTTTATTTTACTTTGTGATGACCCACAAGTATAGGGGATCTATCGTAGTCCTTTCGATAAGTAAGAGTGTCGAACCCAACGAGGAGCAGAAGGAAATGATAAGCAGTTTTCAGCAAGGTATTCTCTGCAAGTACTGAAATAAGTGGTAGCAGATAGTTTTGTGATAAGATAAATTGTAACGAGCAACAAGTAACAAGAGTAAATAAAGTGCAGCAAGGTGGCCCAATCCTTTTTGTAGCAAAGGACAAGCCTGGACAAACTCTTATAATAGGAAAAGCGCTCCCGAGGACACATGGGAATATCATCAAGCTAGTTTTCATCACGTTCATATGATTCACGTTCGGTACTTTGATAATTTGATATGTGGGTGGACCGGTGCTTGGGTGCTGTTCTTACTTGAACAAGCATCCCACTTATGATTAACCTCTATTGCAAGCATCCGCAACTACAACAAAAGTATTAAGGTAAACCTAACCATAGCATGAAACATATGGATCCAAATCAGCCCTTACGAAACAACGCATAAACTAGGGTTTAAGCTTCGTCACTCTACCAACCCATCATCTACTTATTACTTCCCAATGCCTTCCTCTAGGCCCAAATAATGGTGAAGTGTTATGTAGTCGACGTTCACATAACACCACTAGAGGCTAGACAACATACATCTCATCAAAATATCGAGCGAATACCAAATTCACATGACTACTAATAGCAAGACTTCTCCCGTGTCCTCGGGAACAAACGTAACTACTCACAAAGCATATTCATGTTCATAATCAGAGGGTAATAATATGCATAAAGGATCTGAACATATGATCTTCCACCAAATAAACCAACTAGCATCAACTACAAGGAGTAATCAACACTACTAGCAACCTACTAGCACCAATCCCGGACTTGGGGACAAGAATTGGATACAAGAGAGGAACTAGGGTTTGGAGATGAGATGGTGCTGGTGAAGATGTTGATGGAGATTGCCCTCTCCCGATGAGAGGAGCGTTGGTGATGATGATGGCGATGATTTCCCCCTCCCGGAGGGAAGTGTCCCCGGCAGAACAGCTCCGCCGGAGCCCTAAATTGGTTCCGCCTCGTGGCGGCGGAGTTTCGTCCCGAAAGGTTGCTTCTCATATTTTTCTCATCGGAAGACTTCATATAGGAGAAGATGGGCATCGGAGAGCCACCAGGGGGCCCACGAGGTAGGGGGGCGCGCCCCCCACCCTCGTGAGCAGGGTGTGGGCCCCCTGGCCTTCATCTTTGGCGACGATTTTTCTTTATTTATTTTAAGATATTCCGTGGAGTTTCAGGACTTTTGGAGTTGCACAGAATAGGTCTCCAATATTTGCTCCTTTTGCAGCCCAGAATTCCAGCTACCGACATTCTCGCTCTTCATGTAAACCTTGTAAAATAAGAGAGAATAGCCATAAGTATTGTGACATAACGTGAAATAACAGCCCATAATGCGATAAATATCGATATAAAAGCATGATGCAAAATGGACGTATCAACTCCCCCAAGCTTAGACCTCGCTTGTACTCAAGCGAAAAGCCGATAACAATAAATATGTCCTCATGTTTAGAGGTAGAGGCGTCAATAAAAATAAAATACGAACATGAAGGCATCATGATTATTCTCATAACAGCAACATATATAGATTTTGTCATATGATTACTTATGTTCAAGTGATGATCTTTTCACAATGCAAAAGTATGAATCAGAAACTTTATTGGGCACCAGCAAAGTATAATCTCAGTCATTGAAGCAATTGCAATTTATCATAACATCGGAAAGAGTCTATGTCAGAGCTTAAAAGCAAGTCCACATACTCAACTATCACTTAGTCCTTCATAATTGCTAGCACTCACGCAATACTTGTGGTTACAGAGTTTTAATCGGACATAGAGAAAGATAGGGGCCTATAGTTTTGCCCCACAACCTTTTACCTCAAGGGTAATGTCAACAATAACAATTCATGCTCCCCTACATCCAATTAGGTATATATATCATGTTCTTTCCAACATGCTGGGCTTGCCAAAGGATAAAATGAAAAAGGAAAGGTGAAGATCACCATGACTCTTGTATAAGGTAGAGGATAATAATAAAAGATATGCCCTTCGCAGAGGGAAGCAGAGGTTGCCATGCGCTTTTATGGGTGGATGCACAAAATCTTAATGCAAAAGAACGTCAATTTATATTGCCCCTTGTATGTGGAACTTTATTATGCAGTCCGTCGCTTTTATTACTTCCACAACAAGTTCGTACAAAGCTTATTTCTCTGCACTAATAAGTCATGCATATTTAGAGAGAAATTTTTATTGCTTGCACCGATGACAACTTACTTGAAGGATCTTACTCAATCCATAGGTAGATATGGTGGACTCTCATGGCTAAACTGGTTTAAGGGTATTTGGAAGCACAAGTAGTATCTCTACTTGGTGCTGAGAATTTGGCTAGCATGAGGGGGAAAGGCAAGCTCAACATGTTAGAGGATCCATAACAACATACTTTATCTCAGATATAAGGAAACATAACTCATTATGTTGTCTTCCTTGTCCAACATCAACTTTTAGCATGTTGTATTTTAATGAGTGCTCCCAATCATAAAAGATGTCAATGATAATATATCTATATGTGAAACCTCTCTTTCCTTATTACTTCCTATTAATTGCAACGATGACCAAAGCTATATTTGCCAACTCTCAACAACTTTTAATCATCATACTCTTTCTATGTGAAGTCATTACTTTCAATAAGATCAATATGAACTCTTTGTTTCTTTTTATTCTTTTCTTTTATTCACCCAAGATCATGGTAAAATAATCAAGCCCTTGGCTCAACACTAATATTTATTATATATAGCTCACGGACTCGATTACATAGAGGGATCATAAAGCAAAACTTCAAAACTAGATCATGCCATGACTTTATTCTACTAAATTGAAATACTACTAATAGGATCGAACTAAGAAAAACGGTAAAGATAGGGGTTGTGATGGTGATACGATACCGGGGCACCTCCCCCAAGCTTGGCAGTTGCCAAGGGGAGTGCCCATACCCATGTGATTATATCTCCTTCTTGGTCGTTGGTGTAATATTCTTGGCGATGATTCCCCTCAAGATACGATTCTCCTCCTCGAGCTTATTGACTTGCTGCTTGAGGTCCATTATTTCCTTGCGAAGCTTTCCTGTAATGGCTAAAGCTCCTTGCACCCAAGGGTGTTGCATAGCTACGGGAGAACAAGAGACACTCCTCCTCATATTTTCATAAGAAAGAAATCTAACATTGGGAGGGATAACCGAGTTTGGAATAGTTGAGCTCTGTAGTTCCCCCATCATGAACCCCGCTCGGAGACGAGAGGTGACTTCTTGATCCTCCATGGCATCTACCCTCATCAAGTCGGCCTCCATCTCTTCATTAGCCAAGCATCTTTGTCACCATTGTCGGAGGAGGGGGACGACATGATGCCTGGCCTTGACAACCCTGACAGAGAATAGCTCGAAACAAGAACAGAGGATAATTGCGTGATTCGGGAGTCAAAACCTTCGGGAGAATATATAATGAATTTTACCGACCAAAATATGTATCGTGCAAGAAAACAGAGTCTGGAGGGCACACGAGGTGCTCACGAGGTAGGGGGCGTGCCCAGGGGGGTAGGGCGCGCCCTCCACCCTCGTGAAGGCCTCGTGTCCTTCCTGGACTGCCACATATTTTTCTATTTTTCTAAATATTCCAAAACGGAGAAATATTGCCTTAAAAATTGTTTTGGAGTCGGTTTACTTACCGTACCACATACCTATTCCTTTTCGGAGCCTGAAACGGTCTGGAAAGTGTCCCTTATGTATTCCTCCGGGGTTACGGTTTCAATAATATTGGTTTCAACATTTATGGTATTACCTAAGATATAATGTTTGATTCTTTGACCGTTTACCACCTTCGGATTTGTGCCTTCGAAGTTGTTGATTTTTATGGCACCAGAACGATAGACCTCCTCGATAACGTAGGGACCTTCCCATTTAGAGAGAAGTTTTCCTACAAAAAATCTCAAACGAGAGCTTATAGCAATACATAATCACCTACATTAAACTCACGCTTTTGTATCCTTTTGTCATGCCATCTTTTAACTTTTTCTTTAAACAACTTGGCATTTTCATAAGCTTGGGTTCTCCATTCATCAAGTGAGCTAATATCAAATAACCTCTTCTCACTGGCAAGTTTGAAATCATAGTTGAGCTCTTTAATAGCCCAATATGCCTTATGTTCTAGTTCGAGAGGTAAGTGACATGCTTTTCCATAAACCATTTTATACTGAGACATACCCATAGGATTCTTATATGCAGTTCTATAGGCCCATAATGCATCGTAAAGTTTCTTGGACCAATTCTTTCTAGACCTATTAACAGTCTTTTGCAAAATTAATTTGACTTCTCTATTACTCAATTCTACTTGACCACTAGACTGTGGGTGATATGGAGATGCAATTCTATGATTAATGTCATATTTAGCAAGCATTTTACGGAAAGCACCATGAATAAAATGTGAGCCACCATCAGTCATTAAATATCTAGGGACTCCAAACCTCGGAAAAATAACTTCCTTAAGCATTTTAATAGAAGTGTTATGATCAACACTACTAGTTGGAATAGCTTCTACCCACTTAGTAACGTAATCAACAGCAACCAAAATATGTGTATATCCATTAGAGGCAGGAAAAGGTCCCATATAATCAAAGCCCCAAACATCAAATGGTTTAATAACAAGTGAATAATTCATAGGCATTTCTTGACGTCTACTAATATTACCAATTCTTTGACATTCATCGCAAGACAAAACAAACTTACGGGCATCCTTGAAGAGAGTGGGCCAATAAAACCCGGATTGCAATACCTTATGTGCAGTTCTATCTCCAGCGTGTTGTCCTCCATAAGCCTCGGGGTGACACTTGCGTAGGATCTGTTCCTGTTCATGCTCAGGTACACAACGTCTAATAACACCATCTACTCCTTCTTTATAAAGATGTGGGTCATCCCAAAAGTAATGTCGCAAATCATAAAAGAACTTTCTCTTTTGTTGGTATGTGAAGCTAGGTGGTATAAATTTAGCAACAATATAATTAGCATAATCAACATACCATGGAGTGCTAGAGAAGTGCTTATGACATTTAATTGTTCATCAGGAAAGCTATCATCAATAGGTAGTGGGTCATCAAGAACATTCTCTAACCTAGATAAGTTATCTGCGACAGGGTTCTCAGCCCCTTTCCTATCAACAATATGCAAATCAAATTCTTGCAGCAAGAGAACCCATCTAATAAGTCTAGGTTTAGCATCTTTCTTTTCCATAAGATATTTAATAGCAGCATGATCGGTGTGAATAGTTACTTTAGAATCAACAATATAGGGTCTGAATTTATCGCAAGCAAATACAACTGCTAAAAGTTCCTTTTCGGTAGTAGCATAATTTCTTTGAGCATTGTCTAGAGTCTTACTAGCATAATGGATAACATTTAATTTCTTATCAACTCTTTGCCCTAGAACAACACGTACAACATAATCACTAGCATCACACATAATTTCAAAGGGTAAATTCCAATCAGGTGGCTGAACAACAGGTGTAGAGACTAATGCTTCCTTAAGGATTTCAAATGCTTCCACACAATCATCATCAAAGACAAATGGTACATCTTTTTGTAATAAATTAGTCAGGGGCCGAGAAATTTTTAAAAAGTCCTTAATGAACCTCCTATAAAACCCGGCCTGACCAAGAAAACTTCTTATACCTTTGATGTCCTTGGGACATGGCATCTTTTCAATAGCATCAACCTTGGCTTTATCAACTTCAATACCTCTTTCAGAAACTTTGTGCCCCAAGACAATACCTTCATTAACCATAAAGTGGCACTTTTCCCAATTCAAGACAAGATTAGTTTCTTCACATCTCTGCAAAACTCGATCAAGATTGCTCAAGCAATCATCAAAAGAGGAACCATAGACGGAAAAGTCGTCCATGAAAACCTCACAAATCTTTTCATAAAAGTCAGAGAATATAGCCATCATGCATGTTTGAAAGGTAGAAGGTGCATTACATAAACCAAAAGGCATACGTCTATAAGCAAAAGTACCAAAAGGGCATGTAAAAGTAGTCTTTGATTGATCTTTAGCCGACACAGGTATTTTAGAGAAACCAGAATAACCATCTAGAAAGCAATAATGCGTATGTTTGCATAATCTTTCTAGCATTTGATCAATAAAAGGTAAGGGGTAATGATCTTTCTTATTAGCTTTATTTAATTTGCGGAAATCAATTACCATCCTATAACCTGTAATAA
Organism: Aegilops longissima; assembly: GCA_021605205.1. NCBI lineage: Eukaryota > Viridiplantae > Streptophyta > Magnoliopsida > Poales > Poaceae > Aegilops > Aegilops longissima. The sequence continues at coordinate 152,843,586 of CM038677.1, forward strand.
TTCTTTGCGGAATCAATTCATCTTTATCATTAGGGACAACAGTAATACCTCCCTTCTTAGGGACACAATGAACAGGACTTACCCACTGACTATCAGCAACGGGATAAATTATACCTTCCTCCAGAAGCTTGAGTATTTCTTTTCTTACCACTTCTTTCATTTTAGGATTCAAACGTCGCTGAGGATCACGAACTGGTTTGGCATCCGCTTCCAAATTTATTTTATGTTGACATAGAGTGGGACTAATGCCCTTAAGATCATCAAGAGTATATCCAATAGCGGCACAGTGCTTCTTCACAGTTTTCAATAATCTTTCTTCTTCATGCTCTGAAAGGTTAGCACTAATAATAACAGGATATATTTTCTTTTCATCAAGATAAGCATATTTAAGATTATCAGGCAACAGTTTAAGCTCAAACACGGGATCACCCTTGGGTGGAGGAGGATCCCCTAGGATTTCAACAGGCAAATTGTGTTGCAGAATAGGTTCCTATTTAAAGAATACTTCATCTATTTCCCTTCTTTCATTCATGAACATATCATTTTCATGGTCTAGCTAATAGTGTTCTAAAGGATCACTAGGAGGTACGGCAATAGAAGCAAGACCAATAATTTCATCCTTACTAGGCAATTCTTCCTCACGATGTTGTTTACTAAATTTAGAGAAATTAAACTCATGAACCATATCATCCAAGCCAATAGTAACAACATTCTTTTCGCAGTCTATCTTAGCATTAACTGTATTCAAGAAGGGTCTACCAAATATAATGGGACAAAAGCTATCTTGTGGAGAACCAAGAACAAGAAAATCAGCAGGATATTTAGTTTTGCCACACAAGACTTCAACATCTCTAACAATTCCCACTGGTGAAATAGTATCTCTATTGGCAAGCTTAATTGTGACATCAATTTCTTCTAACTCAATAGGTGCAATATCATGCATAATTTCTTTGTATAATTCAATGGGTATTGCACTAGCACTAGCGCCCATATCACATAAGCCATGATAACAATGATCTCCTATTTTAACAGAAATAACAGGCACACCTACCACATGTCTATGTTTATCTTTAGCACAAGGTTTAGCAATTCTAGCAGTTTCACCACATAATTGAATAACATGCCCATCAATATTATCAGACAAGAGATCTTTAACAATAGCAATATTAGGTTCTACTTTAACTTGCTCAGGAGGTGTATAAATTCTAATATTGCTTTTACGAACAACAGTTGAGGCTTTAGCATGATCCTTTACTCTAACAGGGAAGGTGGTTTCTCAACATAAGAGGTGGGAACAATAGGATCACTATAAGTGACAATCTTTTCTTCAACTTTAATAGGTGCAGCTACTTTTACTTCTATGGGAGGATGATATTTAAACCACTTCTCCTTAGGGAGATCAACATAAGTAGCAAAAGATTCACAGAAAGAAGCTACTATCTCGGAGTCAAGTCCATATTTAGTGCTAAACTTACGGAAAATATCGGTATCCATAAAAGGTTTAACACAATCAAACTTGGGCGTCATACCTGACTCCTTACCTTTGTCGAGGTCCCAATCTTCAGAGTTGCGTTTAATCCTATCCAATAAGTTCCATTTAAATTCAATAGTCTTCATCATAAAAGAGCCAGCACAAGAAGTATCGAGCATGGTGCGATTGTTATCAGAAAGCCGAGCATAAAAATTCTGAAGAATTGTCACTCTTGAGAGCTCATGATTGGGGCATGAATATAACATTGATTTAAGCCTCCCCCAAGCTTGAGCGATGCTTTCTCCTTCGCGAGGCCAAAAATTATATATATAATTGCGATCACGATGAACAAGATGCATAGGGTAATACTTTTGATGAAATTCCAATTTCAATCTTTTATAGTTCCATGATCCCGTATCATCACATAACCTATACCATGTCAATGCGTCTTCCTTCAAAGATAAAGGGAATACCTTCTTCTTAACAACATCATCAGGTATACCTGCAAGCTTAAATAATCCACAAACTTCATCCACATAGAGTAGATCATCAGGATGCTTTGTTCCATCTCCTGTAAAAGTATTAGCCAGCAGTTTTTCCATCATACCCGAAGGAACTTCAAAAGGAGTTTCATTTTCAATAGGTTCAATAGGTTGAGGAGAAACTCTTTGTTCTACTGGATGGGGTGAAGATACCTCGAACAAGCCCCTCAGAGAATTACTTTCCATAGTAACAAGTGATAGAAAATTTCAGCACACTATATAAATTTTTCCTTACCAAATTCCACTTACCAAAGGTGCTACACTCCCCGGCAACGGCGCCAGAAAAGAGTCTTGATGACCCACAAGTATAGGGGATCTATCGTAGTCCTTTCGATAAGTAAGAGTGTCAAACCCAACAAGGAGAAGAAGGAAATGATAAGCAGTTTTCAGCAAGGTATTCTCTGCAAGTACTGAAATAAGTGGTAACAGATAGTTTTGTGATAAGATAAATTGTAACGAGCAACAAGTAACAAGAGTAAATAAAGTGCAGCAAGGTGGCCCAATCCTTTTTTTAGCAAAGGACAAGCCTGGACAAACTCTTATAATAGGAAAAGCGCTCCCAAGGACACATGGGAATATCATCAAGCTAGTTTTCATCACGTTCATATGATTCGCGTTCAGTACTTTGATAATTTGATATGTGGGTGGACCGGTGCTTGTATGCTGTTATTACTCGAACAAGCATCCCACTTATGATTAACCTCTATTGCAAGCATCCGCAACTACAACAAAAGTATTAAGGTAAACCTAACCATAGCATGAAACATATGGATCCAAATCAACCCCTTACGAAGCAACTCATAAACTAGGGTTTAAGCTTCTGTCACTCTACCAACCCATCATCTACTTATTACTTCCCAATGCCTTCCTCTAGGCCCAAATAATGGTGAAGTGTTATGTATTCGACGTTCACATAACACCACTAGAGGCTAGACAACATACATCTCATCAAAATATCGAACGAATACCAAATTCACATGACTACTAATAGCAAGACTTCTCCCGTGTCCTCAGGAACAAACGTAACTACTCACAAAGCATATTCATGTTCATAATCAGAGGGGTAATAATATGCATAAAGGATCTGAACATATGATCTTCCACCAAATAAACCAACTAGCATCAACTACAAGGAGTAATCAACACTACTAGCAACCTACTAGCACCAATCCCGGACTTGGGGAGAAGAATTGGATACAAGAGATGAACTAGGGTTTGGAGATGAGATGGTGCTAGTGAAGATGTTGATGGAGACTGCCCTCTCCCGATGAGAGGAGCGTTGGTGATGATGATGGCGATGATTTCCCCCTCCCTGAGGGAAGTGTCCCCAGCAGAACAGCTCCGCCGGAGCCCTAGATTGGTTCCGCCTCGTGGCGGCGGAGTTTCGTCCCGAAAGGTTGCTTCTCATATTTTTCTCATCGAAAGACTTCATATAGGAGAAGATGGGCATCGGAGAGCCACCAGGGGGCCCACGAGGTAGGGTGGCGCGCCCCAGGGGGGGGGGCGCCCCCCACCCTCGTGAGATGGGTGTGGGCCCCCTGGCCTTCATCTTTGGCGAAGATTTTTCTTTATTTATTTTAAGATATTCCGTGGAGTTTTAGGACTTTTGGAGTTGCACATAATAGGTCTCCAATATTTGCTCCTTTTCCAGCCCAGAATTCCAGCTGCCGGCATTCTCCCTCTTCTTGTAAACCTTGTAAAATAAGAGAGAATAGCCATAAGTATTGTGACATAACGTGAAATAACAGCCCATAATGCGATAAATATCGATATAAAAGCAAGATGCAAAATGGACGTATCACTTTGCATCTTTATTTCTCTTTATCATGAAAATACCAAAAATATTATCTTATCATATCTATCAGATCTCACTCTCGTAAGTGACCGTGAAGGGATTGACAACCCCTTTATCGCGTTGGTTGCGAGGTTCTTATTTGTTTGTGTAGGTGCGAGGGACTCGAGCATAGCCTCCTACTGGATTGATACCTTGGTTCTCAAAAACTGAGGGAAATACTTATGCTACTTTACTGCATCACCCTTTCCTCTTCAAGGGAAAAACCAACGCAGTGCTCAAGAGGTAGCAAGAAGGATTTCTGGCGCCGTTGCCGGGGAGGCTTACGCCAAGTCAAGTCAAGATTTGAGCTCCCGTCAACAACCCATTTCTGGCGCCGTTGCCAGGGAGTCTACGCAAAAGTCAACATACCAAGTACCCATCACAAACCCTTATCCCTCGCATTAAGTTATTTTCCATTTGCCTCTCGTTTTCCTCTCACCCACTTCACCCTTGCCGTTTTATTCGCCTTCTTCCTGTATGCCTTTCTGTTTGTGTTTCCACGTGCCTTCTATTTTCTTCCATCTTTGCTTGCTAAAAATCTATTGACATGGATCCACTTAAAGTGTTCTACTTGGATCATCTTCGATCCTTACGCTCGTGCTGAAACCCCAACTAGCCTAGTTGATGGGAAATCTTTAGATGAGCATGCTCATTTTGTGCGTCATCTTTTGTCTGAAAAAGGGAGACTCTTATGGAATCAAATAAACAAATAGCTGTGTAATGCTTGGAATCTTTGTGAAATTTGTGATATTACTTGTTGCTCTAAGAACCCTAAAAAACGCCTCCCCTACCTATGTGAGTTTAATGAAAATGAAATCTTATCTTCTTATGCAAAGGGTGTTTATAGCTACAATGATATTGAACAAATTGAATAATTTGTTGCTTTTAAGGGTTCTTTTGAAGTTGCTTCTTTGATTGAAAAGTATGATATTACTCTTTACGAATCTGAAAATTTTGTCATACTTGAATATTGCTATGAAAACTATGCTCATAATGTCTATGTCAAAGAATTTATTGAAAGAATGACCGTTGCCTCTAAAGAAAATAATGATATACACGAATCTATAGATAATTATGATTCCAATGATTTGATTGAAATATCCCTTCATGAAAATGATGCTTGCTATCCCTGTGGCCATGATGCCAATATTTATGAAGATGAATTTGCTATAGTTCCTTACGTTAAACATGAGATCGTTGCTATTGCACCCATACTTGGTAGTTCCTTCGATAAAAATCATGATTGCAATGATTTTAATATAAATTCTCTTGATGTCATTTGTGCTAATAATATGCAAAAGCCTAAGCTTGGGGATGATAGTTTTTCTATGTCTATTACTTGTTGCAATGATCATGATTGGGGCGATTTTTCTTATGATCTTCAAAATTTATTTAAGCCCCATGATGAATATAAGATTGATAATAGTGTTTGCAATATTATTGAAAGTGGGTTTGGAAGAGTGTCAACTTTAGATCCCACATATTTGGAGAATGTTCAATCTTATGGTATTTTTGATAAAAGTGGGTTTGGAGAGGTCATGACTTTAGTTAATGATATTCCCACTATTTCGGAAGAGTGTCAACTTTGCATGCATGTGGATCGTGTTGAAAATATTTTATGTGATAGCTATTTTGTTGAATTTGCTTATGATCCCACATGTAATTATTATGAGAGAGGGAACTATGGTTGTAGAAATTTTCATGTTGCTAAATTACCTCTCGTTATGTTGAGATTGCTATTGTTTCTTTCCTCTTCCTTGCATATGCTAGTTTTTGCTTGCTATGATCATTTGTGTGCCTATAAGATGCCTATGCATAGGAAGTATGTTAGACTTAGATGTGTTTGTCACGTGTTTCATGATGCTCTCTTTGCGCTTCAGTTCTTGTCTTTCTTGTGAGCATCATCGAAATCTCAATGCCTAGCTAGGGGCGTTAAACGATAGCGCTTGTTGGGAGGCAACCCAATTTTATTTTTAGTTTTTTTGCTTTTTACTTATGTTTAGGAATAAATATTTGATCTAGCCTTTTTTTAGATTTGTTTTTATTTTTTAATTAGTGTTTGTGCCAGTTAAACCTATAGGATCTTCTTGGATGATAGTTATTTGATCTTGCTGAAAATTCCAGAAACTTTCTGTTCACGAAAACAATTTTTAAAAATTACCAGAACGTGATATAATATTGATTACAATTGCAGAAGATCAATAAAAAAATTATTTAGGTCGTCCTATTTTGGCTGAATTTTTATAGTTCCATAAGTTTGCGTTAGTTGCAGATTACTACAGACTGTTCCGTTTTTAACAGATTCTGTTTTTCGTGTGTTGTTTGCTTATTTTGATGAATCTATGGCTAGTAAAATAGTTTATAAACCATGGAGAAGTTGGAATACAGTAGGTTTAATACCAATATAAATAAAGAATGATTTCAATACAGTACCTTGAAGTGGTGTTTTGTTTTCTTTCGCTAACGGAGCTCACGAGATTTTCTGTTAAATTTTGTGTTGTGAAGTTTTCAAGTTCTGGGTAAAGATTTGATGGAGTATGAAACAAAGAGTGGCAAGAGCCTAAGCTTGGGGATGCCCATGGCACCCCAAGGTAATCTAAGGACACCAAAAAGCCAAAGCTTGGGGATGCCCCGGAAGGCATCCCCTCTTTCGTCCCCATCCATCGATAAATTTACTTGGAGCTATATTTTTATTCACCACATGATATGTGTTTTGCTTGGAGCATCTTGTATGATTTGAGTATTTATTCGTCAGTTTGCCACAATCATCCTTGCACACCTTTTGAGAGAGACACACATGATTCGAAATTTGTTAGAATACTCTATGTGCTTCACTTATATCCTTTGAGCTATATAGTTTTGCTCTAGTGCTTCACTTATATCTTTTAGAGCACGGCGGTGGCTATATTTTATAGAAATTGTTGAACTCTCATGCTTCACTTATATTATTTTGATAGTCTTAAACAACATGGTAATTTGCTTTAATCATGAAATTAATCTTCCATATTGAGTTCATTAAATATCATGAGAAGTTAGATACTTGATAAGTGTTTTGAGATATAAAGGTGGTAATATTAGAGTGTGCTAGTTGAGTAATTGTGAAATTGAGAAATACTTGTGTTAAAGTTGGCAAGTCCCGTAGCATGCACATATGGTAAAAGTTGCGTAACAATTTTGACACATAGGTGTTCTTTTATTGCTTTCCTTATGAGTGGCGGTCGGGGACGAGCGATGGTCTTTTCCTACCAATCTATCCCTCTAGGGGCATGCGTAGTAGTACTTTGCTTCGAGGGCTAATAAACTTTTGCAACAAGTATATGAGTTCTTTATGACTAATGCGAGTCCATGGATTATACGCACTCTCTACCTTCCATAATTTTCTAGCCTCTACGGTACCGCGCATTGCCCTTTCTCACATTGAGAGTTGGTGCAAACTTCGCCGGTGCATCCAAACCCCGTGATATGATACACTCTATCACACATAAACCTCCTTATATCTTCATCAAAACAGCCACCATACCTACCTATTATGGCATTTCCATAGCCATTCCGAGATATATTGCCATGCAACTTTCCACCGTTCCGTTTATCATGACACGCTTCATCATTGTCATATTGCTTTGCATGATCATGTAGTTGACATCGTATTTTTGTGGCAAAGCCACTATTCATAATTTTTCATACATGTCACTCTTGATTCATCGCATATCCCGGTACACCGCCGGAGGCATTCACATAGAGTCATATCTTGTTCTAAGTATTGAGTTGTAATTGTTGAGTTGTAAAAAGTGTGATGATCATCATTATTAGAGCATTGTCCCATGTGAGGAAAGGATGATGGAGACTATGATTCCCCCACAAGTCGGGATGAGATTCCGGACTAAATATAAAAAACAAGAGGCCAAAAAAAAGAGAAGGCCCAAAAAAATGAGAGAAAAAGAGAGAAGGGACAATGTTACTATTCTTTTCCACACTTGTGCTTCAAAGTAGCACCATGATTTTCATGATAGAGAGTCTCCTATGTTGTCACTTTCATACACTAGTGGGAATTTTTCATTATAGAACTTGGCTTGTATATTTCAATGATGGGCTTCCTCAAAATGCCCTAGGTCTTCGTGAGCAAGCAAGTTGGATGCACACCCACTTAGTTTCTTTTGTTAAGCTTTCATATATTTATAGCTCTAGTGCATCCGTTGCATGGCAATCCCCTCTCATTGACATCAATTGATGGGCATCTTCATAGCCTATTGATTAGCCGCGTTAATGTGAGATTTTCTACCTTTTTGTCTTCTCTCATAACCCCCATCATTATACTTTACTTCACCCATAGTGCTATATCCATGGCTTGCGCTCATGTATTGCGTAAGAGTTGAAAAGGCTGAAGCGCGTTAAAAGTATGAACCAATTGCTCGGCTTGTCATCGCGGTTATGCATGATTAGAACGTTTGTGTGACAATATTGAAACATAGCCTAACTATATGATTTTGTAGGGATGAGCTTTCTTTGGCTATGTGAATCTTTCGGACCTAGATATTCATGCCACAATAAAAGATTTACATTAAGAAGTATGACAAGAAGCATTCCACATAAAAAATTCTGTTTTTATCATTTACATACTCGAGGACGAGTAGGAATTAAGCTTGGGGATGCTTGATACGTCTCCAACGTATCTATAATTTTTTATTGTTCCATGCTATTATATATTCTGTTTTGGATGTTTAATGGGCTTATTTATACACTTTTATATTATTTTTGGGACTAACCTATTAACCGGAGGCCCAGCCCAAATTGCTGTTTTTTTGCCTATTTCAGAGTTTCACAAAAAAAGAATATCAAACGGAGTCCAAATGGAATGAAACCTTCGGGAACGTGATTTTTGGAACGAACGTGATACAGAAGACTTGGAGTCCACGTAAATTAATCAACGAGGAGAGCACGAGGCAGGGCGCCTACCCCCCCCAGCGCCCTCCACCCTCGTGGGGCCCATGTTGCTCCAATCGACGCTTTCTTCCTCCTATATATACCTCACGCACCCCAAACCATCAGAGGCATCCACGAAAACCTAATTCCACCGTCGCAACCTTCTGTACCCGTGAGATCCCATCTTGGGGTCTTTTTCGGCGTCCTGCCGGAGGGGGCATTGATCACGGAGGGCTTCTACATCAACACCATGGCCTCTCCGATGATGTGTGAGTAGTTTACCTCAGACCTTCGGGTCCATAGTTATTAGCTAGATGGCTTCTTCTCTCTTTTTGGATCTAAATACAAAGTTCTCCTCGATTCTCTTGGAGATCTATTCGATGTAATCTTCTTTTGCGGTGTGTTTATCGGGACCGATGAATTCTGGGTTTATGATCAAGATTATCTATGAACAATATTTGAATCTTCTCTGAATTCTTTTATGTATGAATTGTTGTGACGCCCTCGATTCAATCGTACACTAATCATACACGCAAATGTGTACGATCAAGATCAAGGACTCACAGGAAGATATCACAACACAACTCTAGACACAAATTAAAATAATACAAGCTTTATATTACAAGCCAGGGGCCTCGAGGGCTTGAATAAATAAGCTCGAATACACAAGAGTCAGCAGAAGCAACAATATCTGAGTACAGACATGAGTTAGACAAGTTTGCCTTAAGAAGGCTAGCACAAAAGCAACATCGATCGAAAAGGCAAGGCCTCCTGCCTGGGAGCCTCCTAACTACTCTTGGTCGTCGGCGGCCTCCACGTAGTAGTAGGCATCAACGGTGGCATCTGGCTCCTAGGCTCCGACATCTGGTTGCAGCAACCGGAAATAAGAAGAAAGGGGGAAAAGGGGTAGCAAAGCAACCGTGAGTACTCATCCAAAGTACTCGCAAGCAAGGATCTACACTACATATGCACATTATCAAAGGAAGGTTGTATATGTGGACCGGGCTGCAGAAATGCTAGAATAGAGGGGAGAACCTAGTCCTATCAAAGACTAGCATCTTCTGAAAACCACCATCTTGCAGCAACAGGAGGGAGTAGAGTAGCATAAAGTAAAGTAGTAGAAGTGTTATCAACCTCGGCCAGAGATCCTTTCTCGACTCCCTGCGAGAAAGCAATCCCAGAGCCATACTATCCATTTATCACCTCATATCCATGTCTCATCTCAAGTATGCAGTTCTAGTTGTATCGATCGGGATACAACTCCGAGTGTCCGTTACCGTAGGGCAGGCTATCGATAGATGTTTTCTTCCCTGTAGGGGTGCACCAACTTACCCACCACGCTCGATTAACTCCGGCCGGACACACTTTCCTGGGTCATGCCCGACCTCGGCCAAACAATACGCTGCAACCCGACCTAGGCTTAATAGAGAGGCCAACACGCCGGACTAAACCTATGCCCCCAGGGGTCATGGGCCATCACCCCAGAACTCCTGCATGTTGCGTGGGCGGCCGGTGAGCAGACCTAGCTACCTCCTTAAAAAAGGCGGGAACTTACCAGTCCAACCCGGCGCGCGCTGCTCAGTCGCATGACGCCTATTAAGCTTCGGCTGATGCATACGACGCAGAACGCCCATACTATGCCCACGTGATGGTTAGTGCTATCAGGCCAGAGGCCCCTCGGATCAAATATCCAAATCGTAGTGGATTAGGAACGCGCGGTAACAAGCAGAGACTCACGAAAGATGTGACCCCGTTGCCCCGTCTCGAGGACTTGCGACAAGGGCTAGGAATGCCCGACCATGCCTCGTAATTATCTCGCGGGCACCCTCCAGGTCAACCCGTCTCCACATCACTCGCAATTAAGCTCGCGCGGGTACCCCTCAGGGCCAACCCGTCTTTAGTAACATGGTTCAGTGTAAAGTCATAGTAACCATATTAACTGTGTGTCCAAACATCAAGGGGAAAACCCGAGGAATCACCCCCGGTGAATTCCACTCGATGTAATCATCAAGGTGAACGTAAGAAGAATCACCCCTGAGGTTCACACTTGAGGGGTTGCACGACAGAGTCGTATCGGAAGTGGTTAAGGCGGAATCACCCTCGATGACCACGACCGAATAGCTACACTACAGGGTTAACATTAGAAGTCCCGTAGAGGTCTCACCCTCGGCACTCGATAGTAACCCAGTAGTGTCGAGCAACTAAGGGGAAAGTGATGTGCAGTGCCGGGGCCTGGTCGTCGATCCCGTTGATCGGGTCTTCGATGATGAAGCAGGGGCAACAAGGATAAGGTGGGGGTCGCTGATGGATCACTAACCGACCTATACTAAGCAGTTTAGGATAAGCAGGTAGGTAACAATAAGCAGGTTACAACAGCAGGCTATGCATCAGAATAGGAGCAAACAATAACAGTAGCAAAATCTAATGCAAGCATGAGAGAATGGAATGGGCGATATCGGGATGATCAAGGGGGGGGGGGGCTTGCCTGGTTGCTCTGGCAAGGAGGGGTCGTCGTCGACGTAGTCGATCACAGGGGCAGCATCGGTCTCGGGGTCTACCGGAGAGAAGAGGGGGAAGAAACAATAAATATAAAGCAAACATAGCATCACAAAGCACGTGGCAATATGATGTGCCGGGTTTGACCTAATGTATGGCTACACGATATAGGTGAAGGGGGAATTCAACCGGGAATTTATTCCGGTTCGGTTTAATGTCGTCGATGATGACCGGAGGGGAATGTTCCATGTTCAGATAGTTAGAGACATCTGACAGGTATGTGGTTAGCGTATTCGGGTTCATCTCGTCGTTCTGAGCAAGTTTCATGTATAAAGTTTTTCCATCCGAGCTACGGTTTATTTTCTATAAATTTTCAAAGATTAAACCATTTTCTGGATTTATCTAAATTAACACAAATGGAAAATATGACGTCACTATTGCCTGGGGATGACGTCAGTAGTCAAGAGACTCGCTGACTAGGTCAAACCTGACATGTAGGTCCAGTGGGACACACATGTCATTGACAGCGGTTTAATTAGCTGAGTTAGTTTAATCTAATTAATCTAATTAGTGGATGGGGCCTACTGGTCAGTGGGTAATTAGTGTTCTAATTATTAATTTAAGTAATTAATAGATTTAATTGTTTAAGAAAAACATTTTAACAGGTGGGACCCACATGTCATAGACAGGGTCAGCCCAGTCATCATAGTTGACTTAGTCAACTGGTCAACATGGGGGCCCCGGGCCCACTGGTCAGTGACCCAGCGGGGCGGGCCCCAGGTCAGCCACGTCGGCGGCCGGCGCAGCAACTACGCCGGCGACTGAAATCACGGCGCAGGGGGCTCGGGGCTCGCCGGAATTCCGTTTCCGCGGGTCAAAACGACTGCCGCGAACCACGTTCGAACGGGTGTGGCCTCGCGCGTCCAACGGTGGGGCTCGCATCGGCTGGGGGGTCGGCAAGGTCGCCTACGGCGAGCTGGGGCGGATGTCGTGGGCGGAGCTAGTCGGGGCGCGGCTGCGGTGCGCGTTGAGCGGATCGGGAGATGCGTTCGACCAAGCGAGGCAGCGCGCATCCAGCGGGGTGAGCCGCGCGAGCGAGGGTGGCCGGAGCAGGGCTCTGCAGCGACGAGCGACGGCGGCCCGAGCTCGGCCATGGCGGGGGAAAACCAGCTAGCGTGCGTGCACGAAAGAGAGAGGGGGAGGGCGAGTGAATCTCACCGAGGGAGCACAAGAGGGCTCGTCGGCGGCTTAGGAGCAGCAGGGGGTTGGCGGAGCAACGGCGACTTCGCGGTGGCCGGAGACGGGGACGAGGACGAACGACGGCTGTGGTGCTTCCCTGTTCTGAGGGGGCGCAGACGACGAGGCCGAGGTCAAGCGAGCACGTGAACACGGATCGGGACGCGAGTGGACGATGGCGCGATGGCAAGAAGCAGCGGCGACGGGCGCGTCGGTGAGGGGGAAAGGTGATCTGGTGGGGAGGGAGAGAGGAGTGGGAGAGCCAGGGCGAGTGGGAGTGGCGGCAGGTGAGGGGGGAACTCGAGGCGTCCGGGGCGGCCTTATCCTCGACGCCAGAAGCTGGTGTGGCAAGACGCCGACGTGCGTGCTCGGTCGGTTGTGGCTGTGAGAGGAGAAGGCGACCGAGGGAGGCAAGTGTTGGGCCGGCTTGGGTGGGCCGAGGCCCAGGGGAGGCAAGGGGGCGCGCTCTCTCGCTCACCTCTTCTTTTTCTATTACTTTTGCTCTTTTCTTTTTATAGAAAAGCATGGTAATATTTGAGCTGCCAAAAGGATTTTGTAAAAAGTGAGACTTGGCCACATAATTACATTACAATAGTTGGCACTGCCACAAAAAGATTGTGAGGCTTTTAGAAATACTTTGCAATTTTTATAAATTAAAAAGCCATTTAAACTATTGTTTTAGCCACTGCTTTAATTGGTTTAGGCCATTTAAACACCTTGCAAAAAAGTTAGTTTACCACCAATATTAACAAATGATTATTTGCCACATGATGAACATTTTAGTTTTCATGTCTGATAAATAGGAATTTTACTCCGGATTGGATTTGAATTTGAATTGTGAATTGGATCAAGTGAAGATTAGCAACAGTAATATGATGACATTGCACCATTAGCAGTGGATTACTGTAGCATGACACTGGGGTGTTACATTGGTTATCTTTGCAAGTCTCTTCGAATTATCAGTTTGGTTTGGCCTACTAGATTGATCTTTCTTGCAATGGGAGAAGTGCTTAGCTTTGGGTTCAATCTTGCGGTGTCCTTTCCCAATGATAGCAGGGGCAACAAGGCACATATTGTATTGTTGCCATCGAGGATAACAAGATGGGGTTTATATCATATTGCATGAGTTTATCCCTCTACATCATGTCATCTTGCTTAAAGCGTTACTCTGTTCTTATGAACTTAATACTCTAGATGCATGTTGGATAGCGGTCGATGTGTGGAGTAACAGTAGTAGATGCAGGCAGGAGTCGGTCTACTTGTTACGGACGTGATGCCTATATACATGATCATACCTATATATTCTCATAACTATGCTCAATTCTATCAATTGCTCGATAGTAATTTGTTCACCCACCGTAATACTTATGCTCTTGAGAGAAGCCACTAGTGAAACCTATGGCCCCCGGGTCTATTTTCCATCGTATTAATCTTCCAACACTTAGCTATTTTTATTGCCTTTTATTTTACTTTGCATCTTTATTTCTCTTTATCATAAAAATACCAAAATATTATCTTATCATATCTATCGATCTCACTCGTAAGTGACCGAAGGATTGACAACCCTTTATCGTGTTGGTTGCAAGGTTCTTATTTGTTTGTGTAGGTGCGAGGGACTCGAGCGTAGCCTCCTACTGGATTGATACCTTGGTTCTCAAAAACTGAGGCAAATACTTACGGTACTTTACTGCATCACCCTTTCCTCTTCAAGGGAAAAACCAACGCAGTGCTCAAGAGGAAGCAGCGTAGGTCAACGGGCCGGCCGTCGCGCGAACGGCGGCGGTGAAGGGCCGCCGCATGACGCGAGGCTGCCTGGTCGGGCGATCGGCGGGCCAATCGCGCGACGCCGCGCGAGCCGCGCCGGTCGGGCGACCGACGGTAGACGCAGACGATCGCGTGAGGCCGCCGGGCCGGTGAAGAAGCCGGTCGATCACGCCGGTGTTGGAGTAGAGGCGCACGGGTCGACGGCGGCGGTGGGCGACGCAAACCGGATCACATAGACCGGAAAACCAAAAAAGGAGACGCCGATCAAAGCGACCGGCGCGAGAGAGAAAACCCGGATCAAAGGATCAGGAAAAAAGGGTCTCTAGGGCAGCCACCAACACGGCCGGCGAACGAACCCTAGGTACAGGCGGCGCAGCCCCCGACGGAGGTCATGGAGGCCGACCGCCCCAGGGGTAGTGCGCGGGTGCGGAAGCGGCGGCGGCTAGGGTTTAAAACCCGGAAACTGATACCATGTTGGAATGGAGAGAGGGATTGGTGGAATTGTTAGTTGTATTGCTTGAGCATTTTGGGCATATATATAGGAGTACATGATCTACTTGGAGTACAAGGCAACACTACTAGGGAAAAGCCTAGCAGTAGCGCTGGTTTTTGGCCTATCAGTAGCGCGAGGAAGCTCGCTACTGATAAGGCGCTACAGCTAAAGCTTAGTAGCAGCGCCTGCTGGCACACGCTACTGCTATATCTACTTAGTAGCAGCGCTTTCCCCAACAGGCGCTACTGCTAATTACTAGTAGCGCTTTCGAGAACAATTGCTACTACTATTATTCGTAGTTCCATTTCTTTTTTATTTTAGGTCGTATTCATACACCTGTATACAATTTTTCATATAGTAGCAAGTTAGAGATTGTTTTAACATCATAATGAGTTATTAAATCACTAGGTGAAAGAACTTTGGATTAGTTTCAAGTGCGGATCACTTTGGATCCATCCATTTGAAACTAATCCGCGGTTATTTCACCCAATGACATAATAACTTATCATCATCATCACAATATCATTAACAACTTATCATCATAATATATCATTGTCATATAACTCCTCATAATCATCATTTTCGTTCATGATGAGACATCATACAACATCGTCACTAGTTATAATAACAACTCCTCATCATCATCATCATAGTACTCATAATCACTACTCCTACTCAGCATCACCATCAAGTCTAAGACATTGTAGTCATATATAATCAACACTAACTAATTGTTCTTAATACTTAGGACCTACTCCTCTCTCCTAGCTAAAATACCATAAAACAGATAAACCGGTCCTTCACCATAATGGAGAATGGACATAAACCTATCTCCAACTTGTGGCTTGCGCACATTCATTTTGTCTCCAATTATTTATGTAAAGCATTCATCACTTTGCTCCATTCTTTGATTTTGAGATTTCCATCATTTGAGGAAATCAAGTATGCAGTATGGTAAGCCTCCGAAGGAGTTGGTCGTAAGCTAACCATATGCATATCACCTTCGGTACATAGCATGTCAGGCACAACCTGCTTCGGGAGCCTCTGTTCAAAACCGAAATAGTAACATATATAGTTAGCAATGTAGTTTACTTAAGAATAATGTATGCAATGAAGTTACCATCATTAACAAAATCTTACCAAGTTTTTGGCAATGAAGTCGCCATCAAGCAATTTATGGACTAGTGGCACGTATCTAGTATAATTTGGGCTGATAGAGTGACTGGTCTTGAAGGCCTCCATCTTCTATGAATGAGACAAGATAACCTTTCTCCTCACAATTAAGCTTGGAATCATAGCTGTAGTATGTGTTGTCTACTACCTTCCGAGTATTTCTTCAAGATAAGAAATAAGCTGACAATTATAAATAAATAAGTTTAGTACGGACGAACACCAAATATTTTTAAATTAACAACATAAATTACTGAACTTAACAAATTAGTTTGACAAACTCACATCTAGGTAAAACTGAGGCATATCCACATCCACCCGGATGTCGATATTATCATCGTCATCATAATCTTCGACGAATATCAAATCTTATTCGCATTCCTCCTCAAATCCATATGCCTTGCGAGAGCTTCCCAATTAGAGCAACCGAAATGGGAGCGATCGACGACATTGTAGAACTTAACCGTAAACTCATAACCATGTTTAGTTCTTAAGTGAGCCCTCCTCGTCTCCACATTCTCAAAGTCATCTAAACCAAAACCAAGCTTCTCCAATACATATGGTCTAGCATGGCAGGGGATGTACTAGTCGTATTGAAAAAATCCATAAATTACACATTGAACAAAAGAAGCACAAGTGATGATATTTATTATGATGAAATGCTTGTCATTGCGTCGCATAAACATCGAAGGTCTCTTCCAGCTTCACGGTGAAAAACCTATCATTTTGCGGTGAGAGAAACCTGTCGACACACCACGGTCATCGTAGCAGTACCCGCACTCTGGGATCCCATCGTCATCGACATCTCCGTGTTCAAAATTCAAATTATAACTCGACGGCAAAATCCAAAAATCTGCATGACCTTTGCTAAAAAGACATATCGAGCGCTGAAATTTGCAGAACGGAAATTAATCAACACTCCGCAAAACATAGGCCATTTAGCGATGGTCATTGCATTTCAATGGTTCAAAATGTGAAAAAAAACATTTGAAAATATCTTATATATAATCCTAACACTAAATAAACTAGTTTTATTAACTACTTACTAAATAAACTAGTGCTATTAAGCACTTACTATAAATAAACTAGTTCTATTAAGCACTTACCAAATAAACTAGTTCTATTAAGTACCTAATATAAATAAACTAGTTATATTAATCACTTACTAAATAAACTATTTTCTATTAAACACTTGCTAAAAATTCTACTACCCTAGTTCTACCCTAAATTTTCTTACTTCTATTTTATTCAAAACACCTACGATTTGCAAGAACAGAGACAAGGGAGGGAGGGAGGAGAGAGGAGGGGGAGCGGGCGGCCGGAGGAGGAGGAGGGAGGGGCGGTGGGAGGAGGGCTGCCGGTGAAGGAGGGAGGAGGGGGCGGCCGCAGGCGGAGGGAGGAGGGCACGGTGGGAGGAGGAGGGAGGAGGGCGCAGTGGGAGGAGGCACGGAAGGAGGGAGTACCTCGGTGGCGGATGGAGGATGGCGGCGGCGGCATCGGACGATGGTGAGGTCGAGAGCGGCGCGGTGAGGTCGAGAGCGGAGGGGGTGGGGGAGGCGGCGGCGACAGTGAGGTCGAGAGCGGCGGCGGGCAGCAGCGGTGAGGTTGAGGGCGGCCTCGGGCGGCGGCGGTGAGGGTAGGCTCGGGCTCGGGCGGCGGCGATAGAGGAGTAGGGGAACAGGCACTAGTGCAGAACCGACCTTTAGTGCCGGTTCGTAACGGCCTTTAGTGCCGGTCGCCAACCGGCACTAAAGAGTGGGGACTAAAGGTCCCCCCCCCCTTTAGTACCGGTTCGTCACGAACCGGCGCTAAAGAGCCACCACGTGGCACGAGCCAGGCCCGGGTGCGTGTAGGACATTAGTACCGGTTGGTAACACCAACCGGTACTAAATGTTTGGGTGTTTTTTTAATTTTGCTTTAATTTTGTGTTTTCAATTTGGCTTTATTTTCCATTTAATTTTTTTTGTTTGCTGGTATTTCACGATACTACAAATTGTACACGTTATGCATATATACAAATTGTACACGTTATATATATATATATATATATATATATATATATATATATATATATATATATATATATATATATATAATCATCGAATGTCTCACAGCCAACACTGCTAACTATTCACACATACACATGTATATACATATACAATTTCTCCTACAAGTTGCCTTGGTGCCTTCGGAGCACGATGACAAGAGGTTCATGGGGGCGGTAGCGGGTAATAGTATTCTCCTTTGGGATCTATGACCTGGTCGAGCAAAAATCCGGCTATTTCCTCTTGAAGTGCTAGTATGCGCTCCGCGGGTAGGAGCTGACCCCGCACCTCTCTGAACTGTTAAGAAGGAGATCAATATGCATGTGTATTAGTTGTGTTAGAAGATATCGATAATGGTGTGAATAGTGTTCTGACAACATACCCAGTCCTGTCTTTGAGATCTGCTCCTTTCGGACGCCATCATGCGAATGTTCTCGCAAACGTAGAATGCACACAGATCTTTCCCCGGCGCCTGCTTCAGGGCCTTTAAGAGAATGGAATTGAATCAGATAATGATTAATCAAGCATGATAATTAATTAATGGTATTGAAACAAGAATTAAAGAGATGGCTAGCTAGCTAGTACTACTTAATTACTTACCTTTGGTCGATGCCAAAACAACTTTTTGGCCATTTGCCCGAGTCACCTTGATGAACTTTGCCCAAGCCCTGCCCGCCGCAAAGAAAATTAATAAAGGGTTATTAAATAGTTCATATCAGGAAATGACGAACTAATAATAGGCCGAGATATAGTTAATAATGATTGAAATTACCTGTTGACTATCCCTTCACGATGGTGTAGTCTTTATCTTCTTTAAGTAGCGAGTCCAAGATTTCAACTGTTGCTTTGTCAACTTTAATGTCTAACAAGATCCGATGGTAATCGCATGCGCTACGCTTGCATGTCTTAATTAAACGGGCATGTGCATAAAATTAATCAACTATCGTAAACCGTATACACTTAATTATTAACATCTAGCTAGCTAGTAAGCAAAAACAGAATTTGTATTAACTCACGTGAAGTTGTTAGGAAGTAGTATATCTTCATTGGTATTGAGGCACTTCAAGAACTCTAGCATGCTTTCCACTACACTTGCTTGATAAGTTGCAAGATTCCATGTGTACTCATTAATGGTATTTGGGTCAATGAACCCAATGCCATAGCGTCCAGATTTTTTCATTTCATACATCTTCATCCTGCATATAATACCACATAAAAGAATATATAGTGAGGATAATTACATGTAATGATTGATCAAAATTACAGAAAGAAATCACTTACGCATAATAGCAATCGATTTAGAGATTTGTCGAGTGCGTCTTGATTGTATAACTGAAATAGTTCTCAATACTCAACGCATGAGCTTTCTCATGGTAGTAATGCTCCTTCTTGACATTCACCATGAGGGACTCAGAGCGACCCGACCTCAAACGGTCAAGCCTCGTGTTGTTGTGCCATCCTCGGATCAAGTATGTCGGCACACACAAGACATCAATGTATATATCAAAGTGCAATCACATGTATAATTAACGCAAAACTGATATATACCTCATAAGTCACAATGAAACAAACAATCGGGTGTGGAGTCCCATCAACGCCATCGGCAGGTTGAGTGTAGACCGTAACCCTGTATCGTAACTCTTACTGTCGAAGAAAATCCTGCAACATGATACGTTGCAGCCGTGTAGGTCAGTACATTGAATGTACCGGCAAGATCACAACATGAGAACACAGATGATAAAACTATACTATATGCAATATAGCTTTGTGGCTCTGTGTCTGGGGTTTTTGCGTAAAAGCTGGTTTTATTTTCCCTACATCAAAGGAATAAATAAAGTCTATACTATGGAGTTTTCTATCATGACATGGTTCCGCCAACCGATGTCTCATAGCCCAAAATCATCATAAGTTGCCCACAATTAAGTCATCAGTCCGGTGTTGAGAGTTCCAGATAGATCCAGTCCAGATGCTCAAATTGTCCGTGAATCGGGACACGGCTAATCGATTAGGTTATAACCCTCTGCAGAGGTTTGTACACTTTACCCGCAAGATTCGATCCTCTTTTACGTTCTCGCACTTCGTGGTGTTTGAGAACAAGATGACCAAACATGGTCTTCCAAAGAGTTCCTCCGACCACCGCCCAAGACTCATCCCATCCTACCGTAGTTCTACATCTGCTAGTACCGCCCCAGCCAGAGTCACAACTAAGGTCAACCAAGCCAGAGCCCATAATGACTTGCGGTTGCACGGTAAGCTTCCGGGCATGAAGTATTCTTCCGTCTCTTTGAGTCCAGGTGAAGCTTTCCGCAAGATGTCATGGCGCTTCTCCATGCATCCCGCCAACCACCGGTTTCTCCAGGTGCCCACAACCGCCCTTCACCCAAAGAGTGTGTATTGAATTTCTGTCTCGAGTCTTGAAGTCTTGAGGCCTTGAAGATGCAGTCCTTGCAGATTTCATCATGGAGTTGTCGTCATTGACGTAGAATCCTCCATTCTCACACCACTCCCGAGTACTCATACCAACCCCGTCTACTATAGCGTAGCATTTAAATAAATAACGTCCCGGGCTTGGTAACAGGGTGATGGGTTCCTACCTCATGCATACTACTCAACTACAAGGATTCAATAACACTCTTGAGGGGTGGTTGCAAAGGTGCCACTAAATGCAATAAAACATAGGTAAGAAAGCATGGTCAAAGTGAACTTGCCTTCTTCGACGATTCTTCAAAACTAAGGATTCAGAGTAGCAAGCTTCAGACTCGGAAACTCTCTCGAGACAAACAATGATCACAATAAGCATATAGCATAGGATCACATAATACAATAGCATAACAATAGCAACATAACACACCAAAACAACCAAATCAAAACCCAAGGGAAAACTCAAAGAAAACCAACTCAAGTTTCCTACTTCAAACAACAACTAGAATAGTTTTATATAACAAAAATTTTCTCAACATAACCTAATCATGGTTTTATGTTAACTTAACAGAAAAGATTTCATTAAGCAACTAGGAGCAAAAAGAATTAATTTAAAATCTATTATGAAACTCCTATTAGGCCTAATTCAATTTCTATTAAGAAAATAAAATAAAACTTTTATTTATTATAAATAAAAGTTCATCCTATAAAGTGACAGAAACTATCCTAGAATAATCAATCACATGTTAAAAATAAATTTATTTACTAATTAAAATAATAGGAAAACAGTAGCTAGTCAATTAATTAGGATTAACAAGATTCTGCTTAAAACTATTTTTCTATTAATCTTAAAATACCCAAATTAATTCCTATGGTTTGGCAATGTCAAAATAAAGTTGGGACAAAAAGAATCAACCAAAAATAATTTTCCTAGCTCATGTTATAACAGATTTACTATTCTGACTAAAACTAAAATAAAGCAATTTTAATTAATTTTAACATAGCTAAATATATTTTCTACAGAAACTATAGAAAATTTGCAAACCAACAAAAAAAGATCACCTAAAAATATTAAACAGAATAAAAGATATGAATTTTTCAAAACAGGAACTATTCTGTTAAAACAGAAAACAAAAATAAATGAAAAAGGGCCTAATGGGCCTAAACTACGCACTGAGCGTAATATAGACTAAACGGGCCTAGGGTTAAACGAGTCGGGCCGGGCTAAAAAAATAAAACCCTAACTTAAAACTAAACCGGGCTAAACCGGTCGAACCGGGCTTTATAAAAAAAACGCGTACCCCTTCGGGGGTTCTAATCTACACCGTAGATTATGAATCGAGACGAGGGGGTGTTCTCGGTGACTCACCGGCGCTCGACGGCGGCGGGCGGTGGCGAGTGTGGTGGCCTCTCCGGTCGTCGGGAGGTCGGTGGAGAGCTCCGTGGTCTTGGGCGCGAGGGGGGCTCTTGGTGGAGTCGGTGGGGTCGGGAGGGGCTAGGGCGGCGACGGCGGCGGGAGGCTCGGGCTCCGCGACGGCGTGAGAGAGGAGGAGGGTTCCATGAGGGGCGAGGGGAGAATGGGGTCGGAGGCCCGGTATTTATAGGGAGGGCCTCGGCGTTGGCAAGGGGGGGCGATCGGGGAGATCGGCATCCGGATCTCACGGATCCGCGATCGGGCGGCGCGTGGCGCGTGGCGGGAGGTTGAAGGAGGGTGGGGTCCGCTTGTCGGTGAGAGAGAGGGGGGGGTGGTGCGGTCGGGCGACCGGCTCCAAAGGGTTTCGGGCGAGGGGGAGGCCTGGCTGGCTCGTTTGGCTCGCTGGGCTGGCCTCTGGGCTGCCTGGTGGGCCGGTGGGCTGCGCCTGGCGCTGCGGTGGTCGGCGCTGGCTGGGCCAGGGGGTGTTTTTCCTTTAATTTTTTTTATTTTTTTAAATAAAACAAAAACAGAGATATCTTTTAAAATATAAATATTTTATATAGGACATATATATACCAAAATGATCAGGGGAATATTCCCTATCATTTGAACATTTTTCCAAAGGCAAAATCCAAACTTTATAAAATTTCATTTTTTTCAAATTCAAATAAATCTCAAGTTTGAATTCAAAACTTTTGGCAAGGTTTTCCTCTGATATTTTTGGAGTGTCATATTTACTCCTCTCATACTTTTGATCAAGTATTCATCAGGCATAGTTTTTGAAATGATTCCCACTTGCCAAGTTTGAATTCAAATATGAAAACTCAAAACTCTCCTGAAACTTCGAATGGCATTCAAATTCAAACAGGATGCATTGATGCTTAGCTATAATTGTAAAACATTCCAAATAGGAAATTTGGGATGTTACAAACCTACCACACTTAAAATGAATCTCGTCCTCGAGATTCGAAGAGGCTAGCAAGAAAAGGTTAGGGGTTGGGGGTCTTCTAGCAGATCCGTCGGTCGGAATGGTCTAGTGTGCTACCACACTTAAAAGCAAGGTTATAGTTCCAATAAACTCAGATACTTCCTCCGAGTGCCGACAATGTATGTCTCTTCACATATCCTACAATAGCTCCTTCACCAAAGCTCTTCTCGCCGTAAGTATAGAGTTTTCCTCGTAATC
Organism: Aegilops longissima; assembly: GCA_021605205.1. Classification (NCBI taxonomy): domain Eukaryota; kingdom Viridiplantae; phylum Streptophyta; class Magnoliopsida; order Poales; family Poaceae; genus Aegilops; species Aegilops longissima. The sequence goes on from CM038677.1 coordinate 152,866,578, forward strand.
TTGGGTTGGTTCGTCAAAGGTGTGGTTCGTCCGAGACCGGATCTTCTTAGTGATAGGTCCGTGTCCATTCGGATAACTATCGAAATACTCATGGTGGTCTACAATTTATGGTTTCTCCTGCAGAAAACGGGTCTGGGTTGAACCTCACCGTATAACCTACGATTGGCAACGGTTGCCTGTAAAGGGGTTCCATCGTCCTACCATTCTATGGTTTTATGGCTTATCGCGTCGACACTCTTCTAAGGTTTTCGAGGCTCTCTGATTTTTCCATCAACATATGATAGTTCATGATAGAAGTCTTCGGTATGGGGGCCAATCCATCCCGTACTTGAATCATTACCACATACGTAAATATCGAATCACGTATTCTAACACTTGGGCATACTCACAAGCATTGCAGAATTTCTCTTGTTCTCGAACTGGGTTCGAGTAATTCCATGGTTTCTGCAAGCCAAACAAAACATCTATCGTTACTTCACCACTCTCAGGTTTTTGCGTAACCTCCTACGGAATGTATGCTGATTTGATCACTGCTTCTTCCAAGTGTATTCCTTTATCAAGGTTACAACTGTTCCTTCTCAAAATCCACGGGCCCGTGGGTTATGGCCCACTTCACACTAATGCAGCTTTAACTCATCCTTGGAGTAACTCTCATATTACACCTCCTTTAAATCCAGTAGTACTCTATTTCTTCATACCATCATATCAAAAGCACAACTCCAACTTATTTTGTCCGGCTTCCTTCTATGGACCGTCATGAATAACACATTTCTTTCTTCATTGATCCTGTGGCTTTACGGAGTACTATGACACCAAAGAAAAAATGCACTAGTTTATCCATAAATCTCTTTATTATCATCTCAATCTTTTATTACATCCTTAACCATTTTTCGTGAATCCAAATTCCAAAAAGTTTATTACAAATGCTGCCACCCACATGGTTCGGTATGGTCAGACATTACTTCCAACTTTATTCGTTTTCCTCCTTGAGGATTCTTCATCCCACCGAATTGTGCGACATGTGCCTTGAAATCTTCAATCTTCTGTTTCATCGTGGTGGCCTTGAGCTTCACCTCCATCATCTCCGTATGTACTTCGCTTAGGTATTCCTGAGTATAACGGAGTCTTGCTTCAAGTATTTCTCCGATCTGGCGTATGGCTTCCATGGCTGCTTCACGAACAGCATCGAAGAAAGTTGCTTGTGGCACACGTGAAATGAAAAAGTACTGCCCCATCATCTTTGGGCAAACTCCTTTCAAATGGTGGAGGTGTACCTCCACATACCAAAGTTCCACTCCCTTTTGCATGAAGGGGTAGCCTTTGTAGACTGCATCTCCTTCAAGGTGAATATGCTTCATCATGTCCTTCAGGATCTTCGGGTAATCATGATCACTTGTCAAGGTCATGATGGTTTCCGGACCTTTAAGGAAAGACTCGTAAAGGGTCGTCATCTGCAGTTGTGAAACAGAAATGATGCTCAGAATAAGGTACTTATCTCCTGGGGCACACATTCATATCATCCAAACAGAACTTCAAACTCAATTTCCAATTTCCTGTTTATGCATCGCAACTCACCTTCTTCCATGTTCATCAAGAATATTAATTTCCAAGATAAAATATGACAACTCCTTAAAGCTTTTCAGCATGTGACATTACAACTTTATTGAGTCATGAACTATTACAATCTTTGAGTAATCTATTACATAACTCAACTCATCGAACTCATGAAAATGAAATTGCTTTCTACTACTCTTATTATCCATATCAAAATTCCAACTACTCCACTCCAGCTTTCGTCTTGTTGGGACATTTAGTAGCATAATGTCCTGCCTCCTTGCAGCGAAAACAAATGACTTCCGACATGTCTCGGGGCTTCTTTGTGATTATGCGGGCTCCTTGGATTCTTGGCTTCTTTTCTGGACATTTACTAGCGTAATGACCTAAATCCTTGCACCTGTAACAAGTGATATGACTTAGGTCCTTCTCTGCAAAAATTGCGTTGTTCTCGGGTTGCCTTCTTTTCCTGGATTTCTCTCAGTAATGATCGAGTTTCTATCTCCCGAGGGTCAAACTTCACTTCTGCTGTCGGGAAATATCCCAGATACTCTTTTCTTTCCTTGGTGCAATACTGCGAAAAATGTCCTTCTTCTCCACATGAATAGCAGGCATTGGAGAAAAATCTGTTGAGACCTTCTCCATCAGAGTCCTCAACACATTCCTTCATCACAGGTTCTTTCATAACTTCTCGGAGGGCTTCTTTCATTCCTTCTTCCTGCTCCTGAATAGTTTGTTGCACCATGGGGTAAATGTGACACAGCACCGGGTAGTGGGTGGTTCCTTCACACAGGAAGCAAGTCACCTGACTAGTTGGGCATTCCTCAGCTAGGTGTTTCTCCTCACAATGAGGGCATCCATCTTTGTGTTCCTCCTGGGTGTGTCCTATTTCTCCACAAATCTTGCAGGCACGAGGTTTATTTCTTGGTGTATAATTGTGCTTCCGGATAAGACGTGATCTCAACAGGGTCTTCTTGAATTCCTCCCAAGTTCTTGCTCCATTAAATCCTTGTATGGCTTGATGCATTTTCCACCAGGTTGCAGCACTTCCTTCAAAGTACTGAAGAGCGTATTGAACCTCATACTTCCTTGGAACCAAATTGTTCCCGAAGTGATTCTCCATGTTCTGCATCCATAGCTCTGCCTCCGGTGAGTCTTGATCCAGAGAATATCAGTCCAACTTCATTCATCATCTATGGGGTTCAAGGGTTTTAGGGTGAGATGAGAGAGAGGTGGGGAGGGATATACACACAATACAAACAATAGTTTTTTGAAGAAACAAGTTTTACTTTGTGGCTGTCGGAAAACATCAAACAAATGACAGCTCACACATTGTCGCATCTAACGTAAGTGTGTAACAGGGGTTTGGTCTTCTAAAGGTCAAATATTTCTTCAGGAACTTCAAATCTTCGGAGTCTTCAACTGTTGTAGCTTCTAATACATGGTGAGATCCTCTTTACTCTGAAGAGGTCATCAATTCTCCGATATCAAATCCTTCTTGGAGCGTCTTCAGTTGATCCTCCGGGTGATCAAAGGATATGGTGTATTCTACTATTTGAGGGTGAGAGTGTCTATTTGATAAAATCTGAAAAGATGAGAAGTAAGAGTCTTTTTGAAAATAAAGTTTTAGAAATTTCCTGTCCTAGGGCTTTCCGGTTTCTAGGGTCACGTCCTACACCAACATGTGCTCGATACCATTTACAGAGCGACCCGACCTCAAGCGGTCAAGCCTCGTGTTCTTGTGCCATCCTCGGATCAGTATGTTTGGCACACACAGACATCAATGTATATATCAAAGTGCAATCACATGTATAATTAACGAAAACTGATATATACCTCATAAGTCACAATGAAACAAACAATCGGGTGTGGAGTCCCATCAACGCCATCGGCGGGTTGAGTGTAGACCGTAACCTGTATCGTAACTCTTACTGTCGAAGAAAATCCTGCAACATGATACGTTGCAGCCGTGTAGGTCAAGACATTGAATGTACCAAAAGATCACAACATGAGAAAACAGATGATAAAACTATACTATATGCAATATGGCTTTGTGGCTCGTATGCGGGGTTTTTATGTAAAAGCTGGTTTTATTTTCCCTACATCAAAGGAATAAATGAAGTCTGTACTATGGAGTTTTCTATCATGACATGGTTCCGCCAACCGATGTCTCATAGCCCAAAATCATCATAAGTTGCCCACAATTAAGTCATCAGTCCGGTGTTGAGAGTTCCAGATAGATCCAGTCCGGATGCTCAAATTGTCCGTGAATCGGGACACGGCTAATCGATTAGGTTATAACCCTCTGCAGAGGTTTGTACACTTTACCCGCAAGATTCGATCCCTCTTTTTACGTTCTCGCACTTCAGGTGTTTGAGAACAAGATGACCAAACATGGTCTTCCAAAGAGTTCCTCGACCACCGTCCAGTACTCATCCCATCCTACCGTAGTTCTACATCTGCTAGTACCGTCCCAGCTAGAGTCACAACTAAGGTCAACCAAGCCAGAGCCTATAATGACTTGCGGTTGCACAGTAAGCTTCCGGCATGAAGTATTCTTCCGTCTCTTTGAGTCTGGGTGAAGCTTTCCGCAAGATGTCATGGCGCTTCTCCATGCATCCCGCCAACCACTTTGGTTTCTCCAGGTGCCCGTCAACCGCCCTTCACCCAAAGAGTGTGTATTGAATTTCCTGTCTCGAGTCTTGAAGTCTTGAGGCCTTGAAGATGCAGTCCTTGCAGATTTCATCATGGAGTTGTCGTCATTGACGTAGAATCCTCCATTCTCACACCACTCCCGAGTACTCATACCAACCCCGTCTACTATAGCGTAGCATTAAATAAATAACGTCCCGGGCTTGGTAACAGGGTGATGGGTTCCTACCTCATGCATACTACTCAACTACAAGGATTCAATAACACTATTGAGGGGTGGTTGCAAAGGTGCCACTAAATGCAATAAAACATAGGTAAGAAAGCATGGTCAAAGTGAACTTGCCTTGCTGACGATTCTTGAAAACTAAGGATTAAGTAGTAGCAAGCTTCAGACTCGGAAACTCTCTTGAGACAAACAATGATCACAATAAGCATATAGCATAGGATCACATAATACAATAGCATAACAATAGCAACATAACACACCAAAACAACCAAATCAAAACCCAAGGGAAAACTCAAAGAAAACCAACTCAAGTTTCCTACTTCAAACAACAACTAGAATAGTTTTATATAACAAAATTTTCTCAACATAACCTAATCATGGTTTTATGTTAACTTAACAGAAAAGATTTCATTAAGCAACTAGGAGCAAAAAGAATTAATTTAAAATCTATTATGAAACTCCTATTAGGCCTAATTCAATTTCTATTAAGAAAAATAAAATAAAACTTTTATTTATTATAAATAAAAGTTCATACTATAAAGTGACAGAAACTATCCTAGAATAATCAATCACATGTTAAAAATAAATTTATTTACTAATTAAAATAATAGGAAAACAGTAGCTAGTCAATTAATTAGGATTAACAAGATTCTGCTTAAAACTATTTTTATATTAATCTTAAAATACCCAAATTAATTCCTATGGTTTGGCAATGTCAAAATAAAGTTGGGACAAAAGAATCAACCAAAATAATTTTCCTAGCTCATGTTATAACAGATTTACTATTCTGACTAAAACTAAAATAAAGCAATTTTATTTAATTTTAACATAGCTAAATATATTTTCTACAGAAACTATAGAAAATTTGCAAACCAACAAAAAAAGATCACCTAAAATATTAAACAGAATAAAAGATATGAATTTTTCAAAACAGGAACTATTCATTAAAACAGAAAACAAAATAAATGAAAAAGGGCCTAATGGGCCTAAACTACATACCGAGCGTAATATAGACTAAACGGGCCTAGGGTTAAACGAGTCGGCGGGCTAAAAAATAAAACCCTAACTTAAAACTAAACTGGCTAAACCGGTTTAACCGACTTTATAAAAAGCGTACCCCTTGAGGTTCTAATCTACAAGTAGATTATGAATCGGACGAAGTGCTCTCGGTGACTCACCGGCGCTCGGCGGCGGGCGGCGGCGGTGGCGAGTGTGGTGGCCTCTCGGTCGTCGGGAGGTCGGTGGAGACTCCCGTGGTCTTGAGGCGACGAGGGGCTCTTGGTGGAGTCGGTGGGGGTCGGGGGCGCTAGGGCGGCGGCGGCGACGCAAATGGCGGCAAGGGAGGCTCGGCTCCGCGACGGCGTGAGAGAGGAGGAGGTTCCGCGAGGGGCGAGGGGAGAATGGGGTCGGAGGCCGGTATTTATAGGGAGGGCCTCGGCGTTGGCAAGGGCGATCGGGGAGATCGGCATCCGGATCTCACGGATCCGCGATCGGCGGGCGCTTGGCGTGGCGTGGGCGGGAGGTTGAAGGAGGGTGGGGTCCGCTGTCGGTGAGAGAGAGAGGGGGTGGTGCGGTCAGGCTGGCCCAAAGGGTTTGAGCGAGGGAGGCTGGCTGGCTCGGTTGGCTCATTGGCTGGCCTCTGGGCTGCTGGTGTGCTTGGTGGCTGCTGCTGGCCCATGGTGGTCGGCGCTGGCTGGGCAAGGGGGTGTTTTTCTTTTAAATTTTTTTTATTTTTTTAAATAAAACAAAAACAGAGATATCTTTTAAAATATAAATATTTTATATAGGACATATATATACCAAAATGATCAGGAATATTCCTATCATTTGAACATTTTCCAAAGGCAAAATCCAAACTTTATAAAATTTCATTTTTTCAAATTCAAAGAAATCTCAAGTTTGAATTCAAAACTTTTGGCAAGGTTTTCCTCGATATTTTGGAGTGTCATATTTACTCCTCTCATACTTTTGATCAAGTATTCATCGTGCATAGTTTTTGAAATGATTCCCACTTGCCAAGTTTGAATTCAAATATGAAAACTCAAAACTCTCCTGAAACTTCAAATGGCATTCAAATTCAAACAGGATGCATAGATGCTTAGCTATAATTGTAAAACATTCCAAATAGGAAATTTGGGATGTTACAGACTCTCGATTGGAAATCTTGGTAATGTTCATGTACCATTGATGCAATTCACACATTCTCGTTGGGAGGTTCTTGACCTTGTCTGGCTCGACCAAAGGTTGGCCCCGGGCATATTTCCGTTTTATTTCCTCCTCTCTAAGCGGAGACATGGGCTCAATTTCGAGGAGTTATCCAACAGAGATCTTGAGCATTTCAGCCTGCATTATATGCTCCTCCGTTATTACCACATCGCCTAGCTGGGGAACTTTAACGGTTTGCCCACAATAATATTGGTATGGCCCTCCTCTCATGTGTTATTGGCACAACAAGCGAGGGATCGATTGCGCCAGCATGTTCTCCCAAATTGGGAACGGTTTTCCGCATTTTTGCCCACGCTTGTTGGCTCGAGCCGATCTCGCTTCCTCTTTAGCCGTTCTCGATGTAGTTTCCTGATTTGGCGCTCATATTCCGAGTCAACAGGCTTGGGAGCTGGTTCTCTAGCCATATGAATGAAGTGGTCAATTACTTTCTCGTGCACTTTCTCCTTTCTTGGCGGTGCTGGTTTCGTCCAAAATGGGCGTCCACTTTGGCCTGCACTATGGCTGCATTTTGCTCCTTAGTCATGTTGTAAGGCCTCTAAGGAAGAGGAGCGAGGCTTGGACCATATTTATATCGCTTGTCTCCGCCTGTACTTCCTGAACTACCTCGACTCGTACCGCTACGCACCATAGCTGCGGCATGTCTCTTCTGCGATTGCTGAGACGGCGGAGACGAGTGGCGTGGCTGAGTTGGACCAGAGAAGTGGCTGGCGATGTGCCGGACTTGAAGCAGGAGGTGTGGCCTGACACGGTGCCGGACTTGAAACCGGAGGAGTCAGCTCACGCGTTCGGGGACTTGGAGGAGGTGCCGGACTTCGAGGAGGAGTCGGCTCACGCGTTCGTGGACTTGGAGGAGCGGGAGTCTGCTGACTCGGTGGCGGACTTCGAGGAGTCGGCAGATGACGCGGTGTCGGTGGACTTCGAAAGATGCAATCCTTTCTCCATAGGATTATACGATGTATGGCCTCTCCCAGTGTGCGCTCGTCTTCACCTCCAGGAATGTCAAGTTGTAGCCCCGAATATGGGTCCACCACTTCATCAACCATGACACGAGCATAGCCCTCTGGAACGGGATGCAATGGAATGTTGCTTCGGGGGTAACTGGAAAAGCAACGCTGTCCGCCACCTTCATGGATATGTTCTTCATTTTGGAGTGTAGCTCACAGTTAGTGTTCTCTATGATGTCACCCACAGGGTATGTATCCAGCAGTGTGTCACCCGGGGCAGAACCAACGCTGCTTCTCGGCATGGATGGGATGGTGCTATCCAATGCTGGACGATCATCTGCTTGCTGCTGCCGCTGCTGAGACCCCCTTTCCTGGCTAAGTGAGTCGATCTGTTGCTGCTGCTGGAATTTGAGTGCCAAGTCCGCGTGCCTTGCTTCTAGGCCTTGAAGGCGTTCTGCGTCCTGCTTCCTCTACTCCTCCTCCAGCTTCCTTTTCTTCTCCTCCTCCATCTTCCTTCTTGCACGGGTCCTGTAGTCCTCGTTCCATTATGAAAATCCCTCATACCAGGGAATAACGCCCTTGCCTCGTGTTCTTCCCGGGTGTTCAGGATTTCCCAGGGCGCGCGTAAGCTCGTCGTTCTCTCTATTGGGCGTGAACACCCCCCTTCGTGCTTCTTCTATTGCGTCAATTATCTTTTGTTCCGCTCCTTTTAGACTTGCCTTCCGTGAAACTTCGCCTGTCTACGGGTCCAACGCCCCCCATGCACATAGAACCAAGTTCTGCACCTGGGGGGGCAGCTCCTAGTAACCGGAGTGACCCCTGCATCCTCCATCTCTTGCTCAGACTTATCCCACTTAGGCATTCCCACCGCGTAGCCACCTGGACCGAGCCTATGGAACTGCGACTTTTTTGCGGCATTTGCCTTGTTTTTTATCGACCGTTCCTTAGATAATTTTGATTCCTTGAAGGTCACGAAATCGTCCCAGTGTTCTCTTTGCTTCTCCAGTGTTCCCGTGAATTCTGGAGTCTTCCTTTCTGCAGCGAGGTAGTTGGCCCATACAGTTTTCTTGTGGATGTTGAATGCAATTGCCATCTTCTTAAGAGAAACTGCCTTGACTTTCTCCACATCTGCTTCACTGAAATGATCTGGTAGGGTGAAATGTTCCATCGAGATTCCCAAAGGACTTTTTGGCTCGTAAATCGACCCAAGTAACACACGGACGTTTAGTCTTTGGCTCTTTCCATTCTTGAATGGAGATCGAGTTTGTCCTTCACAAGAACTCCATGACCGACGAGTCCACTTGTTCGCAATGTTCTTAGGCGTGAGGGTTCGCCACTAGGTTTGATGGATTCCATGTTGTACTTTACACCATCCTTCAACAATCTGCACGGGCCTCGCTTTGTCCTGCTGTGCAGAGAAGCAGATTTGCTCGATCCGAGGGCTGAAAGAAGAATGATCGATTCGTTAATATATCTTCAATAAAAAACATGTGATGATCACCATGATGCCTGCTTATATAAATATACCTCGCCGTAGTCTTTGTTATTTGAAGATCAGGATTGTCTCGTGTCATCACAAGCATTATCAGTCATCATAATCATAATCATAGTTCATGACTTCATCAGCTCGATCGTCGAGATCGAATATCTTTTTATCACCCTCTCCGGTATTGTTCAGATATTGGGAGCCGTCATCTGCTTCATTCAGATCATCTAACCTGTGAGGGCTGCGTATGATGTCGAACAATTCCTCTTCTCTCTCTCTCTGCCGGTATTGTCCGCCATAGCTTTTACTTAACTAATTCAGAAGAAATATAAAACAATTTAATTAGTATTCAAATTACAATGCATGGATGCAATCATTAAGGAAAAACTGAATCTCGAATACATCATCGTCTTAATATATATAATCTCGAATACATCGTCTTGAATATTATATATCGAATACATCACTGGCTAGGTACCTAATAAAGATCAAGTACTACAGAAGAATCTAGGCCACTCGCGGTCCACAGGGCACGCAAGCGGTGGACACCAAAGAAGAAGGAACCATCACAGATCATATCTCCGGTCATCCGCCCAAAGAACTCGCCAAGTATTGGAGAACACGACGTCCATAGCAGCCATGTAGCGATGGGCGTGCTCGCCCTCCTCCTCGACACGGTGACGCACCACCTCCGTGGCGCGCTGGCTCCTCTCGCACCGAATGTGGCCCACGCGAACGCCACCAAAGGACATCGGGTCGACGACGGGACCCGAGGTCGGGTTCCTCACCAAGCAGCACGCCTCCGTAGCACCTCCCGTGCCAGCCAGCGAGCCAGTCCGGACATGGGTCCTCTGAAGCAGGGCGCCGTCATGAACGGGTCGACGCCGAGGATGCAGGCCGGGCATATCGTCGAGAACAAATACTATATGCCCGCAAAAAGTAAGATTTTTTAAATGATTGGATTGTGATAACTAAAATTCTATATATATGCAAGTTCTAACAATTTGACATTAATCTAATTCATCTAACTAAAACTAATTCTAAAATTTCCTGATTATATAACTAACATTTCTATAACAATTCTAATATTTATATAACTACAAAACAGAAAAATTGCTAACATTTCTATAAATATTTCTATAACTAAAAAACAAAAAGCATTTATAACATTTCTATATAACTAACATTTCTAATATTTATATTACTAAAAACAGAAAAATTGCTAACATTTCTATAAATATTTCTATAACTAAATATTTATATCACTTGTGTGTGTAGTATGTGTGTGTGTGTGTGTAGTGTGTGTGTGTAGTGTGTGTGTGTGGACATGGCGGTGAGGGCGAGCTCACATCAAGCAGGCGATTTACGGGCGGTCGGGCGCCAGCGACGAGGGGCGGGGCGGCGACGAGGGGGGGACGGCTGGGTCGGCGACGAGGGAGGGACGGGACGGCGGATTTAGGGCGGGACGGCGTCGATCAGGGCGAGGCGCGACGGATGGAGGAAGCAGAGGGAAGAAACAGAGGAAAGTGAATTTTTTCAATTGGTGTTTATATAGATGGACCTTTAGTACGGTTGGAGCCACCAACCGTACTAAAGGTCTGTTTGGCCAGGCCAGCGGCGGAAGCGCACCCCTTTAGTACGGGTGGTGGCTCCAACCGGTACTAAAACCTCCTTAGTACCGGTTGGAACCACCACCCGGTACTAAAGGGGGTGCCTAGTTTAGTCCCACCTCGCTAGCCGAGGGGCTACCAGACCGGTTTATAAGCCCAGTCATGGTAGCTCTCTCGAGCTCCTCTCCTAAGCAGGCCTCTGGGCCTACATGTTCCCTTCGCTTGATGGGCCTCTCGGGCCTTTATGAGCCTGCATCCTGGCCCAACAAAAGGTTGGGTTCCTAGTCGTATGCAGGCCGCTTTGGCCCAGTAGGCGGGCTTTTTTATTTTCTTAATTTTTTTCGCTTTATTTATTTTTGTTTTATTTATTTTTGAGTTGTTTTTTGCTGTATTTAGAGTTTATTTGTGAATATTTTTGCTTTAGGTACAAAAAATTACAAACTTTCTGTTAGTGCCGGTAGTTTTCAAATTTGAATAGTTTAAATTTTGAATTATTTGAAATTTGTGTGAATCACTAGTTTGTGAATAACTTAACTTTGAAAAAATATTTTTCAGTGATTCTTTTTTCTTATGTTTAATATTAGTGTGTTTTATCATTATGTTCAATTTGGTAATGCTTAGGTTATTTAAAAAATGAAATGCATTTGTAACAGTTGAGTTTTCGTCGGAAACCCTGATACTTCGAAAGAGATTGTCCATTTTGTACACAAAGTGCATCCAGTTTTTGCCGTAATCCTCTCTACTTTTGTTTGCACATAAAATTTCTTCGCGTTTCAAATGCCAAAACACATAAATACCCTAACTATTACAGAGATTCCCTCCTGGGTGTGAAACACAGAAGAAAGTGATGATAGTGAAGCCGATCACATCCCAGATCTTTGGGTGTGAAACTTTTTCTTCGCGTGTGTCCCTTTGCGCCGTAGCCATGGAAAATCTTCATCATTTAACTGGATGCTCGGGTCAATATTCATTGTGAATGGAGCAATTTCATCAAACTTTTCATAATCTTCTGACATGTCTGTCTTGTCATCCACTCCCACGATGTTTCTTTTTCCTGAAAGAACTATGTGGCACTTTGGCTCGTCGTATGATCCATCTGCTTCCTTATCTTTCCTTTTTCTCGGCCTCGTAGACATGTCTTTCACATAAAAAAACCCGCGCCACATCATTGGCTAGGACGAATGGTTCGTCTGCATACGCAAGATTGTTGAGATCCACTGTTGTCATTCCGTACTGCGGGTCTTCCGTTACCCGCCTCGTGTCATATTGACCCATTTGCACCGAAACAAAGGGACCTTCAAATCACCTCCATAGTTAAGTTCCCATATGTCCTCTATGTAACCATAATATGTTTCCTTTCCCGTGTTGGTTGTTGCATCAAAGCGGACACCACTGTTTTGGTTGGTGCTCTTCTTATCTTGGGCGATCATGTAAAATGTATTCCCATTTATCTGGTACCCTTTGAAAGTCATTATATTCGAAGATGGTAACTGGGATAGCGAGTACAGGTCATCTTGAATATCTCCATCATGCATGGCACGTTTCTGCAACCAACCGGCGAAAGTCCTTGTTTGTTCACGTGTAATCCAATCGTCGGACTTCTCTGGGTGTTTGGAGTGTAGAAAACTCTTGTGTTCATCCATGTACGGAGCCACCAAGGCGGAATTCTGTAGAACTATGTAGTGTGCTTTAGTGAGAGAATGCTCATCCATACATATTATTTGATCCCCTCCTAGCGTGCCTTTTCCATCCAGTCTGCCCTTATGCCGCGATTCAGGAACACCAATCAACTTAAGGTCAGGAATAAAGTCAATACAAAACTCAATGACCTCCTCATTTTCATGGCCCTTCGAGATGCTTCCTTCGGCCTAGCACGGTTATGGACATATTTCTTCAAGACTCCATGAACCTCTCAAAGGGAACATATTGTGTAGAAATACAGGACCCAAAACGTTAATCTCTTCAAGAAGGTGAACTAGGATGTGCGTCATGATGTTGAAGAAGGATGGTGGGAACACCAACTCAAACCGACAAGACATTGCACCAAATCATTCTCAGTAACCTTGGTATGATTTCGGATCGATTACCTTCGAGAGATTGCATTGAGGAATGCACATAGCTTCACAATGGCTAATTGAACGTTTTCCGGTAGAAGCCCCCTCAATGCAACCGGAAGGAGTCGCGTCATAATCACATGGCAGTCATGAGACTTTAGGTTCTGGAACTTTTCTCTGCCATATTTATTATTCCCTTTATATTCGACGAGAAGCTAGATGGTACCTTCATGCTGAGCAAGCATTCGAAGAAGATTTCCTTCTCTTCTTTGGTAAGAGTGTAGCTGGCCTGACCCTGATGTATGCCGTCTTTTCCGTGCATACGTTGCTGGTCCTCCCGTGCCTCTGGTGTATATTTTGTCTTCCCATACACGCCCAAAAAGCCAAGCAGGGTCACACAAAGATTCCTCGTCACGTGCATCATGTCGATTGCGGAGCGGACCTCTAGGTCTTTCCAATATGGCAGGTCCCAAAATATAGATTTCTTCTTCCACATGGGTGCGCGTCTGTCAGCGTCCTTCGGAACAGGTTGTCCGCCAGGACCCTTTCCAAAGATTACCTTCAAATCCTTGACCATATCATGTACATCAGCACCAGTACGGTGGCGAGGCTTCGTCCGGTGATCTGCCTCACCTTTGAAATGCTTGCCTTTCTTTCTTACGGGATGCCTTGTTGGAAGAAATCAACGATGTCCCAGGTACACATTCTTCCTACAACTATCCAAATATATACTGTCGGTATCATCCAAACAGTGCATGCATCCGCGCTATCCCTTGTTTGTCTGTCCTGAAAGGTTACTAAGAGCAGGCCAATCATTGATGGTCACGAAGAGCAACGCCTTTAGGTCAAATTCTTCCTGTCTGTGCTCATCCCACGCACGTACACCTGTTCCATTCCACAGCTATAATAGTTCTTCAACTAATGGCCTTAGGTACACATCAATGTCGTTGCTGGGTTGCTTAGGGCCTTGGATGAGCACTTGGCATCATAAGGAACTTCCGCTTCATGCACAACCAAGGAGGAAGGTTATACAAACATAGAGTCACAGCCCACGTGCTATGGTTGCTGCTCTGCTCCCCAAAAGGATTAATGCCATCGTGCTTAGACCAAACCATACGTTCCTTGGGTCACCCGCAAACTCCTCCCAACTTTTCTCTCGATTTTCTCCACTTGCAAACCGTCGTGGTACTCTCAACTTTCCGTCTTTCTTACGGTCTTCTGCGTGCCACCGCATCGCTTTCGCATGCTCTTTGTTTTGGAACAAATGTTTCAACCGTGGTATTATAGGAGCATACCACATCACCTTGGCAGAATCTTCTTCTGGGCGCGCCGCTCGACATCACCAGGTCATCGCGACCGATCTTATAACGCAATGCACCGCATACCGGGCAAGTGTCCAAATCCTTGTACTCACCGCGGTAGAGGATGCAATCATTAGGGCATGCATGTATCTTCGCACCTCTAACCCTAGAGGGCGACAGCCTTCTTTAGTTCATACGTACTCTCGGGCAATTCGTTGTCCTTTGGAAGCATATTCTTTATCATTACCAAGAACTTTCCAAATCCCTTGTCGGATACACCATTCTCTGCCTTCCATTGCAGCAATTCAAGTGTGGTGCCCAACTTTTTTTGTCAACCGCAATTGGGTACAACAATTTCTTGTGATCCTCTAGCATGCGCTGCAACTTCGTCCTCTCTAGATCACTTGCGCAGTTTCTCTTTGCATCGGCAATGGCCCGACCTAGATCATCAGCGGGCTCATCTGATGCCTCTTCTTAAGCTTCTTCCTGCATTGTTGGCTCAGCTTCTTCCCCCATTGTTGTATCATCGTATTCAGGGAACCCATGGTCAGGATAGCCGTCGTCGTCCTCTTCTTCTTCATTGTCTTCCATCATAACCCCTCTTTCTCCGTGCTTGGTCCAAACATTATAGTGGGGCATGAAACCGGACTCAAATAGGTTGACGTGAATGGTTCTTGACGTAGAGTAATTGTGACCATTCCTACAGCCAGCACATGGACAAGGCATAAAACCATCCGCCCGCTTGTTTGACTCAGCGGCAAGCAGAAAAGTATGCATGCCATTAATGAACTCGGGAGAGCATCGGTCATCATACATCCATTGTCGGCTCATCTTCATTACACAACACCGAATAGACCAAATTAATACAAGTTCATACATAAAGTTCATATACAACACTTAATTAAATGCAACATACAAATAACTCTCTAGCTAAAGAATTTAAATGCAACAACAAATGCGATCAAGATCGCAACTAAGGTAACAATTGATCCAACAGCATAATGATACCAAGCCACACTATCAATGGCATATTTTCTAATCTTTCTAATCTTCAACCTCATTTTCTCCATCTTGATCTTGTGATCATCTACGACATCGGCAACATGAAATTCCAATTCCATCTTCTCCCCCTCAATTCTTTTCAATTTTTCTTTCAAATACTCGTTTTCTCTTTCAACTAAATTTAACCTCTCGACAATAGGGTCGGTTGGAATTTCCGGTTCACATACCTCCTAGATAAAAATATCTATGTCAGATGGGCATAATTTGTCATGAACACGAAATGCAACAAATAGTTTAAAAAAAGAATATACCACATCCGAATCATAACAAGGACGAGGGCCGACGGGGACGGATATCAGAACCATGGCACTATGTATAACAAACAACATACGGGTAAGATAATTATACGAGTAACTATATATCCAAATCACACAAACATCAATTTGGTAATGTAAAACATTCATGAACAAGAGCCTCACCACAAGGTGGTGCCGTGACAGAGACGGTCTGAGCGATCGGCGGTGGTTACGACGGAGATTTAGAAGGCACTAAGTAAACCACACCTACATATGCAAACTAAAGTGTTACTTTTGACCTCAAATTGCATATAAATCAAATACTAGCAAATATAATTCCTCCCAAATTAATCACTATACAAAGCATTGCAAGAGCTAATCTAGCAATGAGAGTTGAAAGGACAAAGCTGCTAACCTTTGTGATCATTTGAATGGATGGGGGCCTTCAAATCTTGACAAATTTTGGGCAAAATTTGTGAGGAGATCGAGGAAGAGAGGGGAAGAACAGAGGAAGTGAGGGGAAACGGGAAGAACAGAGTGGCTCGGGTGGACGAAGCACTACTAGGGAAAAGCCTATACACAGAATCTTAGCAGCAGCGCGACTCAAAAAGGAGCGCTCCTGCTAATTAGTAGTAGCGCGTGTGCGGGAAACTCGCTACTGACAAGTTTTTAGCAGTAGCGCGCTCAGTGTAAACCGCGCTGCTACAAATATCGACCGACGGTGTCCACCAAACTCCATTTAGCAGCAGCGGTGTCATGAGCCGCCCTCTTTGCTATGGATGTAGTAGTAGCGCGCTTTTACGAGGTCACTTTGTTGCTAAATTTCAAATATCCACACTTTTTGGTCCCCGTTAGCAGTAGCGCCGTTGCCCAAAGCGCGCTGTTGCTATTTCCTTAGCAGCAGCGCATTTTAGCTCCCGCGCTACTGCTAATCCGCACCAACCAACCACCTTTTCCCCACCCGTCCCTCCCCCTCCCCCTCCTCTCTTCCCTTTACCCTACCTCCCACATGATCCCCTCTCACTCTTCTTCTTCCTCAATACTTCTCCCCCATTACTCTCCCTCTTCTATCTACCTTTCTCTCTCTTCATTACTCCTACCTAACTACACCACCTCCATAAATGCATCTCATTTCTCTTTTTCCTTCCCCCTCCACTAGTTGAAGTTGTCGCCTCCCAAATTAGGTAGCTAGGTAGATGTAGGATTTAGTTAAGTGACCTATTTGCCCCCTAACTAGATCTATCTTTGTCAAGAAGAGCTTTGTGCACTTTTGATCTCCCTACAACATCATCTCCACCGTGTGCTCGATCTTGAGATAGAGGTGATTAAAATTTCATGCTTTTGAGTGTGGCATGTTTATGGAAATTGTGTGTGTGGCATGAGTTGACGCCAAATTGTGCTTTTGAGTTGCCTATGTTTTGCCTAAATGTCGATTTATTTCCGTTTCGGCGAATTCCGGGCAAACTCTAGATCCATATATGTCCTATTTTTAGGGAAGGTCCTGCAGAATTTTTGTATGACTTTGATGCATGCATGCATTTTTATAATCAATTTGTTTTATTATTACCGTGTGACGTTCATGATGGTCGATTGGAACAATGGTGGACAGGTGGTTGCGATCGGCGGTGCGAGGACATGAAATAAAATAACTTGACAGAGGTTTTATGTCCGTGTCGAAAATGCAAAGGAATAGTTTGGCTCGACCCCTATGGCGATGGTGGTGTCGGCGCACACTGCTCATGACAGGTTTCATGGATGGCTATACTCGGTGGATAACGAAGATGAGGATGACGATGTTGAGGATGCCGACGGGGCAGGCAATGATGACACGGGCAAGGCGAAGAGATGATCAATAATGGCGGCGGGAAGAGGCGGACATGGCGGAGGAGAAGGGGCGGACATGGCGGAGGAGAAGGGGCGGACATGGCGGCGGAGAGAGCGACATGGACACCACGCAGCAGAGTTAAATCGGTACTAAGTTCAATCATGCAGGACCCTCATGTTCAAGCATTGCTTCGCAAGGAGGCGAATCTTGAGAGAGCTGCTTCTAGAGAGGAGGCTAAGCTAGAGCAACGGTGGTAGACTCGAACATTCCATTGTATGATGGTTGCAATCTGAGGTGACCGGCTTGAGTTTCACGCTCCAACTCCACGAAGGCGAAGGCTAAAATAAATGGACCGACACTAGACTCGATGAGCATCTCAAGTACCTAAAGGATGTTCTTCCCGCGGGTAATCTATGTCCTACTAGTGTTGATGAGGCCAAGAAGATCGTGTGCCCTCTTGATCTGCCACACGTTAGATACCATGCATGCATCAATGATTGCATAATTTATCGGAAGGAGCACGCGGAAAAAACAAGCTGTCCGGTGTGCAATGCTTCTCGATACAAGAAGGCCGGGAAGAAATGTCCCCAGAAAGTTGTATGGTACTTACCGATCACTCCCGTCTCGGGTATTTTGTAGATCCCAAGGAAGCAAAGCTAATGCGCTTGCACGCGGAGAGGAATAAGCCCGACGATGGAGATGATCCAAGCTGAGACACGTGAAGGATGGAAGCCGGTGGAGGCGTTGAACAACTTCTATCGGTATTTTGAATGTGATGCAAGGAACATCGTGCTCGGTGCGTGTACCGATGGCATGAATCCGTTTGGCAACCAGAACACCAACCATAGCACATGGCCCGTGTTTGTATGGATGTACAACCTCCCCCCTGGTTGTGCATGAAATCGAAGTACATTCACATGAGCATGCTTATTCAAGGGCCAAAACAACCAGGAAATAATATTAATTTGTATCTGGGGCTACTTCAAGAGGAGTTAGACACGTTATGGAAAACACCGGCCAAGACATGGGACACCAGCAAAGGCGAGTATTTCAACATGAGAGCAGCGATCACGACGGTCTGCGACTATCTCGATTCTGGATATGTGGCAGGCCGGTGTGCCATGGATATTGCGGATGCACGCCCGTGCATGGATGATCTGACGTCTCAAAGAACTAACGTCAAGGAAAGATGGCGGGTTTGGGAAAATCGTGTACATGGGGCATCGAAGATGGCTTGAACAGGACAACCCGTGGAGAAACCGTGGAGATCTATTCAATGATCAAGCTGAGCATCGAGGACCTCCACGTAAGCGAATGGTGCCAAATCGATGAGCTGTTGAAAAAGCTGGAAGGAGTGCCCAGCGCTGGAAAGACGATGAGAAAGGCGCCGGGCCGCTGCTGAAGGTATGGAAGACGAGGTCTGTGTTCGGGACTTGAGTAATGGCACAAACTCGATACACCTCATTGCCTTGATCAAATGCATATCTGTAAGAATGTCCTTGACAGCTTGCTCGCAACACCGATGAACATGCGGATAAGACCAAGGATGGGCGAAGGCAAGAAAAGACTTGCAAGATTTGAAAATCAGGGAAGATCTGCACATGCCGTCTCGTAAAATGTCAGATGAGACAGAGACGGAGACAGAGGTACGGGAGAAGAAGGGCAAGAAAATAAAGAAAGAGGATTATTGCCCCCCTTCTTGCTTCACCTTAAGTCGGTGAGATCAATCAATTCTTTAAGTGCCTTACGGAGTCAAAGTTAGTTCGATTCTGCGGCAAGATAAGCGGATATCTGACACGGACAAGAAAAGGTTCAGCGGGATGAAGTCTCATGACTGTCATGTGATGATGACGCAGATACTACTGTTGCCCTTAGAGGGATAATGCACAAGCACGTCCATGACACGCTTATTGGTCTCTCGCAACTTTTTCGACGTCATCTCTCGAAAGTAGATCAGTGTGAAGCAGCTCCGAGGCTACAGGAAGAGATCGTTGTGATCTTGAATGAGCTTGAGATGTACTTCCCTCCGCGTTCTTTGGCGTGATGGTGCATCTGTGTCCATATTGTGGATGACATAATTGACTGGGGCCATCATTCCTGCACAACATGATGCCGTTTGAGAGCATGAATGGGATCATCAAAGGATTCGTTCGTAACATGTCCCGTCCGGATGGAAGCATCGTCCGGGCTATTTGACACAAGAGTGCATCTCTTTACGTGAGAATTTTCTATATGGCGCAGACCAGCCGCTGGTGTTAGTGTTGGTTTGCCGTTAACAAGCACGATGGGAGGCTCGAAGGAGATGGTCACCGCAATGGTCACGAGGAACTGCGTGGCATACTCGGATCGACACAAATGACTTTGTGACAGAGCAAACTTGGTAGTGCTACAACACCTAGACGAGGTAGATCCTTTCGTGGCAATCGCACAAAGAAATTATCGCAAAGAAGTATCGTGACCGGGGTATGCGGAATGACGCCGAAGTTACTAGAGAGCACAACTCCACTTTCTGCATTGGTTCAAAGAGCATACTATTGCTAATCCCGGAGGAGGGCTCTAGGACGGATTGCTCATATCGCCTTAGCACATGGCCCTCGCCCAACCTCGTAACCTATCGGTATATGATATCAACGGATACACGTTCTACGGAGGCCAAAGATATGGACAGTGATGATCAGAACTCAGGGGTGACAATGGAATGCTTGATTGGCAGCGATAACGGCGCAACTGAATGATTTTATGGAAGAGTCGAGGAGATCTGGGAGCTTGACTAATCTGGACTGCACAACACGACGATGTTCCGTGTCAGATGGGCTAAGAATGTCGAAAGAGAAAACCGGATTTTCACTACCATGACTATACCGGCGCCAAGAGCGCCCGTGAACGCTATCGCAAAAAACGAGCCATGGGTACACGCTAAGCACGTGACACAATGCTTCTTCATAACTGACCCATGCAATCCCGATCGTGTTGTCGTGAGGAGAGGCAAAAGGAACATCATTGGAATGGATGGAGTCGCCAGCGAGGAAGACTATGATCGATCTGCAACCCAATGAGGGAAGATGATGATGATGATGAAGTATCGTCAAAAGAAGAATCAATACTACATTACCTAAGAAAAATCGTACTCCATGGAAAAGGCAAAGTCACAATGAGGGGCTCAATTATTCTTGACGAACAAGAAGGAAAGAAGCTGACTCAAAAGCGAAAACATCAATGAGAGGAACCGTATGTTATCGGTCAAATGATGTAATATATATATATATATATATATATATATATATATATATATATATATATATATATATATATATATATATATATATATATTCTATTTTGTATACACATGACTTAGCCATGCATTATTATGCATGGGTCCAATGATGTAATATATATGTTCCTATTTTGCATACATATTTAACCGTCAAATGATGCAATATATATAGCCCTCCCTTCGTTCACTGCTCTCGGGAAATAAAAGTGGGAGAAAATAAAGGAAAAGAAAAAGGAAAACTAGCAGTAGTGAAGGTAGTAGCAGCGCGTTTTGTCTAAACCGCTACACCTACTGAAGGTAGTAGTAGCGCATTTCGTATAAACTGCTACAGCTCTGAAGGTAGTAGCAGCGCGTTTGTCCAAGCAACGCTGCTGCTACGCCCACTAACCCAAAATTCTCACTATCCTGCTTCATCCGCCTTTTCCCCCAAATCCCTCACTCTTCCCGTCGCTCTCCTTCGACCCAGCCCTGCCGCTCGCCCCGACCAGCGCTTCGCCCTCGACCCGACCCTCGCCCCGACCCGACCCGGCGCTCGCCTGACCTGCCCTCGCCCCCAACCCGGCCGGCGCTCGCCCCGACCGGCGTGCTCGCCCCGACCCGTCGGCCCTCGCCTCCTCTCTGCTTCCTCCTCCCAACCTCGGCCGTCGTCGGGCCTTCCTCCTCGCCCTGCACCTCTAAACCCCCTCTCTCTGCTAGGGTTCTTGGTTAATTTACTTAGGTTTTAGTTAGGGCAGTATGTTAATTAGGTTATCTATTTAGTTATGAATTTAGCCAGGTTTCAAAATTAGCTGAATTTATATGCAAATTTGAACTGGACTTGTGATATGTGGATATGTCATGTTTTGGACATGTCATGTTTGGAAAATGATCCGAGTGGCCTATGTTACGCCGGAATGTTGATTCATTTCCGTTCCGGTGAATTTCAGGCGCTCGATATGTCCATTTTTTTAGCAAAGGTCATGCCGAAATTTCCCGTGAATAAAGGCATGATTTGTGCTACATAGTTGGCATATCGAGTGCTGGCACATAGATTTCTTTTTATGTCATTTCTCATTTATTCATACTTTTAGAAATAAATGAGGACACTTAATCATAGGAAACATGTCGAACAACGAAGAAACTGGGCCTTGACCAAGATGCGATTTAGATGGATTATGAGGGTGAACAAGAGTACCTCGACTATTTGATCGCTAAGCAAGGTTTGCGAGTCGGCCTCGATGATGGTCTTGGCGCCGACATCGACATCGACGGCGCCGCACCGATGGCGGCGCCGAGACCGATGGGGAAAGGTACCGCGGGAAGATACCGACGGGGAAGGTACCGCCCCGATGCCGCTACGGACGAGAGGAAGCATAAGAAGTAGAGGATACGAAAACCTAACAAACTAGGGATTGGAGGACTTGTGATCACAAAGTGACACACAGCAAGTTTGAGCCGTTAGAGCGGAAGAACCTCGCAAGTGCTATGGGAACCAAGTAGGATGCATCCTCTTTGGAATGTCGACATCAACGATGATGACTTAAGGAGTAAAGAACATTTGACGCAGATTGCTCTAATGAAGTTGCACAAGAGATTCAAGTTCCCGACCGGGATGATAACATAGAACAACCGTGGGATGATCCGAAGATGAAAAGATTAACAATCACGCCATGGGCATGTTCAACAATGATTTGGCCTCTGGAAAGGGATGGTGAAACGAGCTATTGAGGCTGATGAACCCCTGTCCAAGATTCTGGAGGAAAATCCGACACTTACGGAAGAGGAGTTTGAAAAGTTCAAGGACACTTGCGCTACCGAGGCAGCCAAGGCTAAGGCTGCGAAATTCAAGAGCCTTGACAAAAGGAACACGGAAGCATCGCCTCGGAAGCCATGGCTACCTCGGTAAAAGGCCCATATGGGATAAGGAGGATGCGGAGCGTGAAGCATGGTCTCCTGCACCCCTTCACGAAGTTCACCAAACCCTTGGAGCATGACTTCATCAGGGCCCGCTACAAGTGGGAGAAGGAGAAAAAGGTTTTTTACATAGACAAGATCACGAGGAAATTGATTAGACTACTAGAGAAGCAACACCAGCTTGTAGCCGAAAGCCCTACTTCTCCGATGAGGCCCAAGTGGGACACCCCTCTGAACCGGGCCTTGAACGAACTTAAGGGACTCCCTTTGAGCCAGCGGCCGCAATATGGTCATGTGCACGGCGCTGGAGACGGCGCCACGTGGAAGGTGTTTTACAACGAGGCCCGGAGGCCAAGAAGCGAAAAAAGAAGTTTAGTCGGCGGACATCGGCGAAGGTGAAGCTTGCGGTCAAGAAAAAAGCAGCCGAGGGCGCGAAAAAGCAGCCGAGGATAAATATGAGTTGCTACAAGACGAGCAGCCAATGCAGCAGTATGGCCTGCGAAATGATTTCGCTACTAACTTGGTTCGATTATCATCAAGCGGGCGAAGGAAAATCGAGACAAGGCGGTACATGATTTCCGTTGCCCGGTTTAAATCGGAGCAACTCCATGAACAACAACACCATCGCACCATCACTTGCTCACACAACGGGCCTCCTCTCGCAGCCGCTCCCGCTCATAGCAGCCCGTCCTCGGTCTACTGGCGCTAGGTGGGCCTTCGTCTTTAGGCTGAGCTCGGCGCCGTCCACGGTAATTACATGTCGCACCAACATATATATATAATATTCCATTTTGTTGCCTTTCGGTTGTTTTACGCCCACGAGACATATGTGTTTGCGGCGAAAGAAACCCGTGCACCATACTCTACTTGATCAAAGGCGGAAGGTGAGCGTGGGGAAGGGATGATAATGGACCCTCGCAAACCATGTTCCACAACCAGCCGATCCCACTGGGCACTTGAGGTTAGCTTGACCAGTGTGAAATCGGGCACGAGGATTTGCCTCCTCGATCACAGCATGTGGGAGCGGACGGCGAGACCCGCCGCGGATGGAAGCTGCAAGGGTTGGGTGCTGCTATGGCGAAGAATCTTATTCGTGTGGAGCCGCCGAGAGCACACTAATAACCACACAACAAGCATGTCGGAGACCACCACCCGCCTACGGAGTTACCAGCTCTGTAGTGCGGGTGAGGCGGTGGGCGACATGATGAAGGGGTGCAATAATCTTGGCTGATGTAATTTCTCCTAGAGAACGAGAGAATGGATGATGAGGCGGAGGTCGACCCTATGGATTTCCTCAATACAAGCGCGTATGATGTGACATAGATATGATGAGTCAACCATATGATGAATCGGACTATCGACTTGCTAATGAGGATATGGATGATATGCCGGGCAGGGTCGTGGCAGGATTGCAAAAGTCTCTTTTCATGAAATCCTCACAGACACGCTGAAGATGCCGCCTCAACATAGGCTCAACTAGCCGGCGCGAGGGTCGTATAGTACTTAGCCCGGGAACACAGGGCGGGGGTTAAGGAAGGGTCGGAAGGTGTGCCCAAGAAAAGGAGAGGAAGAGATCGGGAAGATAATCGCCTCCAAACAAGCGAGCACATAGCAGCCAGACGATGCATTACGAAGGCGTGTACCCGTGAAAGGTGCGGTCATGTTCCATCTCACAGGCGAGCCGATGCTACCGCTTGAAACCGCTGGAGGCACTATTAGGGGATCTCGGGAGACTGCACGACCATGTCTTGTCGACCGAGAAAAGCTACTAGCCTCAAAGGATCCGGGATATCCGACATCTGCGGCTTGTGTGCACGAGGGAAGTGCTATGTCGAGACACGGCCCACAGAGGTGTTCTTCCTGCGGTTTGACCATATCTTTGAGATGTTTCTAACAAAGCGCTCGATTTTACAATCGTCCTCCTTTTGCGCTACATATGAGCTCCGTCATGAAGAGTGAAGAAGTCTCGCAAATCTGTGTGGCGGATCCGTACAACATGCACGAGTCTTTCTTGAGTCTCGGCGACTTTGGCGTGAAACTGCTAGGGAGTACCTCAAAACTTCATGGTACAGAATAAGGACCGGAAATTGTCCTCGTGCCTTATCATCCAAAGTAAGTCAGTTCGGACAACCCTTTCGTACATTTCAATCATTCCTTCTCTCTCATATGGGGAATAATTTGAGGTGTCTTTTCCCTGCAGCAACAACGCGCGCCCGTCCTTATCGTTCTTTACCCGCAAGTCTCCCACGCCGTGTATTTTGACCCTTCCGGAGACTACGAGAAAAAGACTACACCCACATAATGAATATTCTAGATGATGCTCTCAAGGCTTGACATTAGAGGTGGCCACGTGCGGATCGAAACAAAGGAACAAGAAGATGGGTTTCGGCGCATAAAACTAACTTCTCCTGCATCCATGTCCCAAAACCAAGCAAGAAGGATGGATTCTACATCGTCCATCTCATGATTCAGTTGAACACGGATCACCAAAAGCTTCGCATGAGAAGCAGAAATGATGATCATATCCACAAGTGGCTAGCATCTCATGGAGAAGCGGATTACAAAATTAGAGATGGCTTCTTTCGCATCCAAAGCGACATTGCGACGATCATCATGAAAGAAGTCGTCGATGAGAAGGGGATGTTCCACCACGGCCCTATATCGCGAGCTGACGTCCGAACTCGCATAGGCATGCAACGTCTAGACCTCACGCCGTTCAAGAAGCTAGGGTTCATCCTCGATGATATGGAAGGATGGAACTTCTAGTGATTTATGATGCCGATGATGATGATATGTGTCGGTTGAACTTGTATACTTTTTGTAGCGATGAAACTTTGTGATGTCCACGGTCCCTGCCGAACTTGCGTAACGCTACTTTGTTAGTTTGCGTACGATGACCTGCGTACCTCTAGTTAATTAATTTGTGTACTGTATGTTGCATCTAGTTGCTAACCCTTTCTTTTTGGTGTTGCTCTAGTATATTTTGTTGCATATATATGATTGTACATCCTCTTCATGAACATGCATCTCTAACGGTACCTAGTTTCTTGATGGCGAGATGGAATTGCTATGTCGTGTACAAAGGGAAGGTTCGAGGGTGTCTGACGAGTGGCATGAGTGTCGGCGCAAGTGAATGGGTTCATGGCGCCAGCCATAAAAGGCTTCAAGCAGATAAGTAGAAGCTAGTTACTTGAGGTTCACGCTAAGCGAGAGAGGACTCGTAACCGCCACCTCATGTCTTGCATAGTTCGCTCTCACTCATAGTGATAGCTCTTCTTGCGTATACCTTTGTTTAGATGGATGACGTTGTTGTAGTTGCAAGTATTCGAGACTTGCATGTATCGCTATTTTCGAGATGATGACAAGATACCACTTTGTGTTGGATGATGATTATGATGAGACTATTTATATGTATATGCTATGATTACATTTGTGGTCTCGCAGGCATTTGTATGTGTATCAAATGACATTTCTATGTGCTAAAGATTCTTCTATAAAGCCTGTTCAAATACAAAACAAATATGCCGAAAAAAACAAAAAACTACTTAAATTAGCGATGGCGAGTGTATAAAAGTTAGGAGCAGCGCGCGATAGCGATAGCGCGTCCGAGCAAAGCGCTAGAGCTACTAGCAGTAGCAAGCTTCCACTAAGCGCTTCTGCTGCTACACTTGTGTAGCGATGGCCCGCTGGTGAGCACGCTGCCTCTCGCTATGTGGTAGCTATGGCGCCACTCCCGCCATTGATACACCTAAAACCAGCTGCTGCTAGCCTTTTCCTAGTAGTGAAGGGTTTATGTCGTCGACCTTTAGTACCGGTTCGTGCCACGAACCGGTACTAAAATCTGAAGCGAACCCAGGCCCGACAACACCCTGCCACCACTCTCATTAGTACGGTTCGTTAGCACGAACCGGTGCTAAGGTTCGCCACAAACCGGTACTAATGAGAACGGCCGGCTAGCCGTTGGAACCGCACTAATGGACACATTAGTGCGGCTCCATCAAACCGGCACTAATGTGTCTCAGATTTGCCCCTTTTTCTACTAGTGAGGGGGAGGAGGATTTAGTGAAATTTTGAGCGGGGTTAAGTCGAACTAGCAGTAGCGCACTTTAGGAAACACGCTATAGCTAAAATAGCTATAGCGCGTTTTACGGAAAAACGCTCCTGCTAAGTCTAAGCACGCATCAAAAAATACATTGGCCATCAATGATCTTTTTGTGTATAATCTGAATTGTCAATATGAGTCCACTCCGGTAGGAACTGGAGAGAACTCATATTGCGCCACAAATTCTACACATAGAGCTCACTGAAGACCAATTGGTTGTGATAGTTTCAGAAGTAACATATTTAAGGTGGTAAACACCCTGTTCGTGGAGCGAGGTGGGACTAAACTTGTGGGCTGATCTTAGCAGTAGCGATTTTCTTAAAAGCGCGCTGCTGCTAACTTCTATAGCAATAGCGCGGTTAAGTATAGGGCGCTACTGCTATAACTAGATGTGTTGCGAGGTCATGGCAACTAGAGCAGTAGCGCGGTTTGGTGTGGGCAGCCATCTTTATTATTTTCCTTTCAGCGCGCGTTTTGCTATCACGCGCTGCTGCTAAATAGCAGTAGCGTTGTATTTCGAGGAGCGCTGCTGGTAAGATTCTGTGTATAGGCTTTTCCCTAGTAGTGCAAGCCAGAATATTTCCTATTCTAACCTATGTTTCCTAATACAATCATGTTACTCAACGCCCCGGCCTCTGCATTAATCGATGCATATGGCAATATTTGTTTATTATTCAACATAGGTCTAACAAAAACATACATCAAGCCACCCGAAGCCACCACTAACACCTATAAAACTTGATAATGTGGAGTGCTCTTACTCCCCATATCTAAAACTGGTGCCGTCGTCGATCCATCCACATAGCATATGGGAACCCACAACTGGTGCAGTAGACTTAAAGCGTACACCACATGCACACATTTTAGACGCTGCCATCATCATCGAACCTCTGATCCATCTTCAGGAGAGATATCTGCATCATCCTTGCCAGTCCGCCCATACGTTGACGTCACCGCGGCGCCACCGCCCCGCGCTCGTCCGTCCAGACGCGAAGATTCTGGAAGATCTGCCGTGCGTAGCACCTGCCGATCAGGCATGACACATCGTAGCACCTATCGGTCAGGCATCACTTGGCATCTCCACTGAAAGCTTCGTGCAAGACGAAGCCGCTCCACCTCCCGCCTCCGTCTTCCAGCTCTGCTCCACAAACGATGCTCCCAAGAGAGAAATCGACACCGCAGTACCGCCATTGTCCAATCTGGAAGACCAGATCTTAGGGTTCCCTAGGAGCAGCACAAGTGGGTTGACAGTAATTACACGACGATGCCTTTATCAAGGTAACGACGCAGAACGCCGCCATTAGCTCGGTTTTCACCGGCAACTATGTCTTTCCGACTCGCAGCCGGAATTAGATGGCGGATCTCGAGATCTGACCATCCAACCTCAGGCCAACCACCTCTGATGGAGGAGATGGCACCATCGTCAGCGGCACCGGCCAGATCAGATCTGACCAGAGGCGCCGCCAACCAATCAACCATGGCCACATCCCTCCTGATTTGCCCTCCCCACGAAGCCGCCGGAGCAGCGCCGAACCGCTGGGAAAAATGAAGACCGAAGGGCGATCTCGCACCGCTGGTCCCTCTAGACCAAGGGGCTGCAGCCTTGATCCCGCCATCCCCATCACCGGCGGCGCCCGGGCTTAGCCGGCACACGTCTTTGGAACGACGAGGTGGAGGAGATGGGAGGGGGCGGTGGCGGGGGCGCTGGTGTTGGCCCCCTGATCGCCCTGGAGGGAGCGATACGAGGGAGCCTGGGAGCGATCCTGCTACACCGTAGTAGCACATACTGTGGAATGCAACATCTGTCTTATTGCCTGTCCTGTCATGGGTTTAGTTTAGTTTAGCTTAGCTTACACCCATCATCGCCAAGCACTACGTATCTCTCTCGGAGGAAGACTCCGGAGAAGAGGATCGGAACAGCTGCTAATGACAACAGTTGCCACCTTTGTCGGTTGCAGGGAGGATGGATCGATCCGTCGACGAAGCGGCATTGTCCTCTGACGGAGGAGGCAGGAACGGAAGCGCTGGAATCATACGTACTGCTACCTCGGTGGCGTGATAGATACTGGCTTTGGTGCTTGGACGCGCTCGCCAGTGCGTTGCGTCCGGCCTAGACATGTCCCTGTCTCTGACTGACTGCAAACCAACGATATACGCTACGCGCGGGGACGGGTGCGTCCAAGGCGGTGGAGCCAGACGGCGCCTTTGCTCCGTCGGTCGACCGGCCTCGGCCCATCCATCCACGGAACGCCGTGGCAAACGACAAGGCGCGCGCCTGCCTGCCTGTCCGCCCGTGCGCGGCCGCCCCGGCCTTCTCAGATCGATCGATCGATCTGTCCTCCACTCCACCGTGCGCGAGCCGGCCACCGCCGCGCGCAGCCCATGCATTTCCTTCATCTGCGCGCGCGCCCAAATATGATTTCTGTCCGTTGCCGCGCGCCACCAGGGTGCATGCCATGGTGAACGCACGCAAAGGGTGCACCGTGCACGCACGCACGCTCGATTTCTATTGTACGTCCTTGGAAGCAGCATGGCTGAGTGGAGTGGAGGACATGCATATATATATTTCTACTCCTACCATGCATGTGTGTAAAACTAAACTTGGTGAATCTATCCCTCAAACAGGAAAAAGATACACATGGCGATTGGTGAATCTGGCTGGCAATCTGGATTTGGAATTACTAGCACCCGTGCGCTATGGAATTGTCAAAGAAAGGGAGAGATCGATCGGTCGACGCATGTCGTACCCCGGCCTCCTTGTTCTTTTCCCTCTCTTGTATCCATCCATAATCCATTGCTCGATGGTGATCGATCGAGAGGATCCTAGGGGCGAATGCAGGGGATGATTTTCTTTCCTCTTGTTATTGTTTCAGATCAATGGAGAAAGATGAGAATCCAATGGCACTGCAACGGATTAATCAAACGCGCACGTTAAAACACTATAGCTGCTGCTGCAGCTGGACGACTAATTTGGCGCCAGATCTCAACAAACCATATACGCGTCACGCTCGATGTTCCATCCACTTTCAAATCGGTCCAAGCCAACTGCCGCCTTGCAACACAGACTACTTTAAAAACTACGAGTAGCATACGTGTATGTGCCGATCGTGTGTGTCACATCGATCGTTAACGGGTCTGCAGGACAGTAACTGTGATGTTCTTGTTCTGCTGTCAGACAGCAAAAACTTCGACTGGCAATTTTTTACGCATATCATTTCTGGCGGATGCAGGGATCCCGATCAGTCACATGCTAAGATAATGCGCGAAGAAGATTACGCCGGGACAAAACGTACAGAACGGCCATCTGTTTTGGTCATGTGTGCTGGTGTGAGCATGTGCACATATACCGCCCAAGCAAAATTCGGACGGGTTTTCTTGGAATCCGATGGCTCTAATTAACTCTTTTCACCTCGCACGAAATCACATCATATTTGATGTGAAGATACAGTGTTAGTAGGGAGAGTGCATCATGCATGAGTCCATGCAAGTGACTGTAAGGAGAGCTGCTACACAGACGACATATTCGGACGATTTGCAGACGATGCAGGGCATCCAGCCATCCATGCATAGTCCAAAAGTGAACATCACCGTTGAATCCTCCGGTCGTTCACAGTTCGGCTGGTTTATGTCATCCGTACAGCAATTTCGTGACTGTAACTTGGTTACAAAACTACTCCCTTCGTTCCATAATGTAAGACGTTTTTGGCTATCTGAGTGTCAAAAACGTCTTATCTGAGACGAAGAATCTGTCAATCTTTATGTGCTTGGATGGATATGAAGACAGTGGTATCACAACCTATCAGGATTCAAGTCCACTGGATGGGCTTCTGAATTTATTTCAGTCCTTTTGCCGATGTGCGTTTAAATGGAAGTGTTAGACTGTATAGCTTCTGTATTTACATGTGTATACTGTAACGCTGTATATCACCTTATTATATATATGTGATAGGCCACCCCTAGAGGGTTGTGCCGGTTCCCCAAAACCTATTGTCTTACATGGTATCACGCTAGGTTACGTACGCTTCCGCCCAAAACCCTAAACCGCCACCAATGCCGCCGCCGCCGCCGCCACCACAGCCGCCGCCGCCCTACTGCTGCATCGCCACCATGTCGTGTCTTCTTTGCGTCAGTTCCACCGCCGCCCGGTTTTCTGCCGGCCTTCCTCATGGCGCTCCTCTCGCCCGTTGGGCGCCGCCTCACTGCGATCGCCCGATCGGGGCGGGCGTGGGGTCCTGTTCGCGATCCCACCGTCGCCTCGCCGCCCGGCGGCGCTTGCGGTGCACTGCCGCCACCCGTCGCCCGTTCCACCGCGGCTGCCGTCTCGCCTATGCGGCTGGTGGCGGAGTCGCCGTGATGGCGGGTCTCGCGCGCCAACCGCGTCGCCGCGCCCCGCACCAGCGCGGTTGCCCCTCCGATTGTCTCCACGGTGGTCGCACCTCGGCCGATCTCCTCGATGGGATCGCAGCGCGCGCCACCGTTTCACCGGCCATCTCATCACCATCAAGTTGTCGTCGGACAACTACATCTTCTGGCGCGCAGTCCTTCCGCTCCTTGGGAGTCATTACCTTGGCTATGTTGATGGCTCTCTCCTTGCCCTCTGCTGCTTGGTGGGCGGCGTGCACGGTCCGTCTATAATCCGGCTCACCGTGTTTGGGCGAGGCGAGACCAGCGAACCTCTCCTCCATCCGGTCGCTCTCTCCGGCCGTTGCGGTCTTGTTATCTTCGCCAAGACGTCCCATGAGCGTGGACCATTCTTGGCCTTCGTTTGCGGCACAGTCGCGGGCTCGTGTCTCTGCGCTCCGTCGTCAACTTGGGGAGTGTCGAAGCTTGACTCCACCGCCATCGAAGTTCTACAACAAGGTCAAGGGCCTCGCCGACACGTTGGCCTCCATTGGACAGCCCTCACCGACTCCGAGTTCAACTCGTTTATTGTCAATGGTCTTGATGAGGAGTATGATGCCTTAGTCGAGATCATCAACGGCGGGCAACTCGACACCCATCTTGGCACACGAGGTCTTTTCCGCCTCCTTCTCACCGAGCAGCGGGTCGAGGCGCGCCGCTCGAGGCAACGGATCCCTCTCGTACCAACGCCGCCACCAAGGGTGGCGCTCTTCTTCATCATCCGGGCCCCTTCGGGGCTGCCACCACCGCCGCCTCGCCCCCACTCCTCTGCGACATTACCGGGTGGCGGTCGGCGTGTGTCGACTTTAGGCGCGATGGGCCTTTGGGCCTCAAGTGTCTGGCGCTTCCAGCGGAGTTCTCTTGGTCTTAGCAATGGCGGCAAGGATACGTAACTTTGCCCGTCAGTCGCCATGGCTGATCGTCGGCGCCCTTGAAGCAACGGGACACACTCGGTCCTACTCCATCGATCCCCACCGGTACATGGACTGCAGGGCGACAAAGCACGACAAGCGAGATGGGAAGCTTCACACTCATGAACCCTATCATGGCTCGACAAGATCCACACCGCCAATAGAGCAGGTATGCACATCTCTCATATTGGTCAAGCATCGCTTCTCACTAGACATGCCAATAGGAGTCTTGACCGCAATGTTCTTGAGTTCCATCTGTGACCGTAATCTTCTTTCAGTTCCTAAACTCACACGTGATAACAATGTGCTTTGTGAATTTCACCCTTTTGATCTTTTTATTAAGGATCAGGGCACGAATGACATTCTTCTTAGTGGGTGGCTCTGCCAGGGCCTCTATCGTCTGGAGCATCCTGGCGTCGCTCGCGTCTTCAGTGGAGTTCGGGTATCTCCGTCACAGTGGCATGCTCGCCTTGGTCACCCGGCCACACCTATTGTCCGGCATGTTTTGCGTCGTCATGAGCTTCCTAGTGTGTCTAGCAATAAAGATGTAGCAGTGTGTGATGCTTGTCGGCGGGGAAAGTCATCAACTTCCTTTTTCGAGTCCGATCGTGAGGTGAAACATCCTTTAGAACTTGTGTTTTCAGATGTATGGGGTCTGCTCGGACTTCATCAATGGTCATAATTATTATATCGGTTTCGTTGATGCTTACGATCGCTTTACGGCTTTATCTTATCAAGCGTAAATCTGATGTGTTTGACATTTTGTTCGGTTCAAAAACATGTTGAGCGCCTTCTCAAGCACAAAATTGTTCATGTTTAGTCGGATTTGGGGCGTAGTATCGCAACCTCAACACCTTTTTTCATCGCTTGGGATCGCTCACCGTTTAGCATGTCCACGTACACATCGGCGAGAATGGTTGATGAGAGCGTAAGCATCGTCACATTGTTGAAGCTGGTCTTACTCTTTTGGCCCATGCATCTGTTCCGTTTCGGTTTTGGAGTGATGCTTTCACCACTGCATGTTTTCTCATCAATCGTACTCTCACTCGTGTTTTGAACATGAAGACTCCCATTGAAGTTCTCCTTAATGAACAACCGGACTACACCTTTCTCAAGGTGTTTGGGTGTGCTTGCTGGCCCCATCTCCGTCCATATAACAAGCGCAAGCTCGAGTTTCGTTCCAAGAAGTGTGTTTTTCTTGGTTATAGCTCTCTTCATAAAGGATACAAATGTCTTCATGTGCCGACTAATCGTGTTTACATCTCTCAGGATGTTGTGTTTGATGAGCATGTATTTCCCTTTGCCAAACTCCCTGTGACCACTGTCGAACCACCACCCATGCATTCATCCTCTGTTGTTTCTGACCAATTTGATGATGTTGCATATTCTCCTCTGTTGTTGCCTAACCATGGTGCGAGCCTTTGGTCGTGAGGCTCGTTTGGAGATTTTAGAGCGCCATCGTCTCCTTAAATGCGCCGCCATCGCTTTTATCGTCGGCGCCTTCAGCTGTGCATGCGATCACATGGCGCCCGCATGCCTCGGTCCTGTGCCCTGCACGACCGATCGCTGCCCAGTCGGTCGCCCGCCGCCGCCTCCTCGCTTACGGGCGGCATCGCCATAGGTCGCGCCCGCGACCCAGTCACGCCAGCGGCGGCCCAGGCCGCCTCACGTGCCCCATCTCACCCAGGGCGTCTGGGCCGTCGTCACCGGGGCCGGCCTCGCCCGCCCTCGTCTCGCCAGGCGTCAGGCGTTGTCACGGGCTGGCCGCCCGTCCTCGGTTCGCCTATGGCCTCTGAGCCCTTGTCATCGGGCGGCCGCCCGGGCGGTTTTGGCCTCCTGCAGCCCGGAGCCGTCCGTGCAGCTCTCTGGCGGCGTCGGTTCTTCGCCGACCGCGCCGTCTCCATCGCCCTCGACTTGACGGCTCCTGCTGCTGCTCTCGTCCACATACGCGCGGCGGGAGTGGCATCTTTCAGCCTAAGCAACGTCACGATGGAACAATTGCCTGGTTAGCTGCCTGCATGTCTGCTGCTCTTGCAGATCCATCCTCCGAGCCACGCATGTATCAAGCTGCTATGCGCATTCCTCATTGGAGAGAGGCCATGGGCGGGGTATCAAGCTCTCATTACGCAATCGAGACATGGACTCTTGTTCCTCCACCATCACGGGTTAATGTCATTGATTCTAAATGGGTTTTCAAAGTGAAGAGGCATTACGATGGGTCCATTGGCGCTACAAAGCTCGTCTGGTTGCCGTGGTTTTGACAACGTTTTGGTCTTGACTATGAAGACACCTTGATCCGATGGTCAAGCCTACTACCATCAGGCTTCTTCTCTCTCTTGCCGTTACTTGAGGTTGGTTTCTTCGTCAGCTTGATGTTCAAAATGCCTTCCTTCATGGTGTGTTGGAGGAGGAGGTCTATGTGACGCCCGGATAATCAAGCTACATTAATTCCCTGCTAATGATGCCACGTCACCTCCCTTATTGTTGATAATCGCGTTAGTTCAGAAACCAATTCAAATTCAAAATTCAAATTATGGCAAACAACAAAAGTTTTTAAATATTGGAGCTAAAATGTTTGGGTTCTTGCAAATAGTCCTTACTAAATGTTGGTGGAGAAACCCCACTTTTATAAAGTGTTTAAAATTCTGAAATGAGCAAAACAGTAACAAAACCAATTATTTAAAAGCTTTTGAAATATTAAACACTGACAAACTATTTTATTTTAGGTGCCAAGTTAATTGTGGTGGTGGCATATTTGTTAATACTAATTTAGGCACAACTAATGTATTTTATAAAACTAAGCTATTTGAAATATAAAATTAACACGAAAAGAAAAGAAAATAAGAAAAGGGGAAAGACTAGAACAAAAAAATAGAAAGAACAACCCCCCCCCCCCATCTGGGCCTCGGCCCGGCAGTAAACAATTCGCCAGGCCGCCCACCCAGTCCCCCTTATCCCCCACTCGACCAAACCCTAATCCACCACCACCCCCACTCCCCCGATCCTGGATCTGGATCGGGATCGCCCGACCAGGCGCCAACCGCCGACGCCGAGCCGCCTCGCCGGCCCTCGTCCTTGTCCTCGCACCCGTCCCTCTCCCCTCGGCGGTGCTCCTCGCCTCGCCGACCGCGACCGTGCCGGGGCGCCCCAGCGCGCCCCACGCTCGGCTTCTTCCTCGGGCCACCGTCGCTGCCTCGCCATCGCCGGACCTCCCGACCTCCGTCGAGCCAGCGCCATTCCCCTCGGCCCCGATGAGCCCGCCTCGCTCCCTCCCTCTCCCTCACGCGCTTTCGCACTAGTCGCGCGGTCCCGCCGATCTCGCCGCGGTTGGCGCGGCGCTCCGGCTGCGTCGATCTGCGCTCACCGCGCCGTGCTTCGCCCAGCGTGTAGCGCGCCCTGATCGCCCACCGCGAAC
Organism: Aegilops longissima; assembly: GCA_021605205.1. Taxonomy (NCBI): domain Eukaryota; kingdom Viridiplantae; phylum Streptophyta; class Magnoliopsida; order Poales; family Poaceae; genus Aegilops; species Aegilops longissima. Next base: position 152,901,750 of record CM038677.1, read on the forward strand.
CGCTTCGGCCCTCCGTCTTGGGTTGCCGCTAGCCCCCCTGCGGCCCGTTCCCCGCGGCGCCCGCGCGCCCGACGACCTCGCACGCGCCCGGGCCGCGTGCCTCGCGCCGTGGTGCCCTTGCCCACCTCGCGCCTGGCGATTCTGCAGCCCGCTCCGCCTCGACCTAGTCGCTCCCGGCGTCCCGACCTAGCCGCGCCGCCCGCCAAGCTCCTCGTCGCCGATGGCCTCGCCCCTCGCTCGGCGCAGCTCCCCTCGAACGGGCGCCCGCTCAGTTAACCACCGCTCCGGTGGGCGGATGGGCCCATGACGAGGCCCCACCGGCCCTCCCTTTTCTAACCAAAAAAAAAAAAAGAGAATAAATAAATAAATATATATATATATATATAATAAATAATTAATAATAAAAACAATTAATTAATTAACTCTGATTAAATTAACTAATTATGATTAATTAACCTAATGACTAATTAACTACTGTTAATTAACTAACAGTGTATGACTAACGAGACCCACATGTTAGCTGACCAGTCAACACCTCTGTTGACTGCTGACGTCATGATGACGTCAGCAAACACTGTTCTGGATAATGTTGTTTTAAAATAATTAAATAATCCTAAAAATAATTTAAATCTTTTAAAATTAATATAAAATAATCCGTAGCTTGGATGAAAATAATTTATACATGAAAGTTGCTCAGAACAACGAGACGAATCCGGATATGCAACCCGTTCGTCCGCCACACACCCCTAACATATCAAACTCGCAACTTTCTCCCTCCGTCTCCTTTGCCCGAAAACGCGAAACACCAGGGATACTTTCCCGGATGTTTCCCCCCTTCACCGGTATCACCTCATACTGCGTTAGGGCACACCTAGCATCACGCTTTGCTTTGTCATGCATCGTCATGCATTTGTTTGCTTAAATATTCATTGTTTCTTCCCCCTCTTCTTCCACTAGACACCGAGACCGACGCTGCTGCTTTGCCCGGTTCGACTCACGGAGTTGGCGACCCCTCTCTCTTGCCGGCGACCAGCAAGCCCCCTTTGATCACGGATATCGCCTACTCTTCTCTATCTGCTTGCATTAGAGTAGTGTAGCATATTCTTGCTTTCGATTAATCTTATCTTCTTGCATAGCTTTGTCCTTGTTACTCTTGTTGTTACCTTTACACGCTATCCTCTTGCTTAGTATAGGATGCTAGTGTTCCATCGGTGGCCCTACACTCTTGTCGTCTGCCATGCTATACTCTTTGGGTTGTGATCACTTGGGAGGTGATCACGGGCATATCTATATACTTTACACTATTACATTACCTTGATCTTTGTTAGGAGATGGAAATTTGAAAGGACGGTGGCTGCATCCCGTAGAGGTGGGCTGGGTTCCGACGGCCCCGATTTATTACTTTGTGGCGGAGCGGCAGGGCAGGTTGAGACTACAGGGTGAGAGGTGGGCCTGGCCTGGTCGGCGTTCGCGGATACTTAACACGTTTAACGAGATCTGGTATTTGATCGAGTCGGCCATTTGGTCTATCGCACTAACCATCTCGCGGGAGTAGTTATGGGTATCCGGCGTCGTGGTATCGGCGAAGCCTTCATGGCGTCGGCGATTAGCGGCAGCGCCAGATTGGACCGCGTAGCGTGACTTCCTTTGTAATGGAGGTTGCTAGGTCGCTTCGGCGCGTTATAGCGTGCGAGGTGTGCTAAGGCGATGGGCCCGGACCCTGGGCGCTTAGGTTTAGACCGGCGTCTTGACCGCTCTGTTGGCCTAGGTCGGGCTGCGGCGTGTTGATCTTCCGCGGCGGGTATGACCCGAGAAAGTGTGTCCGGCCAAATGGGATCAAGCGTGTTGGGTTATGTGGTGCACCCTGCGATGAAGTTAATCTATTGAATAGCCGTGATCTTGATAACAGGGGCGACTTGGAGTTGTACCTTGACCTTATGACAACTAGAACCGAATACTTAATAAAACACACCCTTCCAAGTGCGGATACAACCCGGTGGTCGCTCTCTATCGGGGTTACGAGGAGGGATCGCGGGTAGGATTATGCTATGCGATGCTACTTGGAGGACTTGATCTACTCTCTTCTACATCTTTGCAAGGCGGAGGCTGCGAGCGTAGTCTTGACGTGATTAGCTATCCCCTCTTATTACGGCATTCTGCGATTCGGTCCACCGATATGGCCCTTTACACATATATCCATGCATATGTAGTGTAGCTCCTTGCTTAAGTAGTTTGGATGAGTACTCACGGTTGCCTTGTTCCCCTTTTCCCCTTTCTTTACCCGATTGATGCAACGGAAGATGGAGCCCAGGGCGACGCCACCGTCGATGGCGACTACTACACTGGGCGCCTACTACTACATGCAGCCAGCAGACGGCGACCGGGAGTAATTAGGAGGATCCTGCGGGAGGCCTGCGTCTCTTCGATCTGTATCCCGGTTTGTGCTAGCCTTCTTAAGGCAAACTTGTTTAACTTATGTCGTACTCAGATATTGTTGCTTCCGCTGACTTCGTCTATGATCGAGCACTTGTATTCGAGCCCTTGAGGCCCTTGGCTTGTATTATGATGCTTGTATGACTTATTTATGTTTTAGAGTTGTGTTGTGATATCTTCCGTGAGTCCACGATCTTGATCGTACACATTTGCGTGCATGATTAGTGTACGATTGAATCGAAGCGTCTGAAGTTGGTATCGAGCAGGTACTGTGTAGGAATCCCCTTCCTAACTCCTTGCCGAAGTCGAGTCTAGACAACGCAAAACTTTTACTAACATGGTTGTGTGTCTTACGGGCACACGTCGCCATTGGGTGGTATTAGGATCTTTTATTCCTCGTCTATACTCTGGGACTCTGACATCTCTTCTATTCGGGTCTAAATGGTTTTACTAACTCCAACATTAGGATCTCGTGACCACTTCCTCCCGGAGAGCCCCTTAGTACAGATGATGATGCTTTGCTGCATCGAAGATTCGAAGATACTTTATAGTTTTCTCTCAAGACCTTGTGTCATTGCTTTTTGCATTCCCTACCACTGTTATATCCTTAGGGATAACCGCATACACTTGCCAATCTTACGTTCAACCCCATTGATCTTGTTAATACAAGATGCCTCGAACTAGTCTTCGTTATTCCGAGAATCCTTTGAGCTTACCGCCTTGTAGTCCTTGCCCCATTAATACCCCTACGGATAATTTCCCCACACTTCTCGAGTATCCGCTCATCCCCAGTTGATTCATGTATTTCAGAAAGGTCTTCGAAATACTATTCGATCTTCCGAGAATCCTCAGTAGCTTATTGCCCTTGGAATTCTTGCTTGCTGCATTATGGTTAATCCCATAAGTAATCTTATTGGCATCCTTTGTCACTATCATTTTGAGTCCATTGATTCAATAAGTTGCGAATGCTCGCGATCCTCAATCAGATCCTAGAATTCATCCTTCTTGCTCAGACGTCATTTCGAACATGAGCTGGATCTCGACTAATCAAAATGCCATCGATTGTACCCCTAAGGCTATTCAACTTATCCATCCCTAATCAGAGCATTGTTTCTGATCCCTTGATTTGAAAATCATAATTCCTTTGCATTTGAGCTCTGGATTAGTTAGTTGTTTCCATAATCCAATGTCTTTGCATTGTTACCTCCTCTGGTTGTGTGCCGATGCTCACATCAGCTCTGTTATGGACCGACAGATCCTTTAATGGATTTTATCCGACATCGTCCTCCATATTCAATAACCTTGTAAGACTTCCCTTGGATACGTAATGCCTTTGGTAAATTGTATCATCTACTTGCTCAACCTTGCTCTACTTTCGAGCTGGTGGTATCTACTATTGAAGCTTGGGGTATATGTTTCCATGATGCCCCGATGGATTAAATGTTGGGGAACGTAGTAATTTCAAAAATTTTCCTACGATCACGCAAGATCATGGTGATGCATAGCAACGAGATGAGAGTGTTGTCTACGTACCCTCGTGACCAGACAGCGAGCGTTGACGCAAGCGTAGAGGAAGTAGTCGTACTTCTTCCCGATCCAACCGATCCAAGTACCGAGCGTCGGGCACCTCCGAGTTCTGCACACGTTCAGCTCGATGGCGTCCCTCGAACTCCGATCCAGCCGAGTGTTGAGGAGAGTTTAAATCGACCTGACGGCGTGGTGGCGATGATGATGTTCCACCGGCGCGAGGGCTTCGCCTAAGCTCCGCAGCGGTATATTCGAGGTGTAGTTTGGTGGAAGGGGCACCGCTTTGCGGCTAAGGAGCGATCCGTAGATCAACTTGTGTGTCTATAGGGTGCCCCCTGCCCCCGTATATAAAGGAGCAAGGGAGGGAGGAGGCCGGCCCTATGTTTGGTGCGCCAAGGGGAGTCCTACTCCCACCGGGAGTAGGATTCCCCTTTTCCTAGTCCAACTAGGAATCCTTCCATGTAGGGGGAGGAAGGGAGAAGGAAGTGGAGGAGTAGGAAGGTGGCCGGCCCCCTTTTCCCTAGTCAATTCGGACTAGAGGGAGGGGGCAGCAGCCTTTTCCTCTTCCCACTAAAGCCCATCAAGGCCCATTACTTCTCCGTAACTACCGGTACTCGAAAAATACCGAATCACTCGGAACCTTTCCGAACTCGAATATAGTCGTCAATATATCGATCTTTACGTCTCGACCATTTGAGACTCCTCGTCATGTCCCGATCTCATCCGGGACTCGAACAACCTTGGTACATCAATATCATATAAACTCATAATAAGCATCATCGAAGCGTTAAGCGTGCGGACCCTACGGGTTCGAGAACTATGTAGACATGACCGAGACACCTCTCTGGTCAATAACCAATAAGCGGGACCTGGATGCCCATATTGGCTCCTACATATTCTCGAAGATCTTTATCGGTCGGACCGCATAACAACATCGTTGTTCCCTTTGTCATCGGTATGTTACTTGCCCGAGATTCGATCGTCGGTATCAATACCTAGTTCAATCTCGTTCTTGGCAAGTCTCTTTTCTCGTTCCGTAATACATCATCTCACAACTAACACATTTAGTTGCAATGCTTGCAAGGCTTATGTGATGTGCATTACCGAGAGGGCCGAGATACCTCTCCGACAATCGGAGTGACAAATCCTAATCTCGAAATATGCCAACCCAACATGTACCTTCGAGACACCTGTAATGTACCTTTATAATCACCCGATTCGTTGTGACGTTTGGTAGCACCAAAGTGTTCCTCGGGCAAGCGGGAGTTGCATAATCTCATAGTCATAGGAACATGTATAAGTCATGAAGAAAAGCACTAGCAACAAACTATACGATCAGGTGCTATGCTAATGGAATGGGTCATGTCAATCAGATCATTCAACCAATGATGTGATCCCGTTAATCAAATAACAACTCCTTGTTCATGGTTAGGAAACATAACCATCTTTGATTAACGAGCTAGTCAAATAGAGGCATACTAGTGACACTCTGTAGGTTTATGTATTCACACATGTATTATGTTTCCGGTTAATACAATTCTAGCATGAATAATAAACATTTATCATGATATAAGGAAATAAATAATAACATTATTATTGCCTCTAGGGCATATTTCCTTGAGTCTCCCACTTGCACTAGAGTCAATAATCTAGTTCACATCGCCATGTGATTTAACATCAATAGTTCACATCTCTATGTGGTTAACACCCATAGTTCACATCGACATGTGACCAACACCCAAAGGGTTTACTAGAGTCGATAATCTAGTTCACATCGCTATGTGATTAACACCCAAAGAGTACTAAGGTGTGATCATGTTTTGCTTGTGAGATAATTTTAGTCAGCAGATCATCACATTCAGAGCCGTAAGTATTTACAAATTTCTATGTCTACAATGCTCGCACGCGGAGCTACTCTAGCTAATTGCTCCCACTTTCTATATGTATCCAGATTGAGACTCGAGTCATCTAGATTAGTGTTAAAACTTGCATCGGCGTAACCTTTTACGGCGAACCTTTTTACTTCCATAATCGAGAAATATATCCTTATTCTACTAAGGATAATTTTGACCGCTGTCCATTGATCTACTCCTAGATCTCTATTGCACTCCTTGCCAATCTCGGTGGTAGGGTATGCAATAGATCAGTACACAACATGACATACTTTATAGAACCTATGGCTGATGCATAGGGAATGACTTTCATTCTCTTTCTATCTTCTGCCGTGGTCGGGTTTTGAGTCTTACTCAATCTCACTCCTTGTAACACAGGCAAGAACTCTTTCTTTGACTGTTCCATTTTGAACTACTTCAAAATCTTGTCAAGGTATGTATTTATTGAAAAACTTATCAAGCGTCTTGATCTATCTCTATAGATCTTGATGCTCAATATATAAGCAGCTTCACGAGGTCTTTCTTTGAAAAACTCCTTTCAAATACTCCTTTATGCTTTGCGAATAATTCTACATTATTTCGATCAACAATATGTCATTCACATATACTTATCGAAATCTTGTAGTGCTCCCACTCACTTTCTTGTAAATCTGAGGCTTCTCCAAAGTCTGTAAAAAAAACATATGCTTTGATCAAATCATCAAGCATATATTCCAACTCGAGATGCTTGCACCAGTCCATAGATGGATCATTGGAGCTTGCACATTTTGTTAGCTCCTTTAGGATTGACAAAACCTTCGGTTGCATCATATACAACTCCTCTTTAATAAATCCATTAAAGAATGTAGTTTTGACATCCATTTGCCAGATTTCATAAAATGTGGCAATTGCTAACATGATTCGGACGGACTTTAAGCATCGCTACTGATTGAGAAAATCTCATTGTAGTCAACACCTTGAACTTGTCAAAACCTTTTTGCGACAAGTCGAGCTTTGTAGATAGTAACACTACTATCAACATCTGTCTTCCTCTTGAAAATCCATTTATCTACATGGCTTGCGATCATCGAGCAAGTCAATCAAAGTCCATACTTTGTTCTCATACATGGATCCTATCTCAGATTTCATGGTCTCAAGCCATTTCATGGAATCTGGGCTCATCATCGCTTCCTCATAGTTCGTAGGTTTCATCATGTTCTAGTAACATGACTTCGAAATATGATTACCGCACCACTCAGTGCGGATCTTACTCTGGAAGACCTACGAGGTTTGGTAGTAACTTGATCTGAAGTTTCATGATCATCATCATTAACTTCCTCACTAATTGGTGTAGTAATCACGGAACTGATTACTGTGATGAACTACTTTCCAATTCGGGAGAAGGTACAAATTACCTTATCAAGCTCTTTACTTTCCTCCCACTCACTTCTTTCGAGAGAAACTCCTTCTCTAGAAAGGATCCATTTAACAACGAATGTTTTGCCTTTAGATCTGTGATAGAAGGTGTACCCAACAGTTTCTTTTGGGTATTCTATGAAGGCGCACTTCTCCGATTTGGGTTCGAGCTTATCGGTGAAAACTTTTCACATAAGCATCACAACTCAAACTTTAAGAAACGACGACTTAGGTTTCTTGCTAAACCATAGTTCATACGGTGTCATCTCAGCGGTTTAGATGGTGCCCTATTAAGCGTGAATGCAGCTGTCTCTAATGCATAACCCCAAAGCGATAGTGGTAAATCGGTAAGATACATCATAGATCGCACCATATCAAAATAAAGTACTGATTCTGACGTTCGGACACACCATAATGTTGTGGTGTTCCGGTGGCGTGAGCTGTGAAACTATTCCACATTGTTTTCATTGAAGACCAAACTTCGTAACTCAAATATTCATCTCCACGATCAGATCGCGAAACTTTATTTTCTTGTTGCGATGATTTTCCACTTCACTCTGAAATTCTTTGAACCTTTCAACTATTTCAGACTTATGTTTCATCAAGTAGATATACCCATATCTACTCAAATCATCTTGTGAAGGTTAGAAAATAACGATACTTGCCACGAGCATCAACATTCATTGGATCGCATACATCGGTATGTATTATTTCCAATAAGTCGGTAGCTTGTTCCATTGTTCGGAGAACGGAGTTTTAGTCATCTTGCCCAAAAGGCACGGTTCGCAAGCATCAAATGATTCATAATCAAGTGATTCCAAAAGTCCATCGGCATGGAGTTTTCTTCATCGCTTTACACCAATATGACCTAAGCGGCGGTGCCACAAATAAGTTGCACTATCATTATTAACTTTGCATCTTTTGGTTTCAATATTATGAATATGTGTATCACTATGATCGAGATCCAATGAACCATTTTCATTGGGTGTGTAACCATATAAGGTTTTATTCATGTAAGCAGAACAACAATTTATTCTCTTACTTAAATGAATAACCGTATTGCAATAAACATGATCAAATCATATTTATGCTCAACACCAAATAACACTTATTTAGGTTCCACACTAATCCCGAAAGTATAGGGAGTGTGCGATGATGATCATATCAATCTTGGAACTACTTCCAACACTCATCGTCACTTCCCTTCAACTAGTCTCTGTTTATTCAGTAACTCCTGTTTGAGTTACTAATCTTAGCAACCGAACAAGTATCAAATACTCAGGGCTACTATAAACACTAGTAAAGCACACATCAATAACCTGTATATCAAATATACTTTTGTTCACTTTGCCATCCTTATTATCCACCAAATATTCAGGGCATTTCCGCTTCGGTGACCATTTCCTTTGCGAGTGTAAGCACTTAGTTTCAGGCTTTGGTCCAGCTTTGGGCTTCTTTGCAGGAGTGACAACTTACTTGTCTTTCTACTTGAAGTTCCCTTTCTTTCCTTTGACCTTCTCTTGAAACTAGTGGTCTTGTCAATCATCAACACTTGATGCTCTTTTTCTTGATTTCTACCTTCGTCGATTTCAGCATCACGAAGAGCTTGGGAATTACTTTTGTCATCCCTTGCATATTATAGTTCATCACGAAGTTCTACTAACTTGGTGATGGTGACTAGAAAATTCTGTCAATCACTATCTTATCTGGAAGATTAACTCCCACTTGATTCAAGCGATTGAAGTACCGGACAATCTGAGCACATGCTCACTAGTTGAGCGATTCTCCTCCATCTTTTAGCTATAGAACTTGTTGGAGACTTCATATCTCTCAACTCGGGTATTTGCTTGAAATATTAACTTCAATTCTGGAACATCACATATGGTCCATGGCGTTCAAAACGTCTTTGAAGTCCCGATTCTAAGCCGTTAAGCATGGTGCACTAAACTATCAAGTAGTCATCATATTGAGCTAGCCAAGCGTTCATAACGTCATATCTGCTCATATTGAGCTAATAAACGTTCATAACGTGCGCATCTGCTCCTGCAATAGGTCTGTCACCTAGCGGTGCATTAAGGACATAATTCTTCTGCGCAGCAATGAGGATAAACCTCAGATCACGGATCCAATCCGCATCTTTGCTACTAACATTTTCAATACAATTTTCTCTAGGAACACATATAAAAACACAGGGGAAGCAACAACGCGAGCTATTGATCTACAACATAATCTGCAAAATACTACGGGACTAAGTTCATGATAAATTAAAGTTCAATTAATCATATTACTTAAGAACTCCCACTTAGAAAAATATCCCTTCAATTCTCTAAGTGATTGCGTGATCCATATCAACTACACCATGACCGATCATCACGTGTGATGGAGTAGTTTCAATGGTGAACATCAATATGTTGATCATATCTACTATATGATTCACGCTCGACCTTCGGTCTCCGTGTTCGAGGTCATATCTTATATGCATAGCTCGTCAAGTATAACCTGAGTATTCTGCGTGTGCAACTGTTTTGCACCGTTGTATTTGAGCGTAGAGCCTATCACACCGATCATCACGTGGTGTCTCGGCCACGAAGAACTTTCATAGCGGTGCATACTCGGGAGAACACTTCTTGATAATTTAGTAAGGGATCATCTTATAATGCTACCGTCAATCAAAGCAAAATAAGATGCATAAAGGATTAACATCACATGCAATCAATATAAGTGATATGATATGGTCATCATCATCTTGTGCTTGTGATCTCCATCTCCGAGCACCGTCATGATCACCATCGTCACCGGTAGCGACACCTTGATCTCCATCGTAGCATCGTTGTCGTCTCGCCAATCTTATGCTTCTCGACTATCGCTACCGCTTAGTGATAAAGTAAAGCATTACAGAGCGATTGCATTGCATACAATAAGCGACAACCATATGGCTCCTGCCGATTGCCGATAACTTTGGTTACAAAACATGATCATCTCATACAATAAAATTCAGCATCATGTCTTGACCATATCACATCACAACATGCCCTGCAAAAACAAGTTAGGCGTCCTCTACTTTGTTGTTGCAAATTTTACGTGGCTGCTACGGGCTGAGCAAGAACCGTTCTTACCTCGCATCAAAACCACAGCGATACTTCGTCAAATAGACTCCGTTTAACCTTCTCAAGGACGGGCGTATGCACTCAGTTCAACTAAAGTGAGAGAGCAGACACCGCCGGTCACCTTTAAGCAGCGAGTGCTCACAGCGGTGAAACCAGTCTCGCGTAAGCGTCTGGCGTAATGTCGGTCGGGCGCTTCATCTCACAATACCGCTGAACCAAAGTATGACATGCTGGTAGGCAGTATGACTTGTATCGTCCACAACTCACTTGTGTTCTACTCGTGCACATGACATCAACGCATAAAACCAGGCTCGGATGCCCTTTGTTGGGGAGCGTAGTAATTTCAAAAATTTTCCTACGATCACGCAAGATCATGGTGATGCATAGCAGCGAGATGAGAGTGTTGTCTCGTACCCTCGTAGACCAGCAGCGAAGCGTTGGCGCAGCGTAGAGGAAGTAGTCGTACTTCTTCCCGATCCAACGATCAAGTACCGAGCGTCGGCACCTCCGAGTTCTGCACACGTTCAGCTCGATGGCGTCCCTCGAACTCCGATCCAGCCGAGTGTTGAGGAGAGTTTAAATCGACCTGACGGCGTGGTGGCGATGATGATGTTCCACGGCGCGGGCCGCCTAAGCTCCGCAGCGGTATATTCGAGGTGTAGTTTGGTGGAAGGGGCACCGCACTGCGGCTAAGGAGCGATCCGTAGATCAACTTGTGTGTCTATAGGGTGCCCCCTGCCCCGTATATAAAGGAGCAAGGGAGGGAGGAGGCGGCCCTATGTTTGGTGCGCCAAGGGAGTCCTACTCCCACCGGAGTAGGATTCCCCTTTCCTAGTCAACTAGGAATCCTTCCATGTAGGGGAGGAAGGAGAAGGAAGTGGAGGAGTAGGAAGGTGGCGGCCCCTTTCCCTAGTCAATTCGGACTAGAGGGAGGGGCGCAGCAGCCTTTTCCTCTTCCCACTAAAGCCCATCAAGGCCCATTACTTCTCCCGTAACTACCGGTACTCCAAAAATACCGAATCACTCGGAACCTTTCCGAACTCGAATATAGTCGTCCAATATATCGATCTTTACGTCTCGACCATTTGAGACTCCTCGTCATGTCCCGATCTCATCCGGGACTCGAACAACCTTGGTACATCAATATCATATAAACTCATAATAAGCATCATCGAAGCGTTAAGCGTGCGGACCCTACGGGTTCGAGAACTATGTAGACATGACCGAGACACCTCTCGGTCAATAACCAATAGCGGGACCTGGATGCCCATATTGGCTCCTACATATTCTCTGAAGATCTTTATCGGTCGAGACCGCATAACAACATCGTTGTTCCTTTGTCATCGGTATGTTACTTGCCGAGATTCGATCGTCGGTATCAATACCTAGTTCAATCTAATTCTTGGCAAGTCTCTTTTCTCGTTCCGTAATACATCATCTCACAACTAACACATTTAGTTGCAATGCTTGCAAGGCTTATGTGATGTGCATTACCGAGAGGGCCAGAGATACCTCTCCGACAATCGGAGTGACAAATCCTAATCTCGAAATATGCCAACCCAACATGTACCTTCGGAGACACCTGTAATGTACCTTTATAATCACCCGATTCGTTGTGACGTTTGGTAGCACCAAAAGTGTTCCTCGGGCAAGCGGGAGTTGCATAATCTCATAGTCATAGGAACATGTATAAGTCATGAAGAAAAGCACTAGCAACAAACTATACGATCAGGTGCTATGCTAATGGAATGGGTCATGTCAATCAGATCATTCAACCAATGATGTGATCCCGTTAATCAAATAACAACTCCTTGTTCATGGTTAGGAAACATAACCATCTTTGATTAACGAGCTAGTCAAGTAGAGGCATACTAGTGACACTCTGTAGGTTTATGTATTCACACATGTATTATGTTTCCGGTTAATACAATTCTAGCATGAATAATAAACATTTATCATGATATAAGGAAATAAATAATAACATTATTATTGCCTCTAGGGCATATTTCCTTCATTAAACCTATGCCTTCCTTAATATTTGTGAACTCGGAAGTTCCCACGAGTCATACTCTTCTGGTATTTTGCCAGATAAAATTTCAACAATACAACTTCATCGAACGCGAGAAGTGGATTGAAGGTTATGCATTGGAGAAGTGGGAGTCGACCTTGAACTTTATGTTCATGCCCATGGACACGATGTACATCTTCTCATCGAAGCTTCTTTTAAAATTAATTATTCCCTTGATATAAGTTCATCTTATATCTGGGTGCAACCTTTACAATCGTGGTTCCGACCATGTTCTCCTTTAAATACCATTTTCGATGCAAGTGTAAGCACTTGTCTTACGTGGATCAATACCCGGTACAACCTCTACTTTGGTATCGTCGAGTAATACCCCCGGTATCTCGAGATTATCTTGGAACGCATAACTTCCTATGAGTTCTTCATCAAGTACTACATTCACACTGATTACAATTTTTCATGGACTCTGAGTTGTTAATCACTCAAAGACACCGATAACTGAACCGAGTCCGCACTACGGTTCAACAACTCTTCAGTAAGCTTCTATAAGTACGAGTTTGTACCCAAAACACCATTCCTAGCCTGTTTGACTATATCATTGTCGTGATGATTCTAACTATGCTACCTGGTCCTTATTCTCGGAGCACCAATTTGCGACGATAGCTAAGCTTACGTCGATTTTCCTCGTCATACCCTTTCACCTTAAACAACAAGCTTGAGTTCGAGTTGGTGTTGTACCCTTGGTTCCAATAACCTTTCTGTTCACCATTCATTTGACTTGATGTCATCGTCGATTTATTACATCTTCGAGGAGTCTCTCGACAAAATTTGTCATGATCATGATCAACATTCTGAGTTCCTCCAGGATATCAATTGAATTCATGATGAGAAATACCATCCTTGCCCCTCGATGATTTGTGTTATCATCGGCAACGTTCTTGCCTTCCCTTCAACACAAACTTGTTCATGTTTTGTGTTGTACCTTGAGATCCTTGTTATCCAACTTATGTTATATTCTACCTTGGAGTATTGCTATCTTTTATGTCAAGAATGTCATGGGAAATTCTCCACCCTTAAGAATTCTTGATACAAGTGATACTTATTAACATCACCATTCTTTTCTTGGTCCCCGTGTTGTTTCTAACCGGAATACCGACAATTGGTCTGTGATGTGTAAATTCTAAACTTCTAGCAACCCTATTGCTTTGAAGTTATTGGTCTATAGTTTCTTTCTACGTCTATGGCCTATTGAATCATCATTCGAACATTGATCGTGTTACCTAGCCCATATTTCGGGTGCACATTTCAACCAATGTTTAGATGTGTATGTTTTCCTTGAGCATACCTCATTAAGTCATTTGATCTAGCTAATGTTATCTCCTTGTTCACATAATTGTGGAAATCCATGTTTTGGGAATCTCGATGAGTTGCCGCTGAGTCCATCAGCCACCTCCTCATCCTCTTCTTAGTTTAATGATGAACCCTTGTTCGGAACTCGCTTCCATAGTTCATTTCCCGAGAATCATATAATGTCATCTCGTTGATTGTGTTGCACCTCTTCTTCTCGGGCATCCCGAGTCTGAGGTATCCCGACACCAATTAGATCTAAACCTCAATCAGATATGATGGTTGGAACATATTTTCAAGAGTTATAACATTGGTCCCTATATGCCCCGGTAAGGTGATGTCATGCCTAGCACGCCTGACCAGGGGACCAAGTGTTATAGTTTCCTTTTTAACAAGGATAGTCATTTGCCATGAGGAAACGGAATGCCTTGTTTAATAAGTTCATCCTGATGGATCCTTTGTGTATCCAAAATCCGACCTTTGCTTGAAAACCATGTCAATGTTATCTCGAAGCATGTTTGTGGTACTCCTATTTTCAACAAGAACATTTGAAGCCCAATGCTAAATGTTTCTTTCTTATTTATCCTAACACCGTTGTATGGGTAATGTCATGAAATTCCCTCCCCTACCTAGAGTTTTCTACATTATATCCTGTCCTGGATATCATTCTCTACTTGTCCTTGGTAAGGATATACCCTTGAAATATGTGTTTAAACACATTTTCATTTCCATTGTTCTGTTTAAACCTGATAATCACCTTTCCTTCCCATTGGCTTGTTTAAACCTTCTTGTGATCTATATAATATAAGCAGTAATAATTCCCTGCTTATGTGAACACCTCGGTGTACAACCACATCGATAAGACCCGTTACTTTTGTTGATGACATTTCGGTGACCGTCGATGGGCGAGAACTTTGCCCTCTTGGTCGCCTCGTTTCAGCGAGCGGGAAAATAGTTCTCATCGCCCTCGCCCTTGGTACCGGCGTTGTTGCCGACATAATTGACAGGCTACCCGTTGACATGCCTTGCTATCATGACCGAGCAAGATGTCACGCTCCTTCTACTTTTAACCCACATGGTGGGCCCATAACCACAGTTCCACAGGATCGAAACTGACTCTTACAGTACATCCTGTTTTGAAGTTATCCTTAACTTCGTTTCATATGTAATTTGCGAGCCACCTTCCTAGTGATCAATCCTGGTATCGGACACAATACTTATTCCGTTGCTCACGAACCCCTTTCACACTCGTTTTGAGCAATGAGCGATTGCCTATCCGCTTGAAACTTCTTATTGCACCGTCTTACTTTGCTCTCGATGTGTTTCATTTGTTCAACTCAAGAGATACTCATATGTTCATTCTTGGGTTACCCCCGGATGATTTTCCTTATAACATCCTACCGTGGTAGAGCTGCCTTACCTATTAAGTAAATGCGATGGAGTTCCCGAAGAAAGGGCGACAACTTCATCATGATGCATTGGAATAAAGAATTGAAGACATCAGCGAAAGGATTAACTTCTTGAGAAGATCCGTTAGAATATCGTAACGAACTTTCCCCCTTACTCCCCGTCTTAAATCTCGGGACGAGATTTCTTGTAGTGGAGGAGAATTGTGACGCCCGGATAATCAAGCTACAGTAATTCCTTGCTAATGATGCCACGTCACCTCCCTTATTGTTGATAATCGCGTTAGTTCAGAAACCAATTCAAATTCAAAATTCAAATTATGGCAAACTACAAAAGTTTTTAAATATTGGAGCTAAAATGTTTGGGTTCTTGCAAATAGTCCTTACTAAATGTTGGTGGAGAAACCCCACTTTTATAAAGTGTTTAAAATTCTGAAATGAGCAAAACAGTAACAAAACCAATTATTTAAAAGCTTTTGAAATATTAAACACTTACAAACTATTTTATTTTAGGTGCCAAGTTAATTGTGGTGGTGGCATATTTGTTAATACTAATTTAGGTACGACTAATGTATTTTATAAAACTAAGCTATTTGAAATATAAAATTAACACAACAAGGAAAAGAAAATAAGAAAAGGGGAAAGACTAGAACAAAAAAATAAAAAGACAACCCCCCCCATCGGGCCTCGGCCCAACAGCCGACAATTCGCCAGCCGCCCACCCGGTCCCCCCTTATCCCCCACCCGGCCAAACCCTAATCCACCACCACCCCCACTTCCCCGATCCTGGATCTGGATCGGGATCGCCCGACCAGGCGCCAACCGCCGACGCCGGAGCCGCCTCGCCGGCCCTCGTCCTCGTCCTCGCACCCGTCCCCTCTCCCTCATTGTGCTCCTCGCCTCGCCGACGCAGCCGTGCCAGGGCGCCCCAGCGACGCCGCCCCCACGCTCGGCTTCTTCCTCGGCCACCGTCGCTGCCTCGCCATCGCGGACCTCCCGACCACCATCGAGCCGCTGCCATTCCCCCTCGGCCCCAGTGAGCCCGCCTCGCTCCTCCCTCTCCCTCGCGCTCGCGCTAAGTCGCCGTGGTCCCCGCCGATCTCGCCCGCGGTTGGCCAGCGCTTCAAGTCGATGCGATGCACTCACCGCGCCGTGTTCGCGCCCGGCTTCAGCGTGGCGCGCCTGTTCGCCCATCCGCGAACCGCTCAGCCCTCCGTCTTGGGTTGCCGCTAGCCCCATTGCGGCCGCGTTCCGCCAGGCGGCGCCCGCGCCTCGACGACCTCGCACCGCACCAGGGCGCGTGCCTCGCGCCGTGGTGCCCTTGCCCACCTCCGCGCCTGGCGATTCGCGAGCCCGCTCGCCTCGACCTAATCGCTCCCGGCGTCCCGACCTAGCCACGCGCCCCTGGCTCCCTCGTCGCCGATGGCCTCGCCCCCCCCCCGCTCGGCGCAGCTCCCCTCGGGCATGGGCGCCCGCTCCGTTAACCACCGCTCGGTGGCGGATGGGCCCTTGCCAAGCAGGCCCCACCGCCCTCCCTTTTCTAACAAAAAAGAAAAAGAGAATAAATATATATATATATAATAAATAATTAATAATAAAAATAATTAAATAATTAATTAAGTAACTTAATTAACTCGATTAAATTAACCAATTATGTTTAATTAACCTAATGACTAATTAACCTAATTAAACTCACATTAATTAACTAACGATGTATGATGACAGGACCCACATGTCGGTGACGATCAACACCTCTGTTGGCTCGCGGCGTCATCTTGGCGTCATGATGGCGTCGAGAAACACTGTTCTGGATAATGTTGTTTTAAAATAATTAAATAATTCTAAAAATAATTTAAAATCTTTTAAAATTAATATAAAATAATCCGTAGCTTGGATGAAAATAATTTATACATGAAAGTTGCTCAGAACAACGAGACGAATCCGGATACGCAACCCGTTCGTCCGCCACACACCCCTAACATATCAAACTCGCAACTTTCCCCTCGGCTCCTCTGCTTCAAAACGCGAAACAGGGATACTTTCCCGGATGTTTCCCCCCTTCACCGGTATCACCTCATACTGCGTTAGGGCACGCCTAGCATCACGCTTTGCTTTGTCATGCATCTGTTTGCTTAAATATTCATTGTTTCTTCCCCCTCTTCTTCCACTAGACACCGAGACCGACGCCGCTGCTTTGCCCGGTTCGACTACGGAGTTGGCGACCCCTCTCTCTTGCGAGCAACCAGCAAGCCCCCTTTGATCACCGGATATCGCCTACTCTTCTCTATCTGCTTGCATTAGAGTAGTGTAGCATATTCTTGCTTTCGATTAATCTTATCTTTCTTTGCATAGCTTTGTCCTTGTTACTCTTGTTGTTACCTTTACCTTTATCCTCTTGCTTAGTATAGGATGCTAGTGTTCCATCGGTGGCCCTACACTCTTGTCCGTCGCCATGCTATATATCACGCCCAATATGCGACCCTATCCAAAAGGAACTCGAAGGTCCCACCAAGGATAGACCCGCATATTGAAACGCTTTACAAGGTGGATATCATTACATCAACATTACATAATAGTGGGGTACATACATAAGGCACGAATGCCACAAGAATACATCAACATCATATACAAGATCAACATCCGACTACGGATGAAACATAAACAAAACTCAAACAATATCCACCACCTAGCCCGGGCTGCCGACCGGAACCTATCCCCGATCGAAGAAGAAGCGGAAGAAGAACTCCAACACAAGCAAACATCGCTCTCGCGTCATGATCATCGCAAACCTGTACACTGCAATCTGTTGGTGTAGTAATCAGTGAGCCACGAGGACTCAACAATCCCATTACCATGGGTATCAAGACTAGCAAGCTTAAAGGGAAAGGAAGGGGTAAAGTGGTGAGGTTGCGGCGGCTAAGCATATATGGTGGCTAACCAACGCAAATGAGGCGAGAAGAGAAACAAAGGCGATGCGTCAACTAGTAATGATCAAGAAGTGATCACGAACTCCTACTTATGTCGGACATAACCCGAAACCGTGTTCTCCTCTCGATCAACCCGAAAAGAGACACTCACGATTACGCATTACGGTTGGTGTATTTTAGAAGAGTTTGCTTGAGTTTACTACAACCGGATATTAACAAATTCCCATCGCCACATAACCGCGACACGGCTCTCGAAAGTTTATACCTGCGGGGTGTCCCAACAAGCCCATGATAAGCTCTCGCGATCAACGAAGGATATTCCTTCTCCCGGAAGACCCGATCGGTCTCGAATCCGGCTACAAGACATTTCGACAACAATAAAACAAGACCAGCAAAGCCGCCCGATGCACCGACAATCCCGATAGGAGCTGCACATATCTCGTTCTCAGGGCAACACCGGATGAGACTAGCTATGAGTAAAACCAAACCTCGGGTTGCCTCAAGGTGGCCCGCAGGCAGCTCGGTTTGGGGCAACACTTAGACAAGCATTGGCCCGGGGGGGGGGCTAAATAAAGATGACCCTTGGGTTAATTACTCCCAAGGAAAATGTAGGTGGTGGTGAGGCAAATGGTAAAACCAAGGTTGGGTCTTGCTGGAGGAGTCTTATTCAAAGCGAACTGTCAAGGGGGTCCCATAAATCACCCGACCGCGTTAGGGACGCAAAATCCGGGAACATAATACCGATATGACGGAAACTAGGGCGGCAAGAGTGGAACAAAACACCAGGCATAAGGCCGAGCCTTCCACCCTTTACCAAGTATATAGATGCATTGATTAAACAGTAGATATTGTGATATCCCAACAAGTAAACATGTTCCAACAAGGAACAACATCTCCATGTTCCAACAAGGAACAAACTTCATCTTCACCTGCAACTAGCAACGCTATAAGAGGGGCTGAGCAAAGCGGTAACATAGCCAAACAACGGTTTGCTAGGAAAGGTGTCAAAGGTTAGAGCCTAGTTTGCATGCTTGTGCTAGTCACCACAGAGATCAAAAATATACATGGCATACACCCCTGTGAAGATGGCATGGCATATTACAAAACACATGTAGGACTCAAGTTCATAGGGTGCACACATCAATCATGGCAAAAATGACAAAAGTGCATGTTCAGATAAGAATCTGAAACTAACATCACATAGCCCTCTTCTAACAGCATTTCTTGCATCAAGATGAGCTCGAAAGAAAATGATGCAATGAGATGAAATGATGTACTCGTCGAGACGAACAATTTGACATATTACACGCACGAAACGGAGCAATATGCAGAGAGTTACAACAGGTCAAACATGGCATGATTATGCAATAATTTTAGGACTTAGGCGTTTTCGGGGAAGGGGAAAATCAACCTGCGAGCACGGATTACGATGCACGTCGGGATCTCGCCGGAGATGCGTCGGGGACACCGGAGACGGGCGGATCCGGCCGGGGAGCGCCGGATCCGGGGCTGGCGGAGGAGCTCCGGCGGAGGAGGAGCTCCGGAGGAGGCACGGCGAGGCCGGCAAGGCGGCGGCGAGGAGGAGGCGGCGCGCGGTGCTGCTCGGCGGCGGGCGGGCGCGAGGCGCGGCAAGACTCGGGCGGCGGCGCGCCAGCGCCGCCAGGCCATGGAGCGCAGCTGGTGCACGGCTGCGAGAGGGCGGCGGCGGCTCTCGGTGGCGGGCGGGGACGACAGTGGTGGCGGCGGGCGGCGGCGGCGTATCTGAGCCAGCAGCGAACTGCTGCGAGCTGCGGGCGGGCGATGGCGCGAGAACCGCCGGCGCCCGTGGCGCTCCGTTAGCCCGGGAGGCGGCGGCGCTGAGGTGGCGGCGTCCTATTGGACGGGGTGATGGCGGACATGTCGGCGCGGTCCGGACGTGTCCGTCAATGGTGGGAGGGTTTTTAGGGTTTGAGGAATTCATCCGCAATTTGGGAGAGAGGCATATTTATAGGTAGAGGGAGCTAGGAGAGTCCAAATGAGGTGCGGTTTTCGCCACACGATCATGATCGAACGACCGAGAGCATGGAGGGAGTTTGTTGGGTTTGGGCCACTTTGGAAGGGTGTTGGGCTGCACACAAAGAGGCTTTTACGGTTACCGGTTAACCGTTGGAGTACCAAACGACCTTCAAATGGCACGAAACTTGACAGGCGGTCTACCGGTGCTATACCAAGGCCGCTTGACAAACCTCGGGCCATTCCGAGAACGTTTAACACCCGCACACGAAAAGAGGGAAAAAGGGGGCGCCGGGGGACATAGGAGTGCCGGATTGCAAAACGAACAACGGAGAAAATGCTCGGATGCATCAGACGAACCCGTATGCAGAATGAAATGCACATGACGACATGATATGAAATGCAGATGATGACATGGCAAAGTGCAACACGCAAGCACATGACATGGCAACGACGGCGAATAACTGACGGACACTGGCGCATCGAATCCGGCGTTACACTATACTCTTGGGTTGTGATCACCGGAGGTGATCACGGGCATATCTATATACTTTACACTATTACATTACGAGATCTTGTTAGGAGATGGGGCTGAAAGGACGGTGGCTCCATCCGGTAGAGGTGGGCTGGGTTCCGACGGCCCCGATTGTTACTTGGAGGACTTGATCTACTCTCTTTTACATCTTTGCAAGGCGGAGGCTGCGAGCGTAGTCTTCGACATGATTAGCTATCCCCTCTTATTACGGCATTCTGCAGATTCGGTCCACCGATATGGCCCTTTACACATATATCCATGCATATGTAGTGTAGCTCCTTGCTTGCGAGTAGTTTGGATGAGTACTCACGGTTGCCTTGTTCCCCTTTTTCCCTTTCTTTACCCGATTGCTGCAACAGACGATGGAGCCGGGGCGAGGCATACCGTCGATGGCGACTACTACTGGGGGCGCCTACTACTACTACCCGATTGCCTTTACCACGGTTTGAGGCTTGCGGCGCAATCTTACCCTTCTAGATTCTTTAGGAAGTGGCTAAGATTGAGGAGGGTGTTAGGCATATAGCTTCAGTATTTACATGTGTATCTTTGTAACGTTGTATATCACCTCATTATATATATGTGATAGGTCACCCTAGAGGATTGCATATTCGACCGTCCTCCTCTGGCTGTCTTTCAAATATTACGATGCTGATTAATGGCAATCCGGATGACGAAGCGATCCACGGGGGTTATCTTTGTGTTCTTTGGCTCTAACTGATTGCACAGAGTGCTCGAAATGCAGACCACTTGTCTCGCGTAGAAATCTTGAGGCTGAGTATAAAGTTGTGGCCAATGCCACTTCGGAGATTATCTGGGTACAGTCTTTGCTCCGGGAGTTGGGTATATCCCAATCACAGCCTCTTGTCCTTTGGTGTGATAACATCGGTGCTACATACCTTTTTGCAAATCCGGTATTCCATGCCCGAACGAAACACATTGAAGTTGACTATCACTTTGTGCGTGAACGTGTCTCTCAGAAGCAACTACAGATCATGTTTATTTCTTCTAAGGATCAACTTACCGACATCTTCACCAAGCCATTGCCTTTACCACAGTTTGAGGCTTGCAGGCGCAATCTTACCCTTCTAGATTCTTTAGGAAGTGGCTAAGATTGAGGAGGTGTTAGGCTGTATAGCTTCAGATTTACATGTGTATCTTTGTAACGTTGTATATCACCTCATTATATATATGTGATAGGTCACCCCTAGAGGGTTGTGCCGGTTCCCCCAAAACCTATTGTCTTACAGGAGGAGACGTTATGTCGACTACGAAGGTGTATGCGACGACTTCATCAATCTTGAGATGATGTATCATCTTAGTTTTTTGGAAGCGCTCATAGAATAAGGTGTGCGTGTGTGCGTTCGCAGAGATGAATGCATACGCGTATGTATGAGCGTCTACGTTTGTATCCTATGCCGATGTGTGTAGATTGGCAAGGTATATTAGTTTATATTTTTCTTGTCCTTTTTTTAACTTTGACATTTCCACTGCTTTATTTAAGAAACAATTACCACTACTCGCCACGTCTCTCTGCACGTGAGCCGTGTCTTTCTCCTATCCGTTATACGTACGTAGTGAGAATCTGAGATTGTCCGTAGATTGAAAATTTTAATGCTATAATAACCTCCTGATCTAGCCTGCAAATCAACCAAAATGTAGTTGCCATGTCTGAGCAAATTGACCTGAAATTTGACGTGTTTTTCTTTTTTTTCGCGGGTAAAAAATTGACGTGTTAATTAAATTCCACAGAGGATCTCGTTAAGTCTCTCTCCCTGAAATACTCGCTAGACAAAACACAAAAAAGGTTTTATGTACTGTGGCAAAATTTAAGGTTCTTGCTCTGGCTCATAAAATTCAATTCTGTTTGGCTCAGTTGGGGTAGGTTCTGTCTAATGTTTACATGGGCCCACGGTGCAGAGACCCTAGCAGGCATGATGCGAGGCCACCCCCACCCTTTGCTTTGCCTGTAAAAAGCAGCAGTTGGCAACTGGCACGGCTGCAGCCTCGACTCCTTGACCCACTTCCTTGAACTATATATGATAAAAGAAGCTGCAGGCACCAATAAGTTTTCATCGCAGGCTTTTTACCGGTCCTTTTAGGTGAATTTATTGAACACTCATTCAGTCAATCATGCACTACCAGTACCAGGCCATCACCTTCATTCACACCCCCCTAAAAAATGATTAATGAAAGTGAGATTAACACTCAAATCATACAGCTGCAAAGTCTGCCTACTGATGTTAAAAGATAATGTGGTGATGAGTTCCAGAAGAAAGAATAATCACTTTGGCACTGCCATGAGCCATGCTGGTTAAGAAGAGCACATGAACCCTACCTGTTCTATATTTAAATGGCTTTATGTGAGGCTCCAAAGTGCTCCTAAAGAGGAAAATGTTCAGATCTCATGTTCCCATGAGGTAGGTATGCTTGAATCTTGCAATCTGTTTGCACTGTTTGATTGGAGAAAGGGGGATAAACAACTCCACCAGAAAAACAAAACACAGACAGGGCCATGGAAATGGCATGATTCCACCATTAGTTTATGAGCTAAACCACACTTGATTAACATATTTACCATACCACTAATGGAAAAATTGGGAGTACAGTTTGGGGACCCCATCTGTTTGTCCCCTGCTCTCTCCATCTCACAAAAAAACACTGATTTGTTTTATATGTGGGAAGCCATACCAGGATTTGTACCTATGATTGGCTCTCCTCATACAAATATGTGGCATGGAATAGTCACACAGACAAGCTGTCAGCCTAGTAAGAGGAATGCATTGATGAATCAGCACGCAGCAGCACTCACTTTCTGAGCACTGGAATGCAGTAAAAAAACTGAAACAAGAACACAATTGTAAAGAAACAAAACGAAAATCCATTTTGGTTGATTTTTTCATATTTTCAGTCTCTCATATCCACAAAGATCTCATCGAAAAGCCCTCGGAGAAGGGAAAGGGGGGAAATAAATAAATAAATAGCTAAAATGAAGAAGGGGAGACAAAATTGTGAAGAGGAAGATGACTCCCCCCTCCCATCAGCACACACCCTCCTCTCTTCTTTCAGAGTTCAAGAAGCTTATTGTTGCTGCCCACATTCCTCTAACCGTCACAATGCTCGATAATTACTGTTGCACCACAACTTCGTTTCCATGATGATCGATGGATGGGCTTTCGGGGTAAGAAAGATCGACGATAACTCAATGAACAAGCCGAGAGCAGCACCAAGCTATATATGTACGGCGCATCAGATCGGCGATGCGCTTAGCCTTCTCCTCTTGGAAGCTGGAGTGGAGGCCTGACCGTTGCTGCTACTGTTGTTGTTCGACGTCGATGACCCTGGTGTTGTGTCATCATTCCTGAAGCTGAAACATGGCGCATCCAGCACCCCGATAGGGCTCAGCGGCGCTGAAATGCTCGCGCTGAAGTTCCCTCTCTTCTTCACAAACAGCGCATAGCATCCCGCAATCATCTCCTGTAGATGTGATCACATTTCAGAAACAGTGCAATTGCAATGGTGCATCGGTTTGCGTTTTCCATAACTTGAGAAGATAATCACCTTATTTACAGGGATTTCAGATGCTGCAAGGGCACTGCTGAAGACGATGGCCTGATTCTCAGCAAGCGCCCATAGAACCACTGCGGCAGCGATCTCAGAAGGTCTGAATGATAAGAATCTGTAGTCTGTAAATGCACATCACAGGAATGCTCTAGTTAGTAAATCATCACCAGATATTGCCATTGGCAATGTAGGTAAAACTTTTGGTTAACTCATCAAGAACCATGGCCGAACCTTTCACAGTGGCGACTATGAGCTCGGCACACCGTGAGACCAGCATGTAACTGGGTGGCTTCCCTTCATTGAACTTGTCCAAGAAGTAGCACAGGAAAGAGAATGGGGTCACAGAGTGCATCCTCCATTTCAGGGTTTCCATCACAATGAGCTCCATCCTCTTGATATTCCTTGGTTCAAATGCATAGTACTCATCGCAAACCTGCCGTACATTCATCGCATTTTAGCAAAAATATCGAGGGATCATCTGACGATTATCGATTTTACAATGTTGTAACTTCTCCTTCACCTGAAGGTCCACAGGAAGAGGGGCCACGGTCTCCTCCATCTTGACAGCAAGGGATAGGCAAGCAACTGACATCAACTGTTGCATCCAAGACTTGTCATGCTACAACATCAACAAGCAAACAAAAACAAGAAACGCAATGATCAGTAACAGATCAGCTTACACAGCTGTTAGCAATGCAGAAGTTGAGATTCTTACTGGGAGATCAAAGGAGGAGAGGAACCTATCCATGTAGTTCACCGAGAGGCAAAGGGTCAGTGGTCCAAAATTGTAGTGGGAATGGACCTGCAGCACACATGAGAGAAGACACAGGATGAGCAATGGGCAGGTTCCAATTAAAACAAGCTTGTCCGGATCGAGGAAAGGGGGGAGCAGCTGGCTCATTGCTATCTGGTGATGGCGATCGAATTGGCAAAGAAGCCCACAAGATGCAAGGACGCACGGCCAGGACTGGATTTACACAAGAGTCAAACGCACAGTGCGGGCATGCAACAACCTACCTAGAACCAATTAATCCATCACGGAAAAGGAAACTGATTGCGAGGAGCAATAAATCCTAGAGATTTTTCCTTTTTGTTTCTCACCGTACCTTGCAAATCCAATCCATGGCGTCCTTCCTCCAGGAGGACTCGAATCCGCCGTGCCCCAGCCGCTCCACGTAGCCGCCCTTGGGCCGATGATCCATCTCCTTCTCCACCAGCGCCCGCACGACCTCGTCGCTGTCGACCGGGAAGACGGCGCCGACGTCCAGGAAGCCCAGGCCGCCGCCCGCCCCCGCCACCTCGCCGTCGCCGCCGCCGCCGCCCAGGCCGAGGACGCTGTTGCTGTCCTCGCCGCAGAGCAGGGTGGAGGAGGCGCCGAAGCAGAGGATGCCCATCTCAAGATCGCCTGGGAAACGGCGGCCGGCCGACCTCCTCGTCGACTCGTCCTCCTCCTCCGCCGCTCTCGCTTGGGGGGGGGAGCGTTTGGTGGTGGCGCAGGGCTCGGTCCTTGCTCTTGGGGTCTAAAAAATGGTGGCTGCTCTTTTCCCGGGCTGTGGCCTAGATAAAGATGCCCCAATGGAGGAGAAGGCGCCGCTCCTCTCTCCTCTGTACCGGCGTGTGTCTTGGGAAGTGGCAAAGGGAAAGAAAGACAAGATGTGGGGAGAGGGGTGGGTCTCCTGGGGAAGAGAAAGGGGGGAGGGCTTTGGGAGTTTTATAGGGTCTGTGGTTTTAAGGAGAAAATGATCAGGCAATAATTTTCGCAATAGGTTTAGCGGCAGATTTGGGAGCATCCATCGAGCATTTTGCTCCATCCATCCGCACATGAGGCCACACATTGTGGTCGTGATCCCATCACAGCCGTCCATCATTGATGTTGTATTTGTGTGGATGAAATATATTTCTTTTGCGTGGAGTTCAAAAAATAATAGAAGTTACACCGATGATTTTGTACTCGTGTGAACGAAATAATGGCTACTCCGGAAGGAAACGACAATGAAGGAAACTGGAGAGGCATTACTGCCCTCCTGTGAATGATGTGTGTGCGAATAAAGTGGCTTTTACCATCAATTCGCCGGATGGAGCGGAAGCAATGAAAATAGATTGATGCCATTTATATGTCGTTTTCCCCTGATTTGAACTCCTCCGGCGGGCTTGATGCTATTTATATGTCATTTTGCCCCGATTTAAACTCCTCCGACGCTCTTCATGCTATTTATATGTCGTTTTCCAGTGATTTGAACTCCTCCGGCGGGCATTTTGCTCCATCCATCCACCCATTAGTCCACACATTGTACAACTGTCGATCATCGTTGTTGTATTTGTGTGAATGAAATATATTTCTTTTGCGTGAATGCAACAACAAAAAATGAAGTTACACCGATGGTTTTGTACTCGTGTGGACGAAATAATGGTTACTCGAGAAGGAAACGACAATGAAGGAAACTGGAGTGATATTACCGCGCTCGCGTGAATGTATGTGCAAATAAAGTGGCTTTTACAATCAACCCGTATGGAGCGGAAACAAATGAAACTACAATGATGGCATGTGCGTTTCCTCGCAATGTTTGAACTCGCTTCCCTCTCTTTCCCGCTTGTGGGTCTTCTGGTAGTGTTTAAACTCGCTTCCTCCTCTTTCCCGCTTGTGGGTTTCATGGGAGTGTTTGAACTCGCTTCCCTCTCTTTCTCGCTTCTTGTAAACTCCAGATCGTGATGTATTTCAATTATGATTAATGGAAAGGGGGTCTTGGTTAAAAAAAGTGTAATGATGCTATTACGCCTGCATGAGTAAAGTGATTTGTGCCAACAAAATGACCATTGCAACAGAATAAATCAAACTAGGGAACATATCCATTCATACTTTGTAGAGGTGTATGCTACTCTCTCTATGCCAAAACACTCATTTATGATAGTGGCATGATCTCCGATTATTTTCTTTGATCATCATTTTTTGTAAATATATTGCTTCCAGCAAGAATAATTATACATTATGAAATTAGATTTCGTGGTAGATTTTAGCATCATTTTTTATGTTGACGACTCTTTATAATTGATACTCAAAGGTAAGAGAAGTTTTACAAAAAATGTTCTAAGATGAGTTATTTTGAAGCTATAGAGTGTAAGCTTTGTGCGGTTCGGCGCCACGGGGACCTTGCCTCCAATGAAAGAATAGTTGACCTTGAGACATTTGGAATCAAACCAATGGGTTTATCCCTAATAGATTGATGAGAACCATCTCACAGAACATATGGCCAGTGGTTGCTTCTTGATTTCTATTGTAGTTATTGTTACAGTCATCAAATAATATGTGGGTGGGGCGGAGTGATGGTTATTAAAAAGAGGATATAAGGAGGCAAGGGATTAGTTACGTAGAGAACAAAGAATGTAGAACTTTACTTCATCTATCTCATCATGAGCCAACACATGGAGTCCTACTCTACACAGAGGTAATAAACCCCGTGCGACATAGGTACAACCACAAAACAGATCATTGATGTTATCCTTGTGTGAATGAAATGGTTCTACTGGCTACATGATACGTCTGGTGCAAAAATGATACTAGGTTCGTGATATGTACTGTGATGAATGTAATGAATTTAATAACTACTTGACAAGGCATACCAAAAACGAAAAAACATGGACCAATACTATTACACTCATGTGACTAAGATGATTTTTACCGGTAACTCAACACGTGGACTAAGACCAATTAAAACTACACTGATTTTATTGCACTAGTGTGAATAAAGTGGCTTTTATCGATGTAAGTGCATCTAGTGTCACCCCTTTGTTGGTTTGGAGTATTGACGACAAACTTGGTTAATGGACTAATGTTTTTCTGAGTGTACACATGATAACATAGATAGAAGTCAACAGAGATTTAGTTTAACCAACGCAGACGACCCTACAAATGTCTAAAGACATTGAGGACTTTGGTGGCTCACCAAGACTTAGCTTGAAGACCATGGAACACGAAGACTTTTTTTATTTTGGTAGTTTCATTTTCCTCTTTCTTGAGTCATAGCAATCACCATACTTTTAAGTAGGATCGAGGCGATATCAAGTCAGAAATTGTCGTGATGTTCAACCTAAAGTCCTATGTCTTCTAGTGAAGATTTTGATAGAAAATCTCTTTCAAGTTGGTTCAGTCAGCTTTGCTTGTAGCTCAAGTAAAGTTGTCGCGTGTGTTTGAAACCTGACCGTTGGTACAGTTGGGAAACGTAGCATGCAATTTCAAAAAATTTCCTACGCTCACGCAAGATCTATCTAGGAGATGCATAGCAATGAGAAGGGGAGAGAGTGTCCACGTACCCTCGTAGACCAAAAGCGGAAGCGTTTGTTAACGCGGTTGTAACATCCCGAAATTCTAAATTTTGGAATGTTATAATAAATAAATAGTTTTGATTGATTGATTGTTTGTTGTGTGATTTATTGTGTGAAATTGAGTGAAATTTGAAACTTTCTGAAAGTTGAATGAGAGGGAATGAAATGACTTTCCCAAACTTCCACCTTGCATTTATGATCTCCATGAATTCAAATTCTTTTCATCACAAAAACCCTGGAGAGAAGATGACATGACTTCTTCCATTTATTTAAATGACAAGGGGTGTTGAAAATATTTGAATTTCATTTGGAAAATATTTCCAATTCTGAAACTTTATGCAACTCAATGATTTTCACGAGAGAAGATAAAATGACTTCTTCAAATTAAATGAAATATGAGTTGGGAGTTTTAAAAGAATTAAATTCAAAGTTCTTTTGAATTTATTTCCAATTGGAGTTATTTGAGTTTTATTCAAATTATTTTTCTCCAAAAACAAAATATATAGAAAATAGGGTAACATGATTCCCTACATCGAAAAATTGGAGAGAAATTAATTTGAAGTCATTTTGGTATTTTAAAAATGATTTTATTGGATTTTATTGGACCGGTAGCACTGTGTGAATTATTAAAATTTGTGTGTATTTTATTTGAAGCTAAAATAGTGTTCATGTTGTAGAAAATCTTTTTCTGAAAATTTTGATATATTATATGCCTATATAAAATTTTATTTATTTCTGTTTTGTTGTCTCTGTCAAAAAAAAATTTGCTGCTTGCCCGCAAAGCTCAAGGGCCAAGGGCCAAGGCCAAGCCAGCGGCCGGCCGCCAAGGCCATCCACCGCACGCACCTAGGGAGCCAGGAGCCAAGGTTTCCTATTCTTTTACAAATCCTAGTAGGATTTGATCCCGTTTCGTTATTCCGTTTATTCCGATTTGTTTCTAGATCTTTTCCCTTTTGTTTCCTAATCCTAGTCTATTTCTTGTCCCCTACCCAAGCAAAGCCCTCCCTCCCACTATAAATACCCAAGCACCCCCCCTCTAACACATCAAACCAACACCTCTCCTCTCCTCTCCGTTCCTCTCCGCAGCAGCAGCAGTGCAACACCACCGCCGCCAAGTGCCGCCGCCATCCTCGACCTCTCCCGAGGTTTATATGATCTCCTCTCCACCGTCCCGTGATCTCCTTTCCTCTAGGAGCAACGCAACATCGGATCCGATCTTCTTCCCCAACTCCGACGACTACTCGGTGAGATCCACGAAATCCCGTAATTCATTTTTTTCAAAAATAGCAATCTTAGAAAATTCATATCTTTTAGAGTTTTAGTATTTTTGAGTGATTCCAATTGCTATGTGTCACAAATTTGCTGAAGTTTCTGTTAGTGTCTCTGGATTTCAAATTTGAGTAGTTTAAATTTGAATTTGATAAATTTTGTTCAGATTAGTATTTTGGCCATAACTTGAGTTTAAAAATAGGTTTTAATTAATTCTTTTTGCTCCTGGTCTCTAGGACCTTTGTTTATCCAGTAGTATTTAGTACTTTATTTCTAGGTTAATTTAAATTAGGTTTTAGCAAAACTGTACTGTTTTATTATTAGTTCTGTTTTAGCTTTTTCTTTATTGTTTTTATTAGTTTTAAATTATTTCTTTTTGTCACTTTTGACAAAATTAGTTGTGTTCTGTTAGACAACAGGAGAAAATTTATTTTATTTTAAAAATTTATTTTCCTTAGTTTTGTATGAAACCTTCTATAGGTCATAGTTAGAGTTTTATAAAAGCTTTTTATTTGTTTCTTTTTGCAAATAAAATTTTATGGAAAAAATACTTTCTGTTAAATTAGTTATTTTACATTTTATTTTCTGTTAATTTATTAGTTTAGTATTTTAATTGTTGTTAAGTTTTTACTTACGGCAAAACTATATTAGATGTTTGTAGCAAAGTCATAGATCTTCGTTAGTAGTTTTTCTTTGTAGTTTTATTTGAAGTTTCTTTTGATTTTGTTTGAGTTTTATTATCGATTTTCCTTGCTGTTTTGATTGTTATTTGAGTGCTAAAATTGTTTGCTAGGATGTTTGCTTATGTGAATGCTATGTTTGACTATATAGATTTTCAATGGAGTGACGATTAGTTCTACCAAGTCATTTTCTCGACAGCGTTGTTATCTTCATCAAGTATTACCGAGCAAGTTCACTTTCACCATGTTTTCACACCTATGTGTTTTATTGCATCTAGTGTCATCTTCGCAACAATCCCTCCGAGAGTGATATTGAATCCTTGTAGTTGAGTAGTATGCATGAGGTAGGAATCCATCACCTGTTACCAAGCCGGGACGTTATTTATTTTAATGCTACGCTATAGTAGGCGGGGTTTGGTATGAGTGCTTTCGGGAGTGGTGTGAGAATGGAGGATCTCGTCAATGGCGACAACTCCATGATGAAATCTGCAAGGACTGCATCTTCAAGGCCTCAAGACTTCAAGACTCGAGACAAGAATTCAATACACACTCTTGGGTGAAGGATGGTTGACGGCACCTGGAGAAACCAAGGTTGGCGGGATGCATGGAGAAGCGCCATGACATCTTGCGGAAAGCTTCACCCAGACTCAAAGAGACGGAAGAATACTTCATGCCGGAAGCTTACTGTGCAACCGCAAGTCATTATGGGCTCGGCTTGGTTGACCTTAGTGGTGACTCTGGCTGGGGCGGTGCTAGCGGATGTAGAACTACGGTAGGATTGGATGAGCACGGACGGTGGTCGGGAACTCTTCGAAGACCATGTTTGGTCATCTTGTTCTCAAACACCACGAAGTGCGAGAACGTAAATAGAGGATCGAATCTTGCGGGTAAAGTGTACAAACCTCTGCGGAGGGTTTAAACCTAATCTATTAGCCGTGTCCCGATTACGGACAATTTGAGCATCGGACTGGATCTATCTCGGAACTCTCAACACGGATTGATAACTTAATTGTGGGCAACATATGATGATTTTGGGCTATGAGACATCGGTTTGCGGAACCATGTCATGATAGAAAACTCCATAGTACAGACTTCATTTATTCCTTTGATGTAGGGAAAATAAAATCAGCTTTTATGCAAACAAAACTCGAGATCTGAGCCACAAAGCCAAATTGCATATAGTATAGTTTTACCATCTGTTTATTCATGTTGTGATCTTGCGGTACATTCAATGTCTTGACCTACACGGCTGCAACGTATCATGTTGCAGGATTTTCTTCGACGAGTAAGAGTTACGATCTGGGTTACGGTCTACACTCAACTGCCGATGGCGTTGATGGGACTCCACACCGACTATTTGTTTCACTGTGACTTATGAGGTATATATCAGTTTCGTTATTTATACATGTGATTGCACTTTGATATATACATTGATGTACTATGTGTGCCGACATACTTGATCCGAGGATGGCACGGATACCTGAAGGCTTGACCGTCTCGAGGTCGGGTCGCTGTGAAATGGTATCGAGCCCATGTTGACTGGGGACGTGACCCTAGAAACCGAAAAAGCCCCTAGGACAGGATATCTCGAAAACTTTATTTACAAAAAGACTCTTACTTCTCGTCTTTTCTGAATTTATCAAATAGACCCTCTCACCTCAAATAGTTAGAATATACACCCTTCCCTTTGACCAGACGGAAAACCAACTGAAGTCGCTCCAAGAATTAAAGATATCGGACAACTGATGGCCATTTCAGAGTAAAAAGGATTTCACCATGCGTTGGAAGGATTGCAGCTACAACAATTGAAGACTCTGAAGACCTGAAGAATTTGAAGTTCCTGAAGGAATATTTGACCTTTAGAAGACCAAACCCCTGTTACACACTTACGTTAGATGCGACGATTTGTGAGCTGTCATTTGTTTGATGTTTTCCGACAGCCCCAAAATAAAACTTGTTTCTTCAAAAAACTATTGTTTGTATTGTGTGTGTATATCCCTCCCCACCTCTCTCATATCTCATCCCAAAACTTTTGGACCCAGTAGATGATGAATGAAGTTGGACTGGTATTCTCTGGACCGAAAACCCAGCCGGAGGCAGAGCTATGGATTCAGAACATGGAGAGTCACTTCGGGAGCAATTTGGTTTCAAGGAAGAATGAAGTATCGTCGCTCTTGATTACTTTGAAGGAAGTGCTGCAACATGGTGGCGATGCATCAAGCTATCTGAGGATGGAATGGAGCAAAGACTTGGGAAGAATTCAAGAAGACTCGACAAGATCTCGTCTTATCCGGAAGCACCATGATACACCAAGAAATAAACCTTGTGCCTGCAAGATTTGCGGAGAAATAGGACACACCAGGAGGAACACAAGGATGGATGCCCTCATTGTGAGGAGAAACACCCAGTGAGGAATGCCCAACTAGTCGGTGTGACTTGTTTCTTGTGTGAAGGAACCACCCACTACCCGACTCGAGGTCACATTTACCCCATGGTGCAACAAACTATTCAAGAGCAGGAAGAAGGAATGAAATAAGCCCTCAGAAGTTATGAAAGAACACATGATGAAGGAATATGTTGAAGACCACGATGGAGAAGGCCTCAACAGATTTTACTCCAATGCCTGCTATTCATGTGGAGAAGAAGGACATTTTCACAAGATTGCACCAAGGAAAGAAAAGAGTGTCAGGATACTTCCGGCGGAAGCAATAGAGTTTGATCCACAGGGAATAGAAGGTTTGATCGAACGAAGAAACCGGAAGAGAAAACAAACACACCCTCGTAACAACCCAATTTCGCAAAGAGGGACAAGAGTCGTATTACTGTTTTGAATGTAAGGGCGTCGGGCATTATGCCAATCATTGTCTTGAAAGGAAGCAAGGAACTCAAGGAGAAGGCACCATCTCCAAGAAGCCCAAAGACTTATCGAAAGTTATGTGTTTTCATTGCAAGGAAGCAGGACATTATGCTACTAAATGTTCCTACAAGAAGGAAGCTGGAGTTGAGTAGTTGGAATTTTGATATGGATAATAAGAGTGGTAGAAACCAATTTTTTCATGAGTACAATAAGTTGAGTTATGTAATGGGTGCTCGAGTTTGTAATGGATTCATGAAATCAATAAAGTTAAGGTGACATGTTTTCATATGTTTAATTGTATGAGTTGTTACTCTATGAACACGGATTTTGACCATTTTCGAGGATATGAGAAATATGGTCTATGGATGGATTGTGAATTTCATTTTAAGGGTGATAGTACCCTATGAAGAACACTAGACCAATGGAAATGGAAATGTGTCCCACAGGTTGGAGTTTGGAAAAAAATGAGTTGAAGTTTTATCTTTGATATGATGGTATTAAGAAATGAAATGTTATTGGATTTAAAGTGATGTAATGTTGGAAAATGGAGCAATTGTAACTCCAAGGATGAGTGAAATTGGTACAAGTGTTGAAGTGGGCTCATAACCCACAGGCCCAGGAATTAATAAGGGTCAAGTACCCTTTGGAAGAAGAAATTTTGGGAAGACTGCGATTTGATCGCGGACGTTTACGTAGGAGGTTACGCAAAAACCGAGAGTTGTGAAGAAACGATAGATGTTTTGTTCAGCTTGCAGAATCAATGGAATTATCCGAACTAAGTTCGTTGAGAAGAGAAATTCTGCAATGCTTGTGAGTATGCCCAAGTGTTAGAATCGTGATTCACTTTTACGTATGTGGTAATGATTCAAGTGCGGGATGGATTGGCCCCATACGGAGACTTCTATCATGAACTATCATATGTTGATGGAAAATCAGAGAGACTTGAAAACTTTAGAAGAGCGTCGATCGACAAGCCAAAACCTTAGAATGGTAGGACGATTGATCCATGTACCGAAACCGTTGCCAACGTAGGTCATACGGTGAGACCCAACCCAACCCATTATTCCTGCGGGAGAAACCTGTAATGGTCGACCACCATGAGATCTCGATAGTTGTTTATTGGCGGCAGACACTGTTAGCTAAGGAGACACAGTCTCGGAAGAACCTCACCAGGATGAAAGGACACGTATTTGAGGAAAAGGTTTTGACCTTACCGGAAGAGCCCCAGTGTAGGAGTTACTTCGAAGTTGTGAGAAGACCGATGGTGTTCACCCTAGGGATGGAGTACCGAGTTCGTTGGAACCATAACCCTGCTTTTAAGTGTGGTAGCACACTAGACCATTCCGATCGATGGATTTGCTGGAAGACCCCCAAACCCTAACCTTTTCTTGCTGCCTCTTCGAATCTCGAGGACGAGATTCATTTTAAGTGTGGTAGGTTTGTAACATCCCAAAATTCTAAATTTTGGAATGTTATAATAAATAAATAGTTTTGATTGATTGATTGTTTGTTGTGTGATTTATTGTGTGAAATTGAGTGAAATTTGAAACTTTCTGAAAGTTGAATGAGAGGGAATGAAATGACTTTCCCAAACTTCCACCTTGCATTTATGATCTCCATGAATTCAAATTCTTTTCATCACAAAACCCTGGAGAGAAGATGACATGACTTCTTCCATTTATTTAAATGACAAGGGTGTTGAAAATATTTGAATTTCATTTGGAAAATATTTCCAATTCTGAAACTTTATGCAACTCAATGATTTTCACGAGAGAAGATAAAATGACTTCTTCAAATTAAATGAAATATGAGTTGGGAGTTTTAAAAGAATTAAATTCAAAGTTCTTTTGAATTTATTTCCAATTGGAGTTATTTGAGTTTTATTCAAATTATTTTCTCCAAAACAAAATATATAGAAAATAGGGTAACATGATTCCCTACATCGAGAAAATTGGAGAGAAATTAATTTGAAGTCATTTTGGTATTTTAAAAATGATATTTATTGGATTTTATTGGACCGGTAGCACTGTGTGAATTATTAAAATTTGTGTGTATTTTAATTGAAGCTAAAATAGTGTTCATGTTGTAGAAAATCTTTTTCTGAAAATTTTGATATATTATATGCCTATATAAAATTTTTATTTATTTATGTTTTGTTGTCTCTGTCAAAAAAAAAATTTGTTGCGCCCCGCCGGGCCAAGGGCCAAGGGCCAAGGCCAAGCCAGCGACCGGCCGGCCAAGGCCATCCACCGCACGCACCTAGGGAGCCAGGGAGCCAAGGTTTCCTATTCTTTTACAAATCCTAGTAGGATTTGATCCCGTTTCGTTATTCCGTTTATTCCGATTTGTTTCTAAATCTTTTCCCTTTTGTTTCCTAATCCTAGTCTATTTCTTGTCCCCTACCCAAGCAAAGCCCTCCCCTCCCCACTATAAATACCCAAGCACCCCCCCTCTAACACATCAAACCAACACCTCTCCTCTCCTCTCCGTTCCTCTCCTGCAGCAAGCAGTAACACCACCGCCGCCAAGTGCCGCCGCCAGCATCTCGACCTCTCCCGAGGTTTATATGATCTCCTCTCCACCGTCCCGTGATCTCCTTTCCTCTAGGAGCAACCGCAACATCGGATCCGATCTTCTTCCCCAACTCCGACGACTACTCGGTGAGATCCACGAAATCCGTAATTCATTTTTTTCAAAAATAGCAATCTTAGAAAATTCATATCTTTTAGAGTTTTTAGTATTTTGAGTGATTCCAATTGCTATGTGTCACAAATTTGCTGAAGTTTCTGTTAGTGTCTCTGGATTTCAAATTTGAGTAGTTTAAATTTGAATTTGATAAATTTTGTTCAGATTAGTATTTTGGCCATAACTTGAGTTTAAAAATAGGTTTTAATTAATTCTTTTGCTCCTGGTCTCTAGGACCTTTGTTTATCCAGTAGTATTTAGTACTTTATTTCTAGGTTAATTTAAATTAGGTTTTAGCAAAACTGTACTGTTTTATTATTAGTTCTGTTTTAGCTTTTTCTTTATTGTTTTTATTAGTTTTAAATTATTTCTTTTTGTCACTTTTGACAAAATTAGTTGTGTTCTGTTAGACAACAGGAGAAAATTTATTTTATTTTAAAAATTTATTTTCCTTAGTTTTGTATGAAACCTTCTATAGGTCATAGTTAGAGTTTTATAAAAGCTTTTTATTTGTTTCTTTTGCAAATAAAATTTTATGGAAAAAATACTTTCTGTTAAATTAGTTATTTTACATTTTATTTTCTGTTAATTTATTAGTTTAGTATTTTAATTGTTGTTAAGTTTTTACTTACGGCAAAACTATATTAGATGTTTGTAGCAAAGTCATAGATCTTCGTTAGTAGTTTTTCTTTGTAGTTTTATTTGAAGTTTCTTTTGATTTTGTTTGAGTTTTATTATCGATTTTCCTTGCTGTTTTGATTGTTATTTGAGTGCTAAAATTGTTTGCTAGGATGTTTGCTTATGTGAATGCTATGTTTGACTATATAGATTTTCAGCGGAGTGACGATTAGTTCTACCAAGTCATTTTACGACAGCGTTGTTATCTTCATCAAGTATTACCGAGCAAGTTCACTTTGACCATGTTTTCACACCTATGTGTTTTATTGCATCTAGTGTCATCTTAGCAACAATCCCTCCAAGAGTGATATTGAATCCTTGTAGTTGAGTAGTATGCATGAGGTAGGAATCCATCACCTGTTACCAAGCCGGGGCGTTATTTATTTTAATGCTACGCTATAGTAGACGGGGTTTGGTATGAGTGCTCGGAGTGGTGTGAGAATGGAGGATCTCGTCAATGGCGACAACTCCATGATGGAATCTGCAAGGACTGCATCTTCAAGGCCTCAAGACTTCAAGACTCAAGACAAGAATTCAATACACACTCTTGGGTGAAGGATGGTTGACGGGCACCTGGAGAAACCAGTGGTTGGCGGGATGCATGGAGAAGCGCCATGACATCTTGCGGAAAGCTTCACCCAGACTCAAAGAGACGGAAGAATACTTCATGCCCGGAAGTTTACCCGCAACCGCAAGTCATTATGGGCTCGCTTGGTTGACCTTAGTGGTGACTCTGGCTGGGGCGGTGCTAGCAGATGTAGAACTACGGTAGGATTGGATGAGCACCGGACGGTGGTCGGGGAACTCTTGGAAGACCATGTTTGGTCATCTTGTTCTCAAACACCACGAAGTGCGAGAACATAAATAGAGGATCGAATCTTGCGGGTAAAGTGTACAAACCTCTGCAGAGGTTTAAACCTAATCGATTAGCCGTGTCCCGATTACGGACAATTTGAGCATCCGGACTGGATCTATCTCGAACTCTCAACACGGATTGATAACTTAATTGTGGGCAACATATGATGATTTTGGGCTATGAGACATCGGTTGGCGGAACCATGTCATGATAGAAAACTCCATAGTACAGACTTCATTTATTCCTTTGATGTAGGGAAAATAAAATCAGCTTTTACGCAAACAAAACTCGATCTGAGCCACAAAGCCAAATTGCATATAGTATAGTTTTACCATCTGTTTATTCATGTTGTGATCTTGCGGTACATTCAATGTCTTGACCTACACGGCTGCAACGTATCATGTTGCAGGATTTTCTTCGACGAGTAAGAGTTACGATACAGAGGTTACGGTCTACACTCAACCTGCCGATGGCGTTGATGGGACTCCACACCCGACTATTTGTTTCATTGTGACTTATGAGGTATATATCAGTTTTACGTTATTTATACATGTGA
The DNA here is from genome assembly GCA_021605205.1 of Aegilops longissima. Taxonomy (NCBI): domain Eukaryota; kingdom Viridiplantae; phylum Streptophyta; class Magnoliopsida; order Poales; family Poaceae; genus Aegilops; species Aegilops longissima. The sequence continues at coordinate 152,939,796 of CM038677.1, forward strand.
TTGCACTTTGATATATACATTGATGTACTGTGTGTGCCAGCATACTGATCCAGGGATGGCACGGATACACAGAGGCTTGACCGTCTGAGGTCGGGTTGCTACAGCGGTTGATGTAGTCGAACTTCTTCTCGTTCCGATCGATCAAGTACCGAATGCACGGCACCTCCGAGTTCTACACATGTTCAGCTCGATGACGTCCCGTGAAATCTTGATCTAGCAAAGTGTCGAGGGAGAGTTCCGTCAGCACGACGGTGTGGTGACGGTGATAGTGAAGTGATCCACGCAGGGCTTGGCCTAAGTACTACGTGAATATGACCGAAGGCGTAAGCTATGGAGGGGGGCGCCGCACACGGCTAACAATGGTTGGTGTGTGTTCTAGCGGTGCCCCCTCTCATATATATATATATATATATATATATATATATATATATATATATATATATATATATATATATATATATATATATATATATATATATATATATATAGGTTGGAGGGGAGGAGAGGCAGCCAAGGGGGCGCCCCAAGTAGGAGGAATCCTACTTGGGTGCCTCCCAATTCGGCCTCCCCCCTTTCCTATTTCTATTCGGAGTAGGAAGGGAAGAGGGGGAAGGGGAAATCCTATTCCCTTTTCCTTTCCTCCTTCCCCTTTCCTTCTACAATTTGGCCAGCCCATACGGGGGCACCAGCCCCTTTGTGGCTGGTGTGTTTCCCCTCTTGGCCCATAAGGCCCATATCTTTTGTCGGGGTGCCCGGAACCCCTTCCGGTGACCCGATAAGTACCCGGTGCATCCCGAAACACTTCTGGTGTCCGAATACCATCGTCCTATATATCAATCTTTACCTCCTCGACCATTTCGAGACTCCTCGTCATGTCCGTGATCTCATTCGGGACTCCGCACAACATTCGGTCACCAAATCACATAACTCGTATAATACAAAATCGTCATTGAACATTAAGCGTGCGGACCCTATGGGTTCGAGAACTATGTAGATATGACCGAGACTCCTCTCCGGTCAATAACCAATAGCGGAACATGGATGCTCATATTGGCTCCCACATATTCTACGAAGATCTTTATTGGTCGAACCGTTATGACAACATACGTTATTCCCTTTGTCATCGGTATGCTACTTGCCCAAGATTTGATCGTCGGTATCTTCATACCTAGTTCAATCTCGTTATCGGCAAGTCTCTTTACTCGTTCCATAATACATCATCCTGCAACTAACTCATTAGTCACTTTGCTTGCAAGGCTTCTTATGATCCGAGAGGGCCTAGAGATACCTCTCTGATACTCGGAGTGACAAATCCTAATCTCGATCTATGCCAACCCAACAAAACACCTTTGGAGATACCTGTAGAGCATCTTTATAATCACCTAGTTACATTGTGATGTTTGATAGCACACAAGGTATTCCTCCGGTATCCAGGAGTTGCATAATCTCATAGTCAAAGGAATATGTATAAGTCATGAAGAAAGTAATAGCAATAAAACTTAACGATCATTATGCTAAGCTAACGGATGGGTCTTGTCCATCACATCATTCTCCTGATGATGTGATCCCGTTCATCACATGACAACACATGTCTATGGTTAGGAAACTTGATTAACGAGCTAGTCTAGTCGAGGCTTACTAGGGACAATGTGTTTTGTCTATGTATCCACACATGTATCAAGTTTCCAGTTAGTACAATTCTAGCATGAATAATAAACATTTATCATGATGTAAGGAAATATAAATAACAGCTTTATTATTGCCTCTAGGGCATATTTCCTTCAGTCTCCCACTTGCACTAGAGTCAATAATCTAGTTCACATCGCCATTTGATTTAACACCAATAGTTCACATCTTTGTGTGATTAACACCCATAGTTCACATCGCCATGTGACCAATACCCAAAGAGTACTAAGTGATCATGTTTTGCTTGTGAGAGAAGTTTAGTCAACAGGTCTGCCACATTCAGATCCGTATGTATTTTGCAAATTTCTATGTCTACAATGCTCTGCATGGAGCTACTCTATCTAATTGCTCCCACATTCAATACGTATCTAGATTGAGACTTAGAGTCATCTAGATCAGTGTCAAAGCTTGCATCGACGTAACTCTTTATCACCTCCATAACCGAGAAACATTTCCTTAGTCCTCTAAGGATAATTTTGACCGCTATCCAGTGATCTACTCCTGGATCACTATTGTACCCCCTTGCCAAACTCATGGCAAGGCACACAACAGGCCTGGTACACAACATGGCATACTTTATAGAACCTATGGCTGAGGCATAGGGAATGACTTTCATTCTCTTTCTATCTTCTGCCGTGGTCGGGCTTTGAGTCTTACTCAACTTCAGACTTTACAATATAGGCTAGAACTCCTTCTTTGACTAATCCATTTTGAACTCCTTCGAAATCTTGTCAAGGTGTGTGCTTCGTGAAAGTCCTATTAAGTGTCTCAATCTATCTCTATAGATCTTGATGCCCAATACATAAGTAGCTTTACCGCGGTCTTTTATTGAAAAATTTCTTATTCAAGTATCCTTTTATGCTATCCAGAAATTCTATATTATTTCCAATCAATAATATGTCATCCACATATAATATCAGAAATGCTACAAAGCTCCCACTCACTTTCTTGTAAATACAGGCTTCACCATAAGTCTTTATAAAAACATATGCTTTGATCAACTCATCAAAGTGTATATTCCAACTCCGAGATGCTTGCACCAGTCCATAGATGGATCGCTGGAGCCTGCACATTTTGTTAGCACCTTTAGGATTAAAAAAACCTTTTGGTTGCATCATATACAACTCTTCTTTAATAAATCTATTAAGGGATGCATTTTTGATATGCTTTTTCTAGATTTCATAAAATGCGGCAATTACTAACATGATTCAGACAGACTTAAGCATCGATACGAGTGAGAAAATCTCATCGTAGTCAATACCTTGAGCTTGTCAAAAACCTTTTGCGACAATTCGAGCTTTGTAGATAGTAACACTACCATCAACGTTCGTCTTCCTCTTGAAGATCCATTTATTCTCAATGGCTTGCCGATCATCGGGCAAGTCCACCAAAGTCCACACTTTGTTCTTATGTATGGATCCTATCTCAGATTTCATGGCCCCAAGCCATTTTGCGGAATCTGGGCTCGTCATCGCTTCCTCATAGTACGTAGGTTCGTCATGGTCTAGTAACATGACTTACAGAACAGGATTAACGTAACACTCTGGTGCGGAACGTACTCTGGTTGACCTACGAGGTTCGGTAGTAACTTGATCCGAAATTTCATGATCATTATCATTAGCTTCCTCACTAGTTTGTGTAGGCATCACGGGAACGGTTTTCTATGATGAGCTACTTTCCAATTCGAGAAGGTACAATTACCTCATCAAGTTCTATTTTCCTCCCACTCACTTCTTTCGAGAGAAACTCCTTCTCTAGAAAGGATCCATTCTTAGCAACAAAGATCTTGCCTTCGGATCTGTGATAGAAGGTGTACCCAACAGTCTCTTTTGGGTATCCTATGAAGACGCATTTCTCCGATTTGGGTTTGAACTTATCAGGCTGAAGCTTTTTCACATAAGCATCACAACACCAAACTTTAAGAAACGACAACTTAGGTTTCTTGCCAAACCATAGTTCATATGGTGTCGTCTCAACGGATTTAGACGGTGTCCTATTTAAAGTGAATGCAGTTGTCTCTAATGCATAACCCCAAAAGGATAGTGGTAAATCGGTAAGAGACATCATAGATCGCACCATATCTAATAAAGTACGGTTACGACGTTTGGACACACCATTACGCTGTGGTGTTCCAGGTGGCGTGAGTTGTGAAACTATTCCATGTTGTTTTAAATGGAGGCCAAACTCGTAACTCAAATATTCGCCTCCGCGATCAGATCGTAGAAACTCTATTTTCTTGTTACGATGATTCTCCACTTCACTCTGAAATTCTTTAAACTTTTCAAATGTTTCAGACTTGTGTTTCATTAAGTAGATATACCCATATCTGCTCAAATCATCTGTGAAGGTCAGAAAATAATGATACCTGTCATGGATTTGTCACGACAGATGTCCTAGTGTAAGGACTTAGTCTTGAGGCCAAAGCATCTATGTGGTAGTGAGGGAGTCCTGGATTAGGGGGTGTCCGGATAGCCGGACTATGACCTTTGTTCGGACTCCTGGACTATGAAGATACAAGATTGAAGACTTCGTCGCGTGTCCGGATGGGACTTTCCTTGGCGTGGAAGGCAAGCTTGGCGATACGGATATGTAGATCTCCTACCATTGTAACCGACTCTGTGTAACCCTAACCCTCTTCGGTGCCTATATAAACCGGAGGGTTTTAGTCCGTAGGACAACAACAATCATACCATAGCTAGCTTCTAGGGTTTAGCCTCTCTGATCTCGTGGTAGATCTACTCTTGTACTACCCATATCATCAATATTAATCAAGTAGGAGTAGGGTTTTACCTCCATCGAGAGGGCCCAACACAGGTAAAAACATCGTGTCCCTTGTCTCCTGTTACCATCCGCCTAGACGCACGCTTTGGGACCCCTACCCGAGATCCGCCGGTTTTGACATCGACATTGGTGCTTTCATTGAGAGTTCCTCGTGTCGTCATCTTTAGGCCCGATGGCTCCTCCGATCATCAACAACGATGCGCTCGGGGTGAGACTTTTCTCCCAGCAGATCTTCGTATTCGGCGGCTTTGCACCGCGGGCAATTCGCAGCCATCCGGAGCAGATTGAAAGCTACGCCCGCCACCAGTCAGATTTGGAAGTTTGAACTACACGTTGACGTCCGCGGAGACTTGATCTTCGACGGGTTCGAGCCACAGCCAAGCGCCACCGCCTTTATCACGAGGGCATGATCTAGCTCTGCCGCGAGCAAGTGTCCTCGAGGCCGCACTGTGTCCGCTCCGACCTTCAGCTCGGAGCCGATCGCACCGACGAGGACGGGTGGCTGGACACCGCCTCGGGCCTGCGATCTCTACGGTGATTGAGCCATACACCTACCCGTCCCTTTATGGCTCAGAACTCAAGGTGCGGACTCCTCTCCGGACTCCGAGCCTTCCGCGCCCCCGCCAATCGAATCTAATTGGGCGCCGATCATGGAATTCACTGCCGCGGACATCTTTCAGCACTCGCCCTTTGGCGACATCCTGAATACATTAAAGTCTCTCTCTTTATCAGGAGAGCCCTGGCCGGATTATGGTCAGGAAGGTTGGGATGCGGACGACGAAGAAATTCAAAGCCCACCCACCACCCACTTCGTAGCCACCGTCGATGATTTAACCGACATGCTCGACTTCGACTCCGAAGACATCGACGGTATGGACGACGATGTAGGGGAGGAACATGAACCAGCGCCTATAGGGCACTGGAGAACCACGTCATCTCACGTTGTATACATGGTGGACACACCTAAAGGAAGCGGCGATGAGGAACAACGGGACACTGCAAAGGATTATTCCCTCGAAAAGCAGTCAAAACGGCGACGTAAGTGTCGCTCAAAGTCCCGCCTCGACAAAGACAACAGCCATACAGACCCAGCCATAGAGCAGGGCGAACCGGTGGACGACGAACATGCTATCGAGCAACCGTCCGAACAGGACAAACTGGATAAACAACCCGTCCCCGACGAAGATAACAGTCCGGACGATCTCACGCCGACAAGTTGTCGGAGCAAAGAACCTCCACAAAGGCTGCGCCATCGCACGTAGTCTGAAAAGCGAAGCGAAAGCTCAAAACAGCGGAAGATGCACTCGTAATCGATGGAGCAAAGTACTCAACACATGAGACAAATCTGGCGACGATCGCGAACGAAGAGCTACCCAAAGCGAAAACTACTGCCTGAATTTGATAAGGAGGCCATAGAGCCCCGCAATCAAAAACAAAGGCCACCGGTCGATGGACGACCCATGGCAAACAGAGAGCGCAAACGGTGCCGCACACAAGCCAAAGACGTGATCGTGGATTCAGATCAAAAGATGGCCCGATTAGATCTATCTACGGGCCAAGAAAGCAAGCTCTAGTAAGCAATGCAACACATCAAGTGTCCAAACATCATGGTACACCTAAATATAGGGGTGCCGCACACCCCCTATGTTTCACCGTTGAGGTGCTGGATTATGAATTTCCAGCGGGATTCAAGCCTGTAAACATAGAGGCATACGACAGAACAACAGACCCTGGAGTCTGGATTGAGGATTACATCCTCCACATACACATGGCTAGAGGAGATGATCTCCACGCCATAAAATACCTACCTCTCAAGCTCAAAGGGCCAGCCCGGCATTGGCTTAAAAGCCTTCCCGGAAACACTATTGGAAGTTGGGAGGAGCTCGAGGATGCTTTTCGGGCAAATTTTCAAGGGACCTATGTCCGACCTCCGGATGCCGACAATTTAAGTCACATAACTCAACAACCCGGAGAGTCAGCCCGGAAATTTTGGAACAGATTCCTTACTAAAAAGAACCAAATAGTCGACTGTCCGGACGCCGAAGCCTTAGCAGCTTTCAAACACAACGTCCGAGACGAATGGCTCGCCAGACACCTCGGCCAAGAAAAGCCAAGAACAATGGACACATTAACAAGCCTCATGACCCGCTTTTGCGCGGGAGAGGATAGCTGGCTGGCAAGATGCAGCACCAGCGACCTAAGTACATCCGAAGTCAGGGATGGAAATGGGAAACCATGATGCAGCAAGGACCAGCGTCGGACCAAGGGAAACAGCCCGAAGAGCACGGAGTCAACGCCGGATTCAAAAGCTCTCGGCAGAATCATAAAAAGCTGCCCCTTAAGGATAATAGGGACGAGCTATCTAACTTAAACAAAATCTTGGACAAGATATGCCAAATCCACAGTACTCTCGGGAAGCCTGCAAACCATACCCACAAAGATTGTTGGGTCTTCAAGCAGTCCGGCAAACTCAACGCCGAACACAAGGGGCTCGACACACCAAGCGAGGACGATGACGAACCCCAAAAGCAGAGCACCGGAAAACAAAAGAATTTCCCACAAGAAATCAAAACAGTAAACTCACTTCACGTGACAAAAGGGAAAAATAGAGCGGCGCCCATAGAGGTACGCGCCATATGGCCTATCCCGGAGGAGTCCCGCCACTGGTTGTTAAAACCAATCACCTTCGACCATTGGGATTACTCTAGAAGTATACGGAATGCAGGTTGGACTGCCTTGATATTAGATCCGATAATTGGCGGACTCCAATTTTCACAAGTCCTAATGGACGGCGACAGTGATCTAAACCTGCTATATCAGGACACAATCCGCAAAATGGGGATAGACCCAACCCAATTTCACCATAGCAACACTTCCTTTCAAGGGGTAATGCCAGGCCCATATGCCCATTGTACGGGCTCTCTACTGCTAGAAGTTGTGTTCGGCTCACCCGACAACTTCCACCGTGAAAATTTAACCTTCCACCTTGCCCCATTTACAAGTAGCTATCAAGCACTATTGGGACGTGAAGCTGTCGCCCACTTTAATGCAATACCGCATTATGCATCTCTTACACTTAAAATGCCCGATCCACGCGGCATCATCTCGTTAAAAGGAAACATCGAGGGTTCCTCGAGTCCGGAAAATCGTGCGGTCGCCTTGACAGCCACACAATAAACCGGTTTCACCAATAAAATCACTTAGACAGGTCGTCCAGACCCCGGACACGGCTGGACGAGTCCGGCGTAAACATACAAGGGCTTACTAGACACATGCCCCAGTACAAGGGGCTCCGCAACAAGAGACCATAAAGCTCAATTTTATTTATTTTTTGAACTGTACTTCGTTTATTTAATATAACGTACATTTTCGCACAACCTTTTTCAACTAAGTTCCTCTCTTTTAAAGATGAACATCGTGCTACACCCGTCCCGTGATACGGCTGCGCGGAGACACAGTATGCGCAGCGTGCGGTGAGGGACCCGTCGCAAGGATTCTTTTCAGATTAAGACCCTGCATAAACCTTTTTCACTGTCTCTTGTTGATACACATCCCCCGGTTTCTTGCTATAACCAAGGAGGAGGCTGGCATTTTGGCATAGGACACATCAGAATTTCGCGCGTACCTGGACACCAAGGGCTTATTACCAAGGGCGATTGTTCGACCCGTTTTCATAAAGACCGAATACCTTAGGGAGTGTTCGACGTCTCGAGTTAGGCCTTATATGCATCAACTCCGAATCATGTCTTTGGTAAAATATTGGGTTTGCCCGGCTCCTGTGTTTTGCTGCCTTATGTTCCGCTCTATCGGCTAATGCGGCACCAGGAGAACTACTGCGATTGTGCCCCTTGTTCGCCAAAGTAGCATCTCGATGAAAGCGAAACTGACTATCATGATATAGCGTGAGACTGGTCAACTACTCGATGACCCGCTAGAATCTTTAGAATTCCTCCGCATTGACGAAGGGTCTTTTCCCGGCCAGGCACATACGCGCCCCGAATTCGGGTGAGCGCGGTGCCCCTAGGGGCTATATAGTAGCCCCACTTTCGAATCCTATGGCTAAGTGAAAGTGATAAAGCATTATAGTCTGGTTGCCTAGTTTGCTGCGCTATCACCTCCTTTGTAGGACCAAGACGTTGGATCAAGTGTGAAAAGGCGCTTTCTGCAAACGCATTATATGCGTGGGGGCTGAAGCCAAAGACTGCCATCTTTCAGGTTATATACACATATACATTAACGGCCACACAGGAGGTATTTTAATTCTTGAAAGCACAAGTATAAAAAGCTTTTATATTCCATCGAAACATTGTTTCACAATAATACATGTTATTCAACATAATATCCTTGAGCATCTGCGCCTCTATTAAACGAGCGCCCGCAAAACTTCACGAAAATAGTGCTCGACAGTACTCGGCTTCGTCCGAATCTTGGGACGCAACATCGGTGGCCTTCATCTCCGCCCAAGATGTCTTGACACGGCAAGAGCCATCCGCGCACCCTCTATGCATCTTGACCGCCTCATTGCTTTGATATGCGGCACCGCACCAAGGAACTGCTGCACCAAGCCAAAATAACTCTTCGCTCGGGCCTTTTCGCCACAAATGAGTCACGACATTCTTCATGGCAAGTCCGGACAACCTATTCAGCTCCGCCCATTCGCCAAATGATCGGTTAATGGAAGAGGACGCTCTGGATTACGGAATGCGACCAAAAAGCTCTTCCATCTCGTGATCCTTTTGATCTCCGAAGTGTTCGGCGGCGTCATGTCACTCGCCGCCAAGTCCAGATAAGCATCCTCACTACTCCACAGACGGTCCAACTGAGCATATTTAGGATCCGTGAACTTCCTCCGCAGCAGAAAGGGCTTTCCAACCGCGATATCTTCGGCCTGACGTAGCACCTCCTTCATAGCTCTCATCGCAGAGCGAGCATCCTTGGCCTCGGTGGTGGCCTTCTTCAGGTCCTCTTGCTCCGCTCGACCTTCTTTTTCAAGAAGCTCGCAGCAGTCGGTAGCATTCTTCAACTTCACGGCCATCTCGGCCATTTCCTTCTTGCTTCGGCAGTGAGCAGCTTGTTCGGCTTTTAGCTCTTCGGCCGCCTTTAAGGCAGCAGAATCACTTTTTCTGGCCTGCTCCTTGGCTCGAGCAAGCTCCGCCCGAAGGTTCTCCATGGCAGCGGCACCATCTGCATCAAGCATACATGTTATAAGGCACGGGCATCAAGCTCCCTTACCAGGTGTCCGCGGAGAAACCGCATAACTTGTGACTCGTCAAGCCGCTTATTGACAAGCGCGATGTTGGCATCCGCCACGTCAAGTTGCCGCTTTAGTTCAGCAAATCCATCAGTCTAGCTAGCCACCGGACGCTCCGCCACCTACATAGGAAGGGCGACATATTATAACCTGGGATTATGATCCTCGGCACGCTGTCATTTTTGACAAACGCATCGAGTCTCAGGGGTTACTATCTACACAGGGTGCATCTTATATATGCGGAACCGTCAAAAGGTACATCATTGCACGTACCTCAAAACCTATCAGTAAACTTCTGGCGGCCTCGTACAACCCGCTTTCCGCGGACGATTTTTTTTCAATCACCGTACCCATCAATGCACGGTGATCCTCTGAGATAGACACTCGCCCGAGAAGACCCTTCAAATCCTCCGACCGAGCAGCAGGAGGTGCCGGACTCGTCTGACGGCCTTTTTTGAAGGCCGGACACGGAGGGCTCTGGGGGGCCCTACGACCGCCCTCCACCCCTGCCGGATTCGGAGAAACCCTCCGCGACGACACCTCAGGTTCGTCCGCCTTGCTAGGCGGTACGGCAGGGGAGGCGTTCCGCTCTCCATCATCTCCGGACGAAGATCCCCTGAAGACGAGCTCTGCTGAGGAGGGCGGAGATCCGAACTAAAAGGTAAAATTTCGGTCATCTTAAGAAATAAAACAGGGATGTATCTTATTTTAAAAACTCCCCTCTCTACTTACGGCTCATTGGAGGGCTGATCTCCTTGGGAAATAATGCGGCGGGGCATCTTCCGCGCAGACCCTCTGGCGAAGATTTCTTCCCCGCTTTGAGGCCTTGGTCTTGGATCTTGAGGCGGTCCTCTTATCCCCTTGGATGAAGGGATTCTCGATCCTCCTTTCTTGATAACCTCCTTGGCGGAGGCAGAGCTTCCTTGTTCCCCCTTCGCCTTCTTCTAAAGGCGCAGCCTCCAACATCTTAGTTAACACGGGATCCGCGTGGTCTCGGGGAGGGGCGGACACTGATCAGTTTTGCTTTCGCTATCCACTCCTGCTTAGCGACAGCTCTTTTAAGGGCAAGTTTAATAAAAATATTACGGATAGCGTGTCCGGGTACGGGACTACTTACTTGAGCATCCGGGCGATTGCAGCTCAGACCTGCGTCCTCGGTCGAGTCCGGACACATTGCTTGTGATCCGAAGAACAGTTTGTACATCTCCACGGGCGTTGCGCCCATAAAATGTTGGAGAGCTCGTGGTCCCTCCGGATTGAACTCCTACAGGCGGAGGGGGCGACGTTTGCAGGGCAGGATGCGACGAATCAGCATGACCTGCGCTACTACGACCAGATTGATCTCTCTCTCTAGGAGGTCTCGAATACGGCCCTGCAACAAGGGCACGTCCTTGGACGGCCCCCAGTCAAGCCCTTTATTGACCCATGACGCCATCCGCGGTGGAGGACCCGAGCGAAAGGCAGGTGGCGCCACCCATTTGGTGCCCCTGGGAGCTGTGATATAAAACCACTCTTGTTGCCATAGACTGAGCTCCTCTTGAAAAGAGCCCTCGGGCCATGGAGTGTCAGCATTCTTGCTTATAACAGCCCCTCCAAGACTCTGCTGTTGCCCTTGATCATCTTGGCTCCACCTTGAAGGTCTTGAGCCACAATCCGAAGTGAGGGGTAATGCGGAGGAAGGCTTCGCATACGATGATGAATGGTGAGATGTGGAGGATGGACTCCGGATCCAAGTCGTGAAATTCTAGCCCGTAATAAAACATGAGCCCCCTCACGAAGGGGTCCGTCGGGAAACCTAGCCCCCGAAGGAAGTGAGACGCGAACACCACGCTTTCACCGGGCTTGGGAGAGGGAATAAACTGCCCTTGGGCAGGCAGCCTATGCGAGATTTCGCCGGTTAGATACCTAGCATCTCTTAGCTTTAGGACGTCTTCTTCCGTGACGGAGGAAGGCATCCACCGGCCTTGAAGGTCGGAGCCGGACATCATCGGAGGTCCGAAGTGCCTGAATCTGGAGCTTTGGGTGTTGGGACTCGAAGCGAGGGGCGGATCCGATTGAGATTGAGAAAAAAGAGCGGGGCCTTGGTCTCTTTATGAAGAGGTTGAATACCAGGAGACCTCCCCGTGACCGTTTGGGACTCGCCGATAGAGGCGTGCCAGCGGGCACGATCGGGTTACCCACGCCCGTATTGATGAGAATCCCGGAATAAGGGGACACGATCTCTGCTTTGACAAGACGTGCCAAGGAAACCGCCTCGCTGAACGCGCTGAGGTGGGACAATAAAAATGATTCGAATAAAGGCTTGGCCGTGGTGTGATGTCACGCCGCAGAATACGTCAGCTGATTGAACTTGTGTAAGTATTATTCTCTCTACGGTGGTATGTGGAACTTATTTTGCAGAGCTGGACACTATCCTTGTGTTCAAAATCTTCTATGAAGTATTCAGAGGAGGAACCCGCCTTGCAATGCCGAAGACAATATCTTGCGCGGACTAAATCGTCATTGAAGCCTGGTTCAGGGCCTCTTGAGGAGTCTGGATTAGGGGTGTCCGGATAGTCGACTATGACCTTTGGCGGACTCTGGACTATGAAGATACAAGATTGAAGACTTCGTCCCGTGTCCGGATGGGACTTTCCTTGGCGTGGAAGGCAAGCTTGGCGTCTGGATATGTAGATCTCCTACCATTGTAACCGACTACGTGTAACCCTAACCCTATCCGGTGTCTATATAAACCGGAGGTTTTTAGTCCATGGGGACGAACAACAATCATACCATAGGCTAGCTTCTAGGGTTTAGCCTCTTTGATCTCGTGGTAGATCCACTCTTGTACTACCCATATCATCAATATTAATCAAGCAGGAGTAGGGTTTTACCTCCATCGAGAGGGCCCGAACCTGGGTAAAAACATCGTGTCCCTTGTCTCCTGTTACCATCCGCCTAGACGCACAGTTCGAGACCCCCTACCCGAGATCCGCCGGTTTTGACATCGACAGGTAGCTTGAGAGGGGTTGATTGGGATGAGAGATGCAAAGCGGATTAACACACAAGACAAGGGTTTAGACAGCTTCGGGCCCCGGGAAACATCATCCGGTAATAGCCCTACATGTTGTTTGTGGCTAGGTCTCATTATGCTCATGATGGAGTTGTTGTATAAGCCGGCTCCCCTTTTGTTGTGTCTAGCCTTAGAGATTACTTCGGCCCCCTCTTGGGGTGCCTTGCCCCTCCTTATATAAGTTGGAGTGGCGGGTTACATGTGGAGTCCTAGTAGGATTAGGACTAGTCTATCTTCTATTACAAGCCGGACACAAGTCCGGGTCTTGATTCCTTGTAAGGGAAATATTCCTCACGCCTTTCCTCTTAAGCCGACCCACCATAACGTGAGCCGACTGTCGGTGTCAAAACCGGCGGATCTCGGGTAGGGGGTCCCGAACTGTGCGTCTAGGCGGATGGTAACAGGAGACAAGGGACACGATGTTTTTACCCAGGTTCGGGCCCTCTCGATGGAGGTAATACCCTACTCCTGCTTGATTAATATTGATGATATGGGTAGTACAAGAGTAGATCTACCACGAGATCAAGGAGGCTAAACACTAGAAGCTAGCCTATGGTATGATTGTTGTTCGTCCTCGGACTAAAACCCTCCGGTTTATATAGACACCGGATAGGTTAGGGTTACACGTCGGTTACAATGGTAGGAGATCTACATATCCGTATCGCCAAGCTTGCCTTCCACGCCAAGGAAAGTCCCATCCGGACACGGGACGAAGTCTTCAATCTTGCATCTTCATAGTCTTGGAGTCCGCCGTGACGATAGTCCGGCTATTCAGACACCCCTAGTCAGGACTCCTCGGTAGCCCCGAACCAGGCTTCAATGACGATGAGTCCGGCGTTGATTGTCTTCGCATTGCGAGGCGGGTTCTTCTCCAAATTTCATATACTTGTCGAATAGTGTCCGCTTCGATAAATGCCGCTCCTCGCTTCTGCGCCAATAATGGCCATCTTCCACGTGTTTGAATGAATCGAAAAGCCAGGTATTTTACAATTACCCCCTAGCCGCATAAAGGAGCCTCTTATAAAAGGGGCAAGGATCTAGATCTGAGTCACACTATCCCCCCTTTGCGAGCTTTCATCGGAGCGCCTCTGACCAAGGCCCATTCCATCATGGACAGTCGACGCGGCTCCTCCTCTCGCGCTCCCAGCCCCCAGCCAGGAAATTGGGAGAGATGCTCAGTCCCGCATAGCGAGCTAGTTATACTCCAAGCCAAGGGATTTCTCCCTCCGGCCTTCATGATTCCGGTTCGAGCCGGACTTGCCACCTACAAGGGCGGAAAGCAAGCGGAGAGCGTCCCCGATCCCTCTAAAGGAGAGCGGGTGTGCTTCATCTCTTATCTAGTAAGAGGACTCGGATTTCCAATCCATCCGTTTCACCGGGGGCTCTTGGAGTTCTACGGCCTCCAACTGCACCATCTTACTCCTACCTCCATCTTGCACATCACGGGCTTCGTGGCCCTTTGCGAACTGTTCCTGGGCGTCGAGGCTCATTTCGGGCTGTGGAAGAGAATATTTTGCCTAGTACCCCGTTCTCATGAGGGGTCAATATATCAAGTGGGCGGAGCCGAGTTATGGCGCATCGCCGGGACCGGATACTTATCCGGAACCCCAAAGAAGGCGTCCGAAGACTGGCCTTCGGAATGGTTTTACATGGAGGACATCTCGCTGTCGGATCCTGTTCGGATCGGCCTTCCGGAGTTCAACAATGCTCCTCTGAAGAAGCGCCTAAGCTGGCGCCCTCGGAGCCCCCGGAGAGAAGATGACCGGGATGTCCGTTATTTGATGAGCCGATTAAGGTTATTGGCTCATGCGGATTGACCATGACAGAGTCATGGCAATCTACATTATGAGCGAGTGCAGCCGCCCAATCTGAGGCCACCCATGTGGGACTTCAGCGGGAGGACGATGCCACCCGCCATGGCATAAAGGGCGAGGATCGGTCACCGAACTGGTGAAGATCTTATACGCCATATACAAAGGAGAGGAGGAGGATTTCCTCCGTGTCAACCCATCAAGGAGTTTTCTTTGAATAATCCTCGAAGCTGGGTAAGCAAACATCCTTGTGACCTGTCCGATCCATGTTCCCGTAGTTAAATATCTCATTTCATGGTTTTTGCGCAGGAACTGCGCTGGACTGTGGAGAAGATACACAGCCCGCCCCCACAACCCGAGGATCCGGAGCGGTCCCTCGATCCGACCTCCGAAGAGGATCCGGATATAACGGTGGAGTTGATCGACGGGGTGTTCTACCAACTTAGCATCGACAATGCTTTGGTAGCCATTACGGCCGATTACCCCGAAATACTTCCAGCGCCACAGGTAACTGAGACCAAGATCCCAAAATCCTGATAATGACCCATCCGTGCTTATTTTTGATCACCGTATACCAATGGTGTTTCACAGGGGGTACCTTCGAGGCGGGAAGCTGAGCCTACGACGGCTGACCAACAAGGGGCAGCGCGGCCCCGCAGGTTAAAAAGAAGTGTAGTCCGTATCGAAACTCCGCCGCAACGGTATGGCATGTCACCATACTCCCAGGATTGATTCCTGGAAGGCGTACTAACGCGGATGCTCTTTTTAGGAAAAAGAGCGCTCGCCGGACTGGGTCCGAAGAGGCTGCTGATCGAACCTTCACCGGACAAGCTTCAAAGCCGGGTCCGGAGGCTGAGGCGAGCACGAGACGTGCGTCGGATGCTCCTCCGACAGAGGATGCCGACAGGTTGTCCGCCACCAACTCCGAGGTGGAGAGCGCCTTGAATCATAGGCGCCACCGGACAGTTCTTCGTGACGCTGTTTCTCCCAAGAGGCCTTGAATGCCTTTGATTCGGAGATGCGCACCTCCGTGCCGCTCAAGATGGTCTAGCGAGCCACGGGCAGTATGTGAAGGACATACGGTAAGGAAATTTGATGCTTATATATGCCAAGAGCCCCGAGACTTAAAATAGTTAGAATAACTGATTTAAGGATCATTTTGTTATGCAGATCTTCTGTAAAAGAATACCCGATCGTCCCAGAGCTGGAAGAGTGCAGGCCCAACTTGAGGCCGCACTAGCCGCCACGGGGAGCCACAGAGACCCCTCCGGTAATATACGCTTCAGAAGATAAATAATTTATGAAGTGCAGCGGGTGTGTAAATCTGATAAAAACATTGCAGATGGCGCCGGACTAGATCCGGACAAGCAACAACTCTTACGCCATTAAAGGCGGCGAGGCGTGCTTACGAGGTGCGGCAGAGAAGAATAACCTCCAAGACGCCAACACCAAGCTGGGTGAGGAACTAAAGGACGTTCGTGCCCAGCTAGCTGACTCCATAAAGGAGAATCGGCGGCTTCGTCGCGGCATTTTCATAAGTGCTTGAGCGAACTTTGAAAAGAGTTCGCGAGGAAGGCCATTAACATAAACATGTTTGTAGGTTTGCTCACAGGTCGTCCCGAGGAGGAGATGCCCATTCTTGGTGATCTTCTTCCCGAATTGCGCCACCGCACGAACGAGTCCAAAGGTGATGAAAGGCATCGGCCAAGCCTTGTGGCCATCTATCTCCCTGCCCGAAGGCATTGGGGAGCTGGCGAAGCGGCTTCAAGGAGCACGGCGGCGCTTCCGACTATGGAAGATATCGGCCTGCCGTCAAGGCACCAGGGAGGCCTGAGCCATGGTGAAGACGCGGTACACGAAGGCTGACCCAAACCACATGGCTGAGGTCGGACCTGTGGGGCCGGATGGGATGGAGATCCCTGTAAGCTTAGTGTACGGCCAAGTAGAATTGGCCGCCAAGTATTCCCAGCAAGATTGTAAATTAGATAGCCTATTAGATGGCATTGAGGAGGAATACAATGAGTCAGTTGACTATGTAAAAATATGACATGAAAGAATGTCTTCTAGCCGGATTGTAGAACGTTTGTCATAGCGGACCTTTTAAACCCGACCTCCGGACCCAATAGTCCGGAGTGTGTCCAATACCTTCGTGGTTATATAAGAACCGTGGTATGCATGGAGACCAGGCGTAGGGGTCATTGTTGCATGTCGGACAAGTGCCCAACTAGTTATGTTATATTACATGGGTAGTAAGAAACATCTTCCGGGAGAATAGTTCCGTTAAGGGTTCCTTTATTTGGGATGCATGCCCTAAAGTGCATGTCAAAGCTGCTATAAAAGCAGAAAATCATCTGGGGCAGATGTGTAATGTAGCGACCCGACCTCGGACGGTCAAGCCTGCGTATTCTTGTGCCATCCCTGGATCAAGTATCTGGCACACACAGTACATTAATGTATATATCAAAGTGCAATCACATGTATAAATAACGTAAAATGATATATACCTCATAATAATCAGCGGAAACAATCAAGCGGGTGTGGAGTCCCATCAACGCCATCGGCAGGTTGAGTGTAGACCGTAACCTGCACTGTACTCTTACTCGTCGGAAGAAACATATCGCAACATGATACGTTGCAGCCGTGTAGGTCAGACATTGAATGTACCGGCAAGATCACAACATGAGAAAACAGATGATAAAACTATACTATATGCAATATGGCTTTGTGGCTCGTGTCTGAGTTTTGTTTATGTAAAAGCTGATTTATTTTCCCTATATCAAAGGAATAAATGAAGTCTGTACTATGGAGTTTTCTATCATGACATGGTTCCGCCAACCGATGTCTCATAGCCCAAAATCATCATAAGTTGCCCACAATTAAGTTATCAATCCGGTGTTGAGAGTTCCGAGATAGATCCAAGTCCAGATGCTCAAATTGTCCATAACCGGGGACACGGCTAATCGATTAGGTTTAAACCCTCTGCAGAGGTTTGTACACTTTACCCGCAAGATTCGATTCGTCTTTTTACGTTCTCGCACTTCAGAGTGTTTGAGAACAAGATGACCGAAACATGGTCTTCCAAAGAGTTCCTCTGACCACTGTCCGGTACCCATCCAATCCTACCGTAGTTCTACATCTGCTAGCATCGTCCCAGCCAGAGTCACCACTAAGGTCAACCAAGCCAGAGCCCATAATGACTTGCGGTTGCACAGGTAAGCTTCCGGGCATGAAGTATTCTTCCGTCTCTTTGGGTCTGGGTGAAGCTTTCCGCAAGATGTCATGGCGCTTCTCCATGCATCCCGGCCAACCACTGGTTTCTCCAGGGTGCCCGTCAACCATCCTTCACCCAAAGAGTGTGTATTGAATTCTTGTCTCGAGTCTTGAAGTCTTGAGGCCTTGAAGATGCAGTCCTTGCAGATTCCATCATGGAGTTGTCGTCATTGACGTAGATCCTCCATTCTCACACCACTCCCGAGCACTCATACCAACCCCGTCTACTATAGCGTAGCATTAAAATAAATAACGTCCCGGGCTTGGTAACAGGGTGATGGGTTCCTAACTCATGCATACTACTCAACTACAAGGATTCAATATCACTGCTGGAGGGTGGTTGCAAAGATGCCACTAAATGCAATAAAACATAGGTACGAAAGCATGGTCAAAGTGAACTTGCCTGGTGATGTTGACGAAGAAGAATTATCGTTCTCAAGAAATAACTTGATAGACTACTCGTCACTCTCTGATGAAATCTATATAACAAACATATCATTCACATAAGCACTCACACTAACAATGAAAACAAAAGAGAGAGCGAATAAGAATCCGAAGGAACTTCAAATAAAACTAGGGAGTCTTCTTCTACAACATTCACAAAAATAGTTTTGTCTAACGGAAAATAAAACACTAAAATAACAGAGAATAAAATATAAATTTAGTTAAAAAAAAAATAAAGTATTTTTTCATAAAGCTATTTTGAAAGTATTTTCAATTGGGAGTTAAAACAGTAGAGAAATCCATTGCAAGTTATTAGCGAACTTGAATTGATTTCACGATAACAAAATAAAAATAAATATAAAAACTTGTTGAACACCTACTGTTTAACTAATAGAAACCAAACATAAACTTTCTGAAATATAAAATAAAATAATTTAAAAACAACTATAGAAAAAGAAGTAGCTATAATTCGAATAGAACTAAAATAGAATTTGTTTTACATGAAACAATAAGCTAAAATACTCAAACAATTTTGAAGTTTTTACCACTGGTAAATATGATCACTAGTGATCAGTAGAAAAAGAATCAAATAAAATCTATTTTTAAACTCCCGAATAAGCAAAACAAGCTTTAATTCAAATCTGATCTAACTCAATTTTATAAATCCAAACATAGACAAATTATATATTTTGGAAACTACAAGAAAATTGTGATCTAACGCAAAAAGAATCAGCATCATCGGACTTCTAGATCAAAAGTTATAAGCTAAACAAGAACGGAACTAAATCTGTTACGGGAATAAATCTGAAAACGAAAACGGAGTTACCTGATGTGAGGCAGAGATGGCAGGAAGGAGACGGCGATGTGGAGGGCTGCTCGGCGAGGGGCGAGGTCGCCGGCGAGGTGGGGGTGGCGGAGGAGGGGTCGGCGCTGGGGAGGTGGCGCTGGGCGATGGGAGGTTCCAGAGAGCTCCCGATGAGCGTTCTAGGCAGGAAAAGGAGGACGGTGGCGAGAAGGCTACGGGCAGGGAGGGGGCGTGGTGATGCGAAAAATGGAACGAGGAGAGGGAGGGGGTTTTATAGGCGGTCTCGGGAGGCGCTGGGATGGAAAGACGAGGGAGATCGGGAAGGTGAAGATTTCCTGTCTCCATGGACATGGAAAGCTTGTGTAACGTGAGAGGAAACAGAGGAAGGAGATGATCTCTTGTTGGGCTATAATAGGAAAGTACTTAATGGGCCAGGTTTTTTTCCTAATAAAAACGATTCCATTCCTATTTTTAAAATTAGGAAACTAAAACAATAAAAAGGGAATCAAATCAATTCGGAATAAAGAGTTTTTATATACTAAAATTATCAGAAAAATAAAATGTAGATGATGAGCATTATTCCACGGCCAAAATAAGAACTTAAAAAAATGTTTTTCAGAAAATCCCTAAGGGCTTTATTTCTTTTTGCAAATAATTTTTAAATAAAAACTTTGGTTTTTCTTGGCTCAAATATTTTTAAAAATGCCCCTGATTTTGGAGGGTCATTTTCCTCCGCTCTTTCTTGCTTGCAAGAATTTATTTTTCGGGGTATTTCTCGGGGAAGAAAAATAGAGAAGCAAGTGCAAATATTTGAAAGAATTAAATTGCAAAACTCCGTTCAAATTCTTTATAGTTGAAGAAGTCATGTCATCTTCTTTCATTGATTTTAATAGGATGAATTTGAATTTACCGGAGAAGGGGAAAGTCATTTTATTCCCTCTCATTCAAAAGTTTTTGAAAAGGTTCAAATTTCACTCAAGTTTAATTCACTCAAGCAAACAAACAAACAATTCAATTAATTATATTAACATTCCAAAATTTGGGATGTTACAAACCTACCACACTTAAAATGAATCTCGTCCTCGAGATTCGAAGAGGCTAGCAAGAAAAGGTTAGGGGTTGGGGGTCTCCTAGCGAATGTTTTGGTCAGAAAGGTCAGGGGTGCTACCACACTTAAAAACAAGGTCATGGTTCCAATAAACTCAGGTATTTCCTCTGGAGGGCTGACAATGTATGTCTCTTCACATATCTTACAATAGCTCCTTCATTTAAGCTCTTCTGTCAGAAGCATAGAGTTTTCCTCAAAAGCTTGGGTCGGTTCGTCAAAGTTGAAGTTCGTCCGAGACTGGATCTTCTTAGCTGATGGGTCTGTGTCCATTCTAAACAACTATCGAAACACTCATGGTGGTCGACCATTACAGGTTTCTCCTGCAGGAATAATGGGTTGGGTTGGGCCTCACCGTATGACCTACGTTTGGCAACGGTTGCCGGTACATGGATCAATCGTCCTACCATTCTAAGGTTTTTGGCTTGTCGTATCGACACTCTTCTAAGGTTTTCAAGGCTCTCTGATTTTCCATCAACATATGATAGTTCATGATAGAAGTCTCCGGTATGCGGGCCAATCCATCCCGTACTTGAATCATTACCACATACGTAAATATCGAATCACGTATTCTAGCACTTGGGCATACTCACAAGCATTGCAGAATTTCTCTTGTTGACGAACTGAGTTCGTATAAATCCATGGTTTCTGCAAGCCAAACAAAACATCTAACGTTACTTCACCACTCTCGTTTTTATGTAACCTCCTATGAAACGTATGCTGATTGGATCACCGATTCCTCCAAATTTCTTCCTTTATCAAGGTTACATCTGTTCCTTATCAAAATCCTGGGCCTGTGGGTTATGGCCCACTTCAACACTAGTGCAGCTTTAACTCATCCTTGGAGTTACATTTGTTCCATATTCCAACATTACACCGACTTTAATTCCATCAGTACTTCCTTTCTTCATATTGATCATATCAAATAAAACTCCAACTCATTTTGTCCAAACTTCACTCCGTGGAATATCATTATCATTTCCATGGGTCAAGTGTCCTCACAGGGTACTACCACCCTTAAATGCACAAATTCTTCCATAGACCATATTTTTCTCATATCCTCGAAAATGGTCAAAACTCTTTGTTCATGGAGTAACAACTCATAAAATTCAACATATGAAATCATCACACCTTAACTTTATTGATTCATGCATTCATTACAATCTCTGAGCACCCATTACATAACTCACTTATTGTACTCATAAACATGAAATTGCTTTCTATTACTCTTGTTTCCAATATCAAAATTCCAACTACTCAACTCCAGCTTTCATCTTGTTGGGACATTTAGTAGCATAATGTCCTGCTTCCTTGCAGCGAAAACAAAAGACTTCCGACATGTCTCGGGGCTTCTTTGTGATTATGTAGGCTCCTTGGATTCTTGGCTTCTTTTCTGGACATTTATTAGCGTAATGACCTAAATCCTTGCACCTGTAACAAGTGATATGACTCAGGTCCTTCTCTGCAGAAATTGGGTTGTTCTTAAGATGCCTTCGTCTTCTCTTCCTGGATTTCTCCGTAATGATCAGAGCTTCTATTTCCTGAGGGTCAAAGTTCACTTCTGCTGTCGGGAAGTCTCCGAGATACTCTTGGCTTTCCTTCATGCAATACTCTGAAAATGTCCTTCTTCTCCACATGAATAGCAAGCGTAAAATCTGTTGAGGCCTTCTTCATCAGGGTCTTCAATAACTTCCTTCATCGCAAGTTCTTCTAAATTTTTCCTGCGGGCTTCTTCCTGCTGCTTCATAACTTCTTGTACCTTGGGGTAAATGTGACACTGAGTCGGGTAGTGGGTGGTTCCTTCACACAAGAAACAAGTCACCTGACTAGTTGGGTATTCCTCACCGGGTGTTTCTCCTCACAATGAGGGCATCCATCCTTGTGTTCCTCCCGGTGTGTCCTATTTCTCCGCAAATCTTGCAGCACAAGGTTTATTTCTTGGTGTATCATGGTGCTTCCGGATAAGACGAGATCTTGTCAGAGTCTTCTTGAATTCTTCCCAAGTCTTTGCTCCATTCCATCCCTGTATAGCTTGATGCATATGCCACCATGTTGCAGCACTTTCTGTAAAGTACTGAAGAGCATATTGGACCTCATACTTCCTTGAAACCAAATTGCTCCCGAAGTGGGTTTCCATGTTCTGCATCCATAGCTCTGCCTCGGGCTGAGTCTTCGGTCCAGAGAATATCAGTCCAACTTCATTCATCATCTATGGGGTTCAAGGGTTTTAGGGTGAGATGAGAGAGAGGTGGGGAGGGATATACACACAATACAAACAATAGTTTTTGAAGAAACAGGTTTTATTTTGGGGCTGTCGGAAAACATCAAACAAATGACAGCTCACAAATCATCGCTTCTAACGTAGGTGTATAACAGGGGTTTGGTCTTCTAAAGGTCTAATAATTCTTCAGATCCTTTCAAGTCTTCGGAGTCTTCAACTGTTCTAGCTTCTAATACATGGTGAAATCCTCTTTACTCTGAAGGGGCCATCAGTTCTCCGATATCAAATCCTTCTTGGAGCGTCTTCAGTTGATCCTCCAGTGATCAAAGGATAAGGGGTATATTCTAACTATTTGAGGTGAGAGGGTCTATTTGATAAAATCAGAAAAGATGAGAAGTAAGAGTCTTTTTGTAAATAAAGTTTTTGAGATATCCTGTCCAAGGGGCTTTCCGATTTCTAGGGTCACGTCCTACACCAACATGTGCTCGATACCATCTACAGAGCGACCCGACCTCGGACGGTCAAGCCTACGTTATCTTGTGCCATCCTCGGATCAAGATCTTTGGCACACACAGACATTAATGTATATATCAAAGTGCAATCACATGTATAAATAACGTAAAATGATATATACCTCATAATAATCAGCGGAAACAATCAAACGGGTGTGGAGTCCCATCAACGCCATCGGCAAGTTGAGTGTAGACCGTAACCTCTGCACTGCACTCTTACTCGTCGGAAGAAACATATCTGCAACATGATACGTTGCAGCCGTGTAGGTCAAGACATTGAATGTACCGCAAGATCACAACATGAGAAAACAGATGATAAAACTATACTATATGCAATATGGCTTTGTGGCTCGTGTCTGAGTTTTGTTTGCGTAAAAGCTGATTTATTTTCCTATATCAAAGGAATAAATGAAGTCTGTACTATGGAGTTTTCTATCATGACATGGTTCCGCCAACCGATGTCTCATAGCCCAAAATCATCATAAGTTGCCCACAATTAAGTTATCAATCCGGTGTTGAGAGTTCCAGATAGATCCAAGTCCAGATGCTCAAATTGTCCATAACCGGGACACGGCTAATCGATTAGGTTTAAACCCTCTGCAGAGGTTTGTACACTTTACCCGCAAGATTCGATCCGTCTTTTTACGTTCTCGCACTTCGAGTGTTTGAGAACAAGATGACCAAACATGGTCTTCCAAAGAGTTCCTCGACCACCGTCCGTACCCATCCAATCCTACCGTAGTTCTACATCTGCTAGCATCGTCCCAGCCAGAGTCACCACTAAGGTCAACCAAGCGAGCCCATAATGACTTGCGGTTGCACAGTAAGCTTCCGGGCATGAAGTATTCTTCCGTCTCTTTGGAGTGGGTGAAGCTTTCCGCAAGATGTCATGGCGCTTCTCCATGCATCCCGCCAACCACCGGTTTCTCCAGGTGCCCGTCAACCATCCTTCACCCAAAGAGTGTGTATTGAATTCTTGTCTCGAGTCTTGAAGTCTTGAGGCCTTGAAGATGCAGTCCTTGCAGATTCCATCATGGAGTTGTCGCCATTGACGAGATCCTCCATTCTCACACCACTCCGAGCACTCATACCAACCCCGCCTACTATAGCGTAGCATTAAAATAAATAACGCCCCGGCTTGGTAACAGGGTGATGGGTTCCTAACTCATGCATACTACTCAACTACAAGGATTCAATATCACTCTTTGGAGGGTGGTTGCAAAGATGCCACTAAATGCAATAAAACATAGGTACGAAAGCATGGTCAAAGTGAACTTGCTCGGTGATGTTGACGAAGAAGAATTATCGTTCTCAAGAAATAACTTGATAGACTACTCGTCACTCTCTGATGAAATCTATATAACAAACATATCATTCACATAAGCACTCACACTAACAATGAAAACAAAAGAGAGAGCGAATAAGAATCAAGGAACTTCAAATAAAACTAGGAGTCTTCTTCTACAACATTCACAAAAATAGTTTTGTCTAACGGAAAATAAAACACTAAAATAACAGAGAATAAAATATAAATTTAGTTAAAAAAATAAAGTATTTTTTCATAAAGCTATTTTGAAAGTATTTTCAATTGGGAGTTAAAAGAGAGAAATCCATTGCAAGTTATTAGCGAACTTGAATTGATTTCACGATAACAAAATAAAATAAATATAAAAACTTGTTGAACACCTACTGTTTAACTAATAGAAACCAAACATAAACTTTCTGAAATATAAAATAAAATAATTTAAAAACAACTATAGAAAAAGAAGTAGCTATAATTCAATAGAACTAAAATAGAATTTGTTTTACATGAAACAATAAGCTAAAATACTCAAACAATTTTGAAGTTTTTACCACTGGTAAATATGATCACTAGTGATCAGTAGAAAAAGAATCAAATAAAAATCTATTTTTAAACTCCCGAATAAGCAAAACAAGCTTTAATTCAAATCTGATCTAACTCAATTTTTATAAATCCAAACATAGACAAATTATATATTTTGGAAACTACAAGAAAATTGTGATCTAACGCAAAAAGAATCAGCATCATCGGACTTCTAGATCAAAAGTTATAAGCTAAACAAGAACGGAACTAAATCTGTTACGGGAATAAATCTGAAAACGAAAACGGAGTTACCTGTACGTGAGGCAGAGATGGCAGGAAGGAGACAGCGATGTGGAGGGCTGCTCGGCGAGGGGGCGAGGTCGCCAAGCGAGGGTGGGGTGGCGGAGGAGGGGTCGGCGCTGGGGAGGTGGCGCTGGGCGATGGGAGGTTCCAGGAGAGCTCCTGATGAGCGTTCTAGGCAGGAAAAGGAGGACGGTGGCGAGAAGGCTACGGGCAGGGAGGCGTGGTGATGGGAAAAATGGAACGAGGAGAGGAGGGGTTTTATAGGCGGTCTCGGGAGGCGCTGGGATGGAAAGACGAGGAGATCGGGAAGGTGAAGATTTCCTGTCTCCATGGACATGGAAAGCTTGTGTAACGTGAGAGGAAACAGAGGAAGGAGATGATCTCTTGTTGGGCTATAATAGGAAAGTACTTAATGGGCCAGGTTTTTCCTAATAAAACGATTCCATTCCTATTTTTAAAATTAGGAAACTAAAACAATAAAAAGGAATCAAATCAATTCGAATAAAGAGTTTTATATACTAAAATTATCAGAAAAATAAAATGTAGATGATGAGCATTATTCCACGGCCAAAATAAGAACTTAAAAAATGTTTTTCAGAAAATCCCTAAGGGCTTTATTTCTTTTGCAAATAATTTTAAATAAAAACTTTGGTTTTTCTTGGCTCAAATATTTTTAAAATGCCCCTGATTTTGGAGGTCATTTTCCTCCGCTCTTTCTTGCTTGCAAGAATTTATTTTTCGGGTATTTCTGGGAAGAAAAATAGAGAAGCAAGTGCAAATATTTGAAAGAATTAAATTGCAAAACTCCGCTCAAATTCTTTATAGTTGAAGAAGTCATGTCATCTTCTTTCATTGATTTTAATAGGATGAATTTGAATTTACCGGAGAAGGGGAAAGTCATTTTATTCCCTCTCATTCAAAAGTTTTTGAAAAGGTTCAAATTTCACTCAAGTTTAATTCACTCAAGCAAACAAACAAACAATTCAATTAATTATATTAACATTCCAAAATTTGGGATGTTACATGTAAATAGTTAAAAATCATCTTTCAGTTCACCGACCGAATATTCCCTTAAGAACGCTAGCTTTCGGCTTCACCCAGTCTGAGGTACACATCCGGCTGACCCGGCAGTAACAATCGCAGAGGTGCTCCCTTTACCTCCTAGCCGAACAATCGGGAACGTAGGGGTAAGCACAGGAGCCAGACAACCCAGCTTGGCCAAAACTTAAGTCATACGATGCATATAATGGTGAATAAAAGGTACATGCGGAAGTTTAACGCATGTGTTGGGCATGAAAGCCCGTATAAATAAACTTCTGTTAAAGAAGCCCCCAGGTATAATGAGCGCGGACAGCGCGCCAAGTGTGTGCGGAAAAAGCGCAAACGAGCCTCTAGAGGCTACAAGAAGAAGAAGGGGGAAGGAGAGAAATAAAAGACAGCAAAAAGCAAAAATAAAGAATGCGGACGCAGGAAGGAGACGAACTTGGTGTCCGCACTTAGGCGAGAATCTTCGTGAGACGGGCTGCGCTCCATGGGTTCAGCTCGAGTCGGTTATCCGATCGTTTCACGACGGTATGCTCCGCGGTCAGGACCTGGTCGATGATGAATGGACCTTCCCATTTGGGCTTGAGTTTGTCCTTTTCTTGTCTCGCAGCGAGAACTAGTTCGCCAACGTTATAAGCTTTGGCCCGCATTTCCCTGCTTTGATATCTTCGAGCCTGCTATTGATAGAATGCGGAACGAGCCTTTGCCACGCCGCACTCCTCCTCCAATGCGCCCAACTGTCCTGCCGATCGAGCTCGGCTTCTCTTTCTTCATACATGCGCATACGAGGTGAGTCATGTATTATGTCGCAGGCAAGACTGCCTCGCGCCGCATACCATGAAGAATGGTGTGAATCCGTAGTACGATTTGGCGTGGTCCGCAGCCCCAGTACGGAGTCGAGCTCCTCGACCCAAAGGCGTGTTAGATTCCTTGAGGGACCGCACTAGTCTGGGTTTAATGCCGCCATGATTAGACCGTTTGCCCGTTCGACTTGGCCGTTGGTTTGAGGGTGATAGACTGAGGCGTAACAGATCTTGATGCCCATGTTTTTGGACCATGATTTGACCTCATCGGCCGTGAAGTTGATGCCATTGTCAGTAATGATACTGTGGGGGACACCGTAACGGTGCACTACCCCTGATATGAAGTCTATCACTGGTCCGGATTCGGCCGTTTTAACTGGTTTGGCCTCTATCCATTTGGTGAATTTGTCCACCATGACCAATAGGTATTTTTGCTTGTGGGTTCCTCCCTTGAGGGGTCCAACCATTTCAATCCCCCAGACCGCGAACGGCCAGGTGATGGCTATAGTTTTAAGGGCGGTGGGTGGCATGTGGCTTTGGTTAGCAAAGAGCTGGCAAGCGACGCATCGTTGGACTAAGTCCTGCGCATCTGCCGGGCCACGGCCATTAAAATCCTGTACGGAAGGCCTTGCCTACAAGGGCCGGGCTGCAGCGTGGTGCCCACCCAGTCCGGCATGAATTTCAGCCAGAGGTTTCGCCCTTCCTCTTGGAGATACACCTTTGAAGGACTCGGTAGTGCTTTTCTTATAAAGCTCTCCTCATGGACTTTATAGGCTTTAGAGCGCCGTACTATGCAGCGAGCCTCATTTTGGTCTTCGGGAGTTCCTGCCTAGTTAGGTAGGCTGGGAATGGTTCCGCCCACGGGCGATAACCGCCATTATTTCGTGAGCGAGGGTGTTATCTCGGGCGGAGCCTCCGGTTGTGTCGAGTGTTCGCGTCAGCGGTGCGGTTGGGTCCGGATTGTTATTGCGGACTCCTTCCCATAGTACGAATGGCTTGAACAGCCGCTCCAAAAGATATTGGGTGGGGCGGCATCGCGTTTTGCACCGATGCGCGCCAATATATCCGCCACCGGTTGTTATCCCGGCTACATGATGAAATTCGAGCCCTTCAACCATCCCGACATTTTAGGACCGCATTGCGGTATGCTGCCATTTTCGGATCTTTGGCGCCAAAGTCTCCGCTTATTTGAGATATTGCGAGGTTTGAATCCTCGCGCACCTCTAGGCGTTGAATGCCCATGGAGACTGCCATCCGGAGGTCGTGCGAGAAGGGCCTCGATTCGCTGCGTTGTTGGAGTCCGTATACATTATCTCGAAGGACGATTGGATCAGGTCCCCGGCTGGGGCGCCAGATGACGCCAGCCCCTGTGCCAGCCAACATTTTGGAGCCGTCAAAGTGCATGATCCAATTGGAGTATGCGCTGTACTCTTTAGGGAGTTCGGCTTCAGTCCATTCGGCCATGAAGTCGGCCAAAACCTGTGACTTAATAGCTCGTCGTGGCTTATAAGTTATGTCGAATGGGAGGAGCTCTATGGCCCATTTAGCAATCCGCCCGTCGCGTCATGGTTGTTTATAATGTCATTAGGAGGTACTTCGGAGGCTACCGTTATCGAACACTCTTGAAAGTAGTGTCACAGCTTCTGGGATGCCATGAACACCGCGTATGCTATCTTTTGATAGTGTGGGTACCGGGACTTGCATGGAGTTAGGACAAGGGACACATAATAAACCGGTTTTTGAATAGGGGACCGTGTCCGTCCGCTTCTCGCTCGACAACGAGCACCGCTACCGACAACTTGATGTGTTGCGGCGATGTATAATAGCATTGGTTCGCCCATGTTGGGCGCTGCCAGACTGGATTTGTTGCCAAATGGCCTTTATTTCTTCGAGTCCGCCATGGCGGCATCCGCCCACTCAAGTGTTGATTGTGGCGGAGGAGGCGGTAAAGAGGTAATGCCTTTTCTCCTAAAGGGAGATAAAGCGGCTTAGAGCCGCCACGCATCCTGTCAATTTTGTATTTGTTTGAGGTCTTTTGAATATCCAATTGTGACAGAGCTCGAATCTTGGCTGGGTTTGCTTCAATTCCTCTACGGACACGATGAAGCCCAGAGCTTTCCTACCGGAACGCCAAGACGATTTTCCGGATTGAGCTTGATGTCATATTTTGAAGATTGTCGAATGTGAGCCTCAAGTCGCCTACTAGAGTTTCGATGTGCTTGGTTTTGATGACCACGCCATCTACATATGCTTCCACCGCTTTGCCGATCTGGTTTGCCGACATGTCCGAATCATGCGCTGATATGTTGCGCGGCGTTTTTGAGCCCAAAGGGCATTGTGTTGAAGCGAACGGGCGTATGGAGTGATGAATGCTGTTGCAGCTTGTGCTGGCTCCGCCATCTTGATTTGGTGGTAGCCGGAGTACGCGCTGAGGAAGCACAATGAGTCGTGGTCCTGCAGAAGGCCAATGTTTGATCAATTCGAGGGAGGGGAAGGGATCCTTTGGGCAAGCCTTATTAAGGTCTTTGAAATCAACACATAGGCGCCGGATTTATCCTTCTTGGTACCATCACCGGGTTCGCTAGCCAGTCCGGATGTTTTATATCTTTGATGAATCTGGCCTCCAAAAGTTTGGCTAGCTCCTCTCCCATGGCCTGCCTCTTGGGTTCCGAAAGCGCCAAGAGCCTGTTTGATGGCTTGAATCCTTTTAGGATATTTAGTCTGTGCTCGGCCACCGGCGTGGGATTCTGGCATGTCGAAGGGTGCCAGCAAAGATGTCCCAGCTTTTCTTGTAGAAATTCTCGTAGTCGGTGTCTACATCAGGGTTTAATTGTGCCCCGATGGAGGCCGTCTTTGCGAGGGTCCGCTGGTGGACTTGGAATTTGACTATTTCATCCGCTGGTTTAAAAGAGGTGGACTTGGATCTTTTATCAAGTATCACATCGCCCCTGTTCACCATGGAGCGATCGCGGTGAGTTCCTCGGCGCTAGGGCTTTGATAGTGCCTCGAGGGCTAGTGCGGCTGTCTTATTTTCGCCGGAGTGCTATGTTCGGATCACTAGCGAGTGATGATTCCGTTGGGACCGGCATTTTAAGCTTCATGTACCCATAATGGGGTATAGCTTGAAAAATTGTGAATGCCTCTCGTCCTAATAAAGCATGATATCCGCTGTTGAACGGGGCCACTTGAAATGTGACCTCCTCGACCTGTAATTGTCCGTGAGCGAACACTACGCCCAGCGTGATTTTTCCTGTGCAGCATGCTTCCGGCTGGGATTATTCCTCTAAAGGTTGTGCTGCTTCGCTCAATGCGGTTCCATCTATTTCCATTTTTCGGAGGGTTTCCTCATAGATGAGGTTTAGTCCGCTGCCGCCATCCATGAGTACCTTAGTAAGGCGAAAGCCGCCTACTATCGGCTAAGGACCAATGCGGTTGGTAACCGAGCAGTTCGAATTTAGGTTCGCACCGGCATTGAAGGTAATAGCCGTGTCACCCATGGATTTATTGTTGCTACTTGGTAGACTTCGCAAGGTTATGGAGTTGTCGTTTCGCATGTTATTTGATGCGAAAGTCTCAAGACTATTAACACCGTCTTGGTGTTGCTCGGCTGGGATTCGAAGCTAGAAGCTCTTCGCCACTTTTGGCCACCTGCCGTAGTATCCAACATGCTCAAGGCTATGAGTTGGAGTGGCGCCTCGTGCTATGAATTTTGCAGGTCCGCTTAGCCAACCCTCCAAGACGGTTCCATTACTTTAGGGGTTTTGGTTTTTGGTGTTCAACCCGGTGCTTGATAATGATGCACCCTTTTGTTCCGGACTAGGGATGTATTCGGGGCCGGATTATCCCAAAATTTACTTTCGGTTTTCCAGGCGCTCTCCATCGCACAGTACTTTTGTACGATGGTCACCAAGTCAGCAAAGCGTGTAATTTCGCGATGACTTATGGCGTTTAGGATTCCCTTGTCCATGCAAATATTGTAGAAGATTGGTATTGCGTCCTCCTCTCGGTAGTCCTTTATCCTGTTCATAACCAGGAGGAATCTGGCCCAGTAATGATGTACTGTTTCGGCGGGCTCTTGCCGAATTCGAGAGAGATCGCTAATGTTTGGGTGGGCGGGTGGCACTAAATCCGGAACCCCGTCTAATTTAGGACTCAAGGGCCGGGAAGTTTCTGAACTCGGAAGTTTGGATTTTTTAGTGCTATCCAATGAGTCTGACCCGCCGCCTGACTTTAAGTTCAGGGCTTGATCGACATCTGTCCCTCCGCAGGAATCCGGCATGGACGGATCGGGAATCCGGACGTAGCTAGTCCTTAAGATAGGAGAAGAGTCGATGCATTGCTCCTCTATCACAGCAACATGATGGGTAGCTCGGGAGAGTTGATCTCTCGGATCGGTTTTAGGCCCGATCCGGTCGTGTCTCGTGGCGACTCCTGTAGGCGGCGATGCGATCCAGAGCTCGCTTACGGAGGAGAGCTCGATCGATCTAACTGTTCGCAAGTTCGAACTAACATGGAGATTGGTTTCGATGACTCGAGAGGTCATCGTCGCCGCGACGGCCGAACTAGCGATCATGAGAAACCGCCAGTCAAGAGTCCACCAAAGGCCAAGGCTTCTTTGGCGATGGTATCGCCTTTAAAGACGAGATGAGGCATCCTACCGATGGCGGCGACACGAGGAACTCTCAATGAAAGCACCAATGTCGGTGTCAAAACCGCGGATCTCGGTAGGGGTCCCGAATCGTGCGCCTAGGCGGATGGTAACAGCAGACAAGGGACACGATGTTTTTACCCAGGTTTGGGCCCTCTCGATGGAGGTAATACCCTACTCCCGCTTGATTAATATTGATGATATGGGTAGTACAAGAGTAGATCTACCACGAGATCAAGGAGGCTAAACCCTAGAAGCTAGCCTATGGTATGATTGTTGTTCGCCCCACGGACTAAAACCCTCCGGTTTATATAGACACCGGATAGGTTAGGGTTACACGTAGTCGGTTACAATGGTAGGAGATCTACATATCCGTATCGCCAAGCTTGCCTTCCATGCCAAGGAAAGTCCCATCCGGACACGGGACGAAGTCTTCAATCTTGCATCTTCATAGTCTTGGAGTCCGGCCGTGACGATAGTCCGGCTATCCGGACACCCCCTAGTCCGGGACTCCCTCACCGACCTTCTGGGACTTGGGCCTTGTCGTCCGTCTGACCCACCCGCCGGGTCACCAATGAGCCGCAATGTTCAGGCGGGTTGCCCGTAACCCGCCAGGTCCGGGCGGGTTGCCAGTGAGTCGCCAAGCTCTGGGCGGGTCACCCGTGAGTCGCCAAGCTCCAGGCGGTTTACCAATGACACGCCAAATCCCAGCCGGGTCATACCTCCGGCTGGGTCATACCGTGGGGTACATCCCTGACATTAGCCCCCAGTTTAGCTTGGATTTATCCATGGTAAACTTATCCTGCAAAACAAGACCAACTTTGATAGATATACGCCGGGTCGAAGGTTCTTATGAGCCGACACTTGATCATCGTTAAGTCCTTGTCATTTCCTTGTTGATATATACATGTTCATGATTTTATAGCAAATCTTCTTTAGCAGATATGTTTAAACTTTGTCAATGCAAAAAACCCAGATACTTCTTTTGAAAAATCCGGGTCAACATGCCAGCTTCAGAGTCAATTTGCTGACATTGGTCTCTTGTAGAGAAACATTGTAATAAATAATCCACTTGCGTCGGCTTCCAAAGCGCCGTCTTAATAAAAATATTAGTCTTTGAAATACTCATCTGATTTTCAGCCGGCTTGATGATGTAGAGCTTGCCGAGTTATGATTGCCAAAATTGCCGGTTTGCAAATACTGATAGCACCGGGTCATAATTGTTGCTAACACCAAGCTTGAAAGTGTACCTCCACTACTCCAAGAGACTGCTAACGCGATACTACGATCAAAGACCCTTTGCCGAAATTGTGCGCGATGCAATAATCGCAAACGGTGGTGTAAAAAACCCGTCACAAAAGTTGCAAAACGTTTGCGATGATGGATGCATCAAACACGGTTAAGATTTTAGTTGTGTGTGCGATGCAGGGAATACGGTTAATCCATTCAAACTGTCTGCGATGAGGCAGAACAACAGAAAAGGGCAGCCATAACAATGTGTGTGCGATGCAGGACACACGGTTAATCCATTCGAACTGTTCGCGATGAGGTAGAACAATAGAAACGGGCAGCAATATCAATGTGTGTGCGATATATGGCATACGGTTAACTTGGACAAACTGTTTTCGATTAGGGAACACAACACAAATAGTTCAACTTAACAAGATGTGTGTGATATGCAGCGTACAGTTCACATGGATGAACTGTTTGCGATGAGCCAAAAGAACACAAATGAGTCGTGTAAACAAGATGCGTGTGATACGTGGCAAACAGCCGACTCGGATGAACTGTCTGCGATGAGAAATTACAACACGACGGCCAATACAGCTTACTTTCGTGTGATTCTGTGTACAAAAACTTTGAAAATGCAAACTAGTTGCTTATGGTGGCTTAGAGTATCGCACACGATGCGTCTGCAGTACTCGTGTGCGATGATTAGTATGTTACACATACGTTTCCTTATGTGAACATGTGTGTGAATTTACAATATGGACAGTTAATATGCAAATGCCTTCTGGACATCGGGCACATGCTTAAACTCAATGAACTGTGTACGATACTAATACTTTCCATGAAAATTTATGAACTTGGGTAACAACATTTGAGTAACATATATATAGTGGTTACACTATTCGACAAAAGGAGGATCTTCGTAACACGGTTTTGACAACCATATGGTCCATATCTACATACTTAACATAGTAACAACTATCACATTTTAAGAGGCTAAGGGCCAACAACCATATGGTCCATATGTACATACTTAACATATATAGTAACAGCTAGCACATTTTAAGAGGCTGAGGGCCAACAACCACAACTACCCACTGGAAGCAGCTTGATCACGGTGACTCGGCATCTCGTCATTGAAAAGGAAGAGCCCTCCTATGCCTTGGTAGAGAAGGAGTAGAACAGTGTCTCCAATTTTCCAATATGGATGCATTGCCACGAGAAGCGAGAACTTGTTAATTTGAATGGTTCCATTTTGCGGGAAATGCAGTACCTTGCAATCACTTTGGCGTTATTAGCAGGAATAAGTGTAATTCGACCATGCCGGGAAATCAATCCAGGGACGGCTACAGGGGTCAATTTCTGTTCACATGTAGAATAAAAAACAATTGTAACATATCGTTGAAGATATATATAGTTTATGAGCATCAACATTAAAATAAGACTTTTTACCAGCGCTTTGTGCACACAATTGGTCTTGTTCAGTGTGTGCACCATAGGTCTAATTAATCCCATCCAAAATCCAGCGTTCATACGCTGTGCTATCTCTGCAGATTATCAACAAAGTTTATGACATGCTTCAAGTCCTTCCAAAGTGAAATTTGGTGCGCTTAGTAACATACAGATCGCTCACTATGCATCCAACATATCCTGCTTAAAAGGTGGAAAGGTATTATTTATTCAGAACATGGCAGAAGAATATATAGTGTGCATAAATTGGTAAACAGAATTTGTTACTGCCTAGGAACAGAGTCAGAATATGATATCACAATTGGTTGCTTAAATAGTGATCAATTGATTGCTTCAATAGTAATATGACAACATGGAGAAAGTTGAAAGGACACTGTCGGTGTCAAAACCGGCGGATCTCGGGTAGGGGGTCCCGAACTGTGCATCTAAGGTGGATGATAATAGCAGGCAAGGGACACAATGTTTACCCAGGTTCGGGCCCTCTCTATGGAGGTAATACCCTACTTACTGCTTGATTGATCTTGATGAATATGAGTATTACAAGTGTTGATCTACCACGAGATCGTAGAGGCTAAACCCTAGAAGCTAGCCTATGGTATGATTGTTGTTGTCCTACGGACTAAACCCTCCGGTTTATATAGACACCGGAGGGGGCTAGGGCTACACAGAGTCGGTTACAACAGAAGGAGATCTACATATCCGTATCGCCAAGCTTGCCTTCCACGCCAAGAGAGTCCCATCCGGACACGAGACGAAGTCTTCAATCTTGTATCTTCATAGTCCAACAGTCCGGCTGTCCGGATACCCCCTAATCCAGAACTCCCTCAGTAGCCCCTGAACCAGGCTTCAATGACAATGAGTCCGGCGCGCAGATTGTTTTCGGCATCGCAAGGCGGGTTCCTCCTCCGAATACTCCATAGAGGATCTTGAACACAAGGATAGTGTCCGGCTCTGCAAAACAAGTTCCACATACCATCGTAGAGAGAATAATATTTCCACAAATTTAATCACGACGATCACAAGATGACGCCACACCATGGCCCGGCCATTATTCGAACTGCTTTTCACAACCAGCCACCGTGATATATCGCGAGGCGCTTTCTAGGCACGCCTTTGTCGGCAGAGATCGTGTCCCTTATCACGGATTCTCATCAATACGGACGTGGGTAACCCAACCGCGTTATCAATTACGGCGCTTGGGGATCAAGCGAGTTTTACTAGGCAAGTGGGGGCGATAGTTTCGCTCTGCTTTTATAAAGGATAAGGACTTTGCCTTTTTCACCCACGCCTTCTTCCCTCTCGCATATCCATTCTTGCACACTCGAGCTCCAACGCCAAAGCTTGCACCTTTTCTCCCCAAACCTCTTCAATCATGTCTGGAGCGGGAGGCAAGTGGGTGAAATCCTCCGTCATGGAGGAGGACATCAAGAAGCTACGGGGAGCTGGATACTTGGCCATGGATATCGCGCACCGGCTGCCCGACGCGGGGCAGATCGTCCCTACCCCGGAACCTTACGAGATGGTAGTCTTCTCACCCACTTTGTCCGCTGGATCGATTTCCTCTCCACCCATTCGTCCGCTGCCTCACGCTCTACTACGGGCTGGACTTCCATGACCTGGCCCCAACTTCATCCTCAACATCTCGGCGCTTATCGTCAGGTGCGAGGCCTTCCTCCGCATCCAGCCCCACTTCGGCCTGTGGCTGAAGACCTTCAATGTCAAGCCGAAGGTTGTAGGCAGCCAGCTAGCGGAATGCGGCGGCGCCATGGTGGGCAAAATGCCCAATGTCACATGGCTCGAGGGCTCCTACGTGGAGACCATAAAGGGGTGGCAATCGGGGTGGTTCTACAACACCGAGCCGCGTGCCACCAACTGGGTGGCGGCCCCGAGTTCTGATCCGAAATCCCCACGTGGCTCACCTCCTGGAAAGAGAAGGGCCTGCCCTGGGGTAACCCGGTAGAGCTGACCGGACTCCAGACCTGCATCAGGAACATGATGAGCAAGAAAATCAAGCTCGTCAACATGGTCCAGTTCATGCTCTTCCGCCGGATCCTCCCGTGCCAACAACGGGTATTCAATTTGTGGGAGTTCGACCGGCCGAGCACCAGACGCTGCAGGAGCTTTTCGACACGACGCACAAGGACGTCCGGAAGGTGTTGTTTAAAGGCGCCGAGGTACCTCCACCCCTTAACGAGGACCGCGGACTCAGCACAAAACGCCACGCCAATCTGGTAGGTGTTTACACATCACAAGATGTTTAATTTCCTCAATTTAATCATATGCAGGATCTAAGCCCTCATGCCTTTGACATGACCGGGTGGAGACGGCCGAGCGGATTGATCGCCCGTCCCCCCGCCTCAAGATCCAGCAGACGCTCTCCCGACGGAGATGCCGACTCCGCACCTTACGAGATGCCAGCCAAGACGGCCAAGAAGAAGACCACGGGACCCGACAGGTCTCCGGCGCAAGGTTGTGTTGGACTCATCGTCCAACACTCAGGGCGCACTCTCCCATGACGACGAGGAGGAAGAGGAGTTCTCCCCAGCCGGGAGACAAGAAAGGAAGGCCGCCTAATCGGGAGGCCAAGGGTCCAAGAAAGGAAGGACCTCCTTCCGGACTGATTCACGATCGCCGCCCATAGCGACGGCGAAGGGGGTTGCCCAGGGACAAGCCCTGGTGAATTCGTAAGTATCCGGATACCATAATAATTCTTGATATATTTTATCGCACTGCCTCTCATCATGCCGAACATGATTATGCAGTCCGTCCCGAGCCCATATCGACGTATCTTCGTCGGATGGTTCTTTGGACCCGTCGGATATGAACATGTTGGGGAACGTAGTAATTTCAAAAATTTCCTACGCACACGCAAGATCATGGTGATGGCATAGCAACGAGAGGGAGAGTATTGTCCACGCACTCGTGAGACCGTGAAGCGGAAGCGCTATGACAACGCTGTTGATGTAGTCGACGCCTTCACGATCCGACCGATCCAAGTACCGAACGACGGCACCTCCGAAGTTCAGCACACGCTCAGCTCGATGATGATCCCGGACTCCGATCCAGCAAAGTGTCGGGATGAGTTCCACAAGACGACGGTGTGGTGACGATGATGATGCTCTATCGCGCAGGGCTTCGCCTAAACTCCGCGATGATATGACCGAGGTGGAATATGGTGGAGGGGGGCACCGCACACGGCTAAGGAACGATCCGTAGATCAACTTGTGTTGTTATGGGGTGCCCCCCTGCCCCCGTATATAAAGGAGCAAGGGGGGAGGTGGCCGGCCCTAGGAGGGGGCGCGCCAAGTGTGGAGTCCTACTAGGACTCCCTAGTCCTAGTAGGATTCCACCTCCCTTGTTGGAGTAGGAGAAGGGGAAAGAGGGGGAGAGGGAGAAGGAAAGGGGGCCTGCGCCCCTTGTCCAATTCGGACCAGAGGGGGGGCACAGGCCTCCTTCCTTTTGGCCTCTCTCCTCTATTCCCGTATAGCCCAATAAGGCCCATATACTCCCCGGCGAATTCCGTAACTCTCCCAGACTCAAGAATACCCAATCACTCGGAACCTTCCGAACTCCAATATAGTCGTCCAATATATCGATCTTTACGCCTCGACCATTTCGAGACTCCTCGTCATGTCCCCGATCTCATCCGGACTCAACTCCTTCGGTACATCAAAACTCATAAACTCATAATATAATCACATCGAAACCTTGTTGCATGGACCCTACGGGTTCGAGAACTATGTAGACATGACCTAGAACTATTCATGGTCAATAACCAATAGCGGAACCTGGATGCCCATATTGGCTCCTACATATTCTACGAAGATCTTTATCGGTCAAACCGCATAACAACATACTTTGTTCCTTTGTCATCGGTATGTTACTTGCCCGAGATTTGATCGTCGGTATCCAATACCTAGTTCAATCTCGCATCGGCAAGTCTCTTTACTCGCTACATAATGCATCATTCCGTAACTAACTCATTAGCTACATTGCTTGCAAGGCTTATAGTGATGTGCATTACCGAGAGGGCCCAGAGATACCTCTCCGACAATCGGAGTGACAAAACCTAATCTCAAATACGCCAACCCAACATGTACCTTTGGAGACACCTGTAGTACTCCTTTATAATCACCCAGTTACGCCAGACGCTTGGTAGCACCTAAAGTGTTCCTCCGTAAACGGAGTTGCATAATCTCATAGTTACGGAACATGTATAAGTCATGAAGAAAGCAATAGCAATATACTAAACGATCAAGTGCTAGGCTAACGGAATGGATCATGTCAATCACATCATTCTCCTAATGATGTGATCCCATTAATCAAATAACAACACATGTCTATGTTTAGGAAACATAACCATCTTTGATTAATGAGCTAGTCAAGTAGAGGCATACTAGTGACTATATGTTTGTCTATGTATTCACACATGTATCATGTTTCCGTTAATACAATTCTAGCATGAATAATAAACATTATCACGAAATAAGGAAATAAATAATAACTTTATTATTGCCTCTAGGGCATATTTCCTTCAGTCTCCCACTTGCACTAGAGTCAATAATCTAGTTCACATCATCATGTGATTCAACACTAATATTCACATCTGTATGTGATTAACACCCATAGTTCACATCGTCATGTGACCAACACCCAAAGGGTTTACTAGAGTCAATAATCTAGTTCACATCGCTATGTGATTAACACCTAAAGAGTACTAAGGTATGATCATGTTCTGCTCGTGAGAGAAGCTTAGTCAACGGGTCTGTCACATTCAGAGCCGTATGTATTTTGCAAATATTCTATGTCTACAATGTTATGCACGGAGCTACTCTAGCTAATTGCTCCCACTTTCAATATGTATCCAGATTGAGACTTAGAGTCATTTGGATCAGTGTAAAAAGCTTGCATCGATGTAACTCTTTACGACGGGCTCTTTTATCACCTCCATAATCGAGAAATATTTCCTTAGTCCCCACTAAGGATGTTCTTGACCAATGTCCAAAGGATCTACACTCTAGATCACTATTGTACTCCTTGCCAAATTCAGAGCAAGGTATACAATAGGTCCGGTATATAGCATAGCATACTTTATAGAACCTATGACCGAGGCATAGGGAATGACTTTCATTCTCTTTTCTATTTTCTGCCGTGGTCGGGATTTGAGTCTTACTCAATTTCACACGCTTGCAACACAGTGCAAGAACTTTTCTTTGACTGCTCCATTTTGAACTACTTCAAAATCTTGACAAGGTATGTACTTATTGAAAAATGTATCAAGCGCCTTGATCTATCTCAATAGATCTTGATGCTCAATATGTAAGTAGATTTACTTGAGGTCTTTCTTTAAAGAACTCCTTTCAAATACTCCTTTATGCTTTCCGTAAAAATTATACATCATTTCGATCAACAATATGTTACTCACATATATTTGTCAAAAGGCGGTAGTGCTCCCACTCACTTTATTGTAAATACAGGCTTCACCGCAAGTCTCAGATAAAACTATATGCTTTGATCAACTTATCAAAGCGTGTATTCCAACTCGAGATGCTTGCACCAGTCCATAGATGGATCATTGAGCTTGCATTTTGTTAGCTCCTTTAGGATTGACAAAACTTCTGGTTGCATCATATACAACTCTTCTTTAATAAATCCATTAAAGAATGTTGTTTTGACATCCATTTGCCAGATTTCATAAAATGTGGCAATTGCTAACATGATTCGGACAGACTTAAGCATCGTTATGAGTGAGAAAATCTCATCGTATTCAACACCTTGAACTTGTCGAAAACCTTTTGCAACAAGTCGAGCTTTGTAGATAGTAACACTACTATCAGTGTCCGTCTTCCTCTTGAAGATCCATTTATTTAACATGGCTTGCCGATCATCGAGCAAGTCAATCAAAGTCCATACTTTGTTCTCATACATGGATCCTATCTCAGATTTCATGGCCTCAAGCCATTTCGCGGAATCTGGGCTCATCATCGCTTCCTCATAGTTTGTAGGTTCATCATGGTCTAGTAACATGACTTCCAGAACATGATTACCATACCACTCTAGTGCGGATCTTACTCTGGAAGACCTACGAGGTCTGGTAGCAACTTGATCTGAAGTTTCATGATCATCATCATTAACTTCCTCACTAATTGGTGTAGGAATCACTGGAACTGATATCTGTGATGAACCACTTTCCAATAAGGG
Organism: Aegilops longissima; assembly: GCA_021605205.1. Classification (NCBI taxonomy): domain Eukaryota; kingdom Viridiplantae; phylum Streptophyta; class Magnoliopsida; order Poales; family Poaceae; genus Aegilops; species Aegilops longissima. Next base: position 152,980,258 of record CM038677.1, read on the forward strand.
AGAAGGTACAATTACCTTATCAAGCTCTACTTTCCTCCCACTCACTTCTTTCGGGAGAAACTTCTTCTCTAGAAAGGATCCATCTTAGCAACGAATAACTTGCCTTTGGATCTATGATAGAAGGTGTACCCAATAGTTACCTTTGGGTATTCTATGAAGACGCACTTTTCCGATTTGGGTTCGAGCTTATCAGGTTGAAACCTTTTCATATAAGCATCACAACTCCAAGCTTTAAGAAACGACAGCTTAGGTTTACTGCTAAACCATAGTTCATACGGTGTCGTCTCAATGGATTTAGATGGTGCCCTATTAAACGTGAATGCAGCTGTCTCTAATGCATAACCCCAAAACGATAGTGGTAAATCGGTAAGATACATCGTAGATCGCACCATATCCAATAAAGTGCGGTTACGATGTTCGTACACACCATTATGTTGTGGTGTTCCATGTGGCGTGAGCTGTGAAACTATTCCACTTTGTTTTAATTGAAGACCAAACTCAGAACTCAAATATTCATCTCCACGATCGATCGCAGAAACTTTATTTTCTTGTTACGATGATTTTCCACTTCACTCTGAAATTCTTTGAACTTTTCAACTATTTCAGACTTATGTTTCATCAAGTAGATATACGCATATCTGCTCAAATCATCTGTGAAGGTCAGAAAATAATGATACTTGTTGTGAGCCTTAATATTCATCGGACCACATACATCAGTATGTATGATTTCCAACAAATCTGTTGCTCGCTCCATTGTTCCGGAGAACAGAGTCTTAGTCATCTTGCCCATGAGGCATGGTTCGCAAGCATCAAGTGATTCATAATCAAGTGATTCCAAAATTCCATCAGCATGGAGTTTCTTCATGCGCTTTACACCAATATGACCTAAACGGCAGTGCCACAAATAAGTTGCACTATCATTATTAACTTTGCATCTTTTGGCATCAATATTATGAATATGTGTATCACTACGATCGAGATCCAACAAAATATTTTCATTGGGTGTATAACCATCGAAGGTTTTATTCATGTAAACAGAATAACAATTATTCTTTAACTTTAAATGAATAACTGTTTTGCAATAAACATGATCAAATCATATTCATGCTCAACGCAAACGCTAAATAACATTTATTTGGCTTTTAACACTAATCTCGAAAATATAGGGAGTGTGTGATGATGATCATATCAATCTTGGAACTATTTCCAACACTCATCATCACTTCCCTCAACTAGTCTCTGCTTATTATGTAACTCCTGTTTCGAAGTTACTAATCTTAGCAACCTAACAAGTATCAAATACTCAGGGCTACTATAAACACTAGTAAGGCACACATCAAACACCAGATATCAAATATACCCTTGTTCACTTTGCCACCCTTCTTATCTACCAAATATTCAGGTCATTTCGCTCCCAAAGGATCATTTCCTTTGCAGAGAAGCACTTTCGGCCAGGCTTTGGTCCAGCTTTGGGCTTCTTCGGGAGTGACAACTTGCTTGTCATTCTACTTGAAGTTCCCTTTCTTTCCCTTTGCCCTTTTCTTGAAACTAGTGGTCTTGTCAATCATCAACACTTGATGCTCTTTCTTGATTTCTACCTTCGTTGATTTCAACATCGCGAAGAGCTCGGGAATCGTTTTTCATCATCCCTTGCATACTATAGTTTATCACGAAGTTCTAGTAACTTAGTGATGGTGACTAGAGAATTCTGTCAATCACTATCTTATCTGGAAGATTAACTCCCACTTGATTCAAGTGATTGAAGTACCCAGACAATCTGAGCACATGCTCACTATTTGAGCGATTCTCCTCCATCATTTAGCTATAGAACTTGTTGGAGATTTCCTATCTCTCAACTCGGGTACTTGCTTGAAATATTAACTTCAACTCCTGGAACATCTCATATGGTCCATGACGTTCAAAACGTCTTTGAAGTCCCGATTCCAAGCCGTTAAGCATGGTGCACTAAACTATCAAGTAGTCGTCATATTGAGCTAGCCAAACGCTCATAACGCCTCGATCCGCTCCCGCAATAGGTCTGCTACCTAGCGTGCATCAAGGACATAATTCTTCAGGCAGCAATGAGGATAAACCTCAGATCACGGATCCAATCCGCATCATTGCTACTAACATCTTTCAACACAGTTTTCTAGGAACATATTAAAATAAACATATGAAAGCAACAAACATAGGGAAGCAACAACGCGAGCTATTGATCTACAACATAATTTGCAAAAACTACCAGACTAAGTTCATGATAAATTAAAGTTCAATTAATCATATTACTTAAGAACTCCCACTTAGATAGACATCCCTCTAATCTTCTAAGTGATTACGTGATCCATATCAACTAAACCATGTCCGATCATCACGTGAGATGGAGTAGTTTCAATGGTGAACATCACTATGTTGATCATATCTACTATATGATTCACGTTCGACCTTTCGGTCTCCGTGTTCCGAGGCCATATCTGTATATGCTAGGCTCGCCAAATTTAACCCGAGTATTCCGCGTGCGCAACTGTTTTGCACCCGTTGTATTTGAACGTAGAGCCTATCACACCCGATCATCACGTGGTGTCTCAAAGACGAAGAACTTTCGCAACGGTGCATACTCAGGAGAACACTTCTTGATATTTAATGAGAGATCATCTTATAATGCTACCGCCAATCAAAGCAAGATAAGATGCATAAAGGATAAACATCACATGCAATCAATATAAGTGATATGATATGGCCATCATCATCTTGTGCTTGTGATCTCCATCTCGAAGCACCGCCGTGATCACCATCGCCACCGGCGCGACACCTTGATCTCCATCGTAGCATCGTTGTCGCCTCGCCAACTATTGCTTCTACGACTATCGCTACCGCTTAGTGATGAAGTAAAGCAATTACATGGCGCTTGCATTTCATACAATAAAGCGACAACCATATGGCTCTCGCCAGCTGCCGATAACTCGTTACAAAACATGATCATCTCATACAATAAAATATAGCATCACGCCTTGACCATATCACATCACAACATGCCCTGCAAAAACAAGTTAGACGCCCTCTACTTTGTTGTTTGCAAATTTTACGTGGCTGCTACGGGCTGAGCAAGAACCGTTTTACCTACGCATCAAAACCACAACGATAGTTTGTCAAGTTGGTGCTGTTTTAACCTTCGCAAGGACCGGGCGAGCCACACTCGGTTCAACTAAAGTGAGAGAGACAGACACCCGCCAGTCACCTTTAAGCAACGAGTGCTCGCAGCGGTGAAACCAGTCTCGCGTAAGCGTCTGCGTAATGTCGGTCCGGCCGCTTCATCTCACAATACCGCCAACCAAAATATGACATGCTGGTAAGCAGATGACTTGTATCGCCCACAACTCACTTGTGTACTACTCGTGCATATAACATCAACGATAAAACCTAGGCTCGGATGCCACTGTTGGGGAACGAGTAATTTCAAAAATTTCCTACGCACACGCAAGATCATGGTGATGGCATAGCAACGAGAGGGAGAGTATTGTCCACGCACTCGTGAGACCGTAAGAGGAAGCGTTATGACAACGCGGTTGATGTAGTCGTACGTCTTCACGATCCGACCGATCCAAGTACCGAACATACGGCACCTCCGAGTTCAGCACACGTTCATCTCGACGACGATCCACGGACTCCGGTCCAGCAAAGTGTCGGGGATGAGTTCCGTCAGCACGACGGTGTGGTGACGATGATGATGCTCTACCGACGCAGGGCTTCGCCTAAACTCCGCGACGATATGACCGAGGTGGAATATGGTGGAGGGGGGCACCGCACACGGCTAAGGAACGATCCGTAGATCAACTTGTGTTGTTATGGGGTGGCCCCCTGCCCCCGTATATAAAGGAGCAAGGGGGGACGTGGCCGGCCCTAGGATGGGGCGCGCCAAGTGTGGAGTCCTACTAGGACTCCCTAGTCCTAGTAGGATTCCACCTCCCTTGTTGGAGTAGGAGAAGGGGAAAGAGAGGAGAGGAGAAGGAAAGGGGCTGCGCCTTGTCCAATTCGGACCAGAGGGGGCACAGGCCTCCTTCCTTTGGCCTCTCTCCTCTATTCCCGTATAGCCCAATAAGGCCCATATACTCCCGGCGAATTCCTCGTAACTCTCTGCAACTCAAAAATACCCAATCACTCGAACCTTCCGAACTCCAATATAGTCGTCCAATATATCGATCTTTATGTCTCGACCATTTTGAGACTCCTCGTCATGTCCCCGATCTCATCCGGGACTCAAATCCTTCGTACATCAAAACTCATAAACTCATAATATAACTGCACATCGAAACCTTGTTGCGTGGGATTCTACGGGTTCGAGAACTATGTAGACATGACCTAGAACTATTCATGGTCAATAACCAATAGCGGAACCTGGATGCCCATATTGGCTCCTACATATTCTACGAAGATCTTTATCGGTCAAACCGCATAACAACATACTTTGTTCCCTTTGTCATCGGTATGTTACTTGCCCGAGATTTGATCGCCGGTATCCAATACCTAGTTCAATCTCACATCGCAAGTCTCTTTACTCGTTACATAATGCATCATTCCGTAACTAACTCATTAGCTACATTGCTTGCAAGGCTTATAGTGATGTGCATTACCGAGAGGACCCAGAGATACCTCTCCGACAATCGGAGTGACAAAACCTAATCTCGAAATACGCCAACCCAACATGTACCTTTGGAGACACCTGTAGTACTCCTTTATAATCACCGAGTTACGCTGTGACGCTTGGTAGCACCCAAAGTGTTCCTCCGTAAACGGAGTTGCATAATCTCATAGTTACGTGAACATGTATAAGTCATGAAGAAAGCAATAGCAATATACTAAACGATCAAGTGCTAGGCTAACGGAATGGGTCATGTCAATCACATCATTCTCCTAATGATGTGATCCCATTAATCAAATAACAACACATGTCTATGGTTAGGAAACATAACCATCTTTGATTAATGATCTAGTCAAGTAGAGGCATACTAGTGACTATATGTTTGTCTATGTATTCACACGTGTATCATGTTTCCGGTTAATACAATTCTAGCATGAATAATAAACATTTATCATGAAATAAGGAAATAAATAATAACTTTATTATTGCCTCTAGGGCATATTTCCTTCAGAACAGTGATTCACTTCCGACCGCCTCCACCCCTCGCCCTACGGGCGACGCCGAGGTGTTGTCTCAAAGGGCCCCTAGCCGAGGGGAGGTAGTCCTGGAGGCGCCTCAAGGCGACACTCCGGACCCTGGGCGCAAAGGGAGCAAGACTCCCATGGGCTCCAAGTTCGCATCCGCCGAACACCGTGTTTAACCTTCATGGTTCCGACTCACAGCGACCCCACAGGAAGAGGGGCAAGCCGCCCGTGCTGGTGACCTCTGTCCATCCAGGGGCACCGGACAACTTGCTGGAAATGCTCCAAGGCGCTTCCATCGACGAAGAGCACCGCACTATCATGAGTGCGGTGATGGAGAAGGTTTAGACCGCCAAAAGCCGACTAACTGAAGCTTGCGCCAGCCTCCTAACAGGCTTTGAGGTAAGTAATTAAATTATAGGGGAATATCACCGCATAGACAAGAGCCCTCGATGCTCGCTTATGCTCGTGAAGAAAAGCCAATAGAGGATCGAATAATAATCGTAGGAGTCTAATTATAGTATGTCTATGTGAATCAGAGGCTTCCCTCGCTGGCATTGCCGCACATATCATGGAGGTCGCCAGACTACAAGCAGGACCTTGAGCGATCCAAGGAAGAGCTCCGCCTGGCCAAGAGGCAGTTCGAGGAGAACAAAGGTAAGCAATACCTTGTCAATATGAAAAAAAAGAAAGAGTTGGTTGCAGAATAATCGGATCATCATGAATTTTGCCAGGGGCCACGACCGAAGTGGCGACCCTCAAGAAGGTGCTGTCCGAGGCCGAAAATAGAGCGGCCAAGGAGCGCACTGAGCGAGAAAGACATGAAGCCCGGGTAGTTGAGGTGCAGCAAGAGCTCCAGGTGCTCATCAAGAAGCATGAGTCCCTGGAGCTTGACTCGAGGACGCGAGAGTACGAGTTTGCCCAGGCCCTCGAAAGTGCAAAAAATGCCAAGGCCGAAGCCCAAAAGGCCCTCCAGGAAGTTGAGGCGGTGAAAAAGATAGCGGCGGGTAAGGCATTCATTATGCAAAGTAGGCATGCGAAAGAAAATTTCCTTTTACTTACCCGAGTTCGGAGCTCTCCAGGAGCGTTCGCAGATCCGCCCCGTAGTGTGTCTGACGTCGCGGAGTTCTACCGGGCCGAGGAGGGGAGCTCGATGGAGAAGTTGTTCGTCTCAAGATGTCGGGACCGAACACTGATGCCGTGAGCGACCAGTCAAGCAACTGGTCGAGCTCCACAAGGCGGCCGAACAGGCCATGAGGGGCCTTATAGTCTGGATGTGGCTCGGCGATTCCCTCCCAACAGCTACTTCGTCCCGGTGAGGCGGCTTGTAGATGCCTCGCCCACGGCCGAAAGTCATCAAGCGTCCGTCTGCATCAAGGTGCACGCAGGGCTCTTGCCCGCAAAGGTACATCGGGCGAAGATGGACGCCAAAAGCTGGTGAAGGAGGGGCGCCGCAGGGCAAGGAGCATCGCCACCCTGAAATGTATTATGAAAGTGTCCTGAAGGGTGCCCGTCTCGTGGCGGATGAGTGTACCAAAGATGTAATCTTTGAATGAACTTGCTCATGTGATCCTTGTGTTTATGAAAACTAGTTCATGTTCGTTATGCAACGCTTTTGTATTTAAAATATTACCTTCTGTGCGGCCGTTTATAAATTCTAAGAGTTGCTAGTCGTCGGCTTCGCCCCATGCAACTAGTGCTTTGGGTGTTCGGATAAATCTGAGCACTCTTTTTCCCATTCTTGGGTCCTTCGAGGAAGCTGTCAACAAGAACGAACCGTGCAATCGGACTATAATGCTTTATCGCCTCACTTAGCCATAGAAGTCTACAATTTTAAATTTTGGTGAAGCCCCTAGTCTTCGAAAGTCAATTTGGGCGCTTATACACGCCTAAGCGGACAAGGCGGCTCGTCGCTCAAGCGAAAAAGTCTTTAGGGACTTGAGATCTCTCGAACACCGACCAGCTCTCGCCTCATCATGACAACAGCTTTTAGCTTTCATCGAGGTGCTCGGCGAAGAACCGGGCACAATCGCAGAGTTCTCCAGTGCTACCTTAGCCGATATAGCGGAACGTAAGGTACCAAAACGTGGGCCGGGCAAACCCAACTATTGACCCAAGACATGATTCAGAGCTGATGCATATAATGCTATAAGTTCGGGTGCCGACCGTCGAAAGTGTTCAGACTTCTCACGCCGAATTATGGGGGATACGAAGCCCTCGGTTTATTGGCCGCACTACGTTGTAATGGTGCTGATTGTAATAGATAAGCATATATATAAAAGAATATAGGATTCAATAATAGACTAATACTATGCATTGTTTATTTAAGAAATGCATTAAAGCATACTGATACAAGTGGTGCGGTAAGCAAATAATAGGACTATTTGACATGTCCCATCCAAGGGCAAGATGCGGACTGGTATCTTAAAACAGGTATTTAGCTCGTTATCAGAGACCACCTGGGGATTCTGTTGTACGACGTAGCTTCCTGCCTCCTTCGGTGTTGTATCGTGTGTCCGGCTATCGTACTGCCGGACAGGGCTTCCAGAGAATAGAGTCCTGAAAGAGAGATAGTGATGAAGGTAGTGAGCCCCTAGTGCGGTTAAACCGCATTGTGGGATGCGCCGTGGTCGTGCAACCGCCTATACCCATGGTATTTTCAATGCGTAATTATGCACGCGTGGGACGGACTTTGCTGTTGTACTAAGACTAGGGCGGGGGCTGAATTGCTAGGCGAGCTCTGAGCGTGCCAGGCGATCCTGTTGCACGTTATTCCGGACGCGCTTGACGGTGTCCGGGGGCTTGATCGCCGAACTGGTGGATTGCCTCAAAAGGCTGCTTTGGGCTTCTACTGCGAGGGCCGCAGTGTGCTCCTCCGTACGGAGTGAGCATTCTGTGTTTCCATTGATTGTGATGACCCCCTAGGTCCTGGCATCTTGAGCTTGAGGTATGCATAATGCGGTACCGCATTGAATCTTGCAAATGCGGTGCGCCCGAGCAGTGCGTGATAGCCGCCATGAACGGGACGATATCAAGATTAACTCCTCGCTCGAAGTTGTCCGAGATCCGAAACCACTTCCAGTGTGATTGAGCCCGCATAATGGGCCTCTACACCTGGAATAATGCCTTTAAAGGTCGCTTTTGGTGGGTTTGATTCTCGAGGGTCTCATCCCATTTTGCGACCGTGTCCCGGTAAAGCAGTTTCAGTTGCCGCCGCCGTCCATAAGGACTCGAGTGAGGTGATATCCGTCGATGATTGGGTCTAGGACCACGCGGCAGATCCGCCATGACGGATACTGGTGGGTGGTCCCTATGATCAAATGTGATCGGACAAGAGGACCATGGGTTGAACTTTGGGGCGACGGGCTCCGCTCGCAGATACGCCCTTTAGTGCATGCTTCCGCTACCTTTTGGGGATGTGGGTTGCGATATCATGTTTATCGTCCTCACTTGTGGGGGAACCTCTTCGCCCTCCCCTGTTCGGTGGCCGGGCTCCTCCTCATCGTCGCTAGCAGCCCTTGTCCTTGTCTTCGCATTTATCTTGCCGGCTTGCTTGAACACCCAGCATTCTCTCGTTGGTGTGATTGGCTGGCTTATCGGGGTGCCGTGTATTTGACACGAGCGATCGAGTATGCGGTCCAAACCGACAGGCCCGGAGTACTTCTTTTGAATGGCTTTTTCCGCTGACCGGATTTAGAGCCTCTGAATCCGGCATTGACTGCCGTGCCCTCGGTGTTATCACCGTTGCTGCGGTGCTTGTGTTTGTTGCGGCGTGACCTGTCGTTGCTGTCCTTGGTATCCGAAGTGCCAAGGTTCCCTGATATGTTATTGCTACGAGCCAACCAGCTATCCTCTCCCGCGCAAAAGCGGGTCATGAGTGTCGTGAGGGCTGCCATTGATTTCGGCTTTTCCTAGCCGAGGTGCCGGGCGAGCCACTCGTCATGGATGTTGTGCTTGAATGCCGCTAAGGCTTCTGCATCCGGACAGTCGACAATTTGGTTTTTCTTTGTTAGGAACCGTGTCCAGAATTGCCTGGCCGATTCCCCTGGCTGCTGAATGATGTGGCTCAAGTCATCGGCCGTCGTGGCCGCATATAAGTGCCCCGAAATTGTCGAGAAACGCGTCTTCCAGATCCTCCTAGCAGCCGACGGAGTCTGCTGGCAGGCTATTCAGCCAATGCCGAGCTGGTCCTTTGAGTTTTAACGGGAGGTACTTGATGGCATGTAGATCACCACCGCGGGCCATGTGGATGTGGAGGAGGAAGTCCTCGATCCATACCGCGGGATCTGTTGTACCATCATATGATTCGATTTTTACAGGTTTAAAATATTCTGGGAATTCATGCTCCATTACTTCGTTGGTGAAGCATAGGGGGTGTGCCGCGCCTCTGTGCTGGGCTATGTCGCGACGCAGCTCGTATGAGTCCTGCCTGATGTATTCGGCCCGTCCGGAATTGCTTTTACTGTATCCGGCGAGGCAGTCACCGTCCCTTGTAGGGGCACGGCCTCGTGATCCATAAATCGATCTAACATGTTTTGCCCTGTCTTCCAATACGTCTCGCAGGTCTCGTGTGTTTCCCGTTGCCTTGGTATGTTTGTTTGAACGGCGGCGGGGTGCAGGCTGATTCTCAGGCTGTACTGCCTCTCTATCTCGGCCACGGGGTGGCCGATCAGCCGCGAACGCGGGGTGACCTCTGGAAGGGCGTTCGAGTTCGTACTCCTCATCCGCAAGGACTTCACTCCATCTATCTGCTAGCAGATCCTGATCAGCTTGAAGCTGTTGCTGCTTTTTCCTCAGGCTGTTTGCTGTGGCAATAAGCCGGCGCTTAAAGCGCTCCTGCTCGACGGGATCCTCAGGCACGACAAATTCTTCGTCGTGGAGGCTCACTTCGTCTTCGGAGGGAGGTGTATAGTTGTCGTCCTCCGTTTCTCCCTCTGCGGCTCTCCTAGGAGAGTTGGCTTGTTCATCCTCCAGCTATTGATGGTTCTGGAGGGGATTTTCATCATCTTCGGCACTGTCCGGAGTACTGTTATCTCCTGTGCCGGTATCACCGCTTTTGTTGTGGCGAGACTTAGAGCGGCGCCGCCGACGTCGGCGATGGGGTTGCTTCTTGGAGGGGTCGTCCTCTGTTGTCTTGTCGCCATTGCCTTCCTTGGGTGTGTCCACCATGTATATAATGTATGATGAGGTGGCGGTCCAGTGTCCTGTGGGTAGCGGTTCCTGTTCGCGTCCGGCATCGGTGTCCATACCATCGATGTCTTCAGAGTCGAAGTCGAGCATGTCGGTTAAATCGTCGATAGTGGCTACTAAGTGGGTGGTGGGTGGGGATTGAATTTCTTCGTCGTCCGCATCCCACTCTAGCCGGACATAGTTCGACCAAGGTTCTCCGCATACAGAGAGAGATTTCAATGAGTTCAAGATGTCGCCAAAGGGCGAGTGCCGAAGATATCTCGCGAGGTGAACTCCATGATCGGCGCCCAATCGGATTCGATAGGTATGGGCGCGGGTGGTACGGAGTCCGTGGCGAGGACGAGTCCAGAGTTCGGCGACACGGCTCGTGAAGGGTAAGGTCAAGATTCGCTCTATCGCCATCGAGGGCGCGCCTCCGTGGCGGAGTTCATCCTCCCGCCCTCGGATGACGCGATTTTCTCCATACTAGAGGCCGGAGTAGTTGCTGGCGTGATCTCCCGAACAACGTCCGACGGTAGAGCTATATCGTGCTCGTCGTGATCGTGCCACACACCTGGCATGGGCCCGAATCCGTCGAGGATCAAGTCTCCGCGGATATCGGCAGTGTAATTCAAGTTTCCAAACCTGACTGATGGCTGGGGCGAGCTCTCGATCTGCTCCAGATGGCCAAACGAGTTATTCGCAGCGCCGAAGCCGCCAGACACGAAGATTTGTCCGGGAGGAAAACTCACCGGACTGCATCGTTGTCGATGATCGAAGGGGCCATCGAACCTTGCAGCGACAACACAGTGGAACTCTCAATGAAAGCACCAATGTCGGTGTCAAAACTGTCGGATCTCAGGTAGGGGGTCCTGAACTGTGCGTCTAAGGTGGATGGTAACAGGAGGCAAGGGACACAATGTTGACCCAGGTTCGGGCCCTCTCTATGGATGTAATACCCTACTTCCTGCTTGATTGATCTTGATGAATATGAGTATTACAAGAGTTGATCTACCACGAGATCGTAGAGGCTAAACCCTAGAAGCTAGCCTATGGTATGATTGGTGTTGTCCTACGGACTAAACCCTCCGGTTTATATAGACACCGGAGGGGGCTAGGGTTACACAGAGTTGGTTACAACAGAAGGAGATCTACATATCCGTATCGCCAAGCTTGCCTTCCACGCCAAGAGAGTCCCATCCGGACACGAGACGAAGTCTTCAATCTTGTATCTTCATAGTCCAATAGTCCGGCCAAAGGATATAGTCCGGCTGTCTGAATACCCCCTAATCCAGGACTCCCTCAGACACTAACCTCGATCAGACTTTGATCGGCTAATGACGTTGGGGAAGTAAACATCCATGTTAATTAGACCAGGTTGTGGTGGACGCACTAGAATTTTATTGTCAACTTTCAGTTCATAACACTTAGACATATTTCTGCAAAGGTCCGCATTAAAATAGGAGTGACCATCTTTGTCAAGTTTTACGCTAACCGTCATTGTAAATCCATGTTACATTGTCAATATGACATCATGGGGGTCATCAGAAAAGTAAAGCCCAAGATTTCCTTCTACTCATGTTCTTGCAAAGCAAGGGATGTACTGCTTGAAATGAAAATGAAGATCGTAAATTAGATATATTGAAATAACCGAGCAAGATGCAAATATGGGAGTAACTGATAGAACATATCCATATATAGATGCAAGCAAAGTACAAAAATATAGAATTAAAAATAGATAATGTAATAAAGATTTGATGCAAATATATAGATAATGTAGCAATAGACGGTATATGTTCACAAATTTAGGCCATGCCGACCGTGGTAGGTTGAGATTGAACATACCAAGCGCTCCCTAAAGTCATCCAGAATGGTGAGATAGGACTTCATTTCCGATTGGCCACGACCACAGTTGCCCGATTTGTGCTCGCACTATGCACACATGAATGAACACCCACGAATCAGCTAGAACAAAAATGATTCCACGGCGATTTCCGCCGGTTGATTAACAGCGACGGATGGGCTGCGATAAGAGATGAGTGAATATTTTGCTAATTAAGTTGATTACCTTCTCCATGAGAAAAATCCCTGGCCCAATCCCGCAGAAAACCCCAGTCGACCAGAGTTTAGAATGTCGGTGCAGATAGGTGGCGGAAAGCGGTGGAGGCGAAATCCGGTGCTGTTTGGAGCGTGACCTACGCCCGCCGCCAACAGCCGTCAAGCTTAGGGTGCAGAGTTGCGGAGGAGTCCGCGGCGAGTGAGTGGGGACGAAGTGGGCGAGGGTTTTCTTTTCCTTTTGCATGTGTGAGTGAACACACACGGTTCGCAGAGGCGACGGAGATGAATCGTGTGCGATAGTAAATCACCGAGATTGAATGGGAATCCAAATTTCCTTTGTCCTTCATCCATGAGTTTTTTTCTACGATGAACACAAACCCTGCTAATCACTGTGTTCAAATTTGACACTTTTCTGGGTTTATTTACAATATTTAGGGGATTATGTGCATGTAGGCATTAATGCATGTAATTCAAATTCAAATAATTGGTGCATGAAAGGGTGCACAAGAACGGTCTGGAAAAACCATACTCATGGTATTTAGTAATTTCTCAAGCCTTTTACAAGGAATGGGCAGAGATTTCAATGGAATGTGTGGCAATAGTCAACCACAAACGCGTCATTTACTGGCTTATCAACTATAGAACAATGAAATATGAGCTTGAAAAACATGACGGCTGGCATGGTGCCATGTTATGGCCTCACCGTGCCCTGGTTAAAAGCTGAGAAGGTTTGATTTATGTTGTCATGCACGCCCTTCATAAATCGAACCATCACCGAGGAAGTTCAATGCTTTGGGAAATCACCAAGATTGAAGGGGAATCCAAATTTCCATCCTAGTTTGTCATTCAGTTTTTTCCAACGATCAACATACCGCCTCAAATGAAACGTGTTCAAATTTGACATTTTTCCGAACTCATTTACCATATTTAGGGGATTGTGTGCATTTTCTAGGCATTAATTATGCACATAATTCAAATTCTAACAATGGGTGCATGAAAAGGTGCACAACGGTCTGGAAAACCATGCTCGTGCTATACAAAAAATGAAACACATGGTTGGAAAACATGACGCCTGGCGTGGTGCCATGATATGGCCTCACCATGCCCTGGTAAAAATTGGAGAACGTTTTCCTTATGTCGTGATGCGCGCCTTTCATAAATCGAACCATCACCGAGGAAGTTTCATGGTTTCAAGGGGGAAATCACCAAGATTGAAGGGGGGGGGGGTCCAAATTTCCTTTTTCCTTTGTCCACGAGTTTTTTCCACGATGAACATACAACCTGCAAATCACCATGTTCTAATTTGGCACTTTTCTGGGTTCATTTGCCATATTTAGGGGATTATGCGCATTTCCTAGGCATTAATGCGCATAATTCAAGTTCAAACAATCGATGCATGAAAGGGTCCACAAGAACGGCCTAGAAAACCATGCTCGTGCCATTTAGTAAATTCTCATGCGTTTTACAAGGAATGGACAGATATTTCGATGAAATGTGTGGCAATAGTCAACCACAAATGTCTATTTGTTGGGTTTTCAACTATAGAAAAAAATGAAATAAATTCTTAAAAAACATGATGCCTGGCATGGTGCTATGGTATGACCTCACCATGCCTTGGTAAAAATTTGAGAAGGTTTGGCTTATGTCGTCATGCATGCTCTTCATAAATCGAATCATCACCGAGGAAGTTCCATGCTTTCGAGAGGGAAAATCCCCAAGATTGAAGGGGAATCCTAATTTCCGTCCCAGTTTGTCCTTCAGGTTTTTTCCAACGATCAACATACCGCCTCGAATGCAACGTGTTCAAATTTGACATTTTCTCGGGCTCATTTACCATATTTAGGGGATTATGTGCATTTTCTAGGCATTAATGGACATAATTCAAATTTTAACAATCGGTGCATGAAAAGGTGCACAAGAACGGTCTGGAAAACCATGCTCGTGTTATTTAGCACATTCTCATGCCTTTTACAAGGAATGGGCAGATATTTCAAGGAAATGTGTGGCAATAGTCAACCATAAACGCGTCGTTTACTCGGTTAACAACTATACAAAAAATGAAACACATGGTTGGAAACATGACGCCTGGCGTGGTGCCATGGTATGGCCTCACCATGCCCTGGTAAAAAATGGAGAATGTTTTTCTTATGTCATGATGCACGCCTTTCATAAATCGAACCATCACCGAGGAAGTTTCATGGTTTCAAGGGGGAAATCACCAAGATTGAAGGGGGGGGGGGGTCCAAATTTCCTTTGTCCTTTGTCCACGAGTTTTTTCCACGATGAACATACAACCATCAAATCACCGTGTTCAAATTTGGCACTTTTCTGGGTTCATTTGCAATATTTAGGGGATTATGTGCATTTCCTAGGCATTAATGCGCATAATTCAAGTTCAAACAATCGATGCATGAAAGGGTCCACAAGAACGGCCTAGAAGACCATGCTCGTGCCATTTAGCAAATTTTCATGCATTTTACAAGGAATGGACAGATATTTCGATGAAATGTGTGGCAATAGTCAACCACAAATGTCTGTTTGTTGGGTTTTCAACTACAGAAAAAATGAAATAAATGCTTAAAAACATGACGCCGGGCATGGTGCCATGGTATGACCTCACCATGCCTTGGTAAAAATTTGAGAAGGTTTGGCTTATTTTGTCATGGACGCCCTTCATAAATCGAACCATCACTTAGGAAGTTCCATGCTTTCGAAAGGGAAATCCTCAAGATTGAAGGGGAATCCAAATTTTCTTCGTTCTTTGCCCTAGAGTTTTTTTCTACGACGAACATACACCCTGCAAATCACCGTGTTCAAATTTGGCATTTTTCCGGGCTCATTTACCATATTTAGGGGATTATGTGCATTTTCTAGGCATTTAGCGCATATAAATCCAATCCAGCTACAGGTGCACGGGTGTGATGTGAGGGACGTGGATTGCCGTTCGATCGCGGCGCATCCAACGGTGCACATGCGCGATCCGAATGGCTGGGGTTCCGGCCAATCATAACGCAACACACAATAGGCTCAGCGCACACTGTTTCCGGAAGCGATGGAGATGAACCGTGTGCGATAATGAACGAGCAAAATTGTAAGGGAAGCCAAATTTCTGTTGTCATTTGTGGTTGAGCTCTTGAATACCACCGCACTGTACTGCTGCCCGACCCCTCCATCCCAGAGCTCTCTCAAGGCATCGTCCATGGCACCGCAGTGCACAGTAATAGGTAAGGAAGCAGCGCACAGTAACTGGTAAGGAAGCGATGCATCCCGCCACGCCGCTTTCCTCGCCGCCCACGACCGCACGCATGGTAAGGAAGCGATGGCATCTCGCCGTGCCAAGTTCATCACCACCGGCGGCCAGACAGTTACATGGGAGGACTTTGAGGCTGCCATTGCCGAATGGGTGGTGGATCTAGAGGCGGCCAAAGCCGCACAGAAGGAGCGGAAAAGGCAGAAAGCAGTCAAGAAAAGAGCGTCCTGCCGCCTCAAGAAAAAAGAGGCCGCACGCCATGGTGAGGAGAGCTTGGCGGAGATCGAAGCACGGTGGGCTGCCGCCTACAAGGCCGTGAAGGAGAACACCGGCGTCTGGCCAGCATGCCCTGATGGTAGCATGTGAGAAGTAGTTTAAGTTTGTACTATTAGAGCAAATTACCAGTAGTACTTTAAGTTTGTAGTATTAAAGTACAATGTCGGTAAGAGCATCCTTTGAGGGCTTTGAGCGTTGATTAGCATGTGTGCCCGTGTGTTTTTTTTTGCGTTAATCATTAGAAGATCACAAAACACACGGTTTCTATGCCGTACCCGTCTGCGTTTTTTGCGTTAATGACCCATAAGTCAGTTACCTGTGCGATATTTTCTAATAAACGAGGCGTACCATTGACCGAAAAAAATCAAGTACACGTGTACATTTTTTTGGAGACGGGATCTGCCAACTTTCTTTTTTCTCGCACACGAGTAATTTATGCGCTTCGTTTGTGTTGTGTGTTTCCCCCGCCCAAGTTTCAAATTTTGCACCGAAATTTTCATTAGGCGCGCGATTTTAGAATTTATTCCTCCAACCACATCCCCTTCCCATCAGTATCCCCCCTCCCTCGCGCCTCCCCTACCGGCATCTCAAACCACCGTCGCCGCAACCACAGCTTCAACCACATCTACGTTCTGCTCGGATCCAGTCAGGTAACCCACTGATCTCTATCACGTCCCCGGCCTGATTGCTTAAATGGCGTCTGCGAAACATCCTCATGCGTCCAAATCCCCCCCCCCCCCCGCCAGGAGCTGATGGTGGTCCATGGTGCGATGGCCACTGTGCGTGTTGACCCAGAGGAACACCTCGCCTCCGCCACCGACATGGTGCATGCTCTCGCCCAGATGAAGTCCCCCAATGACTACTCCCCAGGACTTAATAGGTAAGATCTGACCAGCTAAATCTTACCAATACCACTTAGAACGACTATGATTTGTACGGTTGATGTATTAAGCATGTTCATGCCTTGTTTATTTCAGTAGTACACACTGTGTGATGTTCAAATATTACCGTGTCCAGCTCAATTTCACCAATACCAGCAAGAAACTTACAATACATGACTCGGGATATCACTAGAGATGTTGCCATTTGCTATTTTTAGTGGATGCTAACCCTGTTGGTCTTAACATGCCTGTCCATGTACTTACGCAGGGTCATAACGGCGGATGCTTTTGTTTGCCGTCGAGGTGAGCTGCATCCCATGTCTTACAGTATTTCACATAATTTGTGCAATTGCAGTTTAACTTCTACCCATTTACCGGTTGCCTGTAGGTACACATGTCAGTGGCACTGATCCACGCTTCGACCCACAGGGACAGCTCGCCTTCGCCGTTGCTGACTTTGGGTGAGCTCTGGCCAAGATGAAGTGCCCCAGCAACTACCTCTCAGGACTTACCAAGTATGTACTCACCAGTTCAATCTTACCAATACCAGTTGCAATTAATGGCCATGTTCTGTACGGTTGATGTATTAAGCATGTTTTTATAGACATCTGGGCCATTCTCTGCTCTGGCAGCACTTGCCTTGTGATGTTTAACTATGCCAATTGCATATTTATCAGTACCAGTTTCAATGTCTATTAAGTCTGTTGCAATTAACAATTGAATCCATTTTTAAACAGTTGCATTTCAATGGATACAAACTTACAAAACATGACTTAGGCTGTTGTTAAGCCTGTTGGAATTAACAGTTGTATCCATTTTTTAATCTATCCATTTGCTACCATGCTACTCTCCGCAAAGAAGATATACTAGAGATGCTGCCCCATTTGCTATTTTTGGTGGATGTTAACCCTGTTGTACTTAACATGCTTGTCCATGTACTTACGCAGGGTCATAACGGCCGATGCTGTTGTTTGCCCTCAAGGTTAGCTGCATCCCATGTCTTACAGTATTTCACATCATTTGTGCAATTGCAGTTTAACTTCTTCCATTTACTGGTTGCTTGTATGTACACATGTCAGTGGCACTGATCCACGCTTCGACCCGGAGGAACAACTCACCTCCGCCGCCGCTGACTTTGGGCGGGCTCTGGCCAAGATGAAGTGCCCCAGCAACTACCTCTCAGGACTTACCAAGTATGTACCCACTAGTTCAATCTTTCCAATACCAGTTGCAAGTAATGGCTATGTTTTGTACTGTCGATGTATTAAGCATGTTGTAGTAAACATGCCTAATATGTTTGAGCTATTTCCCTACCTTTTTATAGACAACTGGGCCATTATTTGCTCTAGCAGCACCTGCCCTGTGATGTTAACTCTGCCAATTGCATTTTCATCAGTACCGATTTCAATGGCCATTAAGCCTGTTGCAATTAACAGTTGTATCAATTTTTAAAGAGTTGTATTTCAATGGCTACAAACTTACAAAACATGAATTATGATGTTGTTAAGCCTATTGCAATTAACAGTTGTATCCATTGTTTAATTCGTCCCTTTGCTACCGTGCTACTCTTTCGAAATGAAGATATCACTACAGATGCTGTCGTTTTATTACCATTTTCTATTTTGGTGGATGTTAACCCTGTTGTAGTTAACATTGGATTTCCATGTACTTACACAGGGCTACAATGGGCGATGCTGTTGTTTGCCGTCGAGGTTAGCTGCATCCCATGTCTTATACACCATATATTCCTAAATATAAGAATTTTTAGAGATTCCAATATAGACTACATAAGGAGCAAAATGAGTGAATCTAGATTCTAATCTAAACTATATCTATAATTCTATATACATCTGTATGTACTTCATATTGAAATCTCAAAAAAAAACTTGTACTTAGGAACATAGGTAGTTGTATTTTACATCATTTCTGCAATCTCTCTTTAGCTTCTAACATTTACTGGTTGCTTGTAGGTACATTTATGAGGGGTACTGACCCACGCTTCGATCCCTTTTGCGTATGGGGTAATGAGATATTCATGAACAAGCGTCAAGTGAGGAAACTAAGAAAGATTGTTAGGCGAAAGAAACGGGTGATTGGAATTAAGTTTTATTTACACTTTGTCGAAGACAACAAAGAACTTTAGGATGGTAAGTAATGTGTTGCCTTTTCCCCGCCCACAACAAGTTACTCTATTAGACCTTAGTATCTGATATTTTTCTCTTTTCGATGGTTTCGAAGCTATTTACTTGATGATTACCTTGCAAACTACATGACCGGAGTGGAGGCAACTAAGGTTAAAGTATATAATTCATGCTACCATGATAATGCTCTAGAAGTCTTCCTAAAGGCGGTGAAGGATGGTGGGCGATCGTCACAAGGGGTTGGACAAAGTGGTTTGTGCCTATGGCATGCAGGAAGGCACATTATGGGCATTCCGCTTCTTGACACCGTCGGCAGTCAAAATGATTTACACTTGTCTCTTCACCTTTACCGCCTTTAAATCTGTGGTTCATCATAGTTAATTGCTGCCTAATCTCAGTAATTCTGAACATATTGTAATTGGCAATTTTATTTATGGATTCGTTGTTGAACCATTGTGCTGAGAATTTGAATTGCACGTTTCGTATTTCAAAATTTCCAATTAGAATAATAATTTACAGGCAAAAATAAAATAGAACAGACGGTCATGGACCTTTGCAAACGGTTCTAGTAGTAAAAGCGCTTGCGTTGGATAGCCCAATGCCACACAGTTTTCTACATCAAATCGTGTGTGATGTAGTTAATGAAAGCAAACAGTTAACCAAGGCAGAGCGTGTGTGATAGTTACACCTTTCACACACGAGCGTATACATAAAACTGTGTGGGATGTACATCTGAACGGAAACGTTTTCCCTGGATTGACTGTGTGGGATGTACATAAGAACGGAAACGTATTCCTTGGATTGACTGTGTGCGATATACATACGAACGGAAATGTTTTTCTGGGATTCACCGTGTGGGATGTACATACCTACGGAAATGATTTTTTCGGATTAGGCCATCTCCACCGCGCGACCCTATCCTGTCCGGCCCCGTTCGTTTGGGGTAAAAGGGACAAACCGGGCGGCCCAGCGCGCGGGAGCAAACAGACTTTTGTCCATTTCGTGTCTGCTTTCGACCCATCCCCGGCCCAAGTTTGCGCCGCTTTGGGGTGAAACGGACACCACGCGGACGCGCCGACCATCTGCGCGTGTCCTCCCATGGCCCGCCCGTCGGTGGCACAGGGCGGGCCTTTTTCTATATGCACCTCCCTCCCTCCGGCCGCACCCCACTCCACTCTTCTCCACTCTTCCCCACTCTTTCCCTCGCCGCCGCCACCGCCGCTGGCATTGCAGCCGTGCAGCTCGGACGCGCGCTCGCCCAGCCCCTTCCCCTCGGCACCGCCGAGCTACCCAACCACGGCCACCTGGTTTGTGCACCCGCCAGGTGGATTTGGGGCGGTCCGGTCGGTCTTGAGCTCGCCCGGCTGTGGGAGGCTGGGCCGCACCATGAACTGGCCGGGCACCTCGCCGGAAGGCCCTGGCAGGGCCGCAAGGCCACATCTGACGATGGCTCCTCCTCTAGCCGCTCGGATCTGCACCGTCGGTGGTCCGCCGGCAGATACACGAATGGCGGCCGGCCGGGCTCGGTGCTTGACCAAAAGCTCGTTGGCGCACCGTTGCCACTCATTAAGTGCGACCATTGCCCAAGGATGGTCGTGCGCCGCGTGTCTATAACGCCGGAACATCCCGGATGGGTGTTCATCAAGTGCTTAAACGATGGGGTATGTGCTCTTTTTAGCTTCGGTTTGTGCTCTCGGGTTAGACTAGTTGTGCTAACTTCAAATTTTATTGTGTAGAATGGACGAGAGTTTTGGTATTGGGAAGAAGAGTACATCGATATATTGATAGAGCGAAATTTAGTACATTTTCGTGCACTTTTAGCTAGCATAGAGGCTGTGGATGAGACAAGTGCACTTGTTGCTAGATTAGAGGCTAGACATGAGACTAGCTGTGAGGAAGCAACATGGACTTCTGGCTTGAAGAAGAAAGGAGGGTGCAACATCGAGCCTCCTCCACAGATCAACAATGAGTGCATCGAGAAGGCCCTAACCCAACTCAAGGGAGCAGTTATGGAAGTTGGGTATCTTCTAAAATGTATTCTTGTTGTTCTTATTTTCTTTGGCCTTGCTTTAATAGTCAAAATGTGATGATGTATTGTCATTTACCAAAAATGAATGATAAAAAAGTTAAGGACTTGCAAAGAAAAATGCACGTGGACAGGATGCGGCCGAGATGCATCCGCGCGCTGGGCGCACGGCCACCTCATCCCAGGACACGCCCGGACACGACCCCAAATCCCTACCCAAACGGACAGAATCCGGACAAAACGGACGTCTGTTTGGGGTCGCCCGGTGGAGTTGGCCTTACCACGTGGGATGTACATACCTATGGAAATGATTTTCTTGGATTACCGTGTGGGATGTATATACCTATGGAAATGATTGGGTTTCCATGCCTCGCCCGATTGCACATGGCCCCAACCTGGGTCCCAGGAGGGCCTATCCCCGAGATTTCTAGGTCGTGTGGGAAGGACACCCTATCGCACACACTCACTTGGCGATGGTTCCAAATGCCGTTGCGGAAAGGGGTAAAAAATAATTTGTTTAGGACCGACGCGCATCAGTGCTCCCTTATATGCGTATCACTTGTAGCCCCCAAGTCTTAAGAAGGGAGCGTAGTAACAGCTTAAGACCTGCTTCAATATAAATACTGTAACTTTGAAGAATCCAGGTTGTTCATCTCAGTAACTAACCAAAACTGAATATTCCACATATATATCCCCCAAGTGCCGGGTTGTCATGCTTGCAGCAACCTGGGACTTGTAATTGCCTTATGCTCAAAAAACTTCAACCAGTGTAGCCCCAAGGGCTGGGTCATTATGCAATAATGTGCAGGGACTTTGTAGATATGATCATGTAGACTTGAACATCAACATGCAGCCCCCAAGGGCCGGCTCAGTAAGATAATATTGAGCTGGGACTTTATATATACTTAATTGAAAATAACATCATATGATGTAACCTCCACCATGGGGCTTGGACCCACATCCACAAGGTTAAGAGCCTTGTGCTCTATCAACTGAGCAGTGGACACTTCAATGTAATGGATTAAGGCTTGTGTACTTTGATTTTTTGACAGGAGCAATTGGTAGCCCCCAAGGCCCGGGTCATTACAATGTGATGAGTCGGGTCTTCAATAAGGCAAGTAAAAAATGACCTTCCATTAGCCCCCAAGTGTCATGGTGCATGCTTGCAGCGACATGGGACTTCCATATTTGGTATAATCATGATTTGAATAATGTAGCCCCCAAGTGCCGGGTCGTAAGCCTGCAGCGACTCGGGACTATTCCTTCCATTATAAATAAAATCATATCCATTGATAAAGAAATAATAGCCATTGCGCTGACGCAACTTTGAAAACCTCAATCATTCAATATCATAATGAAAATCTAGCCAAGTTGGCTATCAAAGATTGGAATAATATAATCCGATGGCTCTTGGCCAATAGGAACTTAATGCGCATCCATTGTTCTCCGGCATGCAGCCCGGCGTATTATAGCCTTTGTAAAAATCAAAAACTGATAACCCCATCCATGGAGGCTGATAATCATGTCCAGCTTTTGACAAGATCACTTTGGCGGCTCATAGCCTCAATAAACTCAATATTGAACAATATAACCCGGATCTGGATAACCCGGCAATATCTTCAGACGGCCAGATGATGGGTTTAAACTCAATGATTCATATGAGCAATAGCAGTATTCTTACTTATGTGTAAAGCTCTGCATGTTCTACACAGTTTAAACATATGCCATGGCGACTTAACATCAAGAGCTAGGGCGGGTAACAACCCAAACATAATAGTCTTATGCAATTATAGAAACTATTAAAATTAAGGCAATTCAAACCAAAATATACAGGCGACTTAAATTCCAAAGCCCAGGCGGGTTATCAAACCTCGCATATTCATATAACCAGGAAAACATACCCGTATGATTGATTTATACTGCTGGCTTACATTGCCATACCCAGTGAGGGTAATAATCCACTGATTTATAAGCGCATGATTCCAATGGCGCAATCTGTAGATTAATACCATGGTGATGCTTTGATAATTATAATCCGGGGCGAGTATCAACCCGGAGTCATGAAATATCATCATTTTGATTGCTCAAGGCAAAATATACCGGCGACTTAAAGTCTACTATCAGGGCGGGTTATCAAACCCAAAGATGCTCAATGATGAGTCATATAATGAAGGCTACATGGCCTGTGAAATCAGTTTTTACTGCCGGCTTACATCGCCACATGCATCAAGGGGTAATATCCCAAAACTTAGAGCACATCGCTTCTAAGCACATAAAATCATCATACACTTGCGACTTAAAGTCCAAAGCCAGGTCGGGTTAATAAACGCCGGATAGATTCAGATATGAACCATAAGTTAACATAGCCCTCATCGGTTTTCAACCATGTATTAACATATCATAAGAAATGAATCTCAAAAAAATGTTCAAATCAAATATAAATCAAAAAACTAAACAAGGCTTTCATAGGCTGCGAAGCCTTCAAGTCAAGTGCTTTTCAAGGGCCGCATATCCACTGAGTTAAACCTTCATTCAACCTTATAAGCCGGGCCTCACATGACCAATCGTCATTTTAACTTTGAAAAGTTCAGGGTCTGTATAAGATTGACTGTCAAAATTACGGCGAGTCATTCCAGTCAATCTGGGCGAAGTGGCAGACTTAAAAAGGCAGGATAACCCGGGTTTTTAGGTGAATACACCTGGCTTCCAAGCCTATTACAAGGGTCATAAAAACTCTAGTCCATTTAACAAAGAGCGCCCAAGTAATATTTCATTCCAGGCGTACAAGCCGTATCAACATGGGTATTCATAGCTATGCTCAATGAGCAGGAAGCCCCCAAGTAATTTTTAACAAGCCGTCAAGGCAGGTTACCTATGTTTGAACTGCACATTATAGAAAGTTCTCTTTGGTAACAATTCAACTTGGGCTGAAAACCTCAAGTTTTTTGCAATTAAGGCATACAAGCCGGATCAGTAGGGTAGTCATAGCTATGCTCAGTGAGCAGGAAGCCCCCAAGTATTTTGTATTCAAGGCGTTCAAGCGGGATCAAGAGGGTAGTCATAGCTATGCTCAATGAGCAGGAAGCCCCGAAGTGATCAATAATATGATAAGCCAATAAGGCAGGATGTCCATGTTTGAACCGCACATCATGGCAGCAAATTCTCTTTGGCAGCCTTTAATTTGTCTGAGAACTCGAACTTGCGAGAGATGAATTCTTTTTAATCCAGAATTTTAAACCGGATATTGAGAGCTTCAAAGCTTTATGAGACCGATTTCCATCGAGCTGGATTTTAAACCGGATATTGAGAGCTTCAAAGCTTTGTGAGAGATAGATTTCCCTTTAGCCAGAAATTTTCTAACGACCTTTAAATTTTCATCAATATAGTAGTAGCCTCCGGGACCGGGTTATCTTCCCTCCACTGACCCGGAGTTCTTGAATTCACTGAAACCAGCCAAATTTGCAAGTCATGTCATTGTAGCCCCCGAGTCTCAAGACGACTCGAGGAGTTCGCTTGAGATTCTTCATACTTGGCCGTTATATAAACCGGCATATAGTTGAACAGCGAAACGCTGAAATTTATGTAAACCGGAGGTTTGAAGCGAATTGACAATCTTCGCAACACTCATTGCATACTTTCGGTATGAGTTATTCAATAAGCCTCCATGATATGGCGGCCACTTTTGCAGTAGACAATTTGTCCACGGAATTGATGATCACCATGATGAAGTTGAAATCAATCATAGCCAAGTCGGCCGCAGGAGCAGACAAATGAACCGACTGCGGTGTTGTAAGCCAGTGCAAACGGGCGAGGCAATCACAGGCGCGGTAAACCGCGCGGATGGGCGAATCAACCACGTCATATTGATGTAGCAGGGGCGGCGACTTGCGCACATATCCGTTGAGCAGCACGACACGGATAAGTGTTAATGCAAAAATAATGTTAACGCATGCCCCTTTGCGACACCTTTGTAATGAATAGTGGTCATGCGAGAAAAATTAGCACAGACCAGAGTAATTGTTCTTAAACAATTTATTATGTACTGAAAATAGATAGGGCGAATAGCACCTGATATTTTGCTTGGCTGTGCACCCGGCGTGCAGTACCGTGTTCTTTTGTCTTCATGTACTAATTGCTGGATTGATGCCATGTACTCCTCTGCTTCTATCGTTTCCGCCTTAGCAAAACGCTGTTGTAGGAGCATTCAAAAAGCCAGCTCGTGCATACAAGCTTCAGAGAGAGCCTGGCAGCGGTGGGACGAGCCCAAGGCGGCTCAAAACTGGGGGCAGCTCAATGGCAGGTAGCCTTGCCAATAGTAGCAGATCGACGAGGCTCCAAGCAGACCGACTGGGCTCTAGCAGGCCGACGACGAAGTTGGGTTAAACAGCGATGAGCAGTAGTGATTTTGACGCAGAGGCCAATAGCAGGGGTGGTGCTGACGCGGTGAACCGGAAGCCAACCTGGCGGGAGTAGTGCGGGCGGCTTAGGAGACAGAACTGCGTAGGCGGCACACCCGAGCCAGCGAGCACGCGGCTCAAGAGTCAAATCAAACCACAGCCATATCCGAGTCATGGCCAGTTGACCGAACCAAGTCGTGGTCTTCTTTCACTTGGTAATGATTGCTTCGCATTGACGTGAAATGCTGATTTGATTCTCACGTGGACTAGTACTCCATCCAGTCTGATTAAGCAATTTTTGCCTTCTTTTGGAAAACATCAATGACAAAACAACTTTTGGTTTTGCTTGCTGCCGCCGCTATGAAATTTCTCGGGACTCGCGTGTACAAACTGTTGAATGAATCTTAGCTGAAGATTACGCGTGGGCGCTTTTACGATCGATGACCCAGCGATTTGATACACAGCGTATGCCCTTGTAGAATGATGCAACAATGGAGATTGACTTTCTTTTGGTCTTGATGGATCACGTCTGCAGAGAAAACAACTGCGATATGGCGGATCACGCAACTTGTGGCGGCGGACACATCGCGTCTTTTGCCAATTGTTTTCAATCTCAACTGATGAACCGAGAGACGACGTGAATCTTTCTGCCTGGCTCTTCTTTTTTCGGTCAATTGCGAGCTTCTCGAACCCTAAAAAAGATCCCTCCAAGAACTTAACACCACCGTGCGCAGGCCTGATATGTCTCCAACGTATCTATTTTTTCTCACGCTTTCCCTCTTGTTTTGGACTCTAATTTGCATGATTTGAATGAAACTAACCCCGGACTGACGCTGTTTTCAGCAGAACTACCACGGTGTTGTTTTTGTGCAGAAATAAAAGTTCTCGGAATGGAACGAAACTTTGCGAGGATTTTTTATATCAATAATTAGAATTTCTGAAGCCAAGACCCACCAGAGAGGGGCCCTTGGTTGGGCACAACCCACCAGGGCACGCCCCCCTCTCCTGGCGCGCCCAGGTGGGTTGTACCCACCTGGTGGCCCCGCTGACGACCCCCCTCATACTATTAATTCACATTATTCCAGAAAAAATTAGAGAGAAAGAATTATTGCGATCCATGAGATGGAGCCGCCGCCAGGCCCTGTTCTTCCTCAGGAGGGCAGATCTGGAGTCCGTTTGGGGCTCAGTAGAGGGGGATCTTCGTTCTTCGTCATCACCAACCAATCTCCATCGCCAATTCCATGATGCTCCCCACCGGGAGTGAGTAATTCCTTCGTAGACTCGCTGGTTGGTGAGGAGTTGGATGAGATTCATCATGTAATCGAGTTAGTTTTGTTAGGGCTTGATCCGTAGTATCCACTATGTTCTTAGATTGATGTTGCTATGACTTTGCTATGCTTAATGCTTGTCACTTTGGGCCCGGGTGCCATGAACTCAGGTCTGAATCGTTTATGAATTCATCATTATATCCATGTTTTAGATCCGATCTTGCAAGTTATAGTGACCTACTACGTGTTATGATCCGACAACCCTAGAGTGACAACAACCGGGCCCACTCCCGGTGATGATCGTAGTTTGAGGAGTTCATGTATTCACTATGTGTTAATGCTTTGTTCCAGTTCTCTATTAAAAGGAGGCCGTAATATCCCTGTTACACTTGCTACAAATTACTGATATCACTGTTACCGTTACCGTTGCTGCTGTCACTACTATCAAACCTATCAAACTACTTTGCTACTGATCACTTTGCTACAGATAATTAATCTCCAGGTGTGGTTGAATTGACAACTCAGCTGCTAATACCTTCAAATATTCTTTGGCTCCCCTTGTGTCGAATCTGCAAATTTGGGTTGAATACTCTACCCTCAAAAACTGTTGCGATCCCCTATACTTGTGGGTTATCAAGACCTTTTTTCTGGCGCCGTTGCCGGGGAGCATAGCTATATTTGTTGAGTCACTTGGGATTATTATCCTATTATCACTATGAAAAATCTGAAGGATCCAAAGACTAAGATATTTTCCTCAAAGACGAGGGGAGGTAAGGAACTGCCATCCAGTTCTGCTTTAGATTCACCTTCGGTTATGAGTAAACTTGCAACACCACCACATGCTATCAATTCTAATATGTCTCAAGTTATTGATGATGCTACTTCTGATATGGATAACGCTTATGATGATGCTAGTACCTTGCTTGATAATGATGATGTGCCACTTGGTGATTTTCTTGATGAACAAATTGCTAGAGTTATTCAACATGATGTTGTTGAATCTGATGATGAGCTTGAAACTGAAACTCCTGAAACACCTGCTAGAACTAGCCTTTCTAGATATGAATTACCTGAGGTACCAGAAGGTTATGTTATGAGTGAAGAAGCCACTAGAGATATTCTTGCTTGCAATGATAGAGATGATCTAGAGAAATTACTACAAAAGTATGAAGAAAAATCTCTGAATGCTAGAATGAAATGTGATTCTAAGTTTGCTACATCACCTATATTTATTGATGACAAGGATTATGAATTCTCTGTCGACCCAGAGTTAATTACTCTGGTTGAATCTGATCCTTTCCATGGTTATGAAACTGAAACTGTTGTGGCACATCTTACTAAGTTGAATGATATAGCCACGCTTTTTACTCATGATGAGAAAAGTCGCTAGTACTTTATTCTCAAATTATTTCCTTTCTCATTAAAGGGTGATTGAGGGAGTCCTGGACTAGGGGGTGTCCGGATAGCCGAACTATCATCACGGCCGGACTCCAAGACTACGAAGATACAAGATTGAAGACTTCGTCCCGTGTCCGGATGGGACTTTCCTTGGCGTGGAAGGCAAGCTTGGCGATGAGATATGTAGATCTCCTACCATTGTAACCGACTACGTGTAACCCTAACCTATCCGGTGTCTATATAAACCAGAGGGTTTTAGTCCATAGGACGAACAACAATCATACCATAGGCTAGCTTCTAGGGTTTAGCCTCCTTGATCTCGTGATAGATCTACTCTTGTACTACCCATATCAGCAATATTAATCAAGCGGGAGTAGGGTATTACCTCCATCGAGAGGGCCCAACCTGGGTAAAACATCGTGTCCCTTGTCTCCTGTTACCATCCGCCTAGGCGCACGATTGGGACCCCCTACCCGAGATCCGCGGTTTTGACGCCGACATTGGTGCTTTCATTGAGAGTTCCTATGTGTCGTCACCGATAAACCTGATGGCTCCTTCAATCATCAACAATGGCGCGTCCGGGTGAGACTTTTCTCCCGGACAGATCTTCGATTCGGCGGCTTTGCATCTGCGGGCCAATTAAGCAGCCATCCGAGCAGATCAAAAGCTACGCCCAGCCATCGAGTCGATTCGGAAGTTTGAACTATCGGCCGATATCCGCGGAGACTTGATCTTCGACGGATTCGAGCATGCCAAGCGTGCCGCCTTGTCTCGATGGGCATGATCTAGCTCTGCAGCGAGCAAAGCCTTGGAGGCCACACCAGCATCCGCTCCGACCCTTAATCCGGAGCCGGATTCCCCGATCGAGGACGAGTGGTTGGACACCGCCTCGGGGGCTACGATCCCGACGGCGATTGAGCCGAACTCCGTCCCTGTCCTTTGTGAAGACCTTGACTCCAGGGTGCCGGACTCCTCTCCGGACTCCGAACCCTCCGCGCCCTTTCCAATCGAATCCGATTGGGCGCCGGTTATGGAGTTCACTGCCGCGGACATCTTTCAGCACTCGCCCTTTGGCGACATCCTGAATTCACTAAAGTCTCTCTCTTTATCCGGAGAGCCATGGCCGGACTACGGTCAGGAAGGTTGGGATGCGGATGATGAAGAAATTCAACGCCCACCCACCACCCACCCACCACCCACTTCGTAGCCACTGTCGAAAGCTTACACAACATGCTCGATTTCGACTCCGAAGACATCGACGGTATGGACGACGATGTAGGAGACAACCATGAACCAGCACCTATAGGGTGCTGGAAAACCACCTCATCCCATGATGTATACATGGTGGATACACCTAAAGGAAATGAAGACGAGGAACAATGGGACACTACGAAGGATAAATCCCTCGAAAAGCAGTCAAAACGGCAATGTAAACGCCGAACAAAGTCCCGCCTCAACAGAGAACCATCCATAGAGCAGGACGAACTGGTGGACGACGAACACGCTATCGAGCAATCGTCCGAACAAGACAACTTGGATAAACAACCCGTCCTCGGCGAAGACAACATCGGGCGATCTCACGCGGACAAATTGTTGGAGCAAAATAACCTCCGAAAAGGCTCGTCGCCATCTGCTGTAGCCTAAAAAAGCGAAGCGGAAGCTCAAAACAGCGGAAGATGCACTCAGGATCAGATGGAGCAAAGTATTCAACACCATAGACAAATCGGCGACGATCGCGAACAAAGAGCTATCCCAAGAGAAAACTACTGCCTGAATTTGATGAAGAGGCCATAGAGCCCCACAATCAAAAATAAGAAGGCCACCGGTCGGATGGGCGACCCCACGGCAAAAAGAGAGCGGCAAATAGCGCCGCAAACAAGCCGCACGCGATCCGCATAAGGATTCACATCAAAAGGATGGCCCGATTAGGTCCATCTATGGGCGAAAGCAAGCTCTTCAAAGCAATGCAACACGCCAAATATCCGAACATCACGGCACACCCAAATGCAGGCGCCACACCCCTATGTTTCACCGATGAGGTGCTGGATCATAAATTTCAGCGGGATTCAAGCCCGTAAACATAGAGGCATCTGACGGAACAACAGACCACGAGTGCGGATTGAGGATTACATCCTCCACATACACATGGCTAGAGGAGACGATCTCCACGCCATAAAATACTTACCCTCAAACTCAAAGGGCCAGCTCGGCATTGGCTTAAAAGCCTCCCGAAAATACCATTGGAAGCTGGGAAGAGCTCGAGGATGCGTTTGGGCAAATTTTCGGGGACCTATGTCCGCCCTCCGGATCTGAGACGATCTAAGTCACATAACTCAACAGCCGGAGAGTCAGCCGGAAATTCAGAACAGGTTCCTTACTAAAAAGAACCAAATAGTCGACTGTCCGGACGCCGAAGCCTTAGCAGCCTTCAAACACAACGTCCGAGACGAATGGCTCGCCAGACACCTCGGCCAAGAAAAGCCAAGAACAATGGCCGCATTAACAAGCCTCATGACCCGCTTTTGCGCGGGAGAGGATAGCTGGCTAGCAAGATGCAGCACCAGCGACCCAAGTACATCCGAAATCAGGGATGGAAATGGGAAACCACGGCGCAACAAGGACCAGCGCCAGATTAAGAAGAACGGTCCAAAGAGCGCGGCAGTCAACGCCGGATTCAAAAGCTCACGGCAGAACAATAAAAAACTGCCCCTTAAGGACAATAGCGATGAGCTATCCAATTTAAACAAAATCTTGGACAAGATATGTCAAATCCACAAGACTCCGGGAGGCACGCAAACCATACCCACAGAGATTGTTGGGTCTTCAAACAGTCCGGCAGACTCAACGCTGAACACAAGGGGGTCGACACACCAAGTGAAGATGACGACAAGCACCACAAGCAGAGCCCCGGATAACAAAAGAATTTCCCACAAGAGGTTAAAACAGTAAACTCACTTCACGTGATCAAAGGGAAAAACAGAGCGGCGCCCACTAAAATGCGCGCCGCACATTGGTTGTCAAAACCAATCACCTTTGACCATCAGGACTATTCCGAAAGTATTCAGAACGCATGATGGACTGCCTTGATATTGGATCCTATAATCGACGGATTCCAATTTACACAAGTCCTCATGGATGGCGGCAGTGACATAAACCTGATATATCAGGACACAATCTGCAGAATGGGGATAGACCCAACTAAAATTCGCCGTAGCAACACCTCCTTTAAAGGAGTAATGCCATGCCCATATGCCCATTGTACGGGCTCCATACTGCTAGAAGTTGTGTTCGGTTCATCTGACAACTTCCGTCGCGAAAGGTTAATCTTCCATGTCGCCCCATTCAAAAGTAGCCATCAAGCACTATTGGGACGCGAAGCTTTCGCCCTCTTTAACGCAATACCGCATTATGCATCTCTAACACTTAAAATGCCCGGTCCACGCGACATCATCTCATTAAAAGGAAGTACTAAGTGTTACTTGAGCACGGAGGAACGTGAGACTGCCTTGACAGCCCCACACCTATCCGGCTCCGCTAGTTAAAAAGCCTGAATTGGTCATTCAAACCCCGGACACGGCTAGACGAGTCCGGCGCCTACTAGTGGCATACCCCCACAAGGGGCTGCATGCATGTATCACAAGAGACAATAAAGCTCAATTTTATTCACTTCTTCGAATTGTACTCTGTTTATTTAATATAAAGTACATCTTTCGCACGATCTTTTTTCTTTTAAACTAAGTTCCTCTCTTTTACAGATGAACAACGTGCTACACCCGTCCCAGGATCACGGCTGCAACGGAGACACAGTAGCAGAGCGTGCAGTAGGGACCCGTTGCAAGGATTCTTTTCAGATTAAGACCTGCGTAA
Source organism: Aegilops longissima (assembly GCA_021605205.1). Classification (NCBI taxonomy): domain Eukaryota; kingdom Viridiplantae; phylum Streptophyta; class Magnoliopsida; order Poales; family Poaceae; genus Aegilops; species Aegilops longissima. The sequence continues at coordinate 153,012,146 of CM038677.1, forward strand.
ACCTTTTTCTTGTCTCTTGTTGATATACATCCCCGGTTTCTTACTATAACCGAGGAGGAGGCTGGCGTTTTGGCATTGGCCGCACCAGAATTTTTTGGCGTGCACTGACACGGGGCTTAGGGCATTAGTCTGCCCGTTTTTATAAAGACCGAATACCTTAGGGAGTATTCGGCATCTCGAGTTAGGCCTTATATGAATCAGCTCCGAATCATGTCTTTGGTCATATGTTGGGTTTGCCCGGCTCCTGTGTTTTGCTGCCTTACGTTCCGTTTTATCGGCTAACGCGGCACCAGGAGAACTACTGCGATTGTGCCCCGGTTCGGCCGGGCAAGCACCTTAGTAGAGAAAGCCGAAAACTGGCTGTCATGATATAGCGAGAGACTGGTCAACGACTCGATGACTCATCGGAATGTTTAGAATTCCTCCGCATTAACGAAGGACCGGCTTTCAGTCAGGCACATACGCACCCCGAATTTGGGAGAGTGCGGTGCCCCCAGGGGCTATATAGTAGCCCCACCCTCGAACTCCTATGGCTAAGTGAAAGTGATAAAGCATTATAGTCCGGTTGCCTAGTTTGCTACGCTACCACCTCCTTAACAGGACCAAGATGTTGGATTAAGTGTGCAAGAGCGCCTTCTTTGCAAACACCCCCGCACTATGTGCGTGGGGGCTGAAGCCAAGGACTGCCATCTTTCAGTTATATATACATATACATATCTGGTGCATACAGGAGTAGTCTACTACTTGAAAACACAAGTATAAAAAGCTCTTATATTATATTGAAACATTGTTTTCACAAATCATACATGTCATTTAAATATAATATCCTTGAGCATCTGCGTCTCTATTAAGCGAGCGCCCGCAGACTTCCTCAAAGTAGTGCTCGGCGGTACTCGACTTTTGTCCGAATCTTGAGATGCAACGTCGGTGGCCTTCATATCTGCCCAAGATGTCTTGACACGGGCGAGCCATCCTCGCTCCCTCAATACCGCCGACCGCCTCATTACGTCGTCTGGCGGTACCGCACCAAGAAACTGCTGCACTAAACCAAAATAACTCTTCGGCTCGGGTCCGCCCGGCCACAAATGAGTCATGACATGCTGCATGGCAAGTCCGGATAGTCGATTCAGCTCGGCCCATTCGGCCAACCGTTCGGTCAACGGAAGAAGACGCTCCAGACTATGGAATTGCGACCAATATAGCTCTTCCCTTTTGTGCCCCTTCTGGCCTCGGAAGTGCTCAATCGCGTCCGCAGCGCTCGCTGCTAAGTCCATATAAGCATCCTCCGAACTCCACAACTTGTCCAATTGAGCATACTTTGGATCCGTATATTTCCTCCGCAGCAGAAACGGTTTTCCAGCCGCAATTGCCCCGGCCTGACTCAGCTCCTCCTTGGCGGCTCTCAAAGCCGAATGGGCATTCTTGGATTCGGCGGCGGCCTTTTTCAGGCCCTCTTGCTCCGCTTGACGTTCTTTTTCGAGAATGTCGTAGCGATCGGCAGCATTCTTCAACTTTCTGGCCATATCGGCCATTTCCTCTTTGCTTCGGCAGTGAGCAGCCCGTTCGGCTTCTAGCTCTTCGGCCGCCCTTAAAGCGGCCGCATTACTATTTCTGGCTTGCTCTTTCGCTCGGGCGAGTTCCGCCCGAAGCTCCTCCACAGCAGCGGCACCATCTGCATTAATCATACAAATAGTAAGACATGGGATTCAAGCTCCCTTACCAGTGTCGCGCGAGGAGTCGCATACCTTGCGACTCGTCAAACCGTTTAATGACCAGCGATGTCGCATCCGCCTCGTCAAGTTGCCGCTTTAGTTCGGCATATTCATCGATCCGGCTGGCCATCGGACGCCCGCCACCTGTTTAGGAGCGGGATATGTTATAACTGAGATTTTGATCCTCGACGCTGTCAATTTTGACAACATACCGAGTCTCGAGGGCTACTATCTATCAGGCGCATTTTATATGCATAAGCGTCGAAGGTACATCATTTTGCATACCTCAAACCCGTCGGTAAGCTTCTGACGGCTTCATGAAATCCGCTATCCGTGGATGCAACCCTTTCAATCACCGTACCCATTAGAGCACGGTGATATTCTGAGATAGCCGCTCGCCCGAGCAGATCCTTCAGCTCCTCCGACCACACACCACTTGGCGCCGGACCTTCCGGCCTCGCCGGACTTGGGGGAACCCTCCGCGACGACACCTCAGGATCGTCCGCCTCGCATGAGGGTGTGACTGGTGGAGGCGTTTCGCTCTCCATCATCTCCGGAAGAAGATCCCCCGAAGACGAGCTCTGCTGAGAAGGGCTGAGATCCGAACTACAAGGTACAATTTCGGTTATCTTCATAAATAAATACAGGGATGTTCCTTATTCACAAGACCCCTTCTTTTCACTTACGGCTCACTGGAGGGCTGATCCCCTTGGGGAAATAGTGCGGCTGGGTTACTTCCCAGCGCCGGACTCTCTGACGAAGATTCCTTTCCCTTCTTTGAGGCCTTGACCTCCGGATCTTCCGAAGCGGTCCTCTTCTCTCCTCGGAAGACGGGACTTTTAATCCCTCCTTCCTTGATAGCCTCCTTCATAGAGGCGCTTGCTTCCACGCCCCCTTCGCCTTCTTCAAAGGCGCGGCCTTCAACATCTTGGCCAGCATGGGATTCGGCGTGGTCTCTGGGAGGGGAGCCGGGCACCTTATTAACTTTGCCTTGGCTATCCACTCCTGTTCAAGAAACGGCTCCTTTAAAGGGCATATATATATATATATATATATATATATATATATATATATATATATATATAAAATAAATGAATGAACAGCTTGTCCGTTCTGGGACTACTTACTTGAGTATCTGGCGATTGCAGCTTAGTCCTGCGTCCTCGGTCAGTCCGGACACTTCTCTTGTGATCCAAGAACAGTTTATACATCTCCACGGGCGTCGTGCCCATAAAATTCTGGAGGCTCGTGGTCCCTCTGGATTGAATTCCCACAGGCGGAGGCGGCGTTTGCGAGGCTGAAGGCGCCGGATCAACATAACTGTGCCATCGCAATCAGATTGATCTCCCTCTCTTGGAGGTCTCGAATCTGCCCTGCAGCAAAGGCGTCCTAGGGCGGCCCCAGTCGAGCCCCTTGTTGACCCATGGCGCCAGCCCGCTGTGGTGGACTGAGCTGAAGGCGGGGCGCCACATTTGGTGCCCACAGGGCGGTGATATAAAACCACTCCCATTGCCACAAACCAAGGTCCTCTTGAAAAGAGCCCTCGGACCCGGAGCATCAGACACTTGCTTATGACCGCCCCTCCGCACTCTGCTTGTTGCCCCTCGATCATCTTTGGCTCCACCTTGAAGGTCTTGAGACACAATCCAAAGTGAGGGGTAATATGGAGTAAGGCCTCACATACGACAATGAATGACGAGATATGGATGATGGACTCCGGATTCAAGTCATGGAAATCCAGCCCATAATAAAACATGAGCCCCCGCACAAAGGGATCCGTAGGGAAGCCTAAACCCCGAAGGAAGTGAGACATGAACACCACGTTCTTGCCGGGCTCGGGACTAGGAATGACCTGCCCTGGAGCAGGCAGCCTATGCAAAATCTCGCCGGTTAGATAACTGGCGTCTCGCAACTTTAGCACATCTTCTTCTGTGACGGAAGAAGACATCCATCGGCCGTGCTGGTCGGAGCCGGACATCGTCGAAGGTCCGAAGTGCCTAAATCTGAAGCTTTGGGTGTTAGAACTCGAAGCGCGAGGCGAACTCGATGGAGGGTGTAAAAAAGAAGAGGGCCTTGGTCTCATTATAAAGAGGTTGAATACCAAGAGCCCTCCCGTGGTCGATTAGGACTCGCCTTTGATAGAGGCGTGCCAACGGGCACGGTTGGGTTACCCACGTCCGTATTGATGAGAATCCCAGAATAAGGGGGCACGATCTATGCTTTGATAAGACGTGCCAAAGAAACTGCCTCGCTAAACGCGCTGAGGTGGGACAGTAAAAAAACGATTCATATAAAGGCCTGGCCGTGGTGTGATGTCACGCCGCGGAATACGTCAGCAGATCTGTGCAAAAGTTATTCTCTCTACGGTGGTATGTGGAATTTGTTTTGCAGAGCCGGACACTATCCTTGTGTTCAAAACCTTCTATGAAGTATTCAGAGGAGGAACCCGCCTTGCAATGCGAAGACAATATGTGCGCCCAGACTCGTCGTCATTGAAGCCTGGTTCGGGGCTCTTGAGGAGTCTGGACTAGGGGTGTCCGGATAGCGAACTATCATCACGACCGGACTCCAAGACTATGAAGATACAAGATTGAAGACTTCGTCCCGTGTCCGGATGGGACTTTCCTTGGCGTGGAAGGCAAGCTTGGCGATACGGATATGTAGATCTCCTACCATTGTAACCGACTCTGTGTAACCCTAACCTATCCGGTGTCTATATAAACCGGAGGGTTTTGGTCCGTAGGACGAACAACAATCATACCATAGGCTAGCTTCTAGGGTTTAGCCTCCTTGATCTCGTGGTAGATCTACTCTTGTACTACCCATATCATCAATATTAATCAACCAGGAGTAGGGTATTACCTCCATCGAGAGGGCCCGAACCTGGGTAAAAACATCGTGTCCCTTGTCTCCTGTTACCATCCGCCTAGACGCACAGTTCGGGACCCCTTACCCGAGATCCACCGGTTTTGACACCGACAGTGATGCTAAAGCTTGGTACAACACTCTTACTCCTGGTTGTGTGCGTAGTCCCCAGGATATGATTTATTACTTCTCTAAAAAATATTTCCTGCTCATAAGAAACAAGCTGCCTTACAGGAAATATTTAACTTTGTGCAAGTTAAAGAAGAGAGTCTCCCACAAGCTTGGGGGAGGCTTCACTAGTTACTTAATGCTTTGCCTGATCATCCTCTTAAGAAAAATGAAATACTTGATATCTTCTATAATGGACTAACCGATGCTTCTAGGGACTTCCTAGATAGTTGTGCTGGTTGTGTTTTCAGGGAACGAACTGTTGCTCAAGTTGAAGAATTATTGAATAACATATTGAAAAATTATGATGATTGGACTATTGCTGAACCACCGGCTAAACCCACTCCAAAGAACAGAGGTACATTATATCTTAGTCCTGAAGATATGCAAGAGGAAAATAAATCTATGAAGGAAAAGGGTATTAAAGCCGAGGATGTTAAAAATTTACCTCCTATTGAAGAAATACATGGGCTTAATACACCACCACTGCCTAAGGTGGTAGAGGTAAATTCTCTTATGAAATTCAATGAAAATGACAATCTTCACAATATGCATCCTATTCAATGCCTTTATGAGTTTGAAAAACTACATTAGAAAACAAGATCACTTCAATGCAAATGTTATGAAACAATTGAAATATAATTTTGATATGATTGCTCGTTTGAGTGACTTGTTATTTAGAATTTCAAATGCTGTTAGAGGTGTTGGAAAACATGCTTCTATGGTACAAACCCAGTTAGAACAAGTTGGTAAATCACAAAGAGAATTACTTGATGAAATGAATCATAATATGCATGACCTTGTTGTTAGAGTTGCAACTAGAGGAGGTAAAATGACTCATGAACCACTTTATCCCGAGGGACACCCAAAAATAATTATACAAGACTCATAAAGAAACGACACCACTACACCTAGTCCTTCTAAAAAGAAAAAGAAAAATAAAAATGATAGGACTTTGCATGCTTCTAGTGAACCTGAAATAGAGAAACCTCCTGATAATGAAAACGAAACTTCTATCTTTGATGCTGAAACTCAATCTGGTAATGAACACTCACCTAGTGATAAGGAAAAAGATAATGATGATGTTCATGAAGATGCTCAACCAAATAATGAAAAAGAACCAGATAATGATGTTGAGATAGAACCACCAGTTGATCTTGATAACCCACAACCTAAGAATAAAAGATATGATAAAAGAGAATTCATTGCTAGGAAAAACGGTAAAGAAAGAGAACCGTGGGTTCAAAAACCTATGTCTTTTCCACCCAAGACAACTAAAAAGAATGATGATGAAGAATTTGAACGCTTTCTTTGAAATCTCGAGGCCATCTTTTTATGCGTGCTTGCTTGATGATATCCTGAAAATGCCTCCTTATGCGAAGTATATGAAAGATATCATCACAGATAAAAGAAAAATACCGGAAGCTGGAATCTCCACTATGCTTGCTAATTATACTTTCAAAGATGGAATACCTAAAAAACTTGGAGATCCGGGTATACCAACTATAACTTGCTCCATCAAAAAGAATTATGTGAAAACGGCTTTGTGTGATTTAGGAGCTGGTGTTAGTGTTATGCCTTTCTCTTTATATAAAAGACTAGACTTGAATAAACTCACACCTATTGAATATCTTTGCAAATGGCCGATAGTCAACTGCCATACCTATCTGTATCTGTGAGGATGTGACCGTTGTTGTTGCTAATGTTACTATTTTGACTGACTTTGTTATACTTGAGATGCCAGAGGACGACAACATGTCGATTATCCTTGGTAGACCCTTCTTGAATACTGAAGGGGCTGTTATTGATTGCAATAAAAGCAAGGTCATGTTTCATATTAATGGTAATGAGCATACGGTGCACTTTTCGAAGAAATAATTCCAAGTGAATGGTATTAATGTTATTGAAAAATCTCTGACAATCACTATTGGAAGTTTTCAAATACCTCTACCAACTGTCAAAAAGAAATATGAAATGCTTATTGTTGGGGAAATGTATATCCCCATTGAGGTAACTTAGTGATTTACGAAAGTTTTTCAGTTTCATGCTAATCGAAAGTGGTTGTTAATAAGACCTGATCAACCTTATTAATGAATCATTTTTGAATGGTATGAAGTTGATGAATTTAGTAAGCACTACCTTCTGTCCCTACTTTTTGTTTTCTATTTTTATTAGTTAAATATAATAAAATGCCATGCTTTGTCTGTTTTCTGAATTTCCAGTGCAATAAAAAAATGACCCAAAAATAAAAGTTCTTAGAATGCCCTCAAAATGTTATATGATTTTTTTCTGAATATTTAAGAATTTTTTGTGCACATAATACCAGAGGGAGGTGCACCAGGTGGGCACAACCCACCAGGGCGCGCCAGCACCCCCTAGCGCACCGTGGGGGGTTGTGGTCCCCACGTGGGTGTTGGGGAACGTTGCAGAAAATAAAAAAAATTCTACGGTTTCACCAAGATCAATCTATGAGTTCATCCAGCAACGAGAGAGAGGAGTGCATCTACATACCCTCGTAGATCGCGCGCGCGAAGCGTTCAAGAGAATGGGGTTGAGGAGTCGTACTCGTCGTGATCCAAATCACCGATGATCCTAGTCTTTGAGCGGATAGCACCTCCGCGTTCAACACACGTGCGGTTGAGGAAGACGTCTCCTCCTTCTTGATCCAACAAGGGGAAGGAGAGGTTGATGAAGATCCAGCAGACCTGACAGGCGTGGTGGTGGATGCAGCAGCGATCTCGGCAGGCTTCGCCAAGCCTGCGAGAGGAGAGGTGTAGCAAGGGAGAGGGGCGCCAAGAGCATGGGTGCGGCTTCCTCCCTCCCCTATTTATATAGGCCTCCTAGGGCGCCCGGCCCGAGATGGGATCTCCACGGGCGGCGGGTGGTTTCCCCCAAGCAGGAGGGCGCCCCTACCCCTAGGGTTTCCCAACCCTAGGCGCAGGGGCCCAAGGGGCGCACCAGCCCACCAGGGCTGGTTCCTCGCACTTCAGCCCATGGGGCCCTCCGGATAGGTGGCCCCACCGGTGGACCCAGGGACCCTTCCGTGGTCCCAGACAATACCGTGACCCCGAAACTTTCCCGCTGGCCGAAACCTGACTTCCTATATATAATTGTTTACCTCTGGACCATTCCGGAACTCCTCGTGATGTCCTGGATCTCATCCGGGACTCCGAACAACTTTCGGGTTACTGCATACTCATATCTCTACAACCCTAGCGTCACCGAACCTTAGGTGTATAGACACTACGGGTTCGGGAGACATGCAGACATGACCGAGACGCCTCTCCGGTCAATCACCAACAGCAAGATCTGGATACCCATGTTGGCTCCCACATGCTCCTCGATGATCTCATCGGATGAACCACGATGTCGAGGATTCAAGCAACCCCGTATACAATTCCCTTTGTTAATCGGTACGTTACTTGCCCGAAATTCGATCGTCGGTATCCCAATACCCCGTTTAATCTCGTTACCGGCAAGTCACTTTACTCGTACCGTAATGCATGATCCCGTGACCATACACTTGGTCACATTGAGCTCATTATGATGATGCATTACCGAGTGGGCCCAGAGATACCTCTCCATCATACGGAGCGACAAATCCCAGTCTCGATTCGTGCCAACCCAACAGACACTTTCGGAGATACCAGAGTGTACCTTTATAGTCACCCGATTACGTTGTGACGTTTGGCACACCAAAGCACTCCTACGGTATCCGGGAGTTGCACAATCTCATGGTCTAAGGAAATGATACTTGACATTTGGAAAAGCTCTAGCTAAACGAACTACACGATCTTTGAGCTATGCTTAGGATTGGGTCTTGTCCATCACATCATTCTCCCAATGATGTGATCCCGTTATCAATGACATCCAATGTCCATAATCAGGAAACCATGACTATCTGTTGATCAACGAGCTAGTCAACTAGAGGCTCACTAGGGACACGTTGTGATCTATGTATTCACACGTGTATTTCGAATTCCAGATAACACAATTATAGCATGAATAATAGACTATTATCATGAACAAAGAAATATAATAATAACCATTTTATTATTGCCTCTAGGGCATATTTCCAACAGTTCCCACTTGCACTAGAGTCAATCCTCTAGTTACATTGTGATGAATCGAACACCCATAGAGTTCTGGTGTTGATCATGTTTTGCCCTAGGGAGAGGTTTAGTCAACGGATCTGCTACATTCAGGTCCGTATGTACTTTACAAATATCTATGTCTCCATCTTGAACATTTTCACGAATGGAGACGCTTGATGTGCCTGGTCTTCTTGTGAAACCTGGGCTCCTTGGCAAGTGCAATAGCTCCAGTGTTGTCACAGAAGAGTGCGATCGGCCCCGACACATTGGGTATGACTCCTAGGTCGGTGATGAACTCCTTCACCCAGATTGCTTCATGCGCTGCCTCCGAGGCTGCCATTTACTCCGCTTCACATGTAGATCCCGCCACGACGCTTTGCTTGCAACTGCACCAGCTTACTCGCCCCACCATTCAAAATAAACACGTATCCGGTTTGTGACTTAGAGTCATCCAGATCTGTGTCGAAGCTAGCATCGGCGTAACCCTTCTGACGAGCTCTTCGTCACCTCCATAGACGAAAACATGTCCTTTGTCCTTTTCGGTACTTCAGGATATTCTTGACCGCTGTCCAGTGTTCCTTGCCGGGATTACTTTGGTACCTTCCTACCAAACTTACGACAAGGTTTACATCAGGTCTGGTACACAGCATGGCATACATAATAGATCCTATGGCTGAGGCATAGGGGATGACACTCATCTCTTCTTTATCTTCTGCCGTGGTCGGGCATTGAGCCGAGCTCAATCTCACACCTTGCAATATAGGCAAGAACCCTTTCTTGGACTGATCCATATTGAACTTCTTCAATATCTTATCAAGGTATGTGCTTTGTGAAATATCTATGAGGCGTCTTGATCTATCCCTATAGATCTTGATGCCTAATATGTAAGCAGCTTCTCTAAGGTCCTTCATTGAAAAACACTTATTCAAGTAGGCCTTAATGCTGTCCAAAAGTTCTATATCATTTCCCATCAAAAGTATGTCATCTACATATAATATGAGGAATGCTACAGTGCTCCCACTCACTTTCTTGTAAACGCAGGCTTCTCCATAAGTCTGCATAAGCCCAAACGCTTTGATCATCTCATCAAAGAGAATGTTACAACTCTGAGATGCTTGCACCAGCCCATAAATGGATCGCTGGAGCTTGCATACCTTGTTAGCATTCTCAGGGTCGACAAAACCTTCCGGCTGCATCATATACAGTTCTTCCTTAAGATGTCCGTTAAGGAATGCCGTTTTGACGTCCATTTGCCATATCTCATAATCATAGTATGCGGCAATTGCTAACATGATTCGGACGGACTTTAGCTTCGCTAAGGGAGAGAATGTCTCATCGTAGTCAACCCCTTGAACTTGTCGATAACCCTTAGCGACAAGTCGAGCTTTATAGATGGTAACATTACCATCTGCGTCCGTCTTCTTCTTAAAGATCCATTTGTTTTCTATCGCTCGCCGATCATCGGGCAAGTCTGTTAAAGTCCATACTTCGTTTTCATACATGGATCCTATCTCGGATTGCATGGCTTCAAGCCATTTGTTGGAATCTGGGCCCGCCATCGCTTCTTCATAGTTCGAAGGTTCACCGTTGTCTAACAACATGATTTCCAGGACAGGGTTGCCATACCACTCTGGTGTGGAACGTGTCCTCGTGGACCTATGAAGTTCAGTAGTAACTTGATCCGAAGTAACTTGATCATCATCATTAACTTCCTCTTCAGTTGGTGCTGGCACAACAGGAACATCTTCCTGAGCTGCGCTACTCACCGGTTCAAGAGGTAGTACTTCATCAAGTTCCACTTTCCTTCCACTTACTTCTCTCGAAAGAAACTCTTTCTCCAGAAAGGACCCGTTCTTGGCAACAAAGATCTTTCCTTCGGATCTGAGGTAGAAGGTATACTGTCGGTGTCAAAACCGGCAGATCTCGGGTAGGGGGTCCCGAACTGTGCGTCTAGGCGGATGGTAACAGGAGACGAGGGACACGATGTTTTACCCAGGTTCGGGCCCTCTTGATGGAGGTAAAACCCTACGTCCTGCTTGATTGATATTGATATTGTGGATGTTTACAAGAGTGGATCTACCACGAGATCAAGGAGGCTAAACCCTAGAAGCTAGCCTATGGTATGATTGTAAGGGTTGTTGTTCGAGTCCTACGGACTAGAGCCATCCGGTTTATATAGACACCGGAGAGGGCTAGGGTTACATAGAGTCGGTTACAATGGTAGGAGATCTACATATCCGTATCGCCAAGCTTGCCTTCCACGCCAAGGAAAGTCCCATCCGGACACGGGGCGAAGTCTTCAATCTTGTATCTTCATAGTCTTGGAGTCCGGTTGATGATGATAGTCCGGCCGATGATAGTCCGGCCGATGATGGTAGTCCGCTATCCGGACACCCCTAATCCGAGACTCCTCGGTAGCCCTGAACCAGGCTTCAATGACGATAAGTCCGTGCGTATATTGCTTGGCATTGCAAGGCGGGTTCCTCCTCCGAATGATAGAAGATTGTGAACACCAGGATAGTGTCCGGCTCTGCAAAATAAATTCCACATTCCACCGTAGAGAGAATAATATATACACAAGTTCAATCTGCTGACATTTTCTGCGGCATGACATCACGCCACTACCAAGCCATTATTTAAATCGTTTTTTACTCTACCACCTCAGCGCATTTAGCGAAGCGGTTTCCTTGGCACGTCTTGTCGAAGCAGAGATCGTGTTTCCCCTTAATCCGGGATTCTCATCAATACGGACGTGGGTAACCCAACCGCGCCATTGATGGTGACGCTTGGGAGATAAGCGAGTTTTACCAGGCCGGTGGGGGACGCGTAGACTTCGCCCGCCCATATAAGGGATAAGGATTCACCTTCTCACCTACGCCTTCTTCCTCCTTTGCTTATCCATCTCCGCGCACTCGAGCTCCAGCGCCCAAGTTCGCGCATCTCGTCTCAACCTTCTCCGACCATGTCCGGAGCGGGAGGTAAATGGTTGGCCTCCACCGTTAAGGAGGAGCACATCGCCAAACTTTTGCGGCGCGGATACCTCTCCGGCGACATCACAGCATCGGCTGCCCGACGAGGGCAGCTCATCCCCACCCCTGGCCCCATGAGAGGGTCGTTTTCCTTCCCCACTTCCTCCACGGACTGGGCTTTCCACTTCACCCCTTTGTCCGGGGGCTCATGTTCTACTACGGCCTGGATTTCCATGATCTGGCGCGAACTTCATCCTCAACATCTCGGCGTTTATCGTGGTGTGCGAGGCCTTCCTCGCATCCAGCCCCACTTGACTTGTGGCTCAAGACCTTCAATGTCAAGCTGAAGGTAGTGAAGGGCACTCAAGCGGTGTCGGAGGCGCCATGTTGGGCAAGATGCCCAATGTCGTTTAGTTGAAGGGGCCTTCATGGAATCCGTCAAGGGTGGCAATCGGGTGGTTCTATATCACCGAGCAGCGTGACCCTACATGGGCGGCGGCCCCGAGTTCAGATCTGGTATCCCCACGCAGCTCACCTCCGGAAAGAGAAGGGCTTGCTTGTGGGGTAGTTGGAGGAGCCGACGGACTCCAAGCCCGTATCCGAAACTGGTGAAGAAGCTCGGGCTGGTTAACGTGGTCCAAGTCATGCTCGTCGCGGATTCTCCCATGCCAAGCGGGCATTCAATCTGTGGAGTTCGATCCGGAACAACACCAGCGCCGGCGGGCTCTTCGACCTGACGTCTGAAAGGCGCTTGAGGGTGCTGTTCAAGGGCGCCGGCCCCGCATCCGCGATCAAGATCGCGGATTTCGCCATGGCGCCAAGCCAACGAGGTAAGTGATTCTACCCTTTACGGGACACTTGCTTTTCATAGTTTGACTCTATCGGGTTTTAATTTCCCTTTTCCTTTGACAGGACTGGATGAGGAAGGCGGACCAGATTATCTGCCCGCTCCTATGCCGAAAAATCCGATGAGGCGCCCGTCTAGCGAGGCTGCTGGTTCCGGCACCGCACGTGGTGCCGGAGAAGAAAACCAAGAAGGAGGCCACGGGTGCTCGAAAGAGTTCCCGTTTTCAGGTGTCCGACGACTCGGCGGACTCCTCCCAAAACGAGGAGGAGAAGAGGACTCTCTCGGAGGAGGAGAGAGGAAGAGGAAGGCTTCCCCAGGGGGAGGCGAAGGGTCAAGAGGGAAGGACTATTCCCGGACAGCTCCGCCAACATCAACGTTGGCGAGGAAGAATGGCCTTCAAGGGCCAGGCCTCCGGCGAGATCGTAAGTATCCGGATTCTGAATGATTTATAATTTCTTTTCTGCGTCACATAGTGTCATTCTCGATGCCGCATGCTGCCAGAGTCCGGCCGTGATGATCTCCCGCTTCATCGAAGGGTCGTTGGCTCCGTCGGATGTAGACTCCATCCCGCCTCCACCCCTCGCGACACCGAGGACGCCGAGGTGGGATCCCAGAAGGGACCCATCGGGGAGGCTCGGGCGCCACAAGGTGTCCTCCGGACTTTGCGCGGACTCCATATCGAACCCGCATGGTTCCGGGTCCGGCGGCGCCCCTTCGAATGAAGGGCAAGACCGTGGCGCCGGCGGCTTCCGTCCAACCGAGGCGCCGGGCATTTGTTGGGCGCTGCAGAGCGCTTCCATCGAGGAAGAACACCGCACTATTATGAGTGCGGTGATTGAAGGTGCAGCTTGCTAAGAGCGGGTTGACCGAAGCTGCAGTAGCCTTCTATCGGGCTTTGAGGTAAGAAGTTTAAAATATGCAATGTAATACCGCATAGACGGTAGCCCATGATGCTCGGTTCGGTGTTCGGAAGAAAAGCGGGTGAGGATCTGAAAAAGAAGATATCGCAGGGTTGCTAAAAATTATGTCAATATGGGTTGCAGGCTGCGCTTCTGACCTCTGCCGACCTTGCATGGAGGTCGGTGCTTTGAAGCAGAGCTCAAGCGGTCGAGCAAGAGCTCGGCCGCGCCAGAAGCAGCTCGGGACAAAGAAGGTGAGTAACACCACTTTGAACTTGTACCTTCTGAGAAAAGGATTTAGGTTGCAACAAAAATAACAAGGATAACATGGATGCTGCGGGGCCACGAGCGAGGTGGCGACCACGAAGGAGGCCGTGTCATGGCTGAATGCAATGCGCCACCCGCAGGGGCAGAGTGAGAAAAGCAGGAGGTGCGGGTGGCGGTGGTTCAGCAAGAGCTCCAGGCTCTCATGGAAAAGCATGAGAGTTTGGAGCGCGACTCAAAGACTCGAGAGTCCGAGCTTGCCTCGGCTCTTGAAAGTGCCAAAACTGCCAAGGCCGATGCCCATAAGTCGCTTCAGGAGATTGAGTTGGTGAGGAAGATAGCGGCGGGTAAGGCCTTTTTCATGCAAAGCAAGCATGTGAATGTAAATTACGTGTTACTTACCCGAATTCGGAGCTCTCCAGGGGCGTTTGCAGATCTGCCTCGCAGCGTGTCTGATGCCGCCGCATTCTACCGAGCCGAGGAGGGAGCTCAGCGAGAAGGTCTTCGGTCTCGGTATCTTTGAGGCCGGCCATCCGGTGCCCCTAGCGACCAGGTGAAGCAGCTGGTCGAGCTCCTAAGGTGGCCGAGCAGGCCATGAAGGGCCTCATAGTCCGGTGTGGCTGGAGAGGCCATGCACAGGAGCTACTTCGGCCTCGTCACGACGGTTGGTGGATCGTGCCCCGGGTGGAGGTTATCAAGCGCTCCGCTTTGTATTGAAGGTGCTCGTCGGGCCCTTGCCCGCGCAAAAGGTGCATTGGGGCAAGCTGGATGCGGAGAAGCTAATCAGCGACGCGCCACCAGCGGGCAAGGAATATCGTCGCCGAGATGTACTATAAGACTGTCTGAAGGGCGCCCATAAGATTGCGGATGAGTGCCCCAGGATGTAATTATTGAGTAAATTCGCAATGTGTTATCACATGCGCTGAAAACTTTGTTCATATCGCTAAGCAACGCTTGTTAATTTAAAATATTACCTTCATGCGGCCGTTTATTAAATCGAGAGATGGCAAGTCGTCGGCTTCAGCCCCCATGCCACAGTCTTTGGGGTGTTCGGGATAAACTTGAGCACTCTAGTTCCCATTTTGGGTCCATCTAGGAGGCGCTCAACACAACGAACAAGGCAACGGACTTATAGTGCTTGAACACTCTCCTTAGCCATAGAATTCTATAATTTTAAATTTCGTGAAGCCCCTAGTATTCGGAGGACGAATTAGGGCGCTATCCACGCCTTCGGGACATTATCCGAACTTCGCTCGAAGCGTGGAGGTCTTTAAGGACCGAAAGGACCTCTCGAACAGCGACCAGTCTATCGCCTTATCATGACAGTCAGTTTTAGCTTTCTCATCGAGGCGTTAACCCGGCTCAACCGGGCGCAATCGCGATGGTTCTCCAGTGCTACCTTAGCCGATAGAACGAACGTAAGGTGCCAAACATGGGAGCCGGGCAAACCCAACTATTGACCCAAGACATGATTCGGAGCCGATTCATATAATGCTATAAGTTCGGGTGCCGCACTTGTGAAAGTGTTCGGACTTTATCACACCATAATGCGGAGAACATAAGCCCTGGTGTATTTGGCCGTACCTAAATGTACGGGTGCAACATGTAAATAAATGAACATATATATATAAGGTAATGCAATTATGGGCAAAAAGTGCTGCATTTTATTCGAGAAGATATGCTATGAGTGCGGAATGATACAAATAGTGCGGAAAGCAAGGGATTGATTTAATTAAAGGCGTCTCCCTCGAGGGTAGGCAGCGAATGTTGTATTTAACAAATTTAATGCTCGTGATGGAGACCACCTAAGTGTTCGTCGCGGCCTTTTTCCTTCCCTGGCTGTTGCATCATGAGTTCGGCAGGTTCGCCGCCGGACAGAGTTCTGTATAAAAAAGAGAGAAATAAAAGAAAAAGGAGCGACACACTTGGGAGCCCCTGGTGTGGTCGAACCGCACTCTTTGTTTGTTGTGGTTGTGCCTTTCCCCCTATGCCCATGGTATCTCCAGGGCGTAATTATGTACGCGTTTTGCGAGGGCTGGGGTTGAGGCCACATTGCTACGCGTGCTCGGAACGTGCTAGGTGGTCTTGGTTGATGTTGCTCCGGCGCGTTTGGCGTGTCCGTCGTTTAACGGCGGACTCGAAATTGCCTTAAAGGCTGCTCAGACGCGAGAGCCGCTGTATGTTCCTCCGTTCGGAGGGAGCGTTCCGTGTTTCCATTGACCGTGATGACTCCACGAGGGCCTGGCATCTTGAGCTTAAGGTATGCATAATGCGGCACGCGTTGAATTTTGCGAACGCGGTTCGTCCGAGCGAGCGTGATAGCCGCTGAGCGGGACTATGTCGAAGATTAACTCCTCGCTTGAAATTATCCGGGATCCGAAGACCACTTCGATGTAATCGAGCTTGTACAACCGCCTCGACACCTGGTATGGCGCCTTTGAAGGTTGTCTTTGTAGGTTTAATCCTTGAAGGGTCTATGCCATCTTGCGCACCGTATCCTGATAAAGCAGGTTCAGGCTACTGCCGCCGTCCATCAGGACTCTCGTGAGGTGAAATCCATCGACGATTGGGTCTAAAACCAATGCGGCGAATCCGCCATGGCGGATACTGGTCGGATGGTCTCTTCGATCGAAAGTGATCGGGCAAGAGGACGATGGGTTGAATTTTGGGGCGACTGGCTTCATCGCGTATACGTCCCTTAGTGCACGCTTCCGCTCCCTCTTGGGAATATGCGTTGCGTATATCATATTTACCGTTCGAACTTGAGGGGGGAATCCCTTTTGTCCTCTGTTGTTCGGAGGCCGGGTCTCTTCCTCGTCATCGCTGTGTAGCCCCTTGTCACTGTTTTCAGCGATTAATTTGCCTGCCTGCTTGAATACCCAACAATCTCTGTTGGTGTGGTTAGCTGGCTTTTCGGGGTTCCATGTATTTGACAGAGCGGTCGAGTATTCGGTCCAAATTGGGCGGGCCGGAGTGGTTCTTTTGAATGGCTTCTTCCGTTGACGGGCTTGGAGCCTCGAATCCGCGTTGAATGCCGTATCCTCATTGCTGTCGCCGTTAATGCGGCGTTTGTTTTGTTTCGACGCAACCTGCCATTGCGGTCCTTGGTATCCGGACTGCCAGCCTTTTTGCCGAGGTTGTTGCTGCGAGCTAGCTAACTATCCTCTCCCGCATGAAGCGGGCCATGAGTGATGTGAGGGCTGCCATGGATTTCGCTTCTCTGTCCTAGGTGCCGGGCCAGCCACTCGTCGCGGATGTTATGTTTGAAGGCAGCGAGGCCTCTGCATCCGGACGGTCGGCGATTTGATTTTTCTTTGTTAAGAACCGTGTCCAGAATTGCTCGGCCGATTAAATCTGGCTGCTGGATTATGTGGCTTAGGTCATCTGCGTTCGGTGGTCTTTGTCGTGCCACAGAAGTTGTCGAGGAATGCGGCTTCCGTGTCTTCCCAAAGATCAATTGACTCTGCGGGCAGGCTGTTAAGACAATGCCGAGCTGGTCCTTTAAGCTTGAGCGGAGATATTTGATGGCGTGAAGATTGTCGCCAAGGGCCATATGTATATGGAGGAGATAATCCTCAATCCAAACCGCGGGTCTGTTGTGCCATCGTAGGATTCGATATTAACGGGTTTAAACCCTTGAGGATTTGATGATCCATTACTTCGTCGATGAAGCATAGTGGGTGTCGGCGCCTCAGATTGAGCAATATCGCGACGTAGCTCGAGAGAGCATTATCTCGCTGTGTTCGCCCGGCGAGTAGTTGTATCCGCGCGACGGTATTCGCCGTGGGTCTTGGGGCGCCCTCGTGATCCATAGATAGATCTGGATTGTCTTGCCTTGTCCTCAATATATCTCGCAAGTCCGTAGCGTTCCCCATGGCTTCATGCTTTTGAGCGATGCCGGGTGCGGTTTTGGTGGAGGGCTTGCACAGCTCTCTGTCGCGGCCACGAGGTGGTCGGTCTGCCGTATTGTGTGCTGGTGATGCAGGTTTGTACGCTTCCTCCTCTAATCGGGGGAGCAACTTGCGTTTTGGGTAACTTTTGGAGGGGCGTTCGAGTTCATACTCTTCGGCCGCGAGGACCTCGGTCCATCTATCGGCCAGTAGGTCTTGATCAGCTTGAAGCTGTTGCTGCTTTTTCTTTAGGCTGTTTGCCGTGGCCATTAGCCTGCGTCTGAAACGCTCTTGTTCGACGGGATCCTCAGGCACGACGAATTAAATCGTCGTCGAGGCTTGCCTCGCCTCCGGAGGGAGGTAAGTAATTGTCATCCTCGACCTCTTAAATCGCCGCCCTTTCGTGAGGGCTTGCTTCGCCTCCTCTGCGCTGGATCGTCTTTGGAGGGTTGTCTTCGCACTTTCGGGGTGTTATTATCTCCTGTGCCGGAATCTCCATTCTTGTCGTGGCGGGATTTAGAGCGGCGCCGCTGACGTCGGCGCTTGGGCCGTTTCTTTAAGGAATCGGCCTCCGTTGCTTCTTCGCCGTCCCCATCTTTTGGGGTGTCCACCATGTATATGTCATTTGACGAGGTGGTCTTCCAGTGTCCTGTAGGCACTGGTTCTTGGTAGTCTCCGGCATCGTCGTCCATACCGTCGATGTCTTCGGAGTCGTAGTCGAGTACGTCGGTTAAATCATCGACGGTGGCTACGAAGTGGGTGGTGGGTGGGCTCTGAATTTCTTCGTCGTCGCGTCCCAACCATCCTGGCCGTAGTTCGCCAGGGCTCTCCGGATAGCGAGAGATGCTTGATGAATTTATGATATCGCCAAGGGCGAGTCTTTGAAAGATGTCCGCAGCGGTGAATTCCATGATCGGCGCCCAATCGGATTCGACCGGGTAGGGGCGCAGGAGGTTGAGTCCGCAGAGTCCGGCACCTCAGAGTCATGAGCTTGATGCGGGACAAGGTAAGTGTTCGGCTCCATCGCCATAGAAGTTGCAGCTTCGAGGCGGTGTCCAGCCATCCGTCCTCGATCCGAGCGATCGGCTCCGGACTATGGGTCGGAGCGGATTAGTGTCTTGACCTCAAGGTGCTGTCCGGCGGCAGAGCTAGGTCATGCCCATCGTGACAGCGCAGCACTCTTGGCTGCGGCTCAGATCCATCAAGATCAAGTCCCCGCGGATATCGGCTGTGAAGTTTAGGCTTCAAACCTGACTCGACGGCCAGGGCGTAGCTTCGATCTGCTACAGATGGCCAAGTGAGTTGGCCCGCAGCGGAAGCCGCCCGAATCTGAAGATCTGTCCGGGAGAAAAGTCTCACCCAGACTGCGTCGTTGTCGATTGAGGAGGCCATCAAGCCTATCGGTGACGACACGGAGGAACTCTCAACGAGCACCAATGTCGGTGTCAAACCGGCGGATCTCGGTAGGGGTCCCGAACTATGCGTCTAGGCGGATGGTAACAGGAGACGAGGGACACGATGTTTTACCTGGTTCGGGCCCTCTTGATGGAGGTAAAACCCTACGTCCCGCTTGATTGATATTGATATTGTGGATGTTTACAAGAGTGGATCTACCACGAGATCAAGGAGGCTAAACCCTAGAAGCTAGCCTATGGTATGATTGTAAGGGTTGTTGTTCGAGTCCTACGGACTAGAGCCATCCGGTTTATATAGACACCGGAGAGGGCTAGGGTTGCATAAAGTCGGTTACAATGGTAGGAGATCTAGATATCCGTATCGCCAAGCTTGCCTTCCACGCCAAGGAAAGTCCCATCCGGACACGGGGCGAAGTCTTCAATCTTGTATCTTCATAGTCTTGGAGTCCGGTTGATGATGATAGTCCGGCCGATGATGGTAGTCCGGCTATCCGGACACCCCCTAATCCGGGACTCCCTCATATACCCAATGGTTTCCTTAGGGTATCCTACGAAGACGCATTTTTCCGACTTGGGTTCGAGCTTTTCAGGTTGAAGTCTCTTGACATAAGCATCGCATCCCCAAACTTTTAGAAACGACAGCTTAGGTTTCTTGCCAAACCATAATTCATACGGTGTCGTCTCAACGGATTTAGACGGTGCCCTATTTAAAGTGAATGTAGCTGTCTCTAGAGCGTATCCCCAAAACGATAGCGGTAAATCGGTAAGAGACATCATAGACCGCACCATATCCAATAAAGTGTGATTACGATGTTCAGACACACCGTTAAGCTGAGGTGTTCCAAGCGGCGTGAGTTGTGAAACGATTCCACATTTCCTTAAGTGCGTACCAAATTCGTGACTTAAATATTCTCCTCCACGATCTGATCGTAAGAACTTTATTTTTCGGTCACGTTGATTCTCTACCTCATTCTGAAATTCCTTGAACTTTTCAAAGGTCTCAGACTTGTGTTTCATCAAGTAGACATACCCATATCTACTCAAGTCGCCAGTGAGAGTGAGAACATAACGATATCCTCCGCGAGCCTCAACGCTCATTGGACCGCACACATCAGTATGTATGATTTCCAATAAGTTGGTTGCTCGCTCCATTGTTCCGGAGAACGGAGTCTTGGTCATTTTGCCCATGAGGCATGGTTCGCATGTGTCAAATGATTCATAATCGAGAGACTCTAAAAGTCCATCAGCATGGAGCTTCTTCATGCGCTTGACACCAATGTGACCAAGGCGGCAGTGCCACAAGTATGTGGGACTATCGTTATCAACTTTACATCTTTTGGTTTTCACACTATGAATATGTGTAACATCGCGTTCGAGATTCGTTAAGAATAAACCATTGACCATCGGGGCATGACCATAAAACATATCTCTCATATAAATAGAACAACCATTATTCTCTGATTTAAATGAATAGCCATCTCGTATTAAACGAGATCCAGATACAATGTTCATGCTCAAAGCTGGCACTAAATAACAATTATTGAGGTTTAAAACTAATCTCGTCGGTAAATGTAGAGGTAGCGTGCCGACGGCGATCACATCGACCTTGGAACCATTCCCGACGCGCATCGTCACCTCGTCCTTCGCCAGTCTCCGCTTATTCTGCAACTCCTGCTTTGAGTTACAAATATGAGCAACGGCACCGGTATCAAATACCCAGGAGCTACTACGAGTACTGGTAAGGTACACATCAATTACATGTATATCACATATACCTTTAGTGTTGCCGGCCTTCTTATCCGCTAAGTATTTGGGGCAGTTCTGCTTCCAGTGTTCGCTTCCCTTGCAATAAAAGCACTCAGTTTCAGGCTTGGGTCCATTCTTTGACTTCTTCCCGGCAACTATCTTACCGGGCGCGGCAACTCCCTTGCCGTCCTTCTTGAAGTTCTTCTTACCCTTGCCTTTCTTGAACTTAGTGGTTTTATTCACCATCAACACTTGATGTTCCTTCTTGATCTCTACCTCCGCTAATTTCAGCATTGAATATACCTCAGGAATTGTCTTTTCCATCCCCTGCATATTGAAGTTCATCACAAAGCTCTTGTAGCTCGGTGCAAGCGACTAAAGGATTCTGTCAATAACCGCGTCATCCGGGAGATTAACTCCCAGCTGAGTTAAGCGGTTGTGCAACCCAGAAATTTTGAGTATGTGCTCACTGACAGAACTATTTTCCTCCATCTTATAGCTAAAGAACTTTTCGGAGACTTCATATCTCTCGACCCGGGCATGAGCTTGGAAAACCATTTTCAGCTCTTCGAACATCTCATATGCTCCGTGTTGCTCAAAACGCTTTTGGAGCCCCGGTTCTAAACTGTAAAGCATGTCGCACTAAACGGGGGAGTAATCATCAGCACGAGACTGCCAAGCGTTCATAACGTCTTGGTTCTCTGGGATGGGAGCTTCACCTAGTGGTGCTTCTAGGACATAATGTTTCTTTGCAGCTATGAGGATGATCCTCAGGTTCTGGACCTAGTCCGTATAGTTGCTGCCATCATCTTTCAGCTTGGTTTTCTCTAGGAACGCGTTGAAGTTGAGGAGGACATGAGCGTTGGCCATTTGATCTACAAGACATATTTGCAAAGGTTTTATACTAAGTTCATGATAATTAAGTTCATCTAATCAAATTATTTAATGAACTCCCACTCAGATTAGACATCCCACTAGTCATCTAAGTGATACATGATCCGAGTCGACTAGGCCGTGTCCGATCATCACGTGAGACGGACTAGTCATCATCGGTGAACATATCCATGTTGATCGTATCTTCCATACGACTCATGTTCGACCTTTCGGTCTCTTGTGTTCCGAGGCCATGTCTGTACATGCTAGGCTCGTCAAGTTAACCTAAGTGTTTATGCATGTGTAAATCTGTCTTACACCCGTTGTATGTGAACGTTAGAATCTATCACACCCGATCATCACGTGGTGCTTCCAAACAACGAACTTTCGCAATGGCGCACAATTAGGGGGAACACTTTCTTGAAATTATTATGAGGGATCATCTTATTTACTACCATCGTTCTAAGTAAACAAGATGCAAAACATGATAAACATCACATGCAATCAAATAGTGACATGATATGGCCAATATCATATAGCTCCTTTGATCTCAGGGCTCCATGATCATCTTCGTCACCGGCATGACACCATGATCTCCATCATCGTGTCTCCATGGGGTTGCTCACCAACTATTACTTCTACTACTATGGCTAACGGTTTAGCAATAAAGTAAAGTAATTACATGGCATTGAATCAATTACACGCAGGTCATACAATAATTAAGGGAACTCCTATGGCTCCTGCCGGTTGTCATACTCATCGACATGCAAGTCGTGATTCCTATTGCAAGAACATGATCTCATACATCACATATATATAATTCATTATTCATCACAACTTTTGGCCATATCACATCACAAGCACATGCTGCAAAAACAAGTTAGACGTCCTCTAATTGTTGTTGCATGTTTTACGTGTCTGCAATAGGGTACTAGCAAGAACGTTTTCTTACCTACGTAAAAGCCACAACATGATTTTTCAACTTCTATTTACCCTTCATAAGGACCCTTTTCATCGAATCCGCTCCAAGTAAAGTGGGAGAGACAGACACCCGCTAGCCACCTTATGCAACTAGTGCATGTCAGTCGGTGGAACCTGTCTCACGTAAGTGTACGTGTAAGGTCGGTCCGGGCAGCTTCATCCCACAATACCGCTGAAGCAAAATAAGACTAGTAGTGGCAAGAAAGTTGACAACATCTACGCCCACAACAAATTGTGTTCTACTCGTGCAAAGAGAACTACGCATAAACCTGGCTTTGATACCACTGTTAGGGAACGTTGCAGAAAATAAAAATTTTTCTACGATTTCACCAAGATAAATCTATGAGTTCATCCAGCAACGAGAGAGAGGAGTGCATCTAGATACCCTTGTAGATCGTGAGTGGAAGCGTTCAAGAGAACGGCGTTGAGGGAGTCGTACTCGTCGTGATCCAAATCACCGATGATCCTAGTGCTGAACAGACAGCACCTCCGCATTCAACACACGTACGGTTGAGGAAGACGTCTCCTCCTTCTTGATCCAGCAAGGGGGAAGGATAGGTTGATGAAGATCCAGCAGCACGACGGCGTGGTGGTGGATGCAGCAGCGATCTCGGCAGGGCTTCGCCAAGCTTCTGCGAGAGGGAGAGGTGTAGCAAGGGGAGAGGGAGGCGCCAAGAGCATGGGTGCGGCCGCCCTCCCTCCCCCTCTTTATATAGGCCTCCTAGGGGGGGCGCCGGCCCTGGAGATGGGATCTCCAAGGGGGGCGGCGGCCAGGGGTTGGCTTCCCCCCCAATCCAGGTGGAGGCGCCCCTACACCTAGGGTTTCCCAACCCTAGGCGCAGACGGGCCCAAGGGGGGGGGCGCACGAGCCCACCAGGGGCTGGTTCCCCTCCCACTTCAGCCCATGGGGCCCTCCGAGATAGGTGGCCCCACCCGGTGGAACCCGAGGACCCTTTCGGTGGTCCTGGTACAATGCCGGTGACCCCTGAAACTTTCTCGATGGCCGAAACTTGACTTCCTATATATAATTCTTTACCTCCGGACCATTCCGGAACTCCTCGTGACGTCCTGGATCTCATCCGGGACTCCGAACAACTTTCAGGTTACTGCATACTCATATCTCTACAACCCTAGTGTCACCGAACCTTAAGTGTGTAGACCCTACGGGTTCGGGAGACATGCAGACATGACCGAGACGCCTCTCTGGTCAATAACCAACAGCGGGATCTGGATACCCATGTTGGCTCCCACATGCTCCTCGATGATCTCATCAGATGTACCACGATGTCGAGGATTCAAGCAACCCCGTATACAATTCCCTATGTCAATCGGTACATTGGTTGCCCGAAATTCGATTGTCGGTATCCCAATACCTCGTTTAATCTCGTTACCGGCAAGTCACTTTACTCGTACCGTAATGCATGATCCCGTGACCATACACTTGGTCACATTGAGCTCATTATGATGATGCATTACCGAGTGGGCCCAGAGATACCTCTCCGTCATACGGAGCGACAAATCCCAGTCTCGATTCGTGCCAACTCAACAGACACTTTTGGAGATACCCGTAGTGTACCTTTATAGTCACCCAGTTACGTTGTGACGTTTGGCACACCCAAAGCACTCCTACGGTATCCGGGAGTTGCACAATCTCATGGTCTAAGGAAATGATACTTGACATTTGGAAAAGCTCTTGCTAAACGAACTACACGATCTTTGAGCTATGCTTAGGATTGGGTCTTGTCCATCACATCATTCTCCCAATGATGTGATCCCGTTATCAATGACATCCAATGTCCGTAGTCAGGAAACCATGACTATCTGTTGATCAACGAGCTAGTCAACTAGAGGCTCACTAGGGACACGTTGTGGTCTATGTATTCACACGTGTATTACGATTTCCGGATAACACAATTATACCATGAATAAAAGACTATTATCATGAACAAAGAAATATAATAATAACCATTTTATTATTGCCTCTAGGGCATATTTCCAACAGTGGCCCCCCTCACTTATCTCTTTAGCCCGCATTGTCACCTACCTCTAGAAAAAAATCCCTCATACTCTCTTTCCCGTGTTCTTGAGCTCAAACCCGCGGATTTTGATCTCTTTGCTCGAAGCTCCATTTCCGAAACTGTTTCGGGGATTTGTTGCTTGGTGTGTGACTCCGTCATTTGTCCAATTAGTTTTTGTTTTAGTGGTTTATACTTTGAATAAACAGCTACTCTTGGTGCTGCTGTAGATGTGCTTGCATGTTCAGTTCTTAGTGTTCTAAGTAGTTTTAATGCTTGCTATGGCCTCTATGTATCCCTATGAGTGGTTGCTATTACTTTTGTGAAGTTTTGTTGGTAAAATTTTGTGGACTAAAAAATTCAGATTTTTGTTCATAGTAAAAATTGTACGCGGACATGAATATCTTCAGGAAATTTGGCTCTAAGAAGAACTCCAAGGGTGTTATTGGGGAGTCTTATGACAGTGAACTCCACCCTCAGAGGTTGGCGGAGGTATGGCCGTGCGAATGGCCGCACACCCTATTCCTGCAAGAGGCTGGAATTCATGAGGAGTTCATGCAATTTATTGCCAACGCCGGTCTCACCGACTTCATCACAGATGAGTGTGAACAGCACCAAATCCTCACAAACATGTTTGTTCAAAGTTTTACTTTCCTGCCTAGAAATAATCCTCCTGAAGTGAAAATTTTGATTTATATGCTGAAAACCATCAGATACCACTTACTGAGTTTTGCAACATATGCATGATCCCATCTGATGGGAGCTTGGCTGAGCCTAGCCCGGCTGAGTTTGAGGATTATTTTCGCACTTTGACAGTGGGTGATGAGAGGAGAGTGTCAGCCATCACTGCTGGTGGCTTACATTTTTCTGCTGTTCGTTACTTTGCATATTTCATCACCAAATGCTTGCTTGCTAGGGAGAAGGTGGGTGCACTTAGTTCACCAGACCTTGTTGTTTTACGTCATGCAATAGAGGGCAACAACGCGTATAGCTTGGGAGCTATTGTGGCTTGTTCTATAACATTGACACTCGTGATGGGACTCTTAATAAATCTCAGGGTAAAATACATGGTGGGACTTTTTCTACTCATTTGGCAGCTCACTTCGAGGTTGAGATACGCCCTCATGATTACCCTCTGACCAAGGTTTACCTAGACCAGGCAGCCATGTATCATCGTCACTTTCTTGCACATGATCGTCCTAACATTTCCATTCCTTATGACTTGGTCTATAACATTGACACTCGTGATGTTATCCCCTTGCCTGCACCTGCTTTGTTTGATTCTGTTGCCTAGGGCGGATACCGGATTATGCCTGCAGACATCCTCGCCTACTAGAATGCTCACGCTGCTGCAGAGGCTGCAGAGGCACCTCAGCAATGGGATGTGTGGATGCCCGCTCCTCAGGATCCCCACTACCCTCTAGGCTACTGATCGATCACCAACTTAGGCCAAAAGCCTAAGCTTGGGGGAGTACGTGTTTATCACCGACATTATATTCATGTTCACATATCTTTCTATCTACGGTGTTCACACTTGTTGAGTATAATGTATATTAGGAAGTATAGGATAGACTAGGATTTGTTCCTGTCTTGTCTTGTACTCCAAGTTGGTCATTATACTCCTATATATATGCCCACGAGGCTCAAGCAATACATAAAACTATTCCACCAATCCTCTCTCTCCCTTCTAACATGGTATCTATCGCAAATCGATCTTAAACCCTAGCCACCGCCGCTTCCGCACCCGTGCGCCGCCCCCGGGGCGGTCGGCCTCCATGACCGCCGCCGGGGGCCGCGCCGCCCGTACCTAGGGTTCGTCCGCTGGTCGTGTTGATCGGCTGCCCTAGAGAGTCTTTTCCCCGAGCCTTGCTCCGGGGTTTTCTCTCCCACCGCTCATCTTGATCGCGCGGTTTCTTTTTGGTTTTCCGATCTATTCTTGATCGATTTGCATCGCCCACCGCCGCCGTCGACCCCGAGCGCCTCTACTCCGAACCCGGCGCTACCAGCCAGCCTCTGCCCCGACCCGGCGACCACGTGCGCCGAGGCGGCCCGTTAGGGTCAGCCGCCATCCGCGCGTCGGTCCGCCTGTTGCCCTGCGCCGGCCCTCACCGCCCTGCTCCGACCGGGATACCTGCATCGTCCCGACCCGGCGGCCTCGCGCCATGCGACGACCAATCATAGCCATCGCTCGCGCACCGGCCCGCCCATCGATCCACATCACCCGCCCTCCGCCGTGTCTGCACGGCGGCCCGGCGGTCCACCTCGCCGGCCTCGTCCTCGGCTGCGTCGGGACGGCTGCGTTAGGCTCGTCAGCCGCCTCAACTCGGGCGCCGCTGCTCCGTTGGTCACTCGGGCCATGCTGCCCGGGCGCCGGCGTTGTTTTGGCAGCCTGGGTGTCGGTGCTGACAAGCTCGTCTGCACGATGTCCCACGCCGTCCGTCGTCGCCGGCTTCATCTCGGACTCTGCCGCCACCACGCCTCCACCGAGAGGCGTCCCCTACCTCGCACGCGATTGGCTTGATCACCCGCTCGCCGCCGCGATCAGCCTCATCTACGCCGCGCGACCGACCTGGCCCGTCGGTTACGCGCGCCTCCGCAGGTCCTGTGAAGATTTTCCCCAAGTTCAGCACGCCTCTCCACCGATCGAGCATCAGGCTGCCGCTGCGTCGCCCCGTCGGGCCGTAGCACCGCCACCCTGTGGTCCTCCTCGCGGCTGCATTGACTCGTGCATCGCCGCTCGTCGCCCCTTCGGGCCGTAGTGCCGCGATAAGCAGTCCCCGCCGCCGCCCCGAGGCCGTCCCCGCGGCTGCATCGACTCGCGAACCACCGTTGCATTGCCCCTTCGTGCCGCAGCATCGTGGCCCGTGGTCCCCGCCGCCGCCCCGAGGTCCGTCGCCTCGACCCGCCTGCCGCCGCTGCGTAGCCCCTTCGGGCCGAAGCATCGTAGCCCGCGTTCCACTCTGCCGTCACCGCGCGTCGACCTCTCGTGGTATGCGCCGCACCGTCTTCCTTGGCACGGGAACGCCACCGTCCACGCCGGTCTTCGTCATGCTGTTAGGGTTCTTCACCTACTTCGAGCACTGCCGCCGCACTCCTAACCTAGCCGCCGCTGCCGTTAGGCCGCCGCCGCCGCTCTTCTTCGGCTGCCGCTACCGCTACCTTCATAGCCTCCGCGTCCCGTCCACCCTCTTCGTCTTCGTCCAACCACCAGCCCGTCGCCAGCGTCGCCGTCATCTACCCCGACCACTTCGTCTACTCCGACCATCATTGGTGACATCGGCCCCGAGCCGATGGACACCGCAATCGTTGTCGAGTTCTTCTCTGCTGGCCCCTCCAATTTCTCCGACATGGCGTACAGCTCGTGTAGGTCCCTCGTCTACGCATGCTCGGTGCTGGCAACACCGTTGCGTGCCTTCATCCACGACATGTCCCCAGGCCTGGCAAGCCTGGTCGGCGCTTCATCAACTTCGTCTTCGACCATCTACGCATGTCCGGTGCTGGCAACACTGGTGCGTGCCTTCGTCCATGATGTGTCCCTGGGCTTGGCAAACCCGCTGCGACGCGTCGTCAACAACATTTTCTTCCCGGTGCACCCCTACTTCGACACCACTGCGCCCATGCTAACTCGGCGCCCCCTTGCGCCCGCGGATCCACGGCGACTTCCTCGACACCGGCTACCCTGACTCGACATCGACCACGGCATTCTTCACACGGCTACCTCGACCACGGCTCCACCACCCACGCTCTCGGCTACATCGACAAACGGCAGAAAGGGCTACCGCCTTGCTTGAGCAACCTCGCCGGTTGCCACTCTAGCCACGACTCGCGATCGTCGGCCGACTCTGTTGTGGGGGGGGTGTCCGTCGGCTTGACTTCGGATTCTTCTCCAGTCTCACCGTCTGCGTCGCTACCGTTGTGACTGCGGGGGGATGTTGAGTATAATGTATATTAGGAAGTATAGGATAGACTAGGATTTGTTCCTGCCTTGTCTTGTACTCCAAGTTGGTCATTGTACTCCTATATATATGCCCACGAGGCTCAAGCAATACATAAAACTATTCCATCAATCGTCTCTCTCCCTTCTAACAACATTTTTTCATTATATTATCCATGCTTAGATTTATTTTCTTGCTTTCTTCTTGTGTGTTTGAAAAACCTTAGAAAAACCAAAAAAATTAGTTGTAGTAATTTACTTTCCATGCATGCTTAGTAATAGTACTAAAAACAAAATCCAAAAATATTTCCTTGTTCTTCTTTTGCTTGTTGGGAGCTTTCGCGTGTAAATAGTTTTTCTCGTTTTTTCTTTTTATTTGCTTATTGAAGAAAACCAAAAACTCCAAAAATATTTCAGTGTGTTTCTCTGAATTTCTTTTCCTTTTATTCGAGTTGTACCGAGGAGAAGACCATGATGAAAATGTTGAGTGGCTCTCATATGAATAACTATTGAACTAATGAAGAGCCCATTTAACCTTGTCTTCTCCTGTTGAATAAAATGTTTTGCAGATTCCAGCTTAGTCCATGGCACTCTTGCACTATTATTATTTTCTTATCATTCGGTTGTGCAAGTGAAAGACAATAATGACGATATTCGATGAGCTGGCCGTGGCAAAGAGAAACTGGTATGAACTCGACTTGTTCTTGTTGTGTAAATATGCTTAACCTAGTACCCATGATTCAGCCCGTTATGATTAAACATGTTTGCAATGACAATTAGAGATTATAGTTTCTCATGCCATGCATAAGTAGCTGGGAGTTGATAATGATTTACCTTGGATATCAACATAGCGTTAAAATGATTGTGATGTAGTATGATGATTTGGTATCCTCCTCTGAATGTTCTAGTGGCTTGACTTGGCACATGTTTATGCATGTAGTTGAATCAAAACCAACATAGCCTCTATGATATTTATGTTCATGGTGTTCATATCCTACTCATGCTAGTGTCCAATGTTACTTATGCATAATGCCTGGTTATGATCGTTGTTGCTCTCTAGCTGGCCGCTTCTGAATCTTAATTGCTAGTGTTTGTCTGTACTAAGTGGGAATTCTGCTTGTACATCAAAAACTTTGAACCCAAAGTTATTCCAGATGAGTCCACCATACCTACCTATATACAGTATTACCCTGCCGTCCTAAGTAAATTTGCATGTGCCACCTCTAAAAACTTCTAAAAAATTATTCGTTTTTTGTGCTTGGATTATTCATGGAACGACACGAGGTGGTCGGTATCTTCCGTGCTAAGCGGGTTATCCTCTGGTTGAGTGTTTATTCACTCGCCATCGCACGAGGAAATGGGCGGTATTAGGGATGCCCAGTCCCAAACTGCAAACATGAAAAAAGAGTTCATCTCTTGAATAATCAAACAAAAACTCCCAATGGAGTCAAAACCTTTACTTTCCGCTTGGGAACCGCCACTAGTGTGCTTAACATGGAAGATGTTGATAACTGATGGTCGTGAAGTGAATGAGAAGGGTGCATGTCTCAAAATAATCATTTATCTCTGTTCTAAAAATCGAGCTCTGGCACCTCTGCAAATCACTTCTTCCCTCTGCGAAGGGACTTTCTATTTACTTTTATGTTGTCTCACCACCTTCTATAAACAAGCGCTAGAAACTGAGTAGAGCACAGCTGTCATGATTTATGCATTATGTATAGCTAATGTTGGGTACATCATGACTGGATCTTTTCTACCATGAATTACAATGTTTAGTCGCTGCTTGAACTTTGGAGGTGCTCTGCATTTATGTTTTGCGGTCTCAGAAAGGGCTAGTGAGATACCATTATTGTCATATTATATCATGGTTGTTTTGACAACATGTTGCTGTTTGAGATGTCTTATTATTGCTCGCTAGCTAATTATGTCATTGATATGAGTCATTATAATCTTTAAATTTTATTGTTGACATGGTTAGTTATAAAGTTGATTGAAAACCTGGGTGCTGTTTAAGCTTATTTATGCAAACAAGAGCAAAAGAGTTTGTAAAAGTTTTTCTTTCTCACTTTCAGTTTATCAACTGAATTGCTTGAGGACAAGCAAAGGTTTAAGCTTGGGGGAGTTGATACGTCTCCAACGTATCTACTTTTTCTCATGCTTTTCCTCTTGTTTTGGACTCTATTTTGCATGATTTGAATGAAACTAACCCCGGACTGATGCTGTTTCCAGCAGAACTACCATGATGTTGTTTTTGTGCAGAAATAAAAGTTCTCAGAAAGGAATGAAACTTTGCGAGGATTTTTATATCAATAATTAGAATTTATGGAGCCAAGACCCACCAGAGAGGGGCCCCTGGTTGGGCACAACCCACCAGGGCACGCCCCCTCTCCTAGTGCGCCCAGGTGGGTTGTACCCACCTGGTGGCCCCAGTGACGACCCCCCTGATACTATAAATTCACATTATTCCAGAAAAAATCAGAGAGAAAGAATTATCCCGATCCACGAGACGGAGCTACCGCCAGGCCCTGTTCTTCCTCGGGAGGGCAGATCTGGAGTCCGTTTGGGGCTCTGGAGAGGGGGATCTTCGTTCTTCGTCATCACCAACCAATCTCCATCACCAATTCCATGATGCTCCCTACCAGGAGTGAGTAATTCCTTCATAGGCTAACTGATCGGTGAGGAGTTGGATGAGATTCATCATGTAATCGAGTTAGTTTTGTTAGGGCTTGATCCCTAGTATCCACTATGTTCTTAGATTGATGTTGCTATGACTTCGCTATGCTTAATGCTTGTCACTTTGGGCATGGGTGCCATGAACTCAGATCTGAAACGTTTATGAATTCATCATTATATCCATGTTTTAGATCCGATCTTGCAAGTTATAGTCACCTACTACGTGTTATGATCCGGCAACCCCGAAGTGACAACAACTGGGCCCACTCCCGGTGACGACCGTAGTTTGAGGAGTTCATGTATTCACTATGTGTTAATGCTTTGTTCCAGTTCTCTATTAAAAGGAGGCCGTAGTATCCCATAGTTTCCAATATGGACCCCGCTGCCACGCGAGGGTAGGACAAAAGATGTCATGTGATAACCCACAAGTATAGGGGATCACAACAATTTTCGAGGGTAGAGTATCCAACCCAAATTTTTTGATTCGACACAAGAGGAGCCAAAGAATATTCTCAAGTATTAGCAGTTGAGTTGTCAATTCAACCACACCTGGATAACTTAGTATCTGCAGCAAAGTATTTAGTAGCAAAGTAGTATGATAGTAACGGTAACGGTAGCCAAAGTAATATTTCTGGGTTTTGTAGTGATTGTAACAGTAGCAACAGAAAAGTAAATAAGCGAAGAACAATATGTGAAAAGCTCGTAGGCATTGGATCGGTGATGGAGAATTATGCCAGATGCGATTATTCATGCAACACTTATAACATAGGGTGACACAGAACTAGCTCCAATTCATCAATGTAATGTAGGCATGTATTCCGAATATATTCATACGTGCTTATGGCAAAGAACTTGCATGACTTCTTTTGTCCTACCCTCCCGTGGCAGCTGGGTCCTATTGGAAACTAAGGGATATTAAGGCCTCCTTTTAATAGAGTACCGGACCAACGCATTAACACATAGTGAATACATAAACTCCTCAAAACTATGGTCATCACCAGGAGTGGTCCCGATTATTGTCACTTCGGGGTTGCCGGATCATAACACATAGTAGGTGACTATAGACTTGCAAGATAGGATCAAGAACTAACATATATTCATGAAAACATATTAGGTTCAGATCCGAAATCATGGCACTCGGGCCCTAGTGACAAGCACTAAGCATAGCAAATTCATAGCAACATCAATCTCAGAACAGAGTAGATACTAGGGATCAAACCCTAACAAAACTATCTCGATTACATGATAAATCTCATCCAACCCATCACCGTCCAGCAAGCCTACGATGGAATTACTCACGCACGGCGGTGAGAATCATGAAATTGGTGATGGAGGATGGTTGATGACGACGATGGTGAAAGATTCCCCTCTCCGGAGCCCCGAACGGACTCCAGATCAGCCCTCCCGAGAGAGTTTAGGGCTTGACGGTGGCTCCGTATCGTAAAACGCGATGAATCTTTATCTCTGACTTTTTTCTCCCCGAACACGAATATATAGAGTTGGAGTTGAGGTCGGTGGAGCTCCAGGTGGCCCACGAGGCAGGGGGCGCGCCCTGGGGGCAGGCGCGCCTCCCACCCTCGTGGACAGGGTGTGGGCCCCTGGCTTTGATTCTTTCTCTAGTATTTTTAATCATTTCCGAAAATAATCTCCGTGAAGTTCCAGGTCATTCTGAGAACTTTTGTTTCTGCACAAAGATAACACCATGGCAATTCTGCTGAAAACAACGTCAGTCCGGGTTAGTTCCATTCAAATCATGCAAGTTAGAGTCCAAAACAAGGGCAAAAGTGTTTGGAAAAGTAGATACGACGGAGACATATCAACTCCCCCAAGCTTAAACCTTTGCTTGTCCTCAAGCAATTCAGTTGATAAACTGAAAATGATAAATAAAAACTTTTATAAACTCTGTTTGCTCTTGTTGTTGTAAATATGTAAAGCCAACATTCAAGTTTTTAGTAAAGATTATGAACTAACCATATTCACAATAACACTTAGGTCTCATGTTTACTCATATCAATGGCATAATCAACTGGCGAGCAATAATAATGAATCTCGGATGACAACACTTTCTCAAAACAATCATGATATGATATAACAAGATGGTATCTCGCTAGCCCTTTCTGAGACCGCAAAACATAAATGCAGAGCACCTTTAAAGATCAAGGACTGACTAGACATTGTAATTCATGGTAAAAGAGATCCAATCATAGTCATACCCAATTTAAATTAATAGTAATGAATGCAAATGACAGCGGTGCTCTCCAACTGGTGCTTTTTAATATGAGGGTGATGACTCAACATAAAAGTAAATAGATAGGCCCTTCGCAGAGGGAAGGAGGGATCTGTAGAGGTGCCAGAGCTCGGTTTTGAAATAGAGATAAATAATATTTTGAGCGGTATACTTTCATTGTCAACATAACAACCAAGAGATGGCGATATCTTCCATGCTACACACATTATAGGCGGTTCCCAAACAGAATGGTAAAGTTTATACTCCCCCTCCACCAACAAGCATCAATCCATGGCTTGCTCGGAACAACGAGTGCCTCCAACTAACAAGAGTCCCGGGGGAGTTTTGTTTGCAATTATTTTGATTTGATCTGCATAAAGCATGGGACTGGGCATCCCGGTGACCAGCCATTTTCTCGTGAGTGAGGAGTGGAGTCCACTCCTCTTGAGAATAACCCGCCTAACATGGAAGATACGGACTGCCCTAGTTGATACATGAGCTATTCGAGCATACAAAACAGAATTTCATTTGAAGGTTTAGAGTTTGGCACATACAAATTTACTTGGAACGGCAGGTAGATACCGCATATAGGAAGGTATGGTGGACTCATATGGAATAACTTTGGGGTTTAAGGGATTGGATGCACAAGTAGTATTCCCGCTTAGTACAAATGAAGGCTAACAGAAGAATGGGAAGCGACCAACTAGAGAGCGACAACAGTCATGAACATGCATTAAAATTAATAGACATTGAGTGCAAGCATGAGTAGGATATAATCCACCATGAACATAAATATCATGAATGCTATGTTGATTTGTTTCAACTACATGCATGAACATGTGCCAAGTCAAGTCACTTGAATCGTTCAAAGGAGGATACCACCCTATTATACCACATCACAACCATTTTAATAGCATGTTGGCACGCAAGGTAAACCATTATAAACTCCTAGCTAATTAAGCATGGCATAAGTAACTATAATCTCTAATTGTCATTGCAAACATGTTTATTCATAATAAGCTGAATCGGGAACGATGAACTAATCATATTTACAAAAACAAGAGAGGTCGAGTTCATACCAGCTTCTCCCATCTCAATCAGTCCATCATATATCGTCATAATTGCCTTTCACTTGCACGACCGAACAATGTGAACAATAATAATAGTGCACGTGCATTGGACTAAGCTAGAATCTGCGAGCATTCAATAAACAGCAGAAGACAAGGCAATATGGGCTCTTGGTTAAATCAACAACAATGCATATAAGGGCCACTTCAACAATTTCATCATGGTCTTCTCCTATCGACCCCCAAAGGAAAAAAGGAAATAAAAACTATTTACACGGGAAAGCTCCCAACAAGCAAAAGAAGAACAGGAAATATTTTTGGGTTTTATTTTTAATTATTACTACTACAGACAAGGAAAGTAACTAACTAAAAGCTACTACTAATAATTTTTGGTTTTCTTAAGGTTTTTCAAACACACAAGAAGAAAGAATAAAAAAGGAAAATAAACTAGCATGGATAATACAATGAAAGAGTATGAGCACCGACATCTAGCATGAGTGTGTGAACATAAATGTAATGTCGGTGAGAAATATGTACTCCCCCAAGCTTAGGCTTTTGGCCTAAGTTGGTCTATTGCCACGGCTGGCCTGGCGGATATCCACAGTTATTGTTGGGGTCGTACTGACAAGAAGCCTCAGATTGCCACTGGTTGGCCATCACCTCCGGATCCCACTGGTAATCAAACTGTGGTGGAGGATAAAATTGTGGTTCTGGCTCTGGCTCTGTAGCTGATGTAGGGTTTAGGTAGGCGCGAATAGTCTCCGGCAGAACAAGGTACTTGCCTGCAGACAATTAAACAAGGAAGGAGCGGGTAGAGTAATAGTCTCAGGGTGATTTTTACCAAATACTAATTTGTACTTAAGCGCCCTTTCCCTATTATTAACAATAAAGTCATGTGCTACCTTACTCTTATAGTCTAGAAAAGCAGGTGGCATCAATTTTTCTTCTTTCTCATAATGCCTAATAGGTATATTATAGTATGCAGCGAGGCGCGAGGCGAAGATGCCTCCCAAGATGGGCCCTTAGTATGGTTAAGGTTTAACCGCTTTGCAACAATAGCGCCCATACTAAATGCGTCATCACGAAACAAGGCATGTGAGGGAGTCCTGGATTAGGGGGTGTCCGGATAGCCGAACTATCACCGTTGGCCGGACTCCTGGACTATGAAGATACAATATTGAAGACTTCGTCCCGTGTCCGGATGGGACTTTCCTTGGCGTGGAAGGCAAGCTTGGCGATACGGATATGTAGATCTCCTACCATTGTAACCGACTCTGTAACCCTAACCCTATCCGGTGTCTATATAAACCGGAGGGTTTTAGTCCGTGGGGACGAACAACAATCATACCATAGGCTAGCTTCTAGGTTTAGCCTCTCGATCTCGTGGTAGATCCACTCTTGTACTACCCATATCATCAATATTAATCAAGCAAGAGTAGGGTATTACCTCCATCGAGAGGGCCCGAACATGGGTAAAAACATCGTGTCCCTTGTCTCCTGTTACCATCCGCCTAGACTCACAGTTCGGGACCCCCTACCCGAGATCCGCCGGTTTTGACACCGACATTGGTGCTTTCATTGAGAGTTCCTCTGTGCCGTCGCTGTCAGGAAGGATGCATCATCCCGTCTTTAAAGACGGCACCGTTGCTAAAGGAGCTTTGGCCACCGGCCTAACTCTCCGGCTAGGTGGTTTTCTTACGACCGCCTGTTCGGCCGCCACGCCGACGATGACTTCTCGGGTCATCGAAAGCAATCTTCACATTAACTCGGAACTCGTCGAGCAGTTAGATCCGATGGAGCTCTCTTCCTCGAACGAGCTCTTGGATCGCATCGCTGCCCTGGGAGTTGCTACAGACTACGATCAGATTGGGCCTAAAACCGATCTGAGAGAGATCAACTCTCCCCAGGCTACCCACCACGTTGCTGTGGTAGAGGAACAATACGATGACTTTTCTTCTACCTTAAGGACTAGCTATGTCTGGATTCCTGACCCCTCCATGCCGGATTCCCGCGGAGGGGAGGACACTACTCAAGCCCTGAACTTAAAGTCAGGCAGCGGGCTAGATTCATTGGACAACCTCCAAGAACCCAAGCTTCCAAGTTCGGAAACTTCTTGGCCCCTGAATCTCAGATCGGACGGGGTTCGGAATTTAATTCCACCCGCCCACCCAAACATAAGCGATCTATCCCAAATCCGCAAGAGCCCGTGAAACAATACATCATTACTAGGCCGATTCCTCCCGGTTATGAACAGGATAAAGGATTGCCGCGAGGAGGACGCAATCTCATTCTTCCGCAATAATTGCACGAACAAGGGAATCCTAAACGCCATAAGTCGTCAGGAAATTACACGCTTACTGACTTGGCGTCCATAGTACGAAAATATCACGCGATGGAGAGCGCTGGAAAACCAAAATCAAATTTTGGGATAATCCGCCCCGAATCGACCCTAGTCCAAAATAAAGGGTGCATCATCACCGTGCACCGGGTTACATACCAAAAGCAAAAACCCCCAAAGGGCATGGAACCGTCTCGAGGGATGGCTCAATGGACCTGCAAAATTCATAGCACGAGGGCGCCACTCCAACTCATAGCCTTAGAGCATGTTGGATACTACGGCATGTGGCCAAAAGTGGCGAAGAGCTCTTAGCTCCAGAGC
Source organism: Aegilops longissima (assembly GCA_021605205.1). Taxonomy (NCBI): domain Eukaryota; kingdom Viridiplantae; phylum Streptophyta; class Magnoliopsida; order Poales; family Poaceae; genus Aegilops; species Aegilops longissima. The sequence continues at coordinate 153,049,444 of CM038677.1, forward strand.
ACCAGCCCAGCAATACCAAGACGGTATTAACAGTCTTGAGACTTTCGTGATCAAATAATATGGAAACAAACACTCCGCAGCCTTGCGAAGTCTACCAGATAGCAACAATAAATCCATGGAGGACACGGCTATTACCTTTAACGCCAGATGATTTAACCTAAATTCGAACAGCCGAGCACCAGCCGCATTGGTCCTCAAATCCAATAGTGGGCGGCTTTCGCCTTACCAAGGTACTCATGGACGGCGGCAGCAGATTAAACCTCATCCACTAGGAAACCCTTCGAAAAATGGAAATAGACTGGAGCCGCATTGAGCGAAGCAGCACAACCTTTAGAGGAATAATCCCCAGTCGGGAAGCATGCTGTACAGGAAAGATCACACTAGATGTGGTGTTCGGCACGCCGGACAATTATAGGTCTGAGGAGGTCACATTCCAAGTGGCCCCGTTCAGCAGCGGATATCATGCTCTATTAGGGCGAGAGGCATTCACAATTTTTCAAGCTATACCCCATTACGAGTACATGAAGCTCAAAATGCCCGAACCCAACGGAATTATCACTCTCGCTAGTGACCCGGACATAGCGCTCCGCGCCGAAAATAAAACAGCCGCACTTGCCCTTGAGGCACTATCCGAAGCCTAGCGGCAGAGGAACTCACCGCGCTGCGCTCCACGGTGAACAGGGACGATGTGATACTCGATAAGAGATCCAAGTCCACCTCTTTTAAACCGGCAGACTAAATAGTCAAATTCCAAGTCCATCCAACGGACCCTACAAAAACGGCCTCCATCGGGGCACAATTAAACCCTGATTTGGACGCCGCACTACGAGAATTCCTACGTGAAAATTGGGACATTTTTGCCTGGCACCCTTCAGACATGCCAGGAATCCCACGCCGGCTGGCAGAGCACAGCCTAAATATCCTAAAAGGATTCAAGCCAGTTAAACAAGCTCTTCGGCGTTTCTCTGAACCCAAGAGACACGCCATGGGAGAGGAGCTAGCTAAACTATTGGAGGCCGGATTCATCAGAGATATTAAACATCCGGACTGGCTAGCAAACCTGGTAATGGTACCAAAGAAGGACAAATCCTGGCGCCTATGTGTCAATTTGAAGGACTTTAACAAGGCCTGCCCAAAGGATCCCTTCCCTCTCCCCCGCATCGATCAAATTATCAACGCTACCGCAGGAAACGATTCATTGTGTTTCCTCGATGCATAGCCAGACCAAGCCGCAACGGCATTCATCACTCCATACGGCCCATTCTGCTTCAACACAATGCCCTTTGGGCTCCAAAACGACGGCGGAACATATCAGCGCATGATTCAGACATGTCTGGCAAACCAGATCGGCAAAACAGTGGAGGCATACGTAGACGATGTGGTCGTCAAATCCAAGCATGTCAAAACCCTAGTCAACGACTTGAGACTCACATTCGATAATCTCTGAACATATGACATCAAGCTCAACCCGGAAAAATGCGTTTTGCATCACCGGAAAGCTCTTGGGCTTCATTGTATCCGGTAGAGGAATTGAAGCAAACCCAGCCAAGATCCGAGCTCTGTCACAATTGGATATCCCCAAAGACCTCAAACAAATACAAAAATTGACTGGATGCGTGGCGACTCTAAGCCGCTTTATCTCCCGCTTAGGAGAAAAGGCATTACCCCTTTATCGCCTCCTCCGGCGCATCTAACACTTCGAGTGGACGGATGCTGCCACGGCCGGACTCGAAGAAATCAAAGCCATATTGGCAACAAATCCGGTCCTGGCCGCGCCCAACATGGGCGAACCAATGCTATTATACATCGCAGCAACCCATCAAGTTGTAAGCGTGGTGCTCGTTGTTGAACGAGAAACGGACGAACACAGGTTCCCTCTCCAAAAACCAGTTTACTACGTGTCCACTGTCCTAACTCCATGCAAGTCACGGTACCCGCATTATCAAAAGATAGCATACGCGGTGTTCATGGCATCCCGGAAGCTGCGACACTACTTCCAAGAGTGTTCGATAACAGTAGCCTCCGAAGTACCTCTTAATGACATTATAAACAACCGCGACGCAACGGGCCGGATTGCTAAATGGGCCATTGAGCTCCTCCGCTCGACATAACCTACAAGCCAGGCGAGCTATTAAGTCGCAAGTTTTGGCTGACTTCATCGGCGAATGGATCAAGCGAACTCCGTAGAAGAGTACGGTGCATATTCCAACTGGATCATGCACTTCGACGGCTCCAAAATGTTGGCGGCACGGGGCTGGCGTCGTCGACGTCCCCAACCGGAGATACAGTCCAATACGTACTCCAAATAATGTACACGGACTCCAACAACGCAGCCGAATACGAGGCCCTTCTACATGGTCTCCGGATGGCAGTCTCCATGGGCATTCAACGCATAGAGGTGCGCGGGGATTCGAACGTCGCGATATCCCAAATAAATAGGGACTTTGATGCCAAGGATCCGAAAATGGCAGCTTATCGCAATGCCGTCTTAAAAATGTCAGCTCGGTTTGAGGGGCTCAAATTTCACCATATTGCCCGGGATAACAACCAGGCATCAGACGTGTTGGCACGCATTGGCGCAAAGCGCGATGCCGTCCCCCCCAACATCTTCCTAGAGAGGCTCTTCAAGCAATCCGTATTATGGGAGGGAGAGTCCGGAAATAACAACCCGGACCCAACCACACTGCCCCACACCGAACATTCCGACATAGTTGGTGGTACCGCCAACAAAATAACACCGTCAGCCCACGCAATAATGGCAGTCATTGCCCCGTGGACAGAACCATTCCTAGCCAACCTAACTAGGCAGGAACTTCCCGAGGACCAAAACGAGGCCCGCTGCGTAGTGCGGCAGCCTAAGCCTATAAGGTCCATGAGGGAGAGCTTTATAAGAAGAGCACAACAGGAGTCCTTCAAAGGTGTATCTCCGAAGAGGAAGGGCGGAATCTCCTGGCTGAAATTCATGCCGGACTCGGTGGGCACCATGCCGCAGCCCGGGCCCTTGTAGGCAAGGCCTTCCGTATAGGATTTTATTGGCCGACGGCCCGGGCAGATGCTCAGGACTTAGTCCAATGATGCGTCGGTTGCCAGCTCTTTGCTAATCAAAGCCACATGCCACCCACCGCCCTCAAAACTAAACCCATCACCTGGCCCTTTGTGGTCTGGGGGCTTGACATGGTTGGACCCCTTAAAGGAGGAACCCACAAGCAAAAATACCTATTGGTCATGGTGGATAAATTCACCAAATGGATAGAGGCCAAGCTCAGAAGACGGCGAATCCGGACTGGTGATAGACTTCATATCAGGGGTAGTACACCGTTACGGCGTCCCCCATAACATCATCACTGATAACGGCACGAACTTCACGGCCGACGAGGTCAAACTCGTGCAAAACATGGGCATCAAGCTCGACTACGGTTCAGTCTATCACCCCAAACTAACGGTCAAGTCGAGCGTGCAATCGGTCTAATCATGAGCGGCATTAAACCCAGGCTAGTGCGGTCCCTCAAGGAATCTAACACGCACTGGGTAGAGGAGCTCGACTCCGACTGGGGGCTGCGGACCACGCCAATCGCACTACAGATTCACACCATTTTTTATGGTATACGGCGAGAGGCAGTTTTGCCCTGCGACATAATTCATGACTCACCTCCCGTGCGCATGTACGAAGAAAGAGAAGCCGAGCTCGATCGGCAGGACAGCTTGGACGTCTTGGAGGAGGAACGTGACGTGGCAAAAGCTCACCCGCATTCTATCAACAAAGGCTCAAGATATCAAAGCGAGGAAGTACGGGCCAAAGCTTACAATGTTGGCGAACTAGTTCTACACCTGTCGGACAAGAAAAAGGACAAACTCAAGCCCAAATGGGAGGGTCCCTTCATCATCGACCAAGTCCTGACCGGCGGAGCGTACCGTCTGCGAAACGCATCGGATAACCGACTCGAGCCGAACCCATGGAACGCAGCCCGTCTCCGAAGATTCTACGCCTAGCACCGGATTCTGAGTTCATCTCCTTCCTCCGTCTACATTTTATACTTTAAGCTATCTTTTATTTCTCTCCTTCTCCCTCCTTTTTCCGAAGCCGCTAAAGGCTCGTTTGCGCATTGTTCGACACACTTGACGACTATCCGCGCCATTATACCGGGGCTTCTTTAATGAAGCTTATTTATACGGGCTTTATGCCCAACACATGTGTCACACTTCCGCATGTACCTTTTATTCACCATTATATGCATCGATATGACTTAAGTTTTGGCCAAGCTGGGTTGCCTGGCTCCTGTGCTTACCCCTATGTTCCCGATTGTTCGGCTAGGTGGTAAAGGGTGCACCTCTGCGATTATTACCGCTGGTCACCGGACGTGTACCTCAGATGGGTGAAGCCGAAAGCTAGCGTTCTTAAGGGAATATTCGGTCGGTGAACTAAAAGACGATTTTTATTTTTCATTTATCTGCCCCGGATGCTTTTCTCGCTTTTTCGTAGTCCCGGACATGCACTTTAGGGCATGCCTCCCAGGGAAAGGAACCCCAAACGGAACTATTCTCCCTGGAAGATGTTTCTTACTAACCATGTAATATAACATAACTAGTTGGGCACTTGTCTGATAAAGCACTCATGACCCCTACGCCTGGTCTCCATGCATGCCTCGGTTTTTACATAACCGCGAGGGTATTCGGACACACTCCGGACTATTGGGTCCCGAGGTTGAAGCGAAAAGGTCCGCTACGATAAACGATCTACAATCCGGCTAGAAGGCATTTTACATGTCATTTTAAATTACATATTCAAATTGACTGATTGTATTTGAGGGAGTCCCGGACTAGGGGGTGTCCGGATAGCCGAACTATCACCGTTGGCCGGACTCCTGGACTATGAAGATACAAGATTGAAGACTTCGTCCCGTGTCCGGATGGGACTTTCCTTGGCGTGGAAGGCAAGCTTGGCGATACGGATATGTAGATCTCCTACCATTGTAACCGACTCGTGTAACCCTAACCTATTCTGGTGTCTATATAAACCGGAGGGTTTTAGTCCGTGGGACGAACAACAATCATACCATAGGCTAGCTTCTAGGGTTCAGCCTCCTTGATCTCGTGGTAGATCTACTCTTGTACTACCCATATCATCAATATTAATCAAGCAGGAGTAGGGTATTACCTCCATGGAGAGGGCCCGAACCTGGGTAAAAACATCGTGTCCCTTGTCTCCTGTTACCATTCGCCTAGACGCACGTTCGGGACCCCTACCGAGATCCGCCGGTTTTGACACCGACATTGGTGCTTTCATTGAGAGTTCCTCGTGCCGCCGTCGAAGGATGCCTCATCCGCCTTTAAAGACGATACTATCGCCAAAGGAGCCTTGGCCACTGGTCAGACACTTCGGCTCGGTGGTTTTCTTACAACCGCCAGTTCGGCCACCGCGCCGACGATGACTTCTCGAGTCATCGAAACCAATCTTCATGTTAATTTGGAACTTTCTGAACAGTTATATCTGATCGAGCTCTCCTCCGTAAACGAGCTCTTGGATCGCATCGCCACCACGGAGTCGCCATGCATCACGACCGGATTGGGCCTAAAATCGATCGAGAGAGATCAACTCTCCCGGCTACCCATCATGTTGCTGTGATAGAGGAGCAATGCGGCGATTCTTCTTCTATTTTAAGGACTAGCTACGTCCGGATTCCCGATCCCTCCATGCCGGATTGCCGCAGAGGGACGGATGTCGATCAAGCTCTGAAATTAAAGTCAGGCGACGGGATGGATTCATTGGATAGTATTCAAAAATCCAAACTTCCGAGTTCGGAAACTTCCCGGCCCCTGAGTCTTAAATTGGACGGGGTTCCGGATCCAGTTCCACCCTCCCACCCAAACATTAGCGATCTATCCCGACCGCAGAGCCCCGCTGAAACAAGACATCATTCTCGGGCCGATTCCTCCTGGTTATGGACATGATAAAGGACTGCCGAGAGGAGGACGCAATCCCAATTTTCTGCAATAATTGCACGGACAAGGGAATCCTAAACGCCATAAATCGTCATAAATTACACGCTTTGCCGACTTGGTGACCATAGTACAAAAGTATCATGATGGAGAGCGCTGGAAAACCGAAAGTAAATTTTGGGATAATCCGGCCCCAAATACATCCCTAGTCTGAAATAAAAGGGTGCATCATTACCAAGCACCTGGGTTAAACACCACAAAACCAAAACCCCCTAAAGGGTACGGAACCGTACTGGAGAGTTGGCTAAATGGACCCTGCAAAATTCGCAGTACAGAGGGCGCCACTCCAACTCATAGCCTTCGAGCATGTTGGATACTATGACAGGTGGCCAAAAGTGGTGAAGAGCTTCTAGCTTCAGAATCCCAGCCCAGCAACACCAGTACGGTGTTAACAGTCTTCGAGACTTTTGCATCAAATAACATGCGAAAACGAACACTCCGCAACCTTGCCGAAGTCTACCAAGTAGCAACAATAAATCCATGGAGTGACACGGCTATTACCTTTAATGCAAGTGACGAACCTAAATTCCGAACAGCCCGAGCACCAGCCGCATTGGTCCTCAGTCCAATAGTGGACGACTTTCGCCTTACTAAGGTACTCATGGATGGCGGCAGCGGACTAAAGCTCATCTATGAGGAAACCCTCCGAAAAATGGAAATAGACTGGAACCGCATTGAGCGAAGTCGCACAACCTTTAGAGGAATAATCCCCAGCCGGGAAGCATGCTGCACAGGAAAAATCACACCGGACGTAGTGTTCGGCTCGCCGGACAATTACAGGTCCGAGGAGGTAACATTTCAAGTGGCCCCGTTCAACAGCGGATATCATGCTTTATTAGGACGAGAGGCATCCACAATTTTTCAAGCTATACCCCATTATGGGTACATGAAGCTTAAAATGCCCGAACCTAACGGAATCATCACTCTCGCTAGTGATCCGAACATAGCACTCACAACAAAACAAGACAGCCGCACTAGCCCTCGAGGCACTATCCGAAGCCCTAGTGGCCGAGGAACTCACCGCGATGCGCTCCACGGTGAACAGGGACGATGTGATACTTGATAAAAGATCTAAGTCCACCTCTTTTAAACCAGCGGATGAAATAGTCAAATTCCAAGTCCACCCAACGGACCCTGCAAAGACGGCCTCCATTGGGGCACAATTAAACCCTGATGTAGACACCGCACTACGAGAATTTCTACGACAAAACTGGGACATCTTTGCCTGGCACCCTTCAGACATGCTAGGAATCCCACGTCGGCTGGCCGAGCACAGCCTAAATATCCTAAAAGGATTCAAGCCAGTCAAACAGGCTCTTCGGCGCTTTTCCGAACCCAAGAGACATGCCATGGGAGAGGAGCTAGCCAAGCTTTTGGAAGCCGGATTCATCAGAGATATAAAACATCCGGACTGGCTAGCAAACCTGGTGATGGTACCAAAGAAGGATAAATCCTGGCGCCTATGTGTTGATTTTAAAGACCTTAATAAGGCTTGCCCAAAGGATCCCTTCCCGCTCCCTCGAATTGATCAAATTATCGATGCTACAGCAGGATACGTACTCCGGCTACCACCAAATCAAGATGGCGGAGCCAGACCAAGCTGCAACAACATTCATCACTCCATACGACCCGTTCTGCTTCAACACAATGCCCTTCGGGCTCAAAAACGCCGCGCAACATATCAGCGCATGATTCGTATATGTCCGGCAAACCAGATCGGCAAAACAAAGGAAGCATATGTAGATGACGTGGTCGTCAAAACCAAGCATGTCGAAACTCTAGTAGACGACTTGAAGCTCACATTCGACAATCTTCAAAATATGACATCAAGCTCAATCCGAAAATGCGTCTTGGCGTTCCAGTAGAAAGCTCCCAGGCTTCATCGTGTCCGTAGAGGAACCGAAGCAAACCCAGCCAAGATCCGAGCTCTGTCACAATTGGATATTCCAAAAGACCTCAAACAAATACAAAAATTGACGGGATGCGTAGGGGCTCTAAGCCGCTTTATTTCCCGTTTGGGAGAAAAGGCGTTACCCTTTACCGCCTCCTCCGCCGCACCGAACACTTTGAGTGGACGGATGCCGCCACGGCCGGACTCTAAGAGATAAAAGCCATATTGGCAACAAATCCGGTCTTGGCCGCGCCCAATGTGGGCGAACCAATGCTATTATATATCGCCGCAACACATCAAGTTGTCAGCGCGGTGCTCGTCGTCGAACGAGAAACAGACGTACACCGGTTCCCTCTTCAAAACCGGTTTACTATGTGTCCACCGTCCCTAACTCCATGCAAGTCCTGCACCCACACTATCAAAAGATAGCATACGCGGTGTTCATGGCATCCGGAAGCTGCGACACTACTTTCAAGAGTGTTCGATAACGGTAGCCTCCGGCAACCTCTTAACGACATTATAAACAACGCGACGCGACGGGCGGATTGCTAAATGGGCCATGGAGCTCCTTCCATTCGACATAACCTATAAGCCACGACGAGCTATCAAGTCGCAGGTTTTGGCCGACTTCGTGGCCGAATGGACCGAAGCCGAACTCCCTAAAGAGTACGGCGCATACTCCAATTGATCATGCACTTTGACGGCTCCAAAATGTTGGCGGCCTGGGCGGCGTCGTCCGACGTCCCCTAACCGGGACACAGTCCAATACGCCCTTCGATAATGTATACGGACTCCAACAACGCAGCCGAATAAGAGGCCCTTCTGCACGGCCTCCGGATGGCAGTCTCCATGGGCATTAAACGCATAGAGGTGCGCGGGGATTCAAACCTCGCGATATCTCAAATAAACGGAGACTTTGATGCCAAAGATCCGAAAATGATAGCATACTGCAATGCGGTCCTAAAAATGTCAGCACGGTTCGAAGGGCTCGAATTTCATCATATAGCCCGGGATAACAACCAGGCGGCGGACATATTGGCACGCATCGGTGCAAAACGCGATGCCGTCCCGCCCAACATCTTCCTGGAACGGCTGTTCAAGCCATCCGTACTATGGGAAGGGGAGTCCGGAAATAACATTCCGGACCCAACCGCACTGCCTGACGCCGAACACTCTGACACAATCGGAGGCTCTGCCACCAAGATAACACCCTCCACCCACAAAATAATGGCGGTTATCGCCCCGTGGACGGAACCATTCCTAGCCTACCTAACTAGGCAGCAACTCCCCGAAGACCAAAATGAGGCTTGCTGCATAGTACGGCGATCTAAAGCCTACAAAGTCTATGAGGGAGAGCTTTATAAGAAAAGCACTACAGGAGTCCTTCAAAGGTGTATCTCCGAAGAGGAAGGGCGAAACCTCTTGGCTGAAATTCATGCCGGACTGGGTGGGCACCACGCCGCAGCCCGGGCCCTTGTAGGCAAGGCCTTCCGTGACAGGATTTTATTGGCCGACGGCCGGGCGGATCTGCAGGATTTAGTCCAACGATGCGTCGGTTGCCAGCTTTTTGCTAACCAAAGCCACATGCCACCCAATCCCTCAAAACTATACCCATCACCTGGCCGTTCATGTCAGGGACTTGACATGGTTGGACCCCTTAAGGAGGAACCCACAAGCAAAAATACCTATTGGTCATGGTGGATAAATTCACCAAATGGATAGAGGCCAAGCTCGTTAAAACGGACGAATCCGGACCGGTGATAGACTAAATATCAGGGGTAGTGCACCGTTACGGTGTCCCCACAAGATCATCACCGATAACGGCACCAACTTCACGGCCGATGAGGTCAAATTATGGTGCAAAACATGGGCATCAAGATCGACACGCCTCGCCTATCACCCTCAAACCAATGGCCAAGTCGAACGAGCAAATGGTCTAATCATGAGCGGCATTAAACCCAGACTAGTGCGGTCCCTCAAGGAATCTAACACGCACTGGGTTGAGGAGCTCGACTCCGTACTCTAGGTGCTGCGGACCACGCCGAATCGTACTACCGGATTCACACCATTCTTTATGGTGTATGCGGCGCAGAGGCAGTCTTGCCTGCGACATAATACATGACTCACCTCGGCGTGCGCATGTATGAAGAAAGAGAAGCCGAGCTCGATCGGCGGGACAGTTTGACGCATTGGAGGAGGAGCGCGGCGTGGCAAAAGCTCGTTCCGCATTCTATCAACAGCAGGCTCGAAGATATCAAAGCAAGGAAATGCGGGCCAAAGCTTATAACATTGGCGAACTAGTTCTACGCTGCGGACAAGAAAAAGGACAAACTCAAGCCCAAATGGGAAGGTCCTTCATCATTGACCAGGTCCCGACCGGCGGAGCATACCGTCTGCAAACGCATCGGATAACCGACTCGAGCCGAACCCATGGAACGCAGCCCGCTCTCGAAGATTCTACGCCTAAGCGCGGACTCCAAGTTCGTCTCCTTCCTCCGTCCACATTTTCTATTTTTGTTGTCTTTTATTTCTATCCTTCCTCCTCCTTCTTCTTGAAGCCTCTAGAGGCTCGTTTGCGCTTTTTTCGAACATACTTGACGCGCAGTCCGCGCCATTATACTCAGGGGCTTCTTTAACAGAAGCTTATTCATACGGGCTTCATGCCCAACACATGCGTTAAACTTCCGCATGTACCTTTTATTCACCATTATATGCATCAATATGACTTAAGTTTTGGCCAAGCTGGGTTGCTCGCTCCTCTGTGCTTACCCCTCGCTCCCGATTGTTCGGCTAGGTGGTAAAGGAGCACCTCTGCGATTATTACTGCCGGGTCACCGGATGTGTACCTCGACTGGGGTGAAGCCGAAAGCTAGCGTTCTTAAGGGAATATTCGGTCGGTGAACTGAAAGATGATTTTAACTATTTACCCATCTGCCCCAGGATGATTTTCTGCTTTCATAGCAGCTTTGACATGCACTTTAGGGCATGCATCCCAAATAAAGGAACCATTAACGGAACTATTCTCCCCGGAAGATGTTTCTTACTACCCATGTAATATAACATAACTAGTTGGGCACTTATCCGATACAACAATAATGACCCCTCGGCTTGTCTCCATGCATACCCGGTTCTTATATAACCACGAAGGTATTCGGACACACTCGGACTATTGGGTCCCGAGGTCGGCGAAAAGGTCCGCTATGACAAACGATCTACAATCCGGCTAGAAGACATTTTTTCATGTCGTATTTTCACATAGTCAACTCGACTCATTGTATTCCTCCGCAATGCCATCTAATAGGCTATCTAATATACAATCTTGCTGGGAATACTTGGCGGCCAATTCTACTTGGCCGTACACTAAGCTTACAGGGATCTCCATCCCATCAGGCCCCACACGTCCGACCTCGGCCATATGGTTTGGGTCAGCCTTCGTGTACCGCGTCTTTACCATGGCCCAGGCCTCCCTGGCGCCTTGACGGCAGGCCGATATCTTCCATAGTCGGAAGCGCCGCCGTGCTCCTTGAAGCCGCTCTGCCAGCTCCCCAATGCCTTCGGGCAGGGAGATAGATGGACACAAGGCCTGGCCGACGCCTTTCATCACCTGCCGGACTCGTTCGTGCAGCTGACGCAATTCGGGAATATGATCACCCAAAGAACTGGGCATCTCCTCCTCAGGACGACCTGTGAGAAAACCTACATACATGTTTATGTTAGTCGCCTTGCTCGCCGAACTCTTTCAAAGTTTGCTCAAGCACTTACTGAAAATGCCGCGACGAAGCCGCCGATTCTCCTTCGGAGTCGGACAACCGGAGCACGAACATCCTTTAGTTCCTCACCCAGCTTGGTGTTGGCATCTTGGAGGTTATTTTTCTCCCGCCGCACCCTCGTAAGCACGCCTCGCTGCCTTTAGCTGGCGCAAGAGCTGTTGCTTGTCCGATCTAGTCCGCGCCATCTGCAATGTTTTTGTCGATTTACACACCGCACTTCATAAACTATTTATCTTTTAAGCGTATATTACGAGAGGGGTCTCTGTGGCTCCCCAGTAGTGGCTAGCGCGCCTCAAGTTGGGCCTTGCACTCTTCAAGCTCCCCGGGACAGTCGGGTACTCTTTTTGTAAGATCCGCATAACAAATGATCCTTAAATCAGTTATTCTAACTATTTTAAGTCTCGGGGCTCTTGGCATATATAATGTCAAATTTCCTTACCCGTATGTCCTTTACATACTGCTACGTGGCTCGCTAGACGATCTTGAGCGGCACGGAGGTGCGATCTCCAATTGAAGGCATTCAAGGCCTCTTGGGAGAAACATGCGTCACGAAGAACTGTCCGCCGCCTACCTGTGATTCAAGGCGCCTCCACCTCGGAGTTGGTGGCGGACAATCTGTCGGCATCCTCTCGCCGGAGGAGCATCCGACGTCGCGCCTCGTGTTCGCCTCCGCTTTTGGACCCGGCTTTGGAGCCCGGCGGCGGAGGTTCGATTATAACCTCTCCGGACTCAGTCCGGCGAGCGCTCTTTTTCCTGAAAAGAGCGTTAGTGTTAGTACGCCTTCCAGGAATCAATCCTAGGAACATGGTGACACGCCATACCGTTGCGGCGGAGTTTCGATCCGGACCGCACTCCTTTTTAGATCAAGAGCCATATCGCCCCTTGTTGGCCAGCCGCGCCGAGCTCGGGTTCCTGCCTCAAGGTACCCCTATGAAACACCATTGGTATACGGTGATCGAATTAAGCACGGATGGGTCATTATCGTAATATTGGGACCTTGGTCTCGATTACTGAGGTGGAAGTATTTCGGGTAATCGGCCGTAATGGCAACCAAAGCATTGTCGATGCTAAGTTGGTGGAATACCCGTCAATCAACTCCACCTTTATATCCGGATCCTCTTCGAGGTCGGATCGAGGACCGCTCCGGATCCTCGGGTTGTGGGGGCGGGCTGTATCTTCTCCACAGTCCGGCTCGGTTCTGCTGAAACCAGAAATGAGATATTTAACCACGGGAACATGGATCGGACAGTCACAAAGATGTTTGCTTACCCAGCTTCGAGGATTATTCAAGAAAACTCCTTCGATGGATTGACACGAGAAATCCTCCTCCTCCCTTTATACATGGCGCATAAGATCTTCACCAGTTCGGTGACCGATCCCGACCCTTTACGACCATGGCGAGTGGCATCGTCCTCCCGTTGAAGTCCCACATGGGTGGCCCCTATATTGGGCGGCTGCACTCCCCTCATAATGCAGATTGCCATGACTCCAATCATGGTCAATCCGCATGAGCCAATAATCTTATTCGCTCATCAAGTAGAGGACATCTCGGTCATTTTCTCCGGGCTCCGAGGGCGCTTAGCTTAGGCGCTTCTTTCGAGGAGCATTGCTAAACTCCGAAGGCCAATCCGAACAGGATCCGGCAGCGGACGCCCTCCATGTAAAACCATTCCGAAGGCCAGTCTTCGGACGCCTTCTTTGGGGTTCCAGATAGGTATCCGGTCCCGCGATGCGCCATAGCTCGGCTCCGCCCACTTGATATATTGACCCCTCATAAGAACGGGGTACTAGGCAGAATAATCTCTTCCATAGCCCGAAATGAGCCTCGATGCCCAAGAACAGTTCGCAAAGGGCCACGAAGCCCGCGATGTGCAAGATGGAGGCGAAGTAAGGTGGTGGTGCAACCGGAGGCCGAGAACTCCAAGAGCCCCCGGAGGAACGGATGGATTGGAAATCTGAGTCCTCTTACTAGATAAGAGATGGAGCATACCCGCTCTCCTTTAGAGGGATTGGGGACACTCTCCGCTTGCTTTCCGCCCTTGTAGGTGGCAAGTCCGGCTCGAACCGGAACCATGAAGGCCGGGGAAGAAACCCTTGGTTTGGAGTATAACTAGCTCGCTATGCGGACCGAGCATCTCTCCAATTTCCGTGCTGAGGGCTGGGAGCGAGAGGAGGAGCCGCGTCGACCGTCCATGATGGAATGGGCTTTGGTCAGAGGCGGTCCGATGAAAGCTCGCGAAGGAGGGATGGTGACTCAGATCTAGATCCTCGCCCCTCTTATAGGCAGCTCATTTGCGCAGCTAGGGGGGTAAGTGTAAAATACTCGCTTTTCGCATTCATTCAAACACGTGGAAGATGGCCATTATTGGGCGTAGAAGCCAAGGAGCGCAGCATTTATCAGAAGCCGGACACTATTCGACAAGTATATGGAATTTGGAGAAGAACCCGCCTCGCAATGCCGAAGACAATCAACGCGCCGGACTCATCGTCATTGAAGCCTGGTTCGGGGGCTACTTAGGGAGTCCCGGACTAGGGGGTGTCCGGATAGCCGAACTATCACCGTTAACCGGACTCCTAGACTATGAAGATACAAGATTGAAGACTTCATCCCGTGTCCGGATGGGACTTTCCTTGGCGTGGAAGGCAAGCTTGGCGATACGGATATGTAGATCTCCTACCATTGTAACCGACTCTGTGTAACCCTAACCTATCCGGTGTCTATATAAACCGCAGGGTTTTAGTCCGTAGGACGAACAACAATCATACCATAGGCTAGCTTCTAGGGTTTAGCCTCCTTGATCTCGTGGTAGATCTACTCTTGTACTACCCATATCATCAATACTAATCAAGCAGGAGTAGGGTATTACCTCCATCGAGAGGGCCCGAACCTAGGTAAAAACATCGTGTCCCTTGTCTCCTGTTACCATCCGCCTAGACGCACAGTTCGGGACCCCCTACCCGACATCCGCCGGTTTTGACACCGACAGTATTCCTCTTCAATGCCGGCTAATAGGCTGTCTAGTTTACAGTCCTACTGGGAATACTTTGCGGCCAACTCTACTTGGCCGTACACTAAGCTCACAGGGATCTCCTTCCTGTTGGGCCCCATAGGTCCGACCTCGGCCATGTGGTTTGGGTTCACCTTCGTGTACCGCGTCTTCACCATGGCCCAGGACTCCCTGGCGCCTTGACGACAGGCCGATATCTTCCATAGTGGGAAGCGCCGCCGTGCTCCTCAAGCTTCTCTGCAAGCTCTCAAGGCCTTCGGGCAGGAAGATAGATGGCCACAAGGCCAGGCGACGCTTTTCATCACCGCTGAACTCGTTCGCGGTTGCAATAGCTCGGGAGAAGGTCACCAGAACTCGGGCGCTTCCTCTTCGTGACGACCCGTGAGCATACCTCTGCACATAACTCTGTTAATTGACTTCCTCGCCGAACTCTTCTTCAAAGTTCGCTCAAGCACTTACTATAAATGCCGCGACGAAGTCGCCGATTCTCCTTCACGGAGTCAGATAGCTGGGCACGAACAACCTTTAGTTCCTCACCCAGCTGGGTGTTGGCATCTTGGAGATTATTTTTCTCTTGCCTCACCGTCGTAAGCACATTCTCGTCGGCCTTCAACCGGCGCAAGAGCTGTTGCTTATCCGGATCTAGTCCGGCGCCATCTGCAATATTATTGTAAGATTTACACACACGCCGCACTTCACAAACTATTTATCTTTTGAAGCATATATTACCAGAGGGGGTCTCTGTGGCTCCTCCTGTAGCAGCTAGTGCGGCCTCAAGTTGGGCCTTGCATTCTTCAAGCTCCTGGGACAGTTGGGTATTCTTTTTTGTAAGATCCTGCATAACAAATGATCCTTAAATCAGTTATTCTAACTATTTTAAGTCTCGGGGGCTACTGGCATATATAACTGTCAAATTTCCTTACTCGTATGTCCTTTACATACTTCTCCGTGGCTCTGGCTAGACCATCTTGAGCGGCACCGAGGTGCACATCTCCCGAATTGAAGACATTCAATGCCTCTTGGGAGAAACATGCGTCATGAAGAATTGTCCGGCGGCGCGTGTGATTCATGGCGCTCTCCACCTCGGAGTTGGTGGCGGACAATCTGTCGGCATCCTGTGTCGGAGGAGCATCCGATGCACGCCTCATGCTCGCCTCCGCTTCTGGACCCGGCTATGGAGCCTGGCTGGCGGAGGCTCGATTGGCAACCTCTCCGTGAAGGAAATATGCCCTAGAGGCAATAATAATGTTATTATTTATTTCCTTATATCATGATAAATGTTTATTATTCATGCTAGAATTGTATTAACCGGAAACATAATACATGTGTGAATACATAAACCTACAGAGTGTCACTAGTATGCCTCTACTTGACTAGCTCGTTAATCAAAGATGGTTATGTTTCCTAACCATGAACAAGGAGTTGTTATTTGATTAACGGGATCACATCATTGGTTGAATGATCTGATTGACATGACCCATTCCATTAGCATAGCACCTGATCGTATAGTTTGTTGCTAGTGCTTTTCTTCATGACTTATACATGTTCCTATGACTATGAGATTATGCAACTCCCGCTTGCCCGAGGAACACTTTGGTGCTACCAAACGTCACAACGTAATCGGGTGATTATAAAGGTACATTACAGGTGTCTCCGAAGGTACATGTTGGGTTGGTATATTTCGAGATTAGGATTTGTCACTCCGATTGTCGGAGAGGTATCTCTGGCCCTCTCGGTAATGCACATCACATAAGCCTTGCAAGCATTGCAACTAAATGTGTTAGTTGTGAGATGATGTATTACGGAACGAGAAAAGAGACTTGCCAAGAACTAGATTGAACTAGGTATTGATACCGACGATCGAATCTCGGGCAAGTAACATACCGATGACAAAGGGAACAACGATGTTGTTATGCGGTCTCGACCGATAAAGATCTTCGAGAATATGTAGGAACCAATATGGGCATCCAGGTCCCGCTATTGGTTATTGACCGAGAGGTGTCTCGGTCATGTCTACATAGTTCTCGAACCCGTAGGGTCCGCACGCTTAACGCTTCGATGATGGTTATTATGAGTTTATATGATATTGATGTACCAAGGTTGTTCGAGTCCCGATGAGATCACGGACATGACGAGGAGTCTCAAATGGTCGAGACATAAAGATTGATATATTGGAAGCCTATGTTTGACTCGAATCACTCCGGTGAAATTGGGAATTTTACCGAGTACCGGGGTTACCGAACCTCCCGGGGTCAATGGGCCTTGATGGGCCTTAGTGGAAAGGAGAAAGGGGCCCAAGTGCTGGCGCACCTTCCCCTTCCCTAGTCCTATTAGGACTAGGAGAAGGGGTGGCTGCCTCTCTCCTTTCCCACTTGGCCAATCCTAGTTGGACTAGGATTGGGGGAGAATCCTACTCCCTGGAGTAGGACTCCCAGCGCAGCCCTTGGTGGCCGCCAGCCCCTCCCCTTCCCTCCTTTATATACAGGGCAGAGGGCACCCCATGACACACAAGTTGATCATTGAGATCGCTCTTAGCCGTGTGCGGTGCCCCTTCCACCAAACTACACCTCGAATATACCGCTATGGAGCTTAGGCGAAGCCCTGCGCCGGTGGAACATCATCATCGCCACCACGCCGTCGGTCGATTTAAACTCTCCTCAACACTCGGCTGGATCGGAGTTCGAGGGACGCCATCGAGCTGAACGTGTGCAGAACTCGGAGGTGCCGTCGCTCGGTACTTGGATCGGTTGGATCGGGAAGAAGTACTACTTCCTCTACGCTGCGTCAACGCTTCGCTGCTGGTCTCTGAGGGTACGAGACAACACTCTCATCTCGTTGCTATGCATCACCATGGTCTTGCGTGATCGTAGGAAAATTTTTGAAATTACTACGCTCCCCAACAAAGGCATCCGAGCCTGGTTTTATGCGTTGATGTCATATGCACGAGTAGAACACAAGTGAGTTGTGGGCGATACAAGTCATACTACCTACCAAAGATGTCATACTTTGGTTCAGCGGTATTGTGAGATGAAGCGCCCGGACCGACATTACGCCAGACGCTTACGCGAGACTGGTTTCACCGCTGTGAGCACTCGTTGCTTAAAGGTGACCATGCGGTGTCTGCTCTCTCACTTTAGTTGAACTGAGTGTGGCTACGCCCGTCCTTGAGAAGGTTAAAACGGAGTCTATTTGACGAAGTATCGCTGTGGTTTTGATGCGTAGGTAAGAACGGTTCTTGCTCAGCCCGTAGCAGCCACGTAAAACTTGCAACAACAAAGTAGAGGACGCCTAACTTGTTTTTGCAGGGCATGTTGTGATGTGATATGGTCAAGACGTGATGCTATATTTTATTGTATGAGATGATCATGTTTTGTAACCGAGTTATCGGCAATCGGCAGGAGCCATATGGTTGTCGCTTATTGTATGAAATGCAACGCCATGTAATTGCTTTACTTTATCACTAAGGAGTAGCGATAGTCGAGAAGCAATAGTTGGCGAGACGACAACGATGCTACGATGGAGATCAAGGTGTCGCTACCGGTGACGATGGTGATCATGACGGTGCTTGAGATGGAGATCACAAGCACAAGATGATGATGGCCATATCATATCACTTATATTGATTGCATGTGATGTTAATCCTTTATGCATCTTATCTTGCTTTGATTGACGGTAGCATTATAAGATGATCCCTTACTAAATTATCAAGAAGTGTTCTCCCGAGTATGCACCGCTATGAAAGTTCTTCGTCTTTGAGACACCACGTGATGATCGGGTGTGATAGGCTCTACGCTCAAATACAACGGTGCAAAACAGTTGCACACGCGAATACTCAGGTTATACTTGACGAGCTATGCATATAAGATATGACCTCGAACACGGAGACCGAAGGTCGAGCGTGAATCATATAGTAGATATGATCAACATATTGATGTTCACCATTGAAACTACTCCATCACACGTGATGATCGGTCATGGTGTAGTTGATATGGATCACGCAATCACTTAGAGAATTGAGGATATTTTTCTAAGTGGGAGTTCTTAAGTAATATGATTAATTGAACTTAAATTTATCATGAACTTAGTACCGATAGTATCTTGCTTGTCTATGATGTGTAGATAGATGGCTCGTCTGTTGTTCCGTTGAATTTTAATGCCCTTGAGAAAGCAAAGTTGAAAGATGATGGTAGCAATTACACGGACTGGGTCCGAATTTGAGGATTATCCTTATTGCTGCACGTAAGAATTACGCCCGGAAGCACCGTTAGGTGCCAGGCCTGGTGTAAGGGCTGCGCCGAAGTTATGAACGTCCCGCAAAGCAAAGTGATGACTACTCTATAGTTCAGTGTGCCATGCTTTACGGCTTAGAACCGGGACTTCAACGCTGTTTTGAACACCATGGGGCATATGAGATGTTCCAGAGTTGAAGTTAATATTCCAAGCGAATGCCCGGATTGAGAGATATGAAGTCTCCAATAAGTTCTATAGCTGTAAGATGGAGGAGAACGGTTCACGGTGAGCATATACTCGTAATGTCCGGATATAACAATCACTTGATTCAACTGGGAGTTAATCTTCCGGATGATTGCGCCATTGATGTAATTCTCCAATCATCGCCACCAAGCTACAAGAGCTTCGTGATGAACTATAATATGCAAGGGATGACCAAAACAATGCCGAGCTCTTCGCGATGCTCGAAAGTCATGGAGGTAGAAATCAAAAGGAGCATCAAGTGTTGATGGTTAACAAAACCACTAGTTTCAAGAAAAGGGCAAAGGAAAGAAAAGGAAACTTCAAAAGAGCGGCAAGCAAGTTGTTGATCAAGAGAAGAAACCCAAGTCTGGTCCTAAGCCTGAAACTGAGTGCTTCTATTGCAAGCAGGCTGGTCATTTGAAGCGGAACTGCCCCAAGTATTTGGCGGATAAGAAGGATGGCAAGGTTAACAAAGGTATATGTGATATACATGTTATTGATGTGTACCTTACTAATACTCGCAGAGCACTGGTATTTGATACGGTTCTGCTGTTAATATTTGCAACTCAAACAGGGCTACGGATTGCGAAGATTGGCTAAGGACGAGGTGACAATGCGCTGGGAAATGGTTCCAAAGTCGATGTGATCGCAATCGCACGCTACCTCTACATCTACCTTCGGATTAGTATTAGACCTAAATAATTGTTATTTAGTACCAGCGTTGAGCATGAACATTATATCTGGATCTTGTTTGATGCGAGACGGTTATTCATTTAAATCGAGAATAATGGTTGTTCTATTTATATGAATAATATCTTTTATGGTCATGCACCATTGAAGAATGGTTTGTTTTACTTAATCTTGATAGTAGTGATACACATATTCATAATGTTGAAACCAAAAGATGCAGAGTTGATAATGATGGTGCAACTTATTTGTGGCACTCGCCGCTTAGGTCATATCGGTGTAAAGCGCATGAAGAAACTCCATACCGATGGACTTTTGGAGTCACTTGATTATGAATCACTTGGCACTTGTAACCGTGCCTTATGGGCAAGATGACTAAAACACCGCTCTCCGGAACTATGGAGAGAGCAACAGATTTATTGGAAATCATACATACCGATGTATGTGGTCCAATGAATGTTGAGGCTCGTATGATATCGTTATTTTCTCACCTTCACAGATGATTTGAGCAGATATGGGTATATCTACTTAATGAAACACAAGTCTGAAACATTTGAAAAGTTCAAAGAATTTCAGAGTGAAGTGGAAAATCATCGTAACAAGAAAATAAAGTTTCTACGATCTGATCGTGGAGGAGAATATTTGAGTTACGAGTTTGGCCTACATTTGAAACAATGCGGAATAGTTTCGAACTTACGCCACCGGAACACCACAACGTAATGGTGTGTCCGAACGTCGAATCGTATTTTATTAGATATGGTGCGATCTATGATGTCTCTTACTGATTTACCGCTATCGCTTTTGGGGTTATGCTTTAGAGACGGCTACATTCACTTTAAATAGGGCACCATCTAAACCGCTGAGACGACGCCTTATGAACTGTGGTTTGGCAAGAAACCAAAGTTGTCGCTTTGAAAGTTTGGGGCTGCGATGCTTATGTGAAAAAGCTTCAACCTGATAAGCTCGAACCCAAATCGAGAAATGTGTCTTCATAGGATACCCAAAGGAGACAGTTGGGTACACCTTCTATCACAGATCCAAGGCAAGATTTTTGTTGCTAAATTCGAAACTTTTTGGAGAAAGAGTTTCTCACGAAAGAAGTGAGTGGGAGGAAAGTAGAACTTGATGAGATAATCTGTATCTACTCCCTTATTGAGAAGTAGTACATCACGAAAACAGTTTACGTGACACCTACACCAAATAGGAGGAAGCTAATGATGATGATCATGAAACTTCAGATCAAGTTTCTCTGAACTTCAGAGATCAACCAGAGCAAGATCCGCACCAAAGTGGTACGGTAATCCTATTTTGGAAGTCATGTTATCGGAACATGATGAACCTACGAACTATGAAGAAGCGATGGTGAGCCCAGATTCCACAAAATGGCTTGAGGCCATGAAATCTGAGATGGGATCCATGTATGAGAACAAAGTATGGACTTTGGTTGACTTGCCCGATGATCGGCAAGCAATTGAGAATAAATGGATCTTCAAGAAGAAGACCGACGCTGATGGTAATGTTATCGTCTATAAAGCTCGACTTGTTGCAAAAGGTTTTCGACAAGTTCAAGGGATTGACTACGATGAGACCTTCTCACCAGTGGCGATGCTTAAGTCCGTCCGAATCATGTTAGCAATTGCCGCATTTTATGATTATGAAATTTGGCAAATGGATGTTAAAACTGCATTCTGAATGGATTTCGGAAGAAGAGTTGTATATGATGCAACCGAAGGTTTTGTCGATCCAAAGGAGCTAACAAAGTGTGCAAGCTCCAGCGATCCATTTATGGACTGGTGCAAGCCTCTCGGAGTTGGAATAAACGCTTTGATAGTGTGATCAAAGCATTTGGTTTTATATGCACTTTTGGAGAAGCTCAGATTTACAAGAAAGTGAGTGGGAGCTCAGAGCATTTCCGATATTATATGTGGATGACATATTATTGATCGGAAATGATATAGAATTTCTGGATAGCATAAAGGGATACTTGAATAAGAGTTTTCGATGAAAGACCTCGGTGAAGCTGCTTACATATTGGGCATTAAGATCTATAGAGATAGATCAAGACGCTTAATAGGACTTTCACAAAGCACATACCTTGATAAAGTTTTGAAAAGTTCAAATGGATCGAGCAAAGAAAGGGTTCTTGCCGGTATTACAAGGTGTGAAGTTGAGTAAGACTCAATGCCCCACCACCGCAGAAGATAGAGAGAAATGAAAGATGTTCCTATGCTTCAGCCATAGGCTCTATCATGTATGCAATGCTGTACCAGACCTGATGTGTGCCTTGCTGTAAGTTTAGCGGCAGTACCAAAGTAATCCAGAGTGGATCATCGGACAGCGGTCAAGAACATCCTTAAGTACTTGAGAAGAACTAAGGATATGTTTCTCATTTATGGCGGTGACAAAGAGCTCGTCAGAACGGTTACGCCGATGCAAGCTTTGACACTGATCCGGACGATTCTAAATCGCAAACCGGATACGTATTTACATTAAACGGTGGAGCTGTCGCTTGGTGCAGTTCCAAACAAAGCGTCGCTATGGATCTACATGTGAAGTTGAGTACATAGCTGCTTCGAAGCAGCTAATGAAGGAGTCTGGATGAAGGAGTTCATAACCGATCTAGGTGTTGTACCTAGTGTATCGGGTCCAATGAAAATCTTTTGTGACAATATCGTGCAATTGCCTTGGCAAAGGAATCCAGATTTCACAAGAGAACCAAGCACATCAAAAGACGCTTCAACTCCATCCGGATTTGGTCCGTGGGAGACATAGAGATATGCAAGATACATACGGATCTGAATGTTGCGCACCGCTGACTAAGCCTCTTCCACGAGCAAAACATGATCAGCACCAAGACTCCATGGGTGTTAGAATCATTACCGTGTAATCTAGATTATTGACTCTAGTGCAAGTGGGAGATCAAGGAAATATGCCCTAGAGGCAATAATAATGTTATTATTTATTTCCTTATATCATGATAAATGTTTATTATTCATGCTAGAATTGTATTAACCGGAAACATAATACATGTGTGAATACATAAACCTACAGAGTGTCACTAGTATGCCTCTACTTGACTAGCTCGTTAATCAAAGATGGTTATGTTTCCTAACCATGAACAAGGAGTTGTTATTTGATTAACGGGATCACATCATTGGTTGAATGATCTGATTGACATGACCCATTCCATTAGCATAGCACCTGATCGTATAGTTTGTTGCTAGTGCTTTTCTTCATGACTTATACATGTTCCTATGACTATGAGATTATGCAACTCCCGTTTGCCCGAGGAACACTTTGGGTGCTACCAAACGCCACAACGTAATCGGGTGATTATAAAGGTACATTACAGGTGTCTCCGAAGGTACATGTTGGGTTGGCATATTTGAGATTAGGATTTGTCACTCCGATTGCTCGGAGAGGTATCTCTGGGCCCTCTCGGTAATGCACATCACATAAGCCTTGCAAGCATTGCAACTAAATGTGTTAGTTGTGAGATGATGTATTACGGAACGAGAAAAGAGACTTGCCAAGAACTGAGATTGAACTAGGTATTGGATACCGACGATCGAATCTCGGGCAAGTAACATACCGATGACAAAGGGAACAACGATGTTGTTATGCGGTCCGACCGATAAAGATCTTCGTAGAATATGTAGGAACCAATATGGGCATCCAGGTCCCGCTATTGGTTATTGACCGAGAGGTGTCTCGGTCATGTCTACATAGTTCTCGAACCCGTAGGGTCCGCACGCTTAACGCTTCGATGATGCTTATTATGAGTTTATATGATATTGATGTACCAAGGTTGTTCGAGTCCGGATGAGATCACGGACATGACGAGGAGTCTCAAATGGTCGAGACATAAAGATTGATATATTGGAAGCCTATGTTTGACTCGGAATCACTCCGGTGAAATTGGGAATTTTACCGAGTACCGGGGTTACTGGAACCTCCGGGGTCAATGGGCCTTGATGGGCCTTAGTGGAAAGGAGGAAAGGGCCCAAGTGCTGGTCGCACTTTCCCCTTCCCTAGTCCTATTAGGACTAGGAGAAGGGGTGGCCTCTCTCCCTTCCCACTTGGCCAATCCTAGTTGGACTAGGATTGGGGAGGAATCCTACTCCCGTGGGAGTAGGACTCCAGCGCAGCCCTTGGTGGCCGCCAGCCCCTCCCTTCCCTCCTTTATATACAGGGCAGAGGGCACCCCATGACACACAAGTTGATCATTGAGATCGCTCCTTAGCCGTGTGCGGTGCCCCTTCCACCAAACTACACCTCGAATATACCGCTGCGGAGCTTAGGCGAAGCCCTGCGCCGGTGGAACATCATCATCGCCACCACGCCGTCGTCGATTGAAACTCTCCTCAACACTCGGCTGGATCGGAGTTCGAGGGACGCCATCGAGCTGAACGTGTGCAGAACTCGGAGGTGCCGACGCTCGGTACTTGGATCGGTTGGATCGGGAAGAAGTACGACTACTTCCTCTACGCTATGCCAACGCTTCCGTTGCTGGTCTCACGAGGCGTGAACAACACTCTCATCTCGTTGCTATGCATCACCATGGTCTTGCGTGATCGTAGGAAATTTTTTGAAATTACTACGTTCCCCAACACTCCGGACACAGTCCGGCGAGCGCTCTTTTTCCTGAAAAGAGTACCAGCGTTAGTACGCCTTCTAGGAATCAATCCTGGGAATATGGTGACGCGCCATACCTTTGCGGCGGCGTTTCGATCCGGACCGCACTTCTTTTTAGCCTGCGGGGCCGTGCTGCCCCTTGTTGGCTAGCCGCCGCGGGCTCGGCCTCCTGCCTCGATGGCACCCCCTGCGAGACACCATTGGTATACGGTGATAAAAAATGAGCACGGATGGGTCATTATCAGAGTATTGGGATCTCGGTCTCAGTTACCTGCGAGGCTTGAAGTATTCCGGGGTAATCGGCCGTAATGGCAACCAAGGCATTATCGATGCTCAGTTGGTGAAATACCCCATCAATCAGCTCCACCAATATATCCGGATCCTCTTGGGAGGCCGGATCGAGGAGCCTTTCCGGATCCTCGGGTTGTGGAGGCGGGCTGTTTATGTCTTTTACAGCCTGGCGCAGTTCCTGCGTCAAAATCACAAAATGAGATACCTAACCATGGGAATACGGATCGGATGTGCAAAAAAGAAATGTCCGCTTACCCAGCTTCGAGGGTTGTTCATAGAAAATCCGTTCAATGGACTGGCGCGGAGAAAATCTTCCTCTTCTCCCTTGTACATCACAGACAAGGTCTTCACCAGATCGGCGACCGATCCTGGCCCCTTACGGCCATGACGGGTGGCATCGTCCTCCCCGTTGAAATCCCACATGGGGTGGCCCCTATACTGGAGCGTCTGCACCCCCCGCATAATGCATGTGGCCATGACACCAATCATGATCAGTCCGGAATGAGCTAACAATCTTATTCGGCTCATCAGGTAAAGGACGTCCCTGTCGTCTTCCCTCTGGGAGCTCCGCGGGCGCCAACTCAGGCGTTTCTTCAAAGGAGCATTGCTGAACTCCGGGAGACCGATCCGAACAGGATCCGGCAGCGGGACGTCTTCTATATAAAACCATTCCGAAGGCCAGTCTTCGGACGCCTTCTTCGGGGTTCCGGATAGATAGCCGGTCCCGGCGATGCACCACAGTTCGGCTCCGCCCACTTGATATATTGACCCCTCATGAGAACGGGGTACAAGGCAGAATAATCTCTTCCACAGCGCAAAATGAGCCTCGACGCCCAAGAACAGTTCGCAAAGGGCCACGAAGCCCGCGATGTGCAAAATGGAGGCAGGCGTAAGGTGGTGCAACTGGAGGCCGTAGAACTCCAAGAGCCCCCGGAGAAACGGATGAATTGGAAATTCGAGTCCTCTTACTAGATAAGAGATAAAGCATACCCGCTCTACTTTGGAGGGATCAGGGACACTCTCCGCTTGCTTTCCGCCCTTATAGGTGGCGATTCCGACTCGAACCGGAACCATGAAGGCCGGGGGAAGAAATCCCTTGGTTTGGAGTGTCACTAGCTCGCTACGCGGGACTGAGCATCTCTCCCAATTTCCAGGCTGAGGGCTGGGAGCGCGAGAGGAGGAGCCGCGTCGACTGTCCATGATGGAATGGATTTTTGTCAGAGGCGCTCCGATGAAAGCTCGCGGAGGGGGAATGGTGTGGCTCGGATCTAGATCCTCGTCCCTTTTATAGGCGGCTCATTGCGCAGCTAGGGGGATAAGTGTAAAAATAACCTGGCTTTTCGCATTGATTCAAACACGTGGAAGATGGCCATTATTGGGCGTGGAAGCCAAGGAGCGCAGCATTTATCGGAAGCCGGACACTATTCGACAGGTATATGGAATTTGAAGAAGAACCCGCCTTGCAATGCCGAAGACAATATACGCGCCGGACTCATCGCCATTGAAGCCTGGTTTGGGGGCTACTGAGGGAGTCCTGGATTAGGGGGTGTCCGGATAGTCGAACTATCACCGTTGGCCGGACTCCGGGACTATGAAGATACAAGATTGAAGACTTTGTCCCGTGTCCGGATGGGACTTTCCTTGGCGATACGGATATGTAGATCTCCTACCATTGTAACCGACTCTGTGTAACCCTAACCCTATCCGGTGTCTATATAAACCGAAGGGTTTTAGTCCGTAGGACGAACAACAATCATACCATAGGCTAGCTTCTAGGGTTTAGCATCTCTGATCTCGTGGTAGATACACTCTTGTACTACCCATATCATCAATATTAATCAAGCAGGAGTAGGGTATTACCTCCATCGAGAGGGCCCGAACCTGGGTAAAAACATCGTGTCCCTTGTCTCCTGTTACCATCCGCCTAGACGCACAGTTCGGGACCCCCTACCCAAGATCCGCCGGTTTTGACACCGACAGCATGACCCCCTTGGTTTCCACAGTTTCCGCGACCAATTAAGCATCTACTAGCAAATATAGCAAAGTAACGTAGAACAGGAGAGTGTATGATAGTGATTCGTGCGTCGGAAACCTTCCTCATTTCCCCTACAACAATTGTATCAATAAACCCCTCCACATCGTCACGATGTGGTTCCTCTATGATGCCAGGAAAGGGAAACTTGCAAACCTCACAAAATTGACGAAGGATCATCTCCTTATACTCATCATATAAATAAAAATCCACCGTAGGTGGTGACCTCCTAGAATGGAAATGAAAATTTTGCACAAAGATATTGGTGAGTAAGAGATACTATTCGCGTTGGTCGCGGAGGAAGTCGGTGAGGCCTGCATTCTCAGCCAACTGATAAAAATCATCATAAATCCAGGCTGCTCTCAAGAAATCATCACAAGGCCATTCACACGGCCGAACCTCCGCGGTGCGAGGCAGATTATATTTGGGCCTCTCTTCCTCTTCACTTTGCTTATCCTTCGAGCTTCAGCTCAAAGAGCCCCTCAAAAATCTCCCCATCATTTTCGAAGAACAATCCCCCAAAGCAGTTTTGTGAGTGGAGCTTTGAGCAAGGAGATCAAAAATCGCAGCAAAATGAGCTAGAACTCGTGCTTGAGCTAGTTTCTGATTTTTTTTGGAGGAAGAAGGAGTGTATGGGTGCACGAATAAGTGGAGGGGAGCCACCATGGGCCCACGAGGCAGGGGGCGCGCCCTGTAGGGGTGGGCGCGCCCTGGACCCTCGTGGCCAGGTGCTTGCTCCCCTGCTGTGTTCTCAATGCCAGATATTCTCAAATATTCCAGAAAAAAATCATATTTCAATTTCGGGGCATTTGGAGAACTTTTATTTTCGGTGTATTTTTTTATTGCACAGATAAATCAGAAAACAGACATAAAATATTATTTTTACTTTATTTCAACTAAACAACAGAAAGTAAAAGGAGGGCACAGAAGGTTGTGCTTTCTAACTTCATCCATCTCATGCTCATCAAAAGGAATCCACTAACAAGGTTGATCAGGTCTTGTTAACAAACTCATTCCGAATTGCATGAAACCGGGGAATTTTTGAATAGCACTATGTTACCTCGACGGGGATATGCACGTCCCCAATAATAAGAATATCATATCTCTTTGTGACAGTAGGAAGAGGAAATTCAAAACCTCCAAAAATAATCGATGGAATTTTTCCAATAGAATTTATATTATGAACTTGAGGTTGTTTCCTCGGAAAGTGTAACGTATGTTCATTGCCATTAACATGAAAAGTGACATTGCCTTTGTTGCAATCAATAACAGCCCCTGCAGTATTCAAAAAGGGTCTTCCAAGAATAATAGACATACTATCGTTCTCGGAAATATCAAGAATAACAAAGTCTGTTAAAATAGTAACATTTGCAACCACAATAGGCACGCATTCTCGCAAATACCGACAGGTATAGCAGTTGATTTATCAGCCCATTTGCAAGGATATTTCAGTAGGTGTCAACTTATTCAAATCAAGTCTACGATATAAAGAGAGAGGCATAACACTAACACCGGCTCCAAGATCACATAAGGCAGTTCTAACATAATTTCTTTTAATGGAGATGGTATAGTGGGTACTCCTGGATCTCCTAATTTCTTAGGTATTCCACCTTTAAAAGTGTAATTAGCAAGCATGGTGGAAATTTCAGCTTCCGGTATCTTTCTTTTATTTTTAACAATTTCTTTCATATACTTAGCATAAGGATTCATTTTGAGCATATCAGTTAAACGCATACGCAAAAAGATAGGTCTAATCATTTCAACAAAGCGCTCAAAATCCTCATCATCCTTTTTCTTGGATGGTTTGGGAGGAAAAGGCATGGGTTTCTGAACCCATGGCTCTCTTTCCTTACCGTGCTTCCTAGCAACAAAGTCTCTCTTATCATAACGTTGATTCTTTGATTGTGGGTTATCAAGATCAACAGCAGGTTCAATCTCTACATCATTGTTATTGCTAGGTCGAGCATCAACATGAACATCATCATTAACATTATCGTTAGGTTCATGTTCATTACCAGATTGCGTTTCAGCATCAGAAATAGAAATATCATTGGGATTCTCAGGTGCGTCAACAACAGGTTCACTAGAAGCATGCAAAGTCCTATCATTTTTCTTTTTCTTCCTCTTAGAAGAACTAGGTGCATCAATATTATTTCTCTGAGAATCCTGCTCAATTCTTTTAGGGTGGCCCTCAGGATACAAAAGTTCCTGAGTCACTTTACCCCCTCTAGTTGCAACTCTAACAGCAAATTCTTTATTCTTACTATTCAATTCATTGAGCAAATCATTCTGAGC
The DNA here is from genome assembly GCA_021605205.1 of Aegilops longissima. Taxonomy (NCBI): domain Eukaryota; kingdom Viridiplantae; phylum Streptophyta; class Magnoliopsida; order Poales; family Poaceae; genus Aegilops; species Aegilops longissima. The sequence goes on from CM038677.1 coordinate 153,078,523, forward strand.
TTTAAGTACTTGTTCTACTTGAGTGGTAACCATGGAAGCATGTTTACTAATGAGTTTAAGTTCACCTTTAACTCTAGACATATAATCACTCAAGTGTTCAATCATATACGCATTGTGTTTTAATTCTCTACCAAAATAACCATTGAAGTCTTCTTGCTTAACGATAAAATTATCAAACTCATCCAAACATTGGCTAGCAAACTTAGTAGGAGGGATTTCAGCTTTATCATATCTATAGAGAGAATTTACCTTTACTACCTGTGTCGGGTTATCAAGACCATATGTTTCTTCAACATGCGGTAAATTAAGACCATGTATTTCTTCAACAGGAGGTAAATTCTTAACATCTTCAGCTTTAGTACCTTTTTCTTTCATAGATTTCTTTGCCTCTTGCATACTTTCAGGACTGAGAAATAGAACACCCCTTTTTTCGGAGTTGTCTTAGGAGTTGGTTCAGGAAGTGTCCAATTATTTTCATTTGTCAACATATTATTCAATAGAATTTCAGCTTCATCAGCTGTTCTTTCCCTAAAAACACAACCAGCACAACTATCCAGGTGGTCTCTAGAAGCATCGGTTAGTCCATTATAAAAGATATCAAGTATTTCATTTTTCTTGAGAGGATGATCAGGCAAAGCATTAAGTAATTGGAGAAGCCTCCCCTAATCTTGTGGTAGACTTTCTTCTTCAATTTGCACAAAATTATATATTTCCCTTAAAGCAGCTTGTTTCTTATGAGCAGGGAAGTATTTAGCAGAGAAGTAATAAATCATATCCCTGGGACTACGCACACAACCAGGAGCAAGAGAATTAAACCATATCTTAGCATCACCCTTTAATGAGAACGGAAATATTTTAAGGATATAGTAGTAGCGAGTTTTCTCATCATTAGTGAACAGGGTGGCTATATCATTTAATTTAGTAAGATGTGCCACAACAGTTTGAGATTCATTGCCATAGAAAGGATCTGATTCAACCAAATTAATTATATCAGGGTCGACGGAGAATTCATAATCCTTATCAGTAACAAAGATAGGTGAAGTAGAATAAGCAGGATCATATTTCATTCAAGCATTCAGAATTTTTTGTTTCAGCTTAGCTAATAATTTCTTAAGATCACTTCTATCATTGCAAGAAAGAAAGTCTCTAGCAGTTTCTTCATCCATAACATAGCCCTCAGGCACAACAGGCAATTCATATCTAGGGGGAGAATCTTCATCATCACTTTCATCAATATTATTAGTTTCAATAATTTCATTCTCTCTAACCCTAGCAAGTTGATCATCAAGAAATTCACCAAGTGGAACAATAGTATCAAGCATAGAAGTAGTTTCATCATAAGTATCATGCATAGCAGAAGTGGCATCATCAATAACATGTGACATATTAGAATTAATAACAGAAGCAGGTTTAGGTGTCACAAGCTTACTCAAAACAGAAGGTGAATCAAGTGCAGAGCTAGATGGCTGTTCCTTACCTCCCCTCGTAGTCGAGGGATAAATTTCTGTTTTTGCGTCTTTCAAGTTCTTCATAGTGACCAGCAAATATAAATCCCAAGTGACTCAAACAATAGAGCTATGCTCCCCGACAACGGTGCCAGAAAATAGTCTTGATAACCCACAAGTATAGGGGATCGCAACAGTTTTTGAGGGTAGAGTATTCAACCCAAATTCATTGATTCGACACAAGGGGGGCCAAAGAATATTCTCAAGTATTAGTAGTTGAGTTTGTCGGCGTTCTGGGAACGGGGGTCCCCAGACTTGCCTGCCTGCGGCCTGCGGCGTGGCTCAAAGGGGGGCCCATCATGGCCCATCTTCATCAACACAAGCTCAAGACCTCGCGAGGGGCTGGCCTCACAAGGCATTTACATGGAGCTTCCCTAGGCATGGCCTCATCAGGCTGGCTCGCGAGGAGGCGGAGAGATCAAGGCGGGGTACCTCACGAGGTGCCCATGATGCAAGCCATGACGACCAAGGGCGCCAGGCGGACGCCAGCCCGCGCAGTGTCCTCCTTTCCTCTTTGGTGCAAAGGGAGCAAGCGCAGGCGATAGCATCAAGCAAAGGCATCCATTTCGGTGCAACCAGACCAAGACCAGCCCAACGGCAGGAAGGAAGTCATTGTGGAGCCCAAGCAAAGGCCACCACCAGAGCCTTTGACAAAGCGAGGACCAACTTTAGTCGGATAAGTGTACCAGATGTTCCCTTCAAATGGCTAATTGTTGGCGCCCTTCCCACTCAATATTTGGGAAGAGGCCCAGGGCCTTCGCCTATAAATAGGACTAAACACCCACAGGGTAGAGGCATGCAGAGAGCTTGATCCGGAATCCAGAACAGAGCTAGAGGTCAAGCAATCTAGAGAGAGAGAGAGGGAGAGAGCGACTGAACTCCTCCAAGCAGTTCATCGCCCCGGCCAAGAACAGACCCTCGCGAGGCTGTTCTTCCTTGTATTGTTCATCACCATCAGCCCAAGAGGCAATCCACCACACCACAAACTAGAGTAGGGTATTACACCACAATGGTGGCCCGAACTAGTATAAACCTTAAGTCTCTTGTGTTGTTCCTTTCAGTAGTTTAGACCCAAGCGAGGCGGCGGTGCAGTGTAGGTAGAGGGCGAGATCTCCGCGCGCACCCCAAAGATTCGAACCTCAAGGGTCTGCGGAACCCGAACCGACATTTGGCGCGCCGTAGGGAGTGCGAATTGCCTTCTGCCGCCCTGTTCTCCGTCGACCACCGCATCCATGTCTGACACGCGCCGGGCCCGCGCCGAGCGCCGAGCCGCTTTCGCTTCCCGCGTTGCCCAGACGGCTCCCGTCGGCGGGCGCCCACGTCGTTCCCCGTCGACTGCCGTCAACGCCGCCACCGACCCGACGGGGAACGAGCAGCAAGCATCATCCCAGCATCCCTCCGTGAGGCAAGACGGCCGCACTGCTACCCCCTCACTCGCCCCGGCTGGTTCTTCGTCTTGCGCATTCCGCTCGCCCATGGAGGCTCGAGCTGCGATCATCGCGGCAAACGAGCTCCTGCGCTACCATCCAATCGATGACGTCTACGTAGAGTGGCTCGACCGCGTCGCCGAGCTCGTCCGCGCCGTAGGGGGCTCCCCCGCGCCGTCCGTCCCTGGCCAGACCGCACCCGCCTGTCGCGGCGGCGACCTCTCGGGCGCCAACCGCCTCCCCCTCAAGAAGGCGCCGTGGGCCCAAGGCGCGTGGTCCCTGGGCGGAACCAGCTCCGTCCGGCGCCAGTGCGGCAAGAGCAGAGCTGCTAGGAAGTCCCTCGCCCGCAAGAAGCTACCCGAGTGCTCCCCGCTCCAGCTCGTCGCGACCACGCTCCTGCTCCAAAGACGCGTCAAGACCCGCGCTGCTCCCAGCTGCAGCGCATGGGGACCCGCAAGACCAAGCTCTTCGTCACCCAAGGCCTCCTGTGGCCACAAGAGCTGCCGTGCCTTCACCACCGAAGCTGCGATCGCTTGCGTGGCTTCGGCAAGTTCAAGCCGCACTGTCTCCTCGCTATGACGGTACGGCCGACCCCGCCGAGTTCCTCCAGCTCTACGAGATGAGCATCGAAGCCGCCAACGGAGACGAGAAGGTCATGGCGAACTGGTTTCCCATGGCGCTCAAGGACGGGCTCGCACTGCTCTGAACTCGGCTCGTGCACGATCTCCTCCTCGGGCGAGATGCGCACCTCTTCATCGCCAACTTCCAAGGTACTCGTGACTGCCACCCACCGTGAGCGACATCGCGCCACATCAAGCAGCAACCAGGGGAGACCCTGCAGAAATACATCCAGCGCTTCAACAACGCACGCCTCAAGATTCCCAAGGTGACCGAGGAGGCCATCATCTCCGCCTTCTCCGACGGTGTGCGCGACGTCAATATGAAGTAGGAGCAGGCGATGCATGAAGACTTGTGCACTTCCATGGAGCTGTTCAACTTGGCGACCAAGTGCGCCAGGGCCGAGGAAGGGCGTCTCTCCCTCCTCGAGCTGCCTACCGCAGACCCAGAAGAGAAGAAACCCAAGGCCAAGGATGTGAAGCGCAAGGGGGCTGCCGTGCTCGTGGCAGAACCGGACACCAAGCGGGGCAGAGATCAGCCCGAGTCTTCCAAGGGCAGCCGGTACTGCGTGTACCACGACCTCCACACCCACAACACCAACGAATGTCAAGAGCTCCGAGCCGTGCGAGAAGGGAGGATCGGTCGACGTCCCGACCGCGGCGACCGGGGCTCCGGCCGAGGAGGAGGAAGGAACGCAGGGCGCTGGGAAGACCGCTGCCCTCGCCAAGGGTGGCGCGACCAACCTCGCGAGGACCGCTGGCGGGACCCGCCTCGCGAGGGAGGTTGGAGGGATCAGCCTCGCGAGGATCACCCGCAAGGCAACGCAGGCCTCCCTCCTCTGCCACCGCAGCCAAGGAGAAATGAAGACCATCATCAGGACGAGAGGGCTGGGGGCTTCCGTGGCAGCCATGATCGCCAGATCCCGGGCGGAGCTCAAGCCCCACCTCTCAATGCATCTTCAAGCAGTTCGCCCCGGCGAATGCAGTCCTCCCAAGCTCGAAGCCACACGCCCCCTCAGGTGGTCGGCGTGCGCCATCACGTTCAGCTCAGCGGATCAGCTCAAGTGTGCGGCCACAGCCGGAGTCCTCCCGATGCTTTGCTCCCCAATCATCAGCAACGTGCTAGTCACCAAGACCCTCATCGATGGCGGGGCAGGGCTCAACGACCTGTCTGTGGAAATGTTCAACAATCTCCAAGTGCCTTACAATCAGCTTCAGCCGACCAAGCCTTTCTCCGGGTCACCGACGGCTCCACGGTCCCGATTGGGCAGGTTCGCCTCCTGTCACCTTCGCGCACGCAGAATAACTACCGGACCGAGCTCATCGACTTTGGACGTCGCCCACATTCGCCGCCATACAACGCCATCCTCGGGTACCCAGCGCTGGCCAAGTTCATGGCCATAACCCACCACGGCTACAACGTCCTCAAGATGCCAGGAAGTGGCGGAGTCATCACGGTGCCCTGCGAAGAGAAAGACGCGGTGTGCTCCCTGGAGCGAGCCTTTCAGGCCGCATCACTGGAAGACCCGGATCGCGGAAGCAGGAGGCTTCCCGAGACTGCCCCCAAGAAGAAGAAGACATCGTCCGGCCCGACCCCTCAGGAGGCAGGCCCGTCAGGGTCCGCACCTGCTCAGGGAGAACCTCCTTCTATCGCATAGGAAAGCGCGCCCGGCGCCCTCCTCAGGCAGGGCTCGGGGGCTCCCCCTTGGAGGGCCACCGACCTTGCTAAGTTCCCGAGGGAGGCGCTTGGGCACCACTTGGAGGCGTGTTTCGAAGCACGTTTACCTCAAGAAGGAGCAAGGCAAGGAGGGCCAAACCCCCAGGAGTTCGTCAGCAAGATCATTCAGGAGCTGCAGGAGTCAAGAGTCATGAGTGGCAGCCGCCGCCACTCTGCCAGAGCTCCCCATCCAGGCGAGGATGGTGGGCTGCGCGTCTGCATCGACATACCAGGGCTCAACCAAGCCGCCTCTCAGGAGCGCCTCTGGCCCTCTCACGTGGGGCGCTGCGAAGGTCCACCCCACAGCTATGTTCGCATGCCTTACAGCTTGCTGAACAAGGCTGCCACGCGCCAGCGCCTCATGAGGAGCATCCAGGATGCTCAAGAGGCCAGGCGTTCCGCAGCCCCGGCAGAGATGGAGATGGTCCACGAGGAGCCACCAGCGCCTCCGGAGCCTCCCGAGGCCCCTAAGCCTGGGGGCTCATGAGCATCGGCTCCCGCAGCCCACCGAGTCTGCTGCACCAACACCCTTTCGTCTTCAACGCTATCAGTTGCCCGCTCAACTGACACCAACTGATGGAGCTGCTCCCTAACGGCAGACGCTTGCGCATGGGTCCGTCCCTGCAACGCCGACAAACCTGATACAAGACCTGGAGGAAACCTTCGCGAGCCTCAACGCCGACAAGGACGCCGCCTGTGAAGCTTATCTTTTTGGAAAAGGCCCAGAGCCTGTGAAGAAGGCGAATGCCTGTGAAGCTTATCTTTTTGGAAAAGGCCCAGAGCCTGTGAAGAAGGCGAATGCTGTGAAGCTTATCTTTTGGAAAAGGCCCGAGCACGTGAAGAAGGCGAATGCCCGTGAAGCTTATCTTTTGGAAAAGGCCCAGAGCTCGTGAAGAAGGCGACGCCCGTGAAGCTGCCGATTTTGGAAAAGGCCTAGAGCTCGTGAAGAGGGCCAATGCCCATGAAGCTTGCTTCCCCAAGAAAGGCCCGAGCCTGTGAAGAAGGCCAACACCGTGAAGCTCGCCGCCCGTGACACTCTCACGTAATAATGAGTTGGGGCTGTACACGCCTCGAGTCTCAGAGCGCCGCCTCGGGCCCCGGGCTCCCTCCCACGCCCAGTGGCAGCACTTAGCTCAGCTGGTGAGAAGACGTCGAAGACTAGATTAGGTGCCGGACGCGGCTTTTTCATTTGCTTTCTGAAGTTGGCTTGTTCATTCTCATTTGAAGTTTATCGAAGCCATTGCCGTTTTTGATTTGTGGCTCTTTGACTTTTCGCCCTCCTACCTCGATTTCTCTCGCGCAAGGTCTCGCGACGGGGCAGCCTGAGCACCCTCGCGAGTGTTTTCTGCCCTTATCATTCAAGGTTTCCCAACCTAGGTCCACCACAAGAGCACCCCTCCAGTCCGTGTCTCACGGGAACCACGACACGAACACATGACCTGGGTCGGTCGCCCCTCCACGGCTGAGGCTAGGAACTACCTACGCGCGGGCGTGCGGCCCGAAGACACGATACCGAAATAGCAGAAACAGTACGATGATTAACGGCGAAAGCCCAAACACGCCCCCACGGGGCCCCACACTACTGTCTTTCTACGCAGGAAAAAGAAAAAGGAAGAACAAATCAGGCGCGGCTCGCCCGACACCAGCCCGCAGGGAAGACTCGAGCCGCCTCCGGGGCTCAGGTGGACTCCCTCTCGCGCTTCACCGAGGCGCGACGGCGGGCGGACCTGCTACCACCCTCCAAGCAGCCACAACGGTGTGGGGGCTGATCGCGGCCGCTGCTGGAAGAGCCGCTGCCGGAAGAAGAATCGATGAAGCTCGAGGAGCCCTGAGCGCCGCCGACCACGCGTGCGCCGTCCTCTCCGTCGTCGTCGGGGCTGGGCCCCCGGCCGCGGTCGTCGTCCTCAGGGCAGCACCCAGCACGGCATCCTCCCCGAACACCCTCACGTAAAGGGTGGCATCGCCGTCGAACTTGAAGTGCAGGGTGCACCGACGGCTCAAAGCCACGCTGCTGGCAAACGCGTCTGCCACCATGAGTCAGGGCCAGGCTCCCGGCTGCGGAGACCTCCAACGAAGCCCAGGAGGCCCGACTGCAGCAGCCATCTGCCTGTAGCCACAGGCCGCCCGGGGTGCCAGCCGGGAGCTCACCTAGGAGGAAGCTAGGAAGCGCGACCACACAACGAACTCCGGCAACACCTCCGCAGCGCGGAAGCGCGGCCTAGGGGGTCGCGCGGCCGTAGCGTGCCCCCCGGCCAACGCCAGCCATCCATCACCTCGCGAGAGATCACCTCCACGGCCACGGGGAGTCGCCATGGGAGCCACAGGATGTTTGCGAGGGCGGCCTCGACCATGCCAGGGCTGGGGAGGGGCAGGCTCAACCTGGCGGGCCTTCCCCTTCTCTGCGACCGAGAACTTCCTCGGCGGAGCCATGAAGAAGGAGGAGAAGCAAGGGGGGACAGACTGGAAGGGCACGCGCCGTTCCATACTTAAAGCCAGAGGAGGCCAACCGCCGGCCTCCACAATCGCAGGTAATCATGACCTGCTTTGCATGCAGGACTTGTCAATTCGTGCAGTTGCCGAGGCATCATGGGGAAGTGGAGACACCCACGTCCAATCAACCACCACGCGACGCCCAAGGCCGCAGGCTGTTAGGGCCCACGGCGCTTCGCACTTGCCCCTTCGCCTCTCTGCTTGGCCAAGCCCGGGCGCGCCTTGGGCCCGGGGGCTACTGTCGGCGTTCTGGGAACGGGGGTCCCCAGACTTGCCTGCCCGCGGCCTGCGGCGTGGCTCAAAGGGGGCCCCATCACGGCCCATCTTCATCAACACAAGCTCAAGACCCTCGCGAGGGGCCAAGCCTCGCGGGGAGGACGACGGGGAGCTTCCCAAGGCACGGCCCCATCAGGCTGGCTCGCGAGGAGGCGGAGAGATCAAGGCGGGGTACCTCATGAGGTGCCCATGACGCAAGCCATGACGACCAAGGGCGCCAGGCGGGCGCCAGCCCGCGTAGTGTCCTCCTTTCCTCTTTGGTGCAAAGGAGCAAGCGCAGCGAGCATCAAGCAAAGGCATCCATTTCGTGCAACAAGACCAAGACCAGCCCAACGGCAGGAAGGAAGTCATTGTGGAGCCCAAGCAAAGGCGTCACCACGAGCCTTTGACAAAGCGAGGACCAACTTTAGTCAGATAAGTGTAACAGATGTTCCCTTCAAATGGCCAATTGTTGGCGCCCTTCCCGCTCAATATTTGGGAAGAGGCCCAGGGCCTTCGCCTATAAATAGGACTAGCCACCCACAGGGTAGAGGCATGCAGAGAGCTTGATCCGGAATCCAGAACAGAGCTAGAGGTCAAGCAATCTAGAGAGAGGGAGGGAGAGAGCGACTGAACTCCTCCAAGCAGTTCATCGCCCCGGCCAAGAACAGACCCTCGCGAGGCTGTTCTTCCTTGTATTGTTCATCACCATTAGCCCAAGAGGCAATCCACCACACCACAAACTAGAGTAGGGTATTACACCACAATGGTGGCCCGAACTAGTATAAACCTTGCGTCTCTTGTGTTGTTCCTTTCGTAGTTTAGATCCAAGCGAGGCGGCGGGGTGCAGGTAGGTAGAGGGCGAGATCTCCGCGCGCACCCCAGTGTTCGAACCTCAAGGGTCTGCCGGAACCCCAAATCCGACAGAGTTGTCAATTCAACCACACCTAGATAACTTAGTATCTGCAGCAAAGTATTTAGTAGCAAAGTAGTATGATAGTAACGGTAGCAAAAGTAATATTTTTTGGTTTTGCAGTGATTGTAACAGTAGCAACGAAAAAGTAAATAAGCGAAGAACAATATGTGAAAAGCTCGTAGGCATTGGATCGGTGATGGAGAATTATGCCGGATGCGATTATTCATGCAACAGTTATAACATAGGGTGACACAGAACTAGCTCCAATTCATCAATGTAACATAGGCATGTATTCCGAACATAGTCATACGTGCTTATGGAAAAGAACTTGCATGACATCTTTTGTCCTATCCTCCCGTGGCAGCGGGGTCCTATTGGAAACTAAGGGATATTAAGGCCTCCTTTTAATAGAGTACTAGACCAAAGCATTAACACATGGTGAATACATGAACTCCTCAAACTATGGTCATCACCGGGAGTGGTCCCGATTATCACTTCGGGGTTGCCGGATCATAACACATAGTAGGTGACTATAGACTTGCAAGATAGGATCAAGAACTCACATATATTCATGAAAACATAGTAGGTTCAGATCTGAAATCATGGCACTTGGGCCCTAGTGACAAGCATTAAGCATAGCAAAGTCATAGCAACATCAATCTCAGAACATAGTGGATACTAGGTATCAAAACCTGACAAAACTAACTCGATTACATGATAAATCTCATCCAACCCATCACCGTCCAGCAAGCCTACGATGGAATTACTCACGCACGGCGGTGAGCATCATGAAATTGGTGATGGAGGATGGTTGATGATGACGATGGCGACAGATTCCCCTCTCTGAAGCCCCGAATGGACTCCAGATCAGCCCTCTCGAGAGAGTTTAGGGCTTGGCAGCGGCTCCGTATCGTAAAACGCGATGAATCTTTCTCTCTGATTTTTTCTCCCCGAACATGAATATATAGAGTTGGAGTTGAGGTCGGTGGAGCTCCAGGGGGCCCACGAGGCAGGGGGGGTGCCCTGGGGGGGCAGGCGCGCCTCCCACCCTCATGGACAGGGTGTGTCCCCCTTGGGCTTGATTCTTTCGCTAGTATTTTTAACGATTTCCAAAAATAATCTCCGTGAAGTTTCAGGTCATTCCGAACTTTTGTTTCTGCACAAAGATAACACCATGGCAATTCTGCTGAAAACAGCGTCAGCCCGGGTTAGTTCTGTTCAAATCATGGAAGTTAGAGTCCAAAACAAGGGCAAAAGTGTTTGGAAAAGTAGATACGACGGGGACGTATCATCATGCAAGTTCTTTTAATAAAGCACGTATGACTATTTACGGAATACATGCCTACATTATATCAATGAACTGGAGCTAGTGCCGTATCGCCCTAGGTTATAACTGTCACATGATGAATATCATCCAACAAGTCACCGATCCAATGCCTACGAATTTATCCTATATTGTTTCTGATAAGTTACTACTGCTATCATCACGGTTACGCTTGCTACAAAATTACAGCTATCATTATTACCGTTACCATTGCTACTATCACTACTATCAAAACTATCAAACTACTTTGCTACTGATCACTTTGCTGTAGATAATTAATCTCTAGGTGTGGTTGAATTGACAACTCAGCTGCTAATACCTTCAAATATTCTTTGGCTCCCCTTCTGCCGAATCTATAAATTTGGGTTAAATACCCTACCCTTGAAAACTGTTGCGATCCCCTATACTTGTGGGTTATCAAGACCTTTTTTCTGGCGCCGTTGCCGGGGAGCATAGCTATATTTGTTGAGTCACTTGGGATTATTATCCTATTATCACTATGAAAAATCTGAAGGATCCAAAGACTAAGATATTTCCCTTAAAGACGAGGGGAGGTAAGGAACTGCCATCCAGTTCTACTTTAGATTCACCTTCTGTTATGAGTAAACTTGCAACACCACCACATGCTATCAATTCTAATATGTCGCAAGTTATTGATGATGCTATTTATGCTATGGATAATGCTTATGATGATGATAGTACCTTGCTTGATAATGATGATGTGCCACTTGGTGATTTTCTTGATGAACAAATTGCTAGAGTTATTCAACATGATGTTGTTGAATCTGATGATGAGCCTCAAACTGAAACTCCTGAAACACCTGCTAGAACTAGCCTTTCTAGATATGAATTGCCTGAGGTACCAGAAGGTTATGTTATGAGTGCAGAAGCCACTAGAGATATTCTTGCTTGCAATGATAGAGATGATCTAGAGAAATTACTGCAAAAGTATGAAGAAAAATCTCTGAATGCTAGAATGAAATGTGATCCTAAGTTTGCTACATCACCTATATTTATTGATGACAAGGATTATGAATTCTCTGTCGACCCAGAGTTAATTACTCTGGTTGAATCTGATCCTTTCCATGGTTATGAAACTGAAACTATTGTGGCACATCTTACTAAGTTGAATGATATAGCCACCCATTTTACTCATGATGAGAAAAATTGCTATTACTTTATTCTCAAATTATTTCCTTTCTGATTAAAGGGTGATGCTAAAGCTTGGTACAATACTCTTACTCCTGGTTGTGTGCGTAGTCCCCAGGATATGATTTATTACTTCTCTGAAAAATATTTCCTGCTCATAAGAAACAAGCTGCCTTACAGGAAATATTTAACTTTGTGCAAGTTAAAGAAGAGAGTCTCCCACAAGCTTGGGGGAGGCTTTGCTAGTTACTTAATGCTTTGCCTGATCATCCTCTTAAGAAAAATGAAATACTTGATATCTTCTATAATGGACTAACCGATGCTTCTAGGGACTTCCTAGATAGTTGTGCTGGTTGTGTTTTCAGGGAACGAACTGTTGCTCAAGCTGAAGAATTATTGAGTAACATATTGAAACATCTATGTGGTAGTGTTGTGGATTTGTCACGGTAGATGTCCTAGTGTAAGGACTTAGTCGTGAGGCCAACGCATCTATGTGGTATCTTGAGAGGGGTTGATCGGGATGAGAGACGCAAGGCGGATTAACACACAAGATAAGGGTTTAGACAGCTTCGGGCCCCGGGAAACATCATCCGGTAATAGCCCTACATGCTGTTTGTGGCTAGGTCTCATTTTGCTCACGAGGGAGTTGCTGTATAAGCCGGCTCCCCTTTTGTTGTGTCTAGCCTTAGAGATTACTTCGCCCCCCTCTTGGGTTGCCCTGCCCCTCCTTATATAAGTTGGAGGGCCGGGTTACATGTGGAGTCCTAGTAGGATTAGGACTAGTCTATCTTCTATTACAAGCCGGATACAAGTCCGGGTCTTGATTCCTTCTAAGGGAAATATCCCTCACGCCTTTCCTCTTAAGCCGGCCCACCATAACGCGAGCCGGCTTTCTGGGCCTTGGGCGTTGTCATCCGTCTGACCTGCCCGCCGGGTCACAAGTGAGCCGCAATGTTCAGGCGGGTTGCCAGTGAGTCGCCAAGCTCTGGGCGGGTCACCCGTGAGCCAACAAGCTCCAGGCGGTTTACCAATGACACGCCAAATCCCAGTCGGGTCATACCTCCGGCCGGGTCATACCGCGGGGTATATCCCCGACAATACCCGTCGTGAGCCTCAACACTCAACGGACCACATACATTAGTATGTATTATTTCCAATAAGTCAGTGGCTCGCTCCATTGTTCCGGAGAACGGAGTTTTACTCATCTTGCCCATGAGGCATGGTTCGCAAGCATCAAATGATTCATAATCAAGTGATTCCAAAAATCCATCCGTATGGAGTTTCTTCATGCGCTTTACACCAATATGACCTAAACGGCAGTGCCACAAACATTATCAACTTTGCATCTTTTGGCATCAATATTATGAATATGTGTATCATCACGATCGAGATTCAATAAACCATTCACATTGGGTGTATGACCATAGAAGGTTTTACTCATGTAAACAGAACAACAATTATTCTCTGACTTCAATGAATAAATGTATTGCAATGAACATGATCTCATCATTCATCCTCAATGCAAACACCAAAATAACATTTATTTAGGTCCAACGCTAAACCCGAAGGAAGAGGGAGTGTGCGATGGTGATCTTATCAACTTTGGAATCATGTCTAACACACATCATCACCTCGCCCTTAACTAGTCTCTGTTCATTTTGCAACTCCTGTTTCGAGATACTAACTGAACCGGTACCAAATACCCTAGGGTTACTATGAACACTAGTAAATGACACATCGATAACATGTATATCAAATATACCTTTGTTCACTTTGCCATCCTTCTTATTCGCCAAGTATTTGGGGTAGTTCTGCTTGCAGTGACCATTTCTTTGAAGTAGAAGCACTTAGTTTCAGGCTTAGGTCCAGCTTTGGGTTTCTTCACGGGAGTGGCAACTTGCTTGCCATTCTTCTTGAAGTTCCCTTTCTTTCCCTTGCCCTTTTTCTTGAAACTAGCGGTTGAAAGATCATGGATGACGCCTAGAGGGGGGGGGGAATAGGCATTTTAAAATATTTACGGTTTAGGCTTGAACAAATGCGGAATAACCTAGCGGATAATTTATCAAGCACAAAACCTACAACGACTAGGCTCGCCTATGTGCACCAACAACTTATGCTAGCTAAGATAAACAACTATGTGATAGCAAGATATATAACATGAAACACTATGTCTATCACAAAGTAAAGTGCATAAGTAAAGGGCTCGGGTAAGAGATAACCGAGGCATGCGGAGACGATGATGCATCCCGAAGTTCACACCCTTGCGGATGCTAATCTCTGTTTGGAGCGGTGTGGAGGCAAAATGCTCCCCAAGAAGCCACTAGGTCCACTGTAATCTCCTCACACCCTTGCACAATGCAAGATGCCGTGATTCCACTAAGGGACCCTTGAGGGCGGTTACCGAACCCGTACAAATGGCAACCCTTAGGGGCGGTCACCGAACCCGTACACTTTGGCAACCCTTGGGGGCGGTCATCGGAACCCGTCAAATTGCTCGAGGTGATCTCCACAACCTAATTGGAGACCCCGACGCTTGCCCGGAGCTTTACACCACAATGATTGAGCTCCGAACACCACCAACCGTCTAGGGCGCCGAAGCACCCAAGAGGAACAAGCTCAAGGGTACCAAGCACCAAAGAGTAATAAACTTCTCAACTTGTAACTTCCATGTATCACCGTGGAGAACTCAAACCAATGCACCAAATGCAATGGAAAGGGCACACGGATTGCCCAAGTCCTTCTCCCCAAATCCCACCAAAGCAACTAATGCTAGGGAGGAAAATGAGAGGAAGAACAAGAAGGAGAACACCAAGAACTCCAAGATCTGGATCCAAGGGGTTCCCCTCACATAGAGGAGAAAGTGATTGGTGGAAATGTGGATCTAGATCTCCTCTCTCTTTTCCCCCAAAAACTAGCAAGAATCCATGGAGGGATTGAGAGATAGGAAGGTCGAAGAAGGTCAACAGTGCGGGAAGAACACGAGCCCAAAGGATAAGGTTCAATGGGGAAGAAGACCCCTTTTTATAGGACCTCCCGAATCCAACAGTTATGTCCCCAAGTCGTGCACAAGTGGTACTACCGCTTGGAGGAGCGGTACTACCGCTTAGCACGGTCAAAACAGCCCAAGGAGAGAGAAACACATGAGGTGTAGTTCTGCCAGAGAGGTAGTACCGCTCTGGGGAGAGGTAGTACCGCTTACCGCTTATAAGAGGTACTAACGCTCGGGTGGAGAGGTAGTACTGCTTACCGCATATAAGAGGTACTACCACTCGGGAGGAGAGGTAGTACTGCTTACCGCATATAAGAGGTACTACCACTCAGGAGGAGAGGTAGTACCACTTACCGCTTATAAGAGGTACTACCGCTCTACTACCGCGAAACCCGACACGAAAAAATGCATCCCTAGAAGAAGCGGTACTACTCGCGGCACAAGACCACAGTACTGCCGCTTACAAGCGGTACTACTGCTTGAGGCTTTCAGGAACACAACGGAGAAAACAGAGAATGCAATAAAGCCTAAACTGCCACAACTTCTGCATATGAGCTCCGAATTGAGCAAACTCAAGCTTGTTGGATAGATGACGACGAGTAGCATCCAACAACGATGCAGGGGAGGTATGCCTAAGATATAGAGGAGTGATACCTCCAAAAGAGAAGAACCGGCATAACCTCCAACATAAAAAACATCATAGAAGAAGCATGTGAACTCCGTTTTCAATGAACTCAAGCTTGTCATCAAGATGACCATAAGCTCTAAGACTAACAAAGAGAACCGACAAAAGCCCCAACATCAAAAACATCATAGAAGATGCATGTGAACTCTGTATTCGATGAACTCGAGCTTGTCATGAAAATGACCATAAGCTCCAAATCTCACAAGGAGAATAACCAAACAAGAACCAATAAAGATGATGCAAGGATGCAATGGTTTGAGCCCTTTACGAATGATATGATCAAGCTACTCATCGAGAGCCCCCCTTGATAGTACGGCAATCGATCATATAACCTCGTCTCCCAACTACCACCATGAGAACGGTAAAACAGAAAACCTATCAAGGGCAAACCTTTGCCTTACACATAGTCCACTTGAGCTAGATGATGATGATCTTGAATCCCTCAAGTTGGACCACCTTTCTTGATTGCGTTGGCTCGATGAAGACTAGTTGATTGCTCCCTCATACTCCACTATGGGTGAGCCACTCTTTGACACATCTTCACAAGTCCATTGACACCACAATGGACGACACGCTTCATGGATGATCTCTTCGTGATGCTCGACTTGAACTTGCATGCCGCAATCTTGATGACGACCACCACTTGATGTCATCCTCCATGGGTTGTATGAGTTCTTCCTCTTGATGCAAACCCATGGAAACAAACCTAACCCCACATAGAACTCACACATAGACCATGGGTTAGTACACAAAGCGTAATGGACAATGCTTACCATACCATGGGATCACTTGATCCCTCTCGGTACATCTTGCATGCTTTGTGTGTTGATCAACTTGATTCACTCTTGACTTAGTCTTGATCAACCTTGAATCTTTCCAACTCTCTTCATTTGGATGATGTCTTGAAGGTAAACATGAATGATCACACAATCTTATTCTTCAAGACATGCTTGCAATAAGCTCAACATTCACATGACCAATCTTTGGATAATTCCTTAATAGCACCCTGGTCAATTCATAAACTCCTTGAAACCAACACATGTACTTCAAGAAATGCCTATGGATAAATCCTTCCAATATAACTCAATGCAACCATTAGTCCATAAAGAATGTCATCAATTACCAAAACCACACATGGGGGCACCGCATGTCCTTTCAGCGGTCTTGTTAACCATCAACACTTGATGCTATTTCTTGATTTCTACCTTCGCCGATTTCAGCATCGCGAAGAGCTTGGGAATCATTTTCGTTATCCCTTGCATATTATAGTTCATCACGAAGTTCTAGTAACTTGGTGATAGTTACTAGAGAACTCTGTCAATCACTATATTATCTAGAATATTAACTCCCACTTGATTCAAGCGATTGTAGTACCCAGACATTCTAAGCACATGCTCACTAGCCGAGCTATTCTCCTCCATATTGTAGGCAAAGTACTTGTCAGAGGTCTCATACCTCCCAACATGAGCATGAGTCTGAAATACCAATTTCAGCTCTTGGAACATCTCATATGCTCCATGGCGTTCAAAATGTTTTTCAAGTATCGGTTCTAAGCCGTAAATCATGGTGCACTAAACTATCAAGTAGTCATCTATCGAGCTTGCCAAATGTTCATAACGTCTGTATCTGTTCTTGCAATAGGTCTGTCACCTAGTGGTGCATTAAGGACATAATTCTTCTGTGTAGCAATGAGGATAATCCTCAGATCACGGACCCAGTCCGCGTCATTGCTACTATCATCTTTCAACTTAGTTTTCTCTAGGAACGTATCAAAAAACATAGGGGAGCTACAACGCGAGCTATTGATCTACAACATAATTTGCAAATACTACCAGGACTAAGTTCATGATAAATTGAAGTTCAATTAATCAAATTACTTAAGAACTCCCACTTACATAGACATCCCTCGAGTCATCTAAATGATCACGTGATCCATATCAACTAAACCATGTCCGATCATCACGAGAGATGGAGTAGTCTTCAATGGTGAACATCTCTAGGTTGATCATATCTACTATATGATTCACGTTTGACCTTTCGGTCTCCATTGTTCCGAGGCCATGTCTGTACATGCTAGGCTCGTCAAGTTTAACCCGAGTATTCCGCATGTGCAAAACTGTCTTGCACCCGTTGTATGTGCGTAGAGCTTATCACACCCGATCATCACGTGGTGTCTCAGCACGAAGAACTTTCACAACGATGTATACTCAGGGCGAACACTTATACCTTGAAATTTAGTTAAGGGATCATCTTATAATGCTACCGTCATACTAAGCAAAATAAGATGCATAGAAGATAAACATCACATGCAATCAATATATGTGAGATGATATGGCCATCATCATATTTGTGCCTTTGATCTCCCTCTCCAAAGCACCGTCATGATCTCCATCATCACCAGCTTGACACCTTGATCTCCATCGTAGCGTCGTGGTCGTCTCGCCAACTATTGCTTCTAGAACTATCGCTAACGCATAGTGATAAAGTAAAGAAATTACATGGCGTTTGCATTTCATACAATAAAGAGACAACTATAGGGTTCCTGCCAGTTGTCGATAACTTTTACAAAACATGATCATCTCATACAACAATGTATATCACATCATGTCTTGACCATATCACATCATAACATGCCCTGCAAAAACAAGTTAGGCGTCATCTACTTTGTTGTTGCAAGTTTTAGGTGGCTGCTACGGGCTTCTAGCAAGAACCGTTCTTACCTATGCATCAAAACCACAACGGTGTTTCGTCAAGTTTGTTGTTTTAACCTTCAACAAGGACCGGCCGTAGTCAAATTCGATTCAACTAAAGTAGAAGAAATAGACACCCGCTAGCCAACTTTATGCTAAACTAGTTGCATGTCTGTCGGTTAACCGGTCTCATGAACGTGGTCATGTAAGGTTGGTCCAGGCCGCTTCATCCAACAATACCGCCGAATCAAAGTGATACGTTGGTGGTAAGCAGTATGACTATCACCGCCCACAACTCTTTGTGTTCTACTCGTGCATATCATCTATGCATAGACCTGGCTCTGATGCCACTGAAGGGAAATGTAGCAAGCAATTTCAAAAACAATTCCTACGCTCACGCAAGATCTATCTAGGAGATGCATAGCAATGAGAAGGGGAGAGTGTGTCCATGTACCCTCGTAGACCGAAAGCGGAAGCGTTTGTTAACGCGGTTGATGTAGTCGAACTTCTTCTCATTCCGACCGATCAAGTACCGAACGTACAACACCTCCGAGTTCTACACACGTTCAGCTCGATGACGTCCCTCGAACTCTTGATCCAGCAAAGTGTCGAGGGAGAGTTCCGTCAACATGACTAAAAGATCGTGGATGTCACCTAGAGGGGGTGGGTGAATAGGCGCTTTTAAAATAATTATGGTTTAGGTTTTGAACAAATGCGGAATAAACCTAGTGGTTAATTTGTCAAGCACAAAACCTACAACAACTAGGCTCACCTATGTGCACCAACAACTTATGCTAAGCACGATAAACAACTAGGTGATAGCAAGATATATGACAAGAAACAATATGGCTATCACAAAGTAAAGTGCATAAATAAAGGGCTCGGGTAAGAGATAACCAAGGCACGCGGAGACGATGATGTATCCCGAAGTTCACACCCTTGCGGATGCTAATCTCTGTTTGGAGCGGTGTGGAGGAACAATGCTCCCCAAGAAGCCACTAGGGCCATCGTAATCTCCTCACGACCTCGCACAATGCAAGATGTCGTGATTCCACTAAGGGACCCTTGAGGGCGGTCGCCGAACCCATACAAATGGCAACCCTTGGGGGCGGTCACCGAACCCGTACACTTTGGCGACCCTTGGGGGCGGTCACCAGTACCCGTCAAATTGCTCGTGGCGATCTCCACAACCTAATTGGAGACCCTGATGCTTGCCCGGAGCTTTACACCACAATGATTGAGCTCTGAACACCACCAACCATCTAGGGCGCCCAAGCACCCAAGAGGAACAAGCTCAAGGGTACCAAGCACCCAAGAGTAATAAGCTTCTCAACTTGTAACTTCCACGTATCACCATGGAGAACTCAAACCGATGCACCAAATGCAATGGCAAGGGCACACGGAGTGCCCAAGTCCTTCTCTCCCAAATCCCACCGAAGCAACTAATGCTAGGGAGGAAAATGAGCGGAAGAACACGAAGGATAACATCAAGAACTCAAGATCTAGATCCAAGCACTATAAAAACAAGACACATCCGTAAAATTTTGGGCCGAACGAATTTTTTTTCTGTCATACTTATGACACTTCTATGACGATAATTCTGAAAAACCCGGTATCATCATAAATGTGGTGGGATCCTACTTCTATGAAAAAATATCATGACAGGAAATGGGCTTTTCGTCCTGGGCGGGCTGGGGACGAATCTGCATGACATTCTTTGGGCCGTACATGACGGAAAAAACCGTGGTAGAAGCGAGGGCGCGGAAAATATTGGGGAGTTCCCGGTTACGGTGGGTGGTCGGGGGCCGAGCGATGCGCGTTTCTCTGATACGTACGCGTGTGTGTGCGAAGCGTTGCACTCTAATTGAACCCGAGCGAGGCGTTGGGCTCTAACTGAACCCAAGCGACTGCACTGCAGGCTACGCGTTACTGAACCCGAGCGATCGATCGAAGCCTTATGGTTAACTGAACCCGAGTGTGATTCCTTTGCTACTGCTGCTAACTGAAGCCGATCGTTCACTACTGCCTCCTTCCCTAGATGAACAGTGAGCATTGTTGAGGGGGTTTGGATGAACAGTTCCTGGTGGGGGGTTGGATGAACAGGACCCCGTGGTAGTAGAGGCCGTTGCCGCTGGATGAACAGTACCCCGATCGATCGAGCCGGTGGATGAATAGGACCCCGTGGAGGGTTGGATGAACAGTAGCCCGTGGAGGGGTGGTTGAACAGGACCCCGTGGAGAGGGCTGGTTGAACAGTAGCCGGTGGAGGAGCACGCGGTGGAGGCTGGATGAACAGGAGCCCATGGATGAACAGTCGCAGGTGGAGGGTGGAGGAGGGCGACGGTGGATGAACAGGAGCCCG
Source organism: Aegilops longissima (assembly GCA_021605205.1). Lineage (NCBI taxonomy): Eukaryota > Viridiplantae > Streptophyta > Magnoliopsida > Poales > Poaceae > Aegilops > Aegilops longissima. The sequence goes on from CM038677.1 coordinate 153,098,648, forward strand.
TGGAGGCTGGAGGAGGTCGATGGTGGAGATGAACAGTATCCCGTGGAGTCCCGTTTTGGGTACGCCACACCCCTCCTGATAAACAGGACCCCCATTTTGACCGTAGCGCTCCAACACAAGTCCGTTTCCTCCGTTTTGCGGTATGCCACACCCCTCCCGATCAACAGGACCCCGTTTCAACCGTAGGAGGTCTGTTTCCTCCGTTTTGCGTTACGCCAGACCCCTCACGATGAACAGGATCCTGTTTCCACCGTGGCCGGTCGAACACAAGGCTGTTTCCTCCGTTCTGCGGTACGCCAGGCCTCGTTTCGATCGCCTGTTCCGTCCAAGCCAGTTGGCTCCCGATGAACATCACGCATTCCATTGCCTCCCGATGAACACGACGCATTTCGTTGCCTCCCCATGAACACGGCGACGACGCAGTTTCTCCGTTCCGACCTAGCCACAGCCATGTACACGAGCCCTGGCCGTACGTATGCACGACTAGGTGTTCGAGACCCCGCCTGTATGTATGTACGTGGCCGTATTTACTTTCTTGCACCCTGGCCGTTGTACATACGTGTACATGCTACGTGCGCGCCTCTACTACCACACGTGCACGCCTCTACTACCACACGTGCGCGCCTCTACTACCACACGTGCCCTTCCTTGCACGGCCACGGTTCATCGCTGCAGCCTTGCTACCTCTTGAGCACTGCGTTAATTTTCCCTTGAAGAGGAAAGGGTGATGCAGCAAAGTAGCGTATGTCTTTCCCTCAGTTTTTGAGAACCAAGGTATCAATCCAGTAGGAGCCTACACGCAAGTCGCCTCGTACCTACACAAACAAATAAGACCCTTGCAACCAACGCGATAAAGCGGTTGTCAATCCCTTCACGACTACTTGCAAAAGTGAGATCTGATAGAGATAATAAGATAAATATTTTTGGTATTTTTTATGATATATATTGAAAGTAAAGATTGCAAAGTAAAATAGATTGGAAACTTATATGATGGAACATAGACCCGGGGGCCATAGGTTTAACTAGTGGCTTCTTTCAAGATAGCATAAGTATTACGGTGGGTGAAAAAATTACTGTTGAGCAATTGATAGAAAAGTGCATAGTTATGAGAATATCTAGGCATGATCATGTATATAGGCATCACGTCCGCGACAATTAGACCGAAACGATTCTGCATATACTACTATTACTCCACACATCGACCGCTATCTAGCATGCATCTAGAGTATTAAGTTCATAAGAACAGAGTAACACATTAGGCAAGATGACATGATGTAGAGGGATAAACTAGAGCAATATAATGAATCATACATAAAAGAATTCAGAGAAGAATCAAATATTGTTTATAGATAATCTTGATCATAAACCCACAATTCATCGGATCTCGACAAACACACCGCAAAAAGAATTACATAGTATAGATCTCCAAGAAGATCGAGGAGAACTTTGTACTGAGATCCAAATAGAGAGAAGAACCCATCTAGCTAATAACTATGGACCCGAAGGTCTGTGGTAAACTACTCACACATCATCGGAGAGGCTATGGTGTTGATGTAGAAGCCCTCCGTGATTGATTCCCCCTCCGGCGGAGCGCCGGAAAAGGCCCCAAGATGGGATCTCACGGGTACGGAAGGATGCAGTGGTGGAAATAGGGTCTGCTCTCGGATGTTTTCGGGGTATATGAATATATATAGGCGAAAGAAGTCGGTTAGGGGAGCCACGAGGGGCCCATGAGGGTGGGGGCGCGCCTCCCTGCCTCATGGCCGCCTCGTTGCTTTGTTGACATCCACTCCAAGTCTGCTGGATCTCGTTTGTTCCAAAAAATAACTCTCCTGAAGGTTTCATTCCTTTTGGATTCCGTTTGATATTCCTTTTCTGCGAAACACTAAAATAGGCAAAAAAACAGCAATTTGCACTGGGCCTCCGGTTAGTAGGTTAGTCCCAAAAATAATATAAAAGTGCATAATAAAGCTCATTAAACATACAAAACAGATAATATAATAGCATGGAACAATAAAAAATTATAGATACGTTGGAGACGTATCAAGCATCCCCAAGCTTAATTCCTGCTCGTCCTCGAGTAGCTAAATGATAAAAACAGAATTTTTGATGTGGACTGCTACCTAGCATAATTCTCAATGTAATTTTCTTTATTGTGGCATGAATGTTCAGATCCGAAAGATTCAAAACAAAAGTTTAATGTTGACATAAAAATAATAATACTTCAAGCATACTACAAAGCAATCATGTCTTCTCAAAATAACATGGCCAAAGAAAATTATCCCTACAAAATCATATAGTCTGGCTATGCTCTATCTTCATCACACAAAATATTTAAATCATGCACAACCCCGATGACAAGCCAAGCAATTGTTTCATACTTTTGATGTTCTCAAACTTTTTCAATCTTCACGCAATACATGAGCGTGAGCCATGGACATAGCACTATCTATGTGGAATAGAATGGTGGTTGTGGAGAAGACAAAAAGGAGAAGATAGTCTCACATCAACTAGGTGTATCAACGGGCTACGGAGATGCCCATCAATAGATATCAATGTGAGTGAGTAGGGATTGCCATGCAACGGATGCACTAGAGCTATAACTGTATGAAAGCTCAACGAAAGAAACTAAGTGGGTGTGCATCCAACTCGCTTGCTCACGAAGACCTAGGGCATTTTGAGGAAGCCCATCATTGGAATATACAAGCCAAGTTCTATAATGTAAAATTCCCACTAGTATATGAAAGTGATAACATAGGAGACTCTCTATCATGAAGATCAAGGTGCTACTTTGAAGCACAAGTGTGGTAAAAGGATAGTAACATTGCCCCTTCTCTCTTTTTCTCTCATTTTTTTGTTTGGGCCTTTTTTATGGCCTCTTTTTTTTTCTTTTTTTGTCCACAGTCTCATCCTGACTTATGGGGGAATCATAGTCTCCATCATCCTTCCTCACTTGGGACAATGCTCTAAAAATGATGATCATCACACTTTTATTTTTCTTACAACTCAAGAATTACAACTCGATACTTAGAACAAAATATGACTTTATGTGAGTGCCTCCGGCGGTGTACCGGGATATGTGATGACTCTTGAGTGAAATGTGTCGGCGTTCTAGGAACGGGGTCCCAGACTTGCTCGCTCAAGGCTGCAGCGTGGCTCAAAGGAGGCCAGACAGCCCATCTTCATCAACGCAAGCTCAAGACCTCGCGAGGGGCAAGCCTCATGGGCGGACGACAAGGAGCTTCCTCGGGCACAACCTCGTCAGGTTGGCTCATGAGGAGGCGGAGAGTTCAAGGCAGGGTACCTCGCGAGGTGCCCATGACGCAAGCCATGATTTACCAAGGGCGCCCGGTCGAGGCGCCAGCCCACAGAGCGTCCTCCTTTCCCCTTTGGTGCAAAGGGAGCAAGCGCAGGCGAGAGCATCAAGCAAAGGCATCTGTTTCATTGCAGCAAGACCAAGACCAACCCCAATGGCTGGAAGGGGGTCATCGTGGAGCCTAAGCAGGCGTCATCACCAGAGCCTTTGGCAGGCGAGGACCAACTTTAGTCAGGATAAGTGTACCCGTTGTTCCCCTTCAAAATGGCCAATTGTTGGCGCCCTTCCCGCTCAATATTTGGGAAGAGGCCCAGGGCCTTCATCTATATAAGTAGAGCTAGCCACCATAGTAGAGGACGATCGGCATCTAGGGAGATCTGGCATTTGGAATCCAGAGAGAGAGATAGAGACCCGATCCTCAAGCTAGAGCGAGGGAACACCACCTAGAAGTTCATCACACCCACCAAGAACAGACCCTCGCGAGGCTGTTCTTCCCTGTACTGTTCCTCATCAGCCCAAGATGCAATCCACCACGCCACAAACTAGAGTAGGGTATTACACCACAACGGTAGCCCGAACTAGTATAAATCTTGTGTCTCTTGTGCTGTTCTTTTTAGTAGTTTAGGTCCCTGCGATTCGGCGAGGTACGAGACGGTGGAGGGTTGGATCTCCGTGCGCACCCCAGTGTTCGAACCTCAAGGGTCTGCCGGAACCCGAAATCCGACATTTGGCGCGCTGTAGGTGCACCGAATCTGCCTTTCGTCGCTTCGCTCTTCCCGACCACCGCAGCCATGTCGGCGCCTGTCGGGCTCAGCTGAAACGCCGAGCCGCCCTCGCCCCCATGTCGCCCAGACAGCTCCGTCGGCGGGCACCTCGCGTTCCCGTCACCTGCCGTCAACGCTGCCACCGCTTCGGGGGAACGAGCAGCAAGCATCGCCCCTGCGCTCTTGGCGACCTTAGGGAGGGGCTGCGCGGTTCTCGTCACCCGCCTGTCGCGCCGTTCCTCCGCTCGTCGCGTTTCTCTGGCGGCTTCGCAGCGCCGCCTTCGAGCCGCCATGTCAAGACATTCGTCCGCTGGGTGGCGCCGCCCACGCGCGGGGCTCCTCAGACGGACGGAGTCGCCGGCCGGGCTGACCTTCAACTCTCAAGACCACCCACCAACTCAGCCGCTCTCGGTGCGCTCCCCATGCTCGCACACCCACCATCTGCCAGTTGCCATCACCAGACCTCATCGATGGCGGCGCCGCCTCAACGTATTTCGCCGAGGCCTTCAACCTCCTCTGCATACCCAGGGAGCGGTTGCAGCCCAGCCGGCCTTTTTCGGGCGTAGGAGGAGGGTCATCCAGCTCCTTGGGGCAAATCCGGCTTCCGGTGACCTTCGGCACCTACGAAAACTTCCGCACGGAAGTGGTAGACTTCGACATCACCCCCATCGGCCTCCCCTACAATGCCATCCTTGGCTACCTAGCATTGGCCAAATTCATGGCCGCAACCCACCCGGGGTACAACCTCATGAAGATGTCTGGGAGCAGCGACGTCCTCACCGTGCCTGGGGATACTGAAGGTGCGCTGCGAGCGCTCAGGCTCACCCTCAAGACGGCGGCCGCAGCGCAGCCCGCCGATGCGGAAGCCCCCAAGCCCAAGGGGGCTGCGCCGACCAAGAAGAAGCAGTTGTTCACTCAAGACAAGGCGGAGACCAAGCAGATACCTGTCGATGAGGACGGGTCCACAAACGCCACCTTCACCATAGGCTCCAAACTCGAGCACGAACAGGAGGAAGCCCTTGTCAAGTTCCTGCGTGCGAACAAGAAGGTGTTCGCCTGGGAGCCCGATCAGCTGGCGGGGATTCCACGGGGCGTAATCGAGCACCACCTCAACGTGTGCCCCAACGTGGCCCAAAGGAAGCGTAAAGCGAGAAGGCAGTCCACTGAAAAGCAGGCCTTCATCATCGAAGAGACCCGCAAGCTAGAAGCCGCGGGGGTTATTCGCGAGGTCCGATACCCAGATTGGCTGGCCAACCCCGTGGTGGTGCCAAAGAAGGAAGGAAAGGAGCGCATGTGTGTCGACTTCACCAACCTCAACAAAGCATGCCCGCAGGATCCGTTTCCGCTCCCTCGCATCGACCAGATTGTCGATTCCACCGCCGAGTGTGACCTTTTATGCTTCTTGGACGCCTTTTCCGGGTATCACCAAATCAAGATGGCGGTACGTGGAAAATACGGCCTTCCTAACCCCGTGTGGAGTGTACTGCTATACATGCATGACATTCGGGTTGCGCAACGCGGGGCAACCTTCCAAATGCTCATGCACATCACCTTGGGCCCACAGCTGGGAAGAATGTGGAGGCATACGCCGACGACATCGTGGTGAAGTCTCATGAGGCCAAGACCTTGATACAAGACCTGGAAGAAACCTTCATGAGCCTCAACGCAGTGAGCCTGCGACTCAACCCGGAGAAGTGTGTGTTTGGGGTTCCTCAGTAAGCTCCTGGGTTTCCTCGTGTCCAACCGAGGCATCGAGGCCAACCTGAAAAAGGTCAAGGCAGTGGAAGACATGAGCCCACCAAAGACCCTCGTGGAAATGCAGAAGCTCACGGGCGCCAGAACGGCGCTGGGCCGTTCATCTCCCAATTGGGGAGCGGGCGCTGCCTTTCTTCCACCGATGAAGAAAAGGGCCCTTCGAGTGGATCAAGAGGCCGACAAAGCGTTCAAGACCTCAAGAGGTACCGACCAGCCCTCCAAAGATGGTGGCCTGTGCCCTCGTGGAGCCCTTGGTACTCTACCTCGCCGCCACTCCCTACTCCGCTTAGCGCTGCTCTGGTGGCGTTAGGGAGGAGCGCCAGCCAAGACCACGGCGGCCACCCGAGCTAAGGCAAGACCGAATCAAGGAACTAGCAGAAGCCAGCACCGCAATGGAGGAAGCTCAGCCGTCACAGCAGAGCGCACCAAGGGCGGGGGAGGCCTCCCATCCAAGCACCCAGCTTCTGGAGGCGTCGTCGCCTCGGGAGGCACCACAGCTTCCGGAAGACGCCACCAGCACCGACGCCACTAACCTCGTCGAGCACCCGGTGTACTTCGTCAGCACCGTGTTACGGGATGCGAGGGCACGGTACCCCATGCCGCAGAAGCTCCTCCTCGCGCTTTTGGTGGCTCCGCGCAAGCTGCGGCACTACTTCCAGGGTCATCCAATCAAGGTTGTCTCGGCATACCCCGTGGAGAGGGTGCTCAGGAGCCCCAACTCGGCCGGAAGGGTCGCCGAGTGGAACATTGAGCTGCAAGCATTCCAGCTCGAGTTCAAGACAACCAGAGTCATCAAGGGGCCGCTACGGCAGATTTCGTGGCCGAATGGACAGAAGCACCGGGCCTCAAGGCCGGCGAGGATCGGTCCCTCTCCCCAGGGAGCGAAGCGCCAGAAGTTTGGGTCATGTACTTCGACGGAGCATTCTCCAGACAGGGAGCTGGGGCTGGGGCCGTGCTCATATCCCCCACTCAGGACAAGCTTTACTATGCCGTGCAGCTCTGTTTCCAGCATGGCGAGAAGGTCTCCAACAATATAGCAGAATACGAGGGGCTGATAGCGGGACTGAAGGCTGCCGCTGCCCTGGGGGTGGAGCGCCTTACCATCAAGGGCGATTCGCAGCTCCTCGTCAATTTCTCCAACAAGGTGTACGAGCCAAGATATGAACACATGGAGGCCTACCTTGCGGAGGTCCGCAGGATGGAGAAACAGTTCTGGGGGTTTGAGCTGCAGCACGTGCTCCGTGACACCAATCAAGAGGCCGACGACATCGCCAAACGAGCCTCCAAGAGGTTACCCCAGGAGCCGGGCGTCTTTGAGGAACGGCTCTTCAAGCCCTCAGCCCTGCCACCGTTATCAAGCACAGCACAGCCTCGGGAGGAGCTCCCTCAGCCACCTGCCTCGGGAGCCCCAGCCTGTGGCCCGGCCTCAGGAGCACGCCTGCTTCTAACGATGGAACCTCAAGAGGAGTGCTGGATCACGGAGCTCAAGAGTTACTTAACGCGTGGGACATTGCCAGAGAAGGAAGAGGAGGCAGAGCGTGTGGCGCGGCAAGCCACGGCATACAACATCATGGATGGAGAGCTCTACCGGAAACGACCGAACGACGTATCCCTGCGCTGCATCACCAGGGAACAAGGGAAGGAATTGCTAGCAGATATACATGGCGGAGATTGTGGGCACCATTCATCGTCACGGACCCTTGTCGGCAAGGCGTTCCGCAGCGGTTTCTATTGGCCCATCGTGCTCAATGACACTATCGAACTCGTGAAGGCTTGCGAGGCTTGCCAATTCCATGCCAAGCAGATCCACCAGCCAGCAGGAGGTCTACAAACCACCCCCCTCACTTGGCCATTCGCGGTCTGGGGGCTGGACATTCTGGGCCCTTTTCCTCGGGCGCCAGGGGGCTATCACTACCTCTACGTCGCCGTGGACAAATTCACCAAGTGAGCCGAAGTTGAGGCCGTCCGTGCCATCCCCGCTGGTTCTGCGGTCAAGTTCATCAAGGGCATCGTGAGCCGGTTCGGAGTGCCGAACCGCATCATCACCGACAACGGTTCACAGTTCACCAGTAACCTTTTTAAAACGTATTGCGCTAACCTTGGGACGCAGATATTCTACACTTCGGTGGCGCACCCCCGCAGCAATGGACAGGCCGAGCGGGCCAATGCAGAGGTCCTGAGAGGCCTCAAGACCAGGACGCTCAAGAAGAAACTGAAGCTCGCGCAGAGGCTGGTACGACGAGCTTCCGTCCGTGTTGTGGTCCATCCGCACAACCGCAACCAAGCCAACTGGGGAGACTCCCTTCTTCCTGGTCTACGGAGCCGAAGCGGTCCTCCCTCACGAGGTCAAGCGTCGATCCGCGCGGGTCCTGGCGTTCGATGAAACGCTGCAGGACGCCATGCGGGGGATGGCCCTTGTGCTGGGGGAGGAGCGCCGTCGAGAAGCTGCGCTGCGAGCGGCAAGGTACCAGCAGGCACTCCGGCGATACCACTGCCGCAGCATCTGCCCCAGAACTCTCGAGGTAGGGGACCTCGTGCTCCGACGGGTCCTCTCCAGGGAGGGACTGCATAAGCTCTCTCCCATGTGGGAGGGCCCATTCAAGGTTGTTCATGTTTCCAGGCCTGGCTCCGTGCGCTTGGAGACTCAAGAGGGAGTACCTATACAGAACGCGTGGAACATCCAGCACCTCCGGAGGTTTTACCCCTAAAAGGCCCAGAGCCTGTGAAGTGCATCTTTTTGAAAAAGGCCCAGAGCCTGTGAAGAAGGAAAATGCCTGTGAAGCTCATCTTTTTGGAAAAGGCCCAGAGCCTGTGAAGAAGGCAAATGCCTGTGAAGCTCACCTTCTGGGAAAAGGCCCAGAGCCTGTGAAGAAGGCGAACGCCTGTGGAGCTGTCGCGTTCTGGAAAAGGCCCAGAGCCTGTGAAGAAGGCAAATGCCTGTGAAGCTCACCTTCTGGGAAAAGGCCCAGAGCCTGTGAAGAAGGCGAACGCCTGTGAAGCTGTCGCGTTCTAGAAAGGCCCGGAGCATGTGAAGAGGGCAAACGCCCATGAAGCTTGCTTCCCAGAAGAAAGGCCCGGAGCCTGTGAAGAAGGCGAACGCCTGTGAAGCTCGCCGCCCGTGACACTCTCACGTAATAATGAGTTGGGGCTGTACACGCCCCGAAGTCTCAGGAGTGCCGGCCTCAGGCCCTGGGGCTCCCTCCCACGCCCAGTGGCAGCACTTAGCTCCGCGCTGGTGAGAAGACGTCGAAGACTAGACTAGGTGCCGGACGCGGCTTTTTCATTTGCTTTCTGCAGTTGACTAGTTATTCCCATTTGGAGTTTTTATCGAAACTATCACCCCTTTTTGGTCCGTGGTTCTTCGATCTTTTTCACTCTCCTGCCTCGATTTCTCTTGCGCGGGGACTCGTGAGGCGGAAGCCTCGGGAGCCCCCGCGAGCGTTCCTGCCCCTATCGCTCAAGTGTTCACGCCCTGGTCCACACCGGAGCACCCTCCGACCATGCCTCACGGGCAGCACAACGCGAACACGGGCCTGGATCGTCGCCTCAAGCTGCCACGGCTGGGGTTCACTTGCGAATGGGCGCACGGCAGAAGGGAACAGTATCAGGATAACAAAAGGAGTACAATAATTAACGGTGTTGACCTAAACGCGCCCCCACGGGGCCACACATTGTTCCCTTTTTATGCAGGAGAAAAGAAAGGAAAAGGACAGAAGCAGGTGAAGCACGCCCCGTGCCGGCTCTCTTGGAAGGCCCGAGCCGCCTCCGGAGCTCAGGCGGACTCCCTCTCGCGCTTCACCAGGGCGTGGCGGCAAGCGGACCCGCTGCCACCACCCAAGCAGGCGCAGCGGCGTGGGGGCTGGCCGCGGCCGCTGCTGGAAGAATCACCACCCGAAGAGGAGCTGGCGAAGCATGAGGAGTCGCGGGCATCGCCGGCCGCCCGCGCGCTGCCCTCTCCGCCCACGTCGGGGCTGAGTCCTCGGCCGCGGTCGTCGTCTTCAGGGCAGCACCCCATGCGGCGACCGTCTTCCCCGAACACCCTCACGTAGAGGGTGGCGTCGCTATCGTACTTGAAGTGCAGGGAGCACCGGCGGCGGAGACCACGCGCGCGAGCGAACGTCTGCCAACAGCGGGCCAGGAACAGGTTCCCTGCAGCCGAGACCTCCAGAGAAGCCCACGAAGCCCGGCTGCAGCAGCCATCTGCCTGGAGCCAGAGGCCACTCAGGGCGCCATCTCGGAGCTCACCCAGGAGGAAGCACGGGAGCTAAAGCCGGACGCCGGACGGCTCCTCCGCCTCACCATGAACTCCGCAGCGCAAAGCAGCATGGAGGCGCGCCTCGGGGACGTCGCGGTCGGGGCACGCCCGACCATGGCCAGCCGCTCGTCGCCACGCTGAGAGCTTCCCCCACGACCGCGGGGGACCGCCGAGGAGGCCACGGGGTGCTTGCGAGGGCGACCTCGACCACGCTTAGGCGGAGGAGAGGAAGACAAGACCTGACGGCCCTTCCCCTTCTCTGCGGCTGAGAACTTCCTTGGTGGAGCCATGGAGAAGAAGGAGAGACAAGAAAGGATAGACTGGAAGGGCGCGCGCCGATTCCGTACTTATTGCCGGCGAAGGCCAACCGTCGGCCCCCACGATCACCGGTAATCATGACCAACTCCGCATGCAGGGACTTGTCGAATCCGGGTGGTTACCGAGGCATCATGGGGAAGCAGTGCGCACACATCCAATCAACCGCCACGCGTCGCCCAAGGCCGCAGGCTGTTAGGGCCTGCGATGCTTCGCACTTGCCCTTTCGCCTCTCTGCTCGGCCAAGCTCGGGCGCGCCGTGGGCCCGGGGGCTACTGTCGGCGTTCTGGGAACGGGGTCCCAGACTTGCCTGCTGCGGCCTACGCCGTGGCTCAAAGGAGGCCCAGACATCCCATCTTCATCAGCGAAGCTCAAGATACTCATGGCGGACGACAAGGAGCTTCTCGTGCACGGCCTCGTCAGGTTGGCTCATGAGGAGGCGGAGAGTTCAAGGCAGGGTACCTCGCGAGGTGCCCATGACGCAAGCCATGATTTACCAAGGGCGCCATCGAGGCGCCAGCCAGCAAGAGCGCCCTCCTTTCCCTTTGGTGCAAAGGGAGCAAGCGCATGCGAGAGCATCAAGCAAAGGCATCCGCTTGATTGCAACAAGACCAAGACCAGCCCCAACGGCTGGAAGGGGTCATCGTGGAGCCCAAGCAGGCTCATCACCAGAGCCTTTGGCAAGCGAGGACCAACTTTAGTCAGGATAAGTGTACCCGCTGTTCCCCTTCAAAATGGCCAATTGTTGGCACCCTTCCCGCTCAATATTTGGGAAGAGGCCCAGGGCCTTCGTCTATATAAGTAGAGCTAGCCACCATAGTAGAGGACGATCGGCATCTAGGGAGATCTGGCATTTGGAATCCAGAGAGAGAGATAGAGACCCGATCCTCAAGCTAGAGCGACGGAACACCACCTAGCAGTTCATCACTCCCAGCAATAACAGACCCTCGCGAGGCTGTTCTTCCCTGTACTGTTCCTCATCAGCCCAAGAGGCAATCCACCACGCCACAATCTAGAGTAGGGTATTACACCACAACGGTGGCCCGAACTAGTATAAATCTTGTGTCTCTTGTGTTGTTCTTTTTAGTAGTTTAGGTCCCTGCGATTCGGCGAGGTACGAGACGGTGGAGGGTTGGATCTCCGCGCGCACCCCAGTGTTTGAACCTCAAGGGTCTGCCGGAACCCGAAATCCGACAAAATGTATGAAAGAATTATGAAGGTGGCTTTGCCACAAATACGATGTCAAGTACATGATCATGCAAAGCAATATGACAATGATGAAACATGTCATAATAAACAGAACGGTGGTAAGTTGCATGGCAATATATCTCGGAATGCCTATGGAAATGCCATAATATGTAGTTATGGTGGCTGTTTTGAGGATGGTAATGGTGGGTGTATGATATCGGCGAAAAGTGCGCGGTATAAGAGAGGCTAGCAATGGTGGAAGGGTGAGAGTGCGTATAATCCATGGACTCAACATTAGTCATAAAGAACTCACATACTTATTGCAAAAATCTATCAGTTATCGAAACAAAGTACTACGCGCATGATCCTAGGTGGATATATTGGTAGGAAAAGACCATCGCTCGTCCCCGACCGCCACTCATAAGGAAGACAATCAATAAATAAATCATGCTCCGACTTCATCACATAACGGTTCACCATACGTGCATGTTACGTGAATCACAAACTTTAACACAAGTATTTCTCAAATTCACCACTACTCAACTAGCATGACTCTAATATCACCATCTTCATATCTCAAAACAATCATAACGAATCAAACTTCTCATAGTATTCAATGCAGTTTTTATGAAAGTTTTTATTATATCCATCTTGGATGCTCATCACTTTAGGACTAAATTCATAACCAAAGCAAATTACCATGCTGCTCTAAGGGACTCTCAAAATAATTTAAGTGAATCATGAGAGGTCAATAATTTCTATAAAATAAAACCACCACCGTGCTCTAAAAGATATAAGTGAAGCACTAGAGCAAAATTATCTAGCTCAAAAGATATAAGTGAAGCACATAGAGTATTCTAATAAATTCGATTCATGTGTGTCTCTCCCAAAAGGTGTGTACAACAAGGATGATTGTGTTAAACTAAAAAGCAAAGACTCAAATCATAAAAGACGCTCCAAGCAAAACACATATCATGTGGTTTATAAAAATATAGCATCAAGTAAAGTTACCGATGGACGAAGACGAAAGAGGGGATGCCTTCCGGGGCATCCCCAAGCTTAGGCTTTTGGTTGTCCTTGAATTTTACCTTGGGGTGCCTTGGGCATCCCCAAGCTTAGGCTGTTGCCACTCCTTACTCCATAATCCATCAAATCTTTACCCTAAACTTGAAAACTTGACAACACAAAACTCAACAGAAAATCTCATGAGCTCCGTTAGCAAAATAAAACAAACCACCACTTCAAGGTACTATAATGAACTCATTCTTTATTTATATTGGTGTTAAAACAACTGTATTCCAACTTCTCTATGGTTCATACCCCCCGATACTAGCCATAGATTCATCAAAATAAGCAAACAACACACAAAAAATAGAATCTGTCAGAAACTGAACAGTCTTATGTAATCTGTATCAAACGTATACTTTTGGAAATCCAAAAATTCTAAAATAAATTTGTGGACGTGAGTAATTTATAAATTAATCATTTGCAAAAAAATCAACCTAAAAGCACTCTCCAGTAAAAAATGGTAGCTAATCTCGTGAGTGCTAAATTTTCTATTCTTTATAGCAAGATCATAAAGACTTCACCCAAGTCTTCCCAAAGGTTCTACTTGGCACAAACACTAATTTAAAACATAAAAACACATATAAACAGAAGCTAGATGAATTATTTATTACTAAAAGAAAGAAAAAGCAAGAAATAAAAATAAAATTGGGTTGCCTCCCAACAAGCGCTATCGTTTAACGCCCTTAGCTAGGTATAAAGGGAAGGATAGATCTAGGTATTATCATCTTTGGTATGCAATCCGTAAGTAGCTCTCATAATAGATTCATAAGGCAATTTAATTTTTTTTGGGAAAGTGTTCCATGCCTTTCCTTAACGGAAATTGGAATCTAACATTTCCTTCTTTCATATCAATAATTGCACCAATCATTCTAAGGAAAGGTCTACCAAAAATAATAGGACATGTTGGATTGCAATCTATATCAAGAACATTGAAATCTATAGGCACATAATTCCTATTTGCAACGATAATAACATCATTAATTCTTCCCATAGGCTTCTTAATGGTGGAATCCGCAAGATGCAAGTTTAAAGAACAATCATCAAATTCACGGAAACCCAACACATCACACAAAGTTTTTGGAATCATGGAAACACTAGCACCCAAATCACACAAAGCATAGCATTCATGATCTTTAATATAATTTTAATAGTAGGTTCCCATTCATCATAAAGTTTTCTAGGGATAGAAACTTCTAATTCAAGCTTTTCTTCATAAGATTGCATTAAAGCATCAACAATATGTTTGGTAATAGCTTTATTTTGACTATAAGCATGAGGAGAATTTAACACGGATTGCAACAAGGAAATACAATCTAGAAAAGAGCAATTATCATAATTAAATTCCTTGAAATCCAAAATAGTGGGTTCATTGCTATGTAAAGTTTAGACCTCTTCAATCCCACTTTTACCAATTTTTGCATCAAGATCTAAAAACTCTAAATCATTGGGACCCCTTTTAACTAAAGTTGACTCATCTCCAGTCCCATCATTATCAAGATTCATATTGGAAAACAAAGCTTTAATTGGAGGCACATCAATCACTTTTAGATCTTCCTCCCTATTATCATGAAAACTTGAAGAACACGCTTTTACAAAGCAATCTTTTTTAGCACGCATCCTAGTGGTTCTTTCTTTGCACTCATCAATGGAAATTTGCATAGCTTTGAGAGACTCATTGATATCATGCTTAGGTGGAATAGATATAAGTTTCAAGGAATCAACATCAAGATAAATTCTATCCATGTTCCTCGCCAACTCATCAATCTTAGGCAATTTTTCTTCAAGCAAAGCATTGAAATTCTTTTGAGAAATCATAAATTCTTTAACACTAGTCTCAAAATCAGAGCGAAACTTATTAAAATTTCCATAAGAGTTGTTGTGGGAATTACCATAATATTAGAGGAACAACTAGGATACGGCCTAGGATTAAAGTTTCCTCTATACGCGTTGTTACCAAAATTGTTCCTACCAACAAAATTCACATCTATAGAATCATCATTATTCTCAATCAAAGCCGACAAAGGCATATCATTAGGATCAGAAGAAGCACTCTTATTAGCAAAAAATTTCATAAGTTCATCCATCTTTCCACTCAAAATATCAATCTCTTCTATCGCATGAACCTTTTTACTAGTAGATCTTTCGGTGTGCAAAAGAGAATAATTAACCATAATATTATCTAGGAGTTTAGTAGCTTCTACTAAAGTGATTTCCATAAAAGTGCCTCTCGCGGCCGAATCTAAAAGATTTCTAGAAGCAAAAGTCAATCCGGCATAAATTTTTTGTATAATCATCCATAAATTCAAACCATGTGTAGGGCAATTACGTATCATTAATTTCATCCTCTCCCAAGCTTGCGCAACATGTTCATGATCAAGTTGCTTAAAATTCAAAATATCGTTTCTAAGAGAGATGATCTTAGCGGGACAAAAATACTTAGAGATAAAAGCATCTTTGCACTTATTCCAAGGATCAATACTATTTTTAGGCAAAGACGAAAACCAAGTTTTAGCACGATCTCTAAGCGAAAACGGAAATTGCTTCAATTTAACAATATCATTATCCACATCTTTCTTATTTTGCGTATCACACAAATCAACAAAGTTGTTTAGATGTGTAGAGGCATCTTCACTAGGAAGGCCAGAGAATTGATCTTTCATGACAAGATTCAGCAAGGCAGCATTAATTTCACAAGATTCAGCATCGGTAATAGGAGCAATCGGAGTGCTAAGAAAATCATTGTTGTTGGTATTCGAAAAATCACACAATTTAGTATTATCTTGAGCCATCGTGACAAACAATCCAACACACAAGCACACAAGAAGCAAGCAAAAAAATAGGCGAATGGAAAAAGAGGGCGAATAAAACGGCAAGGGTGAAGTGGGGGAGAGGAAAATGAGAGGCAAATAGCGAATAATGTAATGCGAGGGATAAGAGTTTGTGATGGGTACTTGGTATGTCTTGACTTGACTTGACTTGGCGTAGATCTCCCCGGCAACGGCGCCAGAAATCCTTCTTGCTACCTCTTGAGCACTGCGTTGGTTTTCCCTTGAAGAGGAAAGGGTGATGCAGCAAAGTAGCGTAAGTATTTCCCTTAGTTTTTGAGAACCAAGGTATGAATCCAGTATGAGCCTACACGCAAGTCGCCTCGTACCTACACAAACAAATAAGAACCTTGCAACCAACGCGATAAAGGGGTTGTCAATCCCTTCATGGCCACTTGCACAAGTGAGATCTGATAGAGATAATAAGATAAATATTTTGGTATTTTTTATGATATAGATTGAAAGTAAAGATTGCAAAGTAAAATAGATTGGAAACTTATATGATGGAAAACAGACCCGGGGCCCATAGGTTTCACTAGTGGCTTCTCTCAAGATAGCATAAGTATTAAGGTGGGTGAACAAATTACTGTCGAGCAATTGATAGAAAAGTGCATAGTTATGCGAATATCTAGGCATGATCATGTATATAGGCATCACGTCCGCGACAAGTAGACCGAAACGATTCTGCATCTACTAGTATAACTCCACACATCGACTGCAATCCGGCATGCATCTAGATTATTAAGTACATAAGAACAGAGTAACGCATTAGGCAAGACGAAATGATGTAGAGGGATAAACTCAAGCAATATGATATAAACCCCATCTTTTTATCCTCGATGGCAACAATACAATGCGTGCCTTGCTGCCCCTGCTGTCGCTGGGAAAGGACACCGCAAGATTGAACCCAAAGCTAAGCACTTCTCCTATTGCAAGAAAGATCAATCTAGTAGGCCAAA
This sequence comes from Aegilops longissima, assembly GCA_021605205.1. NCBI lineage: Eukaryota > Viridiplantae > Streptophyta > Magnoliopsida > Poales > Poaceae > Aegilops > Aegilops longissima. The sequence goes on from CM038677.1 coordinate 153,115,093, forward strand.
CCAAACTGATAATTCGAAGAGACTTGCAAAGATAACAAATCATACATAATAGAATTCAGAGAAGAATCAAATATTGTTCATAGATAATCTTGATCATAAACCCACAATTCATCGGATCTCGAGAATCACACCGCAAAAAGAATTACATCATATAGATCTCCAAGAAGATCGAGGAGAACTTTGTATTGAGATCCAAAGAGAGAGAAGAAGCCATCTAGCTAATAACTATGGACCCGAAGGTCTGTGGTATATAAACTACTAACACATCATCGAAGAGGCTATGGTGTTGATGTAGAAGCCCTCCATGACCGATTCCCCCTCCGACGGAGCGCCAGAAAAGGCCCCAAGATGGGATCTCACAGGTACAGAAGGTTGCGACGGTGGAAATAGGGTTCCGTGGTGCTCTCGGATGTTTTCGGGGTATATGAGTATGTATAGGCGAAAGAAGTCGGTCAGGGGAGCCACGAGGGGCCCATGAGGGTGGGGGGCGCGCCTACCCCCTGGGCATGCCTTCCTACCTCGTTGCCGCCTCGTTGCTTCCTTGACGTCCACTCCAAGTCTCCTGGATCACGTTTGTTCCAAAAATAACTCTCCCGAAGGTTTCATTCTATTTGGATTCCGTTTGATATTCCTTTTCTGCGGAACACTGAAATAGGCAAAAAACAAAAATTTGCACTGGGCCTCCGGTTAGTATGTTAGTCCCAAAAATAATACAAAAGTGCATAATAAAGCCCATCAAACATCCAAAACAGATAATATAATAGCATGGAACAATCAAAAAATATAGATACATTGGAGGCGTATCAAGCCTGCAGACAGACCGATCGTATGTACGTACACGTTCGCGACCAGAATTACAACGCTACGTATGCTTCGACCAGGTGAGTCCCGACTGTTAGGCACTTCATTGCGTGCGAAGATGTAGCTGGTGGGTCCCAGCAGTCAAGGGGCGAATCAGTTTTTTGCCCGTAATATGGACGCACTTCCTTGCATGCGAAGATGTAGCTGGTGGGTCCCAGCAGTCAGGGGGAGAAAACATTATTTTCCAGGGTAAAAAGGATGCGGTTGCATGCATGCGTCCATGGGCGTGGTGCGTCCCCACTGTCAGCCTCTCACGTACATTCATCTTCTGATTACTCTCGGTTGTTGACCACGTTGACCACACAGTGCCGAGCGCACCAAGGCCGGTGGACAATGGCAAGGCCCCAGACTAGGACAACCCGGAGATGGGGAAGACGCGGCAGTGGAGTCACAGATGGAGAGGAGTGGGAAACTTGACTGGTTCGGGTGCGCGGCAGCACTGCCGTTGTGCCGCCCACGGGAGACAGGAGCAAGAACAGAGGTTGAAGAAGGAGCACAGCTGTTGGATTAATATCCAATGGTCTAGCTGCTAGTATCATTTGTTGATTAAGTTGACAAAGCCATGCGTACACGTCCGCTTAGTAGGCCCACAAGTCAGTCACCAAATCTGACGGGTCCCAGTTATCAATGGGAGGAATAATTTTTTTTCGCATAACAAGGAGGCACTTCATTCCCTGCGAAGATACAACCGGTGGGTCCCAGCTGTCAGGGGCAGGAAACAATTTTTTCAGCTTAATAAGGAGGAACTTTCCTTGCGTGCGACCATGGACCTCGTGGGTTCCGGCCGTCAGGCTCTCCACGTACATCCTCTTCCTATGACTCTTGTTTGTTGACCACGCTGCACCGAGCGTAGCGAGGCGGTGGACGACGGCGAGGCCACGGACAGGAACGACCCGGAGATGGGAAGACGCAGCAGTGGAGTCGCAGATTGAGATGAGGAGAAGGGTTATAACTGGTTCTGGTGCGGCGTGGGGCTGCAGTCGGTGGAGAATAACAGGAGGTGCGGAGGTGTGGAGGTATAGCCTGGCCAACAATGGGGTAGCGCTTTGCAGCGATGCGTGCTAAGCAGAGCCGCTAGCCACCGGAGGCCGGACCAGGCAGTCCCGGCGACGCTGGAGGAAGAAGACGAGAGATTGAAGGTGCATGCGGGCCGTTGGATATAAATCCAATGGCTGTGGATGTCATAATCATTTGTTGACCAAGTTGACAACGCCCTGCGTAGGCTTCGACCTATTGGCCCACATGTCAGCCTGCAAAAATGTGGCATATATTTAACCCATGTTTTGTCCATTTGCTGGGCTGGGTGAACAAATAATTTCGCGTCAATGCGACCCATTTATATTTTCTAAGAAATCCCAGCCCATTTGCACTTTCTTGAAATACACGAATTAGCTAGGCTCGTTCTATATGTAATGTTAGGTTAGAAGGAGCAATTAATATAAAAAAATAAACCGGAGCGACACATTTATATATATATAATTAACAAATTAGCGAGTTATTGCTGAAAATAAAAATGAGTGCGTTATTATTACATTGGTCCTTAAAATCTTCGCAAGCTTTTGTACGCAATCACCAGGATTTTCCTTGCCTGTGAGTCAAAAACAACCAGGATTTTCCTTCCCAACTTCCGTTAAACATTTACTTTTATAAGTTAATAACACGTGGGATGTTTTTATAATGTATATATAAGTCTCTATAAAATATACAATAATAGTTACAATATAAATATATATAATGTGGTTAGAAGGGAAAACATAAATTGGAGACAACATTATTATTCTTATATATAGATAAATAGAACAGAGATTTGCGTTTTACTAAGAAAAATACATTGGGCTGCTGATCTTTAAGAAAAAGCCCATAGGCCGGTAGGGACCTCAAAAAATAAGTTGAAACCACTGTCTCTGTATGTCGTGGGCTACGCATGTTAAAAAACAAAACCTAGGCCTAGCTAATACTTGTTCGCCCTCTGGAAAAAATGATACCAGCTAGATCCCCGAGCGAACTGGATTAAAGAGGGGGCCGGCGGCGTGACTGAAGAAGCACATGATGAGCGATTTTTTTCTTTAGTGGATGGCTCTCGATGGCGTTTTTTTACTTGCCTCGGCACCATACAACTTGTATTTTCAGCCTCCCAGTCCGTGGTGGACCAGCAGCCCATTTGCTGGGCGGGCCAACCTACAGAAACCAGCACTCAATTTTTCATCAAGCCCGAAAAACAACGCAGTACTATGTTTGTTTTGAGGCCGAAAACATTACGGCAGGGGTTGAGCGGGGGAGGGGGAAGACAGAGCAAAAAGATTAAAAAGAGCTAATGCGCCGTTGCTACCCTAACAAAGCAGGTGCAATTCTTCTCGGGAAGAAGGTGTGCCGTTGACACCCACACGTCACAAATCCAACAGTAGGCATACTAACATGTTCACACACAAGTACAACAGAAATGGTAAACATTCATATCAAACTCAGGTTCATAGGACACGTTCATATTCATAGCAAACATTCACAATCAACAACTCAAAAGATTAGTATATACACAAGTTCAGCATGTCTATGCATCCAAATGATTGATAGATCACACGACAATATTCATAGATAATTCACAAAAATATTCAGATATACACATGTTCAGTATGTTTATGCATCCAAATGATTGAGATCACAGCAAATACCATCCATGGACGAACTTTAATTACCTAGGGTACATACTGGTAAATGGTGTTCAGTCGGAGGTACTTATTGCTAAAATTAATGCTTGTACGAGTAAACTTTCGAGTACATAAGAGGCAGCACAGACAATCTGAACTTTGCTTGTAGGTTTATCCTCAAATAGTGGCCTCGTGCCGAGGGAGGTTTGAGCAACTTGGCCACTACTTTCATCCAACTAGTTTACTGGCTCATCTTGGTCCTGTAGCTCGCCAAAATTCTACATTGCAGACAAGAAAGGAGAAGGTTGAGAAAATGAACCACCCAAATTTTTTGTGCAGTTCAACTGAAATGGAGCATCCCTGGCGTGCAGACTGATTAAGTGCCAGATGAATATACGCGTCAACCAACTTGTCTGGAATCTTTAGACTCGATGCCATACAGTTCGCTAACATATGTGCCGATAACCAAAAGGCACAAGTTGGGACCAAAGACTAGACTGCATTTTTCTGGGCTATGCACCAAGCAATATTTTTGGCGTTCACTCTCCTAATACTTAGAGTTTGACAACTGGTTGACGCCGGTTGATACTTGAATGAATATAGGCACTTCTTCTTGTAACATCGATGCTTGTCTGAGTGAACTTTAGAGTACATAGCAGCAACATAAGTATCTGTCCATTTGACCTTTTTGTGCAGTTCTACTGAAATTACCCAATGTAATGATTTGCCTGCGAGTTCAGGCTCCAAGTTACTCCTTTATGAAATCGGCAAATAGTAGCACAATACCAAATTACCAATACATATGATAAGCAGAATAATCAGGATAAAGAACAGTACCAACCTGTGTGAGGTAGCATATCAATTACTATTTCCTTTGACTGGAAGCCGAGATAAGCCAAGCGACTGACAGCAAAGGAAGAATGCAAGCCGAGATTAGTGACTGACAGGAAAGGAAGGAAGCTGTCGAGGCAATGAAGCACCCAAAGTTTTTGTGCAGTTCCACCAAAATCGAGGATCCCAGTGGCCCATATATTGAGAGAGTGAGATTACTGTAATAGTGGGACTAGTTGATGAAACATACACTAACAAATAGAAGCACCCTCATTATCTTAATGGGTAAAGTTAGCAACATAGTAGTCTTGCTTAAAGAGAGGTATTTGTTTATTTAATCAGTGCCAATTAGCTCAACACTCAAAGCATTGCCATGTATAATAGGTTGAAAAACTTTAACGTGCAAAGATAAAGGAGTTTCTCATGACAGTAGCATGATACAAATAGAGATGACAACAAACTAATATGGATGAAGGCCATAGGCCGGTACCAACCTGAGCAAAAAAGTTTATTCATGTAGTCCCAGAAGAGATGATAAAGCACTCACTGGAATCACTCAATAGTATATATTTTTGTGGACTTCAAATGTATGGTTGAAATCACTCTTGTTTAGGAGTGCTGAGATTATATCGAAAGATTATCAAGAACTTCCAGCAGAGTTAAAGCACTGGCTGGGATACAGTTCATTGTATTGTCTTGTGTAGTTCCACTAAAATGTATGATTGGCACAACATGATCCCTATTTGCACAAGTAGGAACAAGGTGAAACCTTCATTGGCTTAGTGAGAAAGGATAGAAAGACATTAGCATATTACTCTAACAGTAGCATCAAATTCATCATGGACAATACGCAGAAGTGGAAGGGCTCCCTGGAGGATCGTCTCACATGTAAGGTAGACGTTGCCGGCACCCTTGAATGGCCTTGACTGAGGCCTCGGCTTCAGCAATATCACCTTGGCACTGTTTATTCTTCTTCTTCTTCATGTTCATGCTCTGTTTCTCTTTCTCCTCACCAGTTGGTGAAACCAAGTACATGATAGGCCTTCTATTTCAGAATTGGTTTTGTCAGTGAGGGAGTACAAGTGTACTAGTAAACAATAGCATTATTTTCTCATGGCAGTCGCAAAATAGAGATGAACACATGCATTAAATATCATTCTTACCTAACGGAAGGTTATGGAGCCAATATGGATGATGAGGATTGGAACACAGATCTCCCTTTGTGCAGTTCCACCGAAATGAACCAACTGTTCCATTTTGACATTCAAGTTAAACAACACAAAAGTCACTTCTTTTAAGAAGTGTTTTGTCTGAAGCACCAAAAGGTCACAACAAAGAACCAGGTGAAATGGATATCCCTGTTTGCACAAATAGCTAAAGAGGAAACAGTCAGAGTCTCAAACAATTACAGGAAAAAACATTTGGCTAAACTTGTCATGGCTTATAACAATGGCATGGCTTCATTATACCAGGGGCATTAGATTAATAACAGCTAAATATTTGGTATAAGGGCATGGGACAGTGAGTGCACCAGCAGTCCAGCACCATGTTCCTAAACCGGGGCGTAAAGTGGTGATTCAGAGTTTGTTGCCCCGAGAAACAAACATCCAAGAAACATATCTGGGTTGGTCCCATTTTTGTTCACTCTAGCCACCTACTCCTATGTTTTTTTGGAAATGGATGCGTGCCCCCGGCCTCTGCATCATAATGATGCATGCAGCCATCTTATGTGAGGATAGCAAATCTAGTCCTGGTCATACCACTGTGTACAACGTTTCCCCTATATTTCCCTTTTCAACCAAGAGACCGGTTGGATGACCAGTCTATACTACTGTCACCCCCTATCCTTCCTGTTTGTACCAAGTCCGATGCACATACCAAATTCCCCCACCCTCACTTTATTTCTTGTTTGAACCAAATACAAGATTCGACTCCATCAAGTAGCTTTACCTCTAACAATAGAAGAAAAAAATAGGTGATGTTGGACCATCCGATCGAGAGGGGCTGAGAGGAAGAAAATGACGCACATGCAGCGACATAGCGAGCTGGGGAAGTAGAGCTACGGCGGTTTCGAAGGAAGATATACCTAAAGGTCATCGGGATGTGGGTAGGTGGGCGGCGGAGGCCGGATCCACCCACACTAGGGCAACGACGAAGGGATCAGAGGACCTCCCGCACCGGCACTCGGCCAGAGATAACGGTGCGGCCGACAGTGGTTCTCCTCCCTCGCTATCAGTGACGGCTTAAACTCTGCCCCTCCTCCCCTTCACCGGCGGAGGGGGATACGTCCGGATCTGTAACCAGCGGTGAGGATAGGAAGACTGTGTTTTTTGAAGGGAGAAAGACAGTGTTACCACCGCTATCTTGTTTAGATCTGGAGAGGATGAGAGTGTGTGAATAGAGCAACCCTAGCAAGAAAGCGCGGAGGCTCCGGCCTATATATACGTAGTGGGGTAGTTTTTCCTTTTTCACTCCATCAAAACAATCGTTTAAAATTGTGTATGTGCTAGTTCGCCGTTTTTTGTAGTTGTTGTTTGTTTTTTGAGATAGCTACCCGCTTATTCCAAGTGGTGTTACGGTGTGCCAGGTCGCGCTTTGTATCGTTCAAGTCTGGTACAAGACCCTCCATTAAATGGACAACCACCCCCTTGTAAAAATTGTGAACAAGCCCACGGCTAAAATTATCGGAAACGTTGGCTTCCCCAACATGCATTATTATTTATATTTTCTACTCCCTCCGTTCCGAAATATAAGTCTTTTTAGACATTTCAAATGGACTACAACATATGGATGTATGTAGACATATTTTAAAGTATGGATTCGTTCATTTTGCTCTATATGTAGTCACTTGTTAGAATCTCTAAAAATACTTATATTTGGGAACAGATGGAGTATGTGGGAGTATCCTCAAAACAAAATGTGAGAGTACAATATTTATTGGGCCCCTTTGTAATTGGTTCTAAATTTTGACCAAAGATTTAACTGACAAAATGTTAGTGCATGTTAACAAAAATTATATCGTTTGATTCATATTTGAACAAAGTTTTCAATGATGTAGGGGCTGTTTGGTTTCCAGCCACACTTTGCCACACCTCACCTTAGGCAAATTTGACCAAGTTAGGTGGGTGTTTGGTTCTAGCCACACCTAACACAATAATTTTTTATTAGCAGTGAACCCCACATGTCATAGACACAAAAAGTGTGGCAAGATTCCCTTAGGCAAGCCAAAGTGGGTCTAACAATTTGAGCAACTCAAGTTAGGCAAGTGTGGCAAGTGTGGCAAAAAATAATGTGGCAACATAAGACAAACATAGTCACAATCCAAACATCCCCGTAATTTTTTTGACATGCATGAACATTTGGTTAGTTAAATTTATAGTCAAAATTTGGCAAGGTGCATCATATCAACACATGCAAGTATCAAAAGGAAAGTCACGGCATGCATGCATGCGTTGTACTCCCTCCATTTCCAAATATAAGTCTTTTTAGAGATTGCAACAAGTGGCTACATACGAAGCAAAATGAGTGAATCTACACTCTATAATATGTCTACATACATCCGTATGTTGTAGTCCATTTAAAATGTCTAAAAAGACTTATATTTAGGAACGGAGGGAGTAACTAATGCATCGGTAAACCCAAATTATTGAAATATATCGAGTGCAGTGCTTTGATGTGTCGTGTACAAGACCGAGAAGTTTGATTACTACAACACCCTCTCGCCTTAACTGCACCTGCCTTTGGTTGCATGATAGGTGGGTCACCGACCTGTTGGGCCCACCTGTCATAGACGCAAAGGCAGGAGAAGCAAGTCAATGAAGCTGCGTCCCTCCCTCGCCCATGAGCGTGGTGGCTGGCAGGACTAGGAGAAGCTTTTGTTCGCTACACGCTCTCCCTCCCGCACGAGGTGGACATGCAGCAGTTCAATCAGTGTCAGATGGCCAGAAGCATACTGTAGTACTCCTCCACTCTAGTAGTACTCCATCATTGTTCGACTTCCCGAAGAGGCAAAGAGCCAAGCGCAGCCCGGACGCTCGTGTGGCAGTTTCATGTGTAGACTAGTCTAGGATAGCGTGTACCGTGCCTGTAAGCTTAAAATCGTTGGTGTCGGCTCCATGATTTTTTTTATTAAAATAATCTTCTAGCCCTACCTGTCATCCTGGTGATTCTAGTTTGCACGCTCATCTGGTCAAGACAGGAATATATATTTTAATTTGTGGTGGGGTAAATGTTAGAGGTTGCAGCAAATGGAGTATTGTACACTGCGGGTCTTTCAGCCATGTTTAGAGGCAACCATGTGAGGCCAGTGCTATGATGTATCGCGTCAACTCGTACAACGAGGAGAAGCTTGATTTTACTACTACACACCTTCTCCCCCGCCCATGCGCGCGGTGGCTATCCCTCCCGCACACGGTGGACGGACATGCAGTAGTGGATTCGATACTACTGTAGAAGTAGTAGTAACATCATTGTTCGTCTTCTCGAAGAGGCGAAGATCCAAGCGCAACCTGAACGTGGCAGTTGCGAACGCTCGCGTGGCAGTCTTTTTGTAGGGGTGGGGCGTGGTGCAGAGCCTTGGAGCATGCATGTAGCCAGGCTCTTGCATGAGACAAAATTGCTATTTGAGCCCACTATTGTAGTACTAGTACTTGCTAGTATAGCCCTGTAAACCGAAAAGGAGTACTTGCCTTTCTAGAGATTTCACCGTGTGCAGTACTGGCTCAAATCTCAAATCTCATCAACCAAGGGATTTTGTGATGGGAGGAATGTATCTTGTACTTTACAGAAGTACCCTAATTAAACTCATGTATTAATTACGTAGTTCTCTCGTTTTCCTCTCTGCCTTGGTCGCGGTTCACAATATTGAGCACTCCTATATGACTAGCCGCTCTATCTACATGCAGGACATCAAAGCATTCGGGCCCGCATGCCATCCACCAAATCACAGCGAGGTGCTACAGTCGAGACTCGCCGGTCACCCCGGTGTGGCCGTCATGACCCGTCATATCACAAAACCCACCTTTACCAACAGTGGTAAAGTGGCCTCGAAGTTGGACTGGACGAAGCAACCATCATTTCACCGAACGCCGTTGAAGCCCTTTCTCCCTTTCTTGAAGAAAACCTCACTCCGTGCTACTCACTTCGCCATTTTCTTCAGACCGATGAAGAAAGGTGGGCGAATCAGTGATGCTGCTATATTTTCATTCCAAGGATCTTCTTTTTTCGAAGCACCGACCGATTCTCACAGCCTATTCTTTTCCTGTTTTCATTGCGATTGTGGTTTCCTTTCAATTGCTTTTTGTTTGTCAGTTCATTGATGGATCCTGGAGCACTAGCCAAAGAGTTGCCGGCGGACAACCCACTGGAGACAGCGATCTCCAGGAAGCAAGCACCGACCAACGAGTTGACCATGTTGGTGGGCCAACCCATGGAGACGAAGAACTCCAAGAAACAAGCACTGGCCAAAGAGTTGATGACGTTGGCAGACGTACTCCTCAAAGAAAGTTGGAAGAACAACAAGGGCCCCACCATACCTACCCCAGAAACTCTAATGGCCACCTATGCGAGGCTCAAGGCCGAGTTTGAGGAGATAGTCGCCGTTGAGAGGCAGTATTCCACTGGCAACGTGATGGCCCCCATCGAGGACGAGGAGATGGCCCCCGGAGGGATGGGATCCCCAGGTGAGCTGCATAAGGTAAAAAATAATGGCTTACCATAGTTGTGGTTTTTGATTATTTGCAATGTGCTTGCTAATATGTTAGGGTTGTGCAGGTGCCGGTGGACGTCCTTGATGATTTCGATGTCGTGTCCCGTCCTATGGACAACGCCCCAGAGATCATTTCCGATGTCGCGGTCCGTCCTGTTGACATCGCCTCCGAGATCGATTCCAATGCCACTGTCCATCCTATGGATAGCGCCCCAGAGATTGATTCCGATGTCGCGGTCAGTCCTGTGTACATCGCCCCAGAGATAGATTCCCATGCCATTGTCCGTGTTGTGGTCATTGCCCGAGAGATCGATGATAAGAAATAGTTGGTCGCGCTAATCCTTCAGGGTAGCTTGCATTGCCCTGTGTTTAATTACCAGAGCAATGCGTGTTATCAAACCATCTTAGGGCTAGTGCACTGTCTTGTGTGGGCGGTACTTGCTACTTTTGTTTGATAGTGAATCATGCGAACCCTTTCCGAGTTATGGAAACAGATGTATCCTCACCATCTTTTGATGTAATATATCACATGCTTAGATGTAAGTTCGAACTGTTTATTGTATCAGCAGGGCTTGTTTGATGATTCTTGGTTTTAGTAGGCTAGCTACTATGCCAACTATAGTACTTGTAAAACACTCACCAATGAGAAACGTTGGGGCTGATGAGCTCGTGGTACGCTTATACTTATCCGTCGTCGATCGGCCAATAGCCCAAGATCCTGTAGGCTTAGCGATCGATCAGACAAAAGTCGACACGGATACATTCAGGCCTCATTTGGTTCATAGGGTAGGAAAATCGTAGCAAAAGTACAGAGACATACAACACAAAATCATAGTAGTATGGAGACGTACTCCCTCCATTCCAAAATAGATGACTCAACTTTGTACTACTAACTTTGAAACGGAGGGAGTTCAAATCCTAGGCGGGCTAGTTTGGCTTAGTGGGTTTCAGTGATATGACGTGGTATAGTGCCGTCCAGTCTTCACGTGTGGTAGCAATATTGCGGGTACAATAAGTTTTCTTCAAGAAGCGGAATTCAACAAAGTCATGATGGTTCCTTCGTCCGACATGTCGGCGAATGGAAAGTATTCTTTTCCGATATAGAGGACGAGCAATGAGTATTCATTGTTAATTTTTGATGAAAGCTATTGTCTTCACTGTTACGACGGAGGAGTGTGAAACACGGCAGCCCAGTAAACTTGGCATGTGCACCACTCCCTCCTTCCTCATGTAATACTACCATAGTGTTGACTATAAGGTTGGCTATAAAGGTTACAACTTTTTCTCACTTTCTCTCTATCTATTTCCTCTCAAATGTTTTTACCTTTCTTTTTTAGACACAATTGTTTTTTATGCCTCTTTTTTAGAATTAGTTTTTTTATACCTAGGAGCACATGTAGAGAATGGCTCTTGCAGAGCCCACTGCTTGACTTTGTCAATGCCTCTTTCTCCTCCACATAAGCGGGCTTATAGGCCAGTATTTTACTGGTACTACTTGCTATGAATGCGGACAGCTGGTGTCTGAGGGGGGAGGGCTTGGAAGCGGTCCGGACTCCCGCATGGCCCACCTCACATTATCACCATATATTTCTTGGAGTCCGTGCGCGGCGGGAGGGCGATCTCTTCTCCCTCCCCCATCTCTCTCTTCTCGGCCGACGCCCACCGAGCGATTAGATTTCGGCTGTCGACGGTTTATTCAATTGCAGTCCCACATGTCAGTGAAATTGCAAGACAACGCGTGTCCCTTCTGGTGAGCGGCGTGCGAGCCGGACTGTCCGGTGTGCGATGCGTACGAGTCGTAAGTGTGCCGCCTTTTCTTTTGAACTTGCAAAGCGGAACATTTTCCGTGCGTTAGGCGGGCTAGTTTGAGTGATATGACGTGCTACAGTGCCGTCTACTTGCTCCATTTTTATGTAAGCAAGAGTTTACACTCTTACGTGGGAGGAGTGTGAAACACGGCGGATCTGATTTTGGTCGAGGGATAACTGTTCCATGCCAAATAATGGAGCACTGTTAATCGCCAGCGCTGGCCCACAAATTTACACCAGCATCTGTCCGAGGACATGATGGATGCCATCCAATGTTGCCAGCATACCTTTCGACAACTATATGAACTAACCAGACTAAATTCGTGCAAACAAAGCAAATTTCAAATTAACCGGATGAAATTCATTACATTTCGAAAACTTTTCCTACAAACTGGACAAAATTCATTACATATTTTGCACAAACCATACTAAAACCTACTCTTAAACCTAATCTAAACGATCGCCAGCGCCTGACCACCATGTCCGGCCATGAACCCGAGAAAGCCGGCCATTTCCTTTGCCTCCTCCTCATCCGCCTCGATAACCTCCTCCTCCAGAGCACAAGGTTCTGAAGATTTCTGCCTCCACGTCGCCGTCAAGCGGCTAGTCGGCCGTCGATGTTTATCCCACCAAGCCTGGAGTCGACTGAGTGGAGGAGCGGTGGCCTTCCCGGGACCAGAGCGGCGGCGACCTACCGTGTAGTACTCTTCCTCGCTGCCGGCTACGCCCGCGCACCAGCGCCGGCTTCGTGGTAGTGGCGGTGGAGGGCGGCCGGGGGCCGGCAATCTCCTTCGTCTGCTCCTGCGATAGTACGTCCAAGAGAGCTTTGGAGCGCGCCCGGAGCGGAGCCGCCAATGTCCTTCGTCTGCTCCTGCAACAGTACATCCAAGAGAGCTTTGGAGGGCCAGGAGGCCATGGTTGGAGTGGTGCCGACAGAAGGAAGGGACCGGAGGAGAATGAGTGTGGGTCTTTGGCTATGGCTGGGAGCTGGGGCTCAAGTTAATATAGCGGGTGAATGGCAATGAGCCGCGACAGACGGATGGACGGCTGGCGCCGGAGTAGGTTCATCGGGCGTGAATGCGGACGCTGCTTCAGTGAGTTAACTGCAGGTGCGTTGGGTCACTAACATGTGGGCCCAACGGGTATCTGGCCCGCATGTCAGTGACACACCAACTACACCTGCAGTAAAGTTTGGTGAATGCGACATTGATGTTCTGGAGAGATATTGACCATTTCAGGCGGGAAGCACGCGCTAGCGATGGAAGGGGTTTCGGTAGGCCAGGGCGGTCAGACGCTGGTGTGGTGGTAAAATGTGAACTCATGGATGACGAGCCTTTGAAGTGTATGGGGCACGTATTGACAACCAGGCATCCATGCAACCAGTCTTGTCGCCAGCTAGCCTTCGACGACCACCATTAGACACCACACAACCATGCATAACTTACGAATAATGGATGAATCGATCAGACACACACTCGTGTGCAGTGGCACTATGATCGGTCGCTCACGATAGTACATACTCCATACCATAGTACCCTCTCTAGCTAGGTTGTTTTATATATTGTCGTTGTGATGGACGATATACATGAGCAAGGCGCTGAGTCTGAAGTATGATTGTTGGTGTTGAGCCAAGAGAATACATGCTCGGCGTTCGCGGAAGCCTCCATCAAACGTCTAAACAGTAATGTCAGGCACCGCCGGGGCGCACAGGTGACGGGCTCGCCGTTTGCGTTGCGCCATGAGCAGGACTTTGACTGAGAGGGCGACGTGCATGCATTAGCATGGTTTGACAGCGTGAGCATGAGTTTCTGCACACGTACATGCTACTTGCCTCTATGGACGGTGTGCGCTAATGTGTGCATCACGTATAATATAATGATCAAAGTGAGCTATCAACACAAGTTCGATGACCGCCAATGCATTTTACTCGGTAATAAATGACCAGGATTGAATGGGAATCCAAATTTCCTTTGTCTTCTGTCCTTGAGCTCTTGACAAACCAATGCACTATACGGATGTCCGGCCACTCCACCCCAGAGCTCTCACCAAGCGTCGTTAATGCCACCGCGCCGCACACTAACCGGTAAGGAAGCGATGGAATCCCGCCGCACCGAGTTCCTCGCCGCCCACGACCGCACACAAAATGGTAGGTAAGATATTGTATCCCGTCATGCTGAGTTCATCGCCGCTCGCGACCTCACACCAACGTGGGCGGAATTTGAAGCTGCCAAGGCCGAATGGGCGGTAGAGCAAGAGGCAGCCAAAGCCGCTGTAAGGGCATATTTATCCCGTAAATTTTTTGGTGATTGATGAGGATACTTTTGCGGACTAATGGTATGCTTTGAGTTCCTCAGATGGTTCATCTCTAGGCTCAAGACGATTCGGTGCCCCTCGGAGACTATTGAAGACGGCGTCGTCCTACGTTTCTTTTTGGTGGTTTTGAGTCGTAGGAGAGCCGTACTATTAAGAGGGGGTCCGCCTCGGAAAGGTTAGGGCGGAATCAACACGTACACTGGTCCCTCCTTTCCCTGCACTTTGGAGCTTCCCTTCGTTATCTTGGTTGTGCAGAAATCGGACAACTACTACCGTACTTGCGGTAGTACCGCAGGTACACGTGGTAGTACCGTTGGGTGCCACGGTAGTACCGCTCCCATGGAGCGGTAGTACCGCGGTTCCCAGGCCTAGTGCCGCTCCGGTGCGGTAGTAGGGGCGGATGTAATTTTTACATCCGTGCCCCACGGTAGTACCGCTCGTCCAGTAGCGGTAGTACCATGGAGCCCACGGTAGTACTGCTCCCTATGAGCCGTAGTACCGCGGGCCCTCCTACCGATACCGTAGTTTCACGGTAGTAGGCTCGCTTCTGGTAGTACCGCTCCTCCGGAGCGGTAGTACCGCGTCAGATTTTTGCATTATCGCAGTTTCAGCGGAAGTTGGCACGGATGTAATTTATTTCATCCGCGCCCTTCCCAGGTCGTGACTCTCCTGCCTTGCGGTAGTACCGCAAGGGGGAGCGGTAGTACCGCGTAAGCGGTAGTACTGCCCCTTAGTTAGGCTAGTTCCAGCCTGTGCTACTGTCGCGGTAGTGCCGTGGTCCTCCACGGTAGTACCACGCAGCCTCGCGGTAGTACCGCGCCCCTGGAGCGGTAGTACCGCGCGTCGCGGGCTGAATAAGTGGATAACGGTTGGATTTTTCCCACGACTATATAAGGGGCGTCTTCAACCTCTAGTTGACCACCTCTTCTCTCCCCAAGCTCCATTGTTGCTCCAAGCTCCATTTTGGCCCGATCTCTCTCCCTAGCCAATCAAACCTGTTGATTTGCTCGGGATTGGGTGACAAGGGCCCGATCTACACTTCCACCACAAGATATTTGATTCCCCCACTTATCCCTTGCGGATCTTGTTACTCTTGGGTGTTTGAGCATCCTAGACGGTTGAGGTCACTGTGAAGCCATATTCCATTGTGGTGAAGCTTCGTGGTGTTGTTGGGAGCCTCCAATTAAGTTGTGGAGATTGCCCCAACCTTGGTTGTAAAGGTTCGGTCGCCGCCTTCAAGGGCACCAATAGTGGAATCACGACTCTTGCATTGTGCGAGGGCGTGAGGAGATTACGGTGGCCCTAGTGGCTTCTTGGGGAGCATTGTCCCTCCACACCGCTCTAACGGAGACGTACTTCCCCTCAAAGGGAAGGAACTTCGGTAACACATCCTCGTCTCCACCGGCTCCACTCTTGGTTATCTTATCCCTTTACTTGTGCAAGCTTATTTGTGTTCCTATCCTTGCTTGCCTTTGTGCTCGTGTTGTTTGCATCATATAGGTTGTCCACCTAGTTGCACATCTAGACAACCTTTATTATTGCAAAGTTTAAATTGGTAAAGAAAAGCTTAAAAATTGTTAGTTACCTATTCACC
Organism: Aegilops longissima; assembly: GCA_021605205.1. Taxonomy (NCBI): domain Eukaryota; kingdom Viridiplantae; phylum Streptophyta; class Magnoliopsida; order Poales; family Poaceae; genus Aegilops; species Aegilops longissima. The sequence goes on from CM038677.1 coordinate 153,130,852, forward strand.
CCCCCCCTCTAGTCAACTATATCGATCTTTTCAATTGGTATCAGAGCCTCGTCTCTTCTTAAGGACTTTACCGTCCGAAGAGTATGGTTGACGTCGTAGATGATGTGGGGGAGCACTCCGGTGCGAATCCGATATCATCTACGGGAGATGGGGGTACCTCGATCTCTCGTGAGGAATTCAATGTGGCGTTGGACACATTGAAAAACTCCATCATGAGCGAGGTCAAAGACATGTTTAAGGAATTCCTAGAAGGGCTTAAACTTTCCACCACACCCGTGAAAGTGGGTGATCCCGCCAACACTGGAGCGGATGCTAACTCCGATAAGGGGGAAGCTACTAGTGAGAAAGCCCCCTCGTCTAGTGGTAAGAATGGCACCGGCATCTTTGCTCATGTGCAACCCCCCGTTTATGGTGGACCGATTCCTTCCACTCATTTGAATCATGCCGGTCCACCACCTAAGATTGATAAAAAGGAGGATTTTGATTCTTGGGTTTATCGTTTTAAGCGTCATTTAAATCATGCGAACACTAACCTTTGGAGAATCATTGAAGAAGGTTTCTACCCGCATGATCCGAGCAACTTTTCTCCAAGAGAAGTCGTGGATCATCAATTCAATGAGAATGCTCTCTTCATCATCCAAGAAGCAATCCTTCCCGAAGACCTTCCTCATCTCCGGCCTTACTCCCGTGCCAAAGATGCTTGGCTCAAGGTGGTTTCCCTTTATCGAGGAAGCGCAAGCATTCAACGTTCCAATTATGAAGTGGTCCAAGATGAAGCCGATGAGTTTGCAATGAAGGAAGAAGAAGAACCTCGTGAGCTCTATCGGAGAGTAACCAAGCTTGTTGTCTCCCTCCGGGATCATGGAAGTAAGGACACCGATGACAACTGGATCAAGCGCAAATTTCTCAAGGAAATGATGCCCTACCACAAAGCCATGTCCTCCGTCATCCGTCAACGACCGGACTTCCACACCTTGTCCTCAAGTGATGTGTTGGATGAGTTTGTGGCTATGAGCATATTGGACAAGACCGCCGACAATGCGGTGCTTCTCTCCCAAAGAGCAAAGAAGCCCAACCTCGCTTTGAAGGCCAAGATTTGTGTCGAAGAAGATGGAGAGGAGGAAGAAGAAGAGAGCAACCTCGAAGATACTAAGTATGATTATCATGAACACATGGCCCTTGCTTCAAGACAATTTGGAGCAAGAAGAACTCAAGGCCCAGCTTCAACAAGAGCAACTCAAGTGGCACTAAGGGAAAGCAACGAGTGAGGACTTGTTTCAATTGTGGCAATGTGAGTCACTTTGTTGCGGAGTGTCCATATGAGAAGAGGGAAGACAATGGTGGCAAGCTCATCCGTAAGGACAAGGCCAAGTCTTTCCCCAACAAGAGCAACTTCCCAAAGAAGACGAAGACTCCTCACAAAGCCTTAGTGGTTCAAGAAGAGTACAATGAGGATGATGATGATGATGATGAGGATGGTGAATCGGTTGCCATGGCCTCCGTGGCCGTTGCAATGACTCCTCGGGTGTCTCTCTTCGGTTCACCCAATGAAAGCATCACCGCCAAGTGCCTCATGGCTAAAGCCACCAACAAGGTAAACCCCAACATCAAAACTACCATCATCAATCATTCTTGTTTGACGGATTGCATTGATGAACATGAGGGGACTAATGTGGATAAAAATGAATTTGAGATCTTTATGAGTAAACTCAAGGGAAAATCCAAGAAGCACTTCGTTGCTCTCTTGGAACAACTTGGTGAAGCCAATGTCATGATCGAGACTCATGAAGGAACCATCTCTAAGATGGAAGGGCATAGTCGTGACTATGCCGATGAGATTTCGGATCTTTCCAATGCTCTTGAGGAAGAGCCTGGTCTTCGTTTGGCTCTTGAGGAGTCATATAACGATGATCATGCTAAATTAAAGAAAGACCTTGATCATGCTCTTGTTGTGTCTCGTGTGCTTAGCTCCGAGAAGGCAAAGCTTGGAGTTGATCTTGCTAGACTCAACGAGGACTTTGACATTCTCGACAAGGCTCACAAAGTCTTGAAGGGTGCTCATGCTAGTCTCAAAGAGTCTCATGATCAACTCCAAGTGAAGCTAACCAAGGAGAAAGCCACCTTTCCTCATATGATATTAATTGATAATGCAAATGCTACTAACCCTTGCTGTGAGCACGTGCATCTTGTTGAGGAGAATGCTAAGTTGAAGGAGCAACTTGAAAAGGGCCTTGTCACATGCATTCAAGGTGAGAAGAACCTTAACAACCTTTTGAGTAATCAAAAGGAAGTTGTGGCCAAGGAGGGGATTGGGTTCGCGCCCAAGCCCAAGAGCAAGAAGAAGAATGACAAGACCAAGCAACCTCCCCCTCTCAAGCAAACTTTTGTGAGGGAGGGAGAGGGTGCTTCCAAGAAGAAGAAGAACCGTGCAAAGGGTGGCAATGTCAAGAAGGACAACGTCATCCCCATGAACATAGCCGGCGACTTTAACCCCTCTTATGTGTTGTGCCATGCTAGTGATGGGCATGTTTATGCTAAATTTGTTGGTTCTTCTTATGAGTGCATTGAATGGTCTATTTGGGTTCCTAAGACCCTCGTTACTAACATCAAAGGACCCATTACCAAATGGGTACCTAAAACCAAGCATTGATCTCTTGTAGGGGTTTGCTTCCGGTGGGGGATCATGGTTGCTCGATAGTGGAGCAACAAATCATATGACCGGGAGCAAGGACATGGTGGTGGACGTGCAAGAGATTCCATCTATGCCCATAGATGTCGAGTGGGGTGATGCATCACATTCTAAGGTATTGGGTCTCGACAAGGTTGTCATTTCTTACGATCGAGAAAGTCATGCTTGTTGAGTCCCTTGCATACAATTTGCTTTCCGTTCGTCAACTTGCAGTCATGGGTTTTGCTACTTTCTTTGACATTGATACCGTGGCCCTCTTCTGGAGCAAGACTCTTAAAGTAGCCTTTGTTGGGCATGTCGAAAACGGTCTCTATGTGATTAACTTTTCGGAGCGACCCACTAAGACCGCGACATGCCTAATGGCTAAAGTTGACGTGGGATGGCTTTGGCATCGCCGTTTAGCCCATGTCAATATGAGATCTTTGCAAAGTCTTCTCAAGGGGGACCATGTCTGTGGACTAACAAATGTTAGCTTTGCCAAATACCGTGCTTGCAGTGCTTGTATTGAAGGAAAGCTTCATGAGAAGGCTCACCCTCCCACGACCATCATATACTCAAAGAGACCCTTGGAGCTCCTTCACATGGATCTCTTTGGGCCACCATCATTTGATAGTCTTGGAGGTAGAAATTATTGCTTGGTGATTGTGGATGACTTTTCGAGATACACTTGGGTATATTTCTTCAAGAGGAAGAGTGAGACCCAACAAACCGTCATCGACTTTGCTAATGAAGCTCAACGTCAACATAATGCAAAGATCTTGACTATAAGAACTGACAACGGCACCGAGTTCAAGAACTACACCTTGGATGAGTTTCTTAGTGATGAGGTAATCATGCATCAATATTCTGCACCATATACCCCTGAACAAAATGGTGTTGCAGAGAGAAAGAACCGGACGTTGATGGATGCGGCAAGGACCATGATGGCGGAGTTCAAGTCTCCATAGAACTTTTGGGCCGAAGCCATCAACACCGCTTGTCATGCATCCAATCGGCTCTATCTCCGCAAAGGCTTGAACAAGACTCCTTATGAGATACTCACCGGCAACAAGCCCAACCTCAAGTACTTCCGGGTGTTTGGGTGTAAGTGTTTTATTCTCAAGAAAGGTGTCCGTTTGTCTAAATTTGAAGCTAGAGCTCATGAGGGCATATTTGTTGGTTATGCTACAAACTCTCATGCTTAGCGTGTCCTCAATAAATCCACGGGACTTATTGAGGAGACGTGTAACGTGGAGTTTGATGAGAATAACGGCTCCCAAGTGGAGCAAAGTGGCACTTGTGACGTAGGTGATGAAATTCCTCCCCAAGCCATAAGAAGAATGGGAGTTGGCTTTATCCTACCCATTGAGGAACCCCTTGTGGCCGAAGGAGAAGGACAATGCTCCACTCAAGTGGAGCCATCACCAACCCAAGGCCCACACGCTTCCGAAGAACAAAGTGAAGGCCCTCAACCTCATGAACGAGACCAAGGGCAAGATCGTGCTCAAGACGATGATATCACCTCAAATGATGCCCAAGGTCAAGTTCTCTCCCCCGAGCATGCTCAAGATGAAGATCATGCTCAAGACGGAGCTCAAGATGATCAAGTGACCCCTCCTCATCTCACCTCTGAGGAGGAATTAAAGCGTCGTGCCACCAAGATTGCTTCCAAACTCACCACCAAAGGCCATCTCATGGAGAATGTGGTTGGAAGCCTAAGAAAAGGGGTAAGCACTCGTAGACAATTGGCAAACTATTGTGAACATCACGCGTTTGTCTCTTGTGTTGATCCTCAAAAGGTCTATGAGGCGCTCGAACACTCGGATTGGCTCAATGCCATGCATGAAGAACTCAACAACTTCGAGTACAATAAGGTGTGGAGATTGGTGCCAAGGCCATCGGAGAACCACAACGTCATTGGAACCAAGTGGATTTTCAAGAACAAGCAAGATGCTCATGGGAACATCATTCGCAACAAGGCAAGATTGGTAGCACAAGGCTACTCCCAAGTCGAGGGTATCGACTATGGTGAAACCTTTGCTCCCGTTGCTCGTCTTGAATCCATTCGTTTGTTGATTGCTTATGCTTCCCATCACAACTTTAAGTTGCAACAAATGGATGTGAAAAGTGCTTTTCTTAATGGTCCCATTAATGAGTTGGTCTATGTCAAGCAACCCCCCGGGTTCGAGGACCCCTACTTCCCGGATCACGTGTATCAACTCGATAAGGCACTCTATGGCCTTAAACAAGCCCCACGTGCGTGGTATGACCACCTTACCGAGTTGTTACAAGATCGTGGTTTTGAAGTGGGGCAAATCGATCCCACTCTTTTTACTAAGAAGGTCAATGGGGAGTTGTTTGTATGCCAACTATATGTTGATGATATTATCTTTGGTTCTCCTAACAAAGCTTTCAATGAGGAATTTGCCGCTCTCATGACCTCGAAGTTCAAGATGTCTTCGATGGGGGAGTTGAAGTTCTTCCTTGGTTTCGATATCAAACAAAGAAGAGAAGGAACCTTCATCAACCAAGCCAAATACACTCAAGACATGCTCAAAAGATTCAAGCTAAGTGATGTCAAGACGGCTACTACACCAATGCCCACTAAGTGCCAACTTGACATTGATCCCAATGGTAAAGCGGTGGATCAAAAGGTATATCGCTCCATGATTGGATCCTTGCTTTACCTTTGTGCATCTAGACCGGATATCATGTTGAGTGTTGGAATGTGTGCACGGTTTCAAGACGCACCGAAGGAAAGTCACTATGTGGCGGTCAAGCGAATCTTTCGATATTTGGCTCATACCCCAAACTTTGGCTTATGGTACCCAAGAGGAGCAAACTTCAAGCTTGAAGGATTTATTCGATTCCGGCGGGAGACAAAGTGGATAGGAAGTCCACTTCGAGAGGGTGCCAATTTCTTGGTTGCTCCTTGGTAAGTTGGTCTTCCAAGAAGCAAAGCTGTGTGTCTCTCTCGTCCACTGAAGCGGAATATGTGGTGGCCGGTAGTTGTTGTGCTCAACTCCTATGGATGAGGCAAACTTTAAAGGAGTACAGTGTCATTTGTGACAAAGTGCCTCTTTGGTGTGATAATGAAAGTGCCATCAAGATTTCTCTCAACCCGGTGCAACACTTCAAGACGAAGCACATCGAGATTCGATATCATTTCATCCGGGATCACATTAGGCGAGGGGAGAACGAGCTCAAGTATGTCAACACTCAGGATAACCTTGCAGATATATTCACGAAGCCCTTGGATGAAGCAAGATTTCGCAAGTTAAGGCATGAGCTAAATATCATTGATTTGAGCAATGTGACTTGAGCCCGTGCACTCCCCACCACACTCAACTTGTTGTCTAGTTTAGGTGTAGGCATGGACATAGGGGGAGTGTTGTTCTCTCAATGAACTCTCCCTCCCCCCATTATGCATAAATCGATCACCTCTTTCACATTAGCCATTTTTTATGGTACTTGTGTCCCAAAGACGAGTTTTGGTCATGGGCCCAAGGATAATTCTTCGCGGTGCCATACCATCCCACTCAAACATGGGTGGCTTCAAACACCGCCCTCTCTCCTTGAGAGTCCTTGTCGTTTGGTGGGTTCTTGTTCTCTTTTGCCTCTGGTTTATGCTAGAGTTTGTGGTGTCTTGTGTGTGAAAAGTTTCCTTTCAAAGGCCCTCTTTTCGTTTTTGAAACCTGCGGTGACTTGAGATTCACGGTACTACCGCGGCCAGCTGCGGTACTATCGCAGCCTGCCACGGTACTACCGCTTGCGGGAGCACGGTACTACCGCAACCTCACGGCAGTAATTTTTTACTGCTGCCCGGTTGAGCGGTACTACCGCCTCGGTGCGGAACTTCCGCCCGGCGGTACTACCGATGATCTGCGGTACTACCGCTGACGGTTCGAGCGTGGGGATAAGGACGGCAGGGGAGTTCTAACTCCCCATACCCATTCGCTGTCTTCTCCCACGCCGCCTCCTTCTCTCCCTTGCTCAAGAACGGAGCCGGCGTCTCTCGCCGGATCTCCTCCACCGGCTGCCCTCCCGTGATTCCGACCGGTGGGATCGTTCCCCACCACGTGCTCTTGCTATGGACCCAGGTTTTTCCCCAATTCCCTCTCCTTGTTGATGGTGTTTGGTGTTTCTAGGATTTGGGGGAGGCTTGTGAGTTCTTGAGATTGATAGGCCTAATCTCTGCAAGACTAGGATGATGGAGTGTGGTATTGCATCGGATTTATATGTGTATTGTTGTCATGCGCTAGATCTGATCACTGTAGCACTGCCGTTGTTTCGCGGTTCTTTTCAGATTCAAACCGATTGTTGGATCCGCTACGACGCGGTACTACCGCCCATATGGCGCGGCACTACCGCTTGCACGGTACTACCGCCCTCACGGTGCGGTACTATCATGCTCAGGCGGCACTAAAGCTCTACTTCGCTCCAACCACGATACTACCGTGACCTCGCACGCGGTACTACAGCGTTGGAGCAGTACTATCTGCTTTAGTGCATGAGCAAAGTGGCAGCCCTAGCGTGACTCTCACCTATCGCATGCCAACGTTCTCATATGTCTCCTATGTGTTTCTTGTGCTTTATCGTGGCCTTTGCATTGATCTTCTTGGCGTCTTTGGTGCTTTGCGTGTGTGTCTCAGGTGGTGGCTCTCGCCGGTCCAATCGCAGCCGTGACACTGGCTCCAAGCGTCTGCGCAATCCCGGTGAAGCACCAGAGGGCTCCTCCTCTGCCCCCAAGCGTCATGTCAAGACAACTGCCAACAAGTTCAAGGAGCCCGCCAAGGGCATGGATGAGATGCCCCAATCTAACTACATCCGTCTCAGGCAAATGGATCCGTACGTGACCCCTCGTTCCTCTGTCAGGGGTTGTGAGCTGTTCTGGAACAAGCATCAAACCAACGTCTATCTGGATGTCATCAAGAACAAGCAGAATACCTATGTGGATGTAAAGTGGATTGACATGCATCACTTGAGGAAGGAGAAGTTTCGTGCCTACTTTGGAGAGGCTCTGGACTTGGTGGAGCAGTTTGGCATTGAGCATGTGATCTCCTTTCATCTTGACTATGATCCTGAGCTCATTGGTCAGTTCTTTGCTTCTGTCTACTTTCACCCCAATGAGGAGAGGAGGATGACCTGGATGACAAATGGCCGTAAGATGACTGCTACCTAGAAAGAGTTCATGGATTTGCTCCAAGTTCCTGATGACGGGCTTGACTCTCCCGTGGGTGTTCGTCCCCATGCCAACCCTGAATCTGCCAACAAGGACAGGCTTGCACCGTACTATGTTGAGAAGACGCTTCCAAGTGGCAAGATAGGGTTGGTGCTCAACTCTTTCCTGGATATCATGTACCGCATCTTCCGCAACTCCTTGTTCCCTCGCATCAGTGACAAGGACAAGGTCCATGCCTATATGGTGGATATGATGCTCATCTGCGAGGAGGCTCGTCTGTCTCAGACTCGGCCACTTGATGTCTCACACATCATGTGGTGTGAGCTTCGGTTTGCGGTGTTCAACCGGAAGGTGCCCATCTACGGGCCCTATCTGTTTCTGCTGATCTCGAGGACCTGGGAGAAGATGTTCCCTAGTGAGGACTTCCTTGCCCCTGACTGGATTCGCCATGATCCCATCTGTCTGCGTGTCAAACCCAACTGGGCCAACACTACTACTCGTGCCGAGGCGTCTGCTACTAGGGCTGCTGTTGGAGAGGAGGATGCTGGCGCCGAGAATGTTGATGAGGGCCATGCTGCTAGGCCTTCCCAGAGCTCCTCTATGCCTTCATGGGCCACGGTGAAGGACAAGATGAAGACTCTTTTCGCATGCAAGCCAGCAGGCGACAGACTCACGTGGCATCCAAGGAGAGTCGTCGTCGGGACAGGAAGATCTTGAAGCTCTATGGTGAGGATGTGTCTGGCGGGTCTGAGGAGCACATCACTCCAGAGTCCGAGTGGATGGCAAAGCAAGGCTACAAGTGGACTGATTCTGAGGAGGACATCGAGGAGTCCATCCCTGCTGCTGAGGAGTCTGACGGAGAGGGTTGGGATGAGTTCCCTTCTGCTTGAGCCACCGCTTGTGTGTAGGTGTCCTCTCTGCCTTTTTGGCGTCTCGATGCCAAAGGGGGAGAGAGCGTAGGGATTTGCGCGTCTTGTGTCGTGTTCGTCTTTGGTGTGTTTATTGCGTTTTTGGTTGAACCTCGTTTGAACCTTGTTTTATTTGCTTTCCCTTCATATGGTGTAAGACATATGCACTCTATCTATCTTAGCAAGCTTATGTTATATCGTGCTATATGTTCCTTAGATGTTATTCTTCGGACCTTTGTCTCTAAAATATAGGGGGAGTGGTGATCCTAGTACGTGTGCTATGCAGTCCAAAGCATTCATCCAGAGTGCACACATCTAGGGGGAGCCCGTCTATATTTTGGAGAGGAGGGGTTTGCCCTTGCTCTATATTATTGTATCTTTGTGCAAATCTCATATTGTCATCAATCCACCAAAAAGGGGGAGATTGTAAGGGCATATTTATCCCGTAAATGTTTTAGTGATTGATGACGATACTTTTGCGGACTAATCGTATGCTTTGAGTTCCTCAGATGGTTCATCTCTAGGCTCGAGACGATTCGGTGCCCCTCGGAGACTATTGAAGACGGCGTCGTCCTACGTTTCTATTTGGTGGATTTGAGTCGTAGGAGAGCCATACTATTAAGAGGGGGTCCGCCTCGGAAAGGTTAGGGCGGAATCAACACGTACATTGGTCCCTCCTTTCCCTGCACTTTGGAGCTTCCCTTCGTTATCTTGGTTGTGCGGAAATCGGACAACTACTACTGTACTTGCGGTAGTACCGCAGGTACACGCGGTAGTACCGCGGGGTGCCACGGTAGTACCGCTCCCCTGGAGCGGTAGTACCGCGGTTCCCAGGCCTAGTGCCGCTCCGGTGCGGTAGTAGGGGCGGATGTAATTTTTTACATCCGCGCCCACCACGGTAGTACCGCTCGTCCAGCGCGGTAGTACCGCGGAGCCCACGGTAGTACTGCTCCCTATGAGCCGTAGTACCGTGGCCCTCCTACCGAGTACCGTAGTTTCACGGTAGTAGGCTCGCGCTACGGTAGTACCGCTCCTCCGGAGCGGTAGTACCGCGTCGGATTTTTGCACTACCGCAGTTTCAGCGGAAGTTGGCACGGATGTAATTTATTTCATCCGCGCCCTTCCCAGGCCGTGACTCTCCTGCCTTGCGGTAGTACCGCAAGGGGGAGCGGTAGTACCGTGTAAGCGGTAGTACTGCCCCTTAGTCAGGCTTGTTCCGGCCTGTGCTACTGCCGCGGTAGTACCGTGGTCCGCCACGGTAGTACCGCGCAGCCTCGCGGTAGTACCGCGCCCCTGGAGCGGTAGTACCGCGCGTCGCGGGATGAATAAGTGGATAACGGTTGGATTTTTCCCACGACTATATAAGGGGCGTCTTCAACCTCTAGTTGACCACCTCTTCTCTCCCCAAGCTCCATTGTTGCTCCAAGCTCCATTTTGGCCCGATCTCTCTCCCTAGCCAATCAAACCTGTTGATTTGCTCGGGATTGGGTGACAAGGGCCCGATCTACACTTCCACCACAAGATATTTGATTCCCCCACTTATCCCTTGCGGATCTTGTTACTCTTGGGTGTTTGAGCATCCTAGACGGTTGAGGTCACTGTGAAGCCATATTCCATTGTGGTGAAGCTTCGTGGTGTTGTTGGGAGCCTCCAATTAAGTTGTGGAGATTGCCCCAACCTTGGTTGTAAAGGTTCGGTCGCCGCCTTCAAGGGCACCAATAGTGGAATCACGGCTCTTGCATTGTGCGAGGGCGTGAGGAGATTACGGTGGCCCTAGTGGCTTCTTGGGGAGCATTGTGCCTCCACACCGCTCTAACGGAGACGTACTTCCCCTCAAAGGGAAGGAACTTCAGTAACACATCCTCGTCTCCACCGGCTCCACTCTTGGTTATCTTATCCCTTTACTTGTGCAAGATTATTTGTGTTCCTATCCTTGCTTGCCTTTGTGCTCGTGTTGTTTGCATCATATAGGTTGTCCACCTAGTTGCACATCTAGACAACCTTTATTATTGCAAAGTTTAAATTGGTAAAGAAAAGCTTAAAAATTGTTAGTTGCCTATTCACCCCCCCCCCCTCTAGTCAACTATATCGATCCTTTCAGCCGCACAGAGGGAGCGGAGAAGTCAGAAAGCACTTAAGAAAAGAGAGGCCCGTCGCCACAAGAAAGAAGAGGACGCACACACTATTGCGCAGAGGTCGGCGGAGATCCAAGCACGACGGAGTGTCGCCGACAAAGCCGGGAAGGAGAACGACGGCGTCTGGCCAGCATGTGAGAAGTAGTAGTACTTGTAGTAGTTAGTGTGAGTGTGTGTGTCTGAGTACGAGCATGTACTAGTACTACTATTTACTACTGTTGTTTTTAGAGCAAATTACCAGTACATTAGCCTAGACTCAATGGAAAATTCCTATCCTATGCATCAAATGGCATCTCTTTCTCTATAGGAATTGAGTGCATGTCATCTCACTTCCTATGATTTTCATGTTCCTATAAAATTCCTATCATATGAACGAAAGGAGGCCTCTTCTGGAGTAACTACTGTAGCTAGCAGTACTGTTGGTACAGTAGTTTTCTTCAAGAAGCGGAATTCAACGAAGTCATGATGGTTCCTTCGTCCGAGCAACTTCACAGTGGGAAAGGTTTGGCCTGTGATTTGATGGCCCATTAGTCATTATTACTGTGGCGCGACGACCGGGGTGACTCTCCCATGGAGTTCTGTGTGCATGGCAAGTGGACCAGGATGGTCGACGTCCCACATGTCGGTGAACAGAAGTATTCTTTACGATATCGAGGAGCAAGGAAACCGCGTGGTATAGTATCACTGCTGATTTTTTTCCGGATGAATGCTAGTGTTTCAACTCTTACGACGAAGGAGTGCCAAACACGGCACGTGCTGGATGCCCCACACGTCAGCGAAAGGAGTGGGACATGAACAGCGTGGTAGATTGTCTCCACTTATTCCACTTCTGGGTCGGAGACCACAGGTAGTAGTACTAGTGGTATGAACGATACAAAGTGCGACCCGGAGAGAAAGACACGTCTAGTTGGAAGGTCTCGGGGCATACACATAAACAAATATAAAACCTAATATGTGCCTCCAATTAATATAGTAGTAGAGTACTTAGGCATGTACTCCATAACATCACTGTGCATTGCACGTACAACATTTAGTGGTACGTAGTAGACAAATGCCTATATGCCACGCATGTTCATACTATTTGTGCCTTTCTACTTCACTTACTGCGCTACATTACTCAGGTTCGTACATCCACTCCTGGGTACATGTCTGTCTCGTAGTACCTGTCCCACATGTTCTTTATAGATGGAACGATCCATATCGTCGCAGTTAGTGTGGCTCCCCATGATGGAGACTCATCCAAACTATGGCCATCCTCGACGCGGATCAGTCACATGCACCGGGATGCGGTGCTCTCTCGGCCGTCATGCTGCTTCAAAGTCGGCGCCAGTGTGAGGTCGCCTCCGCTCTGGTTGGGCATTAATGCGGCACTGACGCTCCAGGGCTATGCTGACTGTCGGTGTCAAAACCGGCGGATCTCGGGTAGGGGATCCCGAACTGTGCGTCTAAGGCGGATGGTAACAGGAGGCAGGGGACATGATGTTTACCCAGGTTCGGGCCCTCTCGATGGAGGTAATACCCTACTTCCTGCTTGATTGATCTAGATGATATGAGTAGTACAAGAGTTGATCTACCACGAGATCGTATAGGCTAAACCCTAGAAGCTAGCCTATGGTATGATTGTTGTTCGTCCTACGGACTAAACCCTCCGGTTTATATAGACACCGGAGGGGGCTAGGGTTACATAGAGTCGGTTTCAATGGGAGGAGATCTACATATCCGTATCGCCAAGCTTGCCTTCCACGCCAAGGAAAGTCCCATCCGGACACGGGGCGAAGTCTTCAATCTTGTATCTTCATAGTCCAACAGTCCGGCCAAAGGATATAGTCCGGCTATCCGGATACCCCCTAATCCAGGACTCCCTCAGTAGCCCCTGAACCAGGCTTCAATGACGATGAGTCCGATGCAGATTGTCTTCGGCATTGCAAGGCGGGTTCTTCTCCAGATTCCGAATACCTGTTAAATAGTGTCCGGCTTCTCATAAATGTTGCGCTTCTTGGCTTCTACGTCCAATAATGGCTACCTTCCACGTGTTGAGCGAATGCGAGAAGCCAGGGCGTTCTTACTTTTACCACCCTAGCTATGTGAACAAAGCGTCTATTTAGAGAGACAGGGATTCTCAGATCCAAATCACACCATCCTTCTTCAGCGAGCATTCATTGGAGCGCGCCCGAAAAAATCCATTCCAACATGGCCGGCCAGCGCCGCTCCTCATCTCGCTCTTGTAGCCCTAAGCTCGGAGATTAAAAGAAGTGTTCCGTCCCGCACAGTCAATTAGTGGAGCTATAGACCCCAGGGATTTCTCCCTCCGGCGCATATGGTCCCTGTTCGAGCCGGGCTCGCCACCTACAATGGCGGGGAACAAGCGGACAGCTTTCCCAACCCCTCCAAGGGGGAGCGGTATGCCTTGTCCCTTATTTATTAAGGGGACTTGGATTTCCAATCCATCCGTTCCTCCGAAGGCTCCTGGAGTTTTACGGCCTCCAGTTGCATAATCTCACCCCTGCCTCCATATTACACATCGCTAGTTATGTGGCCCTTCGCGAGCTACTCCTGGGCTGTGAAGCTCACTTCGCGTTGTGGAAGAAGTTATTTTGCCTTGTGCCCCGTACTCAGAGGGGGTCAATATATCAAGTGGGCGGGGCCGAAATATGGTGCATCGCTGGGACCTGGTACCTATCCGGTACCCCGAAGAAGACGTCCGAAGAATGGCATTCAGAGTGGTTTTATATGGAGGATGCCCCCCTTCCGGATCCCATTAGGATTGGCCTTCCTGAGTTTCATAATGCCCCTTTGAAGATGCGCCTAAACTGGCGACCACAGAGCCCTAAGGAGGAAGATGATAAAGACATTTTATACCTGATGGGCCGGATAAAGGTGTTGGCTAAATCAGGACTGGCCATAACCGAGGTTATGTCGATATGCATTATGCGGGGGTGCAGCCACTTCAATATCGAGGCCACCCCATGTGGCACTTCAACGGGGAAGATGATGCCACCTGTTGCGGTCGTAAGGGGCCGGACTCAGTTGTTGTTCTAGCAAAAATTCTGTCCGGTTTGTACAAGGGAGAAGAAGAGGAGTTCCTCCGCATCAAGCCACGGGACAGATTCTCCATGTACAATCCTCCAAGCTGGGTAAGCTACCACTTTTTATACCTATCCTTTCCGTATTTTTGCAATAAATATTTTATCCCGCCAGTTCATCGCAGGAGCTGCGTAAGGCTGTAAGGGAGATCAACAACCTACCTCCACAACCAGAGGATCCTGAACGGTCCCTCGATCCCGGCCGAAAAGAGGATCCAGACATATTTGTGGAGCTGATTGACAGGATATTCTATCAATTAAGCTGCGATGAGGCCATGGTGGCTATTATGGCTGACTATCCTGGGCCACTCCCAGCCTCGCGGGTAAGTGAGACCAGAGTCCCACCCTTTGAGAAGCATCCCTTTTTACGCACTTCACCTACCGTATCTGTACGGTGTTTTACAGGGAAGGCCCTGGGCACCATGCTGAGCCCGTGGTGAATCGCCACCGAGGGGCACCGAAGCCGGGCAGGCTGAAAAGGAAGGCGGTCCGGACGGAGATGGCGGCACAGAGGTATTATACAAAGCCTCACTCCGTGACCATCATATTTTAAAATGTAATAACACCCATGTTTAGATGAAGGAAAAGCGCCCGCCGGACTATATCCGGAGAGGTCGCCAATCCCGCCTCTACTAGTAGGGCTCCGTGGCCGGACACAGAGGCGGAGGCTAACACGGGGCACCCGCCAAATATGCTCCTCCGACAAAGGATGCGGATAAAATATCCGCTGCAAATTCCGGAGTGGAGAGCGCCATGAATCACAGGCGTCGCCGGGCCATACTCCGTGACGCTTGTTTCTCCCAAGAGGCTTTTGACGCCTTTAACTCAGGAGACGCGTACATCCGTGCTGCTCAAAATGGTATTGCCAGAGCCACGGATCAGTATGTAAAGGATACACGGGTAAGAAAATTTGATGATTATATACATCAGTAGCCCCTGAGACTTGAAACAGTTGGCACAACTGATTTAAGGATCGTTATTTGTGCAGGTACTTACAGAGAAGAATACCCAATTGTCTCAAGAGCTAGAAGAATGCAAAGCCCAACTTCAGGCCGCAGTTGCCACAGGAAAGGAGTCCAAGAAGGCCCCCGCTGGTAACTATTGTTTCCATTGCAAAGAATGGCAGGTACAGGAGAGTAAGCGGCGTGCATGCAATTCTAATGATAGATGGTGCAGATGACTCCGGAGCAAATCCGGATGCCGTGCCAGGGGATGCGCAACATGCTGATCGATAGCTAAATGCTGGCGAGCGCGTGCTTACCCGCGTCATTCAGGAGAAAAATAATCTCCAAGATGCCAATACCCACCGAGTGTGGGCGAAGGATGTTCGCGCCCAGCTGTCAGACTTCGTGAAGGAGAATAAGTGGCTTCGACGCGGCATTTTCAGTAAGTGCTTGAACGAACTTTAAAAAGAGTTCGGCGAAGAAGCCGGCTAACAGAGTTGTGTCTGTAGGTATGCTGACGTGTCGTCCCGCGGAGGAGACGCCCGGGTGTGCGGGTGATCTTCTACCAGAACTCTCACAACTGCACGAACAAGTTTGGCATGTGATGGAAGGTATTGCCCAGGCCTTGTGGCCATCCGTCTCCCTGCCCGAAGGCATTGGAGAGCCTGCAGAGAATCTCAAGGGAGCGCGGCGGCGTTTTCGATTATGGAAGATATCAGCCTGCCGTTAAGGTGCCAGGGAAGCCTGGGCCATGGTGAAGACGTGGTATACCAAGGCTGACCCAAACCACATGGCCGAGGTCGGACCTTTGGGGCCTGATGGAAAAGGGATCCCCGTTAGTTTGGTGTACCACCAAGTAGAATTAGCCACAAAGTATTCCCAACAGGATTGTAGGCTAGACAGCCTGTTGGATGGTATAGAAGAAGAATTTAATCAGTCTAAGTGACTGTGTAATTTAAATGACATGTAGAATGTCTCTAGCCGGATTGTAAATCATTTTTCATGGCGGACCTTTTCGCTTCGACCTCGGAACCCGATAGTCCGGAGTGTATCCGAATACCCGCTAAGTTATGTAAAAACCGGGGTATGCGTGGAGACCAGGCGTAGGGGTCATAAGTGCTTGAACAGACAAGTACCCAACTAGTTATGTTATATTACATGGATAGTAAGAAACATCTTCGAGGGAGAATAGTTACATTAAGGGTTCCTTTCCACAGATACGCATGCCCTAATGTGCATGTCCGAACTGCGAGAAGGGACGCAGGTAAAAAACATCTGGGGGCAAGTGGAAAAAATAAATAAAAGTCATCTTTTGTTCACCGACCGAATATTCCCTTAAGAACGCTAGCTTTTGGCTTCACCCAGTCTGAGGTACACATCCGGCTGACCCGACAGTAACAATCGCAGAGGTGCTCCCCTTATGCCCTAGCCGAATTAACGAGAACGTAGGACATAAATACAAGAGCCAGGCAACCCAGCTTGGCCAAAAATTAAGTCATATCGATGCATATAATGGCGAAAAAAGGTACATGCGGAAGAATAACACATGTGTGGGGCATCAGGCCCAGATAAATAATTAAGCTTCGGTGTAAGAAGCCCCCAGGTATAATGAGCGCGGTTAGCACGTCAAGATTGTGTAGACAAGACATAAATTAGCCTTTTAAGGCCGTGGGGAAAAAGGAGAAAAAAGAGGGAGAAGACAGATAACGTATATGCAAAAAATGGACAGGGGTAAGGAGACGAACATAGTGTCCGACACTAGGCGTAGAATCTTTGGAGTCTAGCAGCGTTCCATGGGTTTGGCTCAAGTCAATTGTCCGATGCATCCCGCAGACGGTACGCTCCGCCGGTCAGAACTTGGTCGATAATGAAGGGACCTTCCCATTTGGGCTCGAGCTTGTTCTTTTTCTTCTCCGTTGGCGTAGGACTAACTCGCCAACGTTATAAGTTTTGGCCCGTACTTCTCTGCTTTGGTACCTTCAAGCCTGTTGCTGATAGAATGCGGAACGCGCTTTTGCCGCGTCACGCTCCTCCTCGAGGGCGTCCAGATTGTCCTGCTGATCGAGCTCGGCCTCTCTTTCTTCATACATGCGCACTCGAGGTGAGTCCTGAATTATGTCGCTGGGCAGAACTGCCTCTGCGTCGTACACCATAAAAAATGGTGTGTATTCGGTAGTGCGATTCAGCGTGGTCCGCAGCCCCCAGAGTACGGAGTCGTGCTCCTCTACCCAGTGCGTGTTAGATTCCTTTAAGCACCGCACTAATCGGGTTTGATGCCGCTCATGATAAGACCATTTGCTCGCTCGACTTGACCGTTAGTTTGTGGGTTATAGACAGAAGCATAATCGAGCTTGATGCCCATGTTGCCGCACCATAGTTTTACCTCATCGGCAGTGAAGTTCGTGCTGTTGTCAGTGATGATTCTATGGGGGACGCCATAACGGTGTACAACCCCGGATATGAAGTCAATCACCGGTCCGGATTCGGCCGTTTTAACGGGTTTGGCTTCTATCCATTTGGTGAATTTATCCACCATGACCAGTAAGTATTTTTTCTTATGGGCTCCTCCTTTAAGGGGTCCAACCATGTCAAGCCCCCAGACCGCAAAGGGCCAGGTAATGGGAATTGTTTGTAGGGCAGTGGGCGGCATATGGCTTTGGTTTGCAAAAAGCTGGCAACCGACGCAGTGTTGGACCAAGTCCTGTGCATCCTCCTGGGCCGTTGGCCAATAGAATCCTGTACGGAAGGCCTTACTTACGAGGGCCCGGGCTGCGGCGTGGTGGCGCGAAGTGCACGATTTCTGCGAAGCTTCCGCCCTTCCTCTTGGAGATGCACCTTTGGAGGACTCCGGTGGTGCTTTTCTTGTAAAGCTCTCCTTCGTGGACCTTGTAGGCTTTAGATCGCCGCACAATGAAGCGTGCCTCATTTTGGTCCTCTGGAAGTTCCTGTCTGGTTAGGTAGGCCAGGAATGGTTCAGTCCATGGGGCGATGACGACCATTATTACGTGGGCTGAAGGTGTTATTTTGGTGGCGGAGCCTCTGATTATGTCAGAGTGTTCGGTATCTGGCGTCGTGGCCGGGTCCAGACTATTGTTACCGGCGTCCCCTTCCCGTACCACGGATAGCTTGAACAGTCTTTACAAGAAGATATTGGGTGGGACCGCATCGCGCTTAGTGCCGATACGGTCGAGGATATCCGCCGCCTGATTGTTTTCCCGAGCCACATGGTGGAATTCGAGCCCCTCGAACCGAGCTAACATCTTGAGGACGGTGTTGCGATAAGCCACCATTTTCGGATCCTTGGTGTCAAAGTCTCCATTTATTTGGGATATTGCGAGGTTCGAGTCCCCACGCACCTCCAGGCATCGAATGCCCATGGAAACTGCCATCCGGAGACCATGTAACTGGGTCTCGTATTCGGCTGCATTATTGGAGTCTGTGTACAGTATTTGGAGTACATATTGGACTGTATCTCCGGTAGGGGACGTCCAGACGACGCAGCCCCCAGACCAGCCAGCATTTTAGAGCCGTTGAAGTGGATAATCCAATTGGAGTATGCGCCGTACTCTTTAGGGAGTTCGGCTTCTGTCCATTCGGCGACAAAATCGGCCAATACCTGCGACTTAATGGCTCGCCGAGGTTTATATGTTATGTCGAATGGGAGGAGATCAATGGCCCAATTGGCAATCCGGCCCGTGGCGTCGCTGTTGTTTATTATATCATTTAGTGGCACTTCCGAGGCTACTGTAATTGAACACACTTGAAAGTAGTGTCATAGTTTCCGAGATGCCATGAATACCGCATATGCTATATTTTGATAATGTGGGTATCGTGATTTGCATGGAGTGAGGATAGTGGATACGTAGTATACCGGCTTTTGAAGGGGGAATTTATGTCCATCCGTTTCTCGTTCGACGACGAGCACTGCGCTTACAACTTGAAGGGTTGCCGCTATGTACAGCAGCATTGGTTCGCCGATGCTTGGCGCGGCCAGGATTGGGTTGGTGGCCAGAATGGCCTTTATGTCTTCTAGTCCGGCCATGGCCGCGTCCGTCCACTCGAAGTGTTCGGTGCGCCGAAGGAGGCGATAAAGCGGTAATGCCTTTTCTCCTAAGCGGGAGATAAAGCGGCTTAGGGCCGCCACGCATCTGGTTAATTTCTGGATTTGCTTGAGGTCAGTTGGGATAGCCAATTGTGACAGGGCTCGTATTTTAGCTAGATTTGCTTCAATTCCTCTGCTGGAGACGATAAAACCCAGGAGCTTTCCGGCGGGTATGCCGAAAACGCATTTTTCCGGGTTGAGCTTGATGTCATATGTTCGGAGATTGTTGAACGTGAGCCTCAAGTCGTTTATTAAAGAGTCGACGTGTCTAGTTTTAACGATCACATCGTCTACGTATGCCTTGACTGTTTTGCCGATCTGTTTTTCTAGACATGTCTGAATCATTCGTGGATACGTTGCACCGGCGTTTTTAAGCCCAAAAGGCATTGTGTTGAAACAGAAGGGGCCATATGGCGTGATGAATGCCGTTGCGGCTTGGTTAGACTCCACCATCTTGATTTGGTGGCAGTCGGAGTATGCGCCAAGGAAGCACAATGAGTCGTGTCCTGCGGTAGCGTCGATAATTTCATTGATGCAGGGGAGGGGGAAGGGATCCTTTGGGCAGGCCTTGTTGAGGTCCTTGAAATCGACGCACAGGCGCCAGGATTTGTCCTTCTTTGGTACCATCACCAGGTTTGCTAGCCAGTCCGGGTGTTTTATTTCTCTGATGAATCCGGCCTCCAATAACTTGGCTAGTTCCTCTCCCATAGCTTATCTCTTAGGTTCAGAGAAACGCCGAAGAGTCTGCTTGACCGGCCTGAATCCTTTTAGAATGTTAAGGCTATGTTCGGCCAGCCTGCGTGGGATGCCTGGCATATCTGAGGGATGCCAAGCAAATATGTCCCAATTCTCGCACAGGAACTCCAGTAGTGCGGCGTCCACAGTGGGGTTTAACTGTGCCCCGATGGAGGCTGTTTTTGTATGGTCCGTTGGATGGACTTGGAATTTTACTATTTCATCCGCTACTTTGAAAGGGGTGGACTTGGATCTCTTGTCAAGTATCACGTCATCCCTGTCCACGGTGGAGCGTAGCGCAGTTAACTCCTCTGCCGCGAGGGCTTCAGATAATGCCTCGAGGGCCTGTGCGGCTGTTTTGTTTTTGGCGCGGAGCGCTATGTCCGGATCACTGGCTAGAGTGATGATTCCATTGGGCCCAGGCATTTTGAGCTTCATGTACCCGTAATGGGGTATGGCTTGGAAGATCGTGAATGCCTCCCGCCCTAAAAGGGCGTGGTGTCCGCTACTGAACGGGGCCACTTGGAATGTGATTTCTTCGGACCTATAATTCTCTGGCGTGCCGAATACCACATCTAGTGTGATTTTCCCAGCGCAACATGCTTCCCGACTAGGGATGATTCCTCTGAAGGTTGTGCTGCTTTGCTCAATGCGGTTCCTGTCTATTTCCATTTTTTGAAAAGTTTCTTCATAAATGAGGTTTAGTCCGCTGCCGCCGTCCATGAGCACTTTAGTGAGCCGAGAGCTATCCACAGTTGGACTAAGGACCAATGCGGTTGGTGCTCGGGTTGTTCAGAATTTAGATTCGTCACTGGCATTGAAGGTGACAGCCGTGTTGCTCCATGGATTCATTGCTGCCACCTGGGAGATTTCGGCAAGGCTGCGGAGTGTTAAACTATGCCTATTATTTGAGGCAAATGTCTCAAGACTGTTATATCTGTATTGTAATCCACAGGATGGTGTTCTGTAGTATTTTGAATGAGGAGATCCTCACCGCTCTTGGCCACCTGCCGGAGTACCCAACATGCTCTAAGGCTGTGTGTTGGTATGGTATCCGCTGTACTGTGAATTTTGCAGGGTCCGTTAAGCCATCCCTCCAATACGGTTCCACGCCCTGCAGTGGGCTTTTGCTTTTTGGTAATTGAATCAGGCGACTTACAAGGATGCACCCTTTTAATTTGGACAGAGTGTTTAGTCAGAGCCGGATTATCCCAAAATTGTGTTTCGGTTTTCCAGGCACTTTCCATCGCACAGTACTTCCGTACTATGGCCGCCAAGTCAGCGAAGTGTGCTATGTCACGGCGACTTTGTCACGCCCAATATGCGACCCTATCCAAAAGGAACTCGAAGGTCCCACCAAGGATAGACCCGCATATTGGAAACGCTTTTGCAAGGTGGATATCATTACATCAACATTACATAATACATAGGGATACATACATAAGGCACAAATGCCACAAGAATACATCAACATCATATACAAGATCAACACCCGACTACGGATGAAACATAAACAGGAACTCAAACGACATCCACCCTGCTAGCCCAGGCTGCCGACCTGGAACCTATCCCCTGATCGAAGAAGCAGAAGAAGAACTCCAACGCAAATAAACATCGCTCTCGCGTTATGATCATCGCAAACCTGCACCTGCAACTGATGGTGTAGTAATCTGTGAGCCACGAGGACTCAGCAATCCCATTACCATGGGTATCAAGACTAGCAAAGCTTAATGGGAAAGGAAGGGGTAAAGTGGTGAGGTTGCAGCAGCGGCTAAGCATATATGGTGGCCAACATACGCAAATGAGAGCGAGAAGAGAAACAAAGGAACGGTCGTCAACTAGTAATGATAAAGAAGTGATCCTGAACTCCTACTTACGTCAGACATAGCCCAGAAACCGTGTTCTCCTCTCGATCAACCCCGAAAAGAGACACTCACGGTTACGCACACGGTTGGTGTATTTTAGAAGAGTTTGCTTCAAGTTTACTACAACCGGATATTAACAAATTCCCATCTGCCACATAACCGCGAGCACGGCTCTCGAAAGTTTATACCCTACGGGTGTCCCAACAGCCCATGATAAGCTCTCGCGATCAACGAAGGATATTCCTTCTCCCCGAGAGGACCCGATCAGTCTCGGAATCCCGGCTACAAGACATATCGACAGCAATAAAACAAGACCAGCAAGACCTCCCGGCGTGCCGACATCCTGATAGTAGCCAGCGTATCTCGTCTCGAGCCACGACCGGATGAGCGATGCGTCGACAACCGACGATACCCCAAGTTGCCTAGGGGCGGCACATAAGTGGCTCTAGTTTGGACCAACACTTAGACAAGCATTGGCCGGGGGCTAAAATGAAGATGACCCTTGAGAGCGCGACTCCCAAGGGAAAAAGGGGTAGGTGAGGCAAATGGTAAAACCAATGTTGGGCCTTCTTTGAGGAGTCTTATTCAAAGCGAACTGTCAAGGGGTCCCATAAATCACCCGACCGCGTTAGGGACGCAAAATCCGGGAACATAATACCGATATGACGAAAACTAGGGCGGCAAGAGTGGAACAAAACACCAGGCATAAGGCCGAGCCTTCCACCCTTTACCAAGTATATAGATGCATTAAGAGTATAAGATATATTGTGATATCCCAACAAGTAAACATGTTCCAACAAGGAACAACATCTCCATGTTCCAACAAGGAACAAACTTCATCTTCACCTGCAACTAACAACGCTATAAGAGGGGCTGAGCAAGCGGTAACATAGCCAAACAACGGTTTGCATAGGAAAGGTGTCAAAGGTTAGAGGCTGACATGGCAATTTGGGATGGCTTGATAAACAGGTAATAGGTAGCGCAGCATAGTGAAAGAACGAAGCAACTAGCATAGCAATGGTAGTAGTGAGATCCAGGGTAGCGGTCATCTTGCCTGAAATCCCGCAAGGAAGAAGAACGAGTCCATGAAGAAGACGAGCGGATGAAGCCGAACCAAGCGTGAGCGAGCGAATCCTCACGATCGCGACAAACAGAACTAACAAGAAGAAGCACACAACATAGTAAACACACCACACATGAACAAGGCATGATGCACAACAAGCATGATGCATGGCAAAGCTACATGAAGCTACTCATGGCAAGAGATGATGCATACAAGAGCAACACATCAAGGCAAGTTTAAATGAGGCCGGGAACAACATAGAACAATTCCGGTAAGTCCTCATATGCAAATTTCGAAATTGTTCCAGATCTGAATAAACCTTATGTTCAAGTTGTTAAACAGCAAGTTAAAATGCACCACGATGATCTACACGAAATTCTAGTCAAGTTACATATAAAGTTCATTAGATTCGGAGCTACGGTCTAGAAGATATGAGCAAAACAAGATAAGCATGGCATTGACGCAAAATGCATACAAACATCAAGCAAACACCTCAAAACATGGATGCAACATGATAATATGAAGCTACATGCAAAATCAAGCAAGTTCCATATAGAGCACACTCAAAACGGAGCAACGGATCAACACATACACCCTATACAAGTCATGACAACAATCTGTCCAAAACAGCAACTAGGCATATTGCAAGCAACAAAACAACAAGCTACAGCACCTCAACATAATAACAAAAGTCATGGGCATGATGTACAGGTAAAGCATTACAAAACATGAACACCGAGCTATCTCCAGAAATCAATAGAACATGCTCAAAATGACATGGCAAGATTGCAAATTATAACAGTTTCAGACTTAGCAGAAATTAACATCAGGTTGCAATGTTCAGAGCAAGCAAACAACATGTTACAGGAACTTATCATGGCAAACAAAGGCATGTCATGAATCTACTAAATGCATAGAACAAAAGTCCCTTACTGACCATGAGCCAAAAAGGATCATAAGATATGATGGCACCCATGTAAACATGGCAAGTTATATTACAGATTCATACATGGCAGGAACAACGATAAGTAGGCATGTTGGTGAGCTTGAACCACTCACCACAGAGCAAGAGCAATACATGGCATGGCAAGGCAACCAACAGTAAGAAGACATGGCATAGAAGCTATACATGGCAAGAACAACATCATAGCATACACGGATCAACTACAACAACCTTGGCAAAATTGAATAACATGTAAACAACCTGCCAGGAACATTTTATAGCAAAAGTAGAGCTCGATTGACTCAAGCTATGGCACTCCATAATTGCAAACAAGGGCATGGATGGATAGAGCAAAACATGTAGACCAAAACATCCTTACTGAAGTATCTCAAAATAAGCATGGATCTCTCGGTAGCATCAAGTTAACATGGCATAAAAATATTAGCAGAACAGGGGCTGAAATCAGCAACATCATGAAGCCTAGTTTGCATGCTTGTGCTAGTCACCACAGAGATCACAAAAATACATGGCATACACCCCTGTAAAGATGGCATGGCATATTACAAAACACATGTAGGACTCAAGGTCATAGGATGCACACATCAATCATGGCAAAAATGACAAAAGTGCATGTTCTGTTAAGAAACAGAAACTAACATCACATAGCACTCTTCCAACAGCATTTAGGGCATCAATATGAGCTCACATGAAAAAGATGCAATGGAATGAAATGATCTACTCTTCGAGGCGAACATTTTGACATATTACACGCACAAAACGGAGCTACGGATGCTGAGTTATGGCATGATGAGAATGCATGAAAATTACTGAAAACTCGGGGACTTACCAGTTTTTACCCTCTCGAAAAGTCAACGGGACGGAGGCGTGCGGGATGGCGAGATCCGGGACGGAGGCTGGGCGCGTTTGGATCGCGGGACGGGTGGATCTCATCCACCCGCCCGGATCTGACCGGAGACGGGCAAGGCCGGCGATGGGGAGCTCCGGCGAGCGGGGAGGCGCCGGCGACCGGGCGCGGCGGCAGCCCGGCGAGGCGCGAGCGCCGGCGGGAGCCGGGCGAGGCGGCGTGACCGCCCGGGCGGCGGGGCGGGCGGCAGCCGGGCGAGGGCCGGAGGGCGCTGGCGCGGCGAGGCCGGGCGGCGGGGACGGCGCCGCGGCGGCGGTCGGCGGCGGCGGCGAGGCGGCGGCGGGAGCGCGCTCGGGCGGCGGACGGATGGCTTCAGCGGGCGGGCCCGGCGCTGCCCAGCAAGGGCGGCCGTGGGCTGGAGCGGTCAGCAGCGGAGGGAGGCGGCGAGAGCCACGTGGCGCGACGCCATTGGCTCGGGCGGCGGCGCAGACGTCCGTGGGCGCCGGACATGTCCGGAGGCGGCGAGGGGAGATTTCTAGGGTTAGGGGGGGGGGGGAATTCATCCGCGAAAATTTTGGGGGAGGCACATATTTATTGAGTCCAAATGAGGTGCGGTTTTCGGCCACGCGATCGTGATCGAACGACCGAGAGCATGGAGGGGAGTTTGCTGGGTTTTGGGCCACTTTGGAAGGGGTGTTGGGCTGCAACTCAAAGAGGGCTTTCGCGGTTACCCGGTTAACCGTTGGAGTACCAAACGACACTACAACAAAGACCCCCCTACAGCAACGCATTTGTACCAACGATAGTACATGATCTGTTGTTTTTCCCATGTCCCACCTCCCGCACTTCGTTCCGTGCTTAGAGCTAACCTCCTTTGTTCTAGAAAAAATCAAACCTCCCCGTACCCACACCTCCATCAATATCTCGTCCACCCAAACCACGCAGCCAAATATTATATGCACCATCTT
Source organism: Aegilops longissima (assembly GCA_021605205.1). Taxonomy (NCBI): domain Eukaryota; kingdom Viridiplantae; phylum Streptophyta; class Magnoliopsida; order Poales; family Poaceae; genus Aegilops; species Aegilops longissima. The sequence goes on from CM038677.1 coordinate 153,156,313, forward strand.
CTCTCCCCCGATTCCCCTCTCTCTCACCTAACTTCCATGGCGAGCCGCCGCCACCAGATCTGGCGCTGTCCCACGCCTTCGCTCATAGGCCAGTCTTCCCCAGTGCTCTTCTCCAATATTCGTCCATGGCGATGTCCTCCACGCCACTGCTCGGGTCCCCGCAGTAACCCTAGTTGACACGGATCGCCAGCGCAACTCGCTCGCCTCTGTTTTGGAGGCCACTACCCCGCGTTGCTGCTGCTGGCTCGGTCATGGATCTGAAATAAGTTGTGATGTAGGGTGCTTCTCCCTTCTCTCGGCGGTGGCCAGCAATGGAGACGGGCCGAGGTTAGAGGAGCATGGGGTGGAGCTCTGGCGATGTTCCTCAACTGCCAATTGGATCCCACGCATGCGGGTGGTTCTTGCGGCTCGCAAAGCCTTCGGCCGTGATGGTGCTCTTTTTGCCTTTTTATTTTGGCTCCCCGCATCGTCTTGCTCTGGTGGCCCTGCGTGCGTTTGCCCTGCAGATGCGTGCGTGCTTGGCTCATGTGCCTGTGTCTGTGTTGTCTGTGCATGCTGATGGAAAAAGTACAACTCTTGGGGACACTGATCTTTTGCTACTGTCGCTGATTGCTATTGCCACCGCTGCTGATTTTGCTGCACCTTAGTACCTATACAGTCCATAGAAGATGATTGCCGCTGACTCTGATTGTTTGCTACTGCCGCTGGTTGCTATTGCTGCTGCCATTGAAAGCTATTGCCGCTGCTGTTGATTTTGCTGCTCCTTATAGAACCTATACAGTAGGTCGAAGATAATATGCGTTCTGAAATAAAAAAATTAGAAGATAAAATGCATTCCCAAATGAAAATGAAGAAGATCTGTATGTTTTACAATGCGTACAATAATAATCATGGAACCTTCTAGCTCCTTGCTGATTCCATGGTCCCTTGTACTTACAGTTGTTTGTATTATTTGTTCCACAATGTGTTTATTTCCCTTGCATATTTTGTGCCGACAAGATGTCAGCTAACAATCTTTTAGTCTCTAAACACTTGTAGTAACCGTGATGTTGGTATGAAATTGTCCTACAAATCAGGTTTCAAATTGTTGATAATAGATGCGCAAATAGATAAGATTGTGTTGAAATATTTAACTTGCCTTGGATGACTGCGAAAGGGATTAACTTGCTTTAATGGCGTGCAGCTTCAGGGGCAGATGGAAATATAGAGCTTACGACATCATCGCAGAAGGTGGGGCAACCCATTCGCTTACTTGATAAACCATCCCCTGGTTCAGGTCACTAAGGTCTCCATTTCCTTATCTTCTCCTCATGACGTAGCATTCTTATTTATTCCATGTCCTTAATGTTTACACTAACTGGTCCAATGAGTCTTTGTTAGTTAAGTGTGCCAATATATGTCTATTTTTCCGGTCTTAACTTTTGTTCAGGCCCATATTTTGTAGGTTCATATAGGTATTGATATTCAGTTATTCGATGACATGGTAAATCATACATGATTATGGAGCTAAGTTGGGACAAAGATCAGATTCTCTTGGTTATATGATACGCCACATTGGCAGCAAAGGCAAATGAGTAGCGTTTCTTAAAACTGGGTATGTACTAATATAAAATTGTTCATCCATTACTTAGGTTTGCTTTGATTCAGATTGAACAGCCATTACATCGTTCACCCCTGATGCATTTTCTTAAATATGTATTCAGCTTTAGTGCTAGGTTGGTCTTGAAGAATTAAATAGCGCCACATTAAATTATTTTTATTTCCCTGTAAATAGCTTGGATCCTACCTTTTCTAGAAACAGAACTCCACTACTTTTTCTTGGAGAAGCCAAATCTAATGATGTGTTTCTTTTCCTGTTCTTTCTTGTACTGGTTTTAAGAATCTTATTCTTGAATTGAGAACTTCTAATGTGACATTGTAGTTCTTAGGTAACTACGAGTTTTGTGAGATGTAGATTAGTTACTGATTTTTGAGCTGTTGCCATTGAGTTTTTTTCTCCTAATACATCATACCAAGCATGAGCAGTACGTGAGTACTGGTGACACAAAGCTATTTATTGTTGAAACCTTTGGAAAACAGAAATATCCAGTTTTGTATAGTCGATATTATTGCGTGTGTACTCACCATTTAGTTTGTTACTGAATTCATCTCATTGTTGATATAATATAATCTTTGGACAATTGTTAGTAGTCAATACATGTTGCTGGTTGTTCACAGTGAATAGGCACATCTGACTGGTCAAACATAATCCATGTTTTAACATGTACTGCTACTAAGTTACTTGTTAGACATACATAAGATTATGCTCCCCCCCCCAACAATCTTTTCTTGCACACCTGATAATTTTTATGTGGATCCTTTTAGGTATAATGTATACTATGTATATTTTTAAACTTCATTTCGAATTTATGCCTAAATAGTATTGCGGTTTTTTTTGTAGGTTGAGAATTTCAATACTAGATGATTACTTGGATCCTGGAGAATGTATGATGATTCATGATACTTGGAGGAGAAACAACATAGTTCTTTGAATGTCTAGAAATTTTATATTTTTTCTATAAGGAAGTGATGTACTCCTAAATAATGATACTTGCATTGTAATGTACCAGATTGTTCCATTGAATCAATATATCACTTTCATTTCGGCTCATCTAATTTTGCTAAAGTTGCACCTTGCACTGCCATTCAAACTACCTAATGTCATAAATGATTATATATGGAGGTTATTCTATTTTGATAGCACCAGTGCATAGAACAACAGTGTCATAATGATTATATGGAGGTATTCTATTTTGCAACCACCAACGCATAGAAGCGTTGCATGAATCTGTTGTTGCCTTGCAACGCATTATTTCCCAGATTACCAACGGATCTATATGCGTTGTTGTAGACCCTTGCAATGCCACCAACGGCAACACATATGAATCCGTTGGTGTAGACCTTAGCAACACTTATAGGGGCAAACGACAACGCATCGATGCGTTGCTAAAGGGGGATTCTTGTTGTAGTGCGACCTCCAAATGACACGAAACTTGACAGGCGGTCTACCGGTGCTATACCAAGGCCGCTTAGCAAACCTCGGTCCATTCCGAGACCGTTTAACACCCGCACACAAAAAGAGGCAAAAGAGGGCACCGGGAGACATAGGAGTGCCGGATTGCAAAACGGATAACGGGGAAAATGCTCGGATGCATGAGGCGAACACGTATGCAAAATGAAATGCACATGATGACATGATATGAAATGCAGATGATGACATGGCAAAGTGCAACACGCAAGCAAATGACATGGCAACGCTGACGAATAACTGGCAGACACCTGGCGCATCGAATCCGGGGCGTTACAACACTCCTCCACTAACAAGAGATCTCGTCCCGAGATCTTAGGACCAAGACGAAAGGGAAAAAGGGATGAGGTGAAACAAGAAACGCAAGATAGAAGAGGCAAAGAATCGAAAGCACTCGAGAAGAAGAGACGAACGACGAGAATTACGAGAATCAAAAGCTCACGGAAACAAGATGGACACTGACACCACTCGTTCTAACCGGAGTGGTTAGAATGAGAAAAGAAACGAATAAGACTGAAAGGATTTAGGTAGCACTCCGGCTGAAACATGGAAGGAATAGAATCTGAACTTGAGAGGAAGGAATGACACCTGATGAGCTCTTGAAGAATGAATTAAATCATGAAGAACCACCATGAAAAACTCCGGTGACAAAAGGACGATGAGATAGAAATGAAGGATGAAAGAATAAGATTAAGCCTTGCGGTGATTTAGACGGAGGTTCCGACGAGATGGTCGAGTAAATTTCTGAACTCCGGAAAAGAAAAGATGAAAAGACTTGGAACTAGAATTTATTCCTCAAGAACAAACTCCAAAGAAAAAGATTAATCACTTGGATGAAACAAGAATAAGATTTATTGTATGCTTATCCTTCATCAAATTAAATTGATGAGAAGCAATGGATTTGCATACTACTTATTCTTCTTGAAAAGGATTGAGAAGTGACATGTCGCAAACTTGAGAAGGTCTTCATGAACCACCGGTAGGATTGAAAGAACGAATGGATTAATATGCTAATGAAGGAAAAGAATCTTGAACGAACCATCATAAGAATTCGAAATGACTGATGAAAGAGAGTGAATCACCGGGAAGAATTAGAAAAGCACGAAGATACTTGAGGGAATTTAGAGAAAAGAGATCGAAGAGATCGCACACTGATTAACGAATGCTTGAACGCAGCACCAGAGGAATATTGAGACGAACGAAAGGGCACAGATATAGAATAATTTGGAGAACGAATATGAAAACTTAGAATGACGAAATCTTTCGAAAAGATGGCCTCCGGATGAAAAGAAATAGAAATCAACTTCTGAAATACTCCGGATGGATGAGCAGAATTTGCATGACTGGAAACAATTAGATAGGATAACATCGAGCTAGCACCATGAACCTCCGGGGGAATGGACAAGATTTAAGAGAAACTCTACTTCGGTCTCCAAGAGTTGAGAATGACGACGAGAAAGAACACCAAAATTACTGAGATACTCCGGGAGAATGAAAAGCAAAGAGGTTGAGCCAACAATGAAGAGAGTTTGAAAGCGATCTTGGAGAAGGCATGTGACTGATGAAATTCATTCTTACATTACACTTGAAAAGAATTGGGAATAGCTCCGGGAAATTAGAAGAGTCAGGTAAGATCCTGGGAAAAGGCCTGTGGGTTAGGGCCCACTGAAAAGAAAGACCGTTGGAAAGGGATGACGAACAGATAGATGATGCACCGGAAGAACTGAAATATTTGAATGAGGTGACAACCTCGAATTAATTGGAACACGTACGAATCTCCCGAGATGTCTTCGAACTCGGAATGATAAGTCAAGCGAGAGGCGAACGAGCAAAGAGAACACTTGAAGGAAAAGAATATGATTAACCCGAAAAACTTGAATTGAGTGCACCGGAAAAAGAAAGGGATGAAGAATGACGAACAAGACGAGAATTCACCGGTTGAAATGATTGAGGAAAGACTGAAGAGACTCCGTACGAATGAAACTGATGGTCGGAAGAAACTCGAACTCCGGGAATACTAGGGTGGGAGGGCGGGAAAACAAAGACAACTTGGAAGGGGAAACCGACGAATATCTTGAAGAGAAAACTCATGTTGAGAACAATGAGGATAGAAAGCAAAGACTTCGCACGAGTAGAATGGATACTCGATAACGGACTCCGGTTCCGAGAAGAAGAACAGGGAGGGCGGGTGGGAAAAGAAAACAACAGAGGATTGAACTCAAAGATGAAGATGGCTCGAGTCAACTTGACGAGAAATGCACCGGATAAAAAGAGATGAGAGCCAACGATCGGAAAACCAACTGCGTGATCCTAAATAAAAATTTGAAGGGGAAGAGATTAGTAATTCAAAACACCTACGTCAAGATTTCTCACCAGAGCGACGAAGGGGCTGAGGAGTAAAAAGAATTCCTACTCTCCGATATAACTAGACTCTGAAAATAGTTTTCTTCTAGACTCAACAACGGCCAAACTACACGATCACTCAAGGGGGCTCCTAGGGTCGGTTGAGGCTCTAATACCAACTTGTCACGCCCAATATGCGACCCTATCCAAAAGGAACTCAAGGTCCCACCAAGGATAGACCATATATTGAAACGCTTTTGCAAGGTGGATATCATTACATCAACATTACATAATACATGGGATACATACATAAGGCACAAATGCCACAAGAATACATCAACATCATATACAAGATCAACACCCGACTACGGATGAAACATAAACAGAACTCAAGCGACATCCACCACTGCTAGCCCAGGCTGCCGACACGAACCTATCCCCGATCGAAGAAGCGAAGAAGAACTCCAACACAAATAAACATCGCTCTCGCGTTATGATCATCGCAAACCTGCACTGCAATCGATGGTGTAGTAATCATGAGCCACGAGGACTCAGCAATCCCATTACCATGGGTATCAAGACTAGCAAAGCTTAATGGGAAAGGAAGGGGTAAAGTGGTGAGGTTGCAGCAGCGACTAAGCATATATGGTGGCTAACATACGCAAATGAGGCGAGAAGAGAAACAAAGGAACGGTCGTCAACTAGTAATGATCAAGAAGTGATCCTGAACTCCTACTTACGTCGAGACATAGCCCGAAACCGTGTTCTCCTCTTGATCAACCCGAAAAGAGACACTCACGGTTATGCACACGGTTGGTGTATTTTAGAAGAGTTTGCTTCAAGTTTACTACAACGGATATTAACAAATTCCCATCGCCACATAACCGCGGGCACGGCTCTCGAAAGTTTATACCCTGCGGGGTGTCCCAACAAGCCCATGATAAGCTCTCGCGATCAACGAAGGATATTCCTTCTCCCGGGAGGACCCGATCAGTCTCGGAATCCGGCTATCGACATATCGACAGCAATAAAACAAGACCAGCAAGACCTCTGGTGTGCCGACATCCCGATAGTAGCCACATCTCGTCTCGAGCCACGACCGGATGAGCGATGCGTCTGACAACCGACAATATCCCAAGTTGCCTAGGGGCGGCACCGCAAGTGGCTCTAGTTTGGACCAACACTTAGACAAGCATTGGCCGGGGGCTAAAATGAAGATGACCCTTGAGAGCGCGACTCCCAAGGGAAAAAGGGGTAGTGAGGCAAATGGTAAAACCAATGTTGGGCCTTCTTTGGAGGAGTCTTATTCAAAGCGAACTGTCAAGGGGTCCCATAAATCACCCGACCGCGTTAGGGACGCAAAATCCGGGAACATAATACCGATATGACGAAAACTAGAGGCGGCAAGAGTGGAACAAAACACCGGGCATAAGGCCGAGCCTTCCACCCTTTACCAAGTATATAGATGCATTAAGAGTATAAGATATATTGTGATATCCCAACAAGTAAACATGTTCCAACAAGGAACAACATCTCCATGTTCCAACAAGGAACAAACTTCATCTTCACCTGCAACTAACAACACTATAAGAGGGGCTGAGCAAGCGGTAACATAGCCAAACAACGGTTTGCATAGGAAAGGTGTCAAAGGTTAGAGGCTGACATGGCAATTTGGGATGGCTTGATAAACAGGTAATAGGTAGCGCAGCATAGCGAAAGAACGAAGCAACTAGCATAGCAATGATAGTAGTGAGATCCAGGGTAGCGGTCATCTTGCCTGAAATCCCGCAAGGAAGAAGAACGAGTCCATGAAGAAGACAAGCGGATGAAGCCAACCAAGCGTGAGCGAGCGAATCCTCACGATCATGACGAAACAGGAACTAACAAGAAGAAGCACACAACATAGTAAACACACCACACATGAACAAGGCATGATGCACAACAAGCATGATGCATGACAAAGCTACATGAAGCTACTCATGGCAAGAGATGATGCATACAAGAGCAACACATCAAGGCAAGTTTAAATGAGGCCGGGAACAACATAGAACAATTCCGGTAAGTCCTCATATGCAAATTTCGAAATTGTTCCAGATCTGAATAAACCTTATGTTCAAGTTGTTAAACAGCAAGTTAAAATGCACCACGATGATCTACACGAAATTCTAGTCAAGTTACATATAAAGTTCATTAGATTCGGAGCTACGGTCTAGAAGATATGAGCAAAACAAGATAAGCATGGCATTGACGCAAAATGCATACAAACATCAAGCAAACACCTCAAAACATGGATGCAACATGATAATATGAAGCTACATGCAAAATCAAGCAAGTTTCATATAGAGCACACTCAAAACGGAGCAACGGATCAACACATACACCCTATACAAGTCATGACAACAATCTGTCCAAAACAGCAACTAGGCATATTGCAAGCAACAAAACAACAAGCTACAGCACCTCAACGTAATAACAAAAGGCATGGGCATGATGTAAAGTTAAAGCACTACAAAACATGAACACTGAGCTATCTCCAGAAATCAATAGAACATGCTCAAAATGACATGGCAAGATTGCAAATTATAACAGTTTCAGACTTAGCAGAAATTAACATCAGGTTGCAATGTTCAGAGCAAGCAAACAACATGTTACAGGAACTTATCATGGCAAACAAAGGCATGTCATGAATCTACTAAATGCATAGAACAAAATTCCCTTACTGACCATGAGCCAAAAAGGATCATAAGATATGATGGCACCCATGTAAACATGGCAAGTTATATTACAGATTCATACATGGCAGGAACAACGATAAGTAGGCATGTTGGTGAGCTTGAACCACTCACCACAGAGCAATACATGGCATGGCAAGCCAACCAACATTAAGAAGACATGACATAGAAGCTATACATGGCAATAACAACATCATAGCATACACGGATCAACTACAACAACCTTGGCAAAATTGAATAACATGTAAACAACCTGCCAGGAACATTTTATAGCAAAAGTAGAGCTCGATTGGCTCAAGCTATGGCACTCCATAATTGCAAAGAAGGGCATGGATGGATAGAGCAATACATGTAGAACAAAACATCCTTACTGAAGTATCTCAAAATAAGCATGGATCTCTCGGTAGCATCAAGTTAACATGGCATAAAAATATCAGTGAGCATAGGGCTGAAATCAGCAACATCATGAAGCCTAGTTTGCATGCTTGTGCTAGTCACCACAGAGATCACAAAAATACATGGCATACACCCCTGTAAAGATGGCATGGCATATTACAAAACACATGTAGGACTCAAGGTCATAGGATGCACACATCAATCATGGCAAAAATGACAAAAGTGCATGTTCTGTTAAGAAACAGAAACTAACATCACATAGCACTCTTCCAACAGCATTTAGGGCATCAAGATGAGCTCAAATGAAAAAGATGCAATGGAATGAAATGATCTACTCTTCGAGGCGAACATTTTGACATATTACACACACAAAACGGAGCTACCGATGCAGAGTTATGGCATGATGAGAATGCATGAAAATTACTGAAAACTCGGGGACTTAGCAGTTTTTACCCTCTCGAAAAGTCAACGGGACCGAGGCGTGCGGGATGGCGAGATCCGGGGCGGAGGCAGGCGCGTTGGATCGCGGGGCGGTGGATCTCATCCACCCGCCCGGATCTGACCGAGACGGGCAGGGCGGCGACGGGAGCTCCGCGAGCGGCGAGGCGCCGGCTCTCGGGCGCGGCAGCAGCCGGCGAGAGCGCGAGCCGGGCGAGCCGGCGAGGCGGCGGCGACCTGCCGGCGGCAAGCGCGGCGCAGCTCAGCGAGGGCCGGAGGGCGCCGGCGCGGCGGCGGAGGCGGGCGGCGGGACGGGCGCCGCGAAGGCGGCGTTCGACGGCGGAAGGCGCGGCGCGGCGGCGGGCGGCGGCGAAGGCGAGGCGGCGGCGGAGCGCTTCAGCGGCGGACGGATGGCTTCAGCGCGAGGCGGGGCAGCCCCAATGTGCAAGGCGGCCGTGGGCTGGAGCGGGCATGGCGGAGGGAGGCGGCGCAGGCCACGTGGCGCGACGCCATTGGCTCGGGGCGGCGGCGCAGGACGTCCGGCGGGCGCCGGACATGTCCGGAGGCGGCGAGGGGAGATTTCTAGGGTTAGGGGGGGGGGGAATTCATCCGCGAAAATTTTGGGGGATGCACATATTTATAGGTAGAGGGAGCTAGGAGAGTCCAAATAAGGTGCGGTTTTCGGCCACGCGATCGTGATCGAACGACTGAGAGCATGGAGGGGAGTTTGCTGGGTTTTGGGCCACTTTGGAAGGGGTGTTGGGCTGCAACTCAAAGAGGGCTTTCGCGGTTACCCAGATAACTGTTGGAGTACCAAACGACCTCCAAATGACACGAAACTTGACAGGCGGTCTACCGGTGCTATACCAAGGCCTCTTGGCAAACCTCGGTCTATTCCGAGACCGTTTAACACCCGCACATGAAAAGAGGCAAAAGAGGGCGCCGGGAGACATAGGAGTGCCGGATTGCAAAACGGACAACGGGGAAAATGCTCGGATGCATGAGGCGAACACGTATGCAAAATGAAATGCACATGATGACATGATATGAAATGCAGATGATGACATGGCAAAGTGCAACGCAAGAAGAAAATGACATGGCAACGCCGACGAATAATCGCGGACACAGGCGCATCGAATCCGGGCGTTATGACTTATAGCGTTAAGGATTCCTTGTCCGTTACAATTATTGTAGAAGAATGAGATTACGTCTTCCTCGCGACAGTCCTTGACCTTGTTCATTACAAGGAGGAATCTGCCCAATAGTGATGTCTCGCTTCCGGGGCTCTTGCCTAATATGGGAGAGATCGCTTATATCTGGGTGGGTGGGTGGATTTGAGTCCGAACCCTGACCTGATCTGAGACCCAGGGGCAGGGGAATTTCCGATCTTGGAAGTTCGGGCTCCGGGATGTTGCCCGATAGGTCTGGCCCGCTGCCTGATTCTAGGTTCGAGGCTTGGGCGACGTCCTGCCGTAAATGGGTATCCGGCTCGGGGAACTAGGGAATCCGGACATAGTTTGTCCTCAAGATAGAGGAAGAATTGCTGCATCGCGTTCCTCCACCACCGCTATCTGATGGGTGACCGGGGGAGAGTTAATCTCCCTTTGGTCGGGTTTAAGCCCAATCCGATCATAGTCCATAGCGACTCCCAAGGCGGCGATGCAATCCAAAAGCTCGTTTAGGGAAGAGAGCTCCATTGGATCCATCTGCTCGGCAAGTTCCGAGCCGACATGGAGGCTGTTTTCAATGACCCGAAAAAGTCATCGTCGGCGCAGCAGCCGAACGGGCGGTCATGATGAAACCGCCTAGCCGGAGGGTTTGGCCGACAGCCAGGGCTCCCCCAGAGGTAAAGTTGTCCTTGCCAACGAGACGAGGCATCCTTCCTTGCGGTGACGGCACAGTGGAACTCTCAGTGAAAGCACCAATGTCGGTGTCAAAACCGGCGGATCTCAGGTAGGGGGTCCCGAACTGTGCGTCTAAGGCGGATGGTAATAGGAGGCAGGGGACACGATGTTTACCCAGGTTCGGGCCCTCTCGATGGAGGTAATACCCTACTTCCTTCTTGTTTGATCTTGATGATATGAGTAGTACAAGATTTGATCTACCACGAGATCGTAGAGGCCAAACCCTAGAAGCTAGCCTATAGTATGATTGTTGGTCGTCCTACGGAGTAAACCCTCCGGTTTATATAGACACCGGAGGGGGCTAGGGTTACACAGAGTCGGTTACAATGGGAGGAGATCTACATATCCGTATCGCCAAGCTTGCCTTCCATGCCAAGGAGAGTCCCATCCGAACACGGGATGAAGTCTTCAATCTTGTAACTTCATAGTCCAACAGTCCGGCCAAAGGATATAGTCCGGCTGTCCGGATACCCCCTAATCTAGGACTCCCTCACTGACCGTTTCACGCGGGAAGCGCGCGCTGGCAACGGAGTATTGATTTTGAACCGTTTCAGGTGTAGTACTGGTAGTTTGCAAAACTACTCAATTATTGCACTCAGTTTCCTAAGAAATTGTGGTAAAAACGTTACTCCACAGCCCGCTTCCCTTCTCCTTCCTCTTCCACCGCCCGCGCACGTCCGCGGGAAGCGACCGATCAACCCTTATATAGGAGTGCTAGCACAAAAAGATGCATGCATGACCACTAAAATTTCCAGATTAAAGCGCCGCTCCGGTGGGAGTATGGCGTATGTCGTTACCTTCGGCCGGGCCATGGATACCGGGCGACGGCAACCAGAGAAGAGGCGGCGGGAGGGGAATGAATGCAGCTACTATTTGGGTTCTCCGTCCGGCTTAAATAAATGCGCACCATCATGTGTACCCGCGGGTGCACAAATTGTAACATACGTGTCTGCTTAAGTGGGCGTCATGTAACTGGTGTGTGTGTGAGATTCTGAGAGACAGAGTGCGTGTGTGCGACTCTTCTCTTCGTACATGTACTCAACCTTTTGCATGGAGATATAAGTATAATGGTAATACACTTTAGCTAGTGATTTACTTGGCCATGTTAACGTGGTTGTGTAAAAAAATTGTCACTTCCTGCTCGTGATTTGCGTCATATAATTACAAGCAAGATGCTCGTGCATTGCATGGAATATCAATATGCATTTTTTTACAAAACACCTGTTGTGATTGACCCATGCAGGAGTAATCCCATGTGTAAAACCTATGATATCTCGAGAATTTTGTTGGAAAACTGGCATCTCGAGAATTTCATCGAAAAAAATGAAAGATGAGAGATAAGGTGAGGACGAGTGGAGCGTGTGGTGACTGGTGGTTGGACTGGGCGGAGGCATGGGGATGGGCGGCGCCAAAGGCGCTGCAGCGCCACCATGCTAGATTGTTCCAGAGACTTCCTTTTTTAATTGCTCAGCAATGAGGTTGTGGGAGATAAGGATGTGGAGAGAGGTGCAGATATCTTTTGTAAAATTATCATAGTTTACTTTCTATCTGTCAGATATAGATCGGATGGTCTATATTACAAGATGGCAGGCACACCATCATCACCAACTCGGTTTTTTTATAAGAGTAGAGATGATAAGTTTGCTAACTACTAAAGTAAAGTGGAATTTGTCCATGTTATACAAGTAAATTAAGGTGATTGTTTATCATATGGGTAAGATTGGACTAAGGGTGGTAGGAACAAATGCTCCGCCTAGAGCATGTGTGTGTGAGATGGAGTCTTAGTGTGTGTGTGTGTGTGTCTTGGGGGGTGGGTGGGTGCGTGCACGTGTGTGTGTGGGGTGGGTGGGTGCGTGCATGTGTGTGTGGGGGGGGATGCTTGGCAGCGTGCGTGTGTGTGTTTGTGTGTGTGAAGCAGGGTCCTCGGTGGCGGATGTAATTTAAGTGTGTGTGGGTTCATCATAGTATGGCAGAGGCCATCAACGATGGGGTGCAAGAGAGAAAATGCCCGTAGAGAGGGAAGAGAAGGTGTGTGCGTGTAGCGACCCGACTCGGTAAGAGTCGAAGTCTCTGTGCTTCTTGTGCTAGTCCTGGATCGACTTGCTAGCACACACGATTACTCGATGAAATAACGAAATAACACACATCTCTTTATTACATCGATAATCCAGGAGCAATACATTTATTACAAAATAGGGCATAGAGCCAATAAACAAATACTGCGGAAGCAAAGTAGTAAATGAGTCCAACTCCACGAGCAAGGTTGAGTGTAGAACATCGACCTATCGCACCTTAATCCTCGTCGGATATATCTGCAATGTGATAAGTTGCAGCCATATAGGTCAGTACATTGAATGTACTGGCAAGTCACATCATAAGTGTAAAGAACTTATTTGTACATGCAATTTGGCTGGTGGAAAGCTCTAAGTTTAGTTTTTGCATAAAGCTAGTTTTTCCCTATTAGAAAAGATGTTATTTTACTACTACACATTTGCATAGAATGAGTTGGCAAACCCAACTCCATCTGTTCCCAAGTTTCATTTAAATCCCAACTTTTTAATTAAAGGTGAGGAGATCTCCCGGCATTTTCACTACTAGATGCTCAAGATGTCCATAACCGGGGACACGGCTAATCGATTAGGTTGACACTCTGCAGAGGTTGCGCACTTTTCCCCACAAGACTCGACCACCTCCATGATCGGAAGATCGAGACATAGTCTTACGAAAATGTTCCCCCTTAACCCACGGATAGGCCGGTACACCTACATCATTCTACATCTGCTAGCCCATCCCGGAAGGGGTCACACTAACTACTCAACTAAGCGAGCCCATATTGGCTTGTGGCTGCACGTAAGCTTCTAGACATGAGAATCTGATTGATCTCTTTGAGCTGGCGGACGGTCCACTAGCGGTGCACCACCATGGATTTCCCATGCGTGCCTCACTGTACTTCGCCACCATTCCAACAAGTTTCCGCCCAGGTAGTTCATTAATTATCTTAGGTCCTATTTACTACATTGTCACTCATACTTTACAATGATCACTCCCAATCCACGTCTACTTAGCGAAGCAACATAATGTAAAACGATGGTGACAATGTGGTAAGGTTCAGACCTACCTCAGTGAACTACTTGGTGTAAGCATAGTCATACGGCATTAATTCCTACCATGCAGTCCTCTGACAAAGAACTAAGTGCATAATAAAAACATAGGTAATGAAACATGATCAAGATGCAACTTGCCTTGGTACTGCTGGTTGAATTCTAAAGATCGATAATATTACGCTTAGCACTCGGGCAATCTACATAAAGAAGATAAACAAACATAAGCAAACATTCTAGAGAACCAGAAAGAACATGCAAAGCAAAAGTCTCAGAAAAACTAAATGAACAAACATCACACTTAACTAGCATGAAAATATTCTAGGTGCAAAACAACATAGGCACATGGTTCAAGAAGTGAGTGAACTATAGTGCATACTATTCATACTAGTAAAATATTAATAGGCAGATTCTAGTGTGTGAAAATTATTGTGACAAAGTTCCAGGTGATAGGGTTTGGCTACGGTGACAGAATGCACAAAGAATCAACTTAATCGGAGCTACGGTTTGAGAGATATGGCCATTTAAAGTTTGAATTCGAATCTGAATAAATTCAAATTTGAATCTGACAAAAGTTTGTAAAAGGCTACCACTAGATAGATCTAAACAATAAGGAGAATTTTCCGCTGGTTTCATCGAGTTTGGATCTACGGTTAAAAAGTTATGGCTAATCTAAGCTTGGGGACTAATCTGTGATAAAAGGGACTAAACAGTGAAGAAAACTATCGCAACCAAGTCCCTGGCCACGTGGCGGCTCGTGGCTGGCCGAGCAGCGTCCGCTGCGGAGGTTCTATGGCGAACGACCGCTAAATAAGAAAAAAACGGCGGCGGCTAACTTAAACAAAACCGGTCGGTTTTTAAATAATAAAAAAATCGCGGTTAACCGCGTACCGGTTCAACTAAAATAACAACCTAATCTAATCTAAGCCATGGATCTTCAATCTAACGAACGAGGGTGGGGCGGTGGCTCACAGTGGGCTGGAGGTGGTGGCCGGCGACGATGAAGACAGCGGCGCGACGTCGGTGACGGAGGGGGCGGCGGTCCTCGGCGTCGGGGAAGAAGACGGGGAGGTGCGGCGCGTCGAGGGCGTCGCGAAGGTGGTGACAGCGTCGTCCATGGCGTCCGGACAGAAGCGAAGGCGAGGGCGGCAGCCTTGGTGCTCCGGCGGCTCTGGCGTCGGCAGTGCGGTGGCCAGCCGGGACCTAGGAGCAAAAATCGTGTCAAAAGGATGCGCCTCGGCGAGCTAATAAAATTCTGAAAAAGGATGGTCGGAGTGGTCTGAGCGATGAAATGCTCCGGCGAGTTCGCAGCTCCGAGATCTGGCGGCAGCGAGTGTAGAAGCGGCGTGGGAAGAAGCGGGGCGGCAAGGAGGAAGAGGGGTCTGGCCTTTATATAGGCGAGGCGAGGCCTCGGTGCAGCGGATAAGCGTTATCCGCGAGGCCTCGCCCGGCGATTCTTGAGGCCTTGCAGCGAGCTCATCCGCGAGGGCAAGCGGGAGGTTGGGGAGATGAGGTGGGCGGGCCCACCGGTCGATGGCGGCGGCAGCGAGTGAGGCGGGCGCGGAGCGGTCGACCGGTCTTGAGGAGGTTTCGGGCCTGGCGCTGGCCTTGGGCCAAATGGCCAGTGGGCGGTTAGAGCGCTCTGGGCGAACCAGTTTGGTCAGAGCTGCAGTGAGTCTTGTGTGCGCTTTTTTTTAAACCTAAGACTAAAGTGTCCCTAAACAATTCAAAAAGAATTTATAAAAACACCACAAAAATATACAAAATAACTATACAACATTTAGAACCTAATGAACATTAACTTAAGCACAGAACATTTTTAAAATATTTTCCTAATGCACTTTTTCCAGATAAAAAAATACCAATAAACTCCAAAACTTTAAATAATATTCAAAATAAAATTTCCCACTCTTTTATATTTTGAGGAAGTCATCTTATCCCCTCTCATTTGTTTTTCTCGAGTGGAAAAATATTATTTGAATATTTTAAAAACTCCAAAATGCAAAGAAATATGATATGCATTGAATGATTCTATTAACATCCAAATTTAATAAAAATTGGGATGGGGGAGAAGATCGGCGACCTGAAGCTTGAGCTTGAGGAGGCTGAGGAGAAGCTGGATGAGGGAGAAAACATCCAGGAGGATCACTCTTATGGAGATTACATCAGCCAGGGCAAGGACCAGGATGATGAGCTTGGAGATGGCGACACGAGCGGTGATGCAAGGACACCTGATGTCAACATGGTTGACTGGTCCTCATCCGATGAGAGTTAGATTTTATACCACCATGAGAGTTAGAAATTCGATTTCGTTATCCGATTAGTTTTATCTCATTTGTGAGACCTTGTCAAATCTTGTGACATGGCTTACCTTAGGTTTGATTGTTCTTGTGGACCTCTTGATTGAAATTGAATTGGAGTGATTTGAAGTTTTATTGCTATCATGTGCATATGGGTAGTGTGATTTTACTCACTAGGCCGTATTCTATTCTAAGTTCTCATCCACTCTAAACCCATCAGATGCCTCCAAGACCTGACCCCGGGTTTAACTTTCCGCCGGAGCTCACGCAATTGATCCAACAGCAGAATGCTCTTATGCAGATGCTCATTCAGAACCAGAACCAGAACCAGAACAACCACAACAACAACCCGCCGCCACCACCCAGTTGTGAGTCTTACCCGTTTTACGAGGCTGAACCCACCGTGTTCTCCAAAGACCACGGAACCGATCGTCATGAGATGGTGGCTCCATAAGATAGGAACGGAGCTAGCCACGGCAGGATGCAATGATCTTGAGAAGGTGAAGTTTGCCGCCCATCACCGGATGGCCCGGCCGCTGCTTGGTGGGAGAACTACACCACCACATACCCCTTGGAGAGTGTGACTTGGACTCGGTTCAAGAAGCGTTCCGCCTTGCTCATGTCTCACTGGAGCCATGAGTCGAAGAAGAAGGAGTTCCGCAGCTTGCGCCGGGGAGGACGACGGTATCTCGATATGTTGATGAGTTCGATAAGTTGGACTGTTATGCCCTGCAGGGCGTGGCCACCGATGCAGCCAAGCGGGAGAAGATTCGGAGGGACTGAGCGATGAGTTGGGAGTTCAGTTGGTGTGGCGACCTTTGCGAACTATTAGGAGTTGGTTGATAAGGCTACCATTCTCGAAGGCAAGCACCAGCAGATGGAGAATCGTAAGAGGAAATGCGGTCATGGGAAGTATAACTCGGAGTTCAACGAAACCCGCTACAGCCCGTACTCGGAAGTTACGGATCGGGCACTAGCAAGTTTGGAGGAATCATCATAACCATGGAGGTCACATTCAGCATGGAGGAAATGGACACAACCACCATGGTCACAAGCATGGCAATGGCAATGGCAATGGAGGAATGGCAATCATCAGATTTCAACTCTTCTACACCAATGAAGAAAGATCTGAGTCACATCACTTGCTTCAAATGCAAGAAGACAGGGCACTACTCCAATGAGTGTCGAGCAGCAGAATGGGAATGGAAATGGGAATTCGGAGGCAGAAACCTAATCCTTTCACTAAGGGCATGTGAATCATGTCAATGTGGAAGAGGTCTATGAGCAGCTTTGTGCAGTTGATTGGTAAGTTCTTGGTTAATTCATTTCCAGCACTCATTCTTTTTGACACTGGTGCATCGCATTCATTCATATCAAGGGGATTCGTGGATAAACATAAGTTGCCTACCGTAGCTCTTAAGTCACCCATTCTAGTGAGTTCCCCAGGAGCCGAGTCTATGGCTAGTCAGGGATGTTTCCAGTTGCCTTTGAACATAGGGGGACATATTTTTCCCACGGATATGATCATACTAGAGTCACAAGGGTTGGATGTAATCCTAGGGATGGATTGGATGTCCAAGTATGAGGGAAACATTGATTGTGCTAGTAGATCGATTTTTCTCACCACCCCAGAGAAGAAGAGGATCAAGTATGTATCCAGGCTTAAGCCGAAGAGGACTCAGGTGAACTCTCTTACGGGAGTTGTCCAGGAAGAAGTACCAGTGGTGAAGGATAATCCCGATGTATTTCCGGAGGAGTTACCGGGTATGCCGCCAGATCGGGAGATTGAGTTTTTGATTGAGTTGCTGCCAGGTACAGGACCTATCTCCAAGAGGCCGTATCGGATGCCCGCTAATGATTTGGAGGAAGTCAAGAAACAGATTAAGGAGTTTCTAGAGAAAGGGTATATTCACCCGAGTTCATCACCTTGGGGAGCCCCAGTACTCTTAGTGGAGAAGAAGGATGGAACCTTGAGGATGTGTGTGGATTTCCGCTCTTTGAACGAGGTGACCATCAAGAACAAGTATCCCCTACCGATGATCAATGACTTGTTTGACCAGCTAGAAGGAGCTAGTGTTTTCTCCAAGACCGATCTTCGATCGGGTTATCACCAATTGAAGATCCATGAGAAGGATATACCCAAGACCGCTTTTACCACAAGGTATGGGCTTTATGAGTATATAGTCATGTCCTTTGGTTTGACTAATGCCCCTGCCTATTTTATGAGCATGATGAACAAGGTGTTCATGGAGTTCTTGGATAAGTTCGTTGTGGTATTCATTGATGACATATTGGTTTTCTCCAAGAATGAGGAGGAACACGCTGAACATCTGCGCTTGGTTTTGGAGAAGCTCAGAGAACATCAACTTTATGCCAAGTTCAGCAAGTGTGAGTTTTGGCTCAAGGAAGTCGGATTCCTTGGACATGTTGTGTCAGGTGAAGGGATTGCAGTGGACCCTACCAAGGTAGAGTCAGTCATAGAATGGAATGCACCCACCACAGTCGGCGAGATTCGCAGTTTCCTTGGACTTGCTGGATATTACCGGAGATTTATTGAAAATTTCTCCAAGATTGCAAGGCCCATGACAGCGTTGTTGAAGAAGGACACCATGTTCGTTTGGACTGAAGAGTGTGAAGCCAGCTTTCAAGAGTTGAAGAAGCGTTTGGTTACAGCCCAGTGCTAATCCTGCTGGCGTACACAAGGACTTTCGGTGTATTGTGATGCTTCACGTCGTGGACTTGGAGGTGTTCTTATGCAGGAGGGAAAAGTTGTAGCTTATGCTTCATGACAGCCGACCTCATGAGTTGAACTATACCACGCATGATTTGGAGTTAGCAGCCGTAGTGCATGCACTCAAGACATGGAGACACTATCTTATTGGGAATCGTTGTGATGTTTACGGATCACAAGAGTTTGAAGTACATTTTCACGCAGAAGGAGTTGAATCTCGTGCAAAGGAGATGGTTGGAACTTATAAAGGATTATGACATGAGTCTGCATTATCATCCAGAAAAGCCAATGTTGTGGCGGATGCTTTGAGCCGTAAGAGTTATGTTAATACCCTTATAGCCGGAGGTTTACCTCAGGAGTTATGTGATGAGCTTAGAGACCTTGATTGGAAATAGTTCCAAGAGGTTATGTTGCAAGACTTCGAGTGCAGTCCACCTTGTTGGGAAGAATCGGAGAAGCCGAAGTTGGACCAAGGTATTGCTGAGATAAAGGAAATGATGAGCAAAGGGAAAGCGTAAGGATTCCGTGAGGATGAAAATGTAACCATATGGTTTGAGCAGCGGTTTGTGTACCCAATGATCCAGAGATCAGGAAGTTGATTCTTCAGGAGGCTCATGACTCACCATATTCGATACACCCAGGCAACACCAAGATGTATTTGGACTTGAAGGAAAGTTTTTGGTGGGCCGGTATGAAGAGAGAGATTGCCGAGTATGTGGCAATATGTGATGTATGTCAGAGAGTAAAGGTGGAGCATCAGAAACCTGCAGGTTTACTTCAGCCATTGCCGATACCTGATTGGAAATGGGATAAACTTGGTATGGACTTTATCACGGGGTTACCCAGGACCCGTTCAGGTTATGGTTCCATTTGGGTGATAGTGGATCGTTTGACCAAGGTTGCTCACTTCATTCCAGTGAAGACCACCAATACAAGTGCTAAGCTGGCAAACATATATATGACCAGGATCGTATGTCTGCATGGAGTTCCGAGGAGCATCGTATCAGAAAGAGGAACGCAGTTTACCTCAAAGTTTTGGAAGCTGTTACACGAAACTTTGGGTACCAGGCTAGAGTTCATCAGCCTTCCATCCATGGTGATGGGCGATGAGAGAGTCAATCAGATTACGGAGGACATGTTGAGAGCTTGTGCGCTAGACTATGGGTCTAGTTGGGATGATAACTTACCCTACGCAGAGTTTTCGTACAACATCAGCTATCAAGTCGGTTTGCAGATGGCCCCTTCGAGGCATTGTATGGAAGGAAATGCAGGACACCTTTGATGTGGAATGGAGTTGGAGATCGCAAATTGTTTGGACCTGATTTGATCGAGGATTACGAGGAGAAGGTCAAGTTTATTAAGTGATGACTTAAGATAGCTCACCAAGGCGAAAAAGTTATGCCGATGCTAAGCGCAAGGAAGTGATCTATGAAGTGGGAGATAGAGCATATCTTGAGTGTCTCCACTTGAGGTATTAAGAGATTTGGAGTCAAAGGAAAGTTAGCACCACGATTTGTGGGACCATCTGAGTTCTGGAGCGCAGAGGAGAGGTTGCATACCAGTTGGAATTACGGAGGCTTTGTCGGGAGTTCATGATGTGTTTCATGTTTCCCACCAAGAAGTGTCATGAAGAGATGGCAGATATTCCTTTGAGAGATACAGTGCCACTCGAGGCAATTCAGTTGGAGAGTGATCTGACTTATGAGGAGAAGCCGGTTATGATTCTTGAGACTGCAGAGAGAATCACTCGTACCAAGATCATCAAGTTCTACAAGGTTCAGTGGAGTCACCACACCGAGGAGGAAGCCACTTGGGAACGAGAGGAAGATCTTAGACAAGACCATCCACATCTTTTTGCTGGCCAACCCGAATCTCGAGGACGAGATTCATCTTAAGGGGGGTAGGTTTGTAACATCCCAATTTTTATTAAATTTGGATGTTAATAGAATCATTCAATGCATATCATATTTCTTTGCATTTTGGATTTTTTAAAATATTCAAATAATATTTTTCCACTCGAGAAAAACAAATGAGAGGGGATAAGATGACTTCCTCAAAATATAAAAGAGTGGGAAATTTTATTTTGAATATTATTTAAAGTTTTGGAGTTTATTGGTATATTTTTATCTGCAAAAGTGCATTAATTGCATTAGGAAAATATTTTAAAATGTTACGTGCTTAAGTTAATGTTCATTAGGTTCTAAATATTGTATAGTTATTTTATATATTTTGTGGTGTTTTATAAATTCTTTTGAATTGTTTAGGGACACTTTAGTCTTAGGTTTAAAAAAAGCGCACGCGATTACTTACTGCAGCTGGACCGAAACTGGTTCGCCCAGAGCGCTAACCGCCCACTGGCCATTTGGCCCAAGGCCAGCGCCGCCGCTTGAAACCTCCCAAGACAGTCGACCGCTCACGACGCCCCTCACTCGCTACCGCCGCCATCGACCGGTGGGCCCGCTCCACCTCATCTCCCCAACCTCCCGCTTGCCCTTTCGCCGATGAGCTTGCCGCCTCAAGAATCCGCGGGCGAGGCCCTCGCGATAACGCTTATCCGCGGCACCGAGCCCTCTGCCTCGCCTATATAAAGGCCAGACCCCTCTTCCCTCCTCGCCGTCCACTTCTTCCCACGCCCCTCTTACTCGCTCATTGCGCTGTCAGATCTCGCCGAGCGCGCAACTCGCGGAGCATTTAAATCGCCCGTGAGACCACTCCGACCATCCTTTTCAGAATTTTCTTAGCCGCCGAGGCGCATCCTTTTGACACGATTTTTGCCCCTAGGTCCCGTCGAAGCCACCGCACCGTCGACGCCGGAGCCGCCGGAGCACCGAAGGCCGCCGTCCTCGCCCCGCCCTGTCCGGACGCCGCGGACGCACGCCGTCACCACCTTCGCGACGCCCTCGACGCGCCGCACCTCCCCGTCTTCTTCCCCGACGCCGAGGACAGCCGTAGCCGCCGCCCCCTCCGTCAACAACGTCGCCCCGCCGTCTTCATCGTCGCCGGCCACCACCTCCAGCCCACTATGAGCCACCGCCCCACCCTCGTTCGTTAGATTGAAGATCCACGGCTTAGATTAGATTAGGTTGTTATTTTTAGTTGAACCGGTACACGGTTAACCGCGGGGTTTTTTTTATTTAAAAACCGACCGGTTTTGTTTAAGTTAGCCGCCCCGTTTTTTTTCTTATTTAGCGGCTGTTCGCCGTATAACCTCCGCAGCGGACGCTGCTCGGCCAGCCACGAGCCGCCACGTGGCCAGGGACTTGGTTGCGATAGTTTTCTTCACTGTTTAGTCCCTTTTATCACAGATTAGTCCCTGAGCTTAGATTAGCCATAACTTTTTAACCGTAGATCCAAACTCAATGAAACCAGCGGCAAATTCTCCGTATTCTTTAGATCTATCCAGTGGTAGCCTTTTACAAACTTTTGTCAGATTCAAAATTGAATTTATTCATATTCGAATTCAAACTTCAAATGGCCATATCTCTCAAACCGTAGCTCCGATTAAGTTGATTCTTTTTGCATTCTGTCACCGTAGCCAAACCCTATCACCTGGAACTTTGTCACAATAATTTTCACACACTAGAATCTGCCTATTAATATTTTACTAGTATGCATAGTATGCACTATTGTTCACATCACTTCTTGAACCATGTGCCTATGTTGTTTTGCACCTAGAATATTTTCATGCTAGTTAAGTGTGATGTTTGTTCATTTGGTTTTTCCGAGACTTTTGCTTTGCATGTTCTTTTCCGGTTCTCTAGAATGTTTGCTTATGTTTGTTTATCTTCTTTGAGGTAGATTTCGGTCTGAAGCGAATATTATCGATCTTTAGAATTCAACCAGCAGCATTCCAAGGCAAGTTGCATCTTGATCATGTTTCATTAATTATGTTTTTATTATGCACTTAGTTCTTTGCAGTAGGACTGCATGGTAGGAATTAATGTCGTATGACTATGCTTACACCAAGTAGTTCACTGAGGTAGGTCTGAACCTAACCACATTGTCACCATCATTTTACATTATGTTGCTTCGCTAAGTAGACGTGGATTGGGAGTGATCATTGTAAAGTATGAGTGACAATGTAGTAAATAGGACCTAAGATAATTAATGAACTACTTGGGCGGAAACTTGTTGGAATGGTGGCGAAGTACAGTGGGGCACGCATGGGAAATCCATGGTGGTGCACCACTAGTGGACCGTCCGCTCAGGCTCAAAGAGATCAATCGTATTCTCATGTCTAGAAGCTTACGTGTGCAGCCACAAGCTAATATGGGCTCTGGCTTAGTTGAGTAGTTAGTGTGACCCTTCCGGGATGGGCTAGCAGATGTAGAATGATGTAGGTGTACCGGCCTATCCGTGGGTTAAGGGGGAACATTTTCGAAAGACTATGTCTCGATCTTAAGATCATGGAGGTGGTCGAGTCTTGTGGGGAAAAGTGCGCAACCTCTGCAGAGTGTCAACCTAATCGATTAGCCGTGTCCCCGGTTATGGACATCTTGAGCATCTAGTAGTGAAAATGCCGGGAGATCTCCTCACCTTTAATTAAACAGTTGGGATTTTAATGAAACTTGGGAACGGATGGAGTTGGGTTTGCCAACTCATCCTATGCAAATGTGTAGTAGTAGAATAACATCTTTTCTAATAGGGAAAAACTAGCTTTATGCAAAAACTAAACTTAGAGCTTTCCACCAGCCAAATTGCATGTACAAATAGGTTCTTTACACTTATGATGTGACTTGCCAGTACATTCAATGTACTGACCTATATGGCTGCAACTTATCACGTTGCAGATATATCCGATGAGGATTAAGGTGTGATAGGTCGATGTTCTACACTCAACCTTGCTCGTGGAGTTGGACTCATTTACTACTTTGCTTCCGCAGTATTTGTTTATTGGCTCTATGCCCTATTTTGTAATAAATGTATTGCTCCTGGATTATCGATGTAATAATGAGATGTGTGTTATTTCGTTATTTCATCGAGTACGTAATGTGCTAGCAAGTCGATCCAGGGACTAGCACGGTAAGCACAGAGACTTCGACTCTTACCGAGTCGGGTCGCTACAGTGCGCGTGAGAGGAGTCGACATTGAGAGAATGTGTTTGTTCTACAGACACAGAGAAAGACTACTATATATCGATGGTGCATGTAGGCGGGAATTAAACGAAGAGATGGTCTTATTAGTTTCGGGGATATAGGGGAAGAGTGAGAGGGGGGTAGCTAGAAGGAGATTGTTAAGTGTGAGTGTGTGTTTTACCCATCCAGACGGAAGTTATGTGCACACAAGAAGAGAACGATTCTATGTGGCGTTAGGGTTGAGGGTAATTAACTACGTATGGAGACATAGAGACCTTGAACGTGCATGTGCGAGAGGTATACATGTATACCTGGATGTGTGTGTGTGTGTGTGTGCGCGCGCATGATCGATATAAAAGAAAGAAGACATAAGTCATAAGATCAACGACATGGGAGAGACGGATCGGTATGACAATATGCATGCATGTGAGAGTGTAGGGAAGAAGGCCCGACAATTGAGCATGTGTTTTTGTCTTTAAGAGATAGTGGCGTGGGCTGGAGCATGCATCTATGGAGAGCAGAGGGAGTGAGACACAACGATTGTGCAAAAGAGATAAACCTATAAATGCATGTATAGAGAGACATATATAGTGTGGGTGATAGGAAGAAAGAGTGCGTGCGAGAAAGAAATGTTGACGGAGAAACTACAGATAGATACAGAGATGGAAATGCTAACTAGAGGGACATCGGCTAGTTTGAGTGTTGGAGATGACCGCCAGGTGGTTCAGAGGGTGAAGTTATGTCTGTGTGAGAGAAAGATAAAAAGAGGGCACTTGACTGCATGTAGAGAGAAACATACATAGTGTGCGTGATAGGAAGCAAGAGTGAGTGCGAGAAAGAAGGTTGATGGAGAAACAGATAAATAGAAAGATAAAGATGGTAGCTACTGTGCGTTAGAGATAGGAGTCGAGTGGATCAGAAGGCTGAGTTATGTGTGTGTGGGTGTGAGAGAGATGAAGAAAGGGTGCATGTGACTCACATACAAACAAATATCGGAGAGAAATGAGATCCCGAGAGACGGATTTTTGTGTCTACAAGAGAGAAAGATATTTCACAATGAGAGTGATAGCTAGAGAGACATATGAGGGAACGCAAGATATCTCTAGGGAGAGAGAGAGCGTGTGTGGGCGACATACAAGAGAATGGTGGAGAGATATGAGACCCTGGGAGATAGAGTTTGTGTTTGTGTGTGAGAAAGAGATATTTAAGAGGAAGAGTCGTAGCTTCTCATACCTAAGGAGCGAAAGACATCTCTATGTGAGAGGGTGTGTGCGAGTGGCACACAGGGGAATAGTAGAGAGAAATGAGACCCCGGGAGACGAAGTTTGTGTTTGTGTGAGAGAAAGAGATTTCACATGGAGAATCATAGTTAGAGACACATAGCAGGGAGCGAGATATACTTAGTGTGTTACGAAGATAAAAGATCATTGTCGACATACAAGTAGCATGAGAGATACCCGAGAGACGATGAACGTGTATAGGTCTAGAGAGATACTCCTATATAAGCATGAGTGATAGCTATATGCGACGAATATCTGGATTAAAGGGGATTCAAATATTTAAACTGGAGATCACGACATCGATAATATCATAACGCAAATTGGTGTATTAAACATGCATATTCATTTGAATTTGGGGACACGTGTAATGTTATATAGTTTATCAATATTAGTGATCCATATATTCTTTAATTAGAGACAATGCATGGTTTATTGCAATTAATGTCTAAATGGGATTACACTATATGTTGCATGTGTGAAACACATTATACATGTTTGAGAAGTAAAAAAATAAAAACCCGCATGAAACACACATTAATTTGAGACAGTTAGCAAGGAATGCATACATTGGATTTCAACATGAAGTGGTTTCAAATATTTGAAAATCCAGATTAAGATGGATGCAGCCTTATGAATCTGAGATCATGAAATTTGTAAACCATATTTATGTATAAAGGGTGTTGTGCTTTTGAAAGTATATATATAAAAAATGATGTATATAGAATTTTATTCCAATCGAAAATGGATCCTGCACGAACAAAAATAGAATACAAACTGGATTCGAATTGAGTTGGCATGGTAAACATGCACTCTTGCTTGCAAGAAATTGAACGAAGCGGGGAAAGTCGCAGTAACCGCCCGAAACCAAAATTTGCGAGATGGAAATTACTACCTATCCCTACCATGCAAAGCCTATCGGCTCAATTTCTATAGGTTTCATAGGGGTAGGTTTGTAATTTCACTCATACGTGACATAACCGCCTCTCTCCCGGATTCATACACGGTGGGCGCCAAAACACAGTGTCTCCTCGTCCGAAATCGACTCCCTCCCCGATTCATACACGGTGGGCGCCAAAAACAAACTCTCGTCGGCAAATATTCGGTGTATGCGAGATTACCGTCCTATCCCCAACCGACTAATATTGCTGTGATGCAGGAAATTTTAAACGGGGGCTAAGTTTGTAAATTTCCTCGCATTTGAGACAAGCGCACCCTGAAGACATGGTTCCCCCTTCCTCTCTCCCTCCATTTCCCCATTCGTACTCCATGGGCGCCAAAACACCCTCTCCACCCCAGCCTCCTCCGTCTGCCACCCCATCCACCGCCGTCCTCCTCCACCATGCCGGAGCTGATACCCCGACGTCGTCGGCCATTACAAGAGATCGACCTCTCTCATCCACGGCTTTGGACCGGGCTCCTTGCATCCTGTCCTCTCGCTTCATCCCCACCGTCATCCACCTTGCCGGCGCCGCTCCCACGACCGTCTCGTCCACCGCACCCCGCCGCGACCGTCTATCCTCCTAGATCTGCTTCCACGCCGCCAACAGCCATCGCTACCGCGGCACCATCAAATTCTCAGCAGATGCATACACGGTGCCGCACCAGAGGCGGTACTCTTTCATATCTGCTCAACTTATTTATCGCAGAAATAAAATAGATCGCCACTGTTTTACTCTGAGTTCTTGTCCATCACTTACTTGTTAGTTGAAAGCAAACATTGGTTGCGAAGTTGCCTTTGTCCGGTTTGCACCTTCAGATCCGCCATGGCACGCTCAACACTATACTCGCAATGCTTATGGTTTTCCCCTTTTATATTCCACACTAGTTAAGTGATAGTAGACTGAATTTCAAAATTGGGTCAGTCGATTTTTGAGAGCTCGCCGGAGTTCGCCGGTGCGAAGGAAGGGGCTCGGGTGGGGACGGTGGTTGTGGGGGCGGTGGTGGGGCCTCGCCAAACAAAGAGAACTCGGCGCGGGTGGGGGCGGGGCTGGGGGGTGGTGGCGGCGGAGGAACACGGGCGGTGGGGGCCGGTGGTTCGGCCGGCGGCCCATGCGGTGTTCTGTATGGGAAGCACATTATGTTCCTTGTCAAGAAGGGGAGTAGGGACATCTGCAGTCGACACCTCTATTGGGCCAGTTCTGCTAAATGATTCCGCACTTCGAGTTGGTCTGCCATAATACCCTGGAAATGGTGGGATCCGCGCGGTCTTTGATAGACTAAACTAATAGTAACAGTTGTGCGCCTTCAGATGAATAGAGCTGGCCTGTAGGTGATCGATAGGTTGCATATTAGCAGCGGCAAAACCCTATGTTTTCCAGCCAGTTCCGCTTTCACGATTTATTTATGGTGGTTATGGTGTACCCCTATTATCTACACTACGATCTTCCTACTGGCTCTACGCTCTCGTTATCATGGTTTGGCAATAAACTTTCTATACGGTATATTATGAACCTATCATCTGCCAACTATCCTTACATCTGGGGCCCCCAACAAGGAGCCTATTTTTTGTGTGTAGTTGTGCCAGATTATATTAATCTACTCACCATATTACAACACACATGGGCTCTTTCATCAGAATCCAGTGATAGCACACAAGGGTTTACAGGGAGCCTCTATTATATTACAATATCCTCTGTATTACAAAGATAATCTCACTACTATTTGTGTTTTCATGCTTTAAATATATTGTACGTAATCACAATGAATATAGGAATGCGCACATCAGAAGAATATTGCAGAACAGTTCAATGGGTAACAAACTTGGCATCAAGGGATTGAGGTCCATTGTGGATGCAATGAAACCCACATGCTCCCGACCTATAGATTCCTATTCAGAATATGATCCTAATGACTATTCTGAGCTCAAGGAGTCAAAGGAAGATGGCCTATCCTGTTCACCCAATAAGGCGCATGTTCTAATTTGGCAAGGTTTTATTGGTTGCACATATCTTGCATAAGGTGTCTTGCATTTCTTTTGCTTCGTTGCACCACCATCTGCTTAGTTTACTCATGATATATGTGAAGATGCCATGCCCATCCATTATCAAGACCTATTCCATTTTTCGTCATACCATGTTTTTCCATTCAAATGCTGTTCTTGTGTTTCAGACATCCAAAAGGAAGAGGGTGATTGCAGAACCTGAAGGAGTACAAGAAAAGTTCTTGAAAAAGGTGGTGCTACCAGAGAAATCATATAGCACCCGACATATATTGGCGATAGAACCAGCGCCGCAAAACCTAGAATATCGCAACTATGCTGGTCGCTGCTTTGCTCTTGTGAGTACCTATTGTCCTATCGTTGTCCTTACATTCATACCTGGTGGATTATATGACATCATTGTGCATTATAGCTTGCTTATCCACTGTTCGCTCCAAATTATCAGATATATATTAATGCTTAAATTAATGTAGAATAAACCCAATGCCTATGAAGAAATTTAGTTCTGCATTGTTCTTGTAAGTATCTGTTGTCCTTATATTTGTCAGCTAGTTCTTCATGTACACTTTGCAGCTTATTTTCCCTTGTCCTCCATTTTTCTACACATCGGATCTACATTTACTCTGGCCAAAATATTGAATAAAACCAATATTCTTGAGAAGTTTAGCTCTGCATTGCTCTTGTCGATTATTTACACTTTGTATGCTGTATTTACATTTGTACTCTGCATCTTAAGTTAAATAATCGCCATTTGTTCCTATATTTTCACATCTATATTTACTCTTAACAAAATGTAGAATAAAGGCAATACTCTTGAAGAAGAGTGTGAGGTAAACTTCTTGAATTGCCCCCCATCAATATGGACAAGGCCTTTATAGAGCCTGTCTTCACTACTAATGTAAGTTCGTCCTCCTCGAGCCTTCAAACTTTGTTGTTCATATTTGGATAGCTATGAGTGCAAATGCTGTTTATTTTTGTCGTCTGCATCAAATTGCTTGTTCAAAGTTTATAAAGTAGAAGTACATAAACATAAGTTTGTCGTTCCCAGTTTCAGTCTTTAGTTGTACAATCTAGTTCCTTATTCGTACCATGTAAATTAAACTAAACATAGCAAATTATCTTCTTTAGAACTATGTGTATGCTTGTGTTCTTGATCTGTAATCCAGTGGTGTGGTGATACTACAAACAACAGCACAATGTCATATCCTGCTATGTCTCAACTATGAACAATGCCATATTATATTAATGTTATTTAAATCGTATCTCTTTATTTACCAATCTGAAAGGGTATAAATTGACAGTACACTCACCATTCATGCTTATACGTTGTTTAGAACTACATCTTTGCTTGTGTTCTTGATCTATAATCCAGTGGTCTGGTGAAGCTGGCCGCTCCTGCACAATGACATTTCCTGCCATCTTAACTATGAAAAATGCCTATTATGTTAATGCTATTTTAAACCATGTCTCTTTATTCCTGACAAAGAAATGAGATGAATTGACAGCGCTGATGCTTATACGTGCACTTCAACCACCCAGTTTATTTAATCTGCTGTCTGGTTGCCCTTTATTATCACTGGCGGCGAACTTTGATGCCAAGGGGATGTAATATGTTGTAATTCTTTTTTTAGGATCATATGCTGTAATTTCTTTGTTGTATAGTCTAGGTTTATTCTTGGTCGGTATGCTGTAATTTAGGCCAGAAGGTTCAGTGGATCTCAGTGTTGTCGGTCTACAGGGCGGCCCGTTACTCATATGGGCCAAAACGTGGGCCTATAATCATCTTGGGCCATTAGCAGGTCTAAACCTTAAGGTTGTTTCCCGCCTTTAACAGGCCGAGTAAACTTCTAGCCAGCTGGGCCAGAGAATACACTGGGCTTTTAACAGGCTAAAACCTAGATTGGGTTAGCGTTGAGCCGAAAAATTCACGGTCCAATACAGGCCGAAATTGCCTAAGGCCCATGTTTGGCCCAAATAGGACTAGCAGTTAACAGGCCAAAATATATCTCGGGCCCGTTTGGCCCAATAAAATTATGGGCTTTAAGAAGGCCGGTATCCATGCGGGCTATAGGCCCAAAAGTGTCACTGGCCATTATCAGATGGGCTGTAAGTAGGCCGAATTCAACGTGGGCTGTAATTAGGCCCAACTGTTACACGGGCCATTAACTGGTTGATAGGCCAGTTGGGCTGAAATTTATCCACGAAGACTACGGGCCATTAAGAGGCCTAAAGTTACTTCGGACAAGAAATAGCCCAGTTTCTGCATGGGCCGTTAAATGGCCTAAAGTTAAACCGGGCCGACAACGTCCCAGATACTCCACGGGCCGCTAATAGGCCGAAACTATTATCGGGCCGAACTAGTAAACGCGCATTTAACAGGCTGAAATACAAACCTGTCTTAGAATGGGCCCAAAGGTACAGTGGCCTGTTAACGGGCATGATCCGATATGGGCCATAATTTGGCCCATAACTCGGCAGACTATGAACGGGCCTGATCTGATATGAGCCTCAATTTGACCCAATACATGGCAGGCTGTTAAACGGGCCAGCCCACTAGTGTCTGAAAAAACATGGTGGGCCTTTAGCTGGGCCGGCCTTTTAACCGGAATGGGCCTCTATTGGGCCATGCCACGTGTCGATGGATCATAGGCTCCTCCTGTCCAATGAGTGGATGACATCTGTCCCAACGAGGAGCTGACATGTGGTTCCGTCGGCCAATGAGAATTTTACACATGGAAAATCCCTATTGGTCCGGGCAGTTAACGGGTTATCGGATCCAAAACTGGACCCGATAGCTTAACGGCGAGCCGTTACGATCGATGCCACGTGCCGGTCACCCTTGACGAAAGCACTTCTATGAGACGCGATTTATCGTCATGGAAGTGGACACTTCCGTGATGATAATTTTGGTAATGTCATGGAACACTTCTACGACAACACAGGTATGACTATCTTGATTCTTTCATAAATTTGTCATGGATGTGCATGCATGACAGAAAACGTGACCTACTGTGACAAACACATATCATCACGGAAGTGTCTTTTTTTGTAGTGAAGGGGTTCCCCTCACATAGAGGAGAAAGTGATTGGTGGAAATGTGGATCTAGATCTCCTCTCTCCTTTCCCCCAAAAACTAGCAAGAATCCATGGAGGGATTGAGAGATAGCAAGCTCAAAGAAGGTCAATAATGGGGGAAGAACACGAGCTCAAAGGATTAGGTTCATTGGGGAAGAAGACCCCCTTTTATAGGTGGGAAAAAATCCAACCGTTGTCCTCACAGCCCGCACCAAGCGGTACTACCGCTCGGAGGGGCGGTACTACCGCTAAGGCGGCTATAGCCAAACGAACACTACTGCAACGGGGCAACAGGGCGGTACTACTGCCGAAGCAGTACTACCGCCTCCCTTGCGATACTACCACACGGGTAGTATTCAACGGCCACACAAGTGCAGCACGCGTCAGTATACACAGTGAGGCAGCGGTACTACCGCTGGGGATAGCGGTATTACCGCATGTCCAAGGATGTAAAAAATTACTGTCACGCCTACATCCACTGGAGCTAGCTTCGAGTAGAAAGACGTCACGATACTACCACTCACAGGGAGCGGTACTACCGCGTGAGGGCGGATGTAAAAAATTACATCCGCGCCTACTTCCGCATGCATCAGCGTCAGGGCTGGAGGCAGCGGTACTACCGCTCACCAGGAGCGGTACTACCGCTGGCCCCTGCGGTACTACCGCTCCCTTGAGCAGTACCACCGCACGCCACATAGGCTTTAGCACTTGGTTGCCTTCATATCGCAGCTAAAGACAACAGAAGGATACAATAAAACCAGAACTGCCATAACTTCTGCAAATGAGCTCCGAATTGAGCAAACTCAAGCTTGTTGGATAGAAGACAACGAGTAGCATCAAAACAAAGGAGGCAGGGGAGGTATGCTTAGCAAAAAGAGGAGTGAACCCTCCAACAGAGAAGAACTGGCATAACCTCCAACATTGAAAACATCATAGAAGATGCATGTGAACTCCGTTTTCGATGAACTTGAGCTTGTCATCAAGATGGCCATAAGCTCTAAGACTCACAAAGAGAACCAAACAAGAACCAAGAAATAAGATGCAAGGATGCAATGGTTTGATATCTCTACGAATGATACGATATAGCCACTCATCGAGAGCCCCCCTTGATAGTACGGCAACCGATCCTAGAACCCGGTCTCCCAACAACCACCATGAGACCGGTAAAATAGAAAACTTATCAAGGGCAAACCTTTGCATTATACATGGTCCACTTGAGCTAGATGATGACGATCTTGACTCCCTCAAGTTGGACCACCTTTCTTGATTGCGTTGGCTCGATGAAGACTAGTTGATTGCTCCCCCATACTCCACTATGGGTGAGCCACTCTTCGGCACATCTTCACAAGTCCATTGTCACCACAATGGACGGCAAGCTTCAAGAACTTGATCTCCTCATGATGCATCACCTGAACTTGCACACCGCAACCTAACCCCACAAAGAACTCTCATGAAGACCATGGGTTAGTACACAAAGCGTAATTGACAATGCTTACCATACCATGGGATCACTTGATCCCTCTCGGTACATCTTCTACGCTTTGTGTGTTGATCAACTTGATTCACTCTTTGACTTAATATTGATCAACCTCTCACAAAACCAATCTTTAGGTAATTCCTTGAATAACACCTTGGTCGACACACACTCTCCTTGAAACCAACACATGTACTCCAAGAAAAAGAATATGGACAAAACCTTCAAATATTACTCAAGGCAACCATTAGTCCAGAGACATTGTCATCAATTACCAAAACCAAAGATGGGGCACCGCATGTTCTTTCAACGGCGATGTGGTGACGGTGATGGTGAAGTGATCCGCGCAGGGCTTCGCCTAAGCACTACGTGAATATGACCGGAGGAGTAAACTGTGGAGGGGGGTGCCGCACACGGCTAACAATGGTTGGTGTGTGTTCTAGCGGTGCCCCCTCATATATATAGGTTGGAGGGGAGGAGGGGTTGCCAAGGGGGCGCCAAGTAGGAGGAATCCTACTTGGGTGCCTCCCAAGTCAGCCTCCCCCTTTCCTATTCCTATTCAGAATAGGAAGGGAAGAGGGGGAATGGGGAATCCTATTCCCTTTTTACTTTCCTCCTTCCCCTTTCCTTCTCCAATTTGGCCAGCCCATGTGGGAGGGGGGGCGCACCAGCCCCTTTGTGGCTGGTGTGTTTCCCCTCTTGGCCCTTTAAGGCCCATATCTTTTGCCGGGGGTGCCCCGGAACCCCTTCCGGTGACCCGATAAGTGCCCGGTGCATCCTGAAACACTTCCGGTGTCCAAATACCACCATTCTAAATATCAATCTTTATGTCTCGACCATTTCGAGACTCCACATCATGTCAGTGATCCCATCCGAGACTCCGAACAACATTCGGTCACCAAATCACATAACTCATATAATATAAAATCGTCATCGAACGTTAAGCATGCGGACCCTACGGGTTCGAGAACTATGTAGACATGACCGAGACTCCTCTTCGGTCAATAACCAATAGCGGAACCTGGATGCTCATATTGGCTCGCACATATTCTACGAAGATCTTTATCGGTCGAACCGTTATGACAACATACGTTATTTCCTTTGTCACCGGTATGTTACTTGCCCAAGATTCGATCGTCGGTATCTTCATACCTAGTTCAATCTCCTTACTGGCAAGTCTCTTTACTTATTCCGTAATACATCATCCTACAACTAACTCATTAGTCACTTTGCTTGCAAGTCTTCTTATGATGTGTTTTACCGAGAGGGCCCAGAGATACCTCTCCGATAATCGGAGTGGCAAATCCTAATCTCGACCTATGCCAACCCAACGAAAAACCTTCGGATATACCTGTAGAGCATCTTTAATAATCACCCAGTTATGTTGTGATGTTTGATAGCACACAAGGTATTCCTCCGGTATCCGGGAGTTGCATAATCTCATAGTCAAAGGAATATGTATAAGTCATGAAGAAAGCAATAGCAATAAAACTTAATGATCATTATGCTAAGCAAACGGATGGGTCTTGTCCATCACATCATTCTCCTAATGATGTGATCCCGTTCATCAAATGAGAACACATGCTATGGTTAGGAAACTTAACCATCTTTGATTAACGAACTAGTCTAGTAGAGGCTTACTAGGGACACTGTGTTTTTTCTATGTATCCACACATGTATCAAGTTTCCGGTTAATACAATTCTAGCATGAATAACAAAAATTTATCATGATATAAGGAAATATAAATAACAACTTTATTATTGCCTCTAGGGCATATTTCCTTCAGTCTCCCACTTGCACTAGATTCAATAATCTAGTTCACATGCCATGTGATTTAACACAAATAGTTCACATCTTTATGTGATTGACACCCATAGTTCACATCGCCATGTGACCAATACCCAAAGAGTACTAAGGTGTGATCATATTTTGCTTGTGAGAGAAGTTTAGTCAACGGGTCTGCCACATTCAGATCCATATGTATTTTGCAAACGTCTATGTCTACAATGCTCTGCATGGAGCTACTCTAGCTAATTGCTCCCATGTTCAATACGTATCTAGATTGAGACTTAGAGTCATCTAGATCAGTGCCAAAGCTTGCATCGACGTAACTCATTACGACGAACTCTTTATCGCCTCCATAATCGAGAAACATTTCCTTTGTCCTCTAAGGATAATTTTGACCGTTGTCCAGTGATCTACTCCTGGATCACTATTTTACCCCCTTGACAAACTCATAGCAAGGAACACAACAGGTCTGGTACACAACATTGCATACTTTATAGAACCTATGGCTGAGGCATCGGGAATGACTTTCATTGTCTTTCTATCTTCTGCCATGATCGGGCTTTGAGTCATACTCAACTTCACACTTTACAATATAGGCTAGAACTCCTTCTTTGACTGATCCATTTTGAACTCCTTCAAAATCTTGTCAAGTTGTGTGCTTCGTGAAAGTCCTATTAAGCGTCTCGATCTATCTCTATAGATCTTATGCCCAATACATAAGTAGTTTACCGAGGTCTTTTATTGAAAAATTTCTTGTTCAAGTATCCTTTTATGCTATCCAGAAATTTTATATCATTTCCAATCAATAAATATGTCATCCACATATAATATCAGAAATGCTACAAAGCTCCCACTCACTTTCTTGTAAATACAGGCTTCACCATAAGTCTGTATAAAACCATATGCTTTGATCAACTCATCAAAGCGTATATTCCAACTCTGAGATGCTTGCACCATTCCATAGATGGATCACTGGAGACTGCACATTTTGTTAGCACCTTTAGGATTAACAAAACCTTATGGTTGCATCATATAAAACTCTTCTCTAATAAATCCATTAAGGAATGCAGTTTTGATATCCTTTTGCCAGATTTCATAAAATGCGGCAATTTCTAACATGATTCTGACAGACTTAAGCATCGATACAAGTGAGAAAATCTCATCGTAGTCAACACCTTGAACTTGTCAAAAACCTTTTGAGGCAATTCAAGCTTTGTAGATAGTAACACTACCATCAGCGTCCATCTTCCTCTTGAAGATCCATTTATTCCCAATGGCTTGTCGATCATCGGGCAAGTCCGCCAAAGTCCACACTTTGTTCTTATATATGGATCCTATCTCAGATTTCATGGCCTCAAGCCATTTTGCGGAATCTGGGCTCATCATCACTTCCTCATAGTTCGTAGGTTCGTCATGGTCTAGTAACATGACTTCCAAAACAGGATTACCATACCACTCTGGTGCGGAACGTACTCTGGTTGAGCTACGAGGTTCGGTAGTAACTTGATTCGAAATTTCATGATCATTATCATTAGCTTCTTCACTAGTTGGTGTAGGCATCACAGGAACGGTTTTCTGTGATGAGCTACTTTCTAATTCGAGAGAAGATACAATTTCCTCATCAAGTTCTACTTTCCTCCCACTCACTTCTTTCGAGAGAAGCTCCTTCTTTAGAAAGGATCCATTCTTAGCAACAAAGATCTTGCCTTCGGATCTGTGATAGAAGCCAACAGTCTCTTTTGGGTATCCTATGAAGACGCATTTCTCCGATTTGGATTCGAGCTTATTAGGCTGAAGGTTTTTCACATAAGCATTGCAACACCAAACTTGAAACGCCAGGTTAGGTTTCTTGCCAAACCATAGTTCATATGGTGTCGTCTCAACGGATTTAGACGGTGCCCTATTTAAAGTGAATGCAACTGTCTCTAATGCATAACCCCAAAACGATAGTGGTAAATCGGTAAGAGATGTCATAGATCGCACCATATCTAATAAAGTACGTTTTCGACGTTCGGACACACCATTACGCTGTGGTGTTCCAGGTGGAGTGAGTTGTGAAACTATTCCACATTGTTTTAAATGAAGACCAAACTCGTAACTCAAATATTCGCCTCCGCGATCAGATCGTAGAAACTTTATTTTCTTGTTACGATGATTCTCCACCTCACTCTGAAATTCTTTGAACTTTTCAAATATTTCAGACTTGTGTTTCATTTAGTAGATATACCCATATATGCTCAAATCATTTGTGAAGGTCAGAAAATAACGATACCCGCCGTGAGCCTCAACACTCATCGGACCACATACATTGGTATGTATTATTTCCAATAAGTCTCCATTGTTCCGGAGAATGGAGTTTTAGTCATCTTGCCCATGAGGCATGGTTCACAAGCATCAAATGATTCATAATCAAGTGATTCCGAAAATCCATCTGTATGGAGTTTCTTCATGCGCTTTACACCAATATGACCTAATCGGCAGTGCCACAAACATTATCGACTTTGCATCTTTTGGCATCAATATTATGAATATGTGTATCATCACGATCGAGAATCAATAAACCATTCACATTGGGTGTATGACCATAGAAGGTTTATTCATGTAAACAGAACAACAATTATTCTCTGACTTAAATGAATAAATGTATTGCAATGAACATGATCTAATCATTCATGCTCAACGCAAACACCAAAATAACATTTATTTAGGTCCAACACTAACCCCGAAGGAAGAGGGAGTGTGCGATGGTGATCTTTCAACCTTGGAATCACTTCTAACACACATCGTCACCTCGCCCTTAACTAGTCTCTGTTCATTTTGCAACTCCTGTTTCGAGATACAAACTGAATCGGTATCAAATACCTTGGGGTTACTATGAACACTAGTAAAGTACACATCGGTAACATGTATATCAAATATACCTTTGTTCACTTTGCCATCCTTCTTATTCGCCAAGTATTTGGGGTAGTTCCGCTTCTAGTGACCATTTCCTTTGCAGTAGAAGCACTTAGTTTCTTCATGGGAGTGGCAACTTGCTTGCAATTCTTCTTGAAGTTCCCTTTCTTTCCCTTGCCCTTTTTATTGAAACGAGCGGTCTTGTTAACGATCAACACTTGATGCTATTTCTTGATTTCTACCTTCACCGATTTCAGCATCGCGAAGAGCTTGGGAATCGTTTTCGTTATGCCTTGCATACTATAGTTCGTCACAAAGTTCTAGTAACTTGGTGATAGTGACTAGAGAACTCTTTCAATCATTATCTTATCTAGAAGATTAACTCCCACTTGATTCAAGCGATTGTAGTACCCAGACATTCTGAGAACATGCTCACTAGCTGAGCTATTCTCCTCCATATTGTAGGCAAAGTACTTGTCAGAGGTCTCATACCTCCCGACATGTGCATGAGTCTGAAATACCAAATTCAACTCTTGGAACATCTCATATGCTCTGTGGCGTTCAAAATGTTTTTGAAGTCCCGGTTCTAAGACGTAAATCATGGTGCACTAAACTATCAAGTAGTCATCATATCGAGCTTGCCAAACGTTCATAATGTCTGTATCTGCTCCTGCAATAGGTATGTCACCTAGCGGTGCATTAAGGACATAATTATTCTGTGCAGCAATGAGGATAATCCTCAGATCACGGACCCAGTCCGCGTCATTGCTACTATCATCTTTCAACTTAGTTATCTCCAGGAACATATCAAAAACATAGGGGTGCTACAACGCTAGCTATTGATCTACAACATAATTTGCAAATACTATCAGGACTAAGTTCATGATAAATTAAAGTTCAATTAATAAAATTACTTAAGAACTCACACATAGATCACTACAAAAAAAGACATATCTGTGACATTTTGTGCCAAACGAATTCTTTTTCTGTCATGCTTATGACACTTCTATGACAATAATTGTGACAAAACCCCGTATCATCATAGATGTGGTGGGATCCTACTTCTATGACAAAAAATCATGACAGAAAATGGGCTTTTCGTCCTGGGCGTGCCAGAGACGCAGTTGCATGACATTCTTTGGGCCGTCCATGACGGAAAAAACCGTGGTAGAAGCGAGGGCGAGGAAAATATCGGGGAGTTTCGATTACGGTGTGTGGTCGGGACCGAGCGATGCACGTTTCTCTCGTACACGTACGCGCGTGTGCGAGGCGTTGCGCTCTAACTGAACCCAAGCAAGGGGATGGGCTCTAACTGAACCCGAGTGGTTGCACCCGAGCGAGGCGTCGGGCTACGCGTTACTAAACCCGAGCAATCGATCGACCCCTTGCTGTTAACTGAACCCGAGTGATTTCTTCGCTACAGCTGCTAACTGAAGTCGATCGATGCTGCCTCTGGATGAACAGTAGCGTTGTTGGCGGGGGGAGGGGGTTGGATGAACAGTTCCCGGTGGGGGGGGGGGGGTTGGACGAACAGGAACCTGTGGTAGTAGAGGTCGTTGCCGTTGGATGAACAGGAACCCGATCGATCGAGCCGGTGGAGGGCTGGATGAACAAGACCCTGTGGAGGGATGGATGAACAGGAACCCGATCGATCGAGCCGGTGGAGGGCTGGATGAACAAGACCCTGTGGAGGGATGGATGAACAGGACCCCCGTGGAGGGCTGGTTGAACAGTAGCTGGTGGAGGGCTGGATGAACAGGACCTCGTGGAGGGCTGGTTGAACAGTAGCCGGTGGACGGCTGGATGAAAAGTAGC
The DNA here is from genome assembly GCA_021605205.1 of Aegilops longissima. Taxonomy (NCBI): domain Eukaryota; kingdom Viridiplantae; phylum Streptophyta; class Magnoliopsida; order Poales; family Poaceae; genus Aegilops; species Aegilops longissima. The sequence continues at coordinate 153,195,666 of CM038677.1, forward strand.
CCGTGGAGGGGTGGTTGAACAAGACCCCATGGAGAGGGCTGGTTGAACAGTAGCCGGTGGAGGAGCGCGCGGTGGAGGTTGGATGAATAGGAGCCCGTGGATTAACAATGCAGGTGTAGGCTGGAGGAGGTCGACGGTGGATGAACAGTAGCCCGTGGAGGCTGGAGGAGGTCGATGGTGGAGATGAACAGTATCCCGTGGAGTCCCGTTTTGCGGTACGCCACACCCCTCCTGATGAATAGGACCCCCGTTTCGACCGTAGCACTCCAACACAAGTCTATTTCCTCTATTTTGCGGTACGCCACACCCCTCCCAATCAACAGGACCCCGTTTCGACCATAGGAGGTACAAGAGAAGTCTATTTCCTTCGTTTTGCGGTATGCCAGACCCCTCCCGATGAACAGGATCCTGTTTCGACCGTGGCCGGTCGAACACAAGGCCGTTTCCTCCGTTCTGCAGTACGCCAGGCCTTGTTTCCATTGGTTGTTCCGTCCGAGCCGTTTGGCTCCCGATGAACAACACGTGTTTCGTTGCCTCCGGATGAACACGATGCATTTTGTTGGCTCCCCATGAACACGACGATGGCACGGTTTCTCCGTTTCGACCCAGCCATGTACACGAGCCCTGGCCGTACGTATGCGCGAGTAGGCGTTCGAGACCCCGCCCGTATGTAAGTACATGGCCGTATTTATATTCTTGCACCCTGGCCGCTGTACGTACGTGTACATGCTACATGCGCGCCTCTACTACGACACGTGCGCGCCTCTACTACGACACGCACCCTTCCTTACACGACCACGGTTCATCGCTGCAGCCTGCAGACAGACCGATCATATGTACGTACACGTTCACGACCAGAATGACAATGCTACGTACGCTTCGACCAGGTGGTCCCGACTGTCAGGCACTTCCATGCGTGCGAAGATGTAGATGGTGGGTTCCAGCAGTCAGGGGCTGAATCATTTTTTTCCTATAATGTGGACGCACTTCCTTGCGTGCGAAGATGTAGCTGGTGGGTCCGAGCAGTCAGGGGACGAATCATTTTTTTTGCCCATAATATGGACACACTTCCTTGCGTGCGAAGTTGTAGCTAGTGGGTCCCAGCAGTCAGGGAGGAAACGTTTTTTTTGGTGAAATACGGTGGCCCGTCCGGTGGGTCCCTACTGTCAGGTGGAGGAATCATTATTTTGCGCGTAATAAGGAGGCATTTCCTGGTGTGCGGCCGTGGACTCAGTTGTCAGCCTCTCCACGTAAAGCCCATGTCCGATGGATGTCGTTCGTTGACCACGTTGACCATGGCGCACTGAGAGCACCAGGGCGGTGGACGATGGCGAGGCCTAGGAAGGGAACAGCACGGACCCGGGGAAGACTCGGAAGTGGTTGCCCACGTGGTGGGGAGTACGAGGGTTTACTGGTCCGGCTACCGTTGCCGGAAAATAACAGGAGGTGTGCGTGAGTAGAGGAATGGTCTGGCCAGCAATGGATTAGGGTGGGGCGGTGCTGCCTGTGCGGCAGCACAACCGGCCATGGGAGGCGGGAGCAGGCAGTCCCGCCGGCGCTGGTTTGGGTGGCTGGAGCAAGAAGACTAGAGGTTGAAGAAGCACTACAGCCGTTGGATGGACATCGTACGGTCTCTGCAGCTAGAATCGTTTATATTGACTAAGTTGACGAAGCCCTTGGTATGCGTCAATTTAGTAGGCCCAGAGGTCAGCCTCCGAAACGGTGCGCCCCAGATGTCAGGGGGAGGAATCATTTTTTTGGGCGGCTGAAGCTAGAATATCCGATATTGAAGAAGAAGCACGACATCCATTGGATGGACATCCAACGGCCACTGCTGCTAGAACCGTGTGTTGACTATAAGTTGACAAAGCCTTGCATACGCATCAACTTACTTTTTTTAGGGGACGTCTCAACTTAGTAGGCCCACAAGTGTGTGGCAGAGAACTTATAGCCCGTTTCCGATTTGTACGAATGTACAACCCATTTTTGAATTCTAATTGAATTTACTACAGCCCATTTACAGTTTGTTAAAAGTACAACCCATTTTCTAGCTAGGACAACGATTAATAATTTCAACCAACCATTCAAAACAGAATTCAATAAAATTTCCCACATTTTGATGGGATCCGAAATATTTTTATCCCGAAATTTCTAGTCAGAGTAAATACAATTTCAATATAAATTTGTATTACGTAAAAATCCAATGAAACATTGCGCGCGCAACAATTAATGAAATCAAAATTTTCAAAATCCAAAAGTAATATTTTATAAACTAATGACGTGTTTGGTGCATTTTTTATAGTTACTTCCCATTTTTTATAATTACATCCCATTTATTATTTCTTAAAGCCCATTTTCCTGTTAAGCCTGATGCATCCCTCCTAGGAAAGATTTGCAGCCCAACGGGGCAGAGAATAACAAGTTGGCCCGGATTGTGTACAACTGTCGGCCCAGTTGCATTGCTGATGTTGAAAAACAAGGCTTGTGTAGTACAGTACAACCTTACATGGCTACTCAGCCCACAATCAGCGACGCCGGAAAGGCCCAAACAAGGCTTCTGTACAACTTTTTGAAGTCACCGAGCTCAATTAATAACTTAAGAAAAAAGTTAGAGTACAGTGGAACCTAATTAAAAGCTATCACGAGCGAAGAAATAATTCAACGGGTCCCACTTGTGCATGTGTGCGTGTGTGCGTGTGAGAGAGAGAGAGGGGGAGAGAGAGTGACCCATCGGTCGATGCTCGTAAATACATCTTTCAGCCGTATGCATTGATGATGCTCAGTAAAAACTTATATAGTTGACACAATCATATAGAACATCATAGCACACTGAACTTGCACACAAAAATTTCATGCAGGCGACACAATCAGGGTGGAAGCAGTGGATCGCTACGGCAGGGCTATGTTGAAACCAACGAACTCGTACATAACGATTCATCGTCTTTATCAATGACGGGGAAATGTCTTGAATGCTGTGCAAAGAAAACAGACAGGCAACACAATATATAAGTTCTGCTAGAACATTAAGTTGACGTACGGCCCTTTCTAAAAAAAGTTCAGGTAAAAAAAATAGAATAGGTCATAATCAAATGTACTGGCACATCAGTGCTTCACACCCATAGCTCGGATTTAACTAGTATCTGACAAGATTCAGTTGTTACCTCAAATTAGAGCACATCAAGGCAGCCAGCCCTCCCTCTTCTCCCAAACAAGCGGTGGCCTCCACCGCGCGATGGAGTAGGCCCTGTGCCATCCATCGTTCCAAGCAACATGGGGAAAGTCTAGCGTTGACTCCTGTAATGGACGTTGTCGATGAACCCGGGCACTAGCGGCGGCGGCTGGACTTTGATTGATGGATTGACCACTTCTTTGACATGCACGAACACTCGATACAGGTACATCCTTAACGTGGTCCGCGGCGGCCTTGGTGGCGACGAATAGTACAACCCCGGTTCCTGCACCGGTATCTCAACACCAATCACCTTCGGTATGGTGGACGACTTCTTCATCCATGCCATAACCGTCAGAGCCCAGCTGTCTGGAGGAACAAACATACTTACGAGCTCACCTCCAAGGTCGTTGATAAGCACATTCATGGACTCGATGTTCCAAGCACGTCGAGGCTTACCGTGGAAGGTAAGCTTTGTTAAAAACTAAAGCTCAGAGGGCACCGAGCACAATCCTGGGTGCCACCGATCAAAGCTCACTAGGGCGCCATCGCAGAACAAACGCCGGGAAGATTCAAACACACGACTGCAGTCGAAAGTTGTTCGGAACCTGGCGAAGAAATCAGCCGGTGGCGGACAGACTTCATCAAGCAAGTCACTTATTTGGATGCCGTGCACAATGCCAAGAGCTTTGACAAGGTTGTCCGGCGAGACGGGAGGCCGGTCGCCGTTGATGGTTACCATCAACACTTTGCCGTCAAACTGGTCGTCAAGCGCCGCCATGCCACTGTTGAGCGACAGCACGCAGCGCCCGATGGCAAGACGGACCTCAGGATCTCCGGCTCGGAGATCCGCATTGACCGGCGACATGATAGTGCGCTTGAGTACAGGGAGTACAGGAGGGCGATTTGGGGGAAATGGAGTAGGAATCGAGATTCCAGAGGTGGTGGAGGGGCGGGAGATTGGGGATGAAAAGGTAGCATGAATTTCGAACACGCACCAATATGCTCTCGGCGCGCAAGCGCACGATAACACCGATGGTGCCCACATGTCGGCGCACAAGAGTCCTAATTCTCCCACAAGATCTTGATGTTCTGTGCAACGCACGAGCATCTTGCTAGTAACTTGAAAAAAGGAGATATACTCTGAACACTGGAGAATGGTGATGCCCTCATTTAGGCCACCAGCAGTTCGAGAGAATAAACAGTTCGAAACAATGATAATATACAACAATCAAACACTGACTAGTGACTACTACTGACATAAACAGCAAGACATGATAGTTCATAAGAAGTCTTGCTACACCACCAAAACTCACCCATCTACAACGCTCAGACTCTCGTGATCTGGACGATAATGACATTCTAAATAGAGGCAACTATTACATAGTAAGAGTGACATAGACGAGGATTACCAAATGACAAGGAATATGCATAACAAAAGAGAGAACTACCCATCCAGAACAAGCAGTAAAGACAACAAGTCATTCGAAGAGGGATGATCCTACACCATCATAATTTGCAGCCCTGGTTCAGCCACCAGTGATCCGGAGACACCAGTACTCCACCCTTTCGACACAACAACCCAATTACCTATCAACCTGAAGGCTTGAACCACGTCACTGCCTGTCGGACTCGACACATCCAAGGATCAAAAATAATCCAGATGCCTTTGTCATTCTCACCTTCTTTTGGCTGCAGGCTGCATGGTTGACAATCAGGGGAGTTTGCTCCCGAACTCCTAGGACTCGCCGTGTAGACACAGTTTTCCATAGCAAACAGAGCCTCTTTGCCATCAAGGTCCTTTCCAACGGTGATCTCCTAGTTAATCAGATAATTGAGTCCGAGAAACAGAGAGTGTGAACCAAGGCTGTTTACACACCTCCAACTTAATAATCCTGAAGGCCCCAACAAGCTGGTATCCTGCTCATAGACGTAACAACCACTATCCGCATACTCACGTATTTCACGGTGCTTGCATACAGTGGGGTTTTTGCAATATAACTTTTCCGGCTCATGTGTCCGAATGATCATCAGTCTTTTGCCGTCGTCTGATCGAGCGAGGAACCAGTTGTGCTTCCCTGTTTTTGGCAATGGTGGTGTGATTACAAAGGGCAGTGACTGTAGGGACACCGCATCATATCAAAAAGGACAGACATTGTTAATTTAAGATCAGCATTGTTCGAGTATGAGTAGGATAATGCAAGGAACAACATTGATATGTCCTGTTGGGCCGGGAGGAAAATACAGGAAATGTATCTTTGGGTTCGAAAATATAGAAGTGCCATGCATGGTTATACTCATGTTATCTCACAATCGATTCTTCACAGGAAACTACCATGTCATGCATGTTATGTAATAATTTTCTTTCCTCACAAACAAATTCTTCAAGGAAACTAACAGACCATGCATTGTTATATACTCATGTTCTGTGGGCAAAAATTTTGTGAGCATATTATTCTAGCTATTGATTGCCGAAGGGCGAACATAGGTATGTACACATGGAAAGCATTACATGATTTCACTACTTCCAAATATAGAGTTCTCCATATGCACATTTACTTCCCTAATGTATGGTCAGATGAAATGTAGCGACCCGACCTCAGACGGTCAAGCCTCGTATTCTTGTGCCATCCTCGGATCAGTATCTTTGGCACACACAAGACATCAATGTATATATCAAAGTGCAATCACATGTATAATTAACGTAAAACTGATATATACCTCATAATACTCAGCGGAAACAATCAAGCGGGTGTGGAGTCCCATCAGCGCCATCGGCAGGTTGAGTGTAGACCGTAACCCTGTATCGTAACTCTTACTCGCCGAGGAAATATCTGCAACATGATACGTTGCAGCCGTGTAGATCAGTACATTGAATGTACCGGCAAGATCACAACATGAGAAAACAGATGATAAACTATACTATATGCAGTATGGCTTTATGGCTCTGTATCTGAATTTTGTTTGCGTAAAAGCTGGTTTTAGTTTACCTACATCAAAGGATTAAAATGAAGCCTGTACTATGGAGTTTTTCTGTCATGACATGGTTCCGCCAACCGATGTCTCATAGCCCAAAATCATCATAAGTTGCCCACAATTAAGTTATCAATCCGGTGTTGAGAGTTCCGAGATAGATCCAAGTCCAGATGCTCAAAATTGTCCGTAACCGGGGACACGGCTAATCGATTAGGTTTAAACCCTCTGTAGAGGTTTGTACACTTTACCCGCAAGATTCGATCCCTCTCTTTACGTTCTCGCACTTCAGAGTGTTTGAGAACAAGATGACCGAAACATGGTCTTCCAAAGAGTTCCACTGACCACTGTCCGGTACTCAACCCATCCTATCGTAGTTCTACATCTGCTAGTACCGTCCCAGCCAGAGTCACAACTAGGGTCAACCAAGCCAGAGCCCATAATGACTTGCGGTTGCACAGGTAAGCTTCGGGCGTGAAGTATTCTTCCGTCTCTTTGAGTCTGGGTGAAGCTTTCCGCAAGATGGCATGGCGCTTCTCCATGCATCCCGGCCAACCACTGGTTTCTCCAGGTGCCCACAACCGCCCTTCACCCGATGGCGTGTATTGAATTCTTGTCTCGAGTCTTGAAGTCTTGAGGCCTTGAAGATGCAGTCCTTGCAGCTTTCATCATGGTGTTGTCGTCAATGGCGAGATCCTCCATTCTCACACCACTCCAGTACTCATACCAAACCCGTCTACTATAGCGTAGCACTAAAATAAAATATCGTCCGGGCATTGGTAACAGGGGGAATGGGTTCCTACCTCATGCATACTACTCAACTACAAGGATTCAATAACACTCTTGAGGGGTGGTTGCAATGGTGCCACTAAATGCAATAAAACATAGGTATGAAAACATGGTCAAAGTGAACTTGCCTTGTTGATGATCTTCGAAAACTAGGGTTTCGTAGTAGTAATCTTCGCACTCCGGAAATTCTACCGAGGCAAACAATAACTAGAATAAGCACATAGCATAACATCACTTAACACAATAACATAACAAAGTAACACACCAAAACCAACAAAGCAAAACCCAAAGGGAAAACTTAAAGAAAAACAACTCAAAGTTTTCCTACTTCAAATAACAACAAAAATAGTTTTATATAACAAAATTTCTTAACATCACCTAATCATGGTTTTATGTTAACTAAACAGAAAATATTTCATTAAGCAACTAGGAGCAAAAAGAATTAAATAAAAATCTATTATGAAACTCCTATTACGCCTAATTAAATTTCTATTAAGAAAATAAAATAAAACTTTTATTTATTATAAATAAAAGTTCATCCTATAAAGTGACAGAAACTATCCTAGAATAATCAATCACATGTTAAAAATAAATTTATTTACTAATTAAATTAATAGGAAAACAGTAGCTAGCTAATTAATTAGGATTAACAAGTTTCTGCTTAAAACTATTTATTTATTAATCCTAAAATACCAAATTAATTTTTATGGTTAGGTAATGTCAAAATAAAGTTGGGACAAAAGAATCATCCAAAATAATTTTCCTAACTCAAGTTATAGCAGATTTACTATTCTGACTAAAACTAAATTAAGGCAATTTTAGTTAATTTTAACATAGCTAAATATATATTCTACAGAAACTACATAAAATTTGCAAACCAACAAAAAAAGAATCACCTAAAAATATTAAACAGAATAAAAGATATGAATTTTTCAAAACAGAAACTATTCTGTTAAAACAGAAAAACAAAAATAAAAGAAAAAGGCCTAATGGGCCTAAACTGTGCACTAGGCGTAATATAATCAAAAAGGGCATCGGGTTAAACTAAAACGGGCCAGGCTAATAAATAAAAACCTAACTAAAATAAACCGTAGCGAACCGGGCCGGTTCTTATAAAAAGAAATACCCCTTCGGGGTTCTAATCTACACCGCCCATCAGGATCGGACGGGAGAGAGATCCCGCGACTAACCGGAGTTCGGCGACGGCGGCGGCGGCGGCGAGAGTGCGGCGAGGGCTCCGGTCGTCGGAGAGGTCGACGGAGTGGCCGGGAGGATGCGGGGGAGCTCGGGGAGGGGTTCGGTGGAGTCGTTGGGGTTCGGGGGTGACTAGGGCGGCGACGGCGGCATAATGGCGGCGGAGGAGCTTGGCTCCATGAGCTCGAGCGGGAGGGAGAGGAGGTCCGCGAGGCGAGGGGGGAATGGGGTGGGGGGAGGGGTTTTATAGGGCGGGGCCTCGTCGGGAAGGAAGGCGATCGGGGATCGGGATCCGGATCCCACGGGATCCGGCCAAGGCGGCGCTGCTCGATGGCGTGGGCGAGGAGGAAGAAGGGGGTGGGGTCAGGCGTCGGAGAGGAGAGGGAGGGTGAGCGGGTGGCCGGGCGAAAGGGTTTGAGGCGAGGGGAATCGGGCTGGCTCACTGGCCGGTGGGTCAATTTGGCCGGGCCGTCGGTGGGTGGACTTCATTGGCCGGGGGCAGGGGCTGGTGGCGCTGAGGGGGGTTCTTTTTAATTTTTTATTTAAAACAAAAACAGAGGTATCTTTTAAAATATAAATATTTTATATAGGACATATATATACCAAAATGATCGAAAAAGATTTTCTACAACATGAACTATTTTTCAAGTTCAAATAAAATACACAAAAATTCTAATAAAACAAAGAGTGTTTCTGCCTAATAAAATCTAATAAAAATCATTTTTAAAAATACCAAAATGACTTCAAATTTATTTTCTCCTAATTTTTCATTGAAGGGAATCATTTTACCCCTATTTCCATTTATTTATTTTTAGGAGGAAAATAATTTGAATAAAGTCCAAATAATTCCAAATTGGAAAGGGGTTTCAAAATACTTTCCAATGACTTTCAATTTAGTTCTTTTTAACTTCCAACTCATATTTCATATAATTGAAGAAGTCCTTTTATCTTCCCTCATGAAAATCATTGAGTTGCATAAAGTTTTGAATTTGAAATATCCCCAAATGAAATTCAAATCTTTTTCCAAAACCCTTTTCATCTCAATATGGAAGAAGTCATGTCAACTTCACTCTAGGGTTTGGTGTTGCAATGAACTTGAGTTCATTGGGATCCAAAAAGGCAAAATGGAAAGTTTGGGAAAGTCATTTCATTCCCTCTAATTCAACTTTCAAAAGTTTCAAATTCCACTCAACTTCACTCAATCAATCAGACAAAACAATCAGACATCAAGCATAGTTATTTATTTAATATAACATTCCAAAATTTAGAATTTTGGGATGTTACAAACCTACCACACTTAAAATGAATCTCGTCCTCGAGATTCGAAAAGGCTAGCAAGAAAGAGGTTAGGGGTTGGGGGTCTTCTAGCAAATGTTTTGGTCAGAAAGGTCAGGGGTGCTACCATACTTAAAAACAAGGTCTTGGTTCTAATAAACTCAGATACTTCCTCGGGAGGGCTGACAATGAATGTCTCTTCACATATCTTACAATAGCTCCTTCATTAAAGCTCTTCTGTCAGAAGCATAGATTTTTCCTCAGAATCTTGGGTCGGTTCGTCAAAGTTGGGGTTCGTCCGAGACGGGATCTTCTTAGCTGACAGGTCTATCGCCAATAAACAACTATCGAGATCTCATGGTGGTCGACCTTTACAGGTTTCTCCTGCAGAAAACGGGTCTGGGTTGAACCTCACCGTATAACCTACGATGGGCAACGGTTGCCTGTAAAGGGGTTCCATCGTCCTACCATTCTATGGTTTTATGGCTTATCGCGTCGACACTCTTTAAAGGTTTTCAAGTCTCTCTGATTTTCCATCAACATATGATAGTTCATGATAGAAGTCTTCGGTATGGGGGCCAATCCATCCCGTACTTGAATCATTACCACATACGTAAACATCGAATCACGTATTCTAACACTTGGGCATACTCACAAGCATTGCAGAATTTCTCTTGTCCTCGAATTTGGGTTCGAGTAAATCCATGGTTTCTGCAAGCCAAACAAAACATCTATCGTTACTTCACCACTCTTAGGTTTTTGCGTAATCTCCTATGAAACGTATGCTGATTGGACTGCTGATTCCTCCAATTTATTCCTTCATCAAGGTTACATCTGTTCCTTCAAAAAATCCTGGGCCTGTGGGTTATGGGCCCACTTCAGCACTAGTGCAGCCTTTAACTTATCCTTGGAGTAACTCTCTCGTTCTATATTACACCTCCTTTAAATCCAGTAGTACTCTGTTTCTTCATCATATCAAAAGCAAAATTCCAACTTATTTTGTCCAGCTTCCTACTATGGACCGTCATGGATAACACATTTCTTTCTTCATTGATCATGTGGTTTTACAGAGTACTATGACCAAAAATGCACAAGTTTATCCATAACATCTCATTATTCTCATATCAATCTTTCATTACATCCTTAATCATTTTTCGTGAATCCAAATTCCAAAAAGTTTATTACAAATGCTGCCACCCACATGGTTCGGTATGGTCAGACATTACTTCCAACTTTATTCATTTTTCCTCCTTGAGGATTCTTCAGTCCCACTGGAATTGTGCGACATGTGCCTTGAATTCTTCAATCTTCTGTTTCATTGTGGTGGCCTTGAGCTTCACCTCCATCATCTCAGTATGCACTTCGCTTAGGTATTCCTGAGTATAACGGAGTCTTGCTTCAAGTATTTCTCCGATCTGACGTATGGCTTCCATGGCTGCTTCACGAACAGCATCGAAGAAAGTTGCTTGTGGCACACGTGAAATGAAAAAGTACTGCCCCATCATCTTTGGGCAAACTCCTTTCAAATGGTGGAGGTGTACCTCCACATACCAAAGTTCCACTCCCTTATGCATGAAGGGGTAGCCTTTGTAGACTGCATCTCCTTCAAGGTGAATATGCTTCATCATGTCCTTCAGATCTTGGGTAATCATGATCACTTGTCGTGTCATGATGGTTTCCGACCTTTAAGGAAAGACTCGTAAAGGGTCGTCATCTGCAGTTAGAAACAAAAATGATGCTCGTAATCAGGTACTTATCTCCTGGGGCACTCATTCATATCATCCAAACAAAACTTCAAACTCAATTTCCAATTTCCTGTTTATGCATCACAACTCACCTTCTTCCATGTTCATCAAGAATATTAATTTCCAAGATAAAATATGACAACTCCTTCAAGCTTTTCAGCATGTGACATTACAACTTTATTGAGTCATGAACTATTACAATCTCTGAGAAATCTATTACATAATTCAACTCATTGAGCTCATGAAAAGGAAACTGCTTTCTACTACTCTTATTATCCATATCAAAATTCCAACTACTCAACTCCAGCTTTCATCTTGTCGGGACATTTAATAGCATAATGTCCTGCTTCCTTGCCGTGAAAACAAATGACTTCCGACATGTCTCGGGGCTTCTTTGTGATTATGCGGGCTCCTTGGATTCTTGGCTTCTTTTCTGGACATTTACTAGCGTAATGACCTAAATCCTTGCACCTGTAACAAGTGATATGACTTAGGTCCTTCTCGGCAAAAATTGCGTTGTTCTCGGGTTGCTTTCCTTTTCTCTTCCTGGATTTCTCTGTAATGATCAGAGTTTCTATCTCCATAGGGTCAAACTTCACTTCTGCTGTCGGGAAATATCCTGGATACTCCTTTCTTTCCTTGGTGCAATACTGTGAAAAATGTCCTTCTTCTCCACATGAATAGCAGGCATTGGAGTAAAAATCTGTTGAGACCTTCTCCATCCAGGTCTTCAACACTTTCATTCATTACTGGTTCTTCTAGTTCCTCCTTGAGGGCTTCTTTCATTCCCTCTTCCTGCTTCGGAATAGTTCGTTGCACCGTGGAGTAAATGTGACACTGCACCGGGTAGTGGGTGGTTCCTTCACACAGGAAACAAGTCACCCGACTAGTTGGGCATTCCTCACCGGGTGTTCTTCCTCACAATGAGGGCATCCATCCTTGTGTTCCTCCCGGTGTGTCCTATTTCTCCGCAAATCCTGCGAGCACAAGGTTTACTTCTTGGTGCATCATTGTGTTTCCGGATAAGACGTGATTTCAACAGGTCTTCTTGAATTCCTCCCAAGTTCTTGCTCCATTAAATCCTGTATGGCTTGATGCATGTTCCACCAGGTTGCAGCACTTTCTCAGTAAAATCTTCAAGAGCGATTGACCTCATACTTCCTTGAAACCAAATTGCTCCCGAAGTGTTCTTCCATGTTCTGCATCCATAGCTCGCCTCCGGTGAGTCTTGATCCGAGAATATCAGTCCAACTTCATTCATCATCTATGGGGTTCAAGGGTTTTAGGGTGAGATGAGAGAGAGATGGGGAGGGATACACACAATACAAACAATAGTTTTTTGAAGAAACAAGTTTTACTTCGTGGCTGTCGGAAAACATCAAACAAATGACAGCTCACAAATCGTCGCATCTAACGTAAGTGTGCAACAGGGGTTTGGTCTTCTAAAGGTCAAATAATTCTTCAGATTCTTCAAATTCTTCTAGTCTTCGGAGTCTTCAATTGTTGTAGCTTCTAATACATGGTGAAATCCTCTTTACTCTGAAGAGGTCATCAGTTCTCCGATATCAAATCCTTCTTGGAGCGTCTTCAGTTGATCCTCCGGGTGATCAAAGGATAAGGGGTATATTCTAACTATTTGAGGTGAGAGTGTCAGAAGAGATGAGAAGTAAGAGTCCTTTTGTAAATAGAGTTTTTGAGATATCCTGTCCTAGGGCTTTCCGGTTTCTAGGGTCACGTCCTCAGTCAACATGTGCTCGATACCATATCATGTGCGACCCGACCTCGAGCGGTCAAGCCTACGTATTCTTATGCCATCCTGGATCGGTATCTTTGGCACACACAATACATCAATGTATATATCAAAGTGCAAACACATGTATAATTAACGTAAAACTGATATATACCTCATAATACTCAGCGGAAACAATCAAGCGGGTGTGGAGTCCCATCAGCGCCATCGGCGGGTTGAGTGTGACCGTAACCTGTATCGTAACTCTTACTGCGTCGAGGAAATATCTGCAACATGATACATTGCAGCCGTGTAGGTCAGTACATTGAATGTACCGGCAAGATCACAACATGAGAAAACAGATGATAAACTATACTATATGCAGTATGGCTTTATGGCTCTGTATCTGAATTTTTTTTGCGTAAAAGCTACGGATGATAAACTATACTATATGCAGTAGCGTGTATTGAATTCTTATCGGTAACTGCATATAGTATAGTTTATCATCTGTTTTATCATCATTGTGATCTTGCGGTACATTCAATGTACTGACCTGCATGTGACATACGTCTGAGCTAAATCATACATGAAACAACAGTGTGATGCATGTTTCTACATCATGAAAATGAGAAACTAACATGGCCATTGATACACACTCATATTTAGTAGTATATGGATTACTATAAAATAAGGAGAATATCAATATCTTCCTAACCGTTTGATTATTCAGGGGTACAAATTGGTTGTAATGTCATGGTCACAATCGCACGAATTAACTCATTCCAAATATAGCTAATTTACGGCGTCTCTAATACATTGCCATAGTTCTACTCAAATTCTGCTCAAACAGGGATATGTCAATCATCACAAAAAGTTCAAACAGTGTCATGGCGTCATCATTAACATCAGACGGAAACAACTTACACTCGCCGTCCCAGCAATACGTGTCATCTGCTTTGTCGATCGCGTAGATGATGTCATTGTGTTCAATAGCATCACAGAAGTGTGTGTCAGCTTTGACGACGATCCACTGCGAGCTTAGCTGTCTCCAGCTAAAGAAGGCACCGGCAGAAAGAAGGCACCGGCGGAAAGAACAAGGCAATTACCTTGAAGTCTGCGTAATCCGCATGTCGTGTGGGCACTTTGCAGATTACAATCTTATGGAAAACAAGGTGCGTCCAACTGACGACGTAATCTAGATGACTTGGACCGCGACGGTAAAAGTCTATATCATCCAACGGAGGAAGGATAATCTCATGGGAGGTCTGGAAGTTCACGAACACCAACTTTTTTCCATCTTGTCTAACAGCAGCCATCCAGTGAGAGTTCATGCCGACCCAGTACATGCCTACAAGAAGTTTCGGGCGATGGTGATCGGATCGAAGTCGAGGGACATGATGTACGACGACCCACTACATACCTTCAAAGAAGTTTCGGCTAATGGAGATCGGATTGAAGTTGAGGGGCATCATGTACGCCTCTGTATCATGGTGAAAAAATCTCGCAAGACCAGATAGCGGCAAACAGGGTGTCTTGAAAATCTTAGGCCTCGCTTCGATGATGGCCATCTGCATGCACCTCGAGCATGCAGCCAGTCGTAGGGCGCTCAACATATCCATACATGAACAACAGAGGTCGAGGACTTCATTGGGGAGATTGCTCCAATCACGGCTCATATGGATGCTGCGTGGTTCGTCTTCGGCCATAGTGGAGTTTGGAAGGTGGGGTTTTGGGGGGCTTGATTTACGGGGGAGAAGGCTCTCGGTGCTGGAGCGGCTAGCGAGGGAATAGTGGTACTAGGGGAGGCGAGCGAGGCTAGGGTATGCAGGGGCACAGTGAGATGATGAAGAGTGACCTCAGGATCTCCGGCGAGACAGAGATGGAGATGGAGTGGTGCTAGGGGAGAGGGAGGCGAGGCGAGGCGTGCTATACAACGGCGGTGACAATGACTATACAGTGCATAAGGTGAGGCTGACTTTGGTAACCCGGACACGCCGCGTGGCCTGGTGTCACCTCGGGCGCAGGGTCTTGTCACTTCACTGTGAGGACCGGATGAATAATAGTATTTTGACCATCAAGTGTACCACAGTTTGTACTACTACTAGTAGTAGGAGTAGCAGGAACATGAGAGTACTCCCGTGCTAGCATGCCTCTGGGTTCACTTCATCCTCGGTATCATCCATATTGCAGCAGAACCAAATTCTCGTGCATGCAGCAAGAAGAAGGACTTTTCTTTTTGAGGATAGCTGTGGTGTTGCGGGAGCAGGGGTCCCAGACTTGCTGCTGCGGCTGTGGCGTGGCTCCACCGCTGACCCTCTCGGTCCATCTTCCCCAGCAAACACTCAAGACCCTCGCGAGGGTCCGAGCCTCGCAAGGCGGACGACACAAGACCTCCTCAGGGGCGGCCTCACTATGCTGGCTCGCGAGGAGCGGAGAGATCAAGGCGAGGGGCACCTCGTGAGGTTCCCATGACGTGAGCCATGACGACTGAGGGAGTCCCGGATTAGGGGGTGTCCGGATAGCCGAACTATCACCATTGGCCGGACTCCTGGACTATGAAGATACAAGATTGAAGACTTCGTCCGTGTCGGATGGGACTTTCCTTGGCATGGAAGGCAAGCTTGGCGATCTTGATATGTAGATCTCCTACCATTGTAACCGACTCTGTGTAACCCTAACCTATCCGGTGTCTATATAAACCGGAGGGTTTTAGTCCGTGGGGCGAACAACAATCATACCATAGGCTAGCTTCTAGGGTTTAGCCTCCTTGATCTCGTGGTAGATCTACTCTTGTACTACCCATATCATCAATATTAATCAAGCGGGGTAGGGTATTACCTCCATCGAGAGGGCGAACCTGGGTAAAACATCGTGTCCCTTGTCTCTGTTACCATCCGCCTACGCGCAGTTCGGGACCCCCTACCGAGATCCGATGGTTTTGACAACGACATTGGTGCTTTCATTGAGAGTTCCTCAATGCCGTCGCCGTCGGGAAGGATGCCTCATCCGTCTTTAAAGGCGATACTATCGCCAAAGGAGCCTTGGCCCTTGGGTGAGACTCTTGACTAGGTGGTTTTCTTATAACGCCATTTTGCCACCAGCGGGCGATGACTTCTCGAGTCGCCGAAACCAATCTTCACGTTAATTGAACTTGCCGAACAGTTAGATCGATCGAGCTATCCTCCGTAACGAGCTCTTGGATCGCGCCATACAGGAGTCGCCACGGACTACGACGGATTGGGCCTAAAACCGATCTGAGAGAAATCAACTCTCCCGGGCTACCCATCATGTTGTTGTGATAGAGGAGCAATGCGGCGATTCTTCTTCTATTTTAAGGACTAGCTACGTCTGGATTCCCGATCCCTCCATGCCGGATTCCCGCAGAGGGTCGGACGTCGATCTAGCCCTGAACTTAAAGTCAGGCGACGGGATGGATTCATTGGATAGCATTCAAAATCCAAACTTCGAGTTGAAACTTCCGGCCCTGAGTCTTAAATTGGACGGGGTTCGGATCGAGTTCCACCGCCCACCCAAACATTAGCGATCTATCCCGAATTCGGCAAGAGCCGCTGAAGCGATTACATCATTCTTGGGCGATTCCTCCTGGTAATGGACAGGATAAAGGACTGCCGAGAGGAGGGCCTTTACCAATTTTCTGCAATAATTGCACGGACAAGGGAATCCTAAGCGCCATAAATCATCGCGAAATTACGCTTTGCCGACTTGGTGACCATAGTACAAAAGTACTGTGCGATGGAGAGCGCCTGGAAAACCAAAAGTAAATTTTGGGATAATCCGGCCCCGAATACATCACTAGTATGAAATAAAAGGTGCATCATTGCCAAGCACACTGGTTAAACACCAAAAACCAAAACCCCCTAAAAGTGCGGAACGTCTTTGGAGGGTTGGCTAAGCGGACCTGCGAAATTCACGGTCAGAGGCGCCACTCCAACTCATAGCCTTGAGCATGTTGGATACTCGGCGGGTGGCCAAAAGTGGCGAAGAGCTTCTAGCTTGAATCCCAGCCCGGCAACACCGATGCGGTGTTAACAGTCTTGAGACTTTCGCATCAAATAACATGCAGCGAACACTCCATGACCTTGCGAAGTCTACCAAGTAGCAACAATAAATCCATGGGTGACCACGGCTATTACCTTTAATGCCGTTGGCGAACCTAAATTCCGAACAGCCCGAGCACCAGCCGCATTTGTCCTCAGTCTGATAGTGGATGGCTTTTGCCTTACTAAGGTACTCATGGATGGCAGCAGCGGACTAAACCTCATCTATGAGGAAACCCTCCAAAAAATGGAAATAGACTAGAACCGCATTGAGCGAAGCAGCATAACCTTTAGAGGAATAATCCCTAGCAGGAAGGATGCTGCACAGGAAAAATCTGCTGGATGTAGTGTTTGGCTCGCGGACAATTACAGGTCGAGGAGGTCACATTTCAAGTGGCCCGTTCAACAGCGGATATCATGCTTTATTAGGGCGAGAGCGTTCACAATTTTTCAAGCTATACCCCATTATGGGTACATGAAGCTTAAAATGCCGGACCTAACGGAATCATCACTCTCGCTAGTGATCCGAACATAGCACTCCAGCGCTGAAAACAAGACAGCCGCACTAGCCCTCGAGGCACTATCAAAGCCCTAGCGGCCGAGAACTCACCGCAATGCACTCCACGGTGAACAGGGGCGATGTGATACTTGATAAAAGATCCAAGTCCACCTCTTTTAAACCAGCGGATGAAATAGTCAAATTCCAAGTCCACCCAGCGGACCCTGCAAAGGCGGCCTCCATTGGGGCACAATTAAACCCTGATGTAGGCGCGCACTACGAAATTTCTCTGAAAAACTGGGACATCTTTGCACGACACCCTTGAGACATGCCAGAATCCCGTCGGCTGGCGAGCACAGCCTAAATATCCTAAAAGGATTCAAGCCGATCAAACAGGCTCTTGGCGCTTTTCGAACCCAAGAGACAGGCCATGGGAGAGGAGCTAGCCAAACTTTTGAAGCCGGATTCATCGAGATATAAAACATCCGGACTGGCTAGCAAACCTGGTGATGGTACCAAGAAGGATAAATCATGGGCGCCTATGTGTTGATTTTAAAGACCTTAATAAGGCTTGCCCAAAGGATCCCTTCCCCTCCCTCGAATTGATCAAATTATTGGCCTACTGGCGAGACACGACTCATTGTGCTTCCTCGTAGCGTACTCCGGCTACCAACAAATCAAGATGGCGGAGCAGACCAAGCTGCAATAGCATTCATCACTCCATACGGCCCGTTCGCTTCAACACAATGCCCTTCGGGCTCAAAAACGCCGGCACAACATATCAGCGCATGATTCAGACATGTCTGGCAAACCAGATCGGCAAAATAGTGGAAGCATATGTAGATGGCGTGGTCGTCAAAACCAAGCACGTCGAAACTCTAGTAGACGACTTGAGGCTCACATTTGACAATCTTCGAAAATATGACATCAAGCTCAATCCGGAAAAATGCGTCTTCGGCGTCCCAGCCAGAAAGCTCCTGGGCTTCATTGTGTCCGGTAGAGGAATTGAAGCAAACCCAGCCAAGATCCGAGCTCTGTCACAATTGGATATTCCAAAAGACCTCAAACAAATACAAAAATTGACGGGATGCATAGCGGCTCTAAGCCGCTTTATTTCCAACAGGGGAGAAAAGCGTTACCCTTTACCGCCTCCTCCGCGCACCGAACACTTTGAGTGGGCGGATGCATACGGCCGGACTTCGAAGAAATAAAGGCCATTTGGCAACAAATCCGGTCCTGGCAGCATGGCGATGGGCGAACCAATGCTATTATATATTGCGCAACACATCAAGTTGTCGGCCACGGTGCTCGTTGTCGAGCGAAAGCGGACGGACACGGTTCCCTCTTCAAAAACCGGTTTACTATGTGTCCTTGTCCTAACTCCATGCAAGTCGGTACCCACACTATCAAAAGATAGCATCGCGGTGTTCATGGCATCCGGAAGCTGCGACACTACTTTCAAGAGTGTTCGATAGCGGTAGCCTCGAAGTACCTCTTAACGACATTATAAACAACCGCGGCGCGACGGGCGGATTGCTAAATGGGCCATAGAGCTCCTTCCATTCGACATAACTTATAAGCCACGATGAGCTATTAAGTTGCAGGTTTTGGCCGACTTCGTGGCGAATGGACTGAAGCCAAACTCCCTAAAGAGTGCGGCGCATACTCAATTGGATCATGCACTTTGGCGGCTCCAAAATGTTGGCGGCACTGGGGCTGGCGTCGTCTGGCGTCCCCAACCGGGGACACAGTCCAATCGTCCTTCAAATAATGTATCGGACTCCAACAACGCGGCGAATCGAGGCCCATACGCACGGACTCCGGATGGCAGTCTCCATGGGCATTAAGCGCCTAGAGGTGCGCGATTGAACCTCGCGATATCTCAAATAAGCGGAGACTTTGATGCCAAAGATCCGAAAATGGCAGCATACCGCAATGCGGTCCTAAAAATGTCGGCCGCGATTGAAGGGCTCGAATTTCATCATATAGCCGGGATAACAACCAGGCGGCGGACATATTGGCGCGCCGGTGCAAAACACGATGCCGTCCGCCCAACATCTTCCGGAGCGGCTGTTTAAGCCATCCGTACTATGGGAAGGGGAGTCCGGAAATAACAATCCGACCCAACCGCCTTTGCTGACGCCAACACTCGGCACAATCGGAGGCTCGCCACGAGATAACACCCTCCGCCCACGAAATAATGGCGGTTATCGCCCGTGGGCGGAACCATTCCTAGCCTACCTAACTAGGCAGGAACTCCCGAAGACCAAAATGAGGCTCGCTGCATAGTGCGGCGATCTAAAGCCTACAAAGTCCATGAGGAGAGCTTTATAAGAAAAGAACTACAGAGTCCTTCAAAGGTGTATCTCCGAAGAGGAAGGCGAAACCTCCTCGCTGAAATTCATGCGGACTGGGTGGGCACCACGCTGCAGCCCGGCCCTTGTAGGCAAGGCCTTCCGTACAGGATTTTATTGGCCGACGGCCCGGCGAGATCTTGTGATTTAGTCCAACGATCGTCGGTTGCCAGCTTTTTGCTAACCAAAGCCACATGCCACCCACCGCCTCAAAACTATACCCATCACCGGCCGTTCACGGTGCAGGGGGCTTGACATGGTTGGACCCCTTAAGGGAGGAACCCACAAGCAAAAATACCTATTGGTCATGGTGGATAAATTCACCAAATGGATAGAGGCCAAGCTGTTAAAAGCGGCGAATCCGGACGGTGATAGACTTCATATCGGGGTAGTCCACCATTACGGTGTCCCCACAGTATCATCACGATAACGGCACCAACTTCACGGCCGATGAGGTCAAATTATGGTGCAAAAACATGGGCATCAAGCTCGATTCGCCTCGATCTATCACCCTCAAACCAGCGGCCAAGTCGAACAAGCAAATGGTCTAATCATGGCGGCATTAAACCCAGACTAGTGTGGTCCCTCAAGGAATCTAACATGCCTTTGGGTTGAGGAGCTCGACTCCGTACTCTGGGGCTGCGGACCACGCCCGAATCGTACTACGGATTCACACCATTCTTTATGGTGTACGGCGCGAGAGGCAGTCTTGGCCTGCGACATAATACATGACTCACCTCGCGTGCGCATGTATGAAGAAAGAGAAGCCGAGCTCGATCGGCGGGACAGTTGGGCGCATTGGAGGAGGAGCGCGGCGTGGCAAAAGCTCGTTCCGCATTCTATCAACAGCAGGCTCAAAGATATCAAAGCGAGGAAATGCGGGCCAAAGCTTATAGCGTTGGCGAACTAGTTCTCGCTTTGCGGACAAGAAAAGGACAAACTCAAGCCCAAATGGGAAGGTCCCTTCATCATCAACCAGGTCCTGACCGGCGGAGCATACCGTGTTAAAGCGCATCGGATAACCGACTCAAGCGAACCCATGGAGCGCAGCCCGTCTCTGAAGATTCTCGCCTAAGCGCAGGACTCCAAGTTCGTCTCCTTCCTCCGTCCACATTTTCTATTTTTGCTGTCTTTTATTTCTCTCCTTCCTCCTCCTTCTTCTTGAAGCCTCTAGAGGCTCGTTTGCGCTTTTTTCTTTATACTTGGCGCTGTCCGCTCATTATACCTAGGGCTTCTTTAACGAAGCTTATTTATCTGAGCTTCATGCCCAACACATGCGTTAAACTTCCGCATGTACCTTTTATTCACCATTATATGCATCGATATGACTTAAGTTTTGGCCAAGCTGGGTTGCTGGCTCTGTGCTTACCCCTACATTCCCGATTGTTCGGCTAGGTGGTAAAGGAGCACCTCTGTGATTATTACTACCGGGTCAGCGGATGTGTACCTCGGTAGGGTGAAGCCGAAAGCTAAGCGTTCTTAAGGGAATATTCGGTCGGTGAACTGAAAGATGATTTTAACTATTTACCCATCTGCCCCAGATGATTTTCTGCTTTCATAGCAGCTTTGACATGCACTTTAGGGCATGCATCCCAGCGAAAAGGAACCCTTAACGGAACTATTCTCCTGGAAGATGTTTCTTACTACCCATGTAATATAACATAACTAGTTGGGCACTTATGCGATACAGCAACAATGACCCCTCGCCTTGTCTCCATGCATACCCGGTTCTTATATAACCACGAAGGTATTGAGACACACTCGGACTATTGGGTCACGAGGTCGAGCGAAAAGGTCCGCTATGACAAGCGATCTACAATCCGGCTAGAAGACATTTGTTCATGTCATATTTTTACATAGTCAACTCGACTCATTGTATTCCTCCTCAATGCCATCTAATAGGCTATCTAATTTACAATCTTGCTGGAAATACTTGGCGGCCAATTCTACTTGGCGTACACTAACTTCTGAGGATCTCCATCCCATCAGGCCCCTGAGTCCGACCTCGGCCATGTGGTTTGGGTCAACCGTGTGCAGCGTCTTTACCATGGCCCGAGCCTCCTGGCGCCTTGACGACAGGCCGATATCTTCCATAGTCGGAGCGCCGCCGTGCTCCTTGAAGCGCTCCACCAGCTCCCCAATGCCTTGGGCAGGGAGATAGATAGCCACAAGGCCTGGCCGGCGCCTTTCATCACCTGCCGGACTCGTTCGTGCGGTAGGCATAGTCGGGAAGAAGATCACCCGAAGAACTGGGCATCTCCTCCTCGGGGCGACCTGTGAGCAAACCTACATACATGTTTATGTTAGTCGCCTTCCTCGCGAACTCTTTCAAAGTTCGCTCAAGCACTCTTGAAAATGCAGCGACGAAGCCGCCGATTCTCCTTCTGGTCGGACAAGCTGAGCACGAACATCCTTTAGTTCCTCACCCAGCTTGGTGTTGGCATCTTGGAGGTTATTTTTCTCTGCCGCACCCTCGTAAGCACGCTCTCGCCGACCTTTAGCTGGCGCAAGAGCTGTTGCTTGTCGGATCTAGTCGGCGCCATCTGCAATGTTTTTGTCGATTACACACCGCCGCACTTCATAAACTATTTATCTTTTGAAGTGTATATTACGGAGGGGTCTCTGTGGCTCCCCCATGGCGGCTAGTCGGCCTCAAGTTGGGCCTTGCATTCTTCAAGCTCCTGGGACAGTCGGGTACTCTTTTTTGTAAGATCCTGCATAACAAATGATCCTTAAATCAGTTATTCTAACTATTTTAAGTCTCGGGGGCTACTGGCATATATAACTGTCAAATTTCCTTACCTGTATGTCCTTTACATACTACTCCGTGGCTCTGGCTAGACCATCTTGAGCGGCACGGAGGTGCGCATCTCCCGAATTGAAGGCATTCAAGGCCTCTTGGGAGAAACATCGTCACGAAGAACTGTCGTGGCGCTTGTGATTCAAGCGCTCTCCACCTCGGAGTTGGTGGCGGACAATCTGTCGGCATCCTCTGTCGGAGGAGCATCCGGCGTCGCCTCGTGTTCGCCTCCGCTTGGACCCGGCTTTGGAGCTGGCTGGCGGAGGTTCGATTAACAACCTCTCCGGACTCGGTCCGGCGGCGCTCTTTCCTGAAAAGGCGTCGGCGTTAATCGCCTTCCAGGAATCAATCCTAGGAACATGGTGACCGCCATACCGTTCGGCGGAGTTTTGATCCGGACCGCACTCCTTTTTAGCCTGCGGGGCCGTACTGCCTTGTTGGCTAGCCGCGTGAGCTCGGCTTCCTGCCTCGAAGGTACCCCTACGAAACACCATTGGTATCGGTGATCGAGAAATAAGCACGGATGGGTCATTATTAGAATATTGGGACCTTGGTCTCAGTTACGTGCGAGGCTGGAAGTATTCCGGGGTAATCGGCCGTAATGGCGACCAAAGCATTGTCGATGCTAAGTTGGTGGAATACCCGTCGATCAACTCCACCTTTATATCCGGATCCTCTTGGAGGTCGGATCGAGGACCGTTCGGATCCTCGGGTTGTGAAGCGGGCTGTGTATCTTCTCCGCGATCCGGCGCAGTTCTGCGAAACCATGAAATGAGATATTTAACCACGGGAACATGGATCGGACAGGTCACAAGATGTTTGCTTACCCAGCTTCGAGGATTATTGAAGAAAACTCCTTCGGTGGATTGGCGTGGAGAAATCCTCCTCCTCCCCTTTATACATGGCGACAAGATCTTCACCGGTTCGGTGACCGATCCCGACCCTTCTGGCCATGGCGGGTGGCATCGTCCTCCCCATTGAAGTCCCACATGGGGTGGCCCCTATATTGGGCGGCTGCACTCCCCTCATAATGCAGATTGCCATGACTCCAATCATGGTCAATCCGGCATGAGCGATAACCTTATTCGCTCATCAAATAGAGGACATCGGTCATTTTCCCTCCGGGGGCTCCGAGGCGCCAGCTTAGGCGCTTCTTGAGGAGCATTGCTGAACTCCGGAAGGCTGATCCGAACAGGATCCGCAGCGGGGCGTCCTCCATGTAAAACCATTCCGAAGGCCAGTCTTGACGCCTTCTTGGGGTTCGGATAGGTATCCGGTCCGGCGATCGCCATAGCTCGCTCCGCCCACTTGATATATTGACCCCCCATAGAGCGGGGTACTAGGCGAGAATAATCTCTTCCACAGCCGAAATGAGCCTCGGCGCCCAAGAACAGTTCGCAAAGGGCCACGAAGCCCGCGATGTGCAAAATGGAGGCAGGCGTAAGGTGGTGCAACTTGAGGCCGTAGAACTCCAAGAGCCCCCGGAGAAACGGGTGGATTGGAAATCCGAGTCCTTTTACTAGATAAGACATGAAGCATACCCGCTCTCCTTTAGAGGGATCGGGGACACTCTCCGCTTGCTTTTCGCCCTTGTAGGTGGCAAGTCCGGCTCGAACCGGAACCAAGAAGGCCGGGGGAAGGAATCCCTTGGTTTGGAGTATAACTAGCTCGCTATGCGGGACTAAGCATCTCTCCCAATTCCCAGGATGAGGGCTGGGAGCACGAGAGGAGGAGCCGCGTCGACTGTCCATGATGGAATGGGCTTTGGTCAGAGGCGCTCCGATGAAAGCTCGCCAAGGGGGGATGGTGTGACTCAGATCTAGATCCTCGCCCCTTTTATAGGCAGCTCATTTGCGCAGCTAGGGGGGTAAGTGTAAAAATACCCTAGCTTTTCGCATTCATTCAAACACGTGGAAGATGGCCATTATTGGGCATAGAAGCCAAGGAGCACAGCATTTATCAGAAGCCGGACACTATTCGACAAGTATATGGAATTTGGAGAAGAACTACGCCTCGCAATGCGAAGACAATCAACGTGCGGACTCATCGTCATTGAAGCCTGGTTAAGGGACTCTTGAGGAGTCCCGGATTAGGGGTGTCCGGATAGCGAACTATCACCGTTGGCGGACTCTGGACTATGAAGATACAAGATTGAAGACTTCGTCCGTGTCCGGATGGGACTTTCCTTGGCGTGGAAGGCAAGCTTGGCGATATGGATATGTAGATCTCCTGCCATTGTAACCGACTCTGTGTAACCCTAACCTATCCGGTGTCTATATAAACCGGAGGGTTTTAGTCCATAGGACGAACAACAATCATACCATAGGCTAGCTTCTAGGGTTTAGCCTCCTTGATCTCGTGGTAGATCTACTCTTGTACTACCCATATCATCAATATTAATCAAGCAGGAGTAGGGTATTACCTCCATCGAGAGGGCCCGAACCTAGGTAAAAACATCGTGTCCCATGTCTCCTGTTACCATCCGCCTAGACGCACAGTTCGGGACCCCCTACCCGAGATCCGCCGGTTTTGACACCGACAACGACCAAGGCAAGGTGGGCGCCAGCGGGCGTAGAGTACTGGTTTCCTCTTCGGTGTTAAAGGAGCAGTCGCAGGCAAGGAGTCCCGAGGCGTCAGGCAAAGGTTTTCATATCGGTGCAACAAGACCAAGACCAGCAGGACGGCAGGACGGAGGTCATCGCGGAACCCACGACGGCATCACCATCGGAGCCTTTGGCAGGCAAAGACCACCTTTTGTCAGGATAGCTTGTACTAGATGTCCCCCTTCAAATTGGCCATTGTGGGATCCCTTCCCGCCTAATATTTGGGGCGATGACCCGGGCCTCTATAAATAGGACTAGCCACCACCGTAGGGGGGACGGATCATTCAGACCAACCTCACACACAGAAGCTCACCGAGCTCAAGAACGCCTCTCCTCAGGAGGTAGTTCTTCCCTTGTACTTGTTCATCCAAGCCTACCAAGCAATCCACCACATCACACTGGAGAAGGGTATTACACCACATCGGTGGCCTGAACCAGTATAAACTCTTGTGTCCCTTGTTCTTCGGGTTCGGCGAGCTGAGCTTTGAGATTGCGGTGAGAGCGAGAGCTAGGGGGAGAGAGATCTTCGTGCGCACCCTAGAGTTCGAAACTCAAGGGTTTTGCCCGAACCGGTGATCCGACATTTGGCGCGCCAGGTAGGGGTGCGCTGAAGTTTGCCTCTCTGCAGACACCGCCTCCCCTTCCTGTCTCCATGGATGGTGTTGCTCCTCCGACAGGGTCAACAGACACCCACGACGGTGCCAGGGGGCTTAGAGCTTTTACCCCCGCCCTGCGGCGGGTGCAGTGGCCGCCCAAGTTCAAGCAGGAGATGCCGCTGCACTATGACGGCGCGGCGGATCCGTCGGCCTTCTTGCTAGTGTACGAGTGTCGGATCACGGGTTCCAGAAAAACTTTCAAGGTTCAGACACTAGGGTGCGCGCGAAGATTTTCTCCCAACCGATCCACGCCCTAGCTCACTAAGATCTCACGGACGAACTCGACAAACTCACAGCATAAAGGACACGAGATTAATACTGGTTCGGGCCACCGTTGTGGTGTAATACCCTACTCCAGTGTGGTGGTGGTGGATTGCCTCTTGGGCTGATGGTGAACAGTACAAGGGGAAGAATAGCCTCCTGAGGTTGAGGTGTTCTTGTGCTTGAGGAACTTGTGTGGGTGAGACGCCTCTCAATGAACTCGAGGTCTTTTCTATGGTGGTGGCTAGCTCTACTTATATAGGCCCTGATCCTCTTCCCAAATATTGAGCGGGAAGGGAGCCAACAACGGCCAATTTTAAAGGGGACAGCTAGTACAGCTTATCCTGACAAAAGTGGTCTTCGACTGCAAAAGGCTCTGGTGGTGACGCCGTCTTGGGCTCCATGGTGACCTCCATCTTGCCGTTCTGCTGGTCTTGGTCTCACAGTAATCGATATGGAAACCTTTGCTTGATGCCCCGGCACTCGCGTGCTCGCGCTTGCCTCCTTAGCACCAAAGAGGAAATAAGGACGTTGTGCACGCTGGCGCCCGCCTAATCTTGATCGTCATGGCTCACGTCACGAGAGCCTCGTGAGGTTTTCCCTGCCTTGATTTCTCCACTCCTCGCGAGGCAGCCTGGTGAGGCCGCTCCTGGGGAGGTCTTGCATCGTCCACCCCGCGAGGCTTGGCCCCTCGCGAGGGTCTTGAATGTCTCACTAATGAAGATGGGTTGTACAGGACTGCAACACAGCCACACTGTGGGCCGCAGGCAGGCATGTCTGGGGACCCCCGTTCCCAGAACGCCGACAGCAGCCCCCGGGCCCAAGGCGCACTCGGGCTTGGCTTAGAGGCGAAGCCAAAGGTCAAGTGCGGAGCGCAACGGGCCCCTAAAGCCTGAGGCCTTGGTCGACACGTGGCGGCTGATTGGACGTGGGCGTCTCCGCTTCCCCACGCTGCCTAGACAACTACTCGACTTGACAAGTCCCTGCGACATCCAAGGAAAACCATCATTACTTGCGATCGTGGGAGCACCGCTTGGCCTTCTTCCGCTATAAATTGGGAGGGGGGCAGAGCCCCGTCGCCCATCTCTCCGCGGTTCGCCTGCTCCCTCCTCCTTGCTCCTCTTCTAGTAGTAACTCCGATGGCACCGATCTGAAGGTTCTCCGCTGATGAGAAAGGCAAGGCCCCCCGCGATGATCCAGGGCCGCTCCCGCCGAAGAAGAGGTCGGTTCATCATCGTGACGAAGCGGCAATGCAGGCGGTGGCGAGGCCTTGGTGCGAGCGGCCTCCTCCAGGGTACCCGCTACCCTTGTACACCCAAGCTGAGGGCTTAGGAGGGCGGAGCGACGAGCGGCGCCGCCCGCATCGTGTCCATGGTCGTTGTGCGATGGCGACACACGCTGTTGCCCCTGGAATCTACGCCATGGATTCCTTGCGCGAGCTTGTGCTATGGGTATGATGCATCCAAGCTCTTGGATCCGTTTTCCGCGGTTCTTCTCTGACGTGATGCCGCCGAGGGGGCCCTGTCGGTGTACAAAAGAAGGGGCGCACCTTTGTACCCCTTTACCTGTGCATGGACAGTCGAAGCCGTGCCCACGGTCGCACCGAACAGAACATGGGAGGTGAACCAAGGTAAAACAGAAGCCCAAGACAACCAGAGCAACGCCAAGGCCGAGATCACAAAAGAGCATAGAGATCGAAGAGGTTCTCTGCAAGACCTTGCCGGGCAGCTCATGGCTCCCAAAGGCCCTTTGTCGGGCCTATTGCCTAAACACTCATCAGAAGCGAAGCACCTTGAGCCCGCTGGGTTCCAACCCAACTAATCAAGGGTTGGACCGGGGCTCGGGAGGCACCTCTGTGGTGGCATGCAGATCTTTGTCGAGACCATAAATATATGAGATCAAGATGAGGACCAGAAGACGGCAACCCTCGGCAGGATCCTTGCCGAGGAAAGCCACAAGACCCCTGGCAAGATCCTTGCCGGGGACAACAGCACGCCACGGCGAGGCCCCTGCAGGGCAAGGCTCTCACCAAGGGTGCCAACAGGGCCACCTCCAGGCCCGCACCAGCCAAGTCTCCACCGCCATTCGCATGCAGCTGCCAGCCCAACCTGTCAAGGTGCACTGCGGCAACATGCAGCTCCCAGTTAACTCAAAGAAGCGCCATGGCGGCATGCAGACCTTCGTGAAGACTTTGCCACCATGCCACCTCAGCTGTCTGCCTGCCTACATGGCGCTACATGCATCGCTGACTAGGGCGCGTGTCGAAGCAAGGAGGAGCGGCGACGACGGACGGGCCTCGCTCTCGCCCCCAATAAAGCAAGGGGACACCTAAGCGATGCATTAAATGCGCTTTGTCCTGTAATACGAAGCGATAAGCTCGTAGCATCAGACACCTTTCCACCTCCCTGCAGCCGTGGCAGCCCTTTCGCTTATAAAAGGAGGCCCATGGCGCATCGAGAAGGATTCGCTCTTTGGAACGACTCCCCGCCACCGTAGCTAGCCGGAAGGCTCAAGAACACTCAATACATCCACCAAAGCAGGACTAGGGTTTTACGCATCCTCGCGTCTCAACCTAGGTAAATGATCCTTGTGCACTACTAATCCTGCTCTCCTTGCAACCCCGTGCCCTCGAACCGTAGTAGGGATTTTTGTGATCCCATAGGTGTCGCTTCCCACCGACATCTTTGGCGCTGTAGGGGCGAATTGTGAGAATCTGGTCTAGTAGTTAGCCTAGCGCTTTTCACCGCCATGGCTCTAAGAAGAAGACGCACCATGGCGATCGGCTCGTCAGGGGCCGAACGGCCCGTACAAGACAGCGAAAGAAGCGCCTTGGCCGCGACATAACCCGAGTGGCGGTCCGCGAGCACCAAGATCGCCGCGGCAGTTAGAGCTCGGCGAAGCGGCGCTGCTTAGCGCGCCAGACGGGCCGCACATCACCAAGTCTAAAGATGGGTTGGGCCCGCGAAGCGCGCGCGGCCTCTAGGAGGGTCGCCAGCGACCCACGGGCGGCGAGAACTTCCAAGACGCCACGCCGCGTACCATCGCGCTTTTCCCATGATGTGCGCGACGAAAGCAGCGCCACCACGCCGGTGACCTTGGGCACCGCCATGGGAAGAGCCCCGCGCCGTCTGCGGGATGAAGGAGTTCAGATGCCCGCCAAGTGTCGGGCGAAATGGCGCAGCCGCTGGTCGTGATGGAGCTCCTTCTAACATGGTTAGAAGTCGGCGCGGCACGGTCCATGCAACTCGCTGCCGCCACCCACGCCAAAGACAAGCTTTGGCGCGCCAGAAGCGCTTCCTCGACTTCCCTCCATCGCGGAGAAGCTCGACGAGTGGAGGGCCACCATCCGAGCCTCGCCGCCGCCGCCAACAAAGACGATCCGCGACCGCAGACCTCGGCCGGCTTCCACCGAGCCACCACATGCCGCTGGGAGGACCGGGTGCGCAGCCACGGTGCACTTCTCCTCCGCGCTTAGCCATCACGGGCGTTGCCCGCCGTGACGACGCTCCTGATAACATCAATATAGCGTCATCCGACACACGGACCCACCGTGACCAGCGCCAAGTTCTTCGAGAACGAGCTCACTAAGATGCTCGAACCACTATCGAGCACCGGCGTGATACACGCCACCAGTCGGACAAGCGGGCGGGACCCGCTTATGGACCACCCAGCACCGGGGCTCCGCGGCTCACCCACGAGGTGGGCTGCCCGCCTTTACCCACGAAAGCCGCGGCAGTTCCAGTGGCCGCCCCACCACACGCTCAAGCCCGACGCCGGGCGAAGTACACCGCAAGACCCATCCGTCTGAAGTTCCTCAAAGATCTACACCATCGTGATGCAGGCCGCCGAGCTCGCGATTTACAAGGTGATTGCCAATTATTTCTCACCGCACTCAAGCCCAATGTTATGTCTTGCTGATGCACTTGCCGGGCGGATTCCATTTCTTCTTGTCGGATCTGTGCTATGAGTTTCTTGGCGCTTTCACAGAGGCCACCAAGCTCATGGCCAGGCCAGCGATCTGCATATCATTCCCCAGAAGGAAGGGGAAACCCTGCGCAAGTACATCCAGAGGTTCAGCCGGGTGCAGTACAACATCCCCGACGTTCATCCTGTCGCTGTGATCAGCGCGTTCCATCAGAATGTGCGCAACCGCAAGATGCGCGAAGAGATGGCGATGACCAAGGTTAAGGATGTGGCCGAACTCTACGTTCTGGCTGATATATGCGCCCGGGCTGAAGAGGGAAGGAAGTACCCAGGCGAAGACGCCGGCGTGGAAACCGATTCTATCGAAGAAGACGCCGCCGCCCCGACGAAGAAGGGCCGACGTTGCAACAGGAAATGCAAGGGCAAGGCCGTACTTTCCGTTGAAGAATCTGATGACACCAGCGCTGCTAAGAAGGTCAAGGCAGACGGCCCCGGCAAGGAGATTGCCAGGTGCGCCGCCTGCCGAGCCTTAGCAGCTGCCGACAAGCCAGGGGACTCCGGCAAGCAGTACTGCAAGATCCACCGCACCAAGGGCCACGACCTCCAGAACTGCCGGCAAGTCGAGCTGCTTGTCGAAAAGCAAATGGCCGAAAGTATGAAAGGCAGGACAAGGAGAAAGGTCGTGACTGCCGAGGATCCGGAAGAAGCGTGGCGCTAAGGAAGCCGCCCCAAGGACAACCAGCAAGAAGAGAGGGCGCGCCCGGGCCGTGACAAGAAACAAGAAGACAATGATCACGACGAGGATGAGGAGTCCGTGAGCAAGAGTTCCGTATACACGGAGGCTATGTAAGCCGATGGTGGCGCCATGCATACTTCTCACCGCCACCAAGCAAGCATGGTGAGATTACAACAGACAGAAGCCGCTGCTCGACGCTTAGAAGCCGCTGAAGTGGTCCATCACGCCTCATCTTTGACGCCAGGACTACCCCGACCGCACAACCGCGTCGTGTTTGCCATTGTTGGTCTCACCAACGACACGCAACCTCAAGGTCAACAAGATGTTGGTCCATTTACTGTGGCCGCTTGAACTTGTTATCGCCTGTCCGTGATCAAAAGGCTGCAAATTCCTGATGGAGACCTCGAGAAAACGGGCACGCTTCAAGGGGTCAATCCAAGGAGGAGCCACCAAGGGGAAGGTCACACCGCCTGACGCTTGGAGGAGAGTTGAACTACAGATCGAGAGGTTCGCTTTCGACGTGGCCGAGATCCCCTTGCCCCACAACGGATCCTTGGCCGCCTAGCACTAGCTGTTCATGGCGGCCACACTACGCCTACAATATGCTAAAGAAGCCCGGCCGACCATCATCTCCGGCCCCTCCGACAAGAAGGACGCGCTGATTTGCGCCGACCAACTCTACCGGGAAGCGCTTCTAGCAGCTGTTGTCAAGGCACTTGCTCCCGCCAACAAGGCCCGGAGGGAAGAAGGAGCTCAAGAAGACTCTCGACCACTCCAGAAGCGCACTCCTTGGAGTGTTGCGCCACCGCCGAGGACGTGCTGCAGAGCTCTCACCGCAAGAGCAAGAAATCCAGAGCCGAGCCACCGCAGACTAAGAAGGTGGCTGCCGGGGAGGATGGCACGGAGGGGCCTTCACCATAGGCTCCACCTCGACAAGAATAGGAAGGCGCCATCACCTTCCTGCGAGCGAATGTCGACGTGTTTGCGTGGCAACCATCCGACATCCCCGGTGTTCCCAGGGAGGTGATTGAGCACCACCTAGTTGTCTGCCCTCATGCACGGCCTATCAAGCAAAAGGTCAGAAAGCAGGCTCTGGAGAGGTAGGAGTTCATCACAGAGGAGATCAGGAAGTTGGAAGCCGCAGGTTTGGTGAGAGGAGTGCTCCACCCGATGTGGTTGGCCAATCTGGTAGTGTTGCGCAAGGCAAATGGGAAGTGGAGGCTGTGTATTGACTACACACATATCAATAAGGCTTGTCCTAAGAACCCCTTCCCGTTGCCGTGCATCGACAGATTGTTGACTCCACGGCCGGGTGTGATCTGTTGTCATTCCTCGACACCTACTCGGGCTACCACCAAATCTTCATGACAAGAGAGGATGAAGAGAAGACAACATTCATCACCGCATGTTGTACGTATTGCTTTTTACGGATGCCTTTCGGGTTGAAGAGTGCTGGCTTGATGTTTGCAAGAGCAGTCCAAATTGGTTTTGAACCCCAGCTCCATAGAAATATGGAAGCAAACATGGATGACATAGTGGTCAAAACCAAGGACGGGCAACTCTTGTGCAAGATCCGAAGAGACATTTGCCAACCTGCGTTAAGATCAACCTTGCTGAACCCCGAGAAGTGTGTCTTCGATTCCGTCCGCAAGCTTCTCGGATTCTTCGTGTCACAAATAAGGGATCGAGGCAAACCCAGGCAAAATCAAGGCTATTGAGCAGATTGAGGCGCCCAAGCGGATCAAAGATGTGCGGCCGGCCACCGGCTGGGTCGCCGCCATGAGCCAATTCATCTCCAAGTCCGTCGAGCGTGCCCTTCCCTTTGTCAAAATCTTGAAGAAGGCAGGCCCAATGGAGTGGACCCTGGCCGAGGCGGCGCTGCAGGATCTCAAGAAATACCTTCTCCACGCCAATACTGGTTGCGCTTAAACCACAAGAGCCAGCATTATCAGATCCAAGCGGCATTTAATCAAGTGGTCAGCGCCACAGACCGGTGGCATGTGAGGGAGGTCGACGAGGAGGCAGGTACATGAAGAACCAGCGGATGGCAAGCCAAAGACCCCCTCACTGGCAGTGGCTCGGTGCCGCAAGGCAAGGCCCCCAGAGAGTCTCGATGCCACCAAGGCAAAGGCTCAGCCAAGTGAGGTGGTGCGAAGAAGAAGATGATGCAGCACCTGTTTACTTTGTCACCCCTCTTGTGGGGCTAGGTCGAGGTACTCCAAAGGTGCGAAATTGCTCTTCAGCCTCCTTATGGCCTCAAGGAAGCTGCGCCATTACTTCCAAGCCCACGAGATCACTGTTGCCACCCGGCCCCATTGCAACGGATAACGATAACCCAGATGCGACCGAAGGATTAGGAATGGGCCCCGAGTTGTCAAGTTTTGGGTTGAAGTTTGAAAGTACTCGACAATCCAGAGCAGAGTCCCGGCGGAGTTCATTGCTGAATGGACCTCAACGCCTCGATAAGAAATCCAGGAGACCGCTTCCCGGCAAGGAAGCGATCATGATCGGATCATGTACTTTGATGGGGCTTTCGCTGCAAGGCGCTGGCCGTGTGTTGCTTGTCGCACCCACCGGAGAGCACCTCAAGTATGTGATCCAGATGCACTTTCCTGTGGAGATGTCCACAAACAACACTGCTGAGTACGAGGGGCTGCTTCCCGGTCTCAGAATCGTGGCAGACCTCGGGGTGAAGAAGCTCATCGTTAGGGGTGACTCGCAGCTTGTCGCCGGGCAAGTCAACAAGGATTACTAGAGCCCATTGATGGAGGCCTCACGAGATGAAGTGAGGAAGTTGAGGAGCGCTGACAAGATCCAGCGGAGCATGTTCCCCGAGCGAGAACAACATCGCTGACACGTCGGGTGTGCCGATTCAAGCTACCGTGGAACCAGTACCTTTTGTTCGTTAACTCAGCCGTCTGGCCGAACCATCAATAGGCAGTAACAACCGAGGAAGTCAGGTCCCGCAAGTACTTTCCCGCCGAGCCTCGGGACGCCGCAAGGATGTTGCTGCAGACATCGAGCTCGCTAAAGAGCAACCGGCTCCGCAGGCGCAAGCCCCGGCCGTGGAGACAACCGCCCCATGGCGTAAGAGATGCTTTTGGTCCTGCTGCTGAGCCCTGTGCTCCGCATGGGCGCAGATACCGTCCGATTCTCCAACAGGGATCTTCCCGAGGAGCAGGAAGAAGCGAAAAGTAGCCTGCCGGGCCTACCCCTATACCAGTTCGCCGATGACGCCCTGTATGGGAGGAGGCCGAACGGTGCTAAATTGAAGTGCATCCCCGGGAGGAAGGATCTGAGCTGTTGGCGGAGATACATGGAGGCATATGTGGCTCCCACATAGGGTCGAGGGCCCTTGCCAAGAAGGCGCCCGCAAGGTTTCTTCTGCCCACCGCCTCCGTGATGCACGACACTAGTAACCAAGTGTGAAGTGTGTCGGCCCATTCAAAGAAGCTTCATCAACCAGCTCAAGACCTTCAAACAATCCTCTCTCCCCGCCATTCTTGGTCCGGGGCTCGATATATTAGGCCCTTCCCCTGCGTTGTCGGGGCTTTGAGTACTTGTACGCTGTAATCGACAAGTTCACAAAGTGGCCGGAAGTGGAAGCAGTGAGAAAGGTGACAGCAGACACCACCGCCAAGTTCTTCATGGGACTGGTCTGCCGCTTTGGTGTGCCAAGCAGAATTATCACCGACAACGGCACGCAGTTCACGAGCCAGACCTTCATGCAGTACATTCAAGACCTCGGCAGCAAGGTTTGTTTTGCTTCCGTGGCACACCCCCGGAGCAACGGCCATGCGGAGAGGGTGAATGCTGAAGTGTTACGAGGCCTGAGAACGAAGACCTTTGACAGGCTGCACAGGAGCAGAAGGCGCTGGATTGATGAGTTGCCGGCGGTTCTTTGGTCGATTAGGACGACGCCAAACCGGTCAGACACCCTTTGCCCTAGTATATGGAGCAGGGGCAGTTCTCCCCACGAAACTCATATACGGGTCACCTCGAGTGCTCGCTTATGATGATCTTGAACAAGAGCAGTTGCGGCAAGATGACGCAATGCTCCTTGAGGAAGATCATCTTCGGGCGGCTGTGAGAGCAGCACGCTACCAGCAAGCCTTGCGCCGCTACCATAGCCGCAAGGTTCATGCCCGAAGCTTTGAGGAAGGCGACCTTGTTCTTCAGCGTGTTCAGTTGGCCAAGAATACCAACAAGTTGATGCCGAAGTGGGAAGGCCCTTATCAGGTAATACGAGTCACCAGGCACGGCGCTGTCCGCCTGGAGACCGAAGATGCTGTCCCAGTAAGTAATTCCTGGAACATCGAGCATTTTCGCAAGTTTTACCCATAAGGCGCGGCATGTCGGGCCCCATGGCAAGCCACCTTTTGTACAAGCTTTGCCGGCAAGGCATGTAACCCTCTGTACAAAGCCAGGCGCCCTAAGTTATAGCATGCATGCTAGGTTGAGTCTCTTCCTTGGTTAGGGTTGATAGTGCTTAGCGGCGACTAACCCCTAGCCTAGAGGTCGGGTGTGCGTATTTTCTGTTTTCTTTGGTTCGTAGAGCACTTCTGCTGAGCCACTTGGGAAAAGGAGAACGAATCGACGCCTCCACCCCGCAAGGCAAGGTTGCCGGGCTGAAGATGTAAGGATCCAACCACGGCGAGCCAAGGTTGCCGGGCCGCGATTCGATAAGTTTTTCCATCCCATCGCTGTATGCTTCCGTATGGAATCGACATGAAGCCTCGTTTATGTCTTAAAACCACTGTACTCCCTTTTTCCCTGTGCCCGAGAGTTACTTCCTGGGTCGGAATTTGGTAGTAGTTGCGGTGGTGAAGAGATGAACGAGGAGCCTAACTCTACTTTGCCCCTGCTTCCGTCAAAAGCGCGAGAACGGTCGGCCAAAGAAGAGAAACGACAAGGCATGTTGCCGGGCGATAGCGTTTATTATGAAAATAACAAGGATTCATCCTTGGCATGGGCCTCGCTCACACACAAAGAACCCGACAAGCACCCTTTTTCATTAAAAACGTCCCATACAGGTATAGTTCGTACGGAAACAAAAACATGAACAAGGGGGATTACAAGATTTAAATTTAACAAGTCCCGAAGGCTTACAGATTAAAAAAGAGATGAGATGCCCGTGATCCCTTTCTTGTCCCTCTCCTCGGGAGGTAGATCAAGGAGGCAGAAGGGCAAAAGGGGTGCCTAGGCGAACTATGAGCAGCAGAAAGCACCAAGAGAACACCTCGGTGGCCGCCCACGGATGCCCCCATTCCCATAGCCCCTCATGTGCAATCTGAGGGTCTGGGGTGGGTCATGCTCCATCTCTCGAGAAAACGGGGCGGGAATACAAAGACGGCGACGTGGAGGCCGGCGCAGCCTGATAAAGAATTCGCGAGACTTGATCCCCTACTATGGTGTCTAGCTCTACTTATATAGGCCCTGGTCCTCTTCCCAAATTTTGAGCAGGAAGGGAGCCAACAACGGCGGGCAAATTTGAAAGGGGACAGCTAGTACAAGCAATCCTGACAAAAGCGGTCTTCGCCTGCTAAAGGCTCTGGCGATGACGCCATCTTGGGCTCCATGGTGACCTCCGCCTTGCCGTCCTGCTGGTCTTGGTCTCGTTGCACCGATATGGAAACCTTTGCTTGATGCCTCGGTACTCCGCGCCTGCGCCTGCCTCTTTAGCACCACAGAGGAAACAAGGACGTTGCGCGCCCTGGCGCCTGCCTGGTGACGATCGTCATGGCTCACGTCACGAGAGCCTTATGAGGTTTGCCTCGCCTTGATATCTCCACTCCTCGTGAGCCTCCCTGGCTAGGCCGCTCCTGTGGAGGTCTTGCATCGTCCGCCTCGCGGGGCTTGGCCCCTCGTGAAGGTCTTGATTGCCTTGTTGATGAAGATGGGCCGTATGGCCCACTAGCTTAGCCACGCCATGGGCCGCAGGCAGGCAAGTCTGGGGACCCCCATTCCCAGAACGCCGACAGTAGCTCCTAGGCCCAAGGCGCCCTCGGGATTGGCTTCGAGGAGAAGCCAAGGGTCAAGTACGGAGCGCCGAGGGCCCCAAAAGCCTGTGTCTTTGGTTGACGCATGGCGGTTGATTGGACGTGGGCGTCTCTGCTTCCCCATGCTGCCTCTGCAACTGCTCGACTTGACAAGTCCCTGCGACATGAAAGGAAAACCATCACTACTTGTGATCGTGGGAGGCGCCGGTTGGCCTCCTTCTGCTATAAATGGGGAGGGAGGGGCGGAGCCCCCGTCGCCCATATCTTGCCGGTTCACTTTCTTCTTTTCCCTTGCTCCACCGCTAGCAGCGCCACTAATGGCGCCACGAAGGAAGTTCTCTGCCGCCGAGAAGGGGAAAGCCCCCGCGAGGCCCGCCCTGTGTGCCCAAGCCGGACGCTGCCGTCTGCAGAAGCACGCCATACGACCCCGCCGGGCTCACTGTCGTGGCGGCGGCAAAGACGCGGAGGGGTCGCCCAGCCATGGCGGTCCAGCTGACGGCGAGGTGCGCCATGGTGGCGCGCCTCCCGTCTGCGCTTTCACTCGCCGGAAGTGTCGTTGGAGTTCTTCGTTCGTCGAGAACCCGCCGCAATCGCTCCAGCTTCATTCGCTTCTTCGTCGACGGGCTGCCGGCGTCTCGTCCAGCGGGCTCGTTGTTGGCGGATGGTTGCTGCAGCAAGGCCTCTTGGGTCGCAGCGAGACTTCGCCGGGCAACATAGCCCTGGCCCGGGTTGGCAGACGTTTCGCCACAGCAGTGGCTGCTTGGGCAGGCGGTGCACCCTCCACTTCAAGTATGATGGTGGGACGACCCTCTATGTGAGGGTGTTTGGGGAAGATGGTCGCCGCGCCGGGTCTTGCCCCGAGGCAAACAACGGTGAGGAGGTGCTCGGCCTTGGCGACGGCCGCGACGAGAATGAGGGTGAGCCCACCCTCGGCGGCGACCGTGTCTCGTCCAGCTACGGCGGCTCTTCCTCCGGCGACAGCTCCAGCAGCGGTGGGTTCGACCAGCCACCGCGCGCCACGTCGCCGCGCCTGCTTTGAAGGCGGCAGCGGGTCGTCTTGTTGCCGCGCCTCCGTGAAGCACGAGGAGGGGTCTGGCTAGGCTCAGGATGTAGCTCGGGGTTTGCCTCCGTGGGTCGCTGCAACGCTGCTTTTGCTTTGCTCTTTTTCCTGCATCAAAAATGAAACCAGTATGGGCCCAGAGGGGCGTGTATCGAACTGTGGTTTCTTGGTTATTGCACTATGCGTGTTGTTCCCGTGCAGCGTTGTTATTTTGCGCAAAGGTAACTTAACCTAGTGCATTCGGGACGCCTTCTTCCTTACGAGGTGATTGTTTCCTCGTTTCCATCTTGACCTGTCTACTCAGGAACTGCGAAAATTCGTTAGGTGGTGCACTAGGAGATTTTCCGTTCACCCAAGCCTTGACCTGGCGCTTTGCATCGCGGTACCCGAGGGGGCACGGACTAGGAGAGATGCGCCAGGTTTTGGGCTCGAATGAGGATGGCTCGCGAGAAGGCAGAGAGGAGAAAAATGCTCGCCTGGGCATCTGCCAAGCCCCCTCGCGAGGTATGCGAGAGAGAGAACACGAGCGAACCAGAGCCGAAAACGTGGTAACAGGCGAGGGAATCAAATTAACAAGGAACACCAAAGGCAAATTTCTATTAAGGAGAAGCAAGCCAAATACGGAAAGCAAATGAAAAGCCGCGTCCGGCACCTAATCTAGTCTTCATGTCTTCTCACCAGCACGGAGCTAAGTGCTGCCACTAAGTGTGGGAGGGAGCCCCAGGGCCCGGCGCTCCTGAGACTCCGAGGCGTGTACAGCCCCACTCATTATTACGTGAGAGTGTCACGAGCGGCGATTCTTCACAGGCACCGGGCCTTCTTCACAGGCTCTGGGCCTTTCTTCACAGGCTTTGGGCCTTGCTTCACAGGCTCTGGGCCTTGCTTCATGGGTAGAACTTCCGGAGGTGCTGGATGTTCCAGGCGTTCTGGATGGGTATCCCGTCCTGCGTCTCCAGGCGCGCGGCGCCAGGCCTGGAGACATGGGCAACCCTGAACGGGCCCTCCCACATGGGTGAAAGCTTGTGCAGCCCTTCCCTGGAGAGAACCCACCTCAGGACGAGGTCGCCTACCTCCAGTGTCGTGGAGCGGACATTGCGGCAGTGATATCGCCGCAGCGCTTGCTGGTACCTTGTTGCCCTTAGTGTAGCTTTGCGACGACATTCCTCCCCCAGCACGAGATCCATCCTCGGGCGCCCCCGCTGCGCTTCCTCAAACGCCAGACCTGTCATGGAGTGATGCTTGACCTCGTGAGGGAGGACTGCTTCAGCTTCGTAGACAAGGAAGAATGGGGTCTCGCCCGTTGGCTTGGTGGCGGTGGTGCGGATGGACCACATCACGGACTGAAGCTCGTCGTGACAGCCCCTGCCGCAGGCTTCAAGCTTCTTCTTGAAGGTCCTGGTCTTGAGGCCCCTCAGGACCTCTGCGTTGGCACGTCCGGCCTGACCATTGCTCCTGTGGTGCGCCACCGAAGCGTAGCAAATCTACGTTCCAAGGTTAGCACAGTATGTTTTGAAGAGGTTACTAGTAAACTGCGAGCCGTTATCTGTGATGATGCGGTTGGGGACCCCGAAGCGGCTCACGAGGCCCTTGATGAACTTGATAGCAAAGTCGGCCGGGATCGTACGGACGGCTTCCACTTCCGCCCACTTGGTGAACTAGTCGATAGCAACGTAGAGGTAGCGGTATGGTAACCTCTTCAAGTATGAACGCAGATTTATACTAGTTGAGCTCGAGGGAACGGGCCCAAGATGTCCAGCCCCCATACCGCGAACGACCATGTGAGCGGGATGGTCTGGAGGCCTTGAGCCGGCTAATGAATCTGCTTGGCGTGGAATTGGCAAGCTTCGCAGGACTTCACCAATTCAGCTGCGTCGTTGAGCGTCGTGGGCCAGTAGAATCCACTGCGGAACACCTTGCCGACGAGAGTCTGTGACGACGAGTGGTGCCCGTAGTCCCCATCGTGTATGTCCATCAGCAACTCCGTCCCTTGGTGACTGGAGATGCAGCGCAGCGTGACGTCGTTCGGTCGCTTCCTATATAATTCACCCTCTTGAATATAGTATGTCGTGGCCTGCCGGGCCACGCGCTCTGCGTCCTCTTCTTTCTCCGGCAGCGTCCCTTGGATCAGGTACTCCTTGAATTCCTTGGTCCAGCATTCCTCCCGAGGCTCGAGCGCCAAGAGCAGGCGAGCTCCATTGGTCGGGCCACAGGCTAGGGCTCCCGTGGCAGGGGGCTGTGGGAGCTCCTACCGAGGCCGAGCTGTGGTTGAAAGTGGTGGTGTCGCTGACGGCTTGAAGAGCCGTTCCTCAAAGATGTCGGGCTCTTGCAGCTGCCGCTTGGAGGCTCTCCTGGCGATGTCGTCAGCTTCCTTGTTGGTGCCCCGGGGCACGTGCTGCAACTTCAGGCCCAAGAACTGCTTCTCCATTTTGTGCACCTCTGCGAGGTACGCCTCCATATGCTCGTCCTTTGGCTCGTATACTTTGTTGGAGAAGTTGACGAGGAGCTACGAGTCGCCTCTAACGGTAAGGAGCTTCACCCCCAGAGCTGTTGCGGCCTTCGGGCCAGCTATGAGGCCTTCGTATTCTGCGATGTTGTTGGAGACCTTCTCACCGTGCTGAAAGCAGAGCTGCACTTCATAGTAGAGCTTGTCCTGAGTGGGTGAGATTAGCACTGCTCCAGCCCCCGCGCCCTGGTGCGCGAAGGCGCCGTCGAAGTACATGACCCACCCGTCTGGTGCCTCACTTCCTGGCGAGGTGGATCGGTCTTCGCCTTCTTCAAGTGTCGGGGCATCCGTCCATTCTACCACAAAATCAGCGAGCGCGGCCCATTTGATGAGCCTGGTAGTGCTGAACTCCAGCTGGAATGCTTGCAGCTTGATGTTCCACTCGGCGACCCTTCCAGCTGAGTTGGGGCTCCTGAGCACCCTCTCCAATGGGTAGGCCGAGACGACCTTGATGGGGTGGCCCTGGAAGTAGTGCTGTAGCTTGCATGAGGCTACTAAGAGCATGAGCAGGAGCTTCTGGGGCATAGGGTATCGTGCCCTCGCGTCCCGCAACACGGTGCTGACGAAGTACACCGGGTGTTCGACGAGGGCTGGCACACTGTCGAGGCTCGGGCCTTGCGGAGTTTGGGGCGCCTCCTGAGATGGAGGAGCTCCTGAGACCTGACTACCTTCGGGAGTTTCGGCGACGTTGTCCTGCCGAGCTTGGTCTTCTGCTGCTAAGGCTTTAGCGGTGCCTTCCTGACCCTGCACCACCTCAGCTATGGCTTGGCGCAGCACGCCCTTGGCTTGGCGCTCCTCCCGAACCGCCACCAGTGCTGCGCTGGCGGAGTACGGGGTGGCAGCAAGGTAGAGCACTAGGGGCTCGAGAGGTCGTGGTGCCACCATCACCGGAGGGCTGCTCAGGTATTTCTTGAGGTCTTGGGAGGCCGACCCACTAGAACGGGCCCTTCTTCTTCATGAGCTTGAAGAAGGGTAAGGCGCGTTCCCCCATCTTGGAGATGAAACGCCCCAATGCAGTCACCCATCCTGCCAGCTTATGCATTTCCTTGAGGGTCTGTGGAGGGCTCATGTCTTCAATGGCCTTGATCTTCTCCGGGTTCGCCTCGATCCCTCTATGGAACACGAGGAATCCCAGCAGCTTGCCAGAAGGGACACCGAATACACACTTCTCCGGGTTAAGCCGCAGGTTCACCTGGCATAGGCTCTCGAAGGTCTCCTCCAAGTCTTGAATCAGGGTTCTCGCCTCCCGAGACTTCACCACTATGTCGTTGACGTAAGCCTCGGTATTTCTCCCGAGCTATCGCCCTAAGGCGATGTGCATCAGCCGCTGAAAGGTCGCGCCCGTGTTGCGCAGCCCGAAGGGCATGCAGGTGTAGCAGTACACCCCGCATGGGGTCAGGAAGGCTGTCTTCTCCACATCTTCCACCGCCATCTTTATCTGGTGATATCCTGAGAACTCATCCAGGAAGCACAACAGGTCGCACTCGGCGGTGGAGTCGACAATCTGATCAATGCGTGGGAGCGGGAACGGATCTTGGGGGCAAGCTCTGTTAAGGTTGGTGAAGTCGACGCACATATGTTCCTTCCCGTCCTTCTTTGGTACTACGACGGGGTTCGCCAGCCATGTGGGGTAGCGAACCTCGCGAATGGCACCCGCCGCCTCCAGCTTGCGGGTCTCCTGGACGATGAAGGCTTGCTTCTCCGTGGATTGCCGCCTCACTCGTTGCTTGACAGGGCGCATGTTGGGGCATACCATTAGGTGATGCTGAATCACCTCTCTTGGAACGCCCACCAGCTGATCGGGCTTCCATGCGAATATATCCTTGTTTGCGCGCGAGAACTTCACCAACGCCTCTTCTTGGATGGAATCAAGGCTGGCGCCTATGGTGAAGGTGGCCCTTGAGGACCCATCCTCATCGACCGGCACCTGCTTGGTTTCTGCCTTGTCTTGAGTGAACAACTGCTTCTTCTTGGTAGGTGCGGCCTCCTCGGCCTCGGAGGTACCAGCGCCGGCGGGCTGCGCCCCCGCCACGGTCTTGAAGGCAAGTTTAAGCGCCGTCACGGCCTCCTTGGTGTCCCCCTTGATGGTGAGGACGCCTTTGCTCCCAGGTATCTTCATGAGGTTGTAGGCCGGGTGAGTCGCCGCCATCAATTGGGCGAGAGCTGGATACCCGAGGATGGCGTTGTACGGGAGACCAATGCAGGCGACGTCGAAGTCGACCAGCTCAGTGTGGTAGTTGTCGCGTGTGCCGAAGGTGACTGGGAGACTGATCTGCCCCAGAGAGCGAGTGGCGCCGCCGCCAACTCCAGAGAAGGGCTTGCTGTGACTGAGCTGCTCGAGCGACACGTGAAGAAGGCTGAAGGCCTCTAAGGAGAGCAAGTTGAGGCTGGCACCACCGTCGATGAGGGTCTTGGTGACAGCCACGTTGCAGATGGTAGGCGTGCAGAGCATTGGGAGCATGCTCGAGCCAGCGGTGGAGTCGGGGTGGTCCTCTGGGCTGAAAGTGAGGTCGGCCTCTGGCGCAGACCAACCCGTCGGAGCCCCCGGGCGCTTGGAAGCGGCCCCGATCTGACGGAGGAACGGCTTGACATGGCGATCTGAAGGCGGTGCTTGAGAGCCGCCCAGCAGGGCTGCGACTGCGTGGTGCATCGGCGCTGCGTAGCGAGCAGTGAAGAGGCCGCGGAGTTCCCCGCAGGACGCCACCGTGGATCCGGGGAGGTTAAGCAGCCAGGCGCGCGGCTCGCCGGCAAGGGCCATGGGAAACGAGTTGGCCATGATCTTGTCATCACACCCGGCCTCGAGGACGGCTTCCTCATACGCCAGTGATACGTCTCCAACGTATCTATAATTTTTTATTGCTCCACGCTATATTATCTACTGTTTTGGTCCATATTGGGCTTTATTTTACACTTTTATATTACTTTTGGGATAACCTATTAACCGGAGGCCCAGCCCAGATTTGCTGTTTTTTCCCTATTTCAGTGCTTCGAAGAAACGGAATATCAAACGGAGTCCAAACGGAACGAAACCTTCGGGAACGTGATTTCTCACCGAATATGATCCAGGAGACTTGGACCCCCCGTCAAGAAAGAAAGGAGGCGGCCACGAGGGTGGAGGGCGCGCCCACCCCCCTAGGGCGCGCCCCCTGCCTCATGGGCCCCCCTTTGCTCCACCGACGTAAACCTTCCTCCTATATATACCTACGTACCCCCGAACGATCAGATACGGAGCCAAAAACCTAATTCCACCGCCGCAACTTTCTGTATCCACGAGATCCCATCTTGGGGCCTGTTTCGGAGCTCCGCCAGAAGGGGAATCCACCATGGAGGTCTTCTACATCATCATAGCCTCTCCGATGAAGTGTGAGTAGTTTACCTCAGACCTTCGGGTCCATAGTTAGTAGCTAGATGGATTCTTCTCTCTTTTTGGATCTCAATACAATGTTCTCCCCTCTCTTGTGGAGATCTATTCGATGTAATCTTCTTTTTGCGGTGTGTTTGTTGAGATCGATGAATTCTGGGTTTATGATCAATATATCCGTTTGGTTTGGCCAACTAGATTGGTAGTTCTTGCAATGGAAGAAGTGCTTAGCTTTGGGTTCAATCTTGCGGTGTCATTTCCCAATGACA
Source organism: Aegilops longissima (assembly GCA_021605205.1). Classification (NCBI taxonomy): domain Eukaryota; kingdom Viridiplantae; phylum Streptophyta; class Magnoliopsida; order Poales; family Poaceae; genus Aegilops; species Aegilops longissima. Next base: position 153,239,623 of record CM038677.1, read on the forward strand.
GAAGGGGCAGCAAGTCACGTATTGTATTGTTGCCGTCGAGAATAACAAGATGGGATTTTTATCATATTGCATGAATTTATCCCTCTACATCATGTCATCTTTCTTAAGGCGTTACTCTGTTTTCATTAACTTAATACTCTAGATGCATGCTGGATAGCGGTCGATGAGTGGAGTAATAGTAGTACATGCAGAGGCAGAGTCGGTCTACTTGTCTCTGGACGTGATGCCTATATACATGATCATACCTAGATACTCTCATAACTATGCTCAATTCATCAAATTCTCAACAGTAATTGCTCACCCACCGCATAATACTTATGCTCTTGAGAGAAGCCACTAGTGAAATCTATGGCCCCCGGGTCTATTCTCTATCATATCAATCTTCCATCACTTTGTTATTGCTTTGCTTTTTATTTTACTTTGCATCATTATACCAAAAATACCAAAAATATTATCTATCATCTCTATCAGATCTCACTCTCGTAAGTGACCGTGAAGGGATTGGCAACCCCTAATTGCGTTGGTTGCGTTGAGCTATATGTTTTGTGTACGTACGAGGGACTTGCGCGTGGCCTCCTACTGGATTGATACCTTGGTTCTCAAAAACTGAGGGAAATACTTACGCTACTCTACTGCATTATCCTCTCCTCTTCGGGGAAATCCAACGCAAGATCAAGAGGTAGCAGCCAGCAGGAAAGCCGTTGGGTCCGCCGTAGGGCGGGGGCCAGGGCACGGAACCCCGTGGTCCCGTCGACGATGCCGGCCGCAGGAACGGATGGCGGGGCGCCTGCCATGGGAGCGAAGTGCAATGGCGCGGGGCGTAGGCCGATGGAGAGGAGCTCCGGCGCACCCGTAGCTGGCGCGCCAAATTTCGGATCTCGGGTTCCGGCAAAACCCTTAAGGTTCGAACTCTGGAGTGCACGCGAAGTTCTTTCCCTCCTACCGATCCACGCCCTAGCTCGCTAAGATCTCACCGATGAACTCGCAACACAGAAAGACACGAGATTTATACTGGTTCGGGCCACCGATGTGGTGTAATACCCTACTCTAGTGTGTGGTGGTGGATTACCTCTTGGGCTGATGATGAATAGTACAAGGGGAAGAACAGCCTCCTGAGGTTGAGGTGTTCTTGTGCTTGGTGAACTTGTGCGGTGAGAGCGCGACTTGATCCCCTACTGTGGTGGCTAGCTCTACTTATATAGGCCCTGGTCCTCTTCCCAAATATTGAGCGGAAGGAGCCAACAATCATGGCAATTTCAAAGGGGACAGCTAGTACAAGCTATCCTGACAAAAGTGGTCTTCGCCTGCTAAAGGCTCTGGCGATGACGCCGTCTTGGGCTCCATTGTGACCTCCGCCTTGCCGTCCTGCTGGTCTTGGTCTCGTTGCACCGATATGGAAACCTTTGCTTGATGCCTCGGTACTCCGCGCCTGCGCCTGCCTCTTTAGCACCAAAGAGGAAACAAGGACGCTCCACGCCCTGGCGCCCGCCTCGTGTCGATCGTCATGGCTCACGTCACGAGAGCCTCGTGAGGTTTGCCTCACCTTGATATCTCCGCTCCTCGTGAGCCTGCCTGGCTAGGCCGCTCCTAAAGAGGTCTTGCATCATCCGCCTCGTGAGGCTTGGCCCCTCGTGAAGGTCTTGATTGCCTTGTTGATGAAGATGGGCTGTACGGCCCGCTATCTTAGCCACGCCATGGGCCGCAGGCAGGCAAGTCTGGGGACCCCCGTTCCTAGAACACCGACAGCCATCCTCGGGTAGCCTGCCCTAGCTCAGTTTATGGCGGCAACACATCCAACCTACAACCTTATGAAGATGCCTGGGAGCAACGGCGTCCTACCCGTGGCGGGGGACACCAAGGAGGCTTTGACGGCGCTCAAGCTTGCCTTCAAGGCCGCCGTGGCAGCACGTCCGGTCGACGAGACCTCCCCCGAAGCTAAGGAGGCCACGCCAGCGAAGAAGAAGCAGCTATTCACTCAAGGTCGGGCCGAAACGCTGCCGGGCTTCCTTGTGTCCCACAGTGAGATGGAGGCTAACCCGGAGAAGGTCAAGCCGATAGAAGACATGATCCCACAACAAACTCTCAATGAAATGCAGAAGCTTGAGGGCTGCATAACCTCGCTAGGACGCTTCATCTCCAAGCTGGGGGGTTGCTCCCTGCCATTCTTCAAGCTGATGAAGAAGAAGGGCCCATTCGAGTGGACCCTGGAGGCCGACCTGGCGTTTCAAGACCTCAAGAGATACCTGACAAGCCCTCCGGTAATGGTGGCGTCTCGTCCCCGCGAGCCCCTGGTGCTTTACCTTGCCGCTACTCCCTACTCTGCCAGCGCAGCGCAGGTGGCGGTCCGGGAAGAGCGCCAGGCCAAGAGTCCATCGTGTTGTGCCGCACCTCCAGCCAGGGCGATACGGCACCAAGAGGATACCGCAGAAGCTGCAACAACGCCAACGAATGATCAGGCCCAGCGAGGCGGCGTTCTCGGGCCTACAAAGGCCCCAATGGATGACCAGGCTCCCGAGGACCCATTGCCCCAGGAGGCGCCCCAACCTCCGGCAGACGCAGTCTCCATCGACGCTCCCGCCCTTGTCGAGCACCCGGTGTATTTCGTCAGCACGGTACTGCGGGATGCGAGGGCATGATATCCCATGCCACAGAAACTTCTGCTCACGCTCCTCGTGGCCTCACGCAAGCTGCGCCACTACTTCCAAGGCCACCCGATCAAAGTCGTCTCAGCTTACCCACTAGAGAGGGTGCTCCGGAGCCCTAATGCCGTAGGAAGGGTCACCAAGTAGAACATCTAACTTTAGGCATTTCAGCTCGAGTTCAGCACAACCAGGGTCATCAAGGGGGCCACCCTAGCCGACTACGTGGTCGAATGGACCGACGTCCCAGAACCTGAAGGAAGCAGGAGCCTATCTCTCTCGCCAGGAAGTGAAGCACCAGATGGTTGGGTCATGTACTTCGACGGCACCTTCGCACGCCAAGGCGCGGGGGCTGGAGCCTTGCTCATCTCGCCCACCCAAGACAAGCTCTATTACGCTTTGCAGCTCTGCTTCCAGCGGGGCGAGAAGGTCTCCAACAACATTGCAGAGTACGAGGGGTTGATCGCCGGCCTCACGGCCGCCGTGGCCTTGGGGGTAAAACGTCTCACCATCAAGGGCGATTCGCAGCTCCTCGTCAACTTCTCCAACAAGGTGTACGAGCCGAAGGACGAGCACATGGAAGCGTACCTCGCGGAGGTGCGCAAGATGGAGAAGCAGTTCTTGAGCCTGGAGCTGCAGCATGTGCCTCGCGGCACGAACAAGGAAGCAACGACATTGCCGGAAGGGCATCCGAGCGCCTGCCCCAGGAGCCCGGCTTCTTTGAAGAGCGGCTTTTCAAACCGTCAGCAGCACCCCCATCTGCGAGGCTGGCATCTCCAAGGGAGGAGGTCCCTCAACCACCAGCCTTGGGAGCCCCCACCTGTGGCCCGACCACAGGAACACGCCTGCTCCTGGCGCTCGAGCCTCGGGAGGGGTACTGTACCAAGGAGTTCAAGGCGTACCTGACGTGAGGAACGCTGCTGGAGAAAGAGGAGGATGCAGAGTGCGTGGCCCGGCAGGCTACGGTGTACTGCATCCAGGATGGTGAGCTATACCGAAAGAGACCAAATGATATTTCCTTGCGATGCATCTCCATGGAGTAGGGGAACGAGTTGCTAGCTGACATACACGGCAGAGACTGCGGGCACCACTCGTCGTCATGTACCCTGGTTGGCAAGGCGTTATGTACCGGGTTCTACCGGCCCACGACGCTCAACGACGCGACCGAGCTGGTGAGGTCCTGCGAGGCCTGCCAATTCCATGCCAAGAAGATCCACCAGGCAGCCCAAGGCCTGCAGACTATCCCACTCTCGTGGCCATTCGAGGTCTGGGGGCTGGACATCCTGGGTCCGTTCCCGCAAGCGCCTGGGGGCTATCGCTACCTCTACGTCGCCATCGACAAGTTCACCAAATGGGCAGAGGTGGAAGCCGTCCGCACTATCCCAGCCGGGTCAGCAGTTAAGTTTATGAAGGACCTCGTGAGCCGGTTCGGGGTCCCTAACCGCATCATCACCGACAATGGCTCGCAGTTCACTAGCAACCTCTTCAAGACATATTGTGCTAACCTTGGAACACAGATCTGCTATGCTTCGATGGCACACCCCAGGAGCAATGGCCAAGCCGAATGCGCCAACGCGGAGGTCCTGAGGGGCCTCAAGACCAGGACCTTCAAGAAGAAGCTCGAGGCCTGTGGTAGGGGCTGGCACGACGAGCTCTAGTCCGTGCTATGGTCCATCCACACCACCACCACCAAGCCAACGGGCGAGAACCCATTCTTCCTCATCTCCGGAGTAGAAGCGGTTCTCCCTCACGAGGTCAGGCATCATTCCACGCGGGTCTTGGCATTTGATGAGACACAGTAGGACGCCATGCAGGGGATGGACCTTGTGCTGGGGGAGGAACGCCGACATGAAGCCTCACTCTGAGCGGCAAGATACCAGCAGGCACTGCGGTGGTACCACTGTCGCAGCGTCCGCTCCAGGACGCTCGAGGTGGGTGACCTCGTCCTGAGGCGGGTGCCCTCCAGGGAAGGGATGCACAAGCTCTCGCCATGTGGGAGGGCCCGTTCAGGATCGCCCGCATCTCCAGGCCTGGCGCCGCGTGCCTGGAGATGCAGGACGGGATCCCCGTCTAGAACTCCTGGAACATCCAGCACCTCCGGAAGTTCTACCCATGAAGCAAGGCCCAGTGCCTATGAAGGTCTCCGCTCATGACATTCTCACGTAATAATGAGTGGGCCTGTACATGCCCCCACTACAAAAAAATACACTTCCGTGATGATACGTGTTTGTCACAGTAGGTCGCATTTTTTGTCATGCATGTACATCCATGACAAATTTATGGCAGAATCAAGATAGTCATACCTGTGCTGTCGTAGAAGTGTTCCATGACATTACGAAAATTATCATCACGAAATGTCCACTTCCATGACGATAAATCGCGTCACGTAAGTGATTTCGTCAAGGGTGACCGACACGTGGCATCCATCGTAACGGAACGCCGTTAAGCTATCGGGTCGGGTTTTGATCCGTCCCGCTAACAGCCCGACCAATGGGAAATTTCCACGTGTAAAATTCTTATTGGCCGGACGAAACACGTGTCACTCGTCGATGGGTCGATAGGTGCCTATGATATGTCGACACGTGCCACCGCCCCACCATCGCCCATTTAGCTTACAAAGCCGCCCGCTTGACTTGGTCAAAGTTAACGAGCTGGCCCATGAAAAGCCTCGTTAACGCTCTTTGCAAATAGCCCATTTTACGGCCCGTTAACTCACGGCCCGTCAGCCCTAAAGGAAATCGCCCAACAATGTCATGTGGGCCGTCGAATATAACACCAGCCCATTTCACTTTCGCCCATGTATGGCCCACGACGTCTTCGGCCCATATGAGGCCTTCAGATCTTCGGCCTTTACAGCCCACGGTGACTCTAGCCCATAATGAAGAGTAATTTTCTTTGTACCCGTTAACGGCCCGTGATTTACATGGGCCGTTTCAACTGCGTGTTAGCTTTCGGCCTATTGACGGCCCATACATTCTTAGGCTCCTTTTCGGCCCTCAATTACTTCCGGCCCGTAACTAGCCTGTTCCCCTAATGGGCCAAATTCGACCCATGGCAAGAGTTGGCCCGTTACTGGCATGTTCCCCAAATGGGCCAAATTCGGCCCATGGCAAGTGTAAGCCCGCATCGCTCATACCCTAATGGGCCAAATTCGCCCATGGCAAGAGTCGCCCGCTTCGGCCTGTTAACCCGTTATGCATTATCCAACCGTCCTATATTCTGGCCCATTAACGACCCGTTATGCCTGTGACAGAATTAAGCCTTTGCAGTCCTACGGCCTGTTAACGGCCCGTTACCATGCTGGGTCGATACCAATTACGCCTGATTACGGCCCATGTAGACCCATTTATCTGACGGCCCGAGGCCCACCAATTACATGCCCATTTATCGATGGCCCGAGGCCCACCGATTATAGGCCCATTTATCGACGGCCCGTAAGAGACCCATGGATCCTACGGCCCGTATATGGCCCATGGTAGTTGCGGCCACTAGCAAACCAGGGAAAAAGAAGACTAGGAAATAAATAAGGCCGAAACTAACGCTAGGCTATTAAAGCGATTACAGATTACATCCACTCGGCATCAAAGATCGCCACCAAAGGTGCAAATATAGGGAACACCCTACACTATACAAAAATGGCTTGATGTTTTCTTCAACCGTGGCTGCACGTTAAGAATAAATTTTGTATCGCACCAAAACAAATTACAACTATATAACAAAAGGAAGGTTGGCATGAAACTTAACAGTCTAGCGATAAATGCACCACCGAAGTTCGAAGCTCATTCATTTGACCTGATCATTACGTTTTCATGCGAGATTGTCCGATGGAGCACCATAATCGCCGCCTTCATTTCCCCTAGGCTCCTGAACAACATAGCAAATGTCTGATAGTCTGGTTTCAAAACCATGCATATCTTGACGACATTGAGCAATGTTTCTCCTTGTTTCACAAAGGGCCTCTGTTAGGGAATGGACTTGTGTCTGGAGCGCAGATACAACATTTCTTTGAGCTTGCATATCTTGATCATGAGGCAGTTTGGACGATCCAGTATTACGCAGGAACGTGCTTTTGGCACTGTTAGTGGACAGGTACTGACCCACTGCAACAAGAGCTGACATTGCGGTTATATTTGCCTCGCCACCTTCAGAAGGTGGCGGTTCCACTATTTTTTCCATAGCTCGCTGAAAAGTTGAGGTTTTACATTAGTAGTACCAGAACAGAAGATATTAAGGAGGCAGCAAAACCAAACAAAATACCTTTGGTCTATATACAGAACTTATTCTGGTGAACCCATGTAAAATATTAGTTGTATTTTATTGCAAAGTACATAATAAAACCAGGTTCCAAACATATGACCATGTACCATCGCTAATGTATTGTCTATTTCTTCACATTGTATTGAGGGCTAAGGATAAAGAGATGAAGTTTATAATACGGTAAGCATAATATGACATCGTTCAGATCACAAAACAACTGAGAAAGCATAAACAGCAATTGTAACGTTGTGTGGGCAAGTCCATCACGTAACTAGATTACGGGTCAAGATCAAAGGAACATCACTCCTCTCTTTAAACCTTGTAAGGTGCAATGATACGCTAAGACAATTGTGTATACAATTGAAAAGAGTAATAGACATTGGCTGCAAACCATGCAGTTCAAGGCACAAGTCGAGTAAGTAGTAGTTAAAAGGCATGAGGATTAAGGACTTACAACAATGCGGCTTTGACGGTGTAGCCATGCCCTTCTTCTTCTGGTGTGGCAGTCCTTGAAGATTTCCACAGCATTTGGTTCGGTACTTTTTGGTCCTTGCGGGCTTTCCTCGCATTTCGAACAAGTCAATATAGATATGTAATATGGTACAATGAAAAGAGTGAAACAAGCTAATTACAAGAGCCTCGCAGTGTGCAATATAGCTACGAGATCCCGTAAATCTGTTGAATTTCACTTTTATACGGTTGGCCTTGTTCTTTGAACAGTTCACCTACAAGAAGATAGATTTCGTGACACATGCGTAAATAGGACTTCAACATGTGATCTGATCACATATATATAATGTACCGATACTTGGATCGCACCAGTGTTTAACAAGGCCCTCCGGTCTTCATCCGATATATTTTCCACTTGAGATGTTTGGGAAAGTTCATTGTTAGCCTTGCCTTCAAAGTGAGTTTTCCTCAAGTTATACTTGACATTGTCAGAAAGCAGACTTGAAAACATGGGTGCAAGCTTGTCTGGTTGCATCATCTTGGCTATCCAACTTGAACCTCATCTGTTGAAAATTATGGGAATCTCATTATCAGCAACCTAGAAAGTATGGGACAGAGCAAGATGATATTACTAGTTTCCATACATAACCATACTTACAGATAAATGGTCGAGGAAGGTGTTGAACTGGGTTTCGTCTTTGTCATTCCTGTACTGAATCCATGTTGGGAGGATACGTACATGACACCTAACGGCAACCGCTGCCTCTGATACTAACTTGGCTGACTCTATAGCATCACGTGGCCTTTTTAGACCTGCCTCAAAACGGATCTCCATTCTTCCTCCTCTAGATTTAGTTAACCTATCGAGCATTATCCCTGATGTTTGTTTCCTCTTGCGCCTAGGTGCTAGTCCAACAACGAACATAGGAAGTGTTGGTGTACATCAAACTGTGAGACTACATATAAAGAAGCATGGAACTGTAACTTGACTCCAGCAACTACCTTCTTGCTGTTGAAGCTCACAAGGTTCATCTGATATTGCCAACTCGTCTTGTATCAAGAGTGCTTGGGAAGTAGTGTCAGGTGGCAAGGGAGCTTGGGAACGTGCTGCTAGCTCAGTTGACGCACGAGTATGTCGTGCAACTGGTAGTACTGTGGTAGGTGTTGCAAGAACTAGGGTTGTCTCTGCTTGTTTGGTGGTAGCTATTTGTTTATGTTTGGCTTTTTTGCAGCTCGTGTAGAATGGGATGTCGTGTTTGTAGAATTTTCCGCTGGACTTTGACCTTCTATTGCACCATCAGTACTAGCAGAATCTGGAGGATTCATCCGCTTCTCATTCCCTGCCATTCTGTGTTTCTTCGTCTTTCTCTGTGCCATGTTAAGTCAAGCCAACAAGAAAAACGAATAACAATTTAGTTCTTCAGAATAAATTGATGCGTGATGCAGACGAACTGAACTTTGATGTTAGACAACCACATGATAGGAGGATGTAATATGTATGAAAAACAGATGTAAGAGATAACCGAACTATGATGTGTAAACTAAGAAGAAGTCATTTCACCAAATTAGAAGCAATGCAATGGAAGGTAGACACCATATGAAAGATGCTACAAATATCGCTGTGCCAAGTTAATAGTGTCTCATCATAAATGGCGTTTAAACAAATGTGAAGCAGTACAAGAAATAAATCATATGCAAGATGCAAACAACATCACACTACCATGTTAGAGGTCTCTCGTCATAAGTGCCATTGCATATTCACAGCATTGCATATTCACAGCTTATGATGTGTAAACTAAGGAGAAGGCATTTCAACAAATTAGAAGCAATGAAAGCTAGACACCATATGAAAGATGCAACGAATGTCACTCTACCAAGTTAAAATTGTCTCATCATAAGTGCCCTTTCAACAAATTAGTAGTACAAGCTAGAAAAGAATGTGAGATGTAACCTATATCACACTCTGAAGTCAAACGTTTCTTATGATAAGTGATTGTTGAAGGTTACACAATAGTAGTAATTTGATGTAAGAACATGGTGTGATAAACAGATATTGTATGTTCTAGAAACAGGAACACGTGTCTTATTCAAGTATAATGTGTAAAGTAAGCAGATGGAATTCAACAAAATTAGAAGCAATACAAGCTACACATCACACATAACATGCAACCACATATAACAGTGCCAAGTTAGAGGGAGCACCAGTGATGCGCACTAGGGGAGACGTGCTCATCATAAACACAGCTCTGTTGAGTGTCTATGCATGTGCTGTCTTGGAAATCATCTTGGGGGTGTGGAGGAGTAGAAACTGTAGATGCCCTCTATTTGGAAGGAGCACCTTTATCCGCTGCCTTGCTAACTTCCTTCCGCTTTATTGATTTTGAATTGTCAAGTAAAACCGACAAGAAAAGCAATAAAATTCTCTCTTCAAAACTCATTCATGCATGATACTGACAATCACTACTTTGATGTAAGGCAAACACATGATACCAGGATGGAATATGTACGAAAAACAGGATGGCATGGCATGTTCACAACTGTTTGTGTAAATTAAGCAGAAACCATTCCAGCAAATAAGAAGCAATGCAAGCTAGACACCACATGAAAGATGCAACCAATATGACTCTGCCAAGTTAAAAGCGTCCCATCATAAATGGAATTTCAACAAATTAGAAGTAGCGCATGCTATAAATCATATGAAAGATGCAACTAATATCGCACTGCATATACTAAAGGTGTCTCGTCATATTGATTGATGCGGGATACAAAAAAACAATAGTTTTATGTAAGGACATGCTTAATATACAGATGTACTATGTACTAAATACAGGAAGGCATGTCACATTAACAGGTATAATGTACTATAGGCTAAGCAGACTAGCACATGCAGTTTAACCAGATTGGAAGAATTACAATCTAGACACCATATGCAACATGCAACCACATATCATGCTGCCAAGTTAGAGCAAGCACCTGCGATGCTAGTGTAGGGGAAATGTTGTAATCAACTACAGAGCTACGTTCACTATCTTCATCTAGCATTTCTGTTTCTTGAGAATCATGTCGGGAGGCTAACGCTGCATTCTTTAAATGAGTAGTCCCCTTGCCTGCCTGCCTCGTCATAAGTGATTGATGAGGGATACACAAGAACATTAGTTTGATGTAAGAACATGGTTAATACACAGATGTACTAGTATGTACCAAAAACAAAAAGGCATGTCATATTCAAAGGTATAATGTGTAAGCTAAGCAGATGCAATTTAACCAAATTGGAAGCAATACAAACTAGACATCCGGCTGGAGTGGTGAGCATGATCATCTAGGACCCGAGAGCCTGGTGGGAGGCGGGCTGCTTCGCCACCATCGCAGCTTTTAGTTGGCTTCGGTGATGCCTATCTTTGCTGGGCTTGTCATTTGCTCGGCCAAGGCCCCGACTAGCTATTTGTCTTCCGGTGCTCCGGGATGGTGGTTCATGTAAAAATATCTTTCCTTATCTTAATAAAGACTGACTTCGGCCTTTCTAATACAAGCTAGACACCATATGCAACATGCAACCACATATGACATCGTGAAGTTAAAGCAAGCACCTGGGATGGTGGTTCACGGCGAGCGAGATCATCAACTCGAGCTCGTTCCTCGTCTCCATCTGCTGACACTACACCCTTTAAAGTCTAGAAATGTGTTTGGCCTAGCTGCTGCACACACGCTGGGCGACTTCTCTCTTCTCTTTCCTGCTTCTGTGAATGCAGGGTCTGAAATACCCTTGCATAAAAACACAATAGTGAGAGTATGGGTGAAGTGTGTGCGAAGTAGTGCAATCGTAAAAGTAGCAGATAGCAGGTGGCTGAAAAATAAATGACAGGAGACATATGATAGCTTTACAATATTGCATGGCAAACAAAATTAGATTCTACTCAGTATGATTTTGTAATATATGAGCACAGAAATGCAGGTACTCCTCCAAAGACACCACCACATGTGGTCCTATCAAGATAACGAATGACTAAAAATAAATAGGCCAGTTGATTTTTTTATGAACCGTACGATCTATAAGGAACGGGCAGATGGACTTCGTCTACCTCCCGCCAGTCACTGTTGACGATCTTTCTCGAACCACCAGCGACCACCAGCCCAGACCCCTGCCTCCGCCGCCCCGCCCTCCCATCGACCCCACACTACCGCCGTATTTGGCAGCGCCCCCAGGCCATCCCTTTAATCCCGGCCGACCTCCAGATCGGGCGCCAGTAGCTCCTAAGATAAACACCAAGGCGCTGCTTCCCCAGCGTAATAGTCGTACTAGCGCCTGTTACGCCGGGGAATGCTTCCGTTAATTGGGAATCAACTGGCCAGAAATTAAAATTCAGGGGGGCGACGGACCTCTAGCTAAGGTGAAATAGTATATGAGGAGAAACCTTGTGCATCGCGAGTTACTAGGAACATCTAGTATCAAGAAGAAGCGGTCAACTAGTGTCTTCTGTGGGATGAATACCGTGCAAGCAGAGACGTAAGATTTGCACGAATAAGGGAAGAGGAGTACCTTCTTCGGTTGCTGGTGTGGTCACCTCCACATGTCGCGCCGATCTTCTTCCTTTTACCGGGGAAACCGATGTTCTGGAGGGTGCAGGCTTGGACGAACCCATGGCCAAATTGTTGACTGTGTTGCCGTGGCCGTATGTCGGCGGAGGGGAAGCAGATCCGAGGCGGCGAAGGACGGCGTAGCAGGAACAGCTCCGGTACGGTGGAGGGTGGCGAAGTTGGAGCGGCAGAGGTGAGGCGCAGGACGGCGTGGTTGAACTGGCTCGGGTACGGACGGCTCGGCCTCGGCTTCAACTACTAGCCTTGGAGGGCGTCGCGGTTGAGGTTGCGGTGGACAACGACGTCGGGGTATCGGCTCTGGCGTGATGGAGGAGGGCGGCGGTTGATGGGTAGGATGGGGTGGCGGACGGAGGACTGCTACGTCTCGAGCTTGCATTGGTTTTCCCCGAAGAGGAGAGGATGATGCAGCACAGTAGCGTAAGTATTTCCCTTGGTTTTTGAGAACCAAGGTATCAATCCAGTAGGAGGCCACGCACAAGTCCCTCGTACCTGCACAAAACGATAGCTACTCGCAACCAACGCGATTAGGGGTTGTCAATCCCTTCACGGTCACTTACGAGAGTGAGATCTGATAGAGATAATATTTTTGGTATTTTTGGTATATAGATGCAAAGAAAAAAGTAAAAGCAAAGTAAAAATAAAGCAAGTATAAAAGTGATGGAGATTGATATGATGAGAATAGACCCGGGGGCCATAGGTTTCACTAGTGGCTTCTCTCAAGAGCATAAGTATTCTACGATGGGTGAACAAATTACTGTTGAGCAATTGACAGAATTGAGCATAGTTATGAGTATATCTAGGTATGATCATGTATATAGGCATCACGTCCGAGACAAGTAGATTGAAACGATTCTGCATCTACTACTATTACTCCACTCATCGACCGCTATCCAGCATGCATCTAGAGTATTAAGTTAAAAACAGAGTAACGCCTTAAGCAAGATAACATGATGTAGAGGAATAAATTCATGCAATATGATAAATACCCCATCTTGTTATCCTCGATGGCAACAATACAATACGTGCCTTGCAACCCTTTACATCCTTTGGTAAGGACATCGCAAGATTGAACCCAAAGCCATGCACTTCTCCCATTGCAAGAACTACCAGTCTAGTTGGCCAAACCAAACGGATAATTCGAAGAGACTTGCAAAGATAACTCAATCATACATAAAAGAATTTAGAGAAGATTCAAATATTATTCATAGATAAGCTGGATCATAAACACACAATTCATCGGTCTCAACAAACACACCGCAAAAAGAAGATTACATCGAATAGATCTCCAAGAGAGGGGGAGAACATTGTATTGAGATCCAAAAAGAGAGAAGAAGCCATCTAGCTACTAGCTATGGACCCGAAGGTCTGAAGTAAACTACTCACACTTCATCGGAGAGGCTATGGTGTTGATGTAGAAGCCCTCCATGGTGGATGCCCCTCCGTGAGCTCGGAACAGGCCCCAAGATGGGATCTCGTGGATACAGGAAGTTGCGGCGGTGGAATTAGGTTTTTGGCTCCTGTTCTGATCGTTTGGGGGTACGTACGTATATATAGGAGGAAGGAGTACGTCGGTGGAGCGACAGGGGGGCCACGAGGAAAGGGGGCGCGCCCTTGGGGGGGGGGCATCCCCCACCCTCGTGACCGCCTCTCTCGTTCCTTGGAGTAGGGTCCAAGTCTCCTAGATCACGTTCGGTGAGAAAATCATGTTTCCGAAGGTTTCATTCCGTTTGGACTCCGTTTGATATTCTGTTTCTTCGAAACAATGAAATAGGCAAAAAAACAGCAATTCTGGGCTGGGCCTCCGGTTAATAGGTTAGTCCCAAAAATAATATACAAGTGGAAAATAAAGCCCAATATAGTCCAAAACAGTAGATAAAGTAGCATGGAGCAATCAAAAATTATAGATACGTTTGAGACGTATCAGGCATCCCCAAGCTTAATTCCTGCTCGTCCTCGAGTAGGTAAATGATAAAAAGAGAACTATTGATGCGGAGTGATAATTTGGCATAATTTCAATGTAAATCTTCTTAATCATGGTATGAATATTCAGATCCGAAAGATTCAAGACAAAAGTTCATATTGACATAAAAATAATAATACTTCAAGCATACTAACTAAGCAATTATGTCTTCTCAAAATAACATGGCCAAAGAAAGTTATCCCTACAAAATCATATAGTGTGGCTATGCTCCATCTTCCCCACACAAAGTATTTAAATCATGCACAACCCCGATGACAAGCCAAGCAATTGTTTCATACTTTAACATTTTCAAAACTTTTTCGATCTTCACGCAATACATGAGTGTGAGCCATGGATATAGCACTATAGGTGGAATAGAATGGTGGTTGTGGAGAAGACAAAAAGAGGGAAGATAGTATCACATCAACTAGGCGTATCAACGGGCTATGGAGATGCCCATCAATAGATATCAATGTGAGTGAGTAGGGATTGCCATGCAACGGATGCACTAGAGCTATAAGTATATGAAAGCTCAACAAAAGAAACTAAGTGGGTGTGCATCCAACTCGCTTTCTCACGAAGACCTAGGGCATTTGAGGAAGCCCATCATTGGAATATACAAGCCAAGATCTATAATGAAAAATTCCCACTAGTATATGAAAGTGACAAAATGAGAGACTCTCTATCGTGAAGATCATGGTGCTACTTTGAAGCACAAGTGTGGTAAAAGGATAGTAACATTGTCCCTTCTCTCTTTTTTCTCTCATTTTTTTATTTGGGCCTTTTATCTTTTTTTATGGCCTCTTTTTTTTCGTCTGGAGTCTCATCCCCACTTGTGGGGGAATCATAGTCTCCATCATCCTTTTCTCACTTGGGACAATGCTCTAATAATGATGATCATCACACTTTTATTTTTCTTACAACTCAACAATTACAACTCGATACTTAGAACAAAGTATGACTCTATATGAATGCCTCCGGTGGTGTACCGGTATATGCAATGATTCATGAGTGACATGTATGAAAGAATTATGAAAGGTAGCTTTGCCACAAATACGATGTCAACTACATGATCATGCTAGCAATATGACAATGATGGAGTGTGTCATAATAAACGGAACGGTGGAAAGTTGCATGGCAATATATCTCGGAATGGCTATGGAAATGCCATGATAGGTAGGTATGGTGGTTGTTTTGAGGAAGGTATATGGTGGGTGTATGATACCGGCGAAAGGTGCGCGGTATTAGAGAGGCTAGCAATGGTGGAAGGATGGGAAAAAGTGCGTATAATCCATGGACTCAACATTAGTCATAAAGAACTCATATACTTATTGCAAAAATCTAGAAGTTATCAAAGCAAAGTATTACGCGCATGCTCCTAGGGGGATAGATTGGTAGGAAAAGACCATCGCTCGTCCCCGACCGCCACTCATAAGGAAGACTATCAATAAATAAATCATGCTCCGAGTTCATCACATAACGGTTCACCATATGTGCATGCTACGGGAATCACAAACCTCAACACAAGTATTCTTTAAATTCACAACTACTCAACTAGCATGACTCTAATATCACCATCTTCATATCTCAAAACGATTATCAAGCATCAAACTTATCTTAGTATTCAACGCACTCAAAAGAAAGTTTCACATATCTTGAATACGAAGTATATTAACATTAAGCAAATTACCATGCTATTAACGACTCTCAAAATAATCTAAGTGAAGCATGAGAGATCAAGTTTCTTTAAAAAATCCACCACCGTGCTCTAAAAGATCTAAGTGAAGCACTAGAGCAAAAATTATCACGCTCAAAAGATATAAGTGAAGCACTATGAGCAAAACTATCAAGCTCAAAAGATATAAGTGAAGCACATAGAGTATTCTATCAAATTCCAATTCATGTATGGCTCTCTCAAAAGGTGTGTACAGAAAGGATGATTGTGGTAAACTAACAAGCAAAGACGCAAATAATACAAGACGCTCCAAGCAAAACACTTATCATGTGGTGAATAAAAATATAGCTCCAAGTAAATTACCGATGGAAGTAGACGAAAGAGGGGATGCCTTCCGGGGCATCCCCAAGTTTTGACTTTTTGGTGTCCTTAGATTATCTTGGGGGTGCCATGGGCATCCCCAAGCTTAGGCTCTTGCCACTCCTTGTTCCATAATCCATCAAAAGAATTCACCCAAAACTTGAAAACTTCACAACACAAAACTCAATAGAAATCTCGTGAGCTCCATTAGAGAAAGAAAACAAAAGACTACTTTAAGGTACTGTAATGAACTCATTCTTTATTTATATTGGTGTTAAACCTACTGTATTCCAACTTCTCTATGGATTATAAACTATTTTACTAGCCATAGATTCATCAAAATAAGCAAACAACACACGATAAACAGAATCTGTCAAAAACAGAACAGTCTGTAGTAATCTGTAACTAACGCAAACTTATGGAACTCCAAAAATTCTACCAAAATTAGACTACCTGGAAAATTTGTTTATTGATCAGCAGCAATTGTAATCAGTATTTTATCACATTCTGGTGATTTTTAACAATTCGGGCACTGAGCGCAAAGTTTCTTGAAATTACAGCAAGAACAAATAACTATCATCCAAGAAGATCCAATAGGTTCAACTTGGCACAAACACTAATTAAAAGATAAACCACATATAAACAGAGGCTAGATGGATTATTTATTCCTAAACAGAAGCAAAAACAAAAAAAAACTAAAAATAAAATTGGGTTTCCTCCCAACAAGCGTTATCGTTTAACGCCCCTAGCTAGGCATAAAAGCGAGGATAGATGTAGGTATTGCCATCTTTGGTAGGCAATCCATAAGTGGCTCTCATAATAGATTCATATGGTAATTTTATTTTCTTTCTAGGAAAGTGTTCCATGTTTTTCTTTAAGGGAAATTGGAATCTAATATTTCCTTCCTTCAGATCAATAATTGCACCAATCATTCTAAGGAAAGGTCTACCAAGAATAATAGGACATGAAGGATTGCAATCTATATCAAGAACGATAAAATCTACGGGCACATAATTACTATTTGCAACAATAAGAACATCATTAATTCTTCTCATAGGCTTTTTAATAGTGGAATCCGCAAGATGCAAGTTTAGAGAGCAATCATCAAAGTCACGGAAGTCTAGCAAATCACACAAAGTTTTGGGAATAGTGGAGACACTAGCACCCAAATCACACAAGGCATGAAACTCATAATATTTAATTTTAATTTTGATAGTAGGTTTCCACTCATCATAGAGCTTCCTAGGAATAGAGACTTTCAACTCAAGTTTTTCTTCATAAGATTGCATCAAGGCATCAACAATGTGTTCGGTAAAGGCCTTATTTTGACTATAAGCATGAGGAGAATTTAGCACGGATTGCAACAAGGAAATACAATCAATTAAATAGCAATTTTCATAATTAAATTCCTTGAGATCCAATATAGTGGGTTTAGCAACATCTAGATTTTTATTTCTTTCAATCCCATTTTTACCAATTTAATCATCAAGATCTAAAAACTCCGAATTCTTAGAACGCCTTCTAGGTAAAGGAAGATCATATTCAGTTTCATTAAGATTCATATTGCAAAACAAAGATTTAATAGGGGACACATCAATAACTTTTAGATCTTCATCTTGATTTTCATAGGGATTAGAAGAACACGCTTTAATAAAGGCATCTTTGGAAGCACGCATCCTAGCGGTTCTTTCTTTGCACTCATCAATGGAAATTCTCATAGCTTTGAGAGACTCATTGATATCATGCTTAGGAGGAATAGATCTAAGCTTTAAAGAATCAACCTCAAGAGAAATTCTATCAATGTTCCTAGCCAAATCATCAACTTTAAGCAATTTCTCTTCAAGCAAAGCATTAAAATTCTTTTGTGAATTCATAAAATCTTTAACACTACTCTCAAATTCAGAGGGCATCTTATTAAAATTTCCATAAGAGTTGTTGTAGGAATTTCCATAATTATTAGAAGGATTACTAGGATAAGGCCTAGGATTAAAATTCCCTCTATACGCGTTGTTACCAAAATTATTCCTACCAACAAAATTCACATCCATAGATTCATTATTATTCTCAATCAAGGTAGACAAAGGCATATCATTAGGATCAAAGAAACACTCTTAGTAGCAAATAATTTCATAAGTTCATCCATCTTTCCACTCAAAACATTAATTTCTTCTACCGCATGCACTTTTTATTAGTAGATCTTTCAAGATGCCATTGAGAATAATTAACCATAATATTATCTAGGAGTTTAGTAGCATCTCCTAAAGTGATTTCCATAAAAGTGCCTCCAGCGTCGAATCTAAACGATTTCTAGAAGCAAAATTCAATCCGCATAAATTTTTCTATAATCATCCATAAGTTCAAACCATGAGTAGGACAATTACGTATCATTAATTTCATTCTCTCCCAAGCTTGTGCAACATGTTCATGATCAAGTTGCTTAAAATTCATAATATCGCTCCTAAGAGAGATAATCTT
Source organism: Aegilops longissima (assembly GCA_021605205.1). Taxonomy (NCBI): domain Eukaryota; kingdom Viridiplantae; phylum Streptophyta; class Magnoliopsida; order Poales; family Poaceae; genus Aegilops; species Aegilops longissima. Next base: position 153,258,035 of record CM038677.1, read on the forward strand.
AGCGGAGGAAAATACTTAGAGATAAAAGCATCTTTGAACTTGTTCCAAGAATCAATACTATTTTTAGGCAAAGATGAAAACCACGCTTTAGCACGATCTCTAAGCTTAAAAAGGAAATAGCTTCAACTTAACGACATCATTATCGACATCTTTTTCTTTTGCATATCACATAAATCAACGAAGCTATTCAGATGAGTAGCGGCATCTTCACTAGGAAGGCCGGCGAATTGATCTTTCATAACAAGATTCAACAAAGCAGTATTGATTTCACAAGATTCGGTATTGGCAAGAGGAGCAATCAGAGTGCTAAGGAAATCATTATTATTGGTATTGGTGAAGTCACACAATTTAGTAGCATCTTGAGCCATCGCGACAAACAAGCAATCCAACACACGAGCAAACAAGCGGACGAGGAAAAAGGCAACGGGAAAAAGAGGAGGAGATTGGGAAAGAGAGGGCGAATAAAACGGTAAGGGTGAAGTGGGGGAGAGGAAAACGAGAGGCAAATGGCAAATAATATAATGCGAGAGATATGGATTGTGATGGGTACTTGGTATGTTGACTTTTGCGTAGACTCCCCGTCAACGATGCCAGAAATCCTTCTTGCTACGTCTCGAGCTTGCGTTGGTTTTCCCCGAAGAGGAGAGGATGATGCAGCACATTAGCGTAAGTATTTCCCTCAGTTTTTTAGAACCAAGGTATCAATCCAGTAGGAGGCCACGCACAAGTCCCTCGTACCTGCAGAAAACGATAGCTACTCGCAACCAATGCGATTAGGGGTTGTCAATCCCTTCACGGTCACTTACGAGAGTGAGATCTGATAGAGATAATATTTTTGGTATTTTTGGTATATAGATGCAAAGCAAAAAGTAAAAGAAAAGTAAAAACAAAGCAAGTATAAAAGTGATGGAGATTGACATGATGAGAATAGACCCGGGGGCCATAGGTTTCACTAGTGGCTTCTCTCAAGAGCATAAGTATTCTACGGTGGGTGAAAAAATTACTGTTGAGCAATTGAAAGAATTGAGCATAGTTATGAGTATATCTAGGTATTACCATGTATATAGGCATCACGTCCGAGACAAGTAGATCGAAACGATTCTACATGTACTACTATTACTCCACTCATCGACCGCTATCCAGCATGCATCTAGAGTATTAAGTTAAAAACAGAGTAACGCCTTAAGCAAGATGACATGATGTAGAGGAATAAATTCATGCAATATGATAAATACCCCATCTTGTTATCCTCTATGGCAACAATACAATACGTGCCTTGCAACCCTTTCTGTCACTGGGTAAGGACACCGCAAGATTGAACCCAAAGCCATGCACTTCTCCCATTGCAAGAACTACCAATCTAGTTGGCCAAACCAAACGGATAATTCGAAGAGACTTGCAAAGATAACTCAATCATACATAAAAGAATTCAAAGAAGATTCAAATATTATTCATAGATAAGCTGGATAATAAACCCACAATTCATCGGTCTCAACAAACACACCGCAAAAAGAAGCTTACATCAAATAGATCTCCACGAGAGAGGGGGAGAACATTGTATTGAGATCCAAAAAGAGAGAAGAAGCCATCTAGCTACTAGCTATGGACCCGAAGGTCTGAAGTAAACTACTCACACTTCATCGGAGAGGCTATGGTGTTGATGTAGAAGCCCTCCGTGGTGGATGCCCCCTCCGGCGGAGCTCCGGGACAGGCCCCAAGATGGGATCTCGTGGATACAGGAAGTTGCGGCGGTGGAATTAGGTTTTTGGCTCCTGTTCTGATCGTTTGGGGGTACGTAGGTATATATAGGAGGAAGGAGTACGTCGGTGGAGCGAAAGGGGGCCCGCGAGGCAGGGGGCGCGCCCCCCACCCTCGTGACCGCCTCTCTCGTTCCTTGGAGTAGGGTCCAAGTCTCCTGGATCAGGTTCGGTGAGAAAATCACGTTTCCAAAGGTTTCATTCCGTTTGGACTCCGTTTGATATTCTGTTTCTTCGAAACACTGAAATAGGCAAAAAAACAGCAATTCTGGGCTGGGCCTCCGGTTAATAGGTTAGTCCCAAAAATAATATAAAAGTGGAAAATAAATCCCAATATAGTCCAAAATAGTAGATAAAGTAGCATGGAGCAATCAAAAATTATAGATACGTTGGAGACGTATCAAGGACGCCGGGGCTTCGCGGCTGGTGGAGAGGTAGTTTTGGCGCCCATGGAGTACGAATGGGGAATCAGACGGGTGGGGGGAACCATGTTTCGGTCTGGGACGCGCTTGTTTTTGGCTTTTTGAATGTAAGATGGGACGCGCTTGTTTGAAATTTGGGAAAGTACAAACTTTGCCCCCTCTTAAATTCGGACCTCATCATGGTCGGGGTAGGATGGTAATCCCAAGTGTCCCAAATAGTGGGCGGAGCGATTTGACCACAAGCATGTGTGCTTAGGCGGCCATTGTGTATGAATGTTTTTCGGAGGCGGTTGCGTGGCGTCTAGATGAAGCTACAAACCTACCCCGGTTTAGATCTTTGGACATCGGGTCGGCGGGTTTCACGGGTAGGAGTTATTAGAAAAGTAATTTCCTTGTACTACCAAACATTGGTCTCACGTGGTTTCGGGCGAGTAGAGGCTCTTTTGGCGCTTCGTTCGAAATTTTGAAACACAAGCATTCACGTTTAGAGTAGTCTTGAACTATGAGGATTGACCTAAATAGACAACGTTATATTTGACCTTGTATGTTTGAAAACCTCATTAAATTATCCGCTTCTTTTTGAAATTTTGACACTTGAAAATCCTATAACTATGATTATTTTGGAATGGAGGAGCTAAATTTAATCTGTTTTGTACACGACTACATATGCTATTATGTACAAAATCAGAGCAAAGATTGGTGCCCCCATAATTTAGGTATGGTTTACAAATGCCATGATATCAAATTCAAATAATTGAATGGACTTCATGTTGAATTCGATTTTTTTAAACCACCTTAAGTTGAATTCAAATGTATGCTAGTTCATATGTAGCTATTTATAATGTCCATTGTGTAACTTTGGTATGTATAATGTGCTTTACACACACAACATGAACTATACTCACGTTTATATTCGATTGCTAAAGCGATGCATTGTCTGGAGTTCAAAATACTAACTATGTGGATCAATTTTGTCGAATAATAACATAGACATGCTCAAATTCAATAGAATCTAGATGTCTGATGTATCAATGGCCGCTCCTTATGCGAATTGCAAATATCATGATCCCATCCTAATATTTGGATACAATTTATATCTTTAATAAATGTGTAGAGCAGTCTTTTACGTGTAGTTTCACTCTCCATCGGTGGTCTCTCACACATGCTCAAACACTCTCTCCCGAGGTGTCTTTCTCACACACATGCTCGAGATATAACCCTCCCTCCCTCTCGTAACCATTTACAACTGTTTTCACTAACCTTTATCACAAGCACTCTTCCTCTCGCAAACATACACACGCACAATCCTCATCGACCCTTTCTATATACATGGACCTTCCTATGTGTCTCATGTACGCACATTATCTTTACGCCTGTCTCTCACGCATTGTCTCACACCTCTCTTCCTAATCGACGAGTATGATTCTAGCAGAGCATTCTGTAGGATGCCCCTTAAAGTTAGGTTGGATGAATAGTAATATCAGAGATGAAGGGGTTACCTTAGTCCGAGAACCTAGGGTTACAAATCCTAGACGGCTTTGTCAGTGGTGACAGAGTCCTTCACAATTCTGCTATCTTTGTCTTGTACGACTAGTCATCCATGGGTCTTCCTAAATGTGTCATGGGCCGACCAATGTGGCGCAGGACGGAACCGAATGAAGGGCCTCACCTCGACCCACCGGACCTAACGCGGTGACACACCCTCTGCCCCCACGTCTCATTATCTTCTCACACCCACACATACCAACACAAACACCACACAGTGAAAATTTCTCCTGGTGCCTCTATTCCCTCCCCCCTTGCATATACACACTCAAGGGAATGGAATCTCTTGTCGTGACGTCATATTTGTCTCTCTCTCTCTAGACCACTCTCATTTCTCGTGCTATCTCTCCCACCCCCCCCCCCTCGTCGGCCCCTCTATCCATGCCTCTCTCGAATACGTAATACACACACATACCTCTCTAGGCCCCGCCAAATGCATCAGCTACACATTCACACATGTTACATCACGTACCCCATTGATCTAAAGAGCCCTCTATTCACGTTTATTTTGCATACAACATTCCTTTTGAATAAAGTGTGGCCAAAAAATTATTTTAGAGTTTCTACATATATACAACATTACAAAGTTATATGGAGGAGTACGAACGCTAATTTGCATTGCATGGTGCCCACAATGATATTTATTCCGCACTGTGAATTTGTATATTTTTATATTATATACAAAGTTAGTCATAATAAAGAGAAACGAAGAGCATCTCTCTCTCCATCGCATACACCCTCCCCATGTACGTCCCTTTCACGTATGCACACAAAACTATCTCCAGGTCCTCTAAAAGTAAGCCCCAAGAAAATTCACACGTGTTTCATCTTTCTCTCGCGATATATGCAATGACGATCATTGTATTTGAAGCGAAAGCACGATACATACATTGGACTTCATAATCCACTCATTACGGTCACCGTTTACGTTTAGTGGTTATTATACAGTCACGGGCTCACCGTACAACTCTGTATTTGCTCATGACATGACTAGTTGACCAGTTAAACGCTCCACGTGGCACCTCTAGTGTTGCATCACATTATCTCACTACCATCGTGCCCACCTGTCGACTTGTATCTACTCTACATCTACACTCTAATAAAATACATAAAATACACTCTTATAAAAAACAGAGTTGGTGATGATGGTGTGCCTGCCATCCTGCAATATAGGACGTATGATTTATATCTGACGGATAGGAAAGAAACTATGGCAATTTTGCAAAAAGTTACCCACACACCTCTCCACATTTGCAAATAAGGCCTTCCCTCGTTCATCCTTTTCTCTCACAAGATAAACAAGTTATACAAATGCATCTTGATGTTACGTGCAACGCACGGGCATCTTGCTAGTAAGAATGAAAACAAACGACAAAAAATATATTTTGACGGTGGTTCGAGGTCATCACCGAGGGCACAGCGGACAAGGTGGCCCTGTATTAGTATGATGAGCCGTCTGTTTTAACACACAGGAGCTGGTGTGGTGATTATACACGCACGCACGCATGCACACGAACTGCATCCACGCAACACTCACACAAACACATGCACCCACGCACACACGCAACACTCACACGTACACATGTAGCCACGCACGCACGCAACACTCACACGCACACACGCACGCATGCATGCACACACCAGTACACCACGCGACCAACACACACTCTCACGCTCAAGTGCTCAACCTACACGTGCATGCGCACATCAGGCCCTGACAAACACATACACAACCAGGTGATTCCTGCGCACGGGTTGGAGCCTTGTCGCACCTGCGTAAATTTGTGTTTATCTAACCTTTTCCCTATGCGAACTGACAGGTGGGACCTACAAGGAACGTGGTCAATTTAACTAGTCAACATGGCGCCATGCAGACTATTTGGCCGGTCAACAGAGTGCAATCCGATGCTGAACTGTGAGCAAGTGACCGGATAATCACCGCAAAACGTATATAGTGACCGTAATCAGCTTATTCTGAAGTTCGGTGACCGTATTACGCTTTTCTCTCTGTAGGCCCTCCAAAACTACATCTCTACACGTTCTCGCATGTTACATCTAACAACTATGCAATACAGCACTATTACTACACTCTAACACAATAAATCATATGTGTTTTAGTTTTACTAGATATCATATTGTTACTTATAATTATTCAGTTTGCATACATTAAAATTGCCTTTGAAATGTATGGCGAAGATTATCTTCCGCGGGAAAAATCCCGCCTTTTCCTGTTTAATCAGGTTTGTATCGATGGATCGTATGAAACAGCAAAACTATAGTACTATACAAGACAAGTGACAGTTCATCGGGCCTTCAGGTCGCCTCCTCCGTCAGAAGAGTGGAGCGCTCGCTTTCATAAATCTTCTAGTCCCTTTCGCCGACATGTGGGACATCAAGCTACCGGGTCCACGTGCCATACCGGAATACAGTGCAGAGCAGCTGGGGTGAAGCACCCCAGTCATGGCGCCGGCGTAGTAATGAGCAATGAGGCGTCAAATCACAAAGCTGCACCTTTCCCGCAGTTAAGTTGGAGGGACGACGTAATAATGCTAAAAAAGAAGTTGGAGGGACGAAGCAACCATCATTTCACTCGTTGTTGAATCCGCTTCTCCCTCATCTTCTTCAACTTAACCACGTGTTGCTTCTGCCGTTGTTCTGCCTCATGTGGGACGCGGATCGGCTTGGTAAAGCACTGACACGTGGGACCGCATGTTAGCAAACCGCCATCCGCGCGGCAAAATCACCTCCTTTTTACTAATCTTGATTCTATAATTTTTTAGATCAATATAATTGAGATTTGTATAGATAGCACACAGGAGCAAAACCAAGTGGTACGGTTAAGGGCATCCACAATGTGTAGCCAAATGTGAAAATAGCTTTTGGCATCGTGGGAACCATTGTGGACGGTGTTGCCAAAGCCAAAAATATGGAACCGAAGCTCCCTGATTGATTGATTGAAGGAATAGAAAAATGCAACGTCTCTCCTCTTTCTCCCATGCTTGGACGCATGTAGTACAGTATAGAGCACAGAGTCTACTCCCCTGTCCCTTCTATCACAAATCACAAAGCAGTGAGGCGTCAAATCACAAAGCACGGATGAAGCAACCATCATTTCACTCTTCACGACTCCACTTCTCCATCGTCTTCTTCGAGAAACCATCTCACCGCACTAGTACTCCTAGTAGTAGTACTAGTAAAGGACTTCCTGGATGCAAATAAAGCGGTTGTCTCGGCTTGCAGGCGGCACTTGCGAACGACTTACCGTGGTCTCCCTCAATGGTGTTCTCCGTCGAACGCACATCGCCAAACCACAAAAAAAAATCATCGACGTCACCGCAATGGGGAAGGAAGTCAAATATAGTTACTACCTCCATTTTTTGTACACAAGGCCAGTATTATCAAAAATTACAATTTGCAAAGGGCCACTAACACTAATCGAGGCAAAATTGATGGGGTTAGCAACCAAGGACATTAATATCCCATGCATGCATGCGAAAGTGAGAAGGTTGGTTTGCATGGCGCTGCATTAATCAAGCGATTAGGAGTGAGATGGTTAGCTCTTTGGTCTTTAGAAAAAAATACGCATTAATTGACATGTGAAACGAGGATTTGTATCGATTAAATCTCGCGAAGGAAAACCCCGCCTTTCGTTTTTAACACTAGTACTCCTAGTACGTACGTACTTATCCTGTTTGGGTCTAGGCCTTGCATTGCCAAACTTCGCCACACATTTTTGCCAAGCTTGCCTAAAGTTTTCAAAATGAGAAGGAGGTACACTTAAGCGACGGTTGTCGGCGTCGCACCGCACCCTCACACGGTCGCTCTTGCACACCGCGGTCGCACCGCACCCTCACACAGTTGCTCCTGCACGCCGCAAACCCAACCAAGGGAACACACCCTCACTGACACGTGCTGCCGCATGTGAACAAACCAAACTCAGCCATCCTATCGCTGACACATAATTTTCGTTCATAGAGTATGTTTATCCAACCGCACGTTGGGGAGTATCCGTAAGGCCCGTGCGGTGGTCTGTAGGGGAAGAAGAAGAGGTGAGGAAGAAGGAAAGAAGGGTTAGGAGACGTAGGATATTCATCCAACCGCCTGAAATGGTAGACTGACCCAAGTCAGGTGACTTGCATAACAAATATAGTACAGTACGCTTTTACATAGCAAAAGATCCATAAAAACAACAACATAAAGAAAAACTATCACTGCTCGCGGAAAGAGACGGCCTCGTCGTCTTTGGCTGCCGGCGCGAACCAGCCGTCGCTGCCGACGTGTGTCTCCGCACCGTGGTTGTCCTCGGCCTCCAGCTACTCGTTCAAGCGGAGCGTGCTGGCGCTCTGCATGGACGAGAGCACAGCCAGGTTCAAGTCGAGGACGTCTGGTTCCGCCTGCAGGAGGGCGTCGATGAGAGCGGCATCCGCGTGCTCTGCATCGAGTCGAGCCTCTACCACCCGGTTCATGTCTAGGACGTCCGGTTCCGCCTGCAGGAGGGCCTCGATGGCAGCGGCATCCGCGCGCTCCGCCTCAAGTTGAGCCTCCGCCGCCCGGTTCACATCCACGACATCCGGTTCCTCCTGCAGGAGAGCCTCGATGGTAGCGGCATGCGCGCGCTCCGCGTCGAGTTGAGCCTCTGCCTCCCGGTCCTCCTTTAGTATCGCCATGTTGAACCGCCGGTCCGCCTGCACCATGGGGGACTCGGACGCCGGCACAAAGTCGACGTCCATCGTCTTATACCCATCGGGGGCCTTCTGCGCCGCGACCTCCGCAGTGAACATTGGATCGGCTTCCTCCTCCTCGTAGCTTGGCTCCAGAGAACTCGGGGATTGGCCCGCGCAAAGCGAGCTTGGGAACGGAGGTCTGTGGCGCCGACCGCCACCGCGATTTCTGCGCGGCACTCCGGCGTCAGCATCTTGTAGAAAGTGATCTTGCGGCGCACCATGGCTTTCCGGCGAACTAGGGGACGCTTGATGCGGGCTAGGGGATCGAAAGGTGGGGGAATGGGCTAGAGATTTGGTGTGGTTTTAGGGCGGTGGTTGGCGTAGGCCGAGCAGCGAAGGTTCTGGTGTGAATAGTGGTTCCGGTGACGACCGGTCAATCGGTTTTGACTGTACATCGCTCTTGTCGCGTTCGCGTTGCAGCCCGGCGCGCTGGACCCTCCACGTCTCTCACCGAATGGAACGCACGTCGTCTTGCGTTTTCGCTCGCTTGTGGGACCGCAGTTGAGAGCAAACCAACGTCCCTCCCCCTCCCCCGCCCGCGTCATTTATTATACCACCACTCCCTCCGTTTTATGCGGAGTAAATAAAAACCGAGGGAGTATGCTACGGACGAGGATCCCGAGACGTGGCCGAACCCATTGAGTAACTGACATACGGGGCCTAGCAAGCATGGGGTCCGCCAGTAAGTGACCGAAAGGGAGGGTAAGGCAGGGATACCTACGTCAGAGGATCCACTTCCACTATACTACTTTGACCAAATGTTAGAGTAATAATATATGACATGCAACTTACACAAATGTTAGAGTAATTATATATGACATGCAACTTACACAAAGCATACAGGTCTAATCGTTTTTCGAGGCTAACTTTGACCAAATGTTAGAGTAATAATATATGACATGCAACTTACACAAAGCATACGGTCAATTTTGTATGTGAAAGGAGTTTCCAATGATATAATTTTCACATTATACATCTCATGTACTATTAATCTTGTCAATAGTCAAATTGGAAACCATCTCGACTACAAATCTAGGAGTATGTACGAATCTAATAATATTGATTGGGCGTTGTTGAATGTTCATACCTTTTTGATCATAGTAGAGATACTTTGACTACACATAAAACTTATATTTAAAGTAGAAAGGATAGGAGGGAGTATATTGTACGTTCAAAAACGAAACGAACATTGAATACCCTTTATATATGATTTGCGGATGCTATGATCACCGGATTCAAAATTTTGAATCCGCCTTAGGTATCATGTGCCCCCACTCGTTCCCTCTCGATTTCATCTCGGGGTCCGGAGATCTATTGAAAGAGGACTAGGGTGGGTACATGCGAATGATACTCGGCGGAATGTTCAAATGAGGCATGCGGGAGAATTGACTCGACTGGAGGGCGACATGATCGATGGAGAAGAGGGATGGAGAGGAATGAGAAATAAGCAAACGCCACATGATTACACTTGAACGGCTCAAATAAACAATAAGTTGTCTCGCTTGGCCTACATAGTGAAAGGCCTAATGCGCAACGCGGAGCACTGACGCTCGAATATGGCCGGGAAAACAGGGAAACCGACATGTGGGGCGCACCCGTCGGGACGACGTAGCGCAGACTAGTCCAATGGAGGGGCTAGCCCACGACCTCCTCACCACCGACAACCGTTCATGTGGGTCGTTGGGGCCAACAACGGGGCGCAGCTCCAGCACCGCCTTTGGACACGGCGACCGCGGTGAGCGACACACTCATACCGTCGCTAGACACGGTCGGTTTCAGTGTGCCGAGGGTGGCGTTAGTGCTATGGCACGACCAACGGTATGTTTGGTCTGTGCCCAAGGTTGCCCCCATCAAAGCATTGGGTAGCCAAAATTTGGGTTGAGGTATTGGTTGCCCATGATTTGGCCGACATTGGCAAGAAAAATGAACTAGATTTGGCTAGAGTTCATTGGCATGCCAAAGAAATGGCAACCATCCAAACAAAGACCAATCTTTGGGTCATGACCAAAATTTTGGTTGAGGTATTGGTTGCCCATGATTTGGCCGACATTGGCAAGAAAAATGAACTAGAGTTGGCTAGAGTTCATTGGCATGACAAAGAAATGGCAACCATCCAAAGAAAGACCAATCTTTGGGTCATGACCAAAATTTTGGTTGAGGTATTGGTTGCCCATGATTTGGCCGACATTGGCAAGAAAAATGAACTAGAGTTGGCTACAGTTCATTGGCATGCCAAAAAAATGGCAACCATCCAAACAAAGACCAATCTTTGGGTATGACCAAAATTTTGGTAAGGTGCACTTTGGCCACAATCCAAACACACACCTGGCTCGTCGAGGATGCATGGGGCGCCGCGACGCGTCCGCGGAGTGGTGTAGCGCGGCCAACTGCATCCTCTGGACCTGAGACCATGTCGGCTCGGCTTGCTTTTTCAATGACATGCGGGGATCGCATTTGAGCAAAGGGCATCTCCAACGTTGCCACAACCGCAGCTGACTACCCTGGCACACCAAAGCCCTCGTCCCTCGCGCCGTCGCGCAGTGCGTTCCCAGCCGGCGCCAGCTGCCCGCATTCATGCCGCCCGTTCGTATGTCGTTGTTAAGAGGCTCGGTGCCCGAGGAACCAACTCCGGCGACTTAATGACGCACCCGGACGCTTGGCCTCATCGGAATGCGCTACTTAAAGCGGCAACGCCCAGCTAACCTCCACACCATAGCGCATCGTCCTCCTACCCGGCACCACATCCGCCATGACCGCAAGTGCGAACGCTCTGCGGGAGAGCCTGTCTTCAGGGATGAAGCTCAAGGTCGCCGCCCTCGCTCAAGTCGCCTCTCGCAACGCAATGGCGGCGTAGCCGGACGCGGACACGACCGCACAAGCGGTGGCCACGTTGGCGGCTGACGACAGGAGCACCGTCAGCCATGTGTCCCACTTGCCGCCGTCCAACATCCGGCACCGCCGAGGTCGGGGGCTCCTCCGAGGATGAGTAGGGCATGGGAGGCGGCAGGGCATGGTGTGCCAACTGGCCGGTCCGTATCCTGTGTTCTACTCTTCCTCGCCGGAGACCGCACCTTCACTTCACGGGTCTTGAACCCCGTCCCCCCTACATAGAGATCGCAGATGGAGGACGTCGGTCGCCGCCGTAGAATAGGCTTAGGGTCGGGTTTCTTTTATTTTTCTGTCCTATAAAAGTTGGAAATGTAATGAAAATTTGCCGTGTTTGCATTAATCTCGGCCGGTGTATATGAACTTTCACAATAATATACATATTGTGGGAGTACTAGCAAGATGCCCGTGCGTGGCATGGAAGATCAAGATCTTGTGGGAGAAAAGGATGAACGAGGGAAAGCCTTATCTGCAAATGTGGAGAGGAGTGCGGGTAAATTGTCATAGTTTCCTTCCTATCCGTTAGATATATATCGGACGGCCTATATTGCAGGACGACAAGCACACCATCATCACCAACTCTGCTTTTTATTGAACCGAGACAAATCTAAAAAAACCCAACTAAGCCAACCTCCCAGCATATCGCGCGAGAAAAGACCCGGCCGCGTCGTTTTAGTCGGGATTACCGAATTACTAGTAGTAGTATCGATGGATCGTGCGAAGCAACAAAAAAAATTTTGAGGGGGCGAAGCACCTACTAGTTTAAAAGGAAAAAAGGCGGTACACTCACAGCACTCTGTCGTCATGTCGTGATTGCACCCCACACACGCTCGGTCCTGCACACGGCTCATGCAAACAGAACGCTCGCTTGCCTTGCCTCTTCACCGACACGTGGGACTGCACTTGGAGAAACCGACCATGCGCCAAACTCCCCGCCCACCGCGAAAATCCTCCCCCTCCCACACAAAAATTCCCCCAAATCCGATGCAACCGCCTTCGCTAAATATTCCCCAAACCCCTCCCCGTCCCCTCCACTCCAATTGCTCGCCAAAGCCGCCCTCCCGCCAAGGCCGACACGTCGGCGCCGCGGTTCGTCGAGGCGACGCACGGCGATCCTCTCGCTCCCACAGTACGCTCTCGTAGACTGTCGTCCTCTAGCCGCGCCGCCACCTCTGGCTACTTTCTTGTGGAAGCGCACGGCGGTCAGCGCCACCACCGCTGGCGATGTTCATGTGGAGACGCACAGCGGTCAGCTTCTCCCACGGTACGCACATTCTAGACTGAGGCCCCATTCATGTCGGTGTAGCGCTGAATGTTAGCTGATAGACGCTATTAATCTCACTATTTGCCGAAGTAGTTTACTGTCAATATGCTCTGCTTAAGAAGCTTCCTTGCCCTGTCCTGCACTCAATCTGCTTAGCTGAGATGGCATTCCAAGGCCGATTAGTTGCTAAAATATCTTGCCATATATTTATGGGACAAATGCATTTTTGCCCCTAGTTGGAACCTACCCACGGGTTTTGCCCTTCCTTTTCGACTCTGCTCAGTTTTGCCCTTAGATTTTCCTCCGAGGTCGCCCGAATGCCCTTTGACCGTTTGACCAACACTTTGAAAATTCATAACAAATTGATATGAATTCAGAAAAATGCAAATAAGATATCAAAATGTTTAGATAAACATTACCTTTATGTGTATGTCATTTGCATTCAGGAAAAAAATACCTTTTAAACTACCTAAGTTTATTAATGTTTTTAACATTATTAAAAATAAAAAGGTATAAACAATACTTTTTTCAGGAATAAAAATTACATGCAAATGTAGGTGACATTTTCTGAACATTGTGATATCTTATTTGCATTTTTCTGAGTTCATGTCAACTTGTTATGAAGTTTCAAAATAATGGTCAAAGTCGTTTGAACATTCATAACAAGTTGACATGAACTCAGAAAAATGCAAGAAAGATATCTGGATGTTCAGAAAATATCACCTACATTTAAATGTAATTTTTATTCTTGAAAAAAGTTTTTATATAACCTTTTTATTTTTAATAATGTTAATAACATTAATAACCCCGGGTAGTTTAGATGATACTTTTGCCCTTAATGCAAATGATATGCACATAAAGGTAATGTTTGTCTGAACATTTTGATATCTTATTTGCATTTTTCCGAGTTCATATGAATTTGTTATGAATTTTCAAAGTATTGGTCAAACGGTCAAAGGGCATTCGAGTGACCTCGGGGGAAAATCTAAGGGCAAAACTGAGCAGAGTCAAAAAGTAAGGGCAAAACCCGTGGGTAGGTTCCAACTAGGGGCAAAAATGCAATTGTCCCTATATTTATTGTGACGTAGATTTCCATGGTCTAGTAGCCAATCGGTTAGGTGAAATAGCTCTACAACGTTTTATACTCGATCTTTGTTGCTGCGATGGCCTTCGATAGTTCGATGGCTGTGTGCTCAGCCTCATTGACTGCTGAAACAGCCTGCCATAATTTAGCACTCAAATATGTTTGCTGAATTAGCTTTACATATATTTCGTTACTTAGATCTGATCATCCAAATATCTTGCCATAGCTTTAGACATCGACCTAGGTATTTTTTTTCTGGACTTCATAAAAAAGCATATATGATTTTCCTGTAATATCTAGTAGAAGAACTAATTTGTATGCCTAACAGATGGACAGGACTTGGATAACTTCTGCTCGAAGATTCTCCGCTGCATATGTCGAGGGGGTTGAAAATTTCATGAACTTTATCAGAGCTGAGTACGGTGGTCCAAATCAGATGTGCTCGCCTGTAGAAGTTGTATGAATTCAGTTACAAGACCCCACCAACTGTGCAAAATCATCTACACTTGTATGGGATGTCGGTCACATATACTAGGTGGGTTCATCATGGTGAAGCTGTGAACGCCAATGTTATCGACTACGTGGAAGCAGCAGATCACCATCTTGATCTGCCTCGATGCTCGTGGAAGAGGAGGAGGAGGTGGTGGTGGCGGAGCCATGAGTTTGACCAACATTGAAACAATGCTACTAAATGCTCGTGCATTCCGTGAACTTTCACCGCAGAAGAAAAAGCGGTGGGCCCGCATGTTGGAACAATGCAACGTTGTTGTCACCCCAGTGAAATAAGCTGTCAAGATTCTCAGCTATGGTCACCTTTCTTCGGTGAAGACATCTGAGCGGATGACCAACAAATCATTCGATGCGATGTTGGCTGCTTTCCTCAAATCTTCCCCAGATGCGTCCCGAGCTGCCACACACCTACAAAGAAATGAAGAATTTCCTTCGTGCAATTGGAATTGGATATGATATGATCCATGTTTGTAAGAATAATTGTGTTCTGTTCCTGAAGGATTATGCCAACTTAAGTGAATGCCCGAAATGCAAATAATCAAGATGGAAAGATGGCGATGTTGTGAAGAGGATTCCTCATAATGTTCTGAGACATTTTCTAATTACACCAAGATTGCAGAGGTTGTTTCATGATGCTGAAACAAGAGAGGATGTACTGTGGCATTCTAGGAACCAGGAGTACAGAGATCAGAATGTAATGAGCCATCCATCTCATGGTAGTGAGTGGAAAAGCTTCAATGATAAATACAAAGAGTTTGCTGCTGACCCGAGAAACATTAGACTTGTCTTAGCTTCAGATGGATTTAACCCATTTGGCAACCAGAGCGCCACATATAGCATGTGGCCAGTGCTTGTTATCCCTTACAACATGCCTCCAAATGTCTACACCAAAGAATCAAACTACATGATGGCCTTGCTCATCCCAGGTCCAAAAAGTCCTGGAAAGGATTTTGATTTGTTCATGGAGCCTCTTGTGGAGGAACTTCAACAGCTATGGAAGGGTGTTCTCACTCGAGACCTATATAGCAGCCCACCAACTGATTTTTTTCTGTGTGCTGTTGTAATTTGGTGCATCCATGATTATCCGGCTTTGGGCACTATGTCAGGGCGAAAGACACATGGTTAAAATTCATGTGTTCGCTGTGACAGGAATCCGCTGTCATACGCAATACTTAGCAAGATCTGTTAGATTGGACACCGCTGTTTCCTTCCCCAGGACAAGCCACATCCTAGAAAATACCTAAGACATGTGTTCAATGCAAAGCATGAAAACCGTGATGCGCCAAAGAGGCTCACCGCCAATGAGTTGCAAGTGGAATTAGAGAAGATCGGGCATATTACACCAGGAAACCATCCTGGTAATGGTAGCGGAAAAGGAAGCATGGCACGGTAGAAGAGAGATTATTGTTTACCCAGCAGTCCACTTTGTGGGACTTGGAGTATTGGAAAGATTTGGATCTGCGGCATAATCTTGATGTGATGCACATCGAGAAAAATATATGTGACAGCATTATCGGCACACTTCTAAACATTGAAGGCAAGACGAAAGATACCTTAAAATCTAGGATTGATTTGACACACTGGTATCGTAAAGGATTTGCGGTGCAAGATGAAGGTAAACCACAGGATATGGCACCACTGTATATGCCTTGGACAAGGTAAAACAAAAGAATTCTGCGAGGTCCTCACACGTGTGAGATTCCCACATGGATTTGCTTCCAACCCTAAAAGGAGAGTCGGTCAGATGGAAACAAGGTACAAGGGTTGAAAACTCATGACTGCCACGCACTACTTCAAAGGGTTTTACTGTTATCCTTAGAGGATTGGGCCGCCTCGACTTATACTGAGCAGATTGCAAGAGTTGGGACAATTCTTCGTGGAACTCTGCAAGAGAAATATCAGGATAGATGCTTTGGAGCGCCTTAGAGACAAGATACCAACTATCCCACGCGACCTTGAGAAGATATATCCTCCACCTTCTTTGATGTGATGGTGCATTTGGCTATTCATCTACCGATGAGGCACTACTTAGAGGTCCAAGACAGTATGGCTGGATGTACCCTATTGAAAGGCGGCTAGGCACTTTCAAGGGCTATGTTAGGAACAGAGCTAGACCCGAGGGTTCCATTGCAAAGGCCTACATTGCTACTGAAGCGCTAACATTCTGCTCAAAATACATTGAAACAAATTGATCACTTAGCAAAGAGGTGGGTGAAGACAATCCCGGCTCAATGTTTTCGATTATTCTATTCGAGTTACTGTGGAAGAGTCGACAAGAGGACAAACCTAAAGATTTGGACAAAATGGTTTGGTATGTGTTGAATAACTGTCCTGAGATACTACCTTATATCAAGTAAGTGCGGTACTGCAGCTTATTGATACGTCCCCAACGTATCTATAATTTTTGATTGCTCCATGCTACTTTATCTATTGTTTTGGACTATATTGGGCTTTATTTTCCACTTTTATATTATTTTTGACTAACCTATTAACCGGAGGCCCAGCCTGTAATTGCTGTTATTTTGCCTATTTCATGTTTCAAGAAATGGAATATCAAACGGAGTCCAAACGGAATGAAACCTTCGGAAACGTGATTTTCTCACCGAACGTGATCCAGGAGACTTGGACCCTATGCCAAGGCACAAGAGAGGCGGTGTAAAATCCCAAATTTCCTATTTGGAATGTTTTACAATTATAGCTAAGCATCTATGCATCCTGTTTGAATTAGAATGCCATTTGGAGTTCAGAAGATTTTGAGCTTTGGAATTGAATTCAAACTATGGCAAGTGGGAACCATTTCAAAAACTATGTCTGATAAATACTTGAGCAAAAGTATGAGAGGAGCAAACATGACACTCCAAAAATATCAGAGGAAACAATGCCAAAAGTTTTGAATTCAAACTTGAGTTTTATTTGAATTTGAAAAAATGAATTTTTATAAAGTTTGGATTTTGCCTTTGAAAATGTTCAAATGATAGGAATATTCCCCGATCATTTTGGTATATATATGTCCTATATAAAATATTTATATTTTATAAGTTATCTCTGTTTTGTTTTTATTAAAAAATAAATTTAAAAAAAGAAACCCCCAGCGCCACCAGCCCTCGCCCACTCATACCAAGACTGCCCACCAGCGGCCAAAGAAGCGAGCCAATGAGCCGCCAAGCCACCCAGCGCCTCAATCCTTCGCTCGGTCGCCCGACGCCACCGCACCCTCCTCTCACCGACAAAGCGGACCCCACCCGCCTTCAACCCCACCACGCGAACGATCAAGGCCACGATCGCGGATCCCGACGGATCCGGATTCGATCCTCCCGATCGCCTTGCTGCCGAGGCGCCCCTATTTATACCCTCCCTTTGCACCCCATTCGCCGCCTCGCGAACCTCTCCTCTCTCACACGCTCGAGCCGAGCCTACCGCCGCCATTTGCGCGCCGCCGCCGCCCTAGCCCTCCCGAGCACCACCCACTCCACTGTAACCCTCCTCGTCGCCCCAAGACCGCGGACCACTCCGCGACCTCCCGACGACCGGAGAGGCCAACGACTCGCCACCGAGCCGCCGCCCCAAACTCCGTGAGTCGCGGAGATCACCTCCCGTCCGATTCGTTCTCGACGGTTAGATTAGAACACCCAAGGGGTAAGTTCTTTTAATAAAAACCCGGTTCGGCCGGTTTAGTCTGGTTTAGTTTTAGTTAGGTTTTTTTTTAGCCCGGCCCGACTCGTTTAACCCTAGGGCCCGTTTAGTTTATATTACGCTCAGTGCGTAGGTTAGGCCCATTAGGCCATTTTTTCATTTATTTTCGTTTTCTGTTTTAACAGAATAGTTCCAGATTTGAAAAATTCATATCTTTTATTCTGTTTAATATTTTAGGTGATTCTTTTTTTGGTTTGCAAATTTCTTATAGTTTCTGTAGAATATATATTTAGCTATGTTAAAATTAATTAAAATTGCTTTAATTTAGTTTTAGTCAGAATAGTAAATCTGTTATAACATGAGTTAGGAAAATTATTTTTATATGATTCTTTTTGTCCCAACTTTTTTTGACATTGCCTAACCATAGAAATTAATTTGGGTATTTTAGGATTAATAAAAAATTAGTTTTAAGCAGAATCTTGTTATTCTTAATTAATTAACTAGCTACTATTTTCCTATTATTTTAATTAGTAAATAAATTTATTTTTCACATGGGATTGATTATTCTAGGATAGTTTCTGTCACTTAATAGGATGAACTTTTATTTATAATAAATAAAACTTTTATTTTATTTTTCTTAATAGAATTTGAATTAGGCCTAATAGGAGTTTCATAATAGATTTTAAATTGATTCCTTTTGCTCCTAATTGCTTAATGCATCCTTTTCTGTTAAGTTAACATAAACTCATGCTTGGGTTATGTTGAGAAATTTTTTGTTATATAAAACTATTTCTAGTTGTTGTTTGTAGTAGGAAAACTTGAGTTGGTTTTCTTTGAGTTTTCCCTTTGGGTTTTGATTTTGTTGATTGGTGTGTTATGTTACTATGCTATTGTATGATGTGATCCTATGCTATATGCTTATTGTGGTCATTGTTTGTCTCGGTAGAGTTTCCGGAGTGCGAAGCTTGCTACTACGAGTCTTTAGCTTACGAGGATCATCGGCAAGGCAAGTCTTGATCATGTTATTTTCAATACCTATGATTTTGTGCATTAGTAATTATACCACCCCCACCATGCATGCAGTAGTTGAAAATTTGAACTTATTAATCTTGAGTAGTATCATGTGGTAGGATGAACCAATCCCCTTGTTACCATGACCCCCGGGACGAAGTAGTTTATTTTGCTATGCTCGTAGACGGGTTTTGGTTGACTGAAATTCATAAGAAAGATGTGAGAGTCAATGATGATGACAACCCCATGAACTACAAGAATCAAGATGGACTTCGGAATTCACTACTGGGTGGAGGACGGTTGACGGCACCTGGAGAACCCAAGTGGTTGGCCGGGATGCATGGAGAAGTGCCATGACATCTTGCGGAAAGCTTCACCCAGCCACGAAGAGACGGATGGATGCCCCATTGACCGGAAGCTTACCTGTGCAGCCGCAAGCCATTATGGGCTCTGGCTGGGTCAACCCTAGTAGTGACGCTGGTGGACGGTACTACGAGATGTAGAAGAACGGTAGGATTGGATGCGTGCATGGCAGTAGCCGAAGAACTCTTTGGAAGACCTGTTTATTCGTCCGCCTTCAAACACCATGAAGTGCGAAGACTTAAAAGGAGGGAATGATTCTTGCGGGTAAAGTGCGCAAACCTCTGCAGAGTTAAAGATCTAATCAATTAGCCGTGTCCCCGGTTATGGACAATTTGAGCCTCTGGAACTTGGAAGTATTCGGAAATCTCAACACTAAACTAATAAATTAATTTGAGGGGCTATGACTTAATAATTTGGGAATGAGATATTGGTTGGCGGAACCATCTCAATAACTACCAACAATTTGTAGTAATTTGCAAGCAAGTCCACTGTAGTAGGAGAAAATTGGCTTTTCGCAAAATGATGAAACTTAGAGCCCCACAGCCAAAAATGCATATAGTGTTAGTAACTTTATTATTGTTATTCTCTTCATGACTTGCCAGCTTATTCAAAAAGCTGACCTACACGGCTGCAACGTCTTATGTTGCAGAGATTTATTCCGATTAGGAGTGAGGCTACGCTCCGCGCTTGGCGATTGCCCTTTGGAGTCGGATGGACTCGCTATACTTCTACGCTTCCGCAGCATTAGTAGTTTATTTCTCATGAGTTGGCCTTGAGCCTAATTTATTCTCTTGTAATAAAGACTCTATATGAGAATCGTGTAATAAATTCAGGTGTGATTGAACTTTGATTATTTCATCGATGTACCGTGAGTACCAAAGATGATCTTGGGATGGTATGCATACGTAGATTTGACCGATTTTGGGTCAGGTCGCTACAGAGATGGTATCAGAGAGGATTACCCCAGGAGTTAGTCGATGACCTCAGAGATCTCCGACTGGAGATAGTTCCGAGAGGATTTGTTGCAACTCTGGAAGTTCAGTTCACTTTGGCCGAAAGGATTCGTGAAGCCCAGAAGTCGGACAAGGAAATTGATGAGATAAAGCAAAAGATGAATGAAGGAAAAGCTAAAGGGTTTCGTAAGGATGAACACGGAACTATATGGTTCGAGGATCGATTTATGTGCCCAATGATCCCAAACTCAGAAGCTAATTCTTCAGAGGCCCACGATTCACCGTACTCGATTCACCCCGGAACACCAAGATGTACCGGATTTGAAGGAAAGTTTCGTGGACGGTATGAAGAAGAATATTGCCGAGTGCGTAGCGATGCGATGTTTGTCAACGAGTAAAGGCGTAACATCGAAGCCAGCAGGGTTACTTCAACCTTTGCCGATTCCCGATTGGAAATGGGAGAAACTTGGAATGGATTTCATCACAGATTACCCAGACCTGCTCAGGTTATGATTCCATCTGGGTAGTGGTTGATCGTTTGACCAAGGTAGCTCACTTCATTCCCGTGAAGACTACCTATACCAGTGCTAAGTTGGCCAAGATATACATGACCAGGATCGTATGTCTGCATGGAGTTCCGAGGAGTATCGTGTCAGATAGAGGAACACAGTTTACCTCAAAGTTTTGGAAGCAGTTGCATGAAACTTTGGGTACGAGGCTGGAATTCAGCACAGCTTTTCATCCGCAGACAGATGGACAGACCGAGAGAGTCAACCAGATTCTAGAGGACATGTTGAGAGCTTGTGTGCTAGACTATGGGTCTAGCTGGGATGATAATTTGCCATACGCAGAGTTCTCATACAACAACAGCTATCAATCCAGTTTGAAGATGGCCCCTTTCGAAGCTCTGTACGGAAGGAGGTGCAGAACACCATTGCTGTGGGATGGTGTTGGAGATCGATCACTTTTCGGTTCCGACCTTATCAGGGATTCCGAAGAGAAAGTCAAGCTGATTCGAGACAGACTCAAGATAGCACAGTCGAGACAGAAGAGTTATGCCGACAGTAAGCGCAAGGAAGTGACTTACGAAGCGGGAGACCGAGCATATCTTTGTGTGTCACCACTTCGTGGAATCAAGAGGTTTGGTGTGAAAGGGAAGTTAGCACCCCGATTTATTGGTCCCTACAAAATCCTCGAACGTCGTGGAGAAGTTGCTTACAAGTTGGAATTGCCGGAAGGATTGTCCGGAGTTCATGATGTCTTCCATGTTTCTCAGCTGAAGAAGTGTCATGCCGACATGGCCGATATTCCGTTGAGAGACACAAGGTGCCCTAGAGGCCATACAACTTGACAAAGATCGACTTATAAGGAGAAACCCGTCTGAATTCTCGAGATCTGCGGCAGGGTCACCCACAAAGAAGGTCATCAAGTTTTGCAAGGTGCTTTGTGGAGTCATCACTCCAAGAGGAAGCCACACAGGGCCTTGAAGAAGACCTTCTTCGAGACCACCCGCACCTATTTGCTAGCCAACCCGAATCTCGAGGGCGAGATTCATCTTAAGGTGGGTAGGTTTGTAACATCCCAAATTTCCTATTTGGAATGTTTTACAATTATAGATAAGCATCTATGCATCCTGTTTGAATTAGAATGCCATTTGGAGTTCAGAAGATTTTGAGCTTTGGAATTGAATTCAAACTATGGCAAGTGGGAACCATTTCAAAAACTATGTCTGATAAATACTTGAGCAAAAGTATGAGAGGAGCAAACATGACACTCCAAAAATATCAGAGGAAACAATGCCAAAAGTTTTGAATTCAAACTTGAGTTTTATTTGAATTTGAAAAATGAATTTTATAAAGTTTGGATTTTGCCTTTGAAAATGTTCAAATGATAGGAATATTCCCCGATCATTTTGGTATATATATGTCCTATATAAAATATTTATATTTTATAAGTTATCTCTGTTTTGTTTTTATTAAAAAATAAATATAAAAAAAAACCCCCTCAGCGCCACCAGCCCTGCCCAGCCAGCATACCAAGACTGCCCACCAGGCGGCCCAAAGAAGCGAGCCAATGAGCCGGCCAGCCACCCAGCGCCTCAATCCTTCGGCTCGGTCGCCCGACGCGCGCACCCCCTCCCTCTCACCGACAAAGGACCCCACCCGTCTTCAACCCCATCACCACGCGAACGATCACGCCGCCGCCGATCGCGGATCCCGACGGATCCGGATTCGATCCTCCCGATCGCCCCTTGGCAAGCCGAGGCGCCCCTATTTATACCCCTCCCCGCACCCCCCCTCGCCCCTCGCCGGAACCTCTCTCTCTCTCTCACACGCGCTCGCCGGAGCCGAGCCTACCGCCGCCACCATTTGCGTCGCCGTCGCCGCCCTAGCCCTCCCCGAGCTCCACCCACTCCACCAGAACCCCTCCCTCGTCGCCCCGCACCCGCCGGACCACTCCGCCGACCTCCCCGACGACCGGAGAGGCCAACGCACTCGCCACCGAGCCGCCGCCGCCGTCCAACCTCCGGTGAGTCGCCGGAGATCACCTCCCCCGTCCGATTCGTTCTCGACGGTTAGGATTAGAACACCCCCGAAAGGGTAAGTTCTTTTAATAAAAACCCGGTTCGGCCGGTTTAGTCCGGTTTAGTTTTAGTTAGGTTTTTTTTAGCCCAGCCCGACTCGTTTAACCCTAGGGCCCGTTTAGTTTATATTACGCTCAGTGCGTAGGTTAGGCCCATTAGGCCATTTTTCATTTATTTTCGTTTTCTATTTTAACAGAATAGTTCCAGATTTGAAAAATTCATATCTTTTATTCTGTTTAATATTTTTGAGTGATTCTTTTTTTGTTGGTTTGCAAATTTCTTATAGTTTCTGTAGAATATGTATTTAGCTATGTTAAAATTAATTAAAATTGCTTTAATTTAGTTTTAGTCAGAATAGTAAATCTGTTATAACATGAGTTAGGAAAATTATTTTATATGATTCTTTTTGTCCCAACTTTGTTTTGACATTGCCTAACCATAGAAATTAATTTGGGTATTTTACGATTAATAAAAAAATTAGTTTTAAGCAGAATCTTGTTATTCTTAATTAATTAACTAGCTACTGTTTTCCTATTATTTTAATTAGTAAATAAATTTATTTTTCACATGGGATTGATTATTCTAGGATAGTTTCTGTCACTTAATAGGATGAACTTTTATTTATAATAAATAAAACTTTTATTTTATTTTTCTTAATAGAATTTGAATTAGGCCTAATAGGAGTTTCATAATAGATTTTAAATTGATTCCTTTTGCTCCTAATTGCTTAATGCATCCTTTTCTATTAAGTTAACATAAACTCATGCTTGGGTTATGTTGAGAAAATTTTTGTTATATAAAACTATTTCTAGTTGTTGTTTGTAGTAGGAAAACTTGAGTTCGTTTTCTTTGAGTTTTCCCTTTGGGTTTTGATTTTGTTGATTGGTGTGTTATGTTACTATGCTATTGTATGATGTGATCCTATGCTATATGCTTATTGTGGTCATTGTTTGTCTCGGTAGAGTTTCAGTCTAAGCTTGCTACTACTGAGTCTTTAGCTTACGAGGATCATCAAGAAGGCAAGTCTTGATCATGTTATTTTCAATACCTATGATTTTGTGCATTAGAAATTATACCACCCCACCATGCATGCAGTAGTTGAAATTTTGAAGTTATTAATCTTGAGTAGTATCATGTGGTAGGATGAACCCATCCCTTCTTACCATGACCCCGGACGAAGTAGTTTACTTTGCTATGCTCGTGAGCGGGTTTTGGTTGAGTGAAATTCATAAGCAAGATGTGAGAGTCAATGATGATGACAACCCCATGAACTACAAGAATCAAGATGGACTTCGGAATTCATTACTGGGTGGAGGACGGTTGACGGGCACCCTGGAGAACCAAGTGGTTGGCCGGGATGCATGGAGAAGTGCCATGACATCTTGCGGAAAGCTTCACCCAGCCACGAAGAGACGGATGGATGCCCCATTGACCGGAAGCTTACCTGTGCAGCCGCAAGCCATTATGGGCTCTGGCTGGGTCAACCCTAGTAGTGACGCTGGCTGGACGGTACTACGAGATGTAGAAGAACGGTAGGATTGATGGGTACGGCAGTAGCGTAAGAACTCTTTGGAAGACCTGTTTATTCGTCCGTCTTCAAACACCATGAAGTGCGAAGACTTAAAAGGAGGGAATGATTCTTGCGGGAAAGTCATAAACCTCTGCAGAGAGTTAAAGATCTAATCGATTAGCCGTGTCCCGATTACGGACAATTTGAGCCTCTGAACTTGGAAGTATTCGGAAATCTCAACACTAAAACTAATAAATTAATTTGAGGGGTTATGACTTAATAATTTGGGAATGAGATATTGGTTGGCGGAACCATCTCAATAACTACCAACAATTTGTAGTAATTTGCAAGCAAGTCCACTGTAGTAGGAGAAAATTGGCTTTTCGCAAAATGATGAAACTTAGAGCCCCATAGCCAAAAATGCATATAGTGTTAGTAACTTTATTATTGTTATTCTCTTCATGACTTGCCAGCTTATTCAAAAAGCTGACCTACACGGCTGCAACGTCTTATGTTGCATAGATTTATTCGATCGAGGTGAGGGTGCGCTCCGCTTGGCGATTGCCTTTGGAGTCGGATGGACTCGCTATACTTCTACGCTTCTGCAGCATTAGTAGTTTATTTCTCATGAGTTGGCCTTGAGCCTAATTTATTCTCTTGTAATAAAGAATCTATATGAGAATCGTGTAATAAATTCAGGTGTGATTGAACTTTGATTATTTCATCGATGTACGTGAGTACCAGCATGATCTTGGGATGGCATGCATACGTTGATTTGACCGATTTTGGGTCAGGTCGCTTAGCGGTCACGAGGGTGCCCCCAGTGTATGCCCTGCCTCATGGGCCCCTGTTGCTCCATCGACGTACTCCTTCCCCTATATATACCTACGCACCCCAAACGATCGTAACAGGAGCCAAAACCTAATTCCACCGCCGCAACTTCCTCAGATCCACGAGATCCCATCTTGGGGCCTGTTCCGAGCTCCACGGAGGGGCATCCACCACGGAGGGCTTCTACATCAACACCATAGCCTCTCGATGAAGTGTGAGTAGTTTACTTCAGACCTTCGGTCCATAGCTAGTAGCTAGATGTCTTCTTCTCTCTTTTGGATCTCAATACAATGTTCTCCCCTCTCTCGTGGAGATCTATTCGATATAATCTTCTTTTTGCGGTGTGTTTGTTGAGACCGATGAATTGTGGGTTTATGATCCAGCTTATCTATGAATAATATTTGAATCTTCTCTGAATTCTTTTATGTATGATTGAGTTATCTTTGCAAGTCTCTTTGAATTATCCGTTTGGTTTGGCCAACTAGATTGGTAGTTCTTGCAATGGGAGAAGTGCATAGCTTTGGGTTCAATCTTGCGTGTCCTTACCCAAAGGATGTAAAGGGTTGCAAGGCACGATTGTATTGTTGCCATCGAGGATAACAAGATGGGGTATTTATCATATTGCATGAATTTATTCCTCTACATCATGTCATCTTGCTTAAGGCGTTACTCTGTTTTTAACTTAATACTCTAGATGCATGCTGGATAGCGGTCGATGAGCGGAGTAATAGTAGTAGATGCAGAATCGTTTCGGTCTACTTGTCTCGGACGTGATGCCTATATACATGATCATACCTAGATATACTCATAACTATGCTCAATTTTGTCAATTGCTCAACGGTAATTTGTTCACCCACCATAGAATACTTATGCTCTTGAGAGAAGCCACTAGTGAAACCTATGGCCCCCGGGTCTATTCTCATCATATCAATCTCCATCACTTTAATACTTGCTTTGTTTTTACTTTGCATTTTACTTTTTACTTTGCATCTCTATACCAAAAATACCAAAAATATTATCTATCATCTCACTCTCGTAAGTGACCGTGAAGGGATTGAAAACCCCTAATCGCGTTGGTTGCGAGTACCTATCGATTTGTGCAGGTACGAGGGACTTGTGCGTGTCCTGCTACTGGATTGATACCTTGGTTCTCAAAAACTGAGGGAAATACTTACGCAACTCTGCTGCATCATCCTCTCCTCTTCGGGGAAAACCAACGCAAGCTCAAGACGTAGCACTTATACATCGTAATCTACTAAACTTGCAGCACATTCTTATATATTTAGATGTTTGACGCGATCACTATGTTGTGCAGCATCTACAAAGAGGAGTTATTGCCGCAAAATCCAAGAAACATTGACAAACTTGTTATAGCAGGATTTGTGAAATGGTTCAAGAACCATGTAAGCTTTTGAAGTGCATTGTCAGTTTTTTTAATATATTGAGTACATAAGATGATCAGCTTGTCTATTTTCTAACCATAGGTTAAGAAGATGCGGGAGGATGGGCAGGCAGTTGATGATGCCCTTTACTCACTAGCAATGGGTCCTGATACTCGGGTAAGACATTATGAATCTTGCGTTGTTGGAGATGTGCGCTACAACACCCTTGCATGAGACGAAGGTAGGAAGACACAAAACAGTGCCATCATGAGCACAGATACGTACGACAAAGAGACAACTGAAATGTATGCTAACATAACAGACATTGTTCAGTTGCGAAGATATCTCAAGTTTCGAGGATCATCGGTGTGTGGTTCTGTTGTGCTTTGTCGTTGGTATAACCTATTTTCCAGGATAGCAAAACCCAGAGCTGATGATTATTTCAAATCCATCAATGTCAAGGGGGCGTACCAGACCAACGAGCCTTTTATTTTGGTAAATCAAGCAACACACATATTTTTCTTGGAAGACGCATTTGCACGTAGTGATGACTGGAGAGTATTGCAAAGGTTTGAGCAGAGGAATTCGTTTAATGAAGTTGCACAACAAGATGATGCTTACACTGCTCCTGATGTACAAGATAACACAGATGTTCCTAATATCTTTGAGAACCATCACATCAAAGACGCCGGCGAAAAGATTGCCTGTCGTGCTATGGACATACAAGAGTTGATCCAGAAGAAGCCAACGTTCGAGGACGTTGAGGACGAAGAAGAAGATGACACCGTGGGGAATTACGATTCAGACTGATACACATGGCGAAGATGTTGACGCAGCTGCTGCGGATGATGATTACATTGCTTTTGTCGTATTTGCCTGTCAGAAGACGTTTTTTATCTACTATGTGAAATTGTGTTTGCTATGACAACTAAAACCTGATGAACAGGTTATTTAGTATTTTGCTGTGAGAACATCACTTGTTATGTATGCTGATTTGTGTTTGGTGATTGTATGACAACTAAAACATGATGACATTGTTGTTTACTTGTACTCATATTTGGCTGTGAAACTTGAATTTGATGACATAGTTTGTTGTTGGACTGCAATTTGCTCGACGTCTTCGAATGAGAACAAAGCTGACTCAACAGGGCCTCTGCTATTTATTTTTTATATGAGCAAAAGAGGATACTGTTGGAAATATGCCCTAGAGGCAATAATAAATTAGTTATTATTATTATATTTCCTTGTTCATGATAATCGTTTATTATCCATGCTATAATTGTATTGATAGGAAACTCAGATACATGTGTGGATACATAGACAACACCATGTCCCTAGCAAGCCTCTATTGGCTAGCTCGTTGATCAATAGATGGTTACGGTTTCCTAACCATGGACATTGGATGTCGTTGATAACGGGATCACATCATTAGGAGAATGATGTGATGGACAAGACCCAATCCTAAGCCTAGCACAAAGATCGTAGTTCGTATGCTAAAGCTTTTCTAATGTCAAGTATCACTTCCTTAGACCATGAGATTGTGCAACTCCGGATACCGTAGGAATGCTTTGGGTGTACCAAACGCCACAACGAATCGGGTGGCTATAAAGGTGCATTACAGGTATCTCCGAAAGTGTCTATTGGGTTGGCACGAATCGAGACTGGGATTTGTCACTCCGGTTGACGGAGAGGTATCTCTGGGCCCACTCGGTAGGACATCATCATAATGTGCACAATGTGACCAAGGGGTTGATCACGGATGATGTGTTACGGAACGAGTAAAGAGACTTGCCGTAACGAGATTGAACAAGGTATCGGGATACCGACGATCGAATCTCGGGCAAGTACAATACCGCTAGACAAAGGGAATTGTATACGGATCGATTGAGTCCTTGACATCGTGGTTCATCCGATGAGATCATCGTGGAACATGTGGAGCCAACATGGGTATCCAGATCCCGCTGTTGGTTATTGACCGAGAACGCCTCGGTCATGTCTGCATGGTTCCCGAACCCGTAGGGTCTACACACTTAAGGTTCGATGACGCTAGGGTTATAAAGGAAGTTTGTATGTGGTTACCGAATGTTGTTCGGAGTCCCGGATGAGATCCTGGACGTCACGAGGAGTTCCGGAATGGTCCGGAGGTAAAGATTTATATATGGGAAGTCCTGTTTTGGTCACCGGAAAAGTTTCGGGCGATATCGGTAATGTACCGGGACCACCGGGAGGGTCCCGGGGGTCCACCAAGTGGGCCACCTGCCCCAGAAGGTTGTGTGGGCCAAGTGTGGGAGGGAACCAGCCCCAAGGGGGCTGGTGCGCCCCCCACAAGGGGCCCAAGGCGCATGGGGGAGTGGGAGGGGGCAAACCCTAGTTCAGATGGGCCTTAAGGCCCACCTAGTGGGCGCCTCCCCTCTCCCCCCTCTTGGCCGCCCCCCCAAACCCATCTAGGGCTGGCCGCCACCCCTAGGGGGTGGAAACCCTAGAGGGGGCGCAGCCCTCCCCTTCCCCTATATATATGAGGCCACAGGGGCTGCCCATAACACACGAGAACCTCTCCTCTTGGTGCAGCCCCGCCTCCTCCTCTCCCTTGGTGCTTGGCGAAGCCTGCTTGGGATTGCCACGCCCTCCACCACCACCACGCCGTTGTGCTGCTGCTGGATGGAGTCTTCCTCAACCTCTCCTCTCTCCTTGCTGGATCAAGGCATGGGAGACGCCACCGGCTGTACGTGTGTTGAACGCGGAGGTGCCGTCCGTTCGGCACTAGGATCTCCGGTGATTTGGATCACGACAGTATGACTCCTTCAACCCCGTTCTCTTGAACGCTTCCGCTTAGCGATCTACAAGGGTATGTAGATGCACTCTCCTCCCTCGTTGCTAGTTTCTCCATAGATAGATCTTGGTGACACGTGGAAAATTTTGAATTTCTGCTCGCTCCACAACAAAGGCATCATGAGCTAGGTCTATTGCGTAGATTCTTTGCACGAGTAGAACACAAAGTAGTTGTGGGAGTTGATGTTGTTCAATATGCTTACCGTTACTAGTCCAATCTTGTTTCGACGGTATTGTGGGATGAAGCGGCCGGACCGACCTTACACGCATCTTCGTGAGACAGGTTCCACCGATGACATGCACTTGGTGCATAAGGTGGCTAGCGGTGCCGCCTCTCCACTTTAGTCGGAACGGATTCGATGAAAAGGGTCCTTATGAAGGGTAAATAGAAATTGGCATATCACGTTGTGGTTTTGCGTAGGTAAGAAACGTTCTTGCTTAAACCCATAGTAGCCACGTAAAACATGCAAACAACAATTAGAGGACGTCTAACTTGTTTTTGCAGGGTATGCTATGTGATGTGATATGGCCAAGAAGAATGTGATGAATGATATGTGATGTATGAGATTGATCATGTTCTTGTAATAGGATTCACGACTTGCATGTCGATGATTATGACAACCGGCGGGAGCCATAGCAGTTGTCTTTATTTATTGTATGACCTGCGTGTCATTAAACAACGCCATGTAATTACTTTACTTTATTGCTAACCGGTAGCCATAGTAGTAGAAGTAATAGTTGGCGAGACAACTTCATGGAGACACGATGATGGAGATCATGATGATGGAGATCATGGTGTCATGCCGGTGAAGATGATGATCATGGAGCCCCGAAGATGGAGATCAAAGGAGCAAAATGATATTGGCCATATCATGTCACTATATAATTGCATGTGATGTTTATTATGTTTATGCATCTTGTTTACTTAGAACGACGGTAGTAAATAAGATGATCCCTTACAAAATTTCAAGAAGTGTTCTCCCCGATCGTGCACCGTTGCTACAGTTCGTCGCTTCTAAGCACCACGTGATGATCGGGTGTGATGGATTCTTACGTTCACATACAACGGTGTAAGACAGATTTACACAGCAGAAACACTTGGGGTTAACTTGACGAGCCTAGCATGTACGACATGGCCTCGGAACACAGAGACCGAAAGGTCGAGCATGAGTCGATAGTAGATACGATCAACATGAAGATGTTCACCGAGTCGACTAGTCCGTCTCACGTGATGATCGGACATGGCCTAGTTGACTCGGATCATGTAATCACTTAGATGACCAGAGGGATGTCTATCTCGAGTGGGAGTTCATAAGATGAACCTAATTATCTTGAACATAGTCAAAAGACCTTTTGCAAATTATGTCGAAGCTCGCTTTAGTTCCACTGCTTAGATATGTTCCTAGAGAAAATATAGTTGAAAGTTGATAGTAGCGATTATGCGGACAGAGAAAGCTTATGTCCTTAATGCACCGCCAGTGCTGAACCCCAAACGTCGTTTGTGGATGTTGCGAACATCGGACATACACGCTTTTGATAACTACGTGATAGTTCAGTTAAACGGTTTAGAGTTGAGGCACCAAAGACGTTTTGAACGTCATGAACATATGAGATGTTTCGAGGGCTGAAATTGGGATTTCGGGCTCGTGCCCACGTCAAGAGGTATAAGGCCTCCGACGATTTCCTTAGCCTGCAAACTAAGAGAGAAAAGCTCAATCGTTGAGTTTGTGCTCAGATTGTCTGAGTGCAACGATCACTTGAATCGAGTGGGAGTTAATCTTCCTGATGAGATAGTGATGTTTCTCCAAAGTCATTGCCACCAAGCTGCTAGAGCTTCGTGATGAACTATAACATATCAGGGATAGATATGATGATCCTTGAAGTGTTCGCGATGTTTGACACCGCGAAAGTAGAAGTCAAGTAGGAGCATCAATTGTTGATGGTTGGTAAAACCACTAGTTTCAAGAAGAAGGGCAAGGGCAACAAGGGATACTTCATGAAACGGCAAAACAGTTGCTGCTCTAGTGAAGAAACCCAAGGTTGATCCCAAACCCGAGACTAAGTGCTTCTGTAATAAGGGGAACAGACACTGGAGCAGAACCACCCTAGATACTTGGTAGATGAGAAGGCTGGCAAGGTCGATAGAAGTATATTGGATATACATTATGTTAATGTGTACTTTACTAGTACTCCTAGTAGCACCAGGGTATTAGATACCGGTTCGGTTGCTAAGTGTTAGTAACTCAAATAATAGCTACGGAATAAACGGAGACTAGCTAAAGGTGAGTGACGATATGTGTTGGAAGTGTTTCCAAGGTTGATGTGATCAAGCATCGCACGCTCCCTCTACCATCGAGATTGATGTTAAACCTAAATAATTGTTATTTGGTGTTTATGCTGAGCATAGACATGATTGGATTATGTCTATCGCAATACTGTTATTCATTTAAGGAGAATAATGGTTACTCTATTTATTTGAATAATACCTTCAATGGTCTTGCACCTAAAGGAATGGTTTATTGAATCTCGATCGTAGTGATACACATTTTCATGCCAAAAGATATAAGATAGTAATGATAGTACCACTTACTTGTGGCACTGCCATGTAAGTCATAAAACGCATGAAGAAGCTCCATGTTGATGGATCTTAGGACTCACTCGTTTTTGAAAAGTTTGAGACATGCAAACCATGTCTACTGGTGTATATGCATGAAGAAACTCCATGCAGATGGATCGTTTAGACTCACTTGATTTTGAATCACTTGAGATATGCAAAACATACCACATGGACAAGATGACTAAAAAGCCTCGATTTCAGTAAGATGGAACAAGATAGCAACTTGTTGGAAGTAACACATTTTGGTGTGTGCAGTCCAATGAGTGCTGAAGCATGCAGTGAATATCGTTATGTTCTTACTTCATAGATGATTTGAGTAGATGTTGAGTATATTTACTTGATGAAACACAAGTCTGAATTATTGAATGGTTCAAGTAATTTCAGAGTGAAGTTAAAGATCATCGTGACAAGAAGATAGAATGTCTATGATATGATCATAGAGATGAATATCTGAGTTACGAGTTTTTGGCACACAATTAAGACATTGTGCAAATTGTTTCACAATTAATACCGCCTGGAACACCATAGTGTGATGGTGTGTCCGAACGTCATAGTTGCACCCTATTGGATATGGTGCGTACCATGATGTCTCTTGTCGAATTACCACTATCGTTCATGGGTTAGGCATTAGAGACAACCACACTCACTTTAATAGGGCACCACGTAATTCCGTTGAGACGACACCGTTTGGAGAAACCTAAGTTGTCGTTTCTCAAAGGTTTGGGGCTATGAAGCTTATGTGGAAAAGTTTCCGGTTGATAAGCTCGAACCCAAAGCGGATAAAATGCATCTTCATAGGACACCCAAAACAGTTGGGTATACCTCCTAATTCAGATCCGAAAGCAATAGGGATTGTTTCTTGAATCGGGTCCTTTCTCGAGGAAATGTTTGTCTCGAAAAGTTGAGTGGGAGGATGGTGAAGACTTGATGAGGCTATTGAACCGTCACTTCAACTAGTGTGTAGCAGGCACGGAAGTTGTTCCGTGGCACCTACACCAATTGAAGCGAAGCTTATGATAGTGATCATGAAACTTCGGATCAAGTCACTACCGTACCTCGTAGGGTGACAAGGATGCGTACTACTTCTGAGTGGTACAGTAATCCTGTCTTGAAGGTCATGTTGCTAGACAACAATGAACCTGCGAGCTATGGAGAAGCGACGGTGGGCCCAAATTCCGGCAAATGGTTAGAAGCCATGAAATCCGAGATAGGATCCATGTATCATAACAAAGCATGGACTTTGGTGGACTTGCCCGATGATCGGCAAGCCATTGAGATGAATGGATCTTTAAGAAGAAGACGGACGTGGACGGTAATGTCACCGACTATGAAGCTCGGCTTGTGGCGAAGAGTTTTTCACAAGTTCAAGGAGTTGACTACGATGAGATTTTCTCATCCGTAGCGATGCTTAAAGTCCGTCGGAATCATGTTAGCATAAGCTGCATTTATGAAATCTGGCAGATGGATGTCAAAATGAGTTTCCTTACCAGTTTTCGTAAGGAAAGGTTGTATGTGATACAATCAGAAGGTTTTGTCGATCCTAAGGATGCTAAAAGGTATGCTGGCTCCAGCGATCCCTTCTAAGGATTGGAGTAAGCATCTCGGAGTTGGAATGTGCGCTTTGATGAGATGATCAAAGATTTTGGGTTTATACAAAGTTTATGAGAAACTTGTATTTCCAAAGAAGTGAGTGGGAGCACTATAGAATTTCTGATGAGTATGTGTCGTTGACATATAGATGATCGTAAATGATGTAGAATTTTCTCAAAGCATATAGGGTTATTTGAAAAGTGTTTTCAAGTGAAAACCTGGATTAAGCTACTTGAACATTGAGCATCAAGATCTATGAGGATGGATCAAAACGCGCTCAATAGCACTTTCAAATGAGCACATACCTTGACATAATCTTGAAAGTTTTCAAGATGGATCACCAAAGAAGGAGTTCTTGCACGAGTTGTAAGGTATGGAGTTAAGAGTTAAAAGCTCGACCACGGCGTAAAAGAGAGAAAGGATGAAGGTCGCCCCTATGCTTCGACATAGGCTCTATAGTATGCTATGCTTTGTGTACCGCACCGAAGTGTGCCTTGCCATGAGTCACTCAAGGGTACAAGAATGATCCAGGAATGGATCATTGGACAGCGGTCAAAATTGTCCTTGGAGTAAATAAGGACATGTTTCTCGATTATGGAGGTGATAAAGAGTTCGGCGTAAAGGGTTACGTCGATGCAAGCTTTAACACCTATCCGAGTGACTCTGAGTAGCAAACCAGATACGTATAGTGGAGCAACCATTTGGAATAGCTCCAAGTGGAGCGTGGAAGCATCGTTTACAATATGACATAGAGAATTTGCAAAGCACACACGGATCTGAAAGGTTCGACCGTTGACTAAAACCCGCTGACTAAAACCTCTCTCACAAGCAAAACATGATCAAACCTCAGAACTCATTGAGTCTTAATCACATGGTGATGTGAACTAGTTTAAGACACTAGTAGACTCTTTGGATGTTGGTCACATGGCGATGTGACCTATCAGTGTTAATCACATGGCGATGTGAACTAGATTATTGACTCTAGTGCAAGTGGGAGACTGTTGGAAATATGCCCTAGAGGCAATAATAAATTAGTTATTATTATTATATTTCCTTGTTCATGATAATCGTTTATTATCCATGCTATAATTGTATTGATAGGAAACTCAAATACATGTGTGGATACATAGACAACACCATGTCCCTAGCAAGCCTCTATTGGCTAGCTCGTTGATCAATAGATGGTTACGGTTTCCTAACCATGGACATTGGATGTCGTTGATAACGGGATCACATCATTAGGAGAATGATGTGATGGACAAGACCCAATCCTAAGCCTAGCACAAAGATCGTAGTTCAGTATGCTAAAGCTTTTCTAATGTCAAGTATCATTTCCTTAGACCATGAGATTGTGCAACTCCGGATACCGTAGGAATGCTTTGGGTGTACCAAACGCCACAACGAATCGGGTGGCTATAAAGGTGCATTACGGTATCTCCGAAAGTGTCTATTGGGTTGGCACGAATCGAGACTGGGATTTGTCACTCCGGTTGACGGAGAGGTATCTCTGGGCCCACTCGGTAGGACATCATCATAATGTGCACAATGTGACCAAGGGGTTGATCACGGGATGATGTGTTACGGAACGAGTAAAGAGACTTGCCGGTAACGAGATTGAACAAGGTATCGGGATACCGACGATCGAATCTTGGGCAAGTACAATACCGCTAGACAAACGGAATTGTATACGGGATCGATTGAGTCCTTGACATCGTGGTTCATCCGATGAGATCATCGTGGAACATGTGGGAGCCAACATGGGTATCCAGATCCCGCTGTTGGTTATTGACCGGAGAACGCCTCGGTCATGTGCAAGATGGTTCCCGAACCCGTAGGGTCTACACACTTAAGGTTCGATGACGCTAGGGTTATAAAGGAAGTTTGTATGTGGTTACTGAATGTTGTTCGAGTCCGGATGAGATCCGGGACGTCACGAGGAGTTCGGAATGGTCCGGAGGTAAAGATTTATATATGGGAAGTCCTGTTTTGGTCACCGAAAAGTTTGGGCGATATCGGTAATGTCTGGGACCACCGGAGGGTCCCGGGTCCACCAAGTGGGCCACCTGCCCCGAGAAGGTTGCGTGGGCCAAGTGTGGGAGGTAACCAGCCCCAAGGGGCTGGTGCGCCCACAAGGGGCCCAAGGCGCATGGGGGAGTGGGAGGGCAAACCCTAGTTGAGATGGGCCTTAAGGCCCACCTAGTGGCGCCTCCCTCTCCCCTCTTGGCCGCCCCAAACCCATCTAGGGCTGGCCGCCACCCCTAGGGGTGGAAACCCTAGAGGGCGCAGCCCTCCCTTCCCTATATATATGAGGCCAGGGGCTGCCCATAACACACGAGAACCTCTCCTCTTGGTGCAGCCCTGCCTCCTCCTCTCCCTTGGTGCTTGGCGAAGCCTGCGGGATTGCCATGCTCCTCCACCACCACCACGCCTGTTGTGCTGCTGCTGGATGGAGTCTTCCTCAACCTCTCCCTCTCTCCTTGCTGGATCAAGGCATGGGAGACGCCACCGGCTGTACGTGTGTTGAACGCGGAGGTGCCGTCCGCTCGGCACTAGGATCTCCGGTGATTTGGATCACGACGAGTACGACTCCTTCAACCCCGTTCTCTTGAACGCTTCCGCTTAGCGATCTACAAGGGTATGTAGATGCACTCTCCTCCCCTCGTTGCTAGTTTCTCCATAGATAGATCTTGGTGACACGTAGGAAAATTTTGAATTTCTGCTACGTTCCACAACAGATACCCCCTGATTTCCGTTAATAGAAATCATTAGATGTTCACAACACTACGCCCAGCCTGCTACACAGGTTTCATTCATTACTAGTTTCAGCAAAGTGCTCATGTCATAGCCACTTAATACATCATGAGTGCTACATACACTGCAATTAAAGAGACAATCATCCTACAGAGCACATCGATTTTGCCCATTATCTTCACAAGCTCTTTCATCTCCTCATTGCTGTCAAGGTCGTTCAAAGAATCGTTGCTTGGCCATGATCGAGGAACTGCATCTTTAACCTTCGCTCTGCATCTTCCTCTTCTGCCGTTCCTTCGCCATTTGTCCAACACCCCAACCTGCTGGTATTGGGATTCCTCGGCTAACCAAATAATCAGCATAGTTGCATTCCCCACATCAAGAACTTCCCGAAATACAAATCACACGAATCTTCCCTTTTATGCACGAATCAAATTGGAAGATCATCAACCAAACTATTAAAAATCAGCAACTGAAAGCAGCAGAACAACACTTAAACATATTATTACCCCATGATTCGGGCATTTGTAGAAGACTCGGCCAGGGTTGCAGATTGTGGTTGAGACGCGACGGATGACTCTGCGTGATTTGCAGCAGTGGCACCACACCAACGGCAGCGAGTTGCGATGAGCAATCGGCTGCGGTGTGCGTGCCGGCGAGGGTGTGATGAGACCCACAGGCAATGGTACGGGTGGCGACTTGGCGCATATCTGGTTGTTGCCTGCTGAAGAGCATGTGGACGAGCAGCCAGCAGACATGGTTGCTGCGGCCAGAGCTTCTGATGCTAGGCAGAGTAAGTAGAGAAGAGGAGAAGCGAACGTTGGATATGTAAGTTTCATTACTTGCAGAGTAGCATAGCACCATATATAGTCATAGTCTAGGTTTGGATTCAACCAGCTACAGAGCACGCCTTTTCTTTTTCTAAAACTCGTAACGCCTCTTTATCGGGTACACTAGCTTGTTCTCAGACGCCTTCCCAAGTCTTTGATTTTATTTCCTTTTTTGCGAGGAAGGAAGGAGGACAAAATTGAGAATTCCTCGGACTCGAACCCAAGACCTCTCGGTTGAAAACCAAGGGTGCTAGTCACTAATGTGGCGAACGTTCCCTGTGAGGAGGATGGCAGACGAACGCATTTTCCTCGCAGTTTTCTTCCTATATATAAAAAAGTATGCTACTTGGTGTCCACTTAGTCAAAAAATGATTGTGCCAACCTTGACTTTTGGATTGACATTCAACGTCGTTCGCGTTTCTTCAGTCTCTTCTTCCTCGAGACGCCAAAGCCAAACCAGCGCCGGCGGGACCGCCTGGTCCTGCCTACCATGGCTGGCTGTGATCTTCCCCGGCTCCGGTTTGTTCCCGTCCGAGGCCTCACCATCGTCCTCCGCCTTGGTTCGCTCGCCGCGGCGCCGCCCTCTGGTGTTGTCAACATGGTCAAAAACCGAGAGGAATAAGGAGATGACTGTACATGGTGAGGATGACAGTAGGGACCCAGCAGCGCGCGCAGTAATTTTGTTTTTTCGGGACGGATAAGGGTATCAACTGGGTTGTGCGGGACTCGTGGCCCGTCTAGCCCAGGCTTTTATTTCATATGTTTAGCACATGACCAGCCCAGTTTGTTTTTTTCCTTTACGAAAAATGGCTAGCCAGCTATCTTGTTTTTTTGCGAATAACCAACATAGGCCTACTTGCTTTTCTACGCCATGTCAATGGGAAATCTTTCAAGACGAGGAGGGATGCATTTTGCCCAGAAAATGGGCTATAAGTAATAAGAAATGGGCTATAAGTAATAAGAAATGGGCTATAAGTAATAATAAATGGGCTGTAAAATGAAAAAAATACAGCAAACAGGCAATTAGTTCCAAAATATTGTTTTCTTTCGGATTTTGATATTTTAAATTTCATTGTTTTTGTGCGGGTAAAATTTCATTGAATTTAAATTAAGGTATATTTAGATTTAAAATTAATTTGAATCTGGCTAGAAATTTCGGTATGTATGCTGTTTGGGACAGATTTGGAGGCTGACTTGCGGGTCTACTAGGTTGACGTGTACTTTGGCTTTGTCAACTTAGTCCACAAACGATTCTAGCAGCAAAGGACCGTTGGATGTTAATCCAACGGCCGTCTTCTTCTTCAATATCTCGATCTTCTTGCTCCAAATTACCAAACCAGCTCGGTGGGACTGCATGCTCCGCCTCCGTGGCCGGGCTGTCTTGCCGCACAGCCGCACCGCCCACCCTACTTCATTGCTGGCCGGCCATTCCTCTACTCACCCACACCTCCTGTTATTTTCCGGCGACGGCAGCCGGACCAGTAAACCCTCGTACTCCCCACCGCATGGGCAACCATTGTCGAGTCTTCCCCGGCTCCGTGTTGTTCCCTTCCTAGGCCTCGCCGTCGTCCACCGCCATGGTGCTCTCGGCGCGGCCTGGTCAACGTGGTCAACGAGCGACATCCATCGGCCGTGGACTGTACGCCCAAAATAATGATTCCTCCACCAGACAACTGGGACCCATCGGAAGGGCCTCTGTATTTCACGAAAAAAACATTCCCCCCGCTGACATGTCGGACCCACCAGCTATATCTTCGCACGCAAGGAAGTGCCTCCTTATTACGCACAAAAAATGAATACCCACCCTGCTAGCTAGGACCCACCATAGTGGGAGGATGACTTGTGGGCCAACAAAGTTGACGGGGACGGAGGGCTTTGTCAACTTAGTCAATATGAACGATTCTAGCTCCAGTGACCGTACGATGTCCATCCAACGGCTGTAGTGCTTCTTCAACCTCTGGTCTTCTTGCTCCAGCCACCCAAAGCACCGCCGGTCGTGCCGCATGCTCCTGCCTCCCGTGGCCGGCTGTGCTGCCACGGAGGCCTCACCACCCCCTACTATTCCCACCACTGGCCAGGCCCTGCGGCGACGGCAGCCTCACACCGCAGCCGAACCAGTGAATCCTCGTACTCCTCTCCGCGCGGGCTTCCACTGCCGCGTCTTTCCCGGCTCTGCGTCGTCCCCTTCCTAGGCCTCGCCATCGTCCATCGCCGTGGTGCTCTCGGCGTGGCCTAGTCAACGTGGTCAAGGAACGACTTCCATCGGACATGGACTGTACGTGGAGAGGCTGACAGCTGGGTCCACGGCCGCAGCAAGGAAGTGCCTCCTTATTACGCGGAAAATAATGATTCCTCCACCTGACAGCTGGGACCCACCGGACGGGCCACTGTATTTCGCGGAAAAACATTTCCCCCTGACTGCTGGGACCCACCAGCTTCATCTTCGCACGCAGGAAGTGCATCCGCAAAAACGATTCGCCCCACATTGCTGGGACCCACCAGCTACACCTTCGCACGCAAGGAAGTGCGTCCGGCAAAAAATGATTCGCTTCGACCGCTGGGACCCACCAGCTACATCTTCGCAGTAAGGAAGTGCCCGATACCGGAACCCACCTGGTCAAAGCGTACGTAGCGTTGTCATCCTGGTCGCCAATGTGTACGTACATACTGGTCGATGTAGAGGCGTGCACGTGTCGTAGTAGAGGCGTGCACGTGTCGTAGTAGAGGCACGCACGTAGCATGTACACGTACGTACAGCGGCCAGGGTGCAAGAAAGAAAATACGGCCACGTATGTGTACATACGGGCGGGGTCTCGAACACCTACTCACGCATACGTACATGGCTGGGTCGGAACGGAGAAACAGCGTTGTCGTTGTGTTCATGGGGAGCCAATCGGCTGGGTCGGAACGGAATGTGTGGTCGTGTTCATTGGGAGGGCTTGGACGGAACAGGAGATGGAAACGAGGCCTGGCGTACCGCACAATGGAGGAAACGGACCTCCTACGGTCGAAACGGGGGTCCTGTTGATCGGGAGGGGTGTGGCGTACCGCAAAAGCGGATTTAAACGGACCTCCTACGGTCAAACGGGGTCCTGATGATCGGGAGGGTGTGGCGTACCGCAAAACGGACGAAACGGACCTCCTACGGTCGAAACGGGGGTCCTGTTCATCGGGAGGGGTGTGGCGTACCGCAAAACGGGACTCCACGGGATACTGTTCATCTCCACCGTCGACCTCCTCCAGCCTCCACGGGTTATCGTCGACCTCCTCCAGCCTCCACGGGCTCCCGTTCATCCAGCCTCCACCGCGCGCTACTCCACCGGCTCCTGTTCAACCACCCCTCCACGGGCACCCCTCCACCATCTACTGTTCATCCAGCCCTCCACACCACGGGGTCCTGTTCAACCACTCCTCCACGGGCACCCTCCACCGCTCATGCTCATCCAGCCCTCCACACCACGGGGTCCTGTTCATCCGAGGCAAACGCCACCGCCATCGCTCATCCAACCCCCCGCAACACTCACTTGTCATCCCGCAGGCAGCATCGATCGGCTTCAGATTAGCAGCGATGGCGAAGAATCGCCGATCGAGTTCGCTAACACCATCGATCGATCGCCGGGTTCAATAACGCGAGCTCGCAGGTCAATCGCCGGGTTCGATTAGAGCCCAACGCCTCGCTCGGGTTCGATTAGAGCTAACGCCTCACACACGCGCGTCGTGTCGAGAAAACGCGCATCGCCGCCCCCGACCTCCCACCGTAACCGCAACTCCCGTAATTTTCCTCGCCCTCGCTTCTACCATGGTTTTTCCGTCATGGACGGCCCAAAGAATGTCATGCGATTCGCGCTCCGCCCGCCTGTGACGAAAAACCCATTTTCTGTCATGATTTTTGTCATAGAAGTAGGAGCCCACCACATCTATGATGATACCGGGTTTTGTCACAATTATTGTCATAGAAGTGTCATATGTATGACAGAAAAAAATTGTTCGGCCCAAAATGTCATGGATGTGTCTTTTTTTTGTAGTGACCGGAGTCTCCGAAGTGCCGCCCTCGGGCCTCGGGGGCTCCCTCCCACGTCCTAGTGGCAGCACTTAGCTCCGCACTGGTGAGAAGACTAGACTAGGTGCCGGACGCGGCTGTTCATTTGCTTTCCGTAGTTGGCTTGCTTCTCTTTAATGGAAAATTTGAATTCTAGTGTTTATCGCTGGCTTGGTTTAATTCCCCTTTCTCTCCGTTTCTTCCCTCG
Source organism: Aegilops longissima (assembly GCA_021605205.1). NCBI lineage: Eukaryota > Viridiplantae > Streptophyta > Magnoliopsida > Poales > Poaceae > Aegilops > Aegilops longissima. The sequence goes on from CM038677.1 coordinate 153,299,358, forward strand.
GTTCTCTGTTTTGCCCAACACTCTCCCTCCCGCACCTCGCAATGGGGCTGGACAGGTGTGCGCGTAAGCGTTTCCCTTGGTTTTCATCAGGCACCCTCGTTCGAGCTCGCGATCAGTGCACCCCTTTTTTTAAGTCCGTGCCCCACGGGTACCGCGACGCAGTGCGCTAGGCCATGACCAGCCACGCCTGGGGCCCTGAGCAAGGTAGGATAAGGGTTTCCTAACGATTTTTTGCAGTATCTCGACACCTCCCAAGTCTGTGGCAGGGAAGACTCATTAGGCGCCGAGAGATGCGCTCCTCACGAGGTGAAAACTGCTTCAAACGCATCGAGCTAAGTTATCCTTAAATGCCTACGTAAAGCACTGATGCAGCAGCACAACTCAGAGGTGATAAACATAGCAAAAGGCAGGAAAAGCGTTACGGTTCATCATACGCCCCCGCGGGGCCCCATACTTGTTTCTTGTGATGCAGGGAGAAAAGAAAGGAAAAACAGGCAAAAGCGGCCCCTAGGCCTGCGACTACTCCCGAGAACCAGCTCCCGACGCTTCCCCAAGCTCAGCCGGAGCCCTCCTCGCACTCCACTTGGGCACGATGATGGGACGACCCGCCACCGTCCTCGAAGCGAGCCCGGCAACAGGGCGGCTGGTCGTAACCGCCGCTGCTGGAGCTTTCACCGGAGGAGGAACCGCCGCTGCTGGACGAGCCGCGGCCATCACCAAGGGCGAGCTCACCCTCGTCCTCGTCGCGGCCGTCGCCAAGGCCGAGCACTTCGTCGTCGTCGCTGTCTTCAGGACAGCACCCGACGCGGCGACTGTCTTCCCGAACACCCTCACGAAGAGGGTCGCGGCACCGTCGTATTTGAAGTGGAGGGTGCACCGCCTGTTCAGACCACGAGCGCGGGCAAACATCTGCCAGCCGCGGGCTAGGGATGCGTTGCCCGCGACGGAGATCTCCACCGCGACCCACGAGGCCTTGCTGCAGCAGCCGTCCGCCTGCAGCCAGAGGCCTCTGAGGCCCATGGCCGCCAGCTCACGGGCAAAGGAGCGCGGGAGCTGGAGCTAGGTGCCGGTCGGGTTCTCCGACCACACAACGAACTCCGGCAGCACCCCTGCCGAGTGGAAGCGTGGTCGGGGAGCCCGAGCGACCATGGCACGCCCCCTCGCCGACGGAACCACCACGCCACAGGCGGCTTTCGCCAGGCGGAGAAGCGCCGCCTCGGCCGACCGGAGTGGCACCGTACCCCGAAGAGATCCATCCTCGACCATGGGGAGCCGCAGCGGGGGTCGAGGCGTGCTTGCGAGGGCGACCACGCCCCCTCTTGGGCGGAGGAGAGTCGGCCCCCTCTTGGCGAGCCTTCCCCTTCTCTACGACCGAGAACCTCTTCGTTGGCGCCATGGGTGTCGCTGCAAGATGGTAGAGCGAGGAAGAAGTAGCAAGCGGAACGGAGGAAGAGATGGGTGACGGGGCCTCCTCCCCCTTCCCATTTATAGCAAGAGGAGGCCAACCACCGGCCTCCACGATTGCATGCACCAGGGACTCGTCGAGTCGGGCGGTTGCCGAGGCAGCATGGGGAAGCGGAGACGCCCACGTCCCGTCGGTCTCCACGCGTCAATCAAGGCCGCAGGCGGTTCGCGCCCGCGGCGCTCCACACTTGCCCCTTGGCTTCGCCTCGAAGCCAAGTCCGAGCGCGCCTTGGGCCCAGGGGCTACTGTAGGCATTCTGGGAATGGGGGTCCCCAGACTTGCCAGCCTGCAACGTGCGGAGTGGCTCCACCAGCGGCCCTGTACGACCCATCTTCACCAGCAAACACTCAAGACCCTCGCGAGGGGCCGAGCCTCGCGAGGCGGACGACACAAGACCTCCTCAGGGGCAGCCTCACTAGGCTGGCTCGCGAGGAGCGGAGAGATCAAGGCGAGGGGCACCTCATGAGGTTCCCATGATGTGAGCCATGACGACCAAGGCAAGGCAGGCACCAGGCGGGCGCCAGCGGGCGCAGAGTACTGGTTTCCTCTTCGGTGTTAAAGGAGCAGGCGCAGGCGAGGAGTCCCGAGGCGTCAGGCAAAGGTTTCCATATCGGTGCAACAAGACCAAGACCAGCAGGACGGCAGGACGAAGGTCATCGTGGAGCCCAGGACGGCATCACCATTGGAGCCTTTGGCAGGCGAAGACCACCTTTTGTCAGGATAGCTTGTACTAGTTGTCCCCCTTCAAATTGCCCATTGTGGGATCCCTTCCCGCCTAATATTTGGGGAGAGGACCCGGGCCTCTATAAATAGGACTAGCCACCATCGTAGGGGGGACGGATCATTCAGACCATTCTCACACACACAAGCTCACCGAGCTCAAGAACGCCTCTCCTCAGGAGGTAGTTCTTCCCTTGTACTTGTTCATCCAAGCCTACCAGGCAATCCACCACACCACACTGGAGTAGGGTATTACACCACATCGGTGGCCCGAACCGGTATTAACTCTTGTGTCCCTTGTTCTTCGGGTTCGGCGAGCTGAGCTTTGAGATTGCGGTGAGAGCGAGAGCTAGGGGGAGAGATCTTCATGCGCACCCCAGAGTTCGAACCTCAAGGGTTTTGCCGGAACCCGTGATCCAACAATAACCGCATATTCCTTAACTAGAGAATGTTGTGTCTCCCACGCAGGCGCCAATATCCATCCGAACCAGCTGCGACACATTTTTTTATCCGTTTGCATAGGTTCCACCTGTCAGGAGGGGTGCAAAAATAAAAGGAATCATAAAATATCTCGCCACGGTGATTCGAAAGAGTGACCTCGACTAGCCAGTGGCACATGTAGCGCTAGAAGGATGGGCACGTATAGGGATAGGTACCACTCCTCAGTCTACCCGCGTAGCCTTTTCGCTTAGTCTACCTAGCCGTCTAATCAATTGCTTGCAGGCCACTTCTCCCATTTACTTCTCCATCGGGAACCGATTTTCCTCGGCTTCTTCACTACTCCTTCATCTTCATTTGCATCCAAACCACACTGCATTCACATTGTTTTAACTTCTTCACATCCTCCTGGATTAATTCCGAAGCCCCTTTAAATAATCATCTTCTTCAGTTAGACTAGCCATCTAATCCTAATTCTCCAAACCATAGCCCTCCGGTCCAGCGGTTCCAAATGGCAAAAGAGATCGGGATGCAGGTTTTAGCGTCCAACACGTCCTCGTCGAAGGCTCGTTGACCATAGTTGCCACAGTAACCGACCACCCAAGGGTTGTTCGGAAGTGGATCAACAATGTATCCAACTCCCTCCAAAAGGTGGAGATGAAGGTCATCGGTCTCGACGTAGAGTACACGGAGCGTGCCACTGGGAAGATCCAATGCATCGCCGTCCTTCAGCTGTGCCTCGAAGATGATGTTTTGGTGTACCACATCATACACGCGCCCTCCATACCAGGTGATCTTCACGATTTCTTGTCTCGGGAGGACATATACTTCTGTGGGGCAGCCATCGTAGGGTACAAACAGAAGTTGGAGCTGTACAACCTTGATTTGAAAAGCATCGCTGATGTACAAACCAAAATAAAAATTCCTGTAGAATATTGTGATAAACTGACACCGTCCCTATTCGACGTAGCAAATTTTGTGCTCGGAACAAATCTTCAGAAGGTTGACGAGATGCTGGCATTAAGGTCATCTGGATGGCAGAATTATCCCTTGACGTACGAGCGGATAAAATATGTTGCCCTCGATGCCCATGTGAGTTTGGACATAGTTGGCAGGTCCAGAGAGCTTGTTGTGAAGCCGTCTCCCACAGAAAATGAGAGCAAGAAGAAGAATAAGAAGCTGCACCAGGAGCAGGGCATTATGGATGGATGAACTATTTCCTCTCTTGTAAAAAAAATTATTCCCTCTCTGTGTATATTGATATAGATGGAATATTTCAATGGTGTGCATGTCTTTGAAACAAGTAGTAGCGTGGGTCCGCTTGACTATACGGAACTATTTATCCCCCTAGCTTTCTCTACTACTACTCCTTCCAATGATCTGTATGCAATGCATGTGTCCGTAGACATGACCGCTTGTCCTTGGAAGTTCAACTACGACGACCATCACGTTTCATCCACTCCCACTCTTGATTCGCACGACACTGCTCCAACCCACGGCACCACGTCCCCCAACGTGTGCCTCACCCCTCTCAGCCGCACCGCCCTCTGCCTTTGTGTGCTTGACATGTGGGCCACCTGAAATGCGGCGAGCATCAAGTTTCTACCACAGCCACACACGATTCCGACGACGCCGCTCGAACCCATGACACCACACGTCCCCAGACCTGCGGCTCACCCCTCTCGGCCCAAATGCCCCTCTGCCTTCGGGAGCATTACATGTGGACCAGCCACCTATCGGGTCCACATGTTATTGACTCAAAGGCAGGTGTAGTAAGGCGCTGAAGCTCAGTCCCGAGGACCCAGAGAGGGAAATTTAACTCTTGCGCCAGGCCTTGTGGTGCTACCGCTACACGAACTCGTGCCAAACTCAAGATTTGTTTCTTTACTATACATGCACGCAATGATCTAATGGACATTGTAATCTCAACATGTGATGGGGAGCTCTAAATTTGAATTTGGAACTTATAAAATGAAAAAAATCAAAACAAATAAACTGGGAGAGAGGGAGTATACCGTAGGATGTGTCCCATACGAAACAAGTCCCCTGGTTTTTCACCATGAAGATGCGGTTAGAAAGGAGCACATCGTCTTCGTACTTATACGGCAACAAATCAGCCGCAGACAGCATGGTCCACCTTTGACTGCCATGTGCAAGGTTTGTGCTATCTTCTTCAATCTCACCTTGGTTCCATCATACCAATTCAAGCGGTGTCCTGTTGCATGGCTGATCCCAATGTTGGACAAAGGTTCTATGGGAACGGTGTCACCGTTGTAAATGTTGTGCAAATTGATGTTGCTACCCTCCAGTACATATGCAAGCCAATCTCCAGTCGCACCGAGCCTAACGTGTGAAACAATGGGCAGGGGAGAGTTAGGAAATGGACATGGAAGTAGTCTTTAGAATGCATTTACTACGTGATCAAACTCATCTTACCTGCTCATCGGACAAAATCCGAGTGCCCCTCAGCATCGCCATCCCAAGGGGCGTCAACTTGCAACTACGGCCACGCCGCGCTGGAGAGACCCCCAAGGAAACATCCTCGTCCGTTGCACAGAACATAAAGATGCATTTCTATGAGTAGTTTATCTTCTGAGAGAAAATGATGAACAAGGGAAGGCCTTAGTTGGAAATGTGGAGAGGGGTGTGCCAAACTATGGCCACGCCGCGCTGAAAAAGAATTGAGTTTGGGACGGTGGCACACCCTGCGGCAAGATGCCCGTGTGGGCTTCTTCTATAACTAGTAAGATGCCCGTGCATTGCAGGGAACATCAAGATGCATTTTTTTACAAAACACCTGTTGTGATTGACCCTTGCATGAGTAATCCCATGTGTAAAAACTAATGACATCTCGAGAATTTTATCGGAAAAATGGTATCTTTGGAACAAGTTTTCTCTACTACTTCTCCTTGCAGTGAGTGGTATGCAATGCATGTGTCAGCAGACATGACAGCTTGTCCATGGAAGTTGAACCACGACGACCATCATGTTTCTTGTTTCTACCACTGCCACACCCACACACGATACCCATGACGCCGCTCCAACCCACGGCACGACTTCCCCCGACGTGCACCTCATCCCTCTCGGCCCCACCGCTCCTCTGCCTTTGTGTGCATGACATGTGTGCCAGCTGAACCGCAGCGACCATCAAGTTTCTACGACAGCCACACCCGATTGTACGCGGTTTGCCTGCTCCGATCCGTACTCCCGCACCATCGAATTTTCATCCAGTGGTTGTGACACATTTCGTCCCGGGCATCAATCCTCAGCTGGAGTACTTCTGTACTACAGGTAGTACCCGCCGGTGTGGCCATCTACGCCTCGTAACGCCTTGACGCCCAGCTGTGGCACCCTCGCCATGGCCACGCCACCATCGGCCGGTTCATCTCAAACGAGTGAGTCGTGGACCACACCACCACCATGAGAGTGACATGTGGGCCAGCCGCATTTAAGGTTCGCATCTCATTGACTCATAGGCCGGTGCACTAAGCCACTGAAGCTCGGTCCCGTGGGCCCCGAGAGGGAAATGTTACTCCTGGGGCAGGCCTTGTGGTGCTCCCGCAGTGCGAGCTCGTGCCAAACCCGGAATTTGTTTCTTACTACAACCAACTAGTAAGGTACACGTGCATTCCACACATGAGATTTGGTAACCAAATTATGAATAAATAACACACTATAGCATGTAATCTTTGAGTCATATATGCATGATGTAGATGTTCGTTTAATTCTTATAGTTCATCTAGATCAAAATCAATTAGTTTTATAAAAAAAATCTATTTTAAGATTCATGGAATTGTGCATTGTAAAGCATAAAGTAAAAACAAATAGTGACAATTCATTTTGAAAAAAGAAGTTTGGGCAATTAATATATGGAAGATTCTATAACAAAGGAGAAGTGCTTGTGTTTTGAGATTTGTGAATTATGCTTAAGTTCAACCATGGAGTCTTCTAGATTCCACATGTGGCAGAATCTGGTGGAATGTAGATGATATCCAATGGCCAGTAGTGCTCAGATTTGCCATCTTTGTATCGTCGGATTGGCTTCATCCAACGACCAACTTTCAAAGTTACTCACACACTATCTCTGCTTCTTATAAAAACCGATTTGGTGATGATGGTGTGCCTGCCATCTTGTAATATAGACCGTCCGATCTATACCTGACAGATAGAAAGCAAACTATGACTATTTTACAAAAAAAACCGCACCTCTCTCCACATTTACAGATAAGGCCTTGCCTCGTTCATCCTTGTCTCCCACAACCCCATTGCTGAGCAATTCAAAAAGGAGGTCTCTACAACAATCTGGCATGGTGGCCGCCTGCCGGCGCCGTCCATCCCCATGCCTCCGCCTAGTTCGACCACCAATCACCACCACGCCCCACTCCTCCTCACCTTATCTCTCATCTTTCTCGAGATATCATTTTTTCGATGAAATTCTCGAGATACCATTTTTTCGATAAAATTCTCAAGATATCATTAGTTTTTACACATGGAATTACTCCTGCAATGGTCAATCACAGCAGGTGTTCTGTAAAAAAAATGCATCTTGATGTTCCGTGCAATGCACGGGCATCTTGCTAGTATCTCTACTCTTATAAAAATGGAGTTGGTGATGATGGTGTGCCTGCCATCCTGCAATATAGACCATCCGATTTATATCTGACGGATAGGAAGGAAACTATGGCAATTTTGCAAAAAGATACCCACACCCCTCTCCACATTTGAAAATAAGGCCTTCCCTCGTTCATCCTTTTCTCTCACAAGATAAACTACTCATATAAATGCATCTTGATGTTCCGTGCAACGCATGGGCATCTTGCTAGTAGGGGTATAGATGTGCCGGCCCATGCGTTGCAATGGATCCAAAGTATATCTATTTAGTGGAGTGCACTCTAAACACATTATCTATTTATTTTTCTCTAGCCTTCCGTAGCCATGCAACCGAGCCACATAACCTTCATGGGTGCCCCCCACATCATATTATTCATACTACGTTGACTGAAGAAAGATAAATCCCCCAAAACAAGATCTTCCCTTTTTGTTCCTACGATGTTGTGTCGTGCACGTACCTAGTTGTGTAGTGGTAGTACTAGTTCTAGTACAAACTTCGTAATAGTAGGAGTAGTAGTATAGAATGCTCCTACTCTATCAACGAGCCCCGCCTGACACCAAATTTCTTGGCTTCCGTGCTACAGCTAGATCTTCCCCTCGTTTCTATTTTCCAACCCGGCGGCGGGCGGGGTGCGGTTTGCCAATAGTCGGTTTGCTCAACAGTGGTCCCACATGAAAGTGAAAATGCTAGGCCACACGCCTTCCCTAGCTATGTGGCGTGTCGGACGGGCCGTGGAGTACTCCCAATTCCCAGGCGTGTGGGGGTGCAACGTAAACGCGGCAAGCCTTTTCCTTTTACTAGCAATGTGCCCGTGTGTTGTGACGGATCCAAAGTAGTAGAATAGTAGTACTTGTTCACAAACTTGAAAGAAATCACTCTTGTGTTGATATACTCCTAATATATTACTTTTCACTCAAAATATATGTCTCGGGCTGTTTTGATGAGGTGAGGGAGGGATGTGGTTGCTTTCAAGATAATAAGGGGTTTTCTGCAAATTGGAGCAGAGAAGTGGGCTATTGTTGCAAAAATGCCATAACTTACCTCACAGCCTTTAGATGCAAATCTAATGGTCAGAAACGACGGATGGCAGACACACCACCATCACCAACTGAGTCTTTTATAGGACTTGGAGTAGAGAAACATGTATAAATTGTAACATTTGGTTTTGCTCCTTGGCACGATCGATAGATAGAAATAACGATTGGAAACGCTAGGGCAGGGTTATTTCCACCAGATAAGCAGGGTACATAGTAGCTAGGTTGGCGCATCATCGGTTTGGTCACATGCGGTCCGACATGTTCTAGTGTTTCTAGCAAGATGCCCGTGCGCTGCACGAAGTTGATGGAAAAGGTAAGCACAACTTATAAATTGACGGATGGAGTACTAGTTACAGTGATGCATATAATTAAGCAAAGGGATCGCACATGTCGGTATTGACTAGAACGAGAATGCAATGGAACAATAAGAATTAAAGCCACGATGATGCAATCGTAGTGGTGGTTACAGGAGGCAAGAAGAAAGATGCATCCATCAACGTACGACCTCCTCCTCCTCAGCTTAGGGCGTCGGGCCACCGACCGACCGCTAAGGAGCGGCGGCTTTTGCGGCGAGGTCAAGGTGCTTCTCAGCAAAGGAATCCAAGGCTTCCAGCCGGTTGAGGAAGGCCAACGTCGTAGCATCCTCACTGGCCTTGTAGATACCTATGTACACGATTTGCTCGTACACGTGGATGTGTAGGTCAACGAATCCTTGCAGGGCGAGGCGCCTCGCGGTGAGCGTGACCTCCAGGTGGACATTCTTCGTGCCGTCGGCGGGCAGTCGCAGGGCCACCAGTGCTTGAAAGAGGTTCCGGCCATGGAGGCCGGTTAGGGTGGTAGGCAATGAGGAGCCCGAGCGCATGGGCTGGAGGAGTACGGCGATGTCGTCCGCGAGCTTCTTGAGGATGGTGAACTTGTTGGTCGTGGCAACGATCATCTGGTCCAATTGAGAGTCGTCGTCGGCGTCGACGGTGGCCATCCACCAGCTAGTCGCCAACACCGTCTGGAGACGATCCTCGGCGCCATGACGCAGGCCGGTGTCGTGGACCATCAGTCACAGCCGTTGGCCGCTCGCGTGCATCGCTGCCATGGGTCTGGAGTGAGGACTTTTGCGCTTAGTGTAGGTGCTTAGGTGCGTACGATGTGGTAGATGCATTGGAATGGAGGGGCGCCTTTATATGAGTGCAAACTACGTTGCATTCACATCGTGCAGCCTCTTTTCCCGGTCCTCCTCCCATTACTTCCCTCATGCATTCACGATGCTAATTGAAGGAGGATGCATCATTGGCCGTTCAACATTTCGGGAACCGCTACCCCCTCCATCGTTTGCATTAAGGACGTATCGGGAACTGCACCGCCCGCTGTCAAATCGAATAGTACTACGCCGCCCACTGCACGCCCGGCTGAACACGCCTCCTCGCCTCCATCAAACCCCTCTGTTAAACCCGCATGCAAACCGACAAACCTACTCCGGCCACACGTCCGTTCATGAGCGGGCCGGAATTTAACGCAACACCGGCCCAGCTCCTCCTGTCTGCCCTCAGTTTAAACGAGGCTAGATGATGGCCAAGCTCCTAGCATCCGCTCTCTATTTAAATGAGGCCAGACAGAGAGCGGGCAAGAATTGCACCCCTCCGCCGCTCCCCCATCTCCTCCTTCACCATTTTCTCCACTCTTCGATGGCTTTCGAGGAGCCGTTCTCCGGCACACTACCCGGCTAGGTGGCCCACCGAGCCCTCCGGATACGGGTGAGGCCGCTCGGTACTTCACCAACCTCGCTTGGCCCGACGGAGCCAGTTGCCGCCCCAAGCCGACGCGTGGTTCAGCAAATCGCCGCTCCAGTTCAGCTCGATGAGGATGGGCGAGTTGCTCCACACCGGCACAGCGGCGAGCATGCCGGTACGGGCGTCGTCGCTGCTCGTACCGCGCCACCAGTGTCTGCAGTGGTCGTGCCTCCCGTGTCTGTCAGCGCGCCTCCCGTGCCTGCGGCTGCGCCTCCCGTGCCTGCAGCAGTGCCATGCAGGTAGAGAGAGAAGCCGGGTGCATGGAGAGCGACGAGTCAGTGGCCAGCTTCTCCGTGTCCGCCACCATCATCGAGGAGAAGTAGAACACGGGAGGCCGCCGTCACTTGGGTCCCATGAAGGCCACCGCCGAGGCGACGACTGCACATTCAGGTGGTTTCTTTGCTGCTTCATCTCTTCCAAGGACCTTCGTTAACCCCACAAGTGTCTGTCGGACATGAGGAAGACAAAGAGATTCGCGGGCGGCCATTTTGATTAGGTACTCCCTCTCCGGATGGTGGGAAATATTTGTTCTAAGAATGGATAAATTGGATGTATCTATAACTAAAATAAGTCTAGATACATCCATTTCTAGGACAAGTATTTCCGGACGGAGGGAGTATTAATTATACCAAGAGAACCGGATTAGCACCGCTTAGTTCATGTAAATGTAATGAAATCCATAATGTTTATATGAAGATCCGGCTTTTTTATACGAAATCCTTCATGCTTATATGAAAACAGTCCGTGTTTGCACGAATTTCATCTGGTTGGTTAGAGTTGTGAAGATGTATGTCGCTGGTGTTTGATGTCGTCCTCCGCGGAAGGAAGCGAGAGGAAATTTGCCGGCTGCCGTTGGAGATGCTCTTATGCTGGAAATAATAGAGTCACATCCAATCCATTTGAGTTAATTGTGTGTATGATTCTCCCTCTATAAAAAGTTAATTGCATGTACAATGTGCACGTGACTTGCAGGGTGGCTACAGCTTCCTACAAAAATTTAAAAAGAAACAAGTCCATCCTTAATCTTGTATTCTAAGTACTCTGTGGGTTCCACTGTCAGTACAGTAGCGAAAGAAGTATATATTAAATAAGTAATATATAATATAAAAAATCCAAAGTTAAAGATAGAATTCAAACTCAGGTCATCGCCTCGCGAGCATCCGGCGCTAACCAGTCCATCACATTTTTGTTGTAGACCATGCTAGAGATATATCTCCATGTCTACTCTTATACTCCATCCATTCCTAAATATTTGTCTTTTTCAGATTTCAAATGGACTACCACATACGGATGTGTATGTAGACATATTTTAGAGTGTAGATTCACTCATTTTGCTCTATATGTAGTCACTTGTTGAAATCTCTAAAAAGAAAAATATTTAGGAACGGAGGGAGTAGAAAACAGAGTTGGTGATGATGGTGTGCGTGCCATCCTGCAATATAGGCCGTCGGATTTATATCTAACGAATAGGAAGGAAACTATGGCAATTTTGCAAAAAGATACCCACACCCCTCTCCACATTTGCAAATAAGGCCTTCCCTCATTCATCCTTTTCTCTACTCTTATAAAAACAGAGTTGGTGTTGATGGTGTGCCTGCCATCCTGCAATATGGGCCGTCCGATTTATATCTGACGGATAGGAAGGAAACTATGGCAATTTTGCAAAAAGATACCCACACCCCTCTCCACATTTGCAAATAAGGCCTTCCCTCGTTCATCCTTTTCTCTCACAAGATAAACTACTCAAATAAATGCATCTTGATGTTCCGTGCAACGCATGGGTATCTTGCTAGTCTCTCACATGATAAACTACTCATACAAATGCATCTTGATGTTCCGTGCAACGCATGGGCATCTAGCTAGTTTCTTTTAAAATAGTTATTGCGATAATTGGGTTGAAGTGATATATTTTATGTATGCCCTAAATGATTTCAGATTCACTAGTAGTAACAAAGAAAAGGTTGACTTGTTAATTAACAGAAAACATGATGAAAACTATCACATGAGGCCGGTAAAAACAAGGCACACTGGGTTCAGCGTCATCATCACTACAGCTGTGCGCGCGCGAGAAGTCTACATATCAATGGGGCTACGGAGAAAAAGACGTATCAAGTGTGTATGAGCGAGGCACATAGACACAATGTTTGAGAGACAAACCAATTTATAGATTAAGATTAGATTGAGTTGTCACCCTTCTGCTATCATTGTTGGGGTTGGGGGTGGGGAGGAGGAGGGAGAGAAAGACGTATCGAGAGTGTGCGCGGTAGGCACAGAGGCACAACTACCGAGTGTGTGTGTGTCTGAAAGAGGAGTAGATAGATTACTATCAATATCGAGGTGCCACCATACTCCTTTGGTGTTGGGTAGTGTGTGTGTGTGTGTGTGTGTGTGTGTGTGTGTGTGTGTGTGTGTGAGAGAAGCCGGTTGATAGATTAGTATCAAGATCGAGGTGACATCCTACTCCTTCGTTGTCGGGAAGTGTGTGTGTGTGGGTGTGGGGGGGGGCAATGACACTTACATATCTCTACTCTTATAGAAAACAGAGTTGGTGATGATGGTGTTCCTGCCATCCTGCAATATAGGCCATCCGATTTATATCTGACGGATAGGAAGGAAACTATGGCAATTTTGCAAAAAGATACCCACACCCCTCTCCACATTTGCAAATGAGGCATTCCCTCGTTCATCCTTTTCTCCCACAAGATAAACTACTCATACAAATGCATCTTGATGTTCCGCGCAACACATGGGCATCTTGCTAGTAGGGAGAAGGAGTTTGTGTGACACATATCTATATTAAGGGATAGGTAGATAGCATGTGTGCGAGGCATACTTAAAGCATCACGGAGATAAACAAATGGTGTGCATGCAAGTGCCGGAATAATGAAGCGAGAAACAATGTCTAAGCGTGCGCGCGCGCGCACGTGTGTGTGTGTGTGTGTGTGTGTGTGTGTGTGTGTGTGTGTGTGTGTGTGTGTGTGTGTGTGTGTGTGTGTGTGAGAGAGAGAGAGAGAGAGAGAGAGAGAGCGAAATCTCAAAACAAAAGGTCCTCTACTAGAATCCCATTGTATGTATTCATATGGTTCTGGAACTCGAGTTAACCTTAGGCATATGTGTGAGAGACATAATTATACTTTTAGACATTAGTGGCTGTGGGTGGGCGGAATTAAAGGGGTGGGCGTGTTCGACAGAGAGAGCGTGTGTGCTTCTATGCGAGAGACTTGTAGGAAGGGGTAGAAAGACGAATTCTAACCTTGGCGGAGGGAGAGAAATACATGAAGTGCGCGTGTATGATTCTGATGCCCATGGGGAAATGAGATATGTATGCGTGTGAGAGAGATTGCACAATTCATTCACGTATCACTATCTAGCGATCGTGGACGTGCATCGCTTGAACATAAATCAATATCTACTTCGTATCATGGCCAAAGGTACAATATCGATTCAACGCTATAAAGATTGGACACTCACATATCTCATTTTTTCTATCTAAATAAACCTTTTCAATTGTGCATGCCAAAGTTACAGTGATGTTTCTTCAAACAACCAATGTAGCTATCATGTACATGCACCATTGTTACTCTTTGATGTCGCTTGAAGCTACGTCGGTATTTCCCCAAAGAGGAAGGGATGATGTAGCACAGCGGCGGTACTTATTTCCCTCAGATATGAAAACAAGGCTATCGAACCAGTAGGAGAACCAAGCAACACAAAGTAAACAGCCACTGCACACAAATAACAACACCTCGCAACCCGTTGTGTTAAAGGGGTTGTTAATCCCTTTCGGGTAGCAGCGCCAGAAATAGTGCGTCGACGGGAGAAAGTTGTAATAGATTGAATAAATAGATCACACATAAAATAAAGTGCAGCAAAGTATTTTTGTATTTTTGGTTTAATAGATCTGAATAAAAATGCAAAGGAAAAGTAGATCGCAAAGGAAAATATGAGAAAGAAGAACCGGGGGCCGTAGGTTTCACTAGTGGCTTCTCTCAAGAAAAATAACAAACGATGGGTAAGCATATTACTGTTGGGAAATTGATAGAACTTCAAATAATTATGACAATATCCAGGAAATTATCATTACATAGGCATCACATCCAAGATTAGTAGACCGACTCCTGCCTGCATCTACTACTATTACTCCACACATCGACCACTATCTAGCATGCATCTAGTGTATTAAGTTCATGGAAAAACGGAGTAATGCAATAAGAACGATGACATGATGTAGACAAGATCTGTTTATCTATTGCGGCAGATATAGATCCCATCTTTTTATCCTTAGTAGCAACGATACATACGTGTCGTTTCCCTTTCTGTCACTGGAATCAAGCACCATAAGATCGAAGCCACTACTGGGCACCTCTTCCCATTGCAAGATAAATAGATCAAGTTGGCCAAACAAAACCCAAATATCGGAGAAGAAATACGAGGCTATAAGAGATCATGCATAGAAGAGATCAAAGAAACTCAAATAACTTTCATGGATATAAAAACATATGACTGATCATAAACTCGAAGTTCATCAGATCCCAACAAACACACCGCAAAAAGAGTTACATCATATGGATCTCCAAGAGACCATTGTATTGAGAATCAAAAGAGAGAGAGGAAGCCATCTAGCTACTAACTACGGACCCGTAGGTCTACAAAGAACTATTCATGCATCATCGGAGAGACGCCAATGGAAGTGGTGAACCCCTCCGTGATGGTGTCTAGATTGGATCTGGTGGTTCTAGACTCTGCGGCAGCTGGATGAATATTTCGTCGACGCTTTTAGGGTTTCTGGAATATTGGGGTATTTATAGATCAAAGCGGCGGTCTCGGGGGCACCCGAGGTGGGCACAACCCACTAGGGCGCGCCCGGGCCTCTTGGCGTGCCCTGGTGGGTTGTCCCCTCCTCGGGACTCCCCCTGGGTGCAACCAGCCCGTTGTGTTCCTTCTGGCACTTCACACTATGTCAATAGGTTAGTACCAAAAAATGATATAAAATGATTATAAAACATCCAAGATTGATAATAAAACAGCATGGAACAATAAAAAATTATAGATACGTTGGAGACGTATCAGCATCCCCAAGCTTAATTCTTGCTCATCCTCGAGTAGGTAAGTGATAAAAACAGAATTTTTTATGTGGAGTGTTGTCTATCATGTCATATCATAGTCTTTTCTTTATAGCACGTACATTTGGACTTTATGTGATTCAAAGCAATAGTCTAGTTTTGACATAATAATTTAGATACTCAAGCATATCAACAAGCAACCATGTCTTTCAAAATATCACCGCTAAAATAAGTTATCCCTAGCCCATCATGCTCAAACATTGATCCATTCATGAAACATGCTCGAATATCAACTACACTCAATACTTAAGCATGATCATATTGCCTCCTAGTGGGTGCTTTTGTAAGAGAAGGTGGAGACTCAAATTCAAAATAAAAATTGCATAACATAAAAGAAAGGCCCTTCGCAGAGGGAAGTAGGGATTTGTAGAGGTGCCAGAGCTCAAAGCAAAAAAAATAGAGATAAAAACATTTTGAGAGGTGTATCCATCCCACCAACGAAAATGATGTAGAGCTACGAATGCTTTCCATGCTAGATATGCCATAGGCGGTTCCCAAACAAAAAATAAAGTTTATTCCTTTTTCCACCATTCTTTCACTTTCCATCGCTAGTCGTATCCACGGGTGCCTTCCATACCAACACTTTCCAAGGAATTTATTATTTGAAAACATAAAGTAAATTCAGTTTTGCATTTCGGGACTAGGCATCCCTAAAACCTTTGCCTTACTCTCGTGCAATGACAAGTGAATAAACACTCATCGTGAGAATAACACATCCAACATGGAAAATATTAGCCACCCGTTACCGTTCCGCGAGCGAAACAAACACACAAAAGAGAAGTTTATTTTGAAAATTAGAGATGGAACATGCAAATTTGCTTAGAACGGCAACAGAATACCGCATATAGGTATATATAGTGGACTCATGTGGCAAAACTGGCTTGAAGGATTTTGGATGCACAAGTAGAGGTCATACTTGGTGCAAAATGAAGGCTAGCAAAAAGATTGAGAAGCGACCAACCAAGAAACGAATAATCTCATAAGCAAGCATTAAGCATAATTAACACTGAATAATGCACCGCAAGTAGGATATAATTTTCATTGCATGATCATTTACTTTCGTGCATGCATAGGGAATCACAAACCTTAACACCAATATTCTTACTAGAGCACAATTACTCATCAACATAACTCACATATCACATCATCATATCTCAAAACTATTACTAAGAATAAAATATATTTTGTCCAATGATCTTCATGGCATTCTTTTACTTTATCCTTCTTGGATATCTATCACTTTGGGACTAATTTTCATGTGTTGCTTTTCATAAGCTCAAACAAATATAAGTGAAGATCATGAGCATAACAAATTTTCTTTCTCCCAAAATAATTTAAGTGAATCAAGAGAGAATTTCTTCAAAATTTTACTAACTCTCAAATAAATCTAAGTGAAGCAAGAGAGCATTTCTTCAAAAAATACTAAGCACACCGTGCTAAAAAAGATATAAGTGAAGCACTAGAGCAAGTCCTAGCTCATAAAAGATTTAAGTGAAGCACATAGAGCAATTCTAACAAGTCATGATATAATTTTGGCTCCCTCAAATAGGTGTGTCCAGCAAGGATTGATGACTTAAAACACAAAACAAAACAAGCAAAGACTCATATCATATAAGACGCTCCAAGCAAAACACATATCATGTGACGAATAAAAATATAGCCTCGAGTAAAATACCGATAGTTGTTGGAAGAAAGCGGGGATGCCACTCGAGGGCATTCCCAAGCTTAGTTGGTTGTTCATTCTTGGATAATAGCTTGGGATTCCGGGGAATCCCCTAGATTAGGCTCTTACATCCTTCCTTCATCCATCATAAGATAACCCAAAACTTGAAAACTTCAATCACACAAAACTCAACAAAACCTTTGTGAGATCCGTTAGTATAAGAAAGCAAACCACTACTATAAGTGTTGTATCAAACCAATTCATATCTTGTTTTTGTATTATATCTAATGTATTCCAACTTTTCCATGGCAAAAACTCATCAAAGAAAACCATAGAGCCATCAAAATAAGCACACAACACAAAGAAAACAGAATCTGTCAAAACAGAACAGTCTGTAGTAATCTGACACTTTAGAATACTTCTGTAACTACAAAAATTCTGAAAAATTAGGACGACCAGGGTAATTTGTATATTGCCTTCTGAAAAAAGAATCCGGGTAAAAGCACGTTTCTGTGATTTATGAAAATTATTTTCGTGAGTGCAAAGTTTCTGTCTTTTTTAGCAAGATCAAACAACTATCACCCAAGAAGATCCTAAAGGCTTTACTTGACACAAACACTAATTAAAACACAAAAAACACAATCATACCAGTAGCATAATTGTGTAAACACACAATAATAGAAAGAAAAAACAAAAATAAATTTTTTTCATTGGGTTGCCTCCAAACAAGCGCTATAGTTTTATGCCCTTAGCTAGGCATAAGGCAAGGATCTAAGTTTTGTCATCTTGGGTAAACTCTTCAATCAAACACTTAGAATCCCTCAAAGATTTAACATAAAGATTTTCAATAAAAACACTCCTAGGAATGGATTCAAAGATTTCATCCTTGCAAAAAGGATCTCTTATCACTTCAACAAGATCAGGGTGGATACTAATCATCTTAAGATCTCCTTTATTGCTATCACTAGAAGTTCCACCCTTGTTCTTAGATCTCCTACTCTTTACGGAAGTTTCCTCAATAATTTTAGTGGTAGTAAAAGCCGTGCTTAGATTACTAAAGATTTCTTCCAATTTATCAATCCGAGACGGACTTTCTTCTATTCTTTCATGGATTAAGGTACCTCGCTCTTTTAACAACTTAAAAATATTGCCCGCTTTTGACCCAAGATTAGTGGCAAAATTATGCATTTTTATGTATAATTTCCCTATGATCTTCGGTGAACATTTTCTTTTCAATAGCATCTAGTCTTTCCATAACATGCTCAAGAGTCAAAATTGTTTCATTAACCATAAGAGGTGGTGAGCCCACTAAATTTCCCATAGCATTAAGAGCATCAAAAGGAGGACTCATTAAGAAATTTCCACCGGTAATAGTATCAAGGACGAATCTATACCAAGTGGTGATGCCAACATAAAAACAACACAGAAACACAACGGTAGATTGCTTATGAATAGATCTATTATGAGCATTGCAAATTATATACCAAGAATCTTTTAAACTTTCTCCTCCCCTTTGTTTGAAGTTGAGAACCTTGTTCTCAGGAGTGCAAGCAATAAAGGAGGAATTATCCATTACGGCAAACAAGATTTCACACACAAAAACAGATCCGGCAAGAAAACGGCGAACGAAAAAGAGAGGTGAATAAAACGGCAAATTTTTGTGAAGTGGGGGAGAGGAAAACAAGAGGCAAATGGCAAATAATGTAAATTGTGAGGAGATGAGATTTGGGATTAGGAACCTGGTTATGTTGAAGATCCTCCCCGGCAACGGCGCCAAAAATTCCTTTTGATGTCGCTTGAAGCTACGTTGGTATTTCCCCAAAGAGGAAGGGATGATGCAGCACAACGGCGGTAGTATTTCCCTCAGATATGAAACAAAGGTTATCGAACCAGTAGGAGAACCAAGCAACACAACATAAACAGCCCTTGCACACAAATAACAACACCTCGCAACCCGACATGTTAAAGGGGTTGTCAATCCCTTTCTGGTAACGGCGCCTGAAATGGTGCGTGGACAGGAGAAAGTTGTAATAGATAAATAGATCGCAAATAAAATAAAGTGAAGCAAAGTATTTTTGTATTTTTGGTTTAATAGATCTAACTAAAATGCAAAGGAAAAGTAGATCGCAAAGGTAAATATGAGAAAGAAGACCCGGGGGCCGTAGGTTTCACTAGTGGCTTCTCTCGAGAAAAAACAGCAAATGGTGGGTAAACAAATTACTGTTGGGCAATTGATAGAACTTCAAATAATTATGACAATATCCAGGCAATGATCATTACATAGGCATCACGTCTAAGATTAGTAGACCGACTCCTGCCTGCATCTACTACTATTACTCCACACATCGACCGTTATCCAGCATGCATCTAGTGTATTAAGTTCATGGAAAAACGGAGTAATGCAATAAGAACGATGACATGATGTAGACAAGATCCGTTTATCTATTGCGGCACATATAGATCCCATCTTTTTATCCTTAGTAGCAACGATAGATACGTGTCTTCCCCTTTGTGTCACTGGGATCAAGCATCGTAAGATCGAACCCACTACCGGGCACCTCTTCCCATTGCAAGATAAATAGATCAAGTTGGCCAAACAAAACCCAAATATCAGAGAAGAAATATGAGGCTATAAGAGATCATGCATATAAGAGATCAAAGAAACTCAAATAACTTTCATGGATATAAAAAGATATAACTGATCATAAACTCAAAGTTCATCAGATCCCAACAAACACACCGCAAAAAGAGTTACATCATATGGATCTCCAAGAGACCATTGTATTGAGAATCAAAAGAGAGAGAGGAAGTCATCTAGCTACTAACTACGGACTCGTAGGTCTACAAAGAACTACTCACGCATCATCGAAGAGGCACCAATGGAAGTGGTGAACCCCTTCATGATGGTGTCTAGATTGGATCTGGTGGTTCTGCACTCTGCAATGGCTGAATGAATATTTCGTCAACGCTTTTAGGGTTTCTGGAATATTGGGCTAGGCGGTCCGGGGGGCAACCGATGTGGGCACAACCCACCAGTATGCGCTGGGCCTCTGGTGCGCCTACGGTGGGTTGTCCCTCCTCGACTCCCGTGTGAAACCAGGGCCCATTGTGTTCCTTCTGGCCTAACAAATTCTCTGTAAAGTTTCAGGGCATTTGGACTCCGTCTGATATTGATTTCCTACGATGTAAGAAACATGGAAAAAATAGCAACTGGCACTTGGCACTATGTCAATAGGTTAGTACCAAAAAATGATATAAAATGATTATAAAACATCCAAGATTGATAATAAAACAACATGGAACAATGAAAAATTACAGATACGTTGGAGACGTATCACTCTTTCATTCAAATTCATTAGTCTTGGATGATTTAAGATTCTATTATGAAGTAATATATGTAATATTCATATATGAATTCAACGGGTATGCAATTTATGAAATGGAGGCTATGTAATCATATGAGGTAACACTTTTAAGTAGCGGACTACAATATCCATTTCTTTTGTTGGACTACAATATCCATTTCTTTTTGTGCGCCTCTACACTAATACGTCAATGCATTATGTTTAAAGTAAATAACCAATGGCACTAAATTATCTATTTACACAGAAATACATAGGCTGAGCGTTGATCCCTTTTTTATGAACGCGCCTCTACACCCGTACAATTGGCCGCGCCCGTGTGAACGTCCAAGTTATTGGCGCATCATCCCGGGTTATTGTCTTTTTTTTTGGGTGGACTTCACACCAGTTATTAACTGCTGACGCGTGCCCCGTGTACACAGTCTCGCATGACCTTCCCGCTAGCATGGTCCAAATTTTGTTGAAACTGGATATGAGCAATCCCGTGGGCAGCAAAATCTCCCGCCTCCTTCTAAAATTTCTGCCACCTAGTCTTTAGCATGCGAAATTCCCCTTTTGTCCTTGGTGCACGGAGAACAACAGTTACAATACCACCCTCATCTACATAATAGGTCGGGGCTGCTTTGGTAACTTCTGGTTCCCCCACCACACGGCACCCCATTTCCTCTCCCCTCCCGCAAAATGACTAACTCCACAGACCAGAGCATCTTACATCACGTCGTCTGCATTTCATCGGCCTTTCTACCCTCCCTCTCGAAATCCTAGACTGCTCATCCACCGACGCATGCAGAGCCCATTCATCGCCAACAAGGCCCACCTCGCCGGATCTGCTTCTGCGGCTGCATCTACCCCTCCCACCTCCACTAGAAACAAGTAGACTGCTCATCCACCACTGTACCATAGCCCATTCAGTGTCGTCCTTGTCCACAGCGCCGGATCTGCTTCGTCGGTACTCTCGTCAACCACAGCGCATCTGTAGCGGCTAATCCGTACTCCCCACTGGAGACGCTTCGTCCACACCCCCTAGAGCCGCCCCACCGACGGCCCCGTCGACGGCCTCCGATCCTCTTCGCCGACACCTTCCTCAACCCTACTGGAGCCGCTTCGCCGACACCATCGTCAACCCTACCGGAGTAGCTTCGCCTATACCATTCTCAACCCTACCGGGGCCGCTTTGCCAACTCACAAGTCCACGGCTTTAGATCCGCTTCGTCGCACCCTCATCCAACCTACCGGAGCAGCTTCTGACGCCCCATCCACAGCCGCAGATCCGCATCGTCGACACCATCCTTAACCCAACCACCGGAGCAGCTTCACTGACGCCCTCGTCCACGGCCACATATCCGCTTTGCCCACACTATAGTCCACCCTACCAGAGCCGCTCCACAAACACCCTACTCCACGGTTCTAGATCTCCTTACCGGACCCCAACAGCCAGCGCAGTGTCATCACCCTTGACGTTTCTAACCTGATTCCCATCGTCTGGCAAGACGCTAAGCACCCGCCACAGACTAGGTACTTGTCACCTTTAAACCCGTCCAGCATCACCTGCCCGATGTACTTCAAATATACAAACAGGTCGTTGTTACCTATTATGCAGCTGGCAAAAACTACAAGGATGATGTTTCTTCTAGATCTAACAGCTTGGCCAATCAAGATCCTGGACTGAGGCATTTCTATGATCTTGTAAGTGTGTCTCTCTCTCCTGTATTGTTGTGTCCCTGCCAGCGTGCTTTGCTAGGACTTTCGACCAGTAATCCCTTTGTGCAGACAAGATTTCTACTACTGGCTGCTAAATTAGATATGTAGATGCCATACATGATACTACCTCGTACCTCCGTTCCTAAATATAAGTCTTTATAGGGATTCCACTATAGGCTACATACGGAGAAAAATGAGTGAATCTACACTCGTAAATGCATCTATATACATATGTATGTGGTACATACTGGAATCTCTACAAAGACATATATTTAGGAACAGAGGTAGTACATTACACAAAATTGTATGTGGCATGTAGGAATTCCAGTGCACTACATTAGGCTCCCTTAGAGTGCCTGCTAGTCCAGCACACAGAGTCATGGCTAGTTTATGCTACGCACACAAGCGTTAACTGGTGGTTTAAATATGTGCAAGGGATATGCAATGTATTATCATGTAGAGATGTCTGAAATTAGCCATGTCAACTTGCAGATGGGGTTACACAATGAAAAAGTACAAGATGTATGTGTCAATTTCATGGAACATCGCCAAAAGAAGGAGAGGGAGCGGTGAGCCTATACAGTGTGCTATGGTAGGTCACTCCTTCGTTGCAATCATTGTCAGTTCTATCGGCCAAGTTTCTTAGGGACAATTATTACGAGTTATCCTAAGAAAATAAGCGCCTGTGAATATAAGCTCCAGGTAATAAGCCAGCCAGTTCTTTTCATTGCCTTCCTTTTCAGCTTATCTTTGGTATGATAAGTGAAAAGTCTAGATTGCATTATATTTTGTCATTTTGCTGCCCATATGAAAATTAATTTGACTTGCAAACATCACAAATTTAACCCAGTGCAGTAATTAATATGATAGGAAAACTGACCATCACTATTTGTTCAAAATGCAAATACAAAGATACCATCTACTTGGCACAATCTACTTTGGTCAATGTCTTCCATAGAGATCCCATTGCCTAATTTAAACGAAGAACGCATGACCCACATTTAAATGAAGAACAATTATTTATTGAAATTCGATGGTCCAAGTGGCTGGTTATTATCATATAGCAGCACCACCTGAAAGCATCATATAGCAGCAGCAGCAGCTCATAGCAACTCATAATACAGCAGTAGCTCATAGCAACTCATAATACGGTAGCAGCAGCAGCAGTGTGCAATTCATCATATACCAGTAGCAGCTCATAGCAATTCATCATATAGCAGCAGCAGGATCAGCTCATAGCAATTCATCATATAGCAGCAGAAGCAACTCATAGCAATTCATCATATAACAGCAGCATGAGCAACTTATAGCAAGTCATCATATAGCAGCAGCAGCAGCTCATAGCAATTCATCATATAGCAACAACAGCTCATAGCAATTCATCATATAGCAGCAGCAGGAGCAGCTCATAGCAATGCATCATATAGCAGCAGCAGAAGCAGCTCATAGCAATTCGTCGTATAGTGGACCAGAAGAGATCCTCACCTTGTTAGATGAGCTCATCCTTCAACAGCACCTCAAGGCCACTGCCTGGGAGGAGGGTAGGGGGAATAAGGTGCCTTCTTCCGCAGTGTGGCATTAGCCGTAGTTGTGCGGTGCCCGCCGGAGTAGTGCGTTGGACGGACCACAGTGGAGTAGCTGCTGGAGACCATGAGAATGAGGGGCGGCACCAGAGGGAGGAGCAGCCGGGGAGATTTGGTCCAACCCGCCGGCCATGTAGCCTAGGTAGACAGAGCATCGTCGAGGACCAGGCCAGATGGGACCAGTGGCGATGGCTCGCTGGAGGAACCCTAGCGCTGCAGGCAGGGATCGAGGTAGAGGGAAAGGGGAGAGGAGATGCAAGCGGGCAGGGCAATGAACGCTATGTGTTTGTTTTACTTGAGGGTCAGGTGTGACGCGGGCGTGAGCAGTTGCATTTTGAGTGTAATATAGGCAGACATCAGAGTCATTTCACTATTCCCCTTCCCTTCATTTTTTAGTGAGCTTCTACCTGAAACACCCCTTCAAAGCGAAATAAGTTAAGCCCAAGCCCATAACTCAAAAATGACTTCTTTACATCTTTTATGGCTTATTTTGACAATAAGCTCTGAAAAGGCGGAATAGAACTGGCCCTTAACCTGCAATTCAATTGTGCGTGCAATGATGAATCACTCCTGCCTGCTATAGTGTACATTTAGGCATCATCATACATGGCATAACCTAATACATGTGCATTCCATTGTAGAATCTAGAATATGCAATGTTTATGTTAGTTCATATGTTGCACATGATGTTTAAATGCCCCTTAAATCTGGCCAGTCAAGTGATGGTCTTTAAGTCTCCTTCTTTGCTTCTTTTCTTGATACTCCCTCCTTCCATCTATATAGGGCCTAATGTGTTTTTCGAGACCGCCTTTTACTATTGATAAGACTAATAGTACATGAGATGTATAATGTGAAAATTATATCATTGGAAGCTCCTTTCACGTACGAATTTGACGGTATGCTTTGTGTAACTTGCATGTCATATATTATTGCTATAACACTTGGTCAAAGTTAGCCTCGAAAAACGATTAGGCCCTATATAGATGGAAGGAGGGAGTATGTAAGATTTTCTCACACATCTGTTCAATTGCTTGTCTGCATCAGCCAGCCATACCAGGACTGTTTGCTTTGATTACTTGCAATTCTTGACCTAACACTCAGAGCTTGTCAACGATTGAAACACTAAGGGATGCTGTAGTGGGGGCTTGTCTAACTCATAGGTGCCATAAAGGTTTGGCTGTACACTAAAGTAGGCTCTCCAAGAGTACCTGGAGATCCAGTTCGAAGGTATGCCTAGTTTTTACATAGTGCACACATAGTAAATGCTCATTTCATAGTGTGCAAGTGCAAGAGATGTGGCATGTTTCATTATGTGGTGTTTTTTTGTTATAATCTCATCCTTTTGTGTTGTTCACAGACTGGAAAGTACGCATATTTATCTTCCAAGGAGATGAGTAACTAGTTTGTGTCACCTTGCAGAGGGGGTGCAATGAAGATAAGATTGAGGATTTCCAAGTACAAGATGTTAGGAAGGAGCCTTGCAAGAGAAGTAGGAGCAACGTTGAGCTTGTTCAACTAGTTAAGGTAAGTCACTGTATCCAACTCAACAGTTCAATTCCTTGTTTGTTTCAGGCATAGTTAATTTGCTCCTTTCAATTGCTTTATTTGTCCTCAGTTAATGAGATGCCCAAACAATGATGCCTGATGTTGGGTACTTGAATAACTATTAGTTGACATAATTAAAGGCCTTACCATTTAATTACTCTGGCAAAGTGTGCCTGAAGCTTTGAAGTCTATTAACCAACTATTACTGCACGAGGCTCACAATCTAGTTTATACTAGGATAATGATTGCATAGCTTTGCTTGTTGTACTAGGTTTGTATGAATCCCTCTGTTGTTCATTATGCTCCCTAAGACTTTAATTGAGCTACAGAATGGCCAACTGCTTGCTTACTTATACACAACATGCTGTCTAAATTTGTAACTTGTCTGTGTTTTGGATTTGGCCCCAACACATGCTCCTCTGGTGAGCTAAGAGAGATTTTTGTATGCAGGCTGCACATACTACCATTTTTATAATTTTTAAAATATGACCTGCTTATGCTTCATAACGTGTAACACTATTGTTAGTCCTGTTTTGCCATCTACAAAATAGTCTGTCTTGCTCGCTTCACTGTTGTAACTATATTTTTGCCCTAGTCATGTGTACTTACAGAAACATTTTAGGATGAAGTGACATCAACACAAAGATCTCATGAGCGAAGGCGGCATGGCCGTTACCGAATGATTATGGATTGGAATTGGAATGTGCTGATGTTCTCGAGCATCAACTAGAGGTGGCAAGACAACGTGTACAAGATTCTCAACGTACAATCAACAAGTTGAGACTGGACATGCGGGTATTAGATGCAGGAGTAAAAAAATGAAACAAGACACTGGGGTAACCATGAAGGAATTGGAGATTTTCCAGACTGAAATTTGTGCTATCTGAATCCGGTCAATCCTATTTTCGGAAGAGATTATAGTTAAAATGGGTAAGTTCTGTTGATGCGTGTCCATGATGTATGAGCTTTATTTGTCCAATGTATGTAATTTGTTGATTGTGTATGCTTTATTATCACTGGTGCTGAACTATAATGCCTAGTGGGTATATTCGGCTGTAATTTCTTTATTGTATAGTGTATGATTATTCTACATTTCTATGCCTTATATTTTTATTGTATAGTGTATGTTTTTTAGAGGCGATAGTATAGAGTAGCATAATTCTTGAATATGCTATATCGTTGAAACGGGTGCCAACACGCCCAAACATTTCCTAGACGACATACAAACGAATAAACATGTGTAGTCAAAGCGGGCCTTAATTGGGCTGGTCAAAATAATATTAAGTGGATCCCAACTGATGTGGCCCACCGTAACTACGGCTCTTAGCAGGCCGTTAACAGGCCAAAAGCTCGATACAGCCGTATAAATGGAAATGGTCCGCGGGCCTCTAGCAGGCCGAAATAGATATCAATTTTGTCTCGGCCCTTTTACTTTACGGGCCAGTAAGAGGCCGAAAGTGTTATGGGGCACAGGAGGCCCAATTTGCAAACTAGGATTTTAACAGGCCGAAAGTCGCGTTGGTCTGAAATGATGCCCTACGGAACATGGGCCCCTAATGGACCTAAAGTCAAAGGCCCAACTGTTGTGCAGGCCGTTAACAGGCCGGGAGACAAAATGGGCTAGGAGTTGGCCCATTTACCGGATGGGCCGAGGACAGGCCTAAAGTTACAGCGGGCTAGAATTGGCCCAACTACAGAATGGGCCGAGAAAAGGCCGAAAGATGATCCGGGCCGTTAACGGGCTGGAACTGACGATGGGCTGCTAATAGGCCGAAAGAAGCTCGGGCCGCAATTGGGCCCAAAGACGTAGCGGGCTGTTAACGGGCTAAAACTGACGATGGGCTGGAAATTGTCAAATCTGGAATGGGCCTTTGATGGGCCGATTCTGTGTAACTTGTATGGGCCGTGCTTGTAAATGGGCCTGACTCAAGTAGGCTGCTAATGGGTCGGCCCGCTTATTTTGACAGGCCCGGCCTTTTATCCTGAATGGGCCACTGTTGGGCCGGTCCACGTGTCGACATATCATAGGCGCATCTCGCCCATTGGATGAGTGACACCTATGCCAACGCGGAGCTGACATGTGGTTCCATCGGCCAATGAGAATTTTACACATGGAATCGGCATTGGTCGTGGCTGTTAGCGGATTATCGGATTCAAAACCGGACCCGGTAGCTTAACGGCGACCCGTTACGGTGGATGCCACGTGTCGGTCACCCTTGACGAAAGCACTTCCATGACGCGGCATTTATCATCATGGAAGTGGACACTTCCATGATGATAATTTTGGTAATGTCATGGAACACTTCTATGATAGCACAGGTATGACTATCTTGATTCCGTCATAAAATCGTCATGGATGTACATGCATGACAGAAAACGTGACCTACTGTGACAAACACGTAGCATCACGGAAGTGTATTTTTTGTAGTGGATAGACATCCCTCGAGTCATCTAAATGATCACGTGATCCATATCAACTAAACCATGTCCGATCATCACGTGAGATGGATTAGTCTTCAGTAGTGAACATCTCTATGTTGATCATATCTACTATATGATCCACGTTCGACCTTTCGGTCTCAATTGTTCCGAGGCCATGTCTGTACATGCTAGGCTAGTCAAGTTTAATCCAAGTATTTCGCATGTGCAAAACTGTCTTGCACCTGTTGTATGTGAACGTAGAGCTTATCACACCCGATCATCACGTGGTGTCTCAGCACGAAGAACTTTCGCAACGGTGCATACTCAGGGAGAACACTTATACCTTGAAATTTAGTTAAGGGATCATCTTATAATGCTACCGCCGTACTAAGCAAAATAAGATGCATAAAAGATAAACATCACATGCAATCAATATATGTGACATGATATGGCCATCATCATATTTGTGTCTTTGATCTCCATCTACAAAGCACCGTCATGATCTCCATCGTCACCGGCTTGACACCTTGATCTCCATCGTAGCGTCATGGTCGTCTCGCCAACTATTGCTTCTAAAACTATCGCTAACGCATAGTGATAAAGTAAAGCAATTGCATGGCGTTTGCATTTCATACAATAAAGAGACAACCATAAGGCTCCTGCCAATTGCTGATAACTTTTACAAAACATGATCATCTCATACAACAACATATATCACATCATTTCTTGACCATATCACATCACAACATGCCCTGCAAAAACAAGTTAGACAACCTCTACTTTGTTGTTGCAAGTTTTATGTGGCTGCTACGGGCTTCTAGCAAGAACTGTTCTTACCTACGCATCAAAACCACAACGGTGTTTCGTCAAGTTTGTTGTTTTAACCTTCAACAAGGACCAGCCATAGTCAAATTCGATTCAACTAAAGTTGGAGAAAATAGACACCCGCCAGCCACCTTAATGCAAAACTAGTTGCATGTCTGTCGGTGGAACCGGTCTCATGAACGTGGTCATGTAAGGTTGGTCCAGGCCGCTTCATCCGACAATACCGCCGAATCAAAATAAAACATTGGTGGTAAGCAGTATGACTATCACCGCCCACAATTCTTTGTGTTCTACTCATGCATATCATCTATGCATAGACCTGGCTCTGATGCCACTGAAGGGAAATGTAGCATGCAATTTCAAAAAAAATCCTAGGCTCATGCAAGATCTATCTAGGAGATGCATAGCAACGAGAAGGGGAGAGTGTGTCCACGTACCCTCTTAGACCGAAAGCGGAAGCGTTTGTTAACGCGGTTGATGTAGTCGGACTTCTTCTCGTTCCGACCGATCAAGTACCGAACATACGGCACCTCCGAGTTCTACACACTTTCAGCTTGATGACGTCCCTAGAACTCTTGATCTAGCAAAGTGTCGAGGGAGAGTTCCGTCAGCACAACGGTGTGGTGACAGTGATGGTGAAGTGATCCACGCAGGGCTTCGCCTAAGCACTACGTGAATATGTCCGGAGGTGTAAACTGTGGAGGGGGGCGCCGCACACGGATAACAATGGTTGGTATGTGTTCTAGCGGTGCCCCCCTCATATATATAGGTTGGAGGGGAGGGGAGGCAGACAAGGGGGCGCCCCAAGTAGGAGGAATCCTACTTGGGCGCCTCCCAATTCGGCCTCCCCCCTTTCCTGTTCCTATTCGGAGTAGGAAGGGAAGAGGGGGAAGGGGGAATCCTATTCCCTTTTTCCTTTCCTCCTTCCCCTTTCCTTCTCCAATTTGGCCAGCCCATATGGGGGGCGCACCAGCCCCTTTGTGGCTGGTGTGTTTCCCCTCTTGGACCATAAGGCCCATATCTTTTGCCGGGGGTGCCCGGAACCCCTTTCGGTGACCCGATAAGTACCCGATGCATCCCGAAACACTTCCGGTGCCCGAATACCATCATCCTATATATCAATCTTTACCTCTCGACCATTTCAAGATTCCTCGTCATGTCCGTGATCTCATCCGGGACTCCGAACAACATTCGGTCCGTGATCTCATCTGGGACTCCGAACAACATTCGGTCACCAAATCACATAACTCATATAATACAAAATCGCCATCGAACGTTAAGCGTGCAGACCCTACGGGTTCGAGAACTATGTAGACATGACCGAGACTCCTCTCCGTTCAATATCCAATAATGGAACCTGGATGCTCATATTGGATCCCACATATTCTATGAAGATCTGTATCGGTCGAACCGTTATGACAACATGCGTTATTCTCTTTGTCATTGGTATGTTACTTGCCCGGGATTCGATCGTCGGTATCTTCATACCTAGTTCAATCTCATTACCGGCAAGTCTCTTTACTCATTCTGTAATACATCATCCTGCAACTAACTTTGCTTGCAAGGCTTCTTATGATGCTTGCAAGGCTTCTTATGATGTGTATTACCGAGAGGGCCTAGAGATGCCTCTTTGATACCCGGAGTGGCAAATCCTAATCTCAATCTATGCCAACCCAACAAAACACCTTTGGAGATACCTTTAGAGCACCTTTATAAGCACCCAGTTACGTTGTGACTGTTGATAGCACACAAGGTATTCCTCCGGTATCCAGGAGTTGCATAATATCATAGTCACAGGAATATGTATACGTCATGAAGAAAGCAATAGCAATAAAACTTAACAATAATTATGCTAAGCTAACGGATGGGTCTTGTCCATCACATAATTCTCCTAATGGTGTGATCTTTTTCATCAAATGATAACACATGTCTATGGTTAGGAAACTTAACCATCTTTGATTAACGAGCTAGTCTAGTAGAGGCTTACTAGGGACACTGTGTTTTGTCTATGTATCCACACATGGCCTCTACCCAGGTACTGATCCTGGCGGTGACCACGATCTTCACGCCGTAGAGGCGACCCCGGACTATGTGCCAACTGAATTGTATCTGCAACTACAGATCTACTATGGATTCTGTTGCACGACTGAGAAACAACCGAGTTTTGTTCACCTGCTGCCTGGAGCAGCGCTCGGATCTGCAAGAATCCTCTACCAGCTTCTGAATGAGACGGCTGAATTGACTCTGCTATGCGTGCTTCCGCTGCAACATTTTGTATCGGAGTACGGTATACCTAAGGCTCCCTCCAAGTTTCAATCGGAAAGAGTTGTCGAGGCCGTCGACTGGATTCTAGAATCTGCCAACGAGCGCGTTCGTAGAGTGCCTGTTGGAGATTTTCTAGAGACATACGGTCAGCCAGGGTGGCCAAGCGTGCAGCCTCCAAAGCCTGAGCCTCGGAGGTCTCCCCAATGATTGGGGTCTGGAGCGCCTGGACGTTGCGACGATGCAACTCTTCCCTATGCTCCACGGTGAGAGCTTCGGGAATATATTCATCATGATCATGCGACGGGCCGCCGCTGCCACCGCCGCCGCGGCGAAATCCAGGCGGACTATGAAGCAAGTCGACCATGAGGACCTCCGCCGCTGGATCGTTGCTCTCGCACTCGGAAAGCGAATCCGAGTGACCACCTGGCAGATCGAACAAACCCTACAGGGATTTGTGGGGCTCGATCACCGCGACTTGAGGGGCAGTCGACTGGCGAACCACCGCGTGCTTCACACATCGCTGGAGTCGCGAACAGTCGGACCGCTTGCGACGGCGAACGGCGGGGAGCGAAGACGCCACGGGAGCTGGTCGATACTAAGTCGACAACTGCCGCAGCAGGATGCCGGAGGCACTTGCACGGAAGTGCACCGCCTCACGGATAGGGAGGGCCTCAACGTCTAGGGGGGCTTCTTGAAGCTAGGCGGAGTTGTCGGCGATGAAAGCAAGCATGCCGAGACGGATCTCGCGGCCCAAAGTCAAACCCCCGCCGGAAACCATGTCGATGGAGAATGAAATTTGCAACCTCATCGGAAGTCGCTCAGACGCCTGCCCCACGGTGGGCGCCAACTGTCGTGGTACTAAGTCTGACAGTAAGAATAGGGGGTACGTAGGAGGAGGAAAGGTCCTAGCTACAGTCAGGTTGTGCACACAGTGTCTACGAGTTCAGGCCCCTCTCGGAGGAGGTACCAACCCTACGTCTCGGTGCCTCGGAGGTTTGTCGACTGGATTATGCGTGAGAGTTACAGGGGGTGCGAACCCTTGTGCTAGAGGAGGAGGTAGCTTATATGGAGTGCGCCAGGACCCCAGCCGTCCCCTGTTACAGAGGGTTCAATGTGAGTTAAGACAGGGGCATTATAGGTAACGCTAGCTATTAATGGTCTTTATGACTACGGAGTAAACGCCTGACCGTTGCCATCCTAGGGTGGCTTTAGATCTTCTGCACTCTGAGTGATTCTTCATATGGTCGAGTGACGCTGCCGTGGTCGAGTGGAATTGTGATGTCCGAGTCGAATCTCCTGTCGAGTGGATTGCACTTCAAGGTGATTTCAGTCGGTGCATACTGTTGGACTTTGAACGTCTTTGACTCTAGGGCAGTGTCGTAGGGTGTTTAGGTCAGGCCTATGACCCTACCCTAGGTACATGTCATCGTCACCAGGCGCGCCCTGGTGGGTTGTGCCCCCCTCGGGGCACCTCCCAGGTGCTGCTCTGGTCCTTTGGATGTCTTCTGGTCCATAACAAATCCACAAAAAGTTTCACGGTGTTTGGACTCCGTTTGATATTGATTTCCTGTGATGTAAAAAGACATGCAAAAACAGCAACTGGCACTTGGCACTATGTCAATAGGTTAGTACCCAAAAAATGATTATAAAACATCCAAGAATGATAATATAACAGCATGGAACAATCAAAAATTATAGATACGTTGGAGACGTACCATTCCCCTCCTTCATTCTCCTCCTATTTCGGGCTATATGGGGGCGCACCAGCCCACCAGGGGCTGGTCTGTCCCTCTCTTGGCCCATAAGGCCCATATCTTTGCCGGGGGTGCCCGGAACCCCTTTCCGGTGACCCGATACGTACCCGGTACCTCCGGAACACTTCCGGTGTCCGAATAAAATCGTCCTATATATCAATCTTTACCTCTCGACCATTTCAAGACTCCTCGTCATGTCCCTGGTCTCATCCGGGACTACGAACAACATTCGACCACCAAATCACATAACTCATATAATACAAAATCGTCATCAAACGTTAAGCGTGCGGACCCTACGGGTTCAAGAACTATGTAGACATGACCGAGACACCTCTCCGGTCAATAACCAACAGCAGAACCTGGATGCTCATATTGGTTCCTACATACTCTACAAAGATCTTTATCAGTCGCACTGCAATGACAACATACGTAATTCCCTTTGTCATTGATATGTTACTTGCCCGAGATTCAATCGTCGGTATCTTCATACCTAGTTCAGTCTTGTTACCGGCAAGTCTCTTTACTCGTTCCGTAATACATCATCCCGCAACTAACTCATTAGTCACATTGCTTGCAAGGCTTATTATGATGTGCATTAGCATGAGGGCCCAGAGATACCTCTCCGATACTCGGAGTGAAAAATCCTAATCTTGATCTATGCCAACCCAAGAAACACCTTCGGAGATACCTGTAGAGCATCTTTATAATCACCCAGTTATGTTGTGACTTTTTATAGCACACAAGGTATTCCTCCGGTATCCGGGAGTTGCATAATCTCATAGTCAAAGGAATACGCATATGCCATGAAGAAAGCAATAGCAATAAAACTTAATGATCATTATGCTAAGCTAACAGATGGGTCTTGTCCATCACATCACCTAATGATATGATACCGTTCATCAAATGACAACACATGTCTATGGTTAGGAAACTTAACCATCTTCGATTAACGAGCTAGTCTAGTAGAGGATTACTAGGGACGTTGTGTTTTGTCTATGTATCCACACATGTATCAAGTTTTCGGTTAATACAATTCTAGCATGAATAATAAACATTTATCATGATATAAGGAAATATAAATAACAACTTTATTGTTGCCTCTAGGGCATATTTCCTTCAGGTACATGTGTCGGTTGGCCATTGACCGAGGCGATTAGAACCACAGTGGGCTTCTAATTATGAGGATTATAGTATCTAGGTCTAGCTCTAATTGATCAACTGGGACCAACTAGAACTAGAACTAGAACTTGAGAACTAGAGGAGACTCCAAAACTTGTGTGTTCAAAAGGTGCCAAAACCTCTAGTATATATAGGTTGGAGGAGGAGGAGGGAGTGCCACACAAGGGGGCAAAGTCTCCCACCTTGGTCGGCCAAGAGGAGGGGAACTTCCCCTCCAATTCGGCCTCCCCTTCCTTCCTCAAGGGGTGAAGGGCGCACCACCTCTATTGGGCCCAAGTGGCCCAAGTAGCTTTCCACCACTTTGCCTTGTAAGGCCCGTTGATATTTAAATAAATATAAAAGCCTCCTTATCATATTTAGAGCCTTTTAATATTAATTTAAAAACACCGTAAACTATTTCCACCTATATATAATTTATTAGCATTACCCGGTAAACCCCGAAACCCTTCTGGTGACCCTGAAACGCTTCTGGTTCATCTCGAAACTATTTTGAATATTATTAAGACTATTTCATAAATATTTTCTCATTACTCATGTCCTACTAACACTCGGCAGATCGTGATTACCTTAAACTTGTGACCCTGTAGGTTCAGTGAAATATAGACATGAAGAAAACCTCTTTTGTCGGTATCCTCTTGGGTTATACACATGCCCACTATACCGTTCTCTTCGTTACCTGTTTTGCGCTTCTTTCTTGTTGACATGTTCCGGCATCCCTGTGACATAGTAACTTGTGTCTGGCCAGACAATGATGGATGTCGTCACACTGAGAGGGCGATAAGAATATCTCTCCATCGTTGGAGGAGCAAATCCCACTCTCGAGCTACCTAGTCTCTTGTCAAACTTTCCGATGAACTTGTAAGTTGTCGTCATAATCACCGTGTTACAGATGATGTTTGAGCAACCCCAAAGTTCATCGTACGGTAAGAGGTGACTATGATACTCTCATGGTCTAAGGAAGTAAATCACATATTAACACTTTGTATTATGACAATTGACTTCTGACAATTGTATCTCAAAGTATAACAAACAAGTTTGGGTCGATTCAATACGATCGTTCTTCTAACACCATACTCTTAATGTTGTTTTAGGACTATCGTTACACTTAACGATATCCTAAGATCCGGAAACATGATCACCAACAACACTTGAGCCAGTCTTAGAGGCAAGACTAGGAACCTAATTTTGTCGTTTATCACTTCACACGTGCATATGAGTTTTCCACGGAATCGCACATTCCAGGATCATAGCAGTTATAGCATAGAATATAAACTCTTCATAGTGAACATGGAAAATTAATGATACAACACTATTACCTCTAGGGCATATTTCCAACATTTACGTTATTTAATTTTGTTCGCACTCAACCCAAAATCATTACAACTTTCTGCGTTCATTTTGCTTTGCTTCTACAACTAACTTGTAGACACATTTCCATAAGTCTCTACAAGGGACAAAGTCCAATTCCTGTGCTCCATATGGGATCAATGGGGCCTTACATTTTTGCACATCCAAAAAGTGCATGTACCGCTCCTCCTTCTTGTCCTTGGTGGAAAAGATGCCCGTCCATGTGGCAGACATTTTCCTTGTCGCATCGTTATGAGTGGCTCATTCCTTCTCCCACTCATTTTCCATCACCTGATTGTTCCTCTTTGACCAGATCGCTTGTTCATCCACCCATCCACTTTGCCCATCGTCGTCATCCAATCAAATAGATTGCTGGGAGCTTGAGCCATCATTTTTGTTCATCTTCTTGGAGGGGTTTTGAGCTCTTCAATGAACGAGTTGCCACTTCGGTTTCCCATGGAATTTCAGCCAACAATGGGCCAAAGTGAATGACCTGTCAATGTGAAGTAAGTCAAGCTTACATGGCTATGGACTCCAATGCCACTTTGGTTTTGGCCAAGCACTTGTGAATAGAAACCTAAAACTTGTTGACACGCTATTGGATCGTGGACCATCTATGTTTGAGAGAGCGCTCACTGCAGGTGGTATGGATAGGTTCAGTTCCACAAATAGGATACATGCTCATGGCCAACCAAGCGTCACCAACAACACATCCTCGTGGCCTGTGAATGCCGAACTCTTGCTTTCGGTGCCTTCCTTTTTTGGTGCCCAATATTTTCTCAACATGAAACGAAGGGGAATTTGTATCACCCCAAGTCATAATGTATAGGATCTTAACCCTCATTTATCAGTTCACTAGGTATGTGTCCTAAAATATGCATCACAATGAAACAACTATCCCAAAATTGACCCGATTAATACATGTGGGGCCAACCGAAGCAAGCAATCCTATGGTATATGCAACAAACATAGCAAGCAATACAATGGCATATGGGGGCAATAAAACAGACGTGTTAGTGTGTCTATGTCGACCATTTCATCGAACATTACATGGGAATGTCAGGCATGGTGTTTCCTGACGTTGTCCGCAGCCATTAGAGTTGCGGCGAGTCATACGTTGTTTCCTCGGAGGTGGCCGCTTCCTCCCGCGTCCAAGCATCTGGGATGCCCAACCATTGTGATGTCGGAATGGCATTGGACGGACTCGTGCTCAGCTTCCAACGATCTCGAGTCAATCTCGAGCTAGTTTCGAGCTAAATGAGACGATAAAAATTATAAAATCTACAACTATTATTCCAACTGGATGACATGAAAGTAAAATAAAGGCTTACTGCAATTGAAAGTACGACCTTCTCTTCATGCTCTAGAGAGCTCGTTTTCTCTGGGACAAACTGTAGATTGTGGTCTTTGTGAATGAAAGATGCATATACTGGGAACTTTTGCTAGAAACAACAGAATATTTAACACATGACCAACGTACCATATTTGCACGTCGGTCATGTGCTAAATATACTGGGAGCATGGCGATCGATTTGGTGAACTTGATCGATTTGAAGGGATTTAGTATGGGTCCGGCCTGTTGGATCCGACGTAGCAGATGCATCCGGCGGTCACATATCCACCTCACATATAGATTGGATATGAATGTTGCCGGATAACTCAGACATTTTGACTGGAATTGAGGGCTCCGGCTGGAACGTTTTTTATTTGTCCGGGTTCTGTCCGGCCTGTCCACCCGAACGTTCAGTGAAGAAGTGAGGTCTCTCAGTTGCATGAGAAACCAAAACATATCTTTTCCATTGCCATTTCTGGATAAGCCAAAGCGAAAATGTGTAACCGTGGACACGAGGCGGAACTGCGCTCGATGCCGATCGAAGGTTCTGGCATCGCAAATGTCTTAATCCAACCCAACTAGCAGCACGTCGGATTGTTGTTATTGTGAAAAAGCTCCTAGAGAAGTGCACACGCGCACGATTTAACTAGGCTAGGCACCCAACAAAGGCAGCCACCACGGAGAGCGCGAAGCTACCTCGTAGATCATCTTTGATGCCGCCCCCGCGTGCGCGCCAAAGCCCCCCTCTATCCAGAAAAATGCTCGATGCGGGGTGCGAATCTTCATGTCACCACTCACCGCACGATCCGTCGTGGAGTATCGGAGGAAGGACGTGCGTGCTGCGGGAATGGCTTTACGTTCCACCATGGTTTTCCACCTCGGCCGTTCCACCTGTCACGGGCGACAGCATGATGACCGCCACCGGGAGGAGCAACGACCGCCCGTGCACTGATCTCCATTCAGATTGCGACTCACAAGACGAGTGTGACACACGATGGTAACCATCAACACGGACATAACAACGCTTGTGTTTTCAGAAGATTCATTCATCTGGCATACATACAGATCACATCATCAAACAAGCAACAAGCAACAAGCAACAAGCAGGAGCTAACAAGGACGGATAGTAAATCAAACTTTTGAAATCTCCATGGTTCACTAGTTCAACAGATTAAACACAGTTCAAGTCGCCAGATAATTTGCACTTAAGAAGAACTGTCAAGCGCTTCGTCCCTTTCTTTCGCGAATACGCAAAGTTTGCGTATCTTTTCATTAATAGGTAGGAAAGAACAACAATAGCACAAAGTGCTCCGTCCCCATTGACCGACATATTTCCCAATTGTTCCGAGTATAATGCGGTTTCATTGCTAAACAAAAGATGATCAGTTCTCGTACTTCGGGTCCGCCATCACAAAGTGGTACCCGATGACCAGCACAAAGATGAAGATGCCCAGGCAGTTGGTGAAGAAACCCAGGTCTTGGTCGTCAAACATCTGCAGAAAACATTGCAAACAAAGGATAGTTAAGGTCTGTACCATAAAAAAAAGGATAGTTAAGGTATGAAAACAAGCTAGCGATGATACATGATCAAGTGTACTGGTTGCCACTTCTAAAGCACAACATACAAACAGAGGTTGTGAAGGAGCTGTGCGTGTGGTGTCAGAAAGGAGGGCAAGAAGCACTACAGGTTGTCAATACAAAATGCAGCAAGTCAAGCTCGCGTAATCTGCTCACCTCGCTTCAAGTTCAAGGACCGAAATGCTGTACACCTGGAAATCCTATCCAACGCATTTTAAACTTTTTAAGGTGATCCTATTCAACGCATAGGTCGAGGTTTGTCAGCCTCGCACAATCTGCTCACTGCCGCTGCCCACCATTACTGGGCCGGCTCAACCAGACTTCGAAAGACTCTCTCTTCCGGTTTTCAAAGATTCTAGTAGAACATTCCTTGACCAGTTTTCCTTTTCTTGTGTTTTTATTTCGTATTCTCTTTTACTTTTCTATTATTTTTATTTTCCCTTTTTTACTTTTAAAAATACAAGAACATTTTTAAATTCATGAATATTTTTCTAAATTCATTTTCTTAATTCATGAATGTTATTTTAATTTGTCATTTTTGAAGTTCGAGAATAATATTAAAATTCATGAATTTTCTTTTTTTACTTTTAAAATTTTGGACACATTTTCGAAAATTCGAGAATAATTTTACATTCACATTATTTTGAATTTGGGAAAGTGATTTAGATTTGGAACATTTTCTAAAATTCATGATTTTTTAAATTCCTGATTTATTTTTGAATATAGAAAG
The DNA here is from genome assembly GCA_021605205.1 of Aegilops longissima. Classification (NCBI taxonomy): domain Eukaryota; kingdom Viridiplantae; phylum Streptophyta; class Magnoliopsida; order Poales; family Poaceae; genus Aegilops; species Aegilops longissima. The sequence continues at coordinate 153,337,822 of CM038677.1, forward strand.
TATTTTAAAGAAACCGGCTGAAATAAAAAATTGACTGAAAAATCAATATAATATATCGTCATCGCTATAATATATCGTCATCGCAATACATACTGGAGCGACCCATTTGGCGTTCGCAAGGAGGAGCGAAATCACTAGTTAACCCCTTGCAAAGGTCACTCCCACTTTCTCTCATGATGAAAAGTGGCGCACTGCATGTGTGACCCTAGCCACAATTTGGGAGTTTTGTGAGATTTTCTTCGCACGCAGGAAAGGCACGTGTGGGTCTTTTGTTTGTCTTTTCCTCACTGTTTTCTCAAATAGTTTTATCTCTTGAACGTCCGTCCAAATCACGAACCGTATGCACCATTGCGTTCTACTAGGAGCTGATACGTCTTCAATGTATCTGTATTTTTTTATTATTCCATGCTATTATATCATCTGTTTTGGATGTTTTATATTATTATTATGCTATTTTATATTATTTTTGAGACTAACCTATTAACCTAAAGCCTAGTGCTAGTTTCTGTTTTTTTCCTTGTTTTTGACTTTCACAGAAAAGAAATACCAAAGGGAGTCCAAACGGAATAAAACTTTCGCGATGATTTTTCTTGGACCAGAAGCCCCGGAGACTTGGAGTTCAAGTCAGAAGAGCCACGCGGCAGCGACAAGGGGGGAAGGCGTGCCCCTGCCTTGTGGGCCCCACGTGACTCCACCGACCTACTTCTTCGTCCTATATATTTACATATATTCCCAAACCCTCAGAAGCATCCACAAAAACACTATTCCACCGTCACAACCTTCTGTTCCCGTGAGATCCTATCTATGGGCCTTTTCCGGCATCCTGCCGGAGGGGGATTCGATCACGGAGGGCTTCTACATCAACTCTATTGCCCTTCCGATGAAGCGTGAGTAGTTTACCTCAGACCTACGGGTCCATAGTTAGTAGCTAGATGGCTTCTTCTCTCTCTTTGATTCTCAATACCATGTTCTCCTCGATGTTCTTGGAGATCTATCAGATGTAATCTTCTTTTGCGGTGTGTTTGTCGAGATCTGATGAATTGTGGATTTATGATCAACTTATCTATGAATATTATTTGAATCTTCTCTGAATTTTTATATGCATGATTTGATATCTTTGTAATTCTATTCAAACTATCGATGTGGTTTGGCCAACTAGATTGGTTTTTCTTGCAATGGGAGAAGTGCTTAGCTTTGGGTTCAATCTTGCGGTGTCCTTTCCCAGTGAAAGTAGGGGCAGCAAGGCACGTATTGTATTGTTGCCATCGAGGATAAAAAGATGGGGTTTACATCATATTGCTTGAGTTTATTCCTCTACATCATGTCATCTTACTTAATGCGTTACTCTGTTCTTCATGAACTTAATAGTCTAGATGCACGCAGGAGTCGGTCGATGTGTGGAGTAATAGTAGTAGATGCAGAATCGTTTCGGTCTACTTGACACGGACGTGATGCCTATATTTTATAATCATTGCCTTACATATTGTCATAACTTTGCGCTTTTATATCAATTGCTCGACAGTAATTCGTTCACCCACTGCATTATTTGCTATCTTGAGAGAAGCCTCTAGTGAAACCTATGGCCCCGGGTCTATTTTTCATCATATAAGTTTTCGATCTACTATTTTGCAATCTTTTACTTTCCGTTCCATAAACCAAAAATCCCAAAAATATTTACTTTATCTTTTGTTTAGTTTCATCTATCTCTATCAGATCTCACTTTTGCAAGTGAAAGTGAAGGGATTGACAACCCCTTTATCGCGTTGGGTGCAAGTTGTTTGATTGTTTGTGCAGGTATTAGGTGATTTGTGCGTTATCTCCTACTAGATTGATACCTTGATTCTCTAACTGAGGGAAATACTTATCTCTACTTTGTTGCATCACCCTTTTCTCTTCAAGGGAAAACCAACGCAGGCTCAAGAAGTAGCAGGAAGAATTTCTGGCGCCGTTGCCGGGGAGATCTACGCCAAGTCAAGACATATCAAGTACCCATCATAAACTCTCATCTCTTTCATTATATTATTCGTCATTTGCCTCTCGTATTCCTCTCCCCCACTTCTAGAATGATTTTCAAACATATTTGTCTTTTCTTCGCCCCTCTTCCGTTCGTCTTCTTCATTTGCTTTTCGTGTGCCCGTGTGTTGGTGCGGCTGCGTGCCTTTATGGCTCAACCAAAGATGGTTGATCCTCACTTTAGGAGGTTGGAAGAAATTGAAAATAATGTTAGGAGCTTTATGCCTTTACAATTTGAGCATAATAGTTTTTTTAGAAACGAGCTTAAGGAGCAGAAAAGTTTTATGGAGTACATGAATAAAGAGCTCGATGATATGTCTAAGGAATTTTATGGTTTGAAATCTCAGTTTGCTCATATTGAAAATTTAGTAGGCCAAATTTCTGATAAACAAGCTACCTTAGTAAATAATATGGTCGCTAAACCGAAGGCTTTAAATAATGATGAATATATTAAAGTGATTGGTGTGACTCCTATTGAATCTTTGTTTTCCAATATAAATCGTGATAAAGATGGGACTGGAGATGAGTCAACTTTAGTTAAAAGGCGTCCCAATGATTCAGAGTTTTTAGATCTTGATGCAAAAATTGATAAAAGTGGGATTGGAGAGATCAAAACTTTAAGTAGCAATGAACCCACTCTTTTGGATTTCAAGGAATTTAATTATGATAATTGTTCTTTAATAGATTGTATTTCCTTGTTGCAATCCATGTTGAATTCTCTTCATGCTTATAATCAAAACAAAGCTTTTACTAAACATATCGTTGATGCTATTATGCAATTGTTTGAAGAAAAGCTTGAATTGGAAGTTTCTGTCCCTAGAAAACTTTATGATGAGTGGGAACCTACTATTAAGATTAACGATTATGAGTACCATGCTTTGTGTGATTTGGGTGCTAGTGTTTCCACGATTCCAAAAACTTTATGTGATGTGTTAGGTTTCCGTGAATTTGATGATTGTTCTTTAAATTTACATCTTGTGGATTCCACTATTAAGAAACCTATGGGAAGGATTAATGATGTTCTTATTGTTGCAAATAGGAATTATGTGCCCGTAGTTTTCATTGTTCTTTATATAGATTACAATCCTACATGTCCTATTATTCTTGGTAGGCCTTTCCTTAGAACGATTGATGCAATTATTGATATGAAAGAAGTAAACATTAGATTTCAATTTCCGTTAAGGGAGGGCATGGAACACTTTCCAAGAAAGAAAATTAAATTGCCATATGAATCTATTATGAGAGCTACTTATGGATTGCATACCAAAGATGACAATACCTAGATCTATTTGTGTTTTTATGCCTAGCTAAGGGCGTTAAACAATAGCGCTTGTTGGGAGGCAACCCAATTTTGTTTTTGTGTTTTTGTTTCGCTACTATTCTTGAATAAATTACACATTATTACCTCTGTAGTAATTGTGTTTTGATGTTTTAATTAGTGTTTATGTCAAGTAAGACCTTTGGGATGGCTTACGGTGATAGTTGATTTGATCTTACTGAAAAACAGACACTTTTGCGCTCAGACCCAGAATTGTAAAAAATCACAGAAGCGTGATAAAATTATGAATTTTTTACACAAGATTGATATACAAATTGCCTCTGTTGTCCTAATTTTTCAGAAGTTTTGGAGCTACAGAAGTATTCGAGAGTTACAGATTACTACAGGCTGTTCTATTTTTGACAGATTATGTTTTCTTTGCGTTGTTTGCTTATTTTGATGAATCTATGGGTAGTATCGGGGGGTATGAACCATGGAAAAGTTTGAATACAGTAGATATTACACCAATATAAATAAAGAATGAGTTCACAACAGTGCCAAAAGTGGTGATTTATTTTCTTATGCTATCGGAGCTTATGAGATTTTCTGTTGAGTTTTATGTTGTGAAGTTTTCAAGTTTTGGGTAAGGATTTGATGGACTATGGAATAAGGAGTGGCAAGATCCAAAGCTTGGGGATGACCAAGGCACCCCAAGGTAATATTCAAGGACAACCAAAAGCCTAAGCTTGGGGATGCCCCGGAAGGCATTCCCTCTTTCGTCTTCGTCTATCGGTAACTTTACTTGAGGCTATATTTTTATTCATCACATGACATGTGTTTTGCTTGGAGTGTCTTGTATGATATGAATCTTTACTTGTTAGTTTGTCACAATCATCCTTGCTGTACACACCTTTTGAGAGGGACACGCGTGAATCATAATTTATTAGAATACTCTATGTGCTTCACTTATATCTTTTGAGCTATGCAATTTTGCTCTAGTGCTTCACTTATATCTTTTTAGAGCACTGTGGTGGCTTTATTTTGTAGAAATTATTAAACTCTCATACTTCACTTATATTATTTTGAGAGTCCTTTTTAAATAGCATGGTAATTTGCTTTGGTTATGAATTTAGTCCTAATATGATAGACATCCAAGAGGGATATAATAAAAACTTTCATATAAAGTGCATTGAATACTATGAGAAGTTTGATTCCTTATGATTGTTTTGAGATATAAAGATGGTGATATTAGATTCATGCTAGTATCGAGTCATATTTTGTTCTAAGTATCGAGTTGTAATTTTTAAGTTGTAAGTAAATAAAAGTGTGATGATCTTCATTGTTAGAGCATTGTCCCATATGAGGAAATAAAAAAGAGAGGCCAAAGAAGCCAAAAAAGAGAAAGAAAAAGAAAAAAATAAGAAGAAAAAATGAGAGAAAAGAGAGAAGGGGCAATGTTACTATCCTTTTTCCACAATTGTGCTTCAAAGTAGCACCATGATCTTCATAATAGAGAGTCTCCTATGTTGTCATTTTAATATGCTAGTGGGAATTTTTCATTATAGAACTTGGCTTGTATATTTCAACGATGGGCTTCCTCAAATTGCCCTAGGTCTTCATGAGCAAGCAAGTTGGATGCATACCCACTTAGTTTTCTTTTGAGCTTTCATACACTTATAGCTCTAGTGCATACGTTGCATGGCAATCCCTACTCAATCACATTGATATCTATTGATGGACATCTCTATAGCCCGTTAATATGCCTAGTTGATGTGAGACTATCTCCTTCTTTATGTCTTCTCCACAACCACCATATTCTATTCCATCTATAGTGTTATGTCCATGGCTCACGCTCATGTATTGTATGAAAGTTGAAAAAGTTTGAGAACACTAAAAATATGAAACAATTGCTTGGCTTGTCATCGGGGTTGTGCATGATTTAAATATTTTGTATGATGAAGATGGAGCATAGCCAGACTATATGATTTTGTAGGGATAAGCTTTCTTTGACCATGTTATTTTGAGAAGACATAATTGCCTTATTAGTATGCTTGAAGTATTATTGTTTTTATGTCAATATTAAACTTTTGTTTTAAATCTTATGGATCTGAACATTCATGCCACAATAAAGAAAATTACATGGATAAATATGTTAGATAGCATTCCACATCAAAAATTCTGTTTTTATCATTTACCTACTCGAGGACGAGCGTGAATTAAGCTTGGGGATGCTTGATACATCTCCAACGTATCTATAATTTTTTATTGTTCCATGCTATTATATTATCTGTTTTGCATGTTTTATATGCATTATTATGCTATTTTATATTATTTTTGGGACTAACCTATTAACCTAGAGCCCAGTGCCAGTTTCTGTTTTTTCCTTGTTTTTGAGTTTCGCAGAAAAGGAATGCCAAAGGGAGTCCAAACGGAATAAAACTTTCGCGATGATTTTTCTTGGACCAGAAGACACCCCGGAGACTTGGAGTTCAAGTCAGAAGAGCCACGAGGCGGCGACAAGGTGGGAGGGCGCGCCTAGGGGGGTAGGGTGCGCCCCTACCTTTTGGGCCCCACGTGACTCCACCGACCTACTTCTTCGTCCTATATATTCACATATATTCCCAAACCCTCAGAAGCATCCACGAAAACACTTTTCCACCGCCGCAACCTTCTATTCTCGTGAGATCCCATCTAGGGGCCTTTTCCGGCATCCTGCCGGAGGGGGATTCGATCACGGAGGGCTTCTACATCAACTCTTTTGCCCTTCCCATGAAGCGTGAGTAGTTTACCTCAGACCTACGGGTCCATAGCTAGTAGCTAGATGGCTTCTTCTCTCTCTTTGATTCTCAATACCATATTCTCCTTGATGTTCTTGGAGATCTATCCGATGTAACCTTCTTTTGCGGTGTGTTTGTCGAGATCCGATGAATTGTGGATTTATGATCAGCTTATCTATGAATATTATTTGAATCTTCTTTGAATTCTTATATGCATGATTTGATATCTTTGTAATTCTCTTCAAAGTATCGGTGTGGTTTGGCCAACTAGATTGGTTTTTCTTGCAATAGGAGAAGTGCTTAGCTTTGGGTTATCTTGCGGTGTCCTTTCCTAGTGACAGTGGAGGCAGTAAGGTACATATTGTATTGTTTCCATTGAGGATAAAAAGATGGGGTTTACATCATATTGCTTGAGTTTATTCCTCTACATCATGTCATCTTACTTAATGCGTTACTCTGTTCTTCATGAACTTAATACTCTAGATGCAGGCAGGAGTCAGTCGATGTCTGGAGTAATAGTAGTAGATGCAGAATCGTCTCGGTCTACTTGACACGGACATGATGCCTATATTTTATAATCATTGCCTTAGATATCGTCATAACTTTGCGCATTTCTATCAATTGCTCGACGGTAATTTGTTCATCCACCGTATTATTTGCTATCTTGAGAGAAGCCTCTAGTGAAATCTATGGCCCCGAATCTATTTTCCATCATATAAATTTCCGATCTACTATTTTGCAATCTTTTACTTTCCGTTCCATAAACCAAAAATATCAAAAATATTTACTTTATCTTTCGTTTAGTTTCATCTATTTCTATCATATCTCACTTTTGCAAATGACCGTGAAGGGATTGACAACCCCTTTATCCCGTTGGTTGCAAATTATTTGATTGTTTGTGCAGGTATTAGGTGATTTGTGTGTTGTCTCCCACTGGATTGATACCTTGGTTTTCTAACTGAGAAAAATACTTATCTCTATTTTGCTGCATCACCCTTTTCTCTTTAAGGGAAAAACCAACGCAAGCTCCACAAGTAGCAAGAGCCGCAACCAGCTATCGAATTGAGTTGTGTCTATGTGTACGTGACCATATAGGGCTGCGTGCTTAGGGGCAAGAACCCACTCATATTGGATCCAAGTTGAATTGGGCGTGGAGTACTAATGGACATAAAATGTCGAGTCCATCTTAAACGTCTATATTATTGGAGTCTGACTAAGTTGGCCAACCAAAAAACTCCAACCGCCTCTCCCACGCTTTCCATCGAACGCTGGCGCCGCTTGCCGCGACGCATTCATGTCAGTTTGTTTATGTAAATTATGTTTGGACTTTTGTGAATTCCGTCCTATTTGCATGAATTAATCCGGTTTGTTTAAACCGCTTTGAATTGTATGCGGATAGCGTTGGATGGTCGGCTCCCGTATCTGTATTCGCGGACTGATCCCCTATCCGTGGATGGATACGGGAGAAATTTGAAAGTCAATATCGAAGATGCCCTAAGTCCCTAGAAGTTTCCAAGGCGGTAGTTCCTGATGATTTTGCCATTGGAGCTCCAATTTCGGGTTTGCGTTCCGCGTCTTCAACTTCGCTACTCATCATTCTTTCTCTTCATGATCACCCCATCCCCCTTTGAGCCTTCATTCCTAAGCACACACAAAGTCCATGCATTAGGTAGTACTCCATCTGTTCCTAAATGTAAGTCTTTTTAGAGATTCCAACAAGGGACTACATATGAAGCAAAATGAATGAATCTACACTTAAAAATATGTCTATATACATCTATATATTATAGTCCATTTGAAATCTTTAAAAAGACTTATATTTAGGAACAGAAGGAGTAGTCAATTCTCGTGCCTATCAAAATATACATTGAGAATAGCCACCTCTTGATGTAATATTTGCCTTCGCGCCTTTGTCACATGTTTTTGGCTTAAGGGCATCTTCAATGTGGATCCTTAAACCCCGCATACGTTTAGATATAGTTGCCTGCACGTAGTTGCCGTCCAACCGTCCAACATGGTACTTCAATGGTCTACAGACTAGTTCGGATGTCTGAAATTCCACAGATTGAATGTAAATAGGGGGAGGGGGAGGGGGGTCTTTGTTGGTGTCTGGACCTCGACGCGGAGGCGGGCGAAGAGGAGGCGAGGCCGCAACGGCAGGCGGACATTTAGACTAGGTTAAAAAAATGTCTTGGGTTTTTGTTTAGTTGAAATATGTCAAATGCAATTGTAATGAAAATCATTCGGTTTACATGAAATCTGTTTGTTCAAATTCCTTTTGAAATGTGGTCCGCGTCGGAGATGCCCTAATATGGTGATGTCGATAGAACCTGATGCATCATTTTCTCTCTACTTAAACTTTCTTTTGGCGAGATGTAGCCCAGTAACAAAGATAACACGGCTCTATTATAGATGGAATAAATAAACTTACCACAGCACCAATACACTGCACTGTTTTTTTTTTTTTGACAGAAAGACTGTAAGGAAACCCCATACAGTATAATTGGTGCAACACCCCCAAATTGCAAGTACCATGCCTTGAACCTGGGTGGGTGGGAAGGCATCAGCCCCTTCCCACCACTAGGCTATGCCTTAGTCTGCTACACTGCACTGTTTAGGATGTACACTTGGTGCATGTTTCTCATCAAATACTGTAGGAGTATGTCACACCGCGTATTCCATAGAACAGCTGCATGGACTATTCCATTCTCCTTCTGCCTTTTCTTGATAGGAAACACGAAACAGCATGGAAGGATAACAAGACGAACCAGTCCAATTCCCACCTACCCTCGATGTGTGAATATATCTATATAATCATGCCAACATTATTCAGACTAACAAACGACAGGCAGCCAAAAATCACTATATCGATCGGAAAAGCTGCTGCAAATTGTAGCCTTATTACCACTTAGCATGGCTTGTAACAAATTAGCACCTGCGGTAGGGTTCATCGTAGCGCTGACGGCGTTCCGCCTCAGTGATGTTGGAGCTTCGGTGCCACCAGGCAACTGCACGAGGGAATGCGGTGGACTGGAGATCCCTTACCCGTTTGGCATCGACCTCGAGGATGGCTGCCAACTTTCCGACCGCCGGCAAGGCTTCAAGCTACGCTGCCTAGACAGGGGCGGCCGCGGCAAGAGGCTGTATTACATCAACCAGGAGGTGCTGGAGATCTCGCTGGAGCACGGCCAGGTCCGGTGGCTGAACAACATCTCCTCCTACTGCTACAACGCCACCGCCGGGGAAATGGAGGTCAACAGCCCGCCGTCGAACATGGACCTGGAGGGCTCCATCTTCCGGCTCTCCGACACCGCCAACAAGTTCACCGTGCTCGGCTGCAAGACGCTCGCCTACATCGGCGACAGGGACAACGTCACGTCGTACACGGCCGTGTGCGGCGCCACGTGCAAGGACGGCAACCTCTCGCTGCTGACCAACGGCTCCTGCGAGGGGATCGGCTGCTGCCGGACGGCGATCCCCAGGGGGCTGGAGAACTACCGGGTGTGGTTCGACAAGAGCTTCAGCACCCGCCGATGTAGCTACGCGGCGCTGGTTGAGGCGTCCAACTTCTCCTTCTCGTCCGCCTACCTTTCCTCGTCGGCGTTCGTCGACGCCTACGGCGGGCAGGCGCCGCTGGTGGTGAACTGGGCCATTGGAACGCTGCAAGGGGAGACGTGCGAGTCGGCACGCGCCAAGCCGGAGTCGTATGCGTGCGTCGGCAACGACAGCGTGTGCGTCGACTCGCCTATTGGACGAGGCTACTTCTGCAGATGCAAGAAAGGGTACCAAGGAAATCCTTACCTTCCATACGGATGCAAAGGTAACAAAAAGTCTAACAACAATTCCACACGTACCATACAACCAAGTCTACAGTCTTTAATTCAATTTTCAGGATAACTTATTAATCCATCTTTTGCAGAATGAATTCGGTTTGTTAAAGCAAAATACAACTTGAAATTGGTTTTCTGATTAAAATATGGACGAATATTCTTCTAAAATGGACGAATATTCTTGTAAAATGTTAATTGTGTTTTTTTAGCAAAAAATGGTAATTTTGTTGACATGCCGTTTCTTTTACCTTTTCCAAGTAAGATTAGTCTCACTATTGCACCAAACCATCTACTGGTCCAAGTAATGACAATTCTTGCACCAAACCGAGGTTCCAATCTTAATTTACTTTTGCATGGTAGTAACTTATTACTCCCTCTCCATCTTTGTAGACCGAATTTGATTTTTTTTTTCAAAGCAAAATACAACTTGAAATTAGTTTTCTGATTTTAAAAAATGGAAGAATATTCTTACAAAACAGTAAATTTGACACAACATCGAATTTTCAGGTGGCAGTAATACCATTTTTTCATCTAGTAGCTAATTGCCCGTGCGTTGCAACGGGGACATAGGTTCAACACCAATCGTGTCTGTGATATGTAGTATGTACCCCTTTCGCTTCTCCTCCTCACGAGAGCACCCAATGAATAGGGTTTCCCTGCCTCCTGCCACGCTGGCACCGATCTGCCTTGTATCTTGAGACCTTAGGGCCATGGAGGCATGGTGGATCCCGGCGGGAGGCTCCTACTTCCTTTTTAGGTGATATTTGGAGTTTGTCTAGAGTTTCTGTCCTGCTCAAGAAGACGAGACAGAGACGACTCCCAAAAGATGGAATAAGGTTCTCCCCGCCTAGCCTCTGTCCTAGTGGTGTGTCTAGCGTCATTGGAGGGTGTGTGAAGGTGTGTCTCCGACGGATTTTACATGATACGTTTGATGTTTGTCTTCGATGGATCTGTTTGGATTTGGTCTTCGTTCATCCGCATATGTGTACCAACATATTGTATTCTTTCGATCTATGGTTCTCTTCATCAGCGACAATTGTTGTTCTGGTGCGCTGGTCCTTTGAGGTCTTAGCATGATGACTTCCCGACTATCTACTACAACAAGGTTTGTCCGGCTTTGATAGGGAGGGGTTATGACGGGCGGCGCACCTTTGACTCGCATCAGCGCTTATAGTCATCGCTGGTGGTCTACAAACATAATGTAATTTATTTTACTTCTAGTGTTCTTACTGCCATGATGTTTGATGAATAGATTAGAAATTTCCCCACAAACAAAAAAAGACACCAATCGTGTCCGACATATACCTTACACCCACATATTCTGGATTTTGGTAAGATTTTATTTGATTTGAGTATGGTTAGTGAAGGCAAGGAATGTTTTGATTTAGGTGAGGTTTTGCTAAGATTCAGTTTGATTTGGATAGGGTACGAGAAGCAAGGAAAGTTTTGATTTAGTTGGGGTTTTGATAAGATTTGATTTATTTGAGTTAATTCAGGATGTGGTTTTGAGAGGAGACGGACTAATGTACAAACACTAAACCTGCCATTACAACCGTAGACTCCCCTTTAATGTAAACTATGGCACCTCACCATTAAGAGCCCTATAGCCTCTCTTTAAAGCGATTTTTAAACAGGCATGTAAAATCCTTATGTTGGTGGTCCATGGAATTAAGCAAATTTTGACCCCAAAAAATCACTATTCACTTTAAAAGGGTAAACCTAATCCCTCAAAGCCCACAATTTGCACTACGATAATCTTTTTAACCCCCAATCAAAGCCCACAATTTGCACTACGACAAAAAAAAGTTGACGTTCTGCATTAGAGTCGTTGTAAGATAGGTCAATGGCTTCAAGAAGGTGAAAATGTTATACATTGTTTCAGGAACTATGACCATATTAAATATGCCAAAAGGAGTTATCCTCCTTTTCGGGAAAAAGGTGTGACCTCAGCTGTTAAAATTATATATCAAACAGTCTGCATGGCTCATAGGCAATCTTAGAATTAGAGTCAGATTATTCACACAAAAAAAGAAAAAATTGAGTCAGATTATAGGTACCTAGTTGTCTGGCTATCTTCGTCCAAAAATGGTTATTTAGCTACAAGTAGAACTGGAAATGTCGGTTCCATTGAAAAGGCTGACGATATGCACGTGTTATTAATTGCAGTCGTGTTTTAGTCGCCATTGTTCTAGGTATGATAGTCAATATATTACCCGCCCAAGTTCTAGGAAAGCTAGTCTTTTGCCACATGACATGGCTAATATTCTGATTCAGATCTCCTAATATTGTCAAGAAGACAAGAACATATGTATTACCTTGGGGAAATAATGTTTTTCTTTGATATTGTTTTGCTTGTGCACCTTACCAAGATGTGCCTCATTTTGCAGATGTCGATGAGTGCCTTGACCCAAAAAATTGTGAAGGGACGTGCCATAATATCATTGGAGACTTCATCTGTTGTCCTCCGAGAACAAAATATGATCCCAAAAAAATGCAGTGCACCTCTACCAAAAAGAACACTCTCGTCATAGGTACCTACCTTTCAATTATTATGGGGTATATGAAAACGACAATAAGCTTATTGGCATATGGTTTTACATAGGTGTTACCATCGGGCTGGGTCGGGCTTTGGAATGCTACTTCTTGGCTTGAGTGGAATGTCCATCTCCTATCGATGGAAAAGATATGTCAAAAAACAACAACGCATGCTTTATTTCCAGAAAAACCAAGGCCTTCTATTGGAACAACTCATATTATCAGATGAAAATGCAAGTGATAGAACAATGATTTTCTCCTTAGAGGAGTTGGAGAAGGCAACAAACAACTTTGATGAAACTCATATTGTAGGCCGTGGAGGACATGGCATGGTATACAAAGGCATCTTATCGGACCAACGTGTGGTGGCTATAAAAAAGTCAAAACTTGTTGAGGAATCTGAGATCAATCAGTTTATTAATGAGGTTGTAATCCTCTCCCAGATAAATCATCGAAATATCGTGAAGCTCTTTGGATGTTGTCTTGAAACAGAAGTGCCGCTCTTAGTATCTGATTTTATCCCTAATGGCTCTCTATTTGATGTTTTGCATGGTGAGCCAACTAGTAGACTATGTTTATCCTGGGATGATTGTTTAAGGGTTGCTCAAGAAACTGCTGGAGCTCTCTGTTATCTACATACATCTGCCTCGATATCGATCTTTCATCGTGATGTGAAATCCTCGAATATCCTGTTAGATGGAAATTTCACAGCTAAAGTTTCAGACTTTGGTGCTTCAAGAACAGTTCCTATTGACCAAACTCATGTTACCACAAATGTACAAGGAACATTCGGATACTTGGATCCAGAATATTATCAAACTGGGCAACTAAATGAGAAGAGCGATGTGTATAGTTTTGGTGTGGTACTCATAGAGTTGCTTACAAGAAAAGAGCCTGTTTTTAGAAGTAATTCAGGTTCAAAGCAAAACTTGTCCATCTACTTCATTACAGAGATTAAAACAAAGTCAGTAAGAGAGGTGGTAGCCACTCAAGTTCTTGAAGAAGCAAGCGAGGATGAAATTTGTATCGTTGCCTCTCTTGCGGAGACGTGTTTGCGTCTCAAGGGAGAAGAAAGGCCTACTATGAAGCAGGTGGAAAGTACATTACAATATTTGCGAACAAAAAGGTTGGCCTCATGTCATGTTGTTGAAAGGATCGAAGAAGAAACCCAACCACTTGTCCCTAAATTTCAATCTTTTGCCATTCATATGGATGATAAGGCTCATTCAGAATCATCTAGTTCTTTCTTCAGTTCGGGGTGAGAGTTTTTTTATTTTATTTTTGAGAATGTCTGGGTGAGAGTTTATGCCATTTGCTTATCTGGTTTCCAAATATCTGAAGTTGTTAGTTTGCATTTTTCTATCTCTGCGACTTAATAATTCATAATATTTCTCAGTAGCGGGTTTGCAGAGCAATTCATTACTATGTGAAGACAGGAATAGAATAATGGCTTATTCGGCCAAACACATGTACTGCATTCAAGAGTGTTAGATTTTTCTGTGGCTATTTATCAGCATATTTCTTGCAAGAATTGAGATGATTTTTGCTTCTCAGAATATATTTCATGCAAGAGTTATGACAACGTTTTGCCATTTTTGTCCTGCTGGTGTTTGTTGTAACAATGGAACTAAAATAACCCACAGCGGTCATTTTTTCAAACATGCTGTGCCATCAAATCCACGGGTGGCCCCTTACGTCCATCCAAACAGACCCCACGACTATTGAGGCTGCGTTCGGCGTGGAGGTATCTAAAACGTAGGATTGAAATCATGAGTAGGAATAGAAGATGACTACAGGTACAAAACAGAGGAACAAGAAGCCAGAGGAAAGCTTACGACCCGGCGTTCGGAGGAGCAGCAATGTGCCAGAGGAATCGCGGGCCCAATTCAGCTTTCCTCAATTTTTTATTAGGTTGTGCACTGTGTCTCTCTCTCAGCCCATGGACATGTTCCAATTTTTTAATCCGGTGCATGCTCCCTTCCCGTGCATCACCTCGGGCATCAGCGAAAAAATTGGTTCTGAGTAGATGTTGCAAATCCCGTGAAATCTGTAGGAATGTGAGAACTTTCCTATGTTTTACTGTTCATCATTCCTTTACTCCGAACGCAGCTAAGGTGGAAAATCCTGTGAAACTATATCCTCCAAAGTTTCCTCTGAAATTCCTGTGAACCGAACAGGCCCTGAATGGTTCATTTTTGCTACCACTGTAGAAAAAGGTTTGCTTAAGCACAATCCAAAATCTTAACAACTTCCATTCTCTGAATACGGAAGACTGATAAATGGCAGGAAATACAAAGCACGTGTAATTGTGATTTGTGCACCATCAACCCATATGTGTATGGCAGGATGCTGCTTCGCATGGGTAAAACTAAAACAAGGTTCGGGTTCCAGTGCATCTTAAATGTCTTCTCATTTTTATGGAATGCCATCCCGCGAGCTTTATTGATAAGATAACATAGTTATACCGTTGAAGAACATAGCAAAAATGAAGCTAGGGGGTTCAAGTCCCAGATACGAGAATTTTGCGACCCAAAAGGCAATACAGATCACATCATCAAACAGCAAATAACAAGCAGGGCACAACATAGACATATAGTAAATCGATCTTTCGAAATCTTCACAGTTCACTTGTTCAACAGATTAAACATGATTCAAGTCACAATGCCAGGTAATTGCACTTAAGAAGATCTGTCAAGCGCTCTGTTACCATTAACCGACACATTTCCCTATTTGCTCCGAGTATAATACGGTCTCACTGCTAAACAAAAGGCGATCAGTTCTCATACTTCGGGTCTGCCATCACAAAGTGGTACGCGATGACCAACACAAAGATGAAGATCCCCAGGAAGTTGGTGAAGAAACCCAAGTCTTGATCGTCAAACATCTGTAGAAAACATTGGCAAACAAAGGATAGTTAAGATGTGAAAACAGGCAATCCATGATAATAATCAAATGTACTGGTTGCCACTTATCAGAAGTATATGACATGTAAGCAAAGGCTAAAGTACAACATACAAACAGAGGTTATAAACGAGTTGTGCGTGTAGTGTCGGAAAGGAGGGCAAGAAGCAGCTCGAAGCTACTATAGGATTATGGTGATAGGCTGTCAATACAAAACGCAGCAAGTCAAACATGTGGCAAAGCCCTGCTTAACCATCATATGGTTGTGATAATTCCAAACAAACATCTCTGAGCTCTGGGGCATGTTCCTAAAAATCTAATTTGATGACAGATTGGGATGTCACCAAGTCAGCATCACTCTGACTCCACTTTCTCGAAAAAGATACGTAGGAATAGCAAATAAACTGGGGTTAAGTGCAGTCCACTTTTATCATGATAAGCATTGATTAAGGAACCTTGCATGTCCAAAATACAAATTAGGCCATCCATGTACCCGAGATGGGTAGGGTGTCCACTGCCTACTGTAGTTCAGGGATGAGTCGTGGGAGATGGGAAACTAGCTAGATAAACTTTTAGGGGTGTAGCATGATCAGAAAGAATGACCATAGTTTAAGCTATGAAGAGCATACTGCTACTGATGTATAGAGCTAGATTACATAAGATGGTGCGACTGAACCTGCACTACTGTGGGCATGCTACAAAATCTAATAATTCAGGGCTACTAATATCTAGAGAAAGTTTCAAATGAAAGCAAGACAGAAAGATAGAAGATAACAGAAACAAAATTTCGATAACCGGGTCCAGTGCAAGACATGAATGGAGGTGAAATTTAGTTAACTGCTGTACAAGAGCACTCTCTCTGCAGTGTAATAGAACATGTAGGAAACGTGCAATGATAGCTATACAGAGAAACACACATAACACGGTCTTCCTGGTGCACCAATTCATGGGTCTTCATATCTTCATATCATCTATCAACATGTACAAATTCACCAACTCAGCCTCGCCTCTACCTTAGGTTTGATGTTTTAAGGGGGGGAAATCATATCATCTATCAACATGTACAAATTCAGCTCCTGAGCTGTTCACCCAATATAGCTTAATCTGCTCCGTGGGCTGCATAATCTTCTTACGGCTAAAATCGGAGAATTACTTTAAAAATTCATCCTAAAAGGATATCAGGCTACTGCATCTGGCGCCTGAACCTGACCAAGCGGATTACGTTCGCTCACCTATGGCACGCCACACCCACCGGGTGATCCCCCAAAGAACACCACAACAATTACCCTAAAGCTACGAACAAAATCCAACAAAAGGGCCAAGAGTGGACTGAGCCCGGACCATTTCCTGCCGGAATTCCGGAATCAAATCGATCGAGATCTCACGGGATGCAAAGCTGATCCGGCCACGAGATCGCGGCAGAGCAGCCGAGCAACTCAGTCACCCCCCTCGTGGCTCCGCGTAGACAACTACGGATCCCGCCCCAAATCGAACGGATCTGCCGGATACCACGACGAGGAAGACAGAAGAAGCCGCGGCGGGACGGGCAGGAACCGTTCGCGCGAGCTAAATTTTCCTATGCGATCTGGGAGAAGAGAGCAGGTGAGACGGAGGGAGAGGGCCGCACCTTGCCGGCCGCCGCGCGGATCTGTAGGGAGACTTGGCGCGCTCGCGGTCACGCTCGCCGTCGTCGCCGCGTCGTTGGTCCTGGCTGCCGAGTGCACTGCGCTGAAACTGCCGAGTTGCGGGGAGGAAGAGCAGAAGAAGGCGTGGGCCGGGGTTACAGGTCTTGTGACGACTCCGCGATTACTGGGCCGGCTGGGTTCATCTGGGCTTAAGGCACTGTGTGTTTGTGGCCCACGTACTTTGGGGAGTGATGTCAACGCTCCAGTGCTGCGAGAACACCCCGTCAAAAGAAAAAAAAAACTGTTCTGTGAGAACAAGTCGCGCATTCTCGGCCCCAGTGGCCAGCCAAGATCAAGTCGTCGGTGATTGTTCGTTCGTTACTCCAAGGATATACAGTCGTTACTCGTTTGGATTCGTGTTCATATGATCTTCCTTTTCTTGAAACATGCTGAGTGGCAATGTTGAGCACATGGTAGCTTTGCACGTCCGTAATGTTTGTCCCATATAATTACATGCAGATGAGTGGCAAAGTTGAGTACATGATAGCTTTGTACAGTACGTCTGTAAGGGCATGTACAATGGTTGATAAGATAGCCTTATCGTAAGTCTTACATGTAATTTAGAGATGGCAACAAAAAACGTCTACAATGGGTCATGTCTTAGCCTTATCTTCAATAACTAGCTATTTTTAAAAACGTGGGACATATTATGTTAAAGAGATCATCTTTCGACTTCTCTTAACTAAAAGACAAGCCTTTTCTTACGAGTTCTCTCTCCTCCACCTCATCATTTATCCTACGTAGCACTTCTAAAATAGCATCATTGTACATGCCCTAATGTTTGTCAACATAAAAAGAATGCAGCTTCAGACAAGATTGCCACTATCCTAAAATCCTCATTTCGGGTTCTCATCCGGCATCACCAGTAGAAATACTCCCTCCATTCATAAATATATAAGCCTTTTTAGAGATTCCAATATGAACTACATACGGAGCAAAATGAGTGAATCTACACTCTAAAATATGTCTATATACATCCGTATGTAGTCCGTATTGAAATCTCTAAAAAGGCTTATATTTAGAAATGGAGGGAGTATAAAGCAACCGATGATCCGATGCATTCCATCATACGATTCATCTTCCGTGCTATTTCCGAAGTGAGACAGTTTCAGTTTGTAATTACCAGATGAACAAGAAATTTATTCACTTCTCAGAATACAAACAACCATCATGTATTTTCTGCATATCGCAGAAGAAAAATTTAACACTAAAAGAAAGTTAAGCTACAGGAGCAGAGTGATGTTGGGATCCCACTAGAGTTACAATACACGTCACTCTGTCCAAGCTTCAAGTCTGTCCAAGATAATTGCACAAGGAACAGGTGGGAAAGGCCTTTGGAATTGTACAATGTCCTCATAGACGAGCTACATACGAGTTGGCCTGCGTCACATATCTCACCCACCTGTATGGATTGTATGTTTTGGATTTCTTCGCTATCTGAAGATATCTGACCTGCAGTGGGGAAGGGAATAGTTCAGTCATGTAGGTGGTGTTGGTGTTCAGGAAGCATAAAAGCTATACATCGATCTACTAGCTGGTCAAACACATCGAATAATAGAACAGCTAAGAAAAAAAATCTTAAATCATGTTGGTGTTGGCACAGAGATGGCAGCAGATGATCTTACCTGTAACTTTGAAGCATTGTACATAGGTATAGTGAAGTTCATGTTTACTGGTCCGGCTTCTTTTGTGAGGTTTCCTGTGTTCATAAACATGCGTATCACAAAAACATAGTATAGTTGTCACTTAGAGCATAGACAGGCCATGCTAGAAGTCAAGTGCATACCATGTGTCTCCTGGGAAAATGTGAGCTTTGCACGAAGGGTATGCTCGGAACCACCAACAATCTGCCAAAAGTTAAAACTTGTTCAGCATAGCACAGCAGATTGGCTGACAAATCCAGGCTTGCATTGCATGTAATCATCTTCAAATAGGGTGTGCATATAATAGATGTCAAACAAGAGAAAACTAAAGATCAAATCTTTTTTGGAACTTGCCTTCTTTAGATTCCACTCCAGTCTCCTAGTTCCTTCTTTAAAATCCGTTGTCTGCCCAACTGCTCCAGCTTCCAGTTCAAAACTTGCCCTGCAAAGTAATCCACAATGCAACCCCTTAACCAATTATCAGAAGCAGCAGAAGTTAATGTTTAAACTTTGTCTGAACTCAAAAGGACAAAATAAAGCTGCAACTGACCTCATTGTGTAAGAGGGCACTGGCATCTGTACTGTGATTGTGTTCGCAGTGACATTTGCAGGAAAGTCTGCCCGTATTTTCAATAGAACTTCAGCCTGTGTAACATAAACCAAGATCTTGAATCGAGATACACCAATATCGGAATATTAATTTTATCAGCACCTCAAAAACACAAAATACCTTACCCTAGATGGGCCAGCTTCCTCAATTAGTGCAGTAACGCGGAAGGGTGGCTTAAATTCTTGAGTCATCCGGTAGTTCATCACTGGAAATTCTCCATCAGGTGGTATCTACTCATTGGTAAACATGGTTGTCAAATTTTGCTGCTGTGCATATTTGTTTGGAGAAAAAAAGGAAGAAAAAAAAACATATCAGTAGTACTTACCAAATGCAGAGTTCTGTCAATGTCAAAACTGTCGAGCTGCACTGACTCATGGAAATTACAATCATCAAGAACGACGGACCCTCCTCCAGAAGAACTTCTGTAATCTGGTATCAAGAATTTGCAGTGTTGTTAATTCATATGATGTAAGAAATAAAATGATGGTAACCAGATCAAATTTACACGATAGCAACAGCACATCAAACTCACTTTGTTCAAGTGGTAAAAAGTTATAGTGAATACAAAATCTCGGTGAAGCTAGGAATTGTATGATAAGATAAAATGCAAATAGAAGGTCTTCACTGATATTAATGGTTAAGTGTATCCATTTAATAACCCGTTAAGCAAAAATGTAACACGTTTTCAACACTATGAGCACAAGATCAAGAACAGTGAAGAAACATAAAATTCAGGCCATACTTATAAACATCCGGAAGTCCATGAAAGTAGTAGTACAACATTTTCCTAAGTCGGGTGATTAAAGGAAGAAAAGTTAACAGGCGTACCATGCGTAGAAGAGCTATTCTTTCCAATGCCCAAATCCTCATTCAGAGCTAGACGGATTTCTGGATTTCCACTAAGGTAACTTTTCATTTGGATGGTTCCATCAATCTCAGAAGTAAGTATATAACCCTGTATAATGAAATTTCAGATAGAAGATGGTAAGCACATGAAAGCACTAGTGCTGCATTAGAACAAAGCATGTATTCATCCTAGTTATATCACAATAAACAAGAGAACAAAATGAACTGCCATTTAACTACTAAGGAATAGGATCATCATATGTGGTGCCTCACAAAGTGCAAGTACCCATTTGAGCCATTCAGAACCAAAGGGTCATATCGTCCCAATCGCATTGATTTGGAATTTTACAGTAAGAAAACAAGATGGCATCTTATGCATGTCACACCCAGATACTAGTGGGACAAGAAAGTGAATAATAAAGGAGCAAATTTTGACAGTAAAGAGAATCAACTAACCACACTAACTATGGGCAGCAAGTTGCACTAGTTAGTAACCACTACTAATACTATAGAACAGCACATGTTTGAGATTTCAGGCCAGGAAGAAGAAAAGGAAAAACAGCAACAAGGCATGCATATATCAGAACTTACACTCGAGCTGAATGTCACACTTATTTTCTCAATGATATCAACAAAAATTTCCTCCCTCTTCTTCCCACCAGGCTCGTTAGCAACAACAGATTTTGTCACAGCTGTACCCGGCATCCGCTTTGTGCCTTGCTGCATTAGACAATTTATCAAATGAAACTATGAGATTAACAAAGTAAAATGGTGAGTAGCACACTGCTTGGTCAAGTGAGACTATAAAGCCAAGTTTTCTTGGGATAACAGGCAGAAGTTTTACCATGAACATAGCAGCAGGACCAAGTGGTGGCAATCGTCCGGCATCAACCATGATTGGTTCATTAAATATGTACGACTTCAGAGCCTCGGTAGAAGTTGTTTGTGGGTATCCAAAGTCCTAATTACACAATTCAACACATAAATAATGACATATAGTACTACCAGAAGATGATATTATTGTTTTTTGTCCTAAACAGATGAATCATACTAGTCACTTAAAAACGACACTAACTCATTGATAAACACACATTAGACTTTGCTAGTGGCCCAAAAACATGGTCAGAACAGGCTGCAGTTAATATTGTGTGGAGTACTTACAATGACTTCATCGAGCAATTCGTACACCAAAATGAAATTCTTCCTCAAAGAATCTTCATTTAGAACACCAAGATAATCTTTTGTAACACGTGCAATCCTTTGGAGAAGTTCCAAGAGAAGCGATGGCGAGATATTGACCATTGTGGTTACTACAAAAAATAGTCCCGCGACTTTGACATGGACATAATTAACCCCATCGATATTCTGTCATAATGTAGAAAAGTCACATGTCAGATCAAGTGGCAAAGAGATGGGTGAATCGACAGAAAGAGGAACAGAATCGTTGTTGTCTCTTCCATACACATGTGTAAAACTTACTCCATTTTATCAAGAGTCGAATATGCTACAAGCCTACAAGATAATCATAATAAACTGTCTGTCATCTAACTTAAACTTGTTCCATAAGCAGCTCCTCCAAAGCAAGCTTCATGATTCTGAACATAATGTTATAACCCTTCTCACTACCCAAAGAACCATAATGCAGAACAAGCCCTAGAACTTTCCTTCCTTGATGAGCTTAGTTCCCACTTCCCAGACCTCCTAAACAGTTGAAGAGTTGCTGGAGGAGGTACTAATTCGATAGAAAAAAAATCAGTCCATCTAAAGCATTTTCCCCTAGGAACTACTTAACCAAATGCTCAATTATAGTGAAACCACCGACTGGGATTACAGTGGTGATACCCAAGACGGCAAGACTACCGCGAAAAAAATTGAACATATTGAGCGCACAATGATTCTGAACAGAATCATGTGAACTGTAAGCTCATACTCTATCTGGAAGTAGGTGATGCTATTAAGCTTCTCAACACATATTCAAACAACCCATAAACACCGCTATCAGCCTATCACTTGGACCTAACATAGCAACTCAGCACGCAAAAACCTCAGAATCAGGATGGTTTATCAAATTGTCGAGACTGAATAACAAGAGGCAGGCCGGGAGAAGGGAGCAGATGCGTACGAACACTGGAGGCGCCTCCTCGGCCTCGTCCTCGTTCCAGAACTTGACCTTCCGGAAGAAGATCTCCGCGCTGCCCTTGGGCACCTCGCCGCGATCTGCATCCCGCCCACCCGCAATATCCCCCACCCCAAATCAGCGGCAGATCACGAGAAATTTCTGCGAACGAAACGAGGGGGCAGGATCCAGATCTCACAATCGCGGAAGACGATGTGGTCGCCGCGCTGCGACAGCACGAAGAACTGCGAGATCATCTCTCCCCCGGGCGCCCTCTGGCTCGCCGCCTCCGGCTCCGGCTCCCCCTACTCAGGCCTCCGCGCGCTCGTGGCTGTGACGTGCCGCCGCGGCGGTTCGAGGAACAGACAGCGTGAACGAGCACGGGAAGGTGGAGACGAGGGGGGAAGAAGACGCCGACGAGGCCCGCGCGCGGCTGCACGGGTCGCTGGATCAAGCGATCGCGGGCGTTGGTTTCTAATCGGACGGTGTCTGACTGACCACGAGGCTTTTCTTTATCTCGTCCAGATGGATTTTATTGTCTTGTCTTGTGCGCAGCAGATCAGGCTGAAACATTTGCTGAACTGGGTATTCTTATTCTTTTCCCTAAAAGGGAGTATTCTTATTCTTATTGGAACAAGGAAAGTGGATTCGGTAAAAAAAAAGCCTTTTAACTGAATTTGGTTTTTTTAGTGAATTTAACTGGATTTAGTAAATATGAAAAACAAGGAAACTAGATCCTGTAAGGTACAGTTGCACATTGCAGTGGATTGCAAAGATTGCAGATGGATTTGAGCCTTTCCTTTTCCAAGTATGATCCACGTGCAAATAACCATCATCATGATGCACCATAGCTCACAGCCTCACAGCCCAAGTCTCCAGCACATCATGATCCAAGGATCGAGCCATTTCCAACATCAGGGATTCAGGATTCCAGACACACAACACATATGCAGGGTGCAGGCAAGAAACTATTCTTTTTCCTAGGGAACGAAAGAAACACTTAGAGAGTTGCCGCTCACAGAAACAAAACAACTCCAGCAGCAAAAGGCAGGACTACGATTCGATGATAAAGCGCGACACTGGAGCCTATTAACACGGCGAACAAGTCGCAAAAACAGACACCGCTAGAATTTTCCGCTCACAACTCAGGCTAGGAGACGAACATCTAAGCGAACAACAGAAAAGAGCAATGTATGTTTTGCAAGCTACTGATATCTGATAGTCCCTAAACCAATCCGCTCACTCTTCTTATTCGGCTTCTTTGATGGGTGGTGAAGGCTCCACCGATGTCACCAGAGAAAGGCTTTTGCAGTCCAGATATCTGAAACAAAGGGGCGTAAAAATCAGTTCAAACTCGAATATATTCATCCCAGCAAAAAGCCAGTAGATAGTCCACGCAATTCGAGGGTATGATGAACGACACAGAGGAAGGGATCCAGTACACGCTTCACAGTTTTACGAAAAAAATCAAGCGAACGCGTAATAATGTGCTTTTCTGATATAAATTCTGATCAAAATAAATTCTATGATGGAGATTTATTTTGATAAACAGGTAATAGAATGAAATATCAATAAGCTAAATGGTACTAACAACAACATGATGATCATGCCAACAATAAGGCTGGTGAATTGTTGAACAGGGATCACCATTTAATAGTCATGGGCATGCATCAGCAAATCAAAAGCATCACATAATCAACTTTGTGTAGTATGAACAGTGCAAACTGAATCATGCAATCAGGAGTTAATTGCAAACAATGGCCTTACAAATAAATGTGAACCTTAAACTTACTTTCTTTCATCCATGCAGGGTGCATTATTTGCTTCACCATAAGCTCCCTAAGTAGCTTTGCTTCGGGGACAACAAATACTATGAAGGACTACTCTGGGGATATTCTATAGTCTACAGACTGTTCGGGAGAACTCATCTAGATGCTACAACAGATTACCAGCTACCCATAGACACAGGATAGATTACCACAGAACATAAGACTAACGTGACAGACACGAAATTAAAAGCAAAAGTGACAGCAAAGGAGCAGTCTATGTAGGAATTACTCCAGCCATGCTATCCTACACCATTTTGATGGAATATACCTCACCAATCGCATCAACTAAAACATCCTCCTGGAATTGTCATCTTCCCTCAGGAACGGCAGGTCAGGCAAATTCTCCATTATATCATCTGATGCATCAACATCCAAATCAAACCCAATGTCCCCATCCGCACCAAAATGCAACATCATGCTGTCATCAGTTGCCTTTGCCACCTCATTTATGTTAATTCCTCTTGAATTCTCAGTGTGTCCAGTCTCTGCATTTTCACTCCAATCAGGCCCAAGCAAAGATGGCTCAATGCCGCTCTCCACGCCGCCAGAAGCATGCTTTTTTAGGCCTCCCCCAACCTTCTTGCGGGCTGCTGTCTTCTTGATTTTACCTCTAGGCGGCCCTCCCACAGTGCCACCACCACCAGCACTCTTATTCCCAGGATGTGCATTTGATGGGGGTGCATTGGCATTAGTATGTCCAACATTATTCTCAACATTCTGCTTACCAAAATTATCCGTGGGTGCTGGCTGAGATGCTGGCTGTGGAGTAGATGAATCCCGTGGCATCCGGAAGAACGGCTTCCAGTCAGTGCTCAGATCAGCGGGCTTAGGAAACCCCATTGGGATGAAACCCCAGGCGCAGTAGTAAAAGTCGGTGCCGGGCACAATAGGCGGAGCAGCCGGGAGCTCGGTGGCCACGAACGCTCGCCGGCACCCGGCGCTCGCGCACATGAGCGAGCGCCCCACCAGCAGGCGCTCGTACTGGTGCACATGGCAGCAGTGGGGGCAGACCGTCCAGAACGTATCTTCTGCGGCCGAGGCGCCGCCGGGAGCAGCAGGAGCGGGAGCGGCGCCGGTGGAGGTGCTCTCGGAGAGGTGGGCGAAGGCTTCTTCAACGGCGCGGAGGGCGGTGTCGGCGCCGGGGTGGGGATTGCGGCGAGGGGCGAGGAGGTTGGCGAGTCGGCGGAAGGCCCGCTTAACGTCGGCGCTGTCGGGGTTGGGCTGGAGCTGGAGGATGGCGAGGGGATCGGGGCGGCCGGAGGGGAGGAGGCGCTGGGCGGCGAGGTGGACGTCGGCGACGGCGAGGAGCTCGTCGGCGCCGGGGAGGAGGGGGTCGGCGTCCACCGCATGCTCCGCAAAGCGCTTGCAGCCGACCAGGTCGCGCGCGGCGAGGAGCTTGGCAGCGATCTCCAGCGACCGGGCCGGCTCCCCGCCGCCGCCGCCACCGGCGGAGGAATCCATGCGGTGCGGGTGTGGGTGGGGGTGGGGGAAGTCAGCGAGTGCTTGTGGGGGCACAGCTGTCAGACCTGCGCTTAAACACCTTCTCGTTTGGGTGAGACAGCTGGTGAGTGTTGTGAGAGCAAAATCGCCGCTTGGAGGCTTGATGGTGAGCATCTCTCTCACCCTCTCTGTTTATATATATAGACCACCGTCTAAAAAGATTTCCTCTCTAATTTTTTATCTCCCATATTTACAGCGATTTATTCACTACGATTTACAAAAATTACATTCGTAACGGTTACAATACCAACTGTAATAACTTAAACGTTCTTTTTTCCTTTAACGGCTCTATTTCAACCATTTGTTTTCAACGGCTTTATTCCACATATAACGGAGTATTTTATTTTTACCTACCACATTTTCAGACACGAGTCTTCCACTTTGATCATGCTAATGTGCTAGCAATGTGTTAATGTTAAGACGCCTCTTTGAAATCTTTAAATCTGTGCAAAGCATAAAGAAACAGGAATTTGTACAAAGCATGTGCCTAAATTGTTGCACGAATAAAAAAATGTCATGTTAAATTAGCACACAATGCGTATGAAGTTGGAATCCAATTAAGAAGGTAGATGCATATCTTGTCTTTGTTTGTTTTTTTTTCTGATCTAAATTTAGTAACATGATAGTGTGTCCATAACATATGTTATTGAATACCAAAACGATAACTAGGAGCATTTTGATTATGCGTCGATTAAGATGAATTCTTGTTCGCGTCGTAGTAACAAAAAAATCATCCCTGAATAACAATTTTATGTTTGCTTGTTACCAAGCTGGTGTGTAGACTTATTTTGCACCAATAAATTATCCTCATTCATCGGTCAGTGTTTTCCTTCCATGAATTTGGTTTCACTAACATTGACGAAGAAGGTAGAGCAGTGAATCAAAAGGTATATTGATCTATGATTAGATCCTTGCATTGTCTTTGTGCATGTGTGCCATATTTCAAGTCGCTCCAGAGAGACGTCTTATGATGGTTAAGAAACCCTAGATATCTTGTTTATATTGAAAAGTTGGGCTTTGGTATATTTAAGGATGCCACCTTTGATCTCGTAAGTTATTCATATTCAAGTTACACGAGAGACCGTGTAGATAGGAAGTCCACCTCCATAACATCCCAGTTCCTTGGGAGATGTTAGTTAGTCGAGCCTCGAAGAAACAAAACTTTCTTTCCGTTTTCACCATCGAAGCGAATACACTGTTGTGATTGAAGATGGATAGATTAAAAGTTTTCTCCCAAAAAGAGGAAGTCAAATACATTGTCGTCGGTAATTGTTGGCCAACTATTGTGGATGAAGCAAACATTGAGAGATTTTGATGTGATCTTTGACAAGGTGCTTCTTTTGCGTGATAATGAAACTGCAATATCCATATCCAACAACCTCGTCCAATACTTCCAGGCCAAACACATAGAATCTTTAACACTTCTTTAGGGACTATGTACTTCGAGCAAAAATTAGGACAAGTTATGTGGGGATGGATAAACAATTAGTGGGCATCTTCACCAAGCCCCTAGGGTGAAACTAGATTTTGTGTGTTAAGGCATGAACTCACTATCATCGGGTCTCAAAGCTTGGAATGAAATATTGCTCACACACTTATACTTAAATTGTTACCTAATTTGGATTTATGTGTAGAAATAGGGGGTGTGACTCAATTCATGAGTCTACACACCCCTGGATGATGCAAACATTGATATATCCCACTTTGTATGTGACTAGTGTGCTTAAAAGAGGGCTTTGATTCGGATCCAAGTTTTATATATTCACGGCGCCAGGTCACAATGCTCATACACGGTGGATAAGGACACCACCCCTCTCCATGAGAGGGCTAGACCTTATTTGATCATATTTGAGTTCTAGACTCTGTGTCACTACATGCTGGATAGTTAAAAGCACTCAATGTTGGGTTTACATTGCATTTTTGCAATATCGGGTGTACATGACACTATACTTTCTGGGAACATAGTAGAAACCAAAAAATCGTCCTATGAATCAAGTTCATAGGAACACTATGAAGATGCAAAGGGTTTAGATCACATCGTTACCAACTCGGAGTAGCAGCCAAAGAAGAGTTGGTGAAGATCCGTTGATGCATAATCCCGCGGCTAGGATTTAAAACCTCCAACAGTGAGAATTTCCTCCCTTGGACGGTCCCTCGAACAAAGATCGAAAAACATGATCTCTCTATGGATCACACACACACATATGAGATCATCGATCCGACAACGCTTCGCCATCCAGAAGTAGACGCCGCTGGAGTATTAGAAGGGGGTGGAGCAGCCTTGTGGCGTACAAACCTTTTCCAATGGAGAACGAGAAGAGAGAGAGAGAGAGAGAGAGAGAGAGAGAGAGAGAGAGAGGGGGGTGCATCCAAAGGCATCAGAAAAAGTATGTCCTTTGGGGCCGCCCCTCCAAGTGGGGCCTCCTCTGGAAGGAGTCCCTGCTAGGGTCGGCATGACGGAAATATGCCCTAGAGGCAATAATAAAATGGTTATTATTATATTTCCTTAATCATGATAAAGGTTTATTATTAATTCTAGAATTGTATTTACCGGAAACTTAAATACATGTGTGGATACATAAACAAATATCGTGTCCCTAGTGAGCTTCTACTAGACTAGCTCGTTGATCAAAAGATGGTTAAGGTTTCCTAACCATAGACATGAGTTGTCATTTGATAATGGGAACACATCATTAGAAAATGATGTGATGGATAAGACCCAACCGTTAGCCTAGCATATGATCGTTCAGTTTATTGCTATTGCTTTCTTAATGTCAAATACATATTCCTTCGACTATGAGATCATGCAACTCCCGGATACCGGAGGAATGCTTTGTGTGCTATCAAACAACACAAGGTAACTGAGTGATCATAAAGATGCTCTACAGGTATCTCTGAAGGTGTCTGTTCAGTTGGCATGGATCGATATTAGGATTTGTCACTCTGTGTATCGGAGAGGTATCTCTGGGCCCTCTCGGTAATACACATCATGAGAAGACTTGCAAGCAAAGTGACTAAAGAGTTAGTTACGAGATGATGTATTACGGAACGAGTAAATAGACTTGCCGGTAACAAGATTGAACAAGGTATGAAGATACCGACGATCGAATCTCAGGAAAGTAACATACCAATGGACAAAGGTTATTATGTATGTTGTCATAAGGTTCGACGGATAAAGATCTTCGTAGAATATGTAGAAGCCAATATGGGCATCCAAGTTCCGCTATTGGTTATTGACCGGAGAGGTTTCTCGGACATGTCTACCTAGTTCTCGAACCCGTAGGGTCTGCATGCTTAATGTTTGTTGACGATATAGTGTTATATGAGTTATATGATTTGGTGACCGAATGTTGTTCGGAGTCCTGGATGAGATGACGGACATGACGCTGGCGCGCCCCTCAGGAGGAAGCCAGCCTTGGGGAGAAAAGGAAAGGGGGGACTCGCCCCCCCCCCTTGCCTTCCTCTCCTCCCCTTTCCTTTTTCCTCGGAGCAAATAAGGAAGGGGGACGCCGCCAGGGCAGGAGCCCAAGTAGGATTTGGCCCTACTTGGGGAGCCTCCTGGCTGCTCCCCTCTCCCCCCCACCTATATATATGTGCGAAGGGGGCGCCACACATAACCACGACAATCTCTTAGCAGTGTGCGGCGCCCCCCTCCACAGTTTTGTCCCCCGGTCCTATTTTCGTAGTGCTTAGTCGAAGCCCTGCGGAAGTAGCTTCACCATCACGTCACCATGCTGTCGTGTTGCCGGAACTCATCCACTACCTCGCCGTCTTGCTAGATCAAGAAGGCGAGGCCGTCACTGAGCTGAACGTGTGCTGAACGCAGAGGTGTCGTACGTTCAGTACTCGATCGGTTGGATCACGAAGAAGTTCGACTACATCAACCGCGTTAACAAGCGCTTCCGCTTACGGTCTACGAGGGTACGTAGACACACTCTCCCCCTCGTTGCTATGCATCTCCATGGATAGATCTTGTGTGTGCGTAGATAATTTTTTGTTTCCATGCAACATTTCCCAACACGGCACCCCAAGGGGTGCACCCCCAAAACCCTATGGCACCACAAGATGGCTTGCCCATCAAGTCTATGGGGCGCCCCACCACTGGGCCCCAAGGGCCCATGTGGCTACCCCCACCTATGCCCTACCACGGGACTAGCCCATGACGCCTAGGAAAATTCCGGGAGGTTCCAAAAAAATTTAGAACCTTCAGATATCCTTTGTGGTCATTTTATTCCCTCCAACTTATTTTGGTTTCTCGGTTTTCCCCCAAACACTTCGGGTTCTCTCGCGAAACTATTTCCACTATCGCTGGAACTTTTCTGATGACTTTCTCTCAAGCTTCTAACCATCTAGTACTCAGCAGATCGATGACCCTTAAGCGTGTGACCCTGTAGGTTCGGTGAAATACATACATGACGAAACTCCATCTGATCAATGATTAATAATGGAACGATGGACATCCATATTGACCCCTACACCACACGAATGATATTTGAGTGAACCTATAGTTAACATGTAATATCCCTTTTTTCACGATACTTTACAAAACATGAGGTGAGATATATCAACGTCCCTGTGAATCAACACATGATCATTGTGCTAGTTTCCTTGTTACTGGTCTTGTTATCTTTTTTCGTTCCCGTCTTTCAGCATCCCCGTGAGCAAGTCACGATGTGTCTGGCTAGAGGTTGATGGATACTATCACACCAAGTGAGCCCTAAGAATACCTCTCCATCATCGGAGGAGCAGATCCCAGTCTCGAGCTATCTAGTTCTTCATCATACATTTCTGATGAACCCATAAGTTGTCATTATGATTACCCTGTTACGGCTGACGTTAGGACAATCCCAAAGTGCGTCATCTAGTATGGACTGACTAGATACTCTCATAGTCTAAGTAAATTATGCAAACGCTAACTTTACTGTGTTATATGCCATAAACTTTGTGACAAGGAGATCTCATAGTATAACAACCAACTTAGGTTAATTCAACACGAGTGTTCTTCCAACATCACGCCCTCAAATTTTTTGGCATCATCGTTACACTTAACTATGCCCATGACCAGGAAAACAGAACCATCATGCAACACTTGAGCTAGTCCTAGTGGCAAGACTAGGCATTTATTTTACCGTTTATAATTCTACATGTGGATATGAGTTTTCCTCTGAGCCTCTTAGTTTTTGCAGGCTCGATAACCATATCGGTTATATCATAGAATATAAACATCAATCATAAACTTGGAAATAAATAGCACTTTTATCATTGCCTCTAGGGCATATTTCCAATAGTCTCCCATTTGCACTAGAGTCAATAATCTAGTTTACATAACTTCTTTACACTAATGGCAATTTGGTGTTGTTCATGCTTTGCTTGTGGCATATACTTCGTCCTTTTGGATCTGATAAGTTTAGATCCGGGTGTATCTTTGCATACCCATGCATTTTCATGCTTTCACAAAATTCATAATTCATGTGAAACTAGCTTTGTGTATATTGAATCCCTGGTAGGACCTTTGATTCCTTTGATTGTGTTATGGATCCACTATTTTCAACAGTATTCTATTGGCTCATGTCTTGTTGAAACCATACCAAGTTCATGAATGAACTATTTGATCTAGCACCTTCCATTGTCGCTTCTGAAGCAAGATTATATTTAGAGTGCTCGGGGGGCAGGGGGCCACCCTGGCCTCCATGTAGCCAAGCGGACAGGGGCCCATCCACGTGGGGTGGTCGTGTGAGCCCCCCTGGCACTACCTTATGTTGATTCCTTCGCCCATAAATTCCATATTTCCCGAAACCCTCCGTACCATTTTTTTGTGATTTTTTCCGCCGCTGCAAGTTCATGTTCCAGGCAGATCCAATTTGGAGGCCTATTTTTGACACAATGCTGAAGGGGGGGGGGTCCATAACCAAAGCCATCTTCATCAACCCTACTGCCACCATGAACATGTGTGAGTGGTTCCTTAGGACCTTAGGGTCCATAGCAGTAGCTAGATGGCATCCTCTCTCCCTTGTGATTCAATACAAAGTTCCCATGAGCTGCCTCACATGATCAAGATCAATATGATGAATTGTCACTTTATGATCAAATTGTTCATTGAATTATATTGAATCTCTTGAAGTTTCTTTGTTGCATAATTAAGTGACCATGTATGCTTTCCGATCTATTTGTCGTCTCTGGTCAAGATTATTTGGTAGTTATTTATAGGGGGTTGTGCATGGTAGTGGGTTCAATCTTGCAGTGAATTTGATCTTAGTGAGAATAAGGGATTAGACATGTATTGTATTGTTGCCACTAAGTATAAAGATGCTCTATTTATCACACTTAGATGGTAGTTTTACTGTCTCTATTATGTCATCATGCTTATTGCAATGCTCTATTTATTGTAAATTTAATACTTCGAGATGCATGTTGGGTAGCAGCCTTGGGGTTGAGTATTACTCCCTCCGTTCCTAAATAATTGTCTTTCTAGAGATTTCAACAAGTGACTACATACGGAGAAAAATGAGTGAATCTACACTCTAAAACATGTCTGCATACATCTGTATGTTGTAGTCCATTTGAGATGGCTAGAAAGACAATTATTTGGGAACGGAGGGAGTAGTTGTAGATGTAGTTGGATAACGGTCTACATATCACGGACGTAATGCTTATGCAATATTATGCCATGAATGATCATAGTCATAAATATAAATATTACAATTTAATCATGACCCAATTGTAATTTTTTCACCACACAACACTTATTTGCTTAGAGAGATGCCACCAGTGAACCTATGACCCCGGGTTTTTTTTCATTACTTAAAACATATACAAAAATATTATTCTTTGTTGTGCCGTTTTATTTGTTTTGTCTATCTATCAATTCCCACCATACCGTGCAATTTACCCTTGTAACTAGCAGGACAAGAAGCTTGCCAACCTTCTTGAAACATTTGGGGCACGATTGTCTTGTGTCTTCTGTGCATGTACTCATGACTTTGTTTGCTCGAAGAACTCCTTCTGGTTTGATAAACCTTGGTTCTCAATCAAGTGAACTAATTACTGGTAGGTTACTTCACTCTTACACTTGGGGTTACCAAACCACCCTTATGAGAGAGCAAGCACTCCGCACCTAGTCAACTATGAAAGATTTAACTCGAGAATTATAACTAGTGATATGAAACTATGTGTGGCTAGGCAGCGAGCTTAATTAGGTGCAATCATTCAAATGCAAGTATTCTCTTAATTAATATTGTAGGTTTTGTGAGAATGGACATATTATATCTCCACAAGTAGGTAAACTTATTTCTACTTTTTTTGTCAATCTCCCTTTCATTCTTTTGATTTGTTAGTTGCTCGAGTACAAGCAAGACTTAAGCTTTGGGGAGTTGATGGATCTAAATTTCATCACTTTAAGTGGAGGGTTTTGACGTGGTTTTTACCAAGGTTTTATTGTTTCTCATATATTTCTATAATCCTTTGAAAGAGAAGAAAACTCGTTTTTTCCTTTGTTGTGCAGGAAAAATGTATTTTTGGAAGTAAATGAATCAAGATCCTATCAAATCAAACCAAAAGGAGAAATGTATGACCTATGGTATGAGCACAAGCGGTCGCACCAGGTGCCTATGGCCTCCCCTCATCTACAATAACAACCTTCGCGAAGGGAGAGAATGCATCAGAGAGATCTAGCAGCTGCCACACAATCCAGAACAGAGGGAGAAGAGATTCATAGAAGAAGAGGCCCCAGAGCTCCTTTTCTTCTCATTTTACCGTCTCCATTCCCGTTCATCACATCATCACCATAGGGAGAGGAATTCAAAGTTGTAAGACCAGGGTGTATAACTATATTCATTCTCATCCTGAGATTGGGACTTGTTTAATCATTCATCTTATTGTGGAACTTCATGATATTATCTATATGGTTTCTTTTGAAATTTTTTCTATGATGTTTAGTGATCCCCCCCCCCCCAATGTGTGAGTAGTTTCCCCAAGGCATGGGAGATGTAAGTGATTGGTGGGATTCATTTGTGCTTATTCTATATATCATCATTTGTGATTATAGTTTTATGATTGTTTAGTACATTGTTTATCTGTGATGAGTTTAATGTGTGTTGTCCAATTTCAGGGCTCAGGCAACGTGATCAGAAGAAATACATAGGTCATACATATTGTTCAGTGAATCCGTGACCTGTGAGATAACGGTATGAGATAACGAAGACAATATGAGATAACGATGAACCACTGAGCTTAATGCATGGTTTCGGTTTAACGACCTTAATTGTGGAGATGACCATGTTGTGGCAACATGGAAGGAGTACTGATACGTCTTGAACGTATCTATAATTTTTTATTGTTCCATGCTGTTATATTATCAATCTTGGATGTTTTATAATCATTTTATAGTCATTTTATATCATTTTTTGGTACTAACCTATTGACATAGTGCCAAGTGCCAGTTGTTGTTTTCTGCATGTTTTTTACATCACAGGAAATCAATACCAAACGGATTCCAAATGCAACGAAACTTTACGGAGATTTTTTTATGGACCAGAAGACACCCAATGGGCCAAGGTTGCGCCTAGGGGGGTGCTCGAGGGAGCACAACCCACCAGTAGCTTAGAGGCCAGGCGCCGGGTGGGTTGTGCCCACCTCGGGTGCCCCCGGACCGCCTCTTTGCTCTATAAATACCCCAATGTTCCAGAAACCCTAGGGGAGTCGATGGAAATAAATTCTAGCCACCGCAGAGTCCATAACCACCAGATCCAATCTAGGCACCATCACGGATGGGGTTCACCACCTCCACTGGTGCCTCTCGATGATGCGTGAGTAGTTCTTTGTAGACCTTCGGGTTCGTAGTTAGTAGCTAGATATGGCTTCCTCTCTCTCGTTGAATTCTCAATACAATGGTCTCTTGGAGATCCATATGATGTAACTCTTTTGCGGTGTGTTTGTTGGGATCGGATGAACTTTGAGTTTATGATCAGATCTATCTTTTTATATCCATGAAAGTATTTGAGTTTCTTTGATCTCTTTTATGCGTGATTGCTTATAGCCTCATATTTCTTCTCCGATATTTGGGTTTTGTTTGGCCAACTTGATATATTTATCTTGCAATGGGAAGAGGTGCGTTGTAGTGGGTTCGATCTTACGGTGCTTGATCCCAGTGATAGAAGGGGAACCGACACGTATGTATCCTTGCTACTAAGGATAAAACGATGGGGTCTATCTCTACATAGATAGATCTTGTCTACATCATGTCATCGTTCTTATTGCATTACTCCGTTTCTTCATGAACTTAATACACTAGATGCATGGTGGATAGTGGGCGATGTGTGGAGTAGTATAGTAGATCAGGAAGGAGTCGGTCTACTAATCTTGGACGTGATGCCTATATAATGATCATTGCCTGGATATTTTCATGATTATTTGAAGTTCTATCAATTGCCCAACAGTAATTTGTTTACCCACCGTTTGCTATTTTTCTCAAGAGAAGCCACTAGTGAAACCTACGGCCCCCGGGTCTCTTTCTCATATTATTTGCCTTTGGGATGTACTTTTTCTTTGCTTTTATTTTCAGATCTACTAAACCAAAAATACAAAAATAAATTGCTGCAATTTATTCTTATTTATTTTATTTGGCGTTCGATCTATCAATCTACTACAATTTTATTCATGTCTGTTTGCCTATCTTGAGGCACCGCTACCCGGAAGGGATTGACAACCCCTTTTACAGGTCGGGTTGCGAGTAGTTTTTATTTGTGTGCAGGTGTTGTTTACATTGAGTTGCTTGGTTCTCCTACTGGTTCGATAACCTTGATCTCATAAGTGAGGGAAATACCTACCGCCGTTGTCCTGCATTATCCCTTCCTCTTTGGGGAAATACCGACGTAGCTTCAAGCCGCATCAAAAGAAATTTCAGGCGCCATTGCCGGGGAGGATCTTCAACACATACCAGGTTCCTAATCACAAATCTCATCTCCTCGCAATGTACATTATTTGCCATTTGCCTCTCCTTTTCCTCTCCCCACTTCACAAAAATTTGTCGTTTTAGCCGCCCCTCTTTCCCGTTCGCCGTTTTCTCGTCAGATCTATCCGTGTTTTCGCTTCCTAGTCTTAATGGCTAGTGTTCCTACTCCTCTTTTGTCGCCAGATTTTGAAGTTCTTTACTTCAAACAAAAACAAGGAGAAAATTTGAAAGATGCTTGGTATAGGCTTATAGAATCTTATCGTATTTGCAATTTAAAGGGGGACACTAAGATCTTGCTTCGTAATTTTTACATAGGATTGGCTTTGCATCATAGACAACTCCTAGACTTTGCCGCTAAAGGGAATTTTATTGAGCTTGATGCCAATGCTGCCTATGAAATTTTAGAAGGAATTTTGGGAGTTCCACCTCAAAAAAAGGGGTTTTCTTTCACCCCTGAGGGAGTTCAAATGTTGGACAAACTTGGTGATTTGCATAAACATATGGTTGAAATACAGAAATATAATGAACCCCTCAAACACTCAATGGTAGTATCAATCACATGAATACCCTGATTACTCTTTGCAACAAGCGATTGGATATTTTGGATCTGAAGATGGTTTCTTTTCCGGAGAATTTAGGGAAGCGTAAAGAGCCTCCCGAGTTTGAGAAAACCCTTACAAAAGTTGCCAAAACTTCGGAAGACAAAACCTAGATCCTTGCTTTATGCCTAGCTAAGGGCGTAAAACTATAGCGCTTGTTCGGAGGCAACTCAATGAATAAAATTTATTTTTGCCTTTTGCTTTCTGTTCTTCAGTGTTTGCACAATTGTGCTACTGTGATGATTGTGTTTTTTGTGTTTTAGTTAGTGTTGGTGCCAAGTAAAGCCTTTAGGATCTTCTTGGGTGATGGTTGTTTGATCTTGCTGAAAAACAGAAACTTTTGCTCTCACGAAAACAATTCTCATTTTTTTACCAGAGCGTGATAAAATGCCAATTCTTTTTCCAAAAGATTAATATGCAAATTTCTCAGGTCGTCCTAATTTTCAGAATTTTTTGAGTTCCAGAAGTTTTCGAAATAGTCAGATTGCTACAGACTATTCTGTTTTGACAGATTCCGTTTTCTTTGCGTTGTGTGCTTGTTTTGATGGCTCTATGGTTTTCTTTGATGATCTTTTGCCATAGAAAAGTTGGAAAACAGTAGATATAATGCAAAACCAAAATATGAATTGGTTTGATACAATACTTATAGTAGTGATTTATCTTCTTATACTAACGGGTCTCATGAAGGTTTTGTTGAGTTTTGTGTGATTGAAGTTTTCAAGTTTCGGGTTATCTTACGATGGATGAAGGAATAAGGAGTAAGAAGAGCCTAAGCTTGAGGATGCCCCGGCATCCCAAGCTATTATCCAAAAGAGAGCAAGCAACTAAGCTTGGGGATGCCCCGAGTGGCATCCCCTCTTTCTTCTAACGACCATCGGTATTTTACTCGAAGCTATATTTTTATTCGTCACATGCTATGTATTTTACTTGGAGCGTCTTGTATGATTTGAGTCTTGCTAGTTTTATTTTGTGTTTTAAATCCTGATTCCTTGCTGGTCACACCTATTTGAGAGAGCCAAATTTATGTAATGACTTGTTAAAATTGCTCTTTATGCTTCACTTAAATTTTTATGAGCTATGGACTTGCTCTAGTGCTTCACTTATATCCTTTTGAGCATGGTGTGCTTTAGTATTTTTGAAGAAATGATCTCTTGCTTCACTAAGAGTTATTTGAGAGTTAGTAATTTTTTCAAGAAATCTCTCTTGCTTCACTTAAATTAATTTGAGACAAAGATAAAATTATGCTCATGATATTCACTTATATTTATTTGAGCTTATCAAAAGCAACATATGAAAATTAGTTCCAAAGTGATAGATATCCAAGAATGATATAATAAAAACTTTCATGAAGATCATTGGACAAAATAAGCTTGATTCTTTGTAATAGTTTTGAGATATGATGATGTGATATGTGAGTTATGTTGATGAGTAATTATGCTTTAGTAAGAATATTGGTGTTAAGGTTTGTGATTCCCTATGCAAGCACGAAAGCCAATAATTATGCAGTGAAGTTATATCCTACTTGTGGTGCATTAATCGGTGTCAATTATGCTTAATGCTCGCTTATGAGATTATTCGTTTCTTGGTTGGTCGCTTATCAATCTATTGCTAGCTTTCATTTTGCACTAAGTATGATCTCTACTTGTACATCCAAAAACCTTTAAACCAGTTTTGCCACATGAGTCCACTATATCTACCTATATTTGGTATTCTTTTGCCGTTATAAGCAAATTTGTATGTGCCATCTCTAATTTTCAAAATTAACTTCTCTTTTGTGTGTTTGTACCACTCGCGGAGCGGTGAGGGGTGGCTAATATTTTCCATGCTAGATGTGTTATTCTCACAATGAGTGTTTATTCACTTGTTATTGCACGAGAGTAAGGCAAAGGTATTAGGGATGCCCAGTCCCAAAATGAAAAATGAATTTACTTTATGTTGTCAAATAATAAATTCCTTGGAAAGTGTTGGTATGGAGGGCAACCGTGGATACGGCTAGCCATGGAAAGTGAAAGTATGGTTGAAAAAGGAATAAACTTTATTTTCTGTTTGGGAACCGCCTATGATATATCTAGAACGGAAAGTGGTGGGAACTCTAAGTCGTTTTCGTTGGTGGGAAGGATACACCTCCTAAAATGTTTTTATCTCTCAATTTTTGCTTTGAGCTCTGGCACCTCTACAAATCCCTACTTCCCTCTGTGAAGGGCCTTTCTTTTACTTTATGCAATTTTTATTTTGAATTTGAGTATCCATCTTCTCTTATAAAAGCACCAACTAGGAGGCAATATGATCGTACTTGAGTATTGGGTGTAGCTAATATGCGAGTGTGTTTCATGAATGGATCAATGGTTGAGCATGATGGGCTAGGGATAACTTATTTTAGCGTTGATATTTTGAAAGACATGGTTGCTTGTTGATATGCTTGAGTATTTAAGTTATCATGTTAAAACTAGACTATTGCTTTGAACAATATAAAAGTCCAAATGTCCATGCTATAAAGAAAAGAATATGATATGACATGTTAGGCAGCATTCCACATCAAAAATTCTGTTTTTATCACTTACCTACTCGAGGACGAGTAGGAGTTAAGCTTGGGGATGCTTGATACGTCTCCAACGTATCTATAATTTTTTATTGTTCCATGCTGTTATATTATCAATCTTGGATGTTTTATAATCATTTTATAGTCATTTTATATCATTTTTTGGTACTAACCTATTGACATAGTGCCAAGTGCGAGTTGTTGTTTTTGCATGTTTTTTACATCGTAGGAAATCAATACCAAATGGAGTCCAAATGCAACAAAACTTTACGGAGATTTTTTATGGATCAGAAGACACCCAATGGGCCAAGGCTGTGCCTGGGGGGGTGCTCCGAGGGGAGCACAACCCACCAGGGGGCGCCAGGAGGCCCAGGCGCGCCCTTGTGAGTTGTGCCCACCTCGGGTGCCCCCCGGACCGACTCTTTGCTCTGTAAATACCCAAATATTCCAGAAACCCTAGGGGAGTCGACGAAAATCAATTCCAGCTGTCGCAGAGTCCAGAACCACCAGATCCAATTTAGACACCATCACAGATGGGGTTCACCACCTCCATTGGTGCCTCTCCGATGATGTGTGAGTAGTTCTTTGTAGACCTTCGGGTCCGTAGTTAGTAGCTAGATGCTTCCTCCGTCTCGCTGAATTCTCAATACAATGGTCTCTTGGAGATCCATATGATGTAACTCTTTTTGTTGTGTGTTTGTTGGTATAGGATGAACTTTGAGTTTATGATCAGATCTATCTTTTTATATCCATGAAAGTATTTGAGTTTCTTTGTTCTCTTTTATGCGTGATTGCTTATAGCCTCATATTACTTCTCCGATATTTGGGTTTTGTTTGGCCAACTTGATCTATTTATCATGCAATGGGAAGAGGTGCTTTGTAGTGAGTTCGATCTTACGGTGCTTGATCCCAGTGGCAGAAGGGGAACCGACACGTATGTATCGTTGCTACTAAGGATAAAACGATGGGGTCTATCTCTACATAGATAGATCTTGTCTACATCATGTCATCTTTCTTATTGCATTACTCTGTTTCTTCATGAACTTAATATACTAGATGCATGCTGGATAGAGGTCGATGTGTGGAGTAATAGTAGTAGATGCAGGCAGGAGTCGGTCTACTAATCTTGGATGTGATGCCTATATAATGATCATTGCCTGGATATCGTCATGGTTATTTGAAGTTCTATCAATTGCCCAACAATAATTTGTTTACCCACCGTTTGTTATTTTTCTCGAGAGAAGCCACTAGTGAAACCTACGGGCCCCGGGTCTTTTTCTCATATTATTTGCCTTTGTGATCTACTTTTTGTTTGTTTTTATTTTCCGATCTACTAAACCAAAAATACAAAAATACTTTGCTGCAATTTATTCTTATTTATTTTATTTAGCGTTCGATCTATCAATCTACTACAATTTTATTCATGTCTGTTTGCCTATCTTGAGGCGCCGCTACCCGGAAGGGATTGACAAACCCTTTTACACGTCGTGTTGCGAGTAGTTGTTATTTGTGTGCAGGTGCTGTTTACGTTGTGTTTCTTGGTTCTCCTATGCTACCTCTTGATCTGCGTTGGTCTTCTCTTGAAGAGGAAAGGGTGATACAGTAAAGTAGCGTAAGTATTTCCCTCAGTTTTTGAGAACCAAGGTATCAATCCAGTAGGAGATCACGCACGAGTCCCTCACACCTACACAAACAAATAAGAATCTCGCAACCAACGTGATAAAGGGGTTGTCAATCCCTCAACGGTCACTTACGAGAGTGAGATCTGATAGATATGATAAGATAATATTTTTGGTATTTTTATGATAAAGAGAAATAAATATGCAAAGTAAAATAAAAGGCAATAGAAATAACTAAGTGTTGGAAGATTAATATGATGGAAAATAGACCCGGGGGCCATAGGTTTCACTAGTGGCTTCTCTCAAGAGCATAAGTATTACGGTGGATGAACAAATTACTGTCAAGCAATTGATAGAACTGAGCATAGTTATGAGAATATCTAGGTATGATCATGTATATAGGCATCACGCCCGCAACAAGTAGACGAAAACAATTCTGCATCTACTACTATTACTCCACACATCGAGCGCTATCCAGCATGCATCTAGATTATTAAGTTCATAAGAACAGAGTAATGCTTTAAGTAAGATGACATGATGTAGAGGGATAAACTCATGCAATATGATATAAACCCCATCTTTTTATCCTCGATGGCAACAATACAATACGTGCCTTGCTACCCTCAACATCACCGGGAAAGGACACCGCAAGATTGAACCCAAAGCTAAGCACTTCTCCCATTGCAAGAAAGATCAATCTAGTAGGCCAAATCAAACTGATAATTCAAAGAGACTTGCAAAGATAACCAATCATACATAAAAGAATTCAAAGGAGATTCAAATATTGTTCATAGATAATCTTGATCATAAACCCACAATTCATCGGATCTCGACAAACACACCGCAAAAGAAGATTACATCGAATAGATCTCCACGAGAATCGTGGAGAACTTTGTATTGAGATCCAAAGAGAGAGAAGAAGCCATCTAGCTAATAACTATGGACCCGAAGGTCTGAGGTAAACTACTCACACATCATTGGAGAGGCTATGGTGTTGATGTAGAAGCCCTCCGTGATCAATGCCCCCCGTGTGAGCGCCTAAAAAGGCCCCAAGATGAGATCTCACGGTATGAAGGTTGCGGCGGTGGAAATAGGCTTTGGCTCCGTGTCGATAGTTTGGGGTGCGTGGGGTATATATAGGAGGAAGAAGTACGTCAGTGGAGCAATGTGGGCCCCACGAGGGTGGAGGGCGCGCCTGGGGGGGGGGGGGGGGTAGGCGCGCCCCCTGCCTCATGCTCTCCTTGTTGATTACTTTGCGTAGACTCCAAGTCCTCGGGATCACATTCGTTCCGAAAATCACGTTCCCGAAGGTTTCATTCCGTTTGGACTCCGTTTGATGTTCTTTTTCTGTGAAACACTGAAATAGGCAAAAAACAACAATTTGGGTTGGGCCTCCGGTTAATAGGTTAGTCCCAAAAATAATATAAAAGTGTATAATAAAGCCCGTGAAACATCCAAAACAGAATATAATATAGCATGGAACGATAAAAAATTATAGATACGTTGGAGACGTATCATCCTACTGGTTCGATAACCTTGGTATCATAACCGAGGGAAATACCTACCGCCGCTGTGCTGCATCATCCCTTCTTCTTTGGGGAAATGTCAACATAGCTTCAAGCTGCATCAAGTAACTTAGAGTAGAATGTAAGGGCATCTCCAACGCTGACCCGCAAATTTTCTGTGGCATCCCTCTGTGAACAGGGGGCCAGTCCATAGACACGGATGTGGGACGCGGCCATCCAATGCCGCATGCATACATTCCAAGTCGGGTTTCAACTAACTGGAAAAAATTCGTGCAAACACGATAGATTTTCATCAAAGTTCGGATAGAAAATAGCGCAAATCATCCACACATAGCATGCAAAATAAGTCTAGTACACAAATAGTTCAAATTCAACGAGATTAACAGATCATGTGGTCCCACACATACTACCCCTTCAACTTCATCCAACAGTGTCCCTCCATCCTGTGGTACATCACGGCAACGCATGCGGGCTACACAATGTCTAGAGAAACATTGAATAAATGAATGAATCAAGAAGTTGAGCAAGAAGAAGCAAAACTTACGATCTCCTCCTCCATCACACGTAATGGCCACCTTTCCTCCAGCATATTAACCATGCCACAAAACTTGGTGACGGAAATCTGGATGGCGTACTGATACGTCCCCAACGTATCTATAATT
The DNA here is from genome assembly GCA_021605205.1 of Aegilops longissima. Taxonomy (NCBI): domain Eukaryota; kingdom Viridiplantae; phylum Streptophyta; class Magnoliopsida; order Poales; family Poaceae; genus Aegilops; species Aegilops longissima. The sequence continues at coordinate 153,380,259 of CM038677.1, forward strand.
TTTTTATTGTTCCATGCTGTTATATTATCAATCTTGAATGTTTTATATTCATTTACTAGCAACTTTATCTCATTTTTTGGGACTAACCTATTGACTTAGTGCCCAGTGCCAGTTGCTAATTTCTGCTTGTTTTTTACTTTACAGAATATCAATTTCAAACAAAGTCCAAATGCAACGAAACTTTTTAGAAAAAAAATTCTGGACAGAAGTGAAGGAAATATGCCCTAGAGGCAATAATAAAGTTGTTATTTATATTTCCTCATATCATGATAAAATTTTATTATTCATGCTAGAATTGTATTAACCGGAAACTTAGTGCATGTGTGAATACATAGACAAAACAGAGTGTCCCTAGTATGCCTCTACTTGACTAGCTCGTTAATCAAAGATGGTTATGTTTCCTGACCATAGACATGTGTTTTCATTTGATGAACGGGATCACATCATTAGAGAATGATGTGATGGACAAGACCCATCTGTTAGCTTAGCATTATGATCGTTGAGTTTTATTGCTATTGCTTTCTTCATGACTTATACATGTTCCTCTGACTACGAGATTATGCAACTCCCGAATACCGGAGGAACACCTTGTGTGCTATCAAAACGTCACAACATAACAGGGTGATTATAAAGATGCTCTATAGGTGTCTCCGAAGGTGTTTGTTGGGTTGGCATAGATCGAGATTAGGATTTGTCACTCCGTGTATCGGAGAGGTATCTCTGGGCCCTCTCGGTAAAGCACATCACTATAAGCCTTGCAAGCAATGTGACTAATGAGTTAGTTACGGGATGATGCATTACAGAACGAGTAAAGAGACTTGCCAATAACGAGATTGAACTAGGTATGATGATACCGACGATCGAATCTCGGGTAAGTAACATACCGATGACAAAGGGAACAACGTATGTTCTTATGCGGTTTGACCGATAAAGATCTTCATAGAATATGTAGGAGCCAATATGAGCATCCAGGTTCCGCTATTGGTTATTGACCGGAGATGTGTCTCAGTCATGTCCACATAGTTCTCGAACCCGTAGGGTCCGCACGCTTAACATTCGATGACAATTTGTATTATGAGTTATGTGATTTGATGTACCGAAGGTTGTTCGGAGTCCCGGATGAGATCACGAACATGACGAGAAGTCTTGAAATGGTCAAGACGTAAAGATCGATATATTGGAAGGCTATATTCGGACATCGGAAAGGTTTCGAGTGATTCGGGTATTTTTCGGAGTACCGGAGAGTTACGGGAATTCGCCGGAGGAAGTAGTTGGCCTTAATGGGCCATAAGGGAAAGGAGAGAAGGGCCTCAAGGGGTGCCCCCCCCCATGGCAAGTTCGAATTGGAATAGAGAGGGGGCGGCGCCCCGTCTCTTTCCTTCTCCTTCTCCTACTCCTTCCCTCTCTCCCCTCTTGGAAAAGGAAGGGGACTCCAACTAGGATTGGGAATCCTAATTGGACTCCCCCTATAGGCGCGCCCCTACTAGGCCGGCATCCTCCTCCTCCTTCCTTTATATACGTGGCCAAGGGGGCACCCCAAGACACACAAGTTGATCTTTTAGCCGTGTGCGGTGCCCCCCTCCACAGTTACACACCTCGGTCAGATCGTCATAGTGCTTAGGCGAAGCCCTGCGCCGGTAACTTCATCATGACCGTCACCACGCCGTCGTGCTGACGAAATTCTCCCTTGGCCTCAGCTAGATCAAGAATACAAGGGACGTCATCAAGCTGAACGTGTGCAGATTGTGGAGGTGTCGTGCGTTTTGTACTTGATCGGTTGGATCGCGAAGACGTTCGACTACATCAATCGCGTTACTAAACGCTTCCGCTTTCGGTCTACGTGGGTACGTAGACACACTCTCCTCACTCGTTGCTATGCTTCTCCTAGATAGATCTTGCGTGATCGTATGCAAATTTTTTGAAATACTACGTTCCCCAACAGTGGTATCAGAGCCAGGTCTATGCGTAGATGTTATATGCACGAGTAGAACGATACGTCTCCAACTTATCTATAATTTTTGATTGCTCCATGCTATATTATCTACTGTTTTGGACATTAATGGGCTTTATTATCCACTTTTATATTATTTTTGGGACTAACCTATTAACCGGAGGCCCAACCCAGAATTGCTGTTTTTTGCCTATTTCAGAGTTTCGAAGAAAAGGAATATCAAACGGAGTCCAAATGGAATGAAACCTTCGGGAACGTGATTTTCTCACCGAACGTGATCCAGGAGACTTGGACCCTAAGTCAAGGAAGCTTCATGGAGGCCATGAGGTAGGGGGCGCGCCTACCCCCCCCCCAGGCGCGCCCTCCACCCTCGTGGGCCCCCTGTTGCTCCACGGACGTACTTCTTCCTCCTATATATACCTACGTACCCCCAAACGATCAGAGACGGAGCCAAAAACCTAATTCCACCGCCACAACCTTCTGTACCCACGAGATCCCATCTTGGGGCCTGTTTCGGAGCTCCACCGGAGAGGGCATGCATCACGGAGGGCTTCTACATCAACACCATAGCCTCTCCGATGAAGTGTGAGTAGTTTACCTCAAACCTTCGGGTCCATAGTTAGTAGCTAGATGGCTTCTTCTCTGTTTTTGGATCTCAATACAATGTTCTCCCTGAGGGAGTCCTGGATTAGGGGGTGTTCGGATAGCCGGACTATAGCCTTTGGCCAGACTCCTGGACTTTGAAGATACAAGATTGAAGACTTCGTCCCGTGTCCGGATGGGACTTTCCTTGGCGTGGAAGGCAAGCTTGGCAATACGGATATGTAGATCTCCTACCATTGTAACCGACTCTGTGTAACCCTAACCCTCTTCGGTGCCTATATAAACCGGAGGGTTTTAGTCCGTAGGAGGAACAACAATCATACCATAGGCTAGCTTCTAGGGTTTAGCCTCTCTGATCTCGTGGTAGATCTACTCTTGTACTACCCATATCATCAATATTAATCAAGCAGGAGTAGGGTTTTACCTCCATCGAGAGGGCCCAACCAGGTAAAAACATCGTGTCCCTTGTCTCCTGTTACCATCCGCCCAGACGCACAGCCGGGACCCCTACCCGAGATCCGCCGGTTTTGACACCGACATTGGTGCTTTCATTGAGAGTTCCTCCGTATGCGTTGCCGTCGGAAGGATGCCTCATCCCGCCTTTAAAGACGGCACTGCTGTTAAAGAAGCTTTGGCTGTCGGCCAAACTCTCCGGCTAGGAGGTTTTCTTATGACCGCCTGTTCGGCCGCCGCGCCGACGATGACTTCTCAGGTCATCGAAGGCAATCTTCACGTTAACTCGGAGCTCGCCGAGCAGCTAGATCCGATGGAGCTCTCTTCCTTAAACGAGCTCTTGGATCGCATCGCCGCCCTGGGAGTCGCTACAGACTATGATCAGATTGGGCCTAAACACGATCTGAGAGAGATTAACTCTCCCCAGGTTACCCACCACGTTGATGTGGTAGAGGAACAATACGGCGACCCTTCTTCTATCTTAAGGACTAGCTACGTCCGGATTCCCGATCCCTCCATGCCGGATTCCCGCGGAGGAGAGGACGTCATGCAAGCCCTGAACCTAAAGTCAGGCAGCGGGCTAGATTCATTGGACAACATCCAAGAATCCAAGCTTCCAAGTTCGGAAGCTCCTTGGCCCTTAAGTCTCAGATTGGGCGTGGTCCCGGATTTAATTCCACCCGCCCACCCAAACATAAGCGACCTATCTCAAATTCGGCAAGAGCCCGCAGAAACAAAGACACCATTATCGGGCCGATTCCTCCGGTTATGGATAGGATAAAGGACGCCGCGAGGAGGACGCAATCTCATTCTTCGCAATAATTGCACGCATAACGGGATCCTCAACGCTATAAGTCGCCATGACATTACACGCTTTGCCGACTTGGCGTCCATAGTACGAAAGTATTGTGCGATGGAAAGCGCTGGAAAACCAAAGCAAGATTTTGGGACAATCCGCCTTGAATACAACCCGATCGGAAATAAAGGGTGCATCATCGCCAGGCACCTGGGTTAAATACCAAAAAGAAAAAACCCTCTATAGGGCATGAAACCGTACTGGAGGGATGGCTCAATGGACCCTGTAAAATTCCTAGTACAGAGGGCGCCACTCCAACTCATAGCCTTAGAGCATGTTGGATACTACGGCAGGTGGCCAAAAGTGGCGAAGAGCTTCTAGCTCTAGAGCACCAACCCAAGGATACCAAAGACGGTATTAACAAGATTCGAGACTTTCACATCAAATAATATGCGAAGCGAACACTCGTAGCCTTGCCAAGTCTCTGAAGTAGCAACAATAAACCCATGGAGGACACGACTATTACCTTCAATGCCAAGGATTTAACCTAAATTCCGAACAGCCCGAGCACCAGCCGCATTGGTCCTCGGTCCGATAGTGGATTTGCTTTCGCCTTACCAAGGTACTCATGGACGGTGGCAGCGGATTGAACCTCATTTACGAGGAAACCCTCCAAAAATGGAAATAGATCGGAGCCGCATTGAGCGAAGCAGCACAACCTTTAGAGGAATAATCCCGATCGGGAAGCACACTTGTGGGGAAAAATCACACCGGATGTGGTGTTCGCACGCCAGATAATTACAGGTCCGAGGAGGTCACGCCCAAGTGGCCCTGCTCAGCAGCGGATACCACGCCTATTAGGGCGAGAAGCATTCACAATTTTCCAAGCTATACCCCATTATGGGTACATGAAGCTCAAAATGCCCGGCCCAACGGAATCATCACTCTTGCTAGTGACCGGACATAGCACTCCGCTACCAAAATAAGACAGCCGACCGCCCTTGAGGCACTATCCAAAGCCCTAGCGGCCGAGGAACTCATCGCGCCGCGCCCACAAAGAATAGGGACGATGTGATACTCGATAAGAGATCCAAGTCCACTTCCTTCAAACCAGCGGACGAAATAGTCAAAATCCAAGTCCATCCAACGGACCCTACAAAAACGGCCTCCATCGGGGCACAATTAAATCCTGATGTAGACGCTGCACTAAGAGAATTCCTACGTGAAAATTGGGACATTTTTGCCTGGCACCCTTCAGACATGCCAGGAATCCCACGCCAGCTGGCCGAGCACAGCCTAAACATCCTCAAAGGATTCAAGCCAGTCAAACAGGCTCTTCGGCGTTTCTCCGAACCCAAGAGACATGCCATGGGAGAGGAGCTAGCCAAAATATTGGAGGCCGGATTTATCAGAGATATAAAACACCCGGACTGGCTAGCAAACCTGATGATGGTACCAAAGAAGGACAAATCCTGGCGCCTATGCGTTGATTTCAAGGACCTCAACAAGGCTTGCCCAAAGGATCCCTTCCCCCTCCCCCGCATCGATCAAATCATCGATGCTACCGCATGACACGATTCATTGTGTTTCCTCGACGCATACTCCGGCTACCACAAAATTAAGATGGCAGAGCCTGACCAAGCCGCAACGGCATTCATCACTCCATACGGCCCATTCTGCTTCAACACAATGCCCTTCGGGCTCAAAAACGCCGGCGCAACATATCAGCGCATGATTCAGACATGTCTGGCAAACCAGATCGGCAAAACAGTGGAGGCATATGTATACGACGTGGTCGTCAAAAGCAAGCACGTCGAAACTCTAGTAGACGACTTAAGGCTCACATTCGATAATCTCCGAACATATGACATTAAGCTCAACCCGGAAAAATGCGTTTTCGGCGTACCAGCCGGAAAGCTCTTGGGCTTCATTGTATCGGTAGAGGAATTGAAGCAAACCCAGCCAAGATCCGAGCTCTGTCACAATTGGATATCCCAAAAGACCTCAAGCAAATACAAAAATTGACTGGATGCGTGGCGGCTCTAAGCCGCTTTATCTCCCGTTTGGGAGAAAAGGCATCACCCCTTTATCGCCTCCTCCGACGCACCGAACACTTCGAGTGGACGGATGCCACCACGGCCGGACTCGAAGAAATAAAAGCCATATTGGCAACAAACCTGGTCCTGGCAGCGCCCAACATGGGCGAACCAATGCTATTATACATCGCAGCAACTCATCAAGTTGTAAGCGCGGTGCTCGTTGTCGAACGAGAAACGGACGGACACAAGTTCCCTCTTCAAAAACCAGTTTACTACGTGTCCACTGTCCTAACTCCATGCAAGTCACGGTACCCGCATTATCAAAATATAGCGTACGCGGTGTTTATGGCATCTCGGAAGCTATGACACTACTTTCATGAGTGTTCAATAACAGTAGCCTCCGAAGTACCCCTTAACGACATTATAAACAACCGCGACGCGACGGGACGGATTGCCAAATGGGCCATTGAGCTCCTCCCGTTCGACATAACCTATAAGCCACGCAGAGCTATTAAGTCGCAGGTTTTGGCCGACTTCGTCGCCGAATGGACCGAAGCCGAACTCCCTAAAGAGTACGGTGCATATTCCAACTGGATAATGCACTTCGACGGCTCCAAAATGTTGGCTGGCTCGAGTCGTCGTTCGACGTCCCCAACCGGAGATACAGCTCAATCGTACTCGAGATAATGTATACGGACTCCAACAACGCAGCGAATCGAGGCCCTTCTACATGGTCTCCGGATGGCGGTCTCCATGGGCATTCAACGCCTAGAGGTGCGTGGGGATTCAACCTCGCGATATCCCAAATAAATGGAGACTTTGATGCCAAGGATCCAAAATGGAAGCCTATCGCAATGCCGCCCTAAAATGTCACCGGTTTGAGGGGCTCGAATTTCACCATATAGCCCGGATAACAACCAGCAGCAGACGTGTTGGCACGCATCGGCGCAAAGCGCGATGCTGTCCCCCCCAACATCTTCCTAGAGAGGCTGTTCAAGCCATCCAGATATGGGAGGAGAGTCCGAAATAACAACCCGGACCCAACCGCACCGCCCACAATCAACATTCTAACACGCTTGGTGGTTCTACCAACGAAATAACACCCTCAGCCCACGTAATAATGGCAGTCATTGCCCCGTGGATAGAACCATTCCTAGCCTACCTAACCAGGCAGGAACTTCCTGAGGACCAAAACGAGCCCGCTGCATAGTGCGGCGATCTAAAGCCTATAAAAGTCCATGAGGGAGAGCTTTATAAGAAAAGCACAGCCGGAGTCCTTCAAAGGTGTATCTCCGAAGAGGAAGGGCGGAATCTTCTGGCTGAAATACATGCCGGAATCGGCGGGCACCACGCCGCAGCCCGGGCCCTTGTAGGTAAGGCCTTCCGTACAGGATTTTATTGGCCGACGGCCCGGGCAGATGCTCAGGACTTAGTCCAACGATGCGTCGGATGCCAGCTCTTTGCTAATCAAAGCCACATGCCACCCACCGCCCTCAAAACCATACCCATCACCTGGCCCTTCGCGGTCTGGGGGCTTGACATGGTCGGACCCCTCAAAGGGGGAAACCACAAGCAAAAATACCTAATGGCCATGGTGGATAAATTCACCAAATGGATAGAGGCCAAGCCTGTCAAGACGGCCGAATCCGGACCGGTCATAGACTTCATATCGGGGTCGTTACACCGCTATGATGTCCCCACAAAGATCATCACCGATAACGGCACGAACTTTACGGCCGACGAGGTCAAACTCGTGCAAAAACATGGGCATTAAGCTCGACACGCTTAAGTCTATCACCCTCAAACTAACGGTCAAGTTGAGCGAGCAAATGGTCTAATTATGAGCGGCATCAAACCCAGATTAGTGCGGCCCTCAAGGAATCTAACACACCGGGTAGAGGAGCTCGACCCGTACTGGGGCTGCGGACCACTCAAATCGCACGACCGGATTCACACCATTCTTTATGGTATACGACGCAGAGGCAGTTCGGCCCTGCGACATAATTCATGACTCACCTCGCGTGCGCATGTACGAAGAAAGAGAAGCCGAGCTCGATCGGCAGGACAGTTTGGACGCCTTGGAGGAGGAGCACGACGTAGCAAAAGCCCGTTCCGCATTCTATCAACAAAGCAGCTCAAGATATCAAAGCAGAGAAGCACGGGCCAAAACTTACAATGTTGGCGAGCTAGTTCTACGCTGCGGACAAGAAAAAGGACAAACTAAAGCCCAAATGGGAAGGTCCCTTTATCATCGACCAAGTCCCGACCGTGGAGCGCACCGCTCACGAGATGCATCGGATAACCGACTCGAGCGAAACCATGGAACACAAGACGCCTCCGAAGATTCTACGCCTAGCGCCGGATTCTCGAGTTCGCCTCCTTCCTCTGTCCATATTTTACATTTTAGCTGTCTTCTATTTTCTCCTTCTCCTCCTTTTTCTTTCAAGCCTTGGAAGGCTCGTTAGCGCATTGTTCACTTTTACACTTGACGCGCTTATCGGCGCTCATTGTACTGGGGGCTTCTTTCACGAAGCTTAATTATAAGGGCTTCATGCCCAATACATGTGTCACACTTCGCATGTACCTTTTATTCACCATTATATGCATCGATATGACTTAAGTTTTGGCCAAGCTGGGTTGCTCGCTCTGTGCTTACCCCTCGCCCCCGATTGTTCGGCTAGGTGGTAAAGGAGCACCTCTGCGATTGTTACTTGTCGGGTCACCGGATGTGTACCTCGACCGGGTGAAGCCGAAAGCTAGCGTTCTTAAGAGAATATTCGGTCGGTGAACTAAAAGAAGATTTCTTACCTATTTATTTATCTGCCCCAGATGTTTTTCTCGCTTTTTTGCAGTCCGGACATGCACTTTAGGGCATGCCTCCCGTGGAAAGGAACCCCTAACGGAACTATTCTCCCGGAAGATGTTTCTTACTAACCATGTAATATAACATAACTAGTTGGGCACTTGTCTGATAAAGCACTAATGACCCCTACACCTGGTCTCCACGCATGCCCCGGTTTTTATATAACCGCGAGGGTATTCGGACACACTCCGGACTATTGGGTCCCAAGGTTGAAGCAAAAAGGTCCGCTATGACAAACGATCTACAATCCGGCTAGAAGGCATTTTACATGTCACCTTAATTTACATAGTCAATTTGACTGATTGTATTCCTCTTCAATGCCATCTAACAGTTTGTCTAGTTTACAGTCCTGTTGGCAATACTTTGCGGCCAATTCTACCTGGCCGTACACTAAGCTCACAGGGATCTCCTTTCCATCTGGCCCCACAGTCCGACTCTCGCCATGTGGTTTGGGTCAACCGTGTACCGTGTCTTCACCATGGCCCAGGCCTCCCTGGCGCCTTGACGGCAGGCCGATATCTTCCATAATCGGAAGCGTCGCTGCACTCCCTGGAGCCTCTCCGCAAGCTCCCCAAGGCCTTCGGGTAGGGAGACAGATGGCCACAAGGCCTGGGCGACGCTTTTCATCACCGCCGAACTCGTTAAATGCAGTTGTAAGAGCTCGGGAAGAAGGTCACCAGAGAACCGGGCATTTCTCCGCAGGGCGGCTGTGAGCATACCTACTGAGACATAACTCGTTAGTCGACTTCCTCGCCAACTCTTTTCCAAAGTTCGTTTAAGCACTTACTAAAAATGTCGCGTCGAAGCCGCCGTTCTCCTTAACGGAGTCGCATACTGGGCACGAACATATTTTAGTTCCTCACCCAGCTGGGTGTTGGCATCTTGAGATTATTTTCTCCCGCCTCACCTCGTAAGCACGCTCTCGCCGGCCTTTAACCGGCGCAAGAGCTGTTGCTTGTCCGGATCTACCCCGGTGCCATCTGCAATGTCATTGTCAGATCTATACACACGCCACACTTCATAACATACTTATCTTCTAAAAGCGTATATTACCGTGAGGGGTCTCTTTGGCTTCCCACATCATGCTTGTGCAGCCTCAAGTTGGGCTTTGCACTCCAAGCTCCCGGACAGTTGGGTATTCTTTTCTCGTAAGATCTGCAGACAATAAATGATCCTTAAATCAGTTATTCTAACTATTTCAAGTCTCGGGGGCTACTGGCATATATAACCGTTAAATTTCCTCACTCGTATGTCTTTCACATATTGCTCCGTGGCTCTGGCTAGACTATTTTGAGCAGCACGAAGGTGCGCATCTCCTGAATTGAAGGCGTTCAACGCCTCTTGGGAGAAACATGTGTCACGAAGAATTGTCCGCGGCGCTGTGATTCATGGCACTTCCACCTCGGAGTTGGTGGCGGACAATCTGTCGGCATCCTCTCGCCGGAGGAGCATCCGACGACGCTTAGTGTTTGCCTCCGCTTCTGAGCCTGGCTTTGAAGCCTGGCTGGCGGAGGCTCGATTGGCAACCTCTCCGGATATAGTCCGGTGAGCGCTCTTTTTCCTGAAGAGAGCACGAGCGTTAGTATGCCTTCTGGAATAAAACCTAGGAATAAGGCGACACACCATACTGTTGCACCGGCGCTTCAGTCCGGACCGCACTTCTTTAGCCTGCTGGGCCGTGCTGCCCCTTGTTGGCTAGCCGCCGCAGGCTCGACCTTCCGCCTCAAGGGCTCCCCCTGCAAAACACCGTTGGTGTGCGGTGATAAAAAATAAGCAAGGATGAATCATTCTCAAAGTATTGGGGCTTCGGTCTCGCCATTACGCGAGGTGGAAGTATTCCGGTAATCGGCCGTAATGGCAACGTGGCATTATCAATGCTCACCGGTGAAATACCCCATCGATCAGCTCCACCGATATGTCCGGATCCTCTCGGGAGGCCGGATCGAGGAACCGTTCCGGATCTTCGGGTTGTGGAGGCAGGCTATTTATATCCTTTACAGCCTGGCGCAGTTCCTGCGTCGAAATCACAAAATGAGATACTTGGCTATGGGAATATTGATCGGATGGACAAAAAGAAATGTCCGCTTACCTAGCTTGGAGGAAACCCGTCCTGAGGATTGACGCGAAGAAATTCTTCCTCTTCTCCCTTGTACAAGGCGGACAAGATCTTCATCAGATCGGCGACCGATCCCGGCCCCTTACGGCCATGGCGGGTGGCATCATCCTCCCCGTTGAAATCCCACATGGGGTGGTCCCTATACTGGAGCGGTTGCACTTCCCGCATAATGCATGTGGCCATGACCCCGATCATGGTCAGTCCGGAATGAGCCAACAACCTTATTCGGCTCATCAGGTAAAGGACGTCCTCTCATTCTCCCTCTGAGGGCTCCGTGGACGCCAGCTTAGGCGTTTCTTCAAAGGAGCATTACTGAACTCTGGGAGGCCGATCCGAACAGGGTCCGACAGGGGGACATCTTCTATATAAAACCATTCCGAAGGCCAGTCTTCGGACGCCTTCTTTGGGGTTCCGGATAGATATCCGGTCCCGGTGATGCGTCATAGTTCGCTCCGCCCACTTGATATATCGACCCCTCCCGAGAACGGGTACGAGGCGAACAACCTCTTCCACAGCCGAAATGAGCCTCGATGCCCAAAACAGCTCGCAAAGGGCCACGAAGCCCGCAATATGCGAGAATGGAGGCAAAGCGTAAGGTTGTGCAACTGAGGCCATAGAACTCCGTGAGCCCCGGAGAAACCGATGAATTGGAAATCCGAGCCCTCTTATCACATAAGGGATAAGGCATACCCGCTCTCCTCGGGAGGGACTGGGGACGCTCTCCGCTTGTTTTTCGCCCTTATAGGTGGCGAGTCCGGCTCGAACCGAACCATGAAGGCTGGGGAAGAAACCCTTGGTTTGGAGCGTCACTAACTCATTGTCTTGAGATGAGCATCTCTCCCAATCTCCGTGGCCGAGGACTAGGAGGGCGAGAGGAGGAGCCGCGTCGGCTGTCCATGATGGAACGGGTTTCTGTCAGATGCGCTCCGATGAAAGCTCGCGAAGGGAAGGTCGTGTGATTCAGATCTAGATCCTCGTCTCTTATATAGGCAGCTCATTTGCGCAGCTAGGGGGTAAATGTAAAATACCACGGCTTTTCGCATTCATTCAACACGTGGAAGATGGCCATTATTGGGCGTGGAAGCCAAGGAGCGCGATATTTACGAGAAGCCGACACTATTAAACAGTACACAGGATTTGGAGAAGAACCCGCCGCAATGCCAAGACACCCACGCGCCGGACTCGTCGTCATTGAAGCCTGGTTCGGGGCTACCGAGGAGTCTGGATTAGGGGTGTCCGGATAGCGGACTATAGCCTTTGGCCGACTCGACTTTGAAGATACAAGATTGAAGACTTCGTCCCGTGTCCGGATGGGACTTTCCTTGGCGTGGAAGGCAAGCTTGGCAATACGGATATGTAGATCTCCTACCATTGTAACCGACTCAGTAACCCTAACCCTCTTGGTGCCTATATAAACCGGAGGGTTTTAGTCCATAGGAGGAACAACAATCATACCATAGGCTAGCTTCTAGGGTTTAGCCTCTCGATCTCGTGGTAGATCTACTCTTGTACTACCCATATCATCAATATTAATCAAGCAGAGTAGGGTTTTACCTCCATCGAGAGGGCCCAACCTGGTAAAACATCGTGTCCCTTGTCTGCTGTTACCATCCGCCTAGACGCACAGTTCGGGACCCCCTACCCGAGATCCGCCGGTTTTGACACCGACACTCCCCCTCTCTCATGGAGATCTATTCGATGTAATCTTCTTTTTGCGGTGTGTTTGTTGATACCGATGAATTGTGGGTTTATGATCAATACTATCTATGAACAATATTTGAATCTTCTCTGAATTCTTTTATGTTTGATTGGTTATCTTTGCAAGTCTCTTCGAATTATCAGTTTGGTTTGGCCTACTAGATTGGTTTTTCTTGCAATGGGAGAAGTGCTTAGCTTTGGGTTCAATCTTGCGGTGTCCTTTCCCAAAGGATGAGGGGCAGCAAGGCACGATTGTATTGTTTCCATCGAGGATAACAAGATGGGGTTTTATCATATTGCATGAATTTATCCCTCTACATCATGTCATATTGCTTAAGGCGTTACTCTGTTTTCATGAACTTAATACTCTAGATGCATGCCGGATAGCGGTCGATGAGTGGAGTAATAGTAGTAGATGCAGCAGAGTCGGTCAACTTGTCTCGGACGTGATGCCTATATACATGATCATACCTAGATATTCTCATAACTATGCTCAATTCATCAATTGCTCAACAATGAATTGCTCACCCACCGTAAAATACTTATGCTCTTGAGAGAAGCCACTAGTGAAACCTATGGCCCCCGGGTCTATCTTCATCATATTAATATTCCAATACTTAGTTATTTCCTTTGCTTTTTACTTTGTTTTTATTTTACTTTGCATCTTTATCACAAAAATAGCAAAAATATTATCCTATCATATCTATCAGATCTCACTCTCGTAAGTGACCGTGAAGAGATTGACAACCCCTTATCGCGTTGGTTGCGAGGAGTTATTTGATTTGTGTAGGTACGAGGGACTCGCGTGTAGCCTCCTACTGGATTGATACCTTGGTTCTCAAAAACTGAGACTTACGCTACTTTGCTGCATCATCCTTTCCTCTTCAAGGGAAAACCAACGCAGTGCTCAAGAGGTAGCATAGAACACAAAGAGTTGTGAGCGATAATAGTCATACTGCTTACCAGCATGTCATACTTTGATTCGGCGGTATTGTTGGATGAAGCAGCCCAGACCGACATTACATGACCGCGTTCATGGGACTGGTTCTACCGCCGTGCTTCACACGCAGGTGGCTAGTGGGTGTCCGTTTCTCCAACTTTAGTTAAATCGAGTGTGACTACGTCTGGTCCTTGTTGAAGGTTAAAACAGCACACTTGATGAAAAATCATTGTGGTTTTGATGTGTAGGTAAGAATGGTTCTTGCTAGAAGCCCGTAGCAGCCATGTAAAACTTGCAACAACAAAGTAGAGGACGTCTAACTTGTTTTTGCAGGGCTTCCTGTGATGTGATATGGTCAAGACGTGATGATATATAAATTGTTGTATGAGATGATCATGTTTTGTAACAGTTATCAGCAACTTTATCACTAAGCGGTAGCGATAGTCCTAGAAGCAATAGTTGGCGAGACGACAACGATGCTTCGATGGAGATCAAGGTGTCAAGCTGGTGACGATGGAGATCAAGGTGTCAAGCTGATCATGACGGTGCTTTGGAGATGGAGATCAAAGGCACAAGATGATGATGGCCATATCATATCACTTATTTGATTGCACGTGATGTTTATCTTTTATGCATCTTATTTTGCTTAGTACGGCGGTAGCATTATAAGATGATCTCTCACAAAATTTCAAGGTATAAGTGTTCTCCGTGAGTATCCACCGTTGCTACAGTTCGTCATGCCGAGACACCACGTGATGATCGGGTGTGATAAGATCTACGTTCACATACAACGGCTGCAAGCCAGTTTTGCACACGCAGAATACTCGGGTTAAACTTGACGAGCCTAGTATATGCAGATATGGCCTCAGAACACTGAGACCGAAAGGTTGAGCGTGAATCATATAGTAGATATGATCAACATAGTGATGTTCACCATTGAAAACTACTCCATCTCACGTGATGATCGGACATGGTTTAGTTGATATGGATCATGTGATCACTTAGATGATTAGAGGGATGTCTATCTAAGTGGGAGTTCTTAAGTAATATGATTAATTGAACTTTAATTTATCATGAACTTAGTCCTGGTAGTATTTGCATAACTACGTTGTAGATCAATATCTCGCGATGTAGCTCCCCGTTTATTTTTGATATGTTCCTAGAGAAAAATTATGTTGAAATATGATAGTAGCAATGATGTGGACTAGATCCGTGATATGAGGATTATCCTCATTGCTGCACAGAAGAATTATGTCCTTGATGCACCACTACGTGACGGACCTATTGCAGGAGCAGATGCAGACATTATGAACGTTTGGCAAGCTCGGTATGATAACTACTTGATAGTTTAGTGCGCCATGCTTTACGACTTAGAACCAGGACTTCAAAAATGTTTTGAATGCCACAGAGCATATAAGATGTTCCAAGAGCTGAAATTGGTATTTTAGACTCATGCCCGAGTTGAGAGGTATGAGACCTCTGACAAGTACTTTGCCTACAAGATGGAGGAGAATAGCTCAACTAGTGAGCGTGTGCTCATATTGTCTGAGTGCTACAATCGCTTGAATCAAGTGGGAGTTAATCTTCCAGATAAAATAGTGATTGACAGAGTTCTCTAGTAACTATCACCAAGTTACTGGAACTTCGTGATGAACTATAATATGCAAGGGATGACGAAAACGATTCCCGAGCTCTTCGTGATGCTGAAATCGACAAAGGTAGAAATCAAGAAAAGCATCAAATGTTGATGGTTGACAAGACCACTAGTTTCAAGTAAAAGGGCAAGGGAAAGAAAGGGAACTTCAAGAAGAATGGCAAGCAAGTTGCCACTCCCATGAAGAAGCCCAAAGCTAGACCCAAGCCTGAAACTGAGGGCATCTACTGCGAAGGAAATGGTCACTGGAAGCGGAACTGCCCCGAATACTTGGCTGATAAGAAGGATGGCAACGTGAACAAAAGTATATATGATATACATGTTATTGATGTGTACTTTACTAGTGTTCATAGTAGCCCTTGGGTATTTGATACTGGTTCAGTTGCTATGATTAGTAACTCGAAACAGGAGTTACAAAATGAACAAAGACTAGTTGAGGGCAAGGTGACAATGTGTGTTGGAAATGATTCCAAGGTTGATAAGATCACCATCGCACACTCCCTTACCTTCGGGATTAGTGTTGAACCTAAAATAAATGCTATTTGGTGTTTGCGTTGAGCATAATATGATTGGATCATATTTATTGCAATATGGTTATTCATTTAAGTCAAAGAATAATTGTTATTCTGTTTACATGAATAAAACCTTCTGTGGTCATACACCCAAGGCGAATGGTTTATTGAATCTTGATCGTAGTAATACACATATTCACAATATTGATGCCAAAAGATGCAAAGTTGATAATGATAGTGCAACATATTTGTGGCACTGCCATTTAGGTCATATTGGTGTAAAGTGCATGAAGAAACTCCATGCTGATGGGCTTTTGGAATCACTTGATGCTTGTGAACCATGCCTCATGGGAAAGATGACGAAAACTCTGTTCTTTGGAACAATGGAGCGAGCAACTGACTTATTGGAAATAATACACACTGATGTATGCGATACGATGAGTGTTGAGGCTCGCGGCTGGTATCGTTATTTTTCCGACCTTCACAGATGATTTGAGCAGATATGCGCATATCTACTTGATGAAACATAAGTCTGAAATATTTGAAAAGTTCAAAGAATTACAGAGTGAAGTGGAAAATCATCGTAACAAGAAAATAAAGTTTCTATGATCTGATCGCGGAGACGAATATTTGAGTTACGAGTTTGGTCTTCATTTGAAACAATGTGCAATAGTTTCACAACTCACGCCACCTGGAACACCACAGCGTAATGGTGTGTCCGAACATCATAACCGTACTTTATTAGATATGGTGCAATCTATGATGTCTCTTACGGATTTATCACTATCGTTTTGGGGTTATGCATTAGAGATAGCTGCATTCACGTTAAATAGGGCAGCATCTAAATCCGTTGAGACGATACCATACGAACTGTGGTTTGGCAAGAAACCCAAGTTGTCGTTTCTTAGAATTTGGGGCTGCGATGCTTATGTGAAAAAGCTTCAACCTGGTAACCTCGAACCCAAATCGGAGAAATGTGTCTTCATAGGATACCCAAAAGAAACTGTTGGGGTACACCTTCTATCATAGATTCGAAGGCAAGATCTTTGTTGCTAAGACTGGATCCTTTCTAGAGAAGGAGTCTCTCTTGAAAGAAGTGAGTGGGAGGAAAGTAGAACTTGATGAGGTAGTTGTACCTTCTCCCTTATTGGAAAGTAGTTCATCAAAGAAATCAGTTCCAGTGATTCCTACACCAATTAGTGAGGAAGCTAATGATGATGATCATGAAACTTCTGATCAAGTTACTACCGAACCTTGTAGGTTGCTACCTCTTGAGCACTGCGTTGGTTTTCCCTTGAAGAGGAAAGGGTGATGCAGTAAAGCAGCGTAAGTATTTCCCTTAGTTTTTGAGAACCAAGGTATCAATCCAGTAGGAGACCACGCACGAGTCCCTCGCACCTACACAAACAAATAAATCCTCACAACCAACGCGATAAAGGGGTTGTCAATCCCTTCAGGGTTACTTATGAGAGTGATATCTGATAGATATGATAAGATAATATTTTTGGTATTTTTATGATAAAGATGCAAAGTAAAATAAAAGGCAATAAAAATAGCTAAGTGTTGGAAGATTAATATGATGGAAAACAGACCCAGGGGCCATAGGTTTCACTAGTGGCTTCTCTCGAGAGCATAAGTATTACGGTGGGTGAACAAATTACTGTTGAGCAATTGACAAAATTGAGCACAGTTATGAGAATATCTAGGTATGATCATGTATATAGGCATCACGTCCGAGACAAGTAGACCGACTCCTGCCTCGTGCCCTCCTGGTTGATGTCTTGACGTAGGGTCCAAGTCCTCTGGATCATGTTCGTTCCGAAAATCACGTTCCGGAAGGTTTCATTCCGTTTGGACTCCGTTTGATATTCTTTTTCTGCGAAACTCTGAAATAGGCAAAAAACAACAATTCTGGGCTGGGCCTCCGGTTAATAGGTTAGTCCCAAAAATAATATAAAAGTGTATAATAAATCCCATTAATGTCCAAAACAGAATATAATATAGCATGGAACAATCAAAAATTATAGATACGTTGGAGACGTATCAAGCATCCCCAAGCTTAATTCCTGCTCGTCCTCGAGTAGGTAAATGATAAAAACAGAATTTTTGATGTGGAATGCTACTTGGCATAATTTCAGTGTAATTCTCTTAATTGCGGTATGAATGTTTAGATCCGAAAGATTCAAGATAAATGTTTAATATTGACATAAAATTAATAATACTTCAAGCATACTTACTAAGCAATTATGTCCTCTCAAAATAACATGGCCAAAGAAAGTTCATCCCTACAAAATCATATAGTTTAGTCATGCTCCATTTTAGTCACGCAAGAATGCTCTCATCATGCACAACCCCGATGACAAGCCAAGCAATTGTCTCATACTTTAGTAATCTCAAACTTTTTCAACCTTCACGCAATACATGAGCGTGAGCCATGGATATAGCACTATGGTGGAATAGAATATAATGATGGGGGTTATGTGGAGAAGACAAAAAGGAGAAAGTCTCACATCAACGCGGCTAACCAATGAGCTATGGAGATGCCCATCGATTGATATTAATGCAAGGAGTAGGGATTGCCATGCAACGGATGCACTAGAGCTATAAATGCATGAAAGCTCAACAAAAGAAACTAAGTGGTGTGCATCCAACTTGCTTGCTCACGAAGACCTAGGGCATTTGAGGAAGCCCATTGTTGGAATATACAAGCCAAGTTCTATAATGAAAAATTCCCACTAGTATATGAAAGTGACAAAACAAGAGACTCTCTATCATGAAGATCATGGTGCTACTTTGAAGCACAAGTGTGGAAAAAAAGATAGTAGCATTGTCCCTTTTTTTGGCCTTCTCTTTTTTTTTATTTGGCCGTTCTCTTTTTTTATTGGGACAATGCTCTATTAATGATGATCATCACACTTCTATTTATTTACAACTCAATGTTACAACTCGATACTAGAACATAGTATCCTCCGGCGGTATACCGGGATAGCAATGAATCAAGAGTGACATGTATGAAAAATTATGAACGGTGGCTTTGCCACAAATACGATGTCAACTACATGATCATGCAAAGCAATATGACAATGATGAATGTGTCATGACAAACGGAACGGTGGAAAGTTGCATGGCAATATATCTCGGAATGGCTATGGAAATGCCATAATAGGTAGGTATGGTGGCTGTTTTGAGGAAGATATAAGGAGATTTATGTGTGAAAGAGTGTATCATATCACGGGGTTTGGATGCACCGGCGAAGTTTGCACCAACTCTCAATGTGAGAAAGGGCAATGCATGGTACCGAAGAGGCTAGCAATGATGGAAGGGTAAGAGTGCGTATGATCCATGGACTCAACACTAGTCATAAAGTACTCACATACGTATTGCAAAAATCTACAAGTCACCAAAAACCAAGCACTACGCGCATGCTCCTAGGGGGATAGATTGGTAGGAAAAGACCATCACTCGTCACCGACCGCCACTCATAAGGAGGACAATCAAAGAACACATCATGTTTCAAATTTGCTACAAAACGTTTACCATACATGCATGCTACGGGACTTGCAACCTTCAACACAAGTATTTCTCAAATTCACAACTACTCAACTAGCACAACTTTAATATCACTACCTCCATATCTCAAAACAATCATCAAGCATCAAACTTCTCTTAGCATCCAGCATACTCATAAGAAGTTTTTTTACTAGTCTTTGAATACCTAACATACTAGGATTAATTTCCCAACTTAAGCAAATTACCATGTTGTTTAAGACTATCAAAATAATATAAGTGAAGCATGAGAGAATAATAGTTTCTATAAAACAAAACCACCGCTGTGCTCTAAAAGATATAAGTGAAGCACTAGACCAAAAACTATATAACTCAAAAGATATAAGTGAAGCGCATAGAGTATTCTAATAAATTTCGAATCATATGTGACTCTCTTAAAAGGTGTGTACAGCAAGGATGATTATGGAAAACTAAGAAGTAAAGACTTAAATAATACAATATGCTCCAAGCAAAACACATATCATGTGGTGAATAAAAATATAGCTCCAAGTAAAGTTACCGATGGAAGTAGACGAAAGAGGGGATGCCTTCCGGGGCATCCCCAAGCTTTGGCTTTTAGGTGTCCTTAGATTATCTTGGGGTGCCATGGGCATCCCCAAGCTTAGGCTCTTGTCACTCCTTGTTCCATAATCCATCAAATATTTCACCCAAAACTTGAAAAATTCACAACACAAAATTCAGCAGAAAATCTCGTGAGCTCCGTTAGCGAAAGAAAACAAAACACCACTTCAAGGTACTATAATGAACTCATTCTGTATTTATATTGGTGTTAAACCTACTGTATTCCAACTTCTCTATGGTTAATAAACTGTTTTACTAGCCATAGATTCATCAAAATAAGCAAACAACACACGAAAAAACAGGATCTGTCAAAAACAGAACAGTCTATAGTAATCTGTAACTAACGCAAACTTCTGGAACTCCAAAAATTCAGACAAAATAGGACGACCTAGAAAATTTGTTTATTTATCATCATCAATTCGAATCAATATTTTATCACGTTCTGGTGATTTTTAACAATTATTTTTGTGAACAGAAAGTTTCTAGAATTTTCAGCAAGATCAAATAACTATCATCCAAGAAGATCCTATAGGTTAAACTTGGCACAAACACTAACTAAAACATAAAAACATATCTAACCAGAGGCTAGATCAAATATTTATTCCTAAATAGAAGCAAAAAGCAAAAAACTAAAAATAAAATTGGGTTGCCTCCCAACAAGCGCTATCGTTTAACGCCCTTAGCTAGGCATAATAGCAAGGATAGATCTAGGTATTGCCATCTTTGGCTTTCAATTTTTTAGCGGAATCATGCTCGAATCCGGGAGGTTCTTTATGTTTCCCTTCATATTCGGAAATTTTTAAATCTAAAGAATCCAACCGCTAATTGCAAAGGGTAATCAACATATTCATGCGGTGAATATTTCCGCTAACACTCTTAAGAGGTTCAAGAGACTTTTGTAAGTTCTTAGTTACATCGCAAATCTTTTCAAAAACTTGTGTCTCTTCCTGGGTATGTTGTGGCCCCTTTTGTAGAGGTAGTGTTCCCACTACCCCCTCTATGATTTCATGCGCAACACTGGGATCAATTTTAATAAAATTTCCTTTGGCAACACAATCCAAGAGTTGTCTATGGGACATATTTAGTACAACGTAAAAATGCGAAGCAAAATTCTAAAACTCACCTCTAAGGTGCAATTATGATAAGATTCCATCATCCTATACCAAGCATCTTTTAAATTTTCTCCTTGTCTTTGTTTAAAGTGAAGAACTTCAAACTCAAGGGACAAAGGAGCAGATAAAGGACTAGCCATGACAACAAGCAAGCGAGAAAGAGGCGAATGGAAAAGAGAGGGCGAATAAAACGGGAAGGGTGAAGTGGGGGAGAGGAAAACGAGATGCAAATGGCAAATAATGTAATGCGGGAGATAAGGGTTTGTGATGGGTACTTGGTATGTTGACTTTTGCGTAGACTCCCCGGCAACGGCGCCAGAAATGACTCGTTGTCGGGAGAGCAAATCTTGAATTGACTTGGCGTAAGGCTCCCCGGCAACGGCGGCAGAAATCCTTCTTGCTACCTCTTGAGCACTGCATTGGTTTTCCCTTGAAGAGGAAAGGGTGATGCAGTAAAGCAGCGTAAGTATTTCCCTCAGTTTTTGAGAACCAAGGTATCAATCCAGTAGGAGACCACGCACGAGTCCCTCGCACCTACACAAACAAATAAATCCTCCCAACCAACGCGATAAAGGGGTTGTCAATCCATTCATGGTTACTTACGAGAGTGAGATCTGATAAATATGATAAGATAATATTTTTGGTATTTTTATGATAAAGATGCAAAGTGAAATAAAAGGCAACAAAAATAGCTAAGTGTTGGAAGATTAATATGATGGAAAATAGACCCGGGGGCCATAGGTTTCACTAGTGGCTTATCTCGAGAGCATAAGTATTACAGTGGGTGAACAAATTAATGTTGAGCAATTGACAAAATTGAGCACAGTTATGAGAATATCTAGGTATGATCATGTATATAGGCATCATGTCCGAGACAAGTAGACCGACTCCTGCCTGCATCTACTACTATTACTCCACACATCGACCGCTATCCAGCTTGCATCCAGAGTATTAAGTTCACAAGAACAGAGTAACGCTTTAAGTAAGATGACATGATGTAGAGGGATAAACTCATGCAATATGATATAAACCCCATCTTGTTATCCTTGATGGCAACAATACAATACGTGCCTTGCTGCCCCTATCACACTTTGGGAAAGGACACCGCAAGATTGAACCCAAAGCTAAGCACTTCTCCCATTGCAAGAAAGATCAATCTAGTAGGCCAAACCAAACTGATAATTCAAAGAGACTTGCAAAGATAACCAATCATACATAAAAGAATTCAGAGAAGATTCAAATATTGTTCATAGATAAACCTAATCATAAACCCACAATTCATCGGTCTCAACAAACACACCGCAAAAGAAGATTACATCGAATAGATCTCCACGACAGAAGGGGAGAACATTGTATTGAGATCCAAAAAGAGAGAAGAAGCCATCTAGCTAATAACTATGGACCCGAAGGTCTGAGGTAAACTACTCACACATCATCGGAGAGGCTATGGTGTTGATGTAGAAGCCCTCCGTGATCGATGCCCCCTCCATGAGCTCCTAAATGCCCCAAGATGGGATCTCACGGGTACAAAAGGTTGCGGCGGTGGAATTAGGTTTTTGGCTCCGTATCTGGTAGTTTGGGGGTACGTAGGTATATATAGGAGGAAAAAGTACGTCGGTGGAGCAACATGGGGCCCACAAGGGTGGAGGGCACACCCAGGGGGGTAGGCGTGCCCCCCTACCTCGTGCCCTCCTAGTTGATGTCTTGACGTAGGGTCCAAGTCCTCTGGATCACATTCGTTCCGAAAATCACGTTCCCGAAGGTTCCATTCCGTTTGGACTCCGTTTGATATTCTTTTTCTGCGAAACTCTGAAATAGGCAAAAAACAACAATTCTGGGCTGGGCCTCCGGTTAATAGGTTAGTCCCAAAAATAATATAAAAGTGTATAATAAAGCCCATTAATGTCCAAAACAGAATATAATATAGCATGGAACAATAAAAAAATTATAGATACGTTGGAGACGTATCATAGGTCAACCAGAGTAAGATCCACACCAGAGTGGCACGGCAATCCTGTTCTGGAGGTCATGTTACTTGACCATGACAAACCTACGAACTACGAGGAAGCGATGATGAGCCCAGATTCCGCGAAATGGCTTGAGGCCATGAAATCTGAGATGGGATCCATGTATGAGAACAAAGTATGGACTTTGATTGACTTGCCTGATGATCGGCTAGCATTTGAGAATAAATGGATTTTCAAGAGGAAGACGGGCGCTGATAGTAGTGTTACTATCTACAAAGCTTGAATTGTCGCAAAAAGTTTTCGACAAGTTCAAGGTGTTGACTACGATAAGAGTTTCTCACTCGTAGCGATGCTTAAGTCTATCCGAATCATGTTAGAAATTGCCACATTTTATGAAATCTAGCAAATGGATGTCAAAACTACATTCCTTAGTGGATTTCTTAAAGAAGAGTTGTATATGATACAAAAAGAAGGTTTTGTCAATCCTAAAGGTGCTAACAAAATGTGCAAGCTCCAGCGATCCATCTGTGGACTGGTGCAATCATCTCGTAGTTGGAATATACGCTTTGATAAGTTGATCAAAGCATATAGTTTTATACAGACTTGCGGTGAAGCCTGTATTTACTAGAAAGTGAGTGGGAGCACTACAGCCTTTCTGATAAGTATATGTGAATGACATATTTGTTGATCGGAAATGATGTAGAATTTTCTGGAAAGCATAAAGGAGTGTTTGAAAGGAGTTTTTCAAAGAAAGACCTCGGTGAAGCTGCTTACATATTGGGCATCAAGACCTATAGAGATATATCAAGACGCTTGATAAGATCTTTCAATGAGTACATACCTTGACAAGATTTTTGAAGTAGTTCAAAATGGAACAGTCAAAGAAGGAGTTCTTGCCTGTATTGCAAGGTGTAAAGTTGAGTAAGACTCAAAACACGACCATGTAGAAAAAAGAAAGAGAATGAAAGTCATGCCCTATGCCTCAGCCATAGGTTCTATAAAGTATGCTATGCTGTGTACCAAACCTTTTGTGTACCTTGCGATGAGTTTGGCAAAGGGGTACAATATAGATCCAGGAGTGGATCACTTGACAGCGGTCAAAATTATCATTAGAAGACTAAGGAGATATTTCTCGGTTATGGAGGTGATAAAGAGTTCATCGTAAAGAGTTACGCTGATGCAAGATTTTACACCGATCCGGATGACTCCGAGTCTCAATCTGGATACATATTGAAAGTGGGGGCAATTAGCTAGAGTAGCTCCATGCAGAGCATTGCAGACATAGAAAATTTGCAAAATACATACGACTCTGAATATGACAGACTCATTGACTAAGCTTCTCTCACAAGCAAAGCATGATCACGCCATAGTACTCTTTGGGTGTTAATCACATAAGCGATGTGAACTAGATTATTGACTCTAGTAAGGGTATTAGTCACATGACGATGTGAACTAATCACATAGTGATGTGAACTATTGGTGTTAAATCACATGGAGATGTGAACTAGATTATTGACTCTAGTGCAGGTGGAGGCTGAAGGAAATATGCCCTAGAGGCAATAATAAAGTTGTTATTTATATTTCCTTATATCCTGATAAATGTTTATTATTCATGTTAGAATTGTATTAACCGGAAACTTAGTACATGTGAAAATACATAGACAAAACAGAGTGTCCCTAGTATGCCTCTACTTGACTAGCTCGTTAATCAAAGATGGTTATGTTTCCTGACCATAGACATGTGTTGTCATTTGATATATGGGATCACATCATTAGAGAATGATGTGATGGGCAAGACCCATCCGTTAGCTTACCATTATGATCATTGAGTTTTATTGCTATTGCTTTCTTCATGACTTATACATGTTCCTCTGACTATGAGATTATGCAACTCCCGAATACTGGAGGAACACCTTGTGTGCTATCAAAACGTCACAACGTAACTGGGTGATTATAAAGATGCTCTATAGGTGTCTCCGAAGGTGTTTGTTGGGTTGGCATAGATCGAGATTAGGATTTGTCACTCCGTGTATCGGAGAGGTATCTCTGGGCCCTCCCGGTAATGCACATCACTATAAGCCTTGCAAGCAATGTGACTAATGAGTTAGTTACGGGATGATGCATTACGGAACGAGTAAAGAGACTTTCCGTTAATGAGATTGAACTAGGTATGATGATACCGACGATCGAATCTCGGGCAAGTAACATACCGATGACAAAGAGAACAACGTATGTTGTTATGCGGTTTGACCGATAAAGATCTTCATATAATATGTAGGAGCCAATATGAGCATCCAGGTTCCGCTATTGGTTATTGACTGGAGATGTGTCTCGGTCATGTCTACATAGTTCTCGAACCTGTAGGGTCCGCACGCTTAACATTCGATGACGATTTGTATTATGAGTTATGTGATTTGATGTACCGAAGGTTGTTGGGAGTCCCGGATAAGATCACGGACAAGACGAGGAGTCTTGAAATGGTCGAGACTTAAAGATTGATATATTGGAAGGCTATATTCGGACATCGGAATACCGGAGAGTTACGGGAATTCGCCGGAGGAAGTAGTGAGCCTTAATGGGCCATACGGGAATGGACAGAAGGACCTCAAGGGGTGCCTCCCCCCTGGCAAGTCTGAATTGGACTAGAGATGGGGCGCCCCCCTTTGTTTCCTTCTCCTTCTCCTAGTCCTTCCCTCTCTCCCCTCTTGGAAAAGGAAGGGGACTCCAACTAGGATTAGGAATCCTAATTGGACTCCTCTATAGGCGCGCCCCTCCTAGGACGGCTTCCTCCTCCTCCCTCCTTTATATACGTGGCCAAGGGGGCACCCAAGACACACAAGTTGATCTTTTAGCCGTGTGCGGTGCCCCCCTCCACAGTTACACACCTCGGTCATATCGTCGTAGTGCTTAGGCGAAGCCCTGCGCCGGTAACTTCATCATCACCGTCACCACGCCGTCGTGTTGAAGAAACTCTCCCTTGGCCTCAGCCGGATCAAGAGTACGAGGGACGTCACCGAGCTGAACGTGTGCAGATCGCGGAGGTGTCGTGCGTTCGTTACTTGATCGGTTGGATCGCGAAGACATTCGACTACATCAACCGTGTTACTATACGCTTCCGCTTTCGATCTACGAGCGTACATAGACACACTCTCCCCGCTCGTTGCTATGCTTCTCCTAGATAGATCTTGCGTGATCGTAGGCAATTTTTTTTGAAATACTACGTTCCCCAACAAGAAGACACCCAGGGAGCCAAAGAAGCACACGGGAGGAGGCCCGTGGGACCCACTAGGCACTAGGGTGTGCCAGGGAGCCCAGGCACGCCTTGGTGGGTAGTGGAGCCCACATGAAGCTTCTCCACAGACCTCCACCTCTATAAATACTCTAAAATCCCAAAAACCCTAGGGGAGTCGACGAAACACAATTCCATCCGCCGCAAGTTCCAGACCATGAGATCCGATCTAGAGGCCTTTTCCGGCACTGTGCCGGAGGGGGCAACAATCACAAAAGGGTTCTTCATCACCTTTGTTGCCCCTCCGATGATGCATGAGTAGTTTGATACATCTCCAACGTATCTATATATATTTTATTATTCCATGCTATTATATTATCCATCTTGGATGTTTTATATGCATTATTATGCTATTTTATATCATTTTTGGGTCTAATTTATTAACCTAGTGCCCACTGCCAGTTGCTGTTTTTTTTCATGTTTTTGTCTTTTACCAAAAATCAATACCAAACGGAACAAAACTTTTTGATGATTTTTCTTGGACCAGAAGACACCTATGAAGCTTCGGGAGGGGGCCAGAAGGCCACAGATTGTCCATAAGCTTGGAGGCCGCGTCCTAGGGAGGGGGGCACCTCCTGAGCTTGTGGCCCCCCGTGGATCCTCCAACCCTAATCTCAGCTCCATAAATACCCAAATATTCCCCGTATACCATAGGGCACACCAAAAATATTTTTCTGCCACCGCAAGCTTCTATCCTCGTGAGGTCCCATCTTGGGGCCTTTTCCAGTACTCTGCCGGAGGGGGATTCAATCACGGAGGGCTTCTACATCAACCTTGCCGCCCTTCCGATGATGTGTGAGTAGTTTACCACAGACCTATGGGTCCATAGCTAGAAGCTAGATGGCTTCTTCTCTCTCTTTGATCTTTTTAATACAATGTTCTCCTCGATGTTCTTGGAGATCTATTCGATGTAATCTTCTTTTGCGGTGCGTTTGTTGAGATCCGATGAATTGTGGATTTATGACCAGATTATCTATGAACATTATTTGAGTCTTTTTCGGAACTCTTTTATACATGATTAAGATAGATTTGTATTTCACTCCGATCTATTGATTTGGTTTGGCCAACTAGATTTATTTTTCTTGCAATGGGAGAGGTGCTTTGTTTTGGGTTCAATCTTGTTGTGTTTTCACCCAGTGATAGAAGGGGTAGCGAGGCATGTATTTATATTGTTGCCATTAAGGATAAAAAGATGGGGTTTATTTCATATTGATTGGATCTATCCCTCTACACCATGTCATCTTGCTTAATGCGTTACTTTGTTCTTGTTAACTTAATGCACTAGATGCATGTTGGATAGCGGTCGATGTGTGAGTAATAGTAGTAGATGCAGAATCATTTTGGTCTACTTGTCATGGACGTGATGCCTATATTCATGATTATTGCCTTAGATATCATCATAACTATGCACTTTTCTATCAATTGCTCAATAGTAATTTGTTTACCCACCGTATGCGTTCTTTCAAGAGAGAAGCCACTAGTGAAAAACTATGGCCCCCGGGTCTATTTTTATCATATTATTTTCAGATCTATAAAACCAAAAACCCAAAAATACCTTGCTGCAATTTATTTACCTTCACTTTGTTTGCACTTTTATTTATCTTTTATACATATCTCTACCAGATCGCATCCTTGAAAGTAATCGTGAAGGGATTGACAACCTCTTTATCGCGTTGGGTGCAAGTATTTGTTTGTTTGCGTACGTGCTATCATTGGAGACTTGTGTGTTTCTCCTACTGGATTGATACATTGGTTCTTAACTGAGGGAAATACTTGTCTCTACTTTGCTGCATCACCCTTTCCTCTTCAAGGAAAAAACCAACGCAATCTCAAGAAGTAGCATAGTTTACCACAGACCTACGGGTCCATAGCTAGTAGCTAGATGGCTTCTTATCTCCTATTGATCTCAATACAATGTGCTCCTCGATGTTCTTGGAGATGTATTTGATGTAACTCCTTTTTGCGGTGTGTTTGTTGAGATCCGATGAATTATAGGTTTATGATCAGTTCTATCCATGAATATTATTCGAGTCTTTGTTGAACTCTTATATGCATGATTGTTATAGCCTCGTATTTCTTCTCCGAAACTTTGGTTTGGTTTGGCCAACTAGATTGATTTTTCTTGCCATGGGAAGATGTGCTTTGTGATGGGTTCGATCTTGCGGTGCCCAATCTCAGTGACAGAAAGAGACATGACACGCATGTATCATTGCCATTAAGGATAAAAAAGATGGGGACTATTCCTACAACAATAGATCTTGTCTACATCATGTCATCGTTCTTATTGCATTACTCCGTTTTTCCATGAACTTAATACACTAAATGCATGCTAGATAGCGGTCGATGTGTGGAGTAATAGTAGTAGATGCAGAATCGTTTCGGTCTACTAATCTTGGACGTTATGCCTATATACATGATCATTGCCTTGGATATCGTCATGATTATTCGCTTTTCTATCAATTGTGCAACAGTAATTTGTTTACCCATCGTATGCTATTTTCTTGAGAGAAGCCTCTAGTGAAAACTACGCCCCCGGGCCTATTTCCTATCATATTAAATCTAAAAATACCTTGTTGTGATTTTTCTTTCTTTATTTTTGTGTGTGTTTTAGTTAGATATATTTATCAAATCTCATACAATTTAAGCCATCTCATTGCCGAGGAGGGATTGACAATCCCTCTTACACTTTGGGTTGCAAATATTTGTTGTTTGTGTGCAGGTGTTGTTTACATAGTGTTGCTTGGTTCTTCTACTGGATTAATAGCCTTGGTTTGATAACTGAGGGAAATACTTACCTTTGCTTTGCTGCATCATCCTCTCCTCTTCCGGAAATTACCAACACAGATACAAGCAATCACGTACCAACGATACGATAACGACCTCACACTGCGATTATGGATGATGTGCATGTCATACGGCGTAATGTGCTTTCACGCGTGAAACAATTCATGCACTTGCTGCCAGAAGGTCCCCCTCTGCTCCTGCCTACAAAAGCCGTGGATACGTCCAACCACGCATCGCACAACAACTCATCCTCCATGGTCGAGTACCCTGCCATTCTTCGTACTCTAAGAAAACGACATGGTGTTCGAAAATAAGCTTAATGACATTTGACCGAACACCAATCGGACGTGGTGACCGCTATGGATGATGCCCACAGGGGAGGCAGAGTGTACCTGCCTACAAACGTGTCGTGAGTGGACGATGCCGTTGTAAAAGGCGAGCGAGCGCGTCGGTGCTGGTTGCGGAAACTCGACAATGCATGTGTGCTAGCCGGAGAGGTACAACCGCAGTGTCAGAGGAGGAGGGTGCGGACGCAAAGCAAGGGGGAGGGGGTGGATTTGATGAAAATGGGACCAGGAGGGGGGATTTAGTGGGCCGGGGTGTCGAAGTCCTACGTGGTTACTGTCCGGACTTTGGCAAAGCTCCCCAACTTTGTCTCTGCTTTGCGGAGGAAAATGCGTCCGGACCGCCCGGTAGACTGATACATATCCGCATTGAATGACACAACACGTTTGAATCATGCGGTCTAGACGTATGCGGACGGTTTGAGGTTGAGCGTTGGAGATGCCCTAACCACCGGTGGCCAGCAGCAGCAGTAATTAGTTTCCCTAAGAAAAAGCATCAGTAATTAGTTTCCCTAAGAAAAAGCAGCAGCAATGAGCTGTTTATTGCTTCCGGGCCTTCTTGCAGGTCAGCAGCAGCAGTAATTAGCTTCCCTTAAAAGAGCAGCGGCAATTAGCTGGCTGATTCCGGAGAGTAAATTCTGTCCCCGCGCGCGGGGCATTGTACTACGGTCCTGCGCTGCTCTGCCGCCATTGCCGGCGTGGTCTCTCCCCCCCGTTTCCCTCTTCCCCGGCCCTCCTCCGTTACACAAACAACGCACACTTGAAAGCACCATTAATTAACTTAATTAACCAGCTAGCTGGCCACACACAGTGCCACAGAGCGAGAGCGGAACTTTTTTTTTTGCGAGTAGAGTAACAGCGGAACTAATTGTTTCAAGGCGGTTTGATCCCAGACCGTAAAAGCCGTGGATCATCCTCCGGCACCAGTTTGCTCACCCAGTTAAGTTTAAATTACTACTCCAGTAGCAATCAATGAAAATGTTTGATCAAAGTAGCTTGTTTACCGCCGGGTTCAACTGGAACGTTATTGTGTTACCATTAAGTGGAACCAAGCTTGGCCTCTGTGGAGTCCTGTATACAATCTTGTGTTTAGGGGGGTGTACCGAAGCGGAAGTGCTGTATAAATAGGGCCTGTCGTCTGCAGTCTGCAGTCTGCACACCACAGCTTGCAAACGGAGCTCTCTGTAGACCGTCAAAGTAAGCTGATCCATCGAGCTGCGCGACGATGGCACTGCAGCGTGCTGCCTCCGTGCTCGCCGCCGCCCTGGCTTTTGCATCCATACTTACTACTGGTAAAATATACAGTACTATATGAACCATGCATGCAACATCACGCACTACTAACTACAGTAGCTAGTTAAATACGTAGCCAGTATGACTATTGACTAACCGTTTGTACTGTTCACGATCGGTTTGATGGGACGCAACAGGCCGGGTGCAGTCCGTGGGTGTGTGCTACGGGATGAACGGCGACCGCCTCCCGTCGCCGGCCGAGGCCGTGCAGCTCTACAAATCCAACGGCATCACCGCCATCCGCCTCTACAAGCCGGACGTCCAGACGCTCCGGGCCCTCAATGGGAGCAACATCGCCGTCCTCATCGACGTGGCCGACGAGACCGTGACCCGCCTCGCTTCCAGCGTCCCCGGCGCACAGCTCTGGGTGCGGTTCTACATCCAGCACTACCCGGGGATCTCCTTCCGGTACATCTCCGTCGGCAACGAGCTCACCGGCGCCGCCACGCAGAACATCGTCCCGGCCATCAAGAACCTCAACGCCGCGCTCGACGCCGCTGGCATCAAGGGCATCAAGGTGTCGACGGCGGTCAGGCTGGACGTGCTCGCCTCCTCCTCGCCGCCCTCCTCCGGCGTCTTCAAGGACGGCTACATGAACCAGGTCGTGGCGCTCCTCGGCACCACCGGCGCGCCGCTGCTGGTCAACGTGTACCCCTACTTCGCCTACATCGGCGACCAGAAGGACATCGACCTCAACTTCGCGCTATTCCAGCCGAGCTCCACGGTCGTCAGGGACGGCGGGCTCAGCTACACCAACATCTTCGACGCCATGGTCGACGCCGTGCACGCGGCGCTGAGGAAGGCCAACGTGCAGGTGCCCGTCGTGGTTTCCGAGAGCGGCTGGCCGTCCGCTGGAGGCGTCGGCGCCAGCGTGGCCAACGCGCAGACGTACAACCAGAATCTCATCAATCACGTCGGCAAGGGCACGCCCTATAGGCCCCAGCCGCTGGAGACCTATGTGTTCGCCATGTTCAACGAGAATCTCAAGCCGGGGGCTGAGACGGAGAAGCACTTTGGGCTGTTCAATCCGGACAAGTCGCCGGTGTACCCTATTAGATTCTGAATGTTTCGTGTCTGAAATTAGTGACGATTTCAATAAATTAAACTGCAAAATTCATGCTAATGCTCACACATCATCGACTTAACTATTCACTGAATATTACAAACTCTTTGAAATATATAGTACAATGTACTCCCTCCGTTTTTATTTACTTCACCTATTAACTTCGGGAATGATAAATTCTGAATGTTCGGAATTTAAGCATGACAACCCGAATTTTTTTAATGTCAACTTTAGTTGACATGAGGTGGCAAGTTTAGGCATTTTTCTAGACAAAAAATGAACTGGGGCAAAATTGCCATGCTTTAACAACTAAACTTGCCACGTCATGTTAACTTAAGTTGCTATTAAAAAACTTTTGGGATGACATTCTTAAAATCCAAATGATTGGGAATTATCGAGGTCCGTTAACTTTGTCTCAAGTCAAATTTAAGCTTTGACCAAGTTTATATAAAAAATTATTAACATCCACAATACGAAATCAATACCATTAGAATCGCCATTCAGTATACTATATATACTTCTGATTGTGAAATTTAGATTTGTTTTTATAAACTTGGTTAAACTTTATAAAGTTTGACTTAGGTCAAAACTAATATGCGGACGGAGCTGCCTCTATGGCATTGGTGTCAGTTGACACCATTGGTTTTTCTAAAATCCTTCACTAATTTACCTTTAAGCCCTATTTATTTATCAAGATGATCCCATTGTATATAGAGCTGACATCATAGAGATTTCTTTTCTAGCTTCGTTTCCTGCTTTGAGATTCACACCTCCATTTCCTAGCTTAATGTATTCCTATGTACCTGAATGTATGCATTTTTTTCTATTGACATTTCAAGTAGCTTTTGATGGGTCCCATAATTTTAAAAACATTATGGTTTCAAGTTTTAAAAAATCTATAATGTTTTTCAAATTTAAGTTGTGATTTAAAATCATTTTCGGAAACAATTTCATTCAAATTCGAAATGCCTTTCATAACAAGATAGACTAACTAAAAACTACATTTTGCAAACAATTCGGATCGACTTCACATATCCATTCTAGAAGCATTTCAAAGAAATTTAATAGTCCTTATCAAGTCCGCAACGATCTTCAAACATTTTCAAATGCAATTTCAGAATTGTTTCAGATACAATTTGCAAAGCAATTATTCCATTCATCCACACTAACTCAAATATCAAATTTCAGAGACAATTCAAAATTTAACATATCCATTCTAAAACCATTTCAACCATTTCAAATACAATTCATAGCAAGTTAAGACCAGTTCTATAAAGACTTCATACATATTCAATTGCAATTTCAGACTTGTTTGAGAAACAGTTCACAAATCAATTATTGCATTCACAGTTGATTACTACACATACATTCCATATGTGTTACACAAAAAGTTAAGTGAAATTCCACAATATATTGAGTGGCATTTCAAAAGAAGAACACAAACAAAAATCTCGACGGCATTTCATGAACATACTGCAGATGTGTTTTCACTTCATTTTGGCTTCTGCTGTTATTTCATTTCGGTACCAAATCAGTCCAAGGCGTCCACCAAAGTCATGAGGCTCATTCGGCCTCCTTGTATGGAGTTCATCAGTATTACCCTTAACCACAAGTGGGCTTGAAATATATGAACATTGAATGGTAGTGGCTGGAGAGCCCTTGCTCAACATGTGGGGAAAAACACATGTTTAACTCTTCAACCAAAGTGATAGTTGGCAACAGAAAATTGAGTTTATTCTGGCTCGATAAATGGGTTGAGGGCCAATCGGTCGACGAAATGACTCTGTCACTTTACATCTTCCATCATTAGGGTGAATAGGACTATTGATGAAGCTTTGGTAAGTGGAGCATGCATCAAGCATATAAGGAAACTAATCTACATATGAGGTTTATGCGGAAGCTTAAACTTTGGCAAGCAATACCTAGAGTTTAGCTCTACCGATACATGGATCTTGTTGTGGAGGTATCTGGGTAGTACACCGCCAAATTTGGTGCACAATACTTTTTTTCTCTAATGCTCCGAGTTAGCCGTTGACAAAGGCAAAATGGAAGTCATGGGCACCGCTCTGCTGCAAATTCTTCTTTATGGCTGTGAGAGAAAAGGATCTCGACTGACGGCAGGCTTGCCAAGCGTTGCCTACAACTCAAAACAGTCGATTCTGCCATGGACATCAAAACACTGTAGGAGAGAACTCGAGGGAGTAAGAAGACGTGGGAAGAGGGTAATAATGACTGTCCAAGTATGGGCCAATTTTATTGATGTCCAAAATATAGCCGGCCAACTATTGGGTTGAATTATTGGGGAACGCTAAAGGTGCAAAGGACTATATATAGGCCACATATACACCACAATCGCCTCTCGCGCCACGACATGGGTCGTGGCCCAGCAACGGATGTTTTCTCTGCCTTTATTTTGGGTGGTCTCGGTATTCTATAGTTTTCTCTTGTTTTCTTAGCTATTGATTTTTCTGCTTTTCAGCTTCTTTTTCCCCTTTTCCCTTCTTATTTGTTATTTCTATTTATTTTCTTCTAAAAACCAGGATGTTTTTAAAATTTTATAAAATCTTTAACTTTTTCTAATAATTTTAAATTTCTTGAACAATATATAAAAACTATTTGAACTCTTATTAAAATTTATGTGCAGACAAGCATGCGGTTTGCGGATCTGATAGTAAAATAGTCCCTTCCTGTTATATTTCCAAGCCCAAAAATATAAAAAATATATTTCATGTGCACAGACGATGGAGGGGGAGGCATGAGGCAATTGCAATATAAATTATTAGGATGGAGGAATGGGCCTGAGGCAACTTTGGTTGGATCACAAGAACCCAGCGAAGCCATGACTATTTATTACTTTCGGACCTTCTTAATGGTTAGCTAACTGGTTCTGTTGAGTAACATTTGGCAAATGATATGCATCGCTTATAGCGATATTTATCACTTGCTATCGCTCCAAGTGCATGAACATGGGCCGGCCCATTAGGAACTGACCGCTCGGGAGTTAAGTGCAGAACGGTTTTGCGAACGTTCCGAGCTGGTTTTGGAACTTCGAGTTTTTTTGTTTCAATTTATTTCTTTTGATTTTGGCTTTCCACCGGTTTGTAAGGTTTTGTTTTTCTAATTATTACTTTTATTTTTATATTATTTCCTTCATTTTCCATCCTTTTTAAATTAATATAATCCTTTTTGAATTCGTGGGCATTGTCAAGATCCGTGAACATTTTTTAAAATTTATGAGCACTTTCACATTTAAGAAGTCACAATATTTCCCGAAGTTTTTAACTTTATTTCAAATTCATGAATATTTGAAATCTGTGAAGATTTTTTGAGTTCGTGAACAATTTAGGAACTCCGTAAATATTTTTTGAATTGGACAACATTTTAACATTCACGAATCTATTTTCTACAATTCATGATTTAAAAAAATTATATATTGTTTCTAAAATTTATGAACCTTTTCAAAATCAGTGAATGTTTTTAAAACAAGTGAAATAACTCGTAAAAAATACGTATAGGCTCGCGCCTGTGCTAGATTGCCGGTGTCTGGCACTATGGTCACTATGTCAGGCCCATTTAAGCAGGGCGCGTGAGCGATCATATATCTATATCTATACCCCTATATAGTGTAGGAATAACTTTGAATATGGATCGTTGGATGAATTTGATCCGATGGCAAAGAGGTGGCAAATCCGAACGTTGATAACCGTTCGATTTCTTATTACTTACATTAGATTGTGCACTGTGTACTATCTAGAAGTTCCGACTGGATGCATAGAAAATGTGATGCAAACCACTTCTTGTGTGTGATGTAGTTGCCCCTTTTACTATCTCCGGACACTTCTCCTCTATTTTAGACTCTTAATGCATCCTCTTGCTCCAATGGTTTTTCTCTCTCTTGCATAAAAGTGTTGTCATTCATGACATTATCATGTGAAATCTTGTTCAACGTGACTTATACTCAACCACTTCTTCAAGTCTATGTAGCTTTTCAAATAGATTCTACCAAATGTTGTATAACATTAGCTACTTTATGGGGGCATCCTGTGTTGGAATTAATGGGCTTTATACACAGATTGGGCCCAAATTAATTTCATAATTGGAGAGAAGTCAAGGGGGTGGACAGCCATGTGGGAGTTTAGTCCCACATCGTTAAAGGAGCAAGAGTTTTACCTGCTTATAAGGGGGCCTCTCATGGTACCATTGATTGGGATGACTAAAGATGCAAGTGTACACCACACGCGCGCACTTGCTCGCATTTCGCGTTTAATTACTTGTGACTTTGGTGAGCGCGACCGTGGCCTAATAAAATGCATTTTTTGTTATTTTTCATCGCGAGAAAACACAACCCTAAACCGTTCTCATCTGCGCCGCCGCCGTCGTCCTTCGCCGATCCTCTCCCTGCCGTGCAGCAAGGCGAGGAGAGCAGTAGTCTCCGGACTTTCCCCGGCATCGGCGACCTCCACGGGTAGCCGGGCGATAAAGTTTCTGGGCAGTGCATCCGCACGACTGCTCAATCTTCTTCGACTACGTCCGTCTGCACTGCGATCGGTTCATCATCAACTCTCCATCGACATCTCCGTCTGCACTGCGATCTCTTCATCATCAACTCTCCATCGACATCTCCGTCTTCACTGCGATCTCATCATCAACCCCGCCGTAAGAAATCCTTTTGTGATCGGTTATATTTTATGTGATCTTGTTATGGGACTTCAGTCCATGTCGATTTCATTTACTCTGTTAGATTTCATCTACGTGATTGCATGTATAAATCTGTTAGATCTGTCCTTGTCATCAGTCTCACATAAATTCGGAATTATATTAATTGTAATACCTGCCATATTTCCAACATCCTGAACTAACTATTCATGCTACCAAATTAATTCAACTACCATCGGTAACAACACTGTATTTTACATTATACATATATAAATATTGTGGCTTGTTAATATTGTGGTGCACTAATATCTCGCGTGCAAAGCACGTACAACTCACTAGTATGCTTTAGAGCGCCACACAACGCCCGTAAAAATCTGTGTCCGCGCGCAGGGTGGGTGTGGCGTGGTCTCCTCCGTTTCCCTCTTCACTGGTCCATTGATTAACTTTAATTACTATCTCATCTTTTTCGGTTTATAAGACTCAATTTAAAAATCTCACGAACTAAGATAGATGATGAATGATGCAAAACAATATTACTAAAGTGATAATACTGTCTATTTTGATCCTGCGCTAAAGTATTTACCAAAATGTGCTAAAGTATTCAATTAATGTGCCTATTTTCCTTAGAAAAATGTGTTTACCAATGCATTAGTTGCATGCATGACCAATAATTATATAAAAAAAAACATGCATTGCTGAGTTTTTGTTTAATCATAACATGCAATGATTTAATGCACCTTGATATCTGAGCATGTGATGAGGAGCAATAGAAATGAGACTATAAAACGAAAAGAATAGAAATTTGAGATAAGCCCTGTGAGCAGTACTGTTGCTATCCACGCAGAGAGTGAGAGTGGAACCAATTAATCAAGGGCGTTCAAGGCGGTTCGATTTAAGACCGTAAAAGCCGTGGATCATCTTGCTCACCCAGTTAAATTAA
Organism: Aegilops longissima; assembly: GCA_021605205.1. Lineage (NCBI taxonomy): Eukaryota > Viridiplantae > Streptophyta > Magnoliopsida > Poales > Poaceae > Aegilops > Aegilops longissima. The sequence goes on from CM038677.1 coordinate 153,417,460, forward strand.
ATCGCAAAGGGCTCGAACCGCTTGTTCACCGCCGGGTTCCACTGCGACGTTACTGTGTAGCATTAAGTGGAACCAAGTTTGGGTATGAGAAAGTCAGAATGCCTGGCTAGCCACCCCCGCCTGAAATCCTGTATAAATAGCGCCCGGCGCCCAGTTGCCTGCACACCACAGCTTGCAACGGGAGCTAGCTAGGGCTACACTACACAACACAGCTTTGAGTACATTGTACATGAACCTGTGCGGTGCTCCCTGTAGACCGTAGCTAGCTACCTGAAGTAAGCTGATCGATCGAGCTGCGCCGACGATGGCACTGCAGCGTGCTGCCTCCGTGCTCGCCACCGCGCTGGTGCTTACATCCATACTTACTGGTAAAGTGATAATACTATGAACCATGCAAGCATGCAACAGCACGCAGTGCTAAGTAAATATAATTGCTACGTAAAATACTTGAGTTCACCGAGTAGTATTGATTCTGTGACTAATTGTGAGGTTGTACTGCTCACGATCGGTTTGATCGCACGCCACAGGCCGGGTGCAGTCCGTGGGCGTGTGCTACGGGGTGCACGGCGACCGCCTGCCGAAGCCGGCCGAGGTCGTGCAGCTCTACAAGTCCAAGGGCATCACCGCCATCCGCCTCTACGAGCCGGACGTCCAGACGCTCCTGGCCCTCAACGGGAGCAACATCGGCGTCCTCATCGACGTGGCCGACGAGAACGTGCCCCGCCTCGCCTCCGGCGCCGCCCAGGCGGACCTCTGGGTCCAGCTCAACATCGAGCGCTACTACCCGGGCGTCTCCTTCCGGTACATCGCCGTCGGCAACGAGCTCGCCGGCGCCGCCACGCAGAGCATCCTCCCGGCCATCAAGAACCTCAACGCCGCGCTCGCCAAGGCTGGCATCAAGGGCATCAAGGTGTCAACGGCCGTCAAGATGGACGTGCTCGCCACCTCCTCGCCGCCCTCCTCCGCCGTCTTCAAGGATGACTACATGAAGCAGATCGTGGCGCTCCTCGGCACCACCGGCGCGCCGCTGCTGGTCAACGTGTACCCCTACTTCGCCTACATCGGCGACCAGAAGAACATCGACCTCAACTTCGCCCTCTTCCAGCCGAGCTCCAGGGTCATCAAGGACAACGGACGCAGCTACACCAACCTCTTCGACGCCATGGTCGACGCGGTGTACGCGGCGCTGAAGAGCGCCAAGGTGCAGGTGCCCGTCGTGATTTCCGAGAGCGGCTGGCCGTCCGCTGGAGGCGTCGGCGCCAGCGTGGCCAACGCGCGGACGTACAACCAAAACCTCATCAACCACGTCGGCAAGGGCACGCCCTCTAAGTCACAGCCGCTGGAGACCTACGTATTCGCCATGTTCAATGAGAGCCGCAAGACGGGGGCTGAGACGGAGAAGCACTTTGGGCTGTTCAATCCGGACAAGTCGCCGGTGTACCCTATTAAATTCTGAATGTTTCGTGTCCGAAAGTGATGACGATTTCAATAAATTAAAGTGCAATATTGCTTTTAGTTGAAAGTGCGAGATTATTCATGTTGAATCTTACAAGGGGCAGTGATCTGCGCCGGTCGACCGGCCGAACTGCTGCGCCGGTCCTACCAGGACCGCTGGATTACTCCATCTATGGTCGTTGGATTAAAAACCTCCAAGTCATCTTTTCCCTTCCTAACCGCTTTGTCTCAGATCCAATAGATAAAGATTGACACAGCGTTGACCTGCTGTAGACAAACTGGCCCCCGTACGCTGTCTCGTCGGCGGCGACACGTTGTCTCGCCATGGCCGTCGATGCATCACCGGCGCCTTCACGGCCGTCGCCGTCGTCGACCACGCTCACTGTCTCAACCCCCCCCCCCCCTCATGATCTACGCATCAAACCATGCCGTTCGTGGCCCTTGTCGTAGTCGGTTGCAACATATTGTACACTCGTCGTCGCAGCCCTCCGGTCCGTCTCTACTGCAGCTTCGCCGTCCCAGGCCCCCAGCAAAAAGATGAGCAGCCATCACCGGCCCAGCAAAAACTTTGCCTGTCGCAGCAAAAGTCACCGATGGTCCCAGCAAAAACAAACTCGCCGGTCGTAGCTTTTACTTGGTGGTGCGTACTAGCAAATGGCAATGACGGTTGTAGCAAAAAAGCAACCAGTTGTAGCAAAAAAACGACGCCTTTGGTGCGTGGTAGCAAAACAAAATTGCGGGTTGTAGCAAAGTGCCGGCGTGGTTGTAGCAAAAATCGACGCCGACGATGCGTTGTAGCAAAATGCCGGCGTGGTTGTAGCTAAACAAGATGTAGATTGTAGCATCACGTACGGTGCTTAGCAGGGAAGTGTTGGTCAGAGTAGCGCCGCCGTCCTCAAACTACGAATCGTGATCACCGTGGTCACCATGGTCGCCGTCGAAGGGGAGAAAACCCGTTCCAGCAATTCTGGAAGCCGGTTCCAGCAAATGCCGCGACCGGTTGCAGCAAGACGACGCCCTCCCGACAGCGATTCCAACAAATTTTATTGCCGGTTCCAGCAAATCTTGACGCTGGTTCCAGCAAATATGAAAGCCGGTTCCAGCTTTTTATCACGGCAGAGGGCAGACCCGTTGCAACTTCTGTGGCGCCAGTCGCAGCTTTTCTGTCGGCCGGTTCCAGCTTTTTCAGGGGCCGTTGTAGCACGGGTTGCCGCAATTGTTGTAGCACGCAAGGCTGGTAGTTCTGTTGTCGCTGCTTTGGTTCCAGCAAAACGGCGGCGACACCGCGCATCACAGCTTGCACCTTCCCCCATTGCAGCAGCTCCATAGCGATGGCATCCCATGCAGCAGAAGCAGCTCCATGACGATGCGGCTTCGTGGCGAGGAGGGCGCCCCGTGCAGCAGCAGCAGCAGCAATGGCGTCTGAGAAAATTAGATAGGCAGGAGCAGCGACGTGGGCAGGGTAGGAAGAAAAGGGACGGGGTGAGATGTGTGGCCAGCAGTCGCGCTGAAGAAGATAAGGGAGCAGGGCGGTGTGCGGGGCCCTCATGGGGATGACGTGTTCCTCTTGCCTTAGCGCTACGCGCGATGCGAGTGAGTCGACCGGCCGAAGTTTCGGCCGGTGCACCGGGTACAAGCGTTTACCATCTTACAAACTCTTTGAAATAGTACATCGTACAAATCAAGCACCAAGACAGGCACTCCAATGCGAATCACCAAACCGCTTTCAAATGTTCGGACCGGACACTTTTAGACCTTCAACATGGCTCATCAAATCGGTCTGGCCCACTCTAGATGTCTGAAATCCCCTAACCTGGACACAAATCCGAGGGAGTCCGGACGCCCGACTAGCCCATAGTTGGTTGGACCAGGTGTTCCCACAACCCACATCTTCGCTTCGTCTTTTCTCCTCTCGCTCTGTGTGTCTCACTATGAGTCATAACTCATAGTTCGGATGTAAGATACGCGGTTGGATGTCGGGCGCTTGATCTATCCGTGAACATTTGCAGATGGAAATTTGATGATCCGCGTTGGAGAAGCCCTAAAAGGCGGATGTGGAGGCCTAAGTCATTTCTACGCATGCAATGTGCCGGCACCGCCGCTCATACTTGCTTGAGATTCACACCTCCATTTTCTAGCTTAATGTATATTTGAAAGTATGCAACCTTTCTATTGACATTTCAAGTAAGTTTTGTTGGGTTCCAGAATTTAAATAACACTATGGTTTCAAGTTTTGCCAGAAAAAAGTCGATAACCCTTTTTGAAATTTAAGTTGTGATTTCAGAATCATTTTGGGAGACAATTCCATTTATATTTCAAATCCATTTCACTAACAATATAGAGTAACTTAAATTTTAGATTTCACAAACAATTTAGATTAATTTCACATACCCATTCTGGAACCATTTTAGATACCCCTCTATAAACACATATAAGACGTTTTAGGGCACTGAAGGGTTTCAAAGAAAGTTAGTAATGGTTGTTATTAACTCCACAACAATCTTCAAACATTTTCAAAATTTGTTTCAGATACAATTTGCAAAGCAAGTACTTCCGTTCATTCATTCAAATTTCAGTGACAATTCAGGTCAATTTAAAATATGTTTCTGAGCAAGCTAAGATCAATTCCGCAACAATTTCATACATATTCAAATGTCATTTCGTAGTTGTGTGAGATACAGTTCATAAATCAATTATTACATTCACAATTGATAACTAGACATACATTCCAGATGTTTTGCTCAAAAATTAAACTGGAATTTCACAATAAATTGAGTGGCATTTCACAAAAGGAACACAAAAGAAAAAAATGATGCATTTCATGAACATACATTTCATTTTGGCTTCCGTCGTCATTTCATTTCGACACTAACTCGGTCCAAGGTGTCCACCAAGGTCATGAGGCAGATTTGGCCTCCTTGATGTGGAGTTCACGAGTCTTGACCCTAACCTCAGGTGGGCTTCGAATATACAAATGTCGAATGCAATCGTTGGAGAGCCCCCGGCTCAGCCTACAGGGAAAGACGCATGTTTGACGCTCCAAAGTGATTGTTGGCGACAAAAAAATGTGTTACTTCTGGCCCGAGAAATGGATTAAGGGCCAATGGTCGAGAACATGGCTCCAGATGTTTGTTCGATTACATCTCCCATCATTAGGGCGAAAAGCATTTTGATGAAGCTTTGGTCGAGGATATAAGGAAACCAATCTACACATGAGATTTTATGCGGATCCTTAACCTTTAGCAAGCGATATTTGCAGTCCAGCTCTACCCAACCAGAAGAGATGCATGGATATGGTTGTGGAGCCATCCGGGTCATACACTGCCAAATTTGGTGTAAAATGTTTTTTCTTGGATGCTCTGACTTAGTTGTTGACAAAGGCGGAATGGAAGTCATGTGTGCCTTTCCGCTGCAAATTCTTCTCGACGGCTCGTTGTGAGAAAAATCTCGGTGGTCGACAAGCTTGCCAAACGTTGCCCACAATACACTACAAAATTGTCGTTTGTGCCACTGGACGTCGCGTCAGAACACCGTAGGAGAGAACTCCAGGGAGAGGGAGAGAAAAGAAGTGTGTGTGCTGGGGTGTTAATAATACTTGTCCAAGTATTGGGCCTTAGTTTGGGCTCAATTCGGTGATGGACAAAATATAGCAGGCTTGTTATTGAGTTGAACTACCGGGAAATGTAAAAGTGCAAATGACTAAATATAGGCGAGATATACACCATAACTGCCTTTTGCGCCATGACGTGGGTCGTGGCCCAGAAGCAGATATTTCTTCGGGTGGTCTCGGTACTCTATGATTTTCTCTTTCAGGTTTTTCATGTCTTTATGCTTATTTTTTATTTTATTTTATTTTCCTTTTTATTATTTGTTTCTATATAAGGATGATAATTTTAATATATGCAAACTATTTAATTTTTTTCCAATAATATACAAACCATTTTGAAAGCACTCGAACATAATTTGAAAAATATGAAGTTTTAAAAATTTATAAGGATTTTTAATGTGTGAACACTTTTAAAAAGTATATGTAGATTTTTTAAACGTATCAATTTTCTAGAAACCTATGAACAATTTTATAGAAGTTACATGAATTTTTTTAACTTGTGATTTTTTATAGTAGATGAATTTGTTAAAATTACGTGAATATATACCTAGTTATATAATATATTTTTGTAAAGTATGCAAACCTTATTAGTCATATGCACGTTTTAAAAATATAAACACTTTGTAAAAGCATAAGCATATTTTCTAGAAATGTGCAAACCAATTTTATTTTTCATGAACATTTTTTAAATATGGGAACACTTATTATCATGAATATTTTTTTATACGATAAATGTTTTTTTATTACACGAATAGTTTTTAAGTTAAAGACATGTTTTTTTAAAGGAGACCACTTTATTACCAGAAAAAGAAAAGCTGAGAGCAAAGAAAAAAATGAAAGGAAAAAACTTTTGGGTCCCACCCAAGTGAGGTGTGAGTGTGGGTGACGCCGCACTATAAACCAGCTCCCCCAATAATCCTCAAAAAAAAATCTCCCACAGTAATCCTGGGAATGGGATTAGGACAGCCTGGTATCCCCTTATGAGTTGCCTAAAATATCCCCTTATGATCCCCACAAAAGAAAATAATCCCCTTAGGGCTCCTTTCATTCAAATGTTTTTCATAAAAAAAATTCCAAGTCATTTTGTTTTGTAGAATTGAATCCTATGGAAAATTTCACAGGGAATAATTTGCAATATAATCCACAATAAATCTAACATCCACTCAAACATGTTGAAAAAATTCCATTGTTTTTCATATGATGAACATCCACCCTAAACAAGCTCAAATCCTATAGGAACTGAATGGGCGTCGACATTCCAATCCCATGTTTTTTTCTATTCACATGCTTTCGCAATCCTGCTAATCAAATAGGCCCTTATTAGGATGGACTATGGCCTCTTTGATTTGCAGGAACTTTGAAACGCATGAGCAAGAAAAATACTGGATTGATGTGGGATGTCCACTTGAATCCTACCTGATTAATAAAGAGTGTTTGATCTCATAGAAATAACAAAGAAATTGTAGAAAGAGGTTGCATTGGATTCTAGATTTCCTATGAAATATATTACAAAGGATTCCATAAAAAAAATGGAATTTAATCCTATGAATTAACAACCAACATGGGAAAAAAATCCTAAGATATAATCCTCTATAATCCTACGAAATTCCAATGAATCAAAGAAGCTCTAGGGGAATTGTCGTGTGGCGTGTTGCTGCAGAAAAAACCCTATGAAATCTACACCAATAGTAACTCGACTGCAAACTCGAACACCACCGCCTCTTGGTGCTAAGGGCATTACCAACACTGACCCGGAAACTAGACATCGCATCCGTTCGTGGACATAGGGTGACCAATCCGCGGACACGAATACGAGAGCCGGCCATCCAACGTTGTTCGCTTGTATTTCAAATCGCATTTCAACTAACCAGACAAAATTCATCAGACACGACAGAATTCATAAAAAATTGGATAAAAATAGCACAAATCATTCATACATAGCATACAAATAAGTCTATTACAACAATAGTTCAAATTCAATGAGAAATAGCTCAAATTCAACTAGATTAATTAGATGTTCAACAAGTTTTTCATGAGCGGATCATGTCGTCCCATACATATTGTCTCTTCAGCTTCTTCCAACAGTGTATGTACGTGAATGGTCTGCCCTCTATCATGTGGTACATCGCGGCAACACATACATGTTACACAATGTGTAGAGAAACATTGAGTGAATGAATGAATCAATCAACAAGTTGAAAAGAAGAAGCAAAACTTACGATTCCTCGGCAGCCGCGCGCAATGGTCACCTTGCCTCCAGCTTATCAACCGCCCCATAGATGGCGACAGTGGTCTGGATGGTGTACCATAGATACACTAACAACTTCACATTTCGTTCATGGATGATGTGCATGTCATATGGCGCAATGTGCTTTCGCGCGTTAAATGAATCATGCACGCGCTGCTAAAAGAGCCCCCTTCTGCTCCTGCCTATGAAATCCACGGATACGACCAACCGCGCATCGCACAACAGCTCATCCTCCATGCTCAATTACACTGCCATCCTTCGTACCTAAAAAAATGACATGAAGATCGAAAATAAGCTCGATGGCATTTGACCAAACACCCGCCGGGCGTGGTGACCGCCATGGACGTCATTGACAGGGGGGCGGAGGTACCTAGCTGTGGACGTATCCTGGGTGGACGGCGCCTGAGCACAAGGAAAGCGGGCGTGTGGCTGGTGGTTGCGGACGTCCAACAATGCCTTGGTGGCGGACAAAGAGGTACAACGACAACGAAGGAGGAGGAGGGTGCAGATGCAAAGCAAGAGGGAATAGGGACGGAGTGGAAGAGAATGAGACCGGAAGGATTTGAGTGGGCCGGGTTGTCAGAGTCCTACGTGGCTGCAGTCAAGACACTCACGACAACACCTCACCTCACTTTTTTTCAAAAAGGAGGTTATCCCCCGACCTGTGCATCAGAAAGATGCATGCGGCCATTTTATTAAAAAGCAAACAATTCAATAAAGTCTCCAAATCTCAAAAAGCAAAAGGGCTCACAAAGAGCTAAAATAAATGAAAACGGGATAGCCACACCCGGTGGAATAAAGATAGATAGGAAACTAAACACCTATCCTATTACATGACCGCCATCCAAATCGATTGAAGATAGCCCGCGCTACCGTCTCCCAACGGATAGATCCAGTAATCACACGCTCTCTGGCATCCGTCGGAGTGAGTAGCGACCACATACGGATCAATGTAGTGGCCCGAAAAATAACCTGCAAGAAATGAATATGTGTTGTTCTGTTAAAAACAAATTGTTCCTGCAGTTCCATATAGTCCAAAATAAAGCACATACTCCTACACAGATATGTTTCGCTATTTCTGTCTCAATTTCATTTAGCCACGTCCCAAATAACGTGTGGATGCTATTTGGAGGAGTAATGTTAAACGCTATATGAACAGACCGCCATAAAATTTTGGCCATTGGGCAATCAAGAAAGATATCTTTGATAGATTCATCATGATCACAGAAGCTACATCTTCGAGATCCTGTCCAGTTACATTCTGCCAAATTGTCCTTAGTGAAAATGACTTGTTTGTGGACAAACCAGATGAATACTTTAATTTTTAAGGATACTTTGACTTTCCAAATATGCACAGATCGAGGGATAGAGCCAGAGTTGATAATTTCCAAATACGTGGATTTTACCGAAAACACTCCATTCTTGGTTAGTTTCCAGTGCAACTGATCTGACTGTTGAGAAAGGTGAACATCCATCAATCTTCTCACAGGATGGAGCCAAGCTTCCCAACCGTTTCCCGCTAAAGTCCTCGTAAATTGAATATTGAGAGGATTGGACTGTAATATTGTTGCAACGTAAGCATCTCTACGCTGAACAATATTAAAGAGAGAAGGATATTGGATAGCTAGAGGCGTCTCCCCTAGCCACGTATCCTCCAGGAATCTCGTGGAAGTACCATTACCAACGATAAATTTGGTCCTATGGAAGAAGGCCGATTTCACTCTCATCAGTCCTTTCCAAAACGGCGAATCGATTGGTCTGACCATCACTTGGGATAAGGTTTTAGAATGAAGGTGATTATTACGCAGAATCAGGGCCCATGTGGCATCGGTCTCTACAGATAGCTGCTACCTCTTGAGCACTGCGTTGGTTTTCCCTTGAAGAGGAAAGGGTGATGCAGCAAAATAGCGTAAGTATTTCCCTCAGTTTTTGAGAACCAAGGTATCAATCCAGTAGGAGGCTATGCGCGAGTCCCTCGCACCTACACAAAACAAATAAATCCTCGCAACCAACACGATAAGGGGTTGTCAATCCCTACACGGCCACTTACGAGAGTGAGATCTGATAGATATGATAGGATAATATTTTTGGTATTTTTGTGATAAAGATGCAAAGTAAAATAAAAGCAAAGAAAAGAACTAAGTATTGGAAGATTAATATGATGAAGATAGACCCGGGGGCCATAGGTTTCACTAGTGGCTTCTCTCAAGAGCGTAAGTATTCTATGGTGGGTGAACAAATTACTGTTGAGCAATTGACAGAATTGAGCATAGTTATGAGAATATCTAGGTATGATCTTGTATATAGGCATCACGTCCGAGACAAGTAGACCGACTCCTGCCTGCATCTACTACTATTACTCCACTCATCGACCGCTATCCAGCATGCATCTAGAGTATTAAGTTCATAAAAACGGAGTAACGCCTTAAGCAAGATGACATGATGTAGAGGGATAAATTCATGCAATATGATAAAAACCCCATCTTGTTATCCTCGATCGCAACAATACAATACATGCCTTGCTGCCCCTCATCACACCGGAAAGGACACCGCAAGATTGAACCCAAAGCTAAGCACTTCTCCCATTGCAAGAAAGATCAATCTAGTAGGCCAAACCAAACTGATAATTCGAAGAGACTTGCAAAGATAACCAATCATACATAAAAGAATTCAGAGAATATTCAAATATTGTTCATAGATAATCTTGATCATAAACCCACAATTCATCGGTCTCAACAAACACACCGCAAAAGAAGATTACATCGAATAGATCTCTACGAGAGAGGGGGAGAACATTGTATTGAGATCCGAAAAGAGGGAAGAAGCCATCTAGCTAATAACTATGGACCCGAAGGTCTGAAGTAAACTACTCACACTTCATCAGAGAGGCTATGGTGTTGATGTAGAAGCCCTCCGTGATCGATTCCCCTTCCGGCGGAGCTCCGGAACAGGCCCCAAGATGGGATCTCGTGGGTACAGAAAGTTGCGGCGGTGGAATCAGGTTTTTGGCTCCGTATCTGATCGTTTGGGGGTACGTAGGTATATATAGGAGGAAGGAGTACGTCGATGGAGCAACAGGGGGCCCACGAGGGTGGAGGGCGTGCCCTGGGGGGTAGGCGCGCCCCCTACCTTGTGGCCTCCTCTTTTGTTTCTTGTAGTAGGGTCCAAGTCTCCTGGATCATATTTGCTCTGAAAATCACGTTCCCGAAGGTTTCATTCCGTTTGGACTCCATTTGATATTCCTTTTCTGCGAAACTCTAAAATAGGCAAAAACAACAATTCTGGGCTGGGCCTCCGGTTAATAGGTTAGTCCCAAAAGTAATATAAAAGTGAATAATAAAGCGCAATAATGTCCAAAACAGTAGATAATATAGCATGGAGCAATCAAAATTTATAGATACGTTGGAGACGTATCAAGCATCCCCAAGCTTAATTCCTGCTCGTCCTTGAGTAGGTAAAATATAAAAACAGAATTTTTGATGCGGAGTACTACTTGGCATAATTTCAGTGTAATTCTTCTTAATTGTGATATGAATATTCAGATCCGAAAGATTCAAGACAAAGGTTTAATATTGACATAAAAATAATAATACTTCAAGCATACTAACAAAGCAATTATGTCTTCTCAAAATAACATGGCCAAAGAAAGTTATCCCTACAAAATCATATAGTCTGGCTATGCTCTATCTTCACCACACAAAGTATTTAAATCATGCACAACCCCGATGACAAGCCAAGCAATTGTTTCATACTTTTGACATTCTCAAACTTTTTCAATCTTCACGCAATACATGAGCGTGAGCCATGGACATAGCATTATATGTGGAATAGAATGGTGGTTGTGGAGTAGACAAAAAGGGAGAAGATAGTCTCACATCAACTAGGCGTATCAACGGGCTATGGAGATGCCCATCAATAGATATCAATGTGAGTGAGTAGGGATTGCCATGCAACGGATGCACTAGAGCTATAAGTATATGAAAGCTCAACAAAAGAAACTAAGTGGGTGTGCATCCTACTCGCTTGCTCACGAAGACCTAGGGCATTTTGAGGAAGCCCATCATTGGAATATTCAAGCCAAGTTCTATAATGAAAAATTCCCACCAGTATATGAATGTGACAAAATGAGAGACTCTCTATCATGAAGATCATGGTGCTACTTTGAAGCAAAAGTGTGGTAAAAGGATAGTAACATTGTCCCTTCTCTCTTTTTCTCTCATTTTTTTATTTTGGCCTTTTTTCTTTTTTATGGCCTCTTTTCTTCTTCTTCTTTTTCGTCTGGAGTCTCATCCCGACTTGTGGGGGAATCATAGTCTCCGTCAATCCTTTCATCACTTGGGACAATGCTCTAAAAATGATGATCATCACACTTTTATTTTCTTACAACTCAACAATTACAACTCGATACTTAGAACAAAATATGACTCTATATGAGTGCCTCCGGAGGTGTACCGGGATATGCAATGAATCAATAGTGACATGTATGAAAGAATTATGAACGGTGGCTTTGCCACAAATACGATGTCAACTACATGATCTGTGCAAAGCAATATGACAATGATGGAGCGTGTCATAATAAACGGAACGGTGGAAAGTTGCATGGCAATATATCTCGGAATGGCTATGGAAATGCCATGATAGGTAGGTATGGTGGCTGTTTTGAGGAAGGTTTATGGTGGGTGTATGATACCGGCGAAAAGTGCGCAATATTAGAGAGGCTAGAAATGGTGGAAGGAAGAAGAGTGCGTATACCATGGACTCAACATTAGTCATAAAGAACTCATATACTTATTGCAAAAATCTAGAATTTATCAAAGCAAAGTATTACGCGCATGCTCCTAGGGGGATAGATTGGTAGGAAAAGACCATCGCTCGTCCCCGACCGCCACTCATAAGGAAGACAATCAATAAATAAATCATGCTCCGACTTCATCACATAACGGTTCACCATACGTGCATGCTACGGAAATCACAAACTTTAACACAAGTATCTCTCAAATTCACAACTACTCAACTAGCATGACTCTAATATCACCATCTTTATATCTCAAAACAATTATCAAGCATCAAACTTCTCATAGTATTCAACACACTCACAAGAATTTTTTACTAATCTTGAATACCTAGCATATTACGATTGTTTAAGAAAATTACCATGCTATTTAAGACTCTCAAAATAATCTAAGTGAAGCATGAGAGATCAATGGTTTCTATAAAACAAATCCACCACCGTGCTCTAAAAGATATAAGTGAAGCACTAGAGCAAAACTATATAACTCAAAAGATATAAGCGAAGCACATAGAGTATTCTAACAAATTCCAAATCATGTACGGTTCTCTCAAAAGGTGTGTACAGAAAGGATGATTGTGGTAAACTAAAAATCAAAGACTCAAATCATACAAGACGCTCCAAGCAAAACACATATCATGTGGTGAATAAAAATATAGCTTCAAGTAAAGTTACCGATGGAAGTAGATTTAAAGAGGGATGCCTTCCGGGCATCCCCAAGCTTTGGCTTTTTGGTGTCCTTAAATTATCTTGGGGGTGCCATGGGCATCCCCAAGCTTAGGCTCTTGCCACTCCTTGTTCCATAATCCATCTAATCTTTCACCCAAAACTTGAAAACTTCACAACACAAAACTCAACAGAAAATCTCGTGAGCTCCGTTAGCGAAAGAAAACAAAAGACCACTTCAAGGTACTGTAATGAACTAATTATTTATTTATATTGGTGTTAAACCTACTTTATTTCAACTTCTCTATGGTTTATAAACTATTTTACTAGCCATAGATTCATCAAAATAAGCAAACAACACATGAAAACAGAATCTGTCAAAAACAGAACAGTCTGTAGTAATCTGTAACTAACGCAAACTTCTGGAACTCCAAAAAATCAGCCAAAATAGGAAGACCTAGGCAATTTTTTTATTGATCATCAGCAATTGGAATCAATATTTTATCATGTTCTGGTGATTTGTAACAATTACTTTCGTGAACAGAAAGTTTCTGAAATTTTCAGCAAGATCAAATAACTATCATCCAGGAAGATCTTATAGGTCAAACTTGGCACAAACACTAATTAAAACATAAAAAACATCTAACCAGAGGCTAGAACAAATATTTATTCCTGAACAGAAGCAAAAACAAAAAAAACTAAAAATAAAATTGGGTTGCCTCCCAACAAGCGCTATCGTTTAACGCTCCTAGCTAGGCATAGATATTTTTAATGATGCTCGCATGAGAGACAAGAATTGAAGCATAAAGAGAGCATCATGAAACACGTGAATAACACATCTAAGTCTAACATACTTCCTATGCATAGGCATCTTATAGGCAAACAAATTATAATAGCAAGCAAAAACTAGCATATGCAAGGAAGCGGAAAGAAACAATAGCAATCTCAACATAACGAGAGGTAATTTATTATCATGAAAATTTCTACGACCATATTTTCCTCTCTCATAATAATTAAATGTGGGATCATAAGAAAAATCAACAAAATAGCTATCACATAAAATATTTTCAACATGATCCACATGCATGCAAAGTTGACACTCTTCCGAAATAGTGGGATTAACATTAACTAAAGTCATGACCTCTCCAAACCCACTTTTATCAAAAATTTCATAAGATTGAATATTCTCCAAAGTTGACACTCTTCCAAACCCACTTTCAATATTATTGCAAACAATATTATCAATCTCATATTCATCATGGGGATTAAATAAATTTTCAAGATCATAGGAAGAATCACCCCAATCATGATCATTGCAACAAGTAATAGACATAACAAAACTAGCATCCCCAAGCTTAGGGTTTTGCATATTATTAGCACAATTGACATCAAGAGAATTTATAGTAAAATCATTGAAATCATGCTTTTTATCGAGGGAACTATCAAGCATGGGTGCAATAGCAACAATCTCATTTTTAACATAAGGAACTATAGCAAATTCGTCTTCATAAATATTGGCATCATGGCCACAAGAATAGCAAGCATCATGTTCATCAAGGGATATTTCAACCAAATCATCGGAATCATCATTATCTATAGATTCATGCATATCATTATTTTCTTCCAAAGCAACGGTCATTCTTTCGATAAATTCTTGGACATAGACATTATGAGCAAAGTTTTCATTGCAATATTTAAGTATGACGGAATTTTCAAATTTTTTGAGAGTAAAATCATACTGTTCAATCAAAGAAGCAATTTCATGAGCACCCTTAAAAACGACAAATTCTTCAAGTTGTTCGATATCATAGTAACTATAAACACCCTTTGCATAAGAAGATAAGATTTCATTATCATTGAACTCACATAGGTAGGGAAGGTGTTTTTTAGGGTTCTTAGAGCAACAAGTAAAATCACACATTTCACAAAGATTCCAAGCATAGCATAGCAATTTGTTTATTTGATTCCATAAGAGTCTCCCTTTTCGCATAAACGGTGACGCACAAAATGAGCATGCTCATCTAAAGATTTCCATCAACTAGGCTAGTTGGGGTTTCAAGACGAAAGATAAGTATCAAGATGATCCAAGTAAAACACTTTAAGTGGATCCATATCAATAGATTTTTAGCAAGCAAAGATGCAAGCAAATAGAAGGCACGTGGAAACACAAACAGAAAGGCATACGGGAAGAAGGCGAATAAAACGGCAAGGGTGAAGTGGGGGAGAGGAAAACGAGAGGCAAATGGCAAATAATGTAATGCGGGAGATAAGGGTTTGTGATGGGTACGTGGTATGTTGACTTTTGCGTAGACCTCCCCGGCAACGGCGCCAGAAATCCTTCTTGCTACCTCTTGAGCATTGCATTGGTTTTCCCTTGAAGAGAAAAGGGTGATGCAGCAAAGTAGCGTAAGTATTTCCCTAAGTTTTTGAGAACCAAGGTATCAATCCAGTAGGAGGCTATGCGCGAGTCCCTCGCACCTACACAAAACAAATAAATCCTCGCAACCAACGCCATAAGGGGCTGTCAATCCCTACACGGCCACTTACGAGAGTGAGATCTGATAGATATGATAGGATAATATTTTTGGTATTTTTGTGATAAAGATGCAAAGTAAAATAAAAGCAAAGGAAAGAACTAAGTATTGGAAGATTAATATGATGAAGATAGACCCGGGGGCCATAGGTTTCACTAGTGGCTTCTCTCAAGAGCATAAGTATTCTACGGTGGGTGAACAAATTACTGTTGAGCAATTGACAGAATTGAGCATAGTTATGAGAATATCTAGGTATGATCTTGTATATAGGCATCACGTACGAGACAAGTAGACCGACTCCTGCCTGCATCTACTACTATTACTCCACTCATCGACCGCTATCCAGCATGCATCTAGAGTATTAAGTTCATAAAAACGGAGCAACGCCTTAAGCAAGATGACATGATGTAGAGGGATAAATTCATGCAATATGATAAAAACCCCATCTTGTTATCCTCGATGGAAACAATACAATACGTGCCTTGCTGCCCCTCATCACACCGGGAAAGGACACCGCAAGATTGAACCCAAAGCTAAGCACTTCTCCCATTGCAAGAAAGAGCAATCTAGTAGGCCAAACCAAACTGATAATTCGAAGAGACTTGCAAAGATAACCAATCATACATAAAAGAATTCAGAGAAGATTCAAATATTGTTCATAGATAATCTTGATCATAAACCCACAATTCATCGGTCTCAACAAACACACCGCAAAAGAATATTACATCGAATAGATCTCCACGAGAGAGGGGGAGAACATTGTATTGAGATCCAAAAAGAGGGAAGAAGCCATCTAGCTAATAACTATGGACCCGAAGGTCTGAAGTAAACTACTCACACTTCATCGGAGAGGCTATGGTGTTGATGTAGAAGCCCTCTGTGATCGATTCCCCTTCCGGCGGAGCTCCGGAACAGTCCCCAAGATGGGATCTCGTGGGTACAGAAAGTTGCGGCGGTGGAATTAGGTTTTTGGCTCCGTATCTGATCGTTTGGGGGTACGTAGGTATATATAGGAGGAAGGAGTACGTCGGTGGAGCAACAGGGGCCCCACGAGGGTGGAGGGCGCACCCTGTGGGGGTAGGCGTGCCCCCTACCTCGTGGCCTCCTCTTTTGTTTCTTGACGTAGGGTCCAAGTCTCCTGGATCATATTTGCTCTGATAATCACGTTCCCGAAGGTTTCATTCCGTTTGGACTCCGTTTGATATTCCTTTTCTGCGGAACTCTGAAATAGGCAAAAAACAGTAATTCTGGGCTGGGCCTCCGGTTAATAGGTTAGTCCCAAAAGTAATATAAAACTGAATAATAAAGCCCAATAATGTCCAAAATAGTAGATAATATAGCATGGAGCAATAAAAAATATAGATACGTTGGAGACGTATCAATAGCTTGTACAGCCACTTGCTGAGAAGGCATCTGTTCTTCACCTCTAAATTTTCAATGCCAAGACCATCTTGGTCTTTTGGCCTACAAATAATATCCCAGTTGGCAAGTCTGTATTTTCGTTTTAACTCATCACTCTGCCAGAAAAAACGCGATCGATAGAAGTCCAGTCTTTTTCGTACCCCTACTGGTACCTTGAAGATGGACAAGAGAAACATTAGCATACTCAAGAGCACAGAATTGATGAGAATTAGTCGGCCTCCATATGACATAAGTTTGCCCTTCCAGCAACCTAGTTTCTTTTTAAATCGATCTTCAATGCACTTCCAATCTTTGTTGAGTACACAATCAGACCTATTGGCAGTAACCGATTGTAACCGATCTCCAATTGGAGGCCCCCGCGTCGCTCCCGCAGGGGCGACTCGGGCGGCGTAACCCTAGCCCGCCGCCGGCCATCTCCCCCACCTCTCCTCTCCCTCGTCGCCACCGGAGGTGGCCGTCGGCTCGCCGCTCGGCCGCCTGTGAAGGTGGCGGCGAGGATCTGGCCACCCCGTTCTTCCTCGTGGGGTTTTGGATCCGTGGCGGCGGCCTCGGCTGGTGGATCGACGCCGGGTCTGCGGTGACCGGTGCTCGTTGGTGCTGGCCGTTCTTCCTCGGTCGCGGGGGCGGCGAGGTGTCGGTGTCAAAACCAGCGGATCTCGGGTAGGGGGTCCCGAACTGTGCGTCTAAGGATGATGGTAACAGGAGGCGGGGGACACAATGTTTACCCAGGTTCGGGCCCTCTCGATGGAGGTAATACCCTACTTCCTGCTTGATTGATCTTGATGATATGAGTATTACAAGAGTTGATCTACCACGAGATCGTAGAGGCTAAACCCTAGAAGCTAGCCTATGATTATGATTGTTCTCTCTTCTATCGACTAGCCTGGCCTCGGTTTATATAATGCACCAGAGGCCTAGGATAACAAGAGTCCTAGCCGAATACGCCGGTGGGGAGGAGGCCTTGTCTTGATCACCAAGTCTTGTGGAATCTTCCTTGTATGCGGTAGCTGTCCGAACTGGCCCATAAGCGTACGACCATGGGGGGTCCTTGGCCCAATCCAACTGATCGGGAGACGACGTGATGAGCACACCCTAGTCCAGGACACCGTCAGTAGCCCCCTGAACCGGTCTTCAAGTTGGGGACGCTCCTCGATTCTTCCGAACTGTTCTTCATCTTCGGTTGTCGGTCTTGAAAACTGGTTCAAAAAATCTTCTCATCTTCGATCTTGAGGATCGCCGAAGTGCATCCGAAGAGTTTGCACGTCGGGCATCCGAGGAGCCCCTCTAAGTTTCCAGCCTTTATCAATGCCTTGTTATTTTTATGCCATACCTCGGGTTTGAAGTTGTTCCCGGGAGGCAATGTCCTCTTGCGTCCGAGCTCTCACGCCGGACTACATTCGAGGTATCTTTTGCAGCCGAGCACCAATGCCGGACTGCTTCCGAGCTCCAACGCCGAAATGTATCTGAGCTCCAACGCCGGACTATATCCAAGATGTCATAGATCATCTTGGTTCAGAAAGGTCAAAGGAGTTTAGCCGAGCTTAATGCCGAAAATGCCCTCTATGGAGCTAGCCGCTGGCGCCCGGGCTTTATGCCGGACTGCTTCCAAGGTGGTGCACCACCCCGACCGCGGGCTAATTTTTTGTGAATATTTTTAACTGGTGCAGTTTATTCTCTGCCGAGGTATATAGCCAGTATATGTATATCCAGTAGCCCTCAAGGTGTGTATCAGTCTAAAACCCGAGATGCACCTGAAGGAAAACATGAAACCGCTGTTCCCAGTAGCCCCTGAGACTTAGGACGATGCACGAAATCGGCCTGAGGATCAACTCCTAGCTCGGCATCATACATAGGAATAAAAACACAGTGTAATATATTAGAGATAATAGTGATCGGCGAACGGGCCCGTGAGAGAGGGTCGTGAGAAGTCGCCATGATATATTAACTTGATGCCAGATAGGTCCAGATGGTACTTATTGTTGTCCGAAGACGCGCTTTCCCATAGTTCGATCAAGCCGAACACTGAGCCCTTTGAATTTTCTACATTGAATAGGCAATGCAATAGCCCCCGAGACACTGGTCGGGTGGCAACACCAGATCAGGGGATCGATGTGCCCCTTTAATATTTATAAATAATGAGCGCAAAGCCCAGTAGCCCCCGAGCCTTAATGTGGGCACGGGTGCCCGAATTAAGGATCGATATCTAGAGTAAAATCATAGATTATGTGTAATGATTCTATGTGTACAAGTACTTTACATCATTATTTTGACTCCATTGCGACCGTTTATCAGTCGAAAGTGGCCCATCGTCGGCTTCTACCCCTTGGTAGATACTACGCAGGGTGTTTCCGCAATAACAAAGCAACCCTTAGCCGACGTCTCGGTGCCCGAAGGCGGTTGCGTTAGCGGAAACGAGGCAATCAGATATGCGGGCTTTATAAAATTTTGCTTAGTCATAGGAGCTTTAAACTGGGGAAGCTAGCTATGAGCCCCCGGTTAGTGTTCAGCGACATCCGAGGTCAAGACGTAAACACTTCGGCTAATGTTATGAACGGCCCGTTATTTAACATAGTCATCGGATCGCTGACCAGTTTACGCCTATTGTGACAGTCAATTTTCGGCTTTCTCCACTGAGGTGCTTAACCATGTGAGCTGGAAGGACAATCGCAGTGGTTCTCCCTTTGCACACCTAGCCGAACAAAGCGGAACGTAGGAGGCAAGCACAGGAGCCGGGCAACCCAACTATTGACCGAAGACACAATTCAAAACCGATGCATATATAGCAATATCCGAGAATGTTTTTGCCGAATCCCTAAAGGTGTCCGACGTTGCACTGCGAGACTAATGCTGGAAACACACAAATAGTTTAAAAGTGCCATAGGATTGGAAAACTAAAAAACGTCAGTGAAAACCTGATGTCCGAACAAGATCAAGTGTTCGGTGCCAATCTAAAAATTGGACTTCAGAAAAAGAAGTGCTTCTATCATGCTTTAACATGACACATCCTATTTGAAGACTTCAAGCGGGTCAGCCTACGGCTTGAACCTCCTATCCCGAAGGCGGAGTACTTCTCATTAGGCCAGTTTAGCAAACTAAACTCTAGCGGCTTTGAGAGAGAAATTAGGCTCCCTGGCTAGTGACCACACACTCGTGTCGAAAAAAAGAGTGATAAATAATAATAATAATAATAATAATAATAATAATAATAATAATAATAATAATAATAATAATAATAATAATAATAATAATAATAATAATAATAAAACTTTGCAACGACTAAGAAGAAGAACACTTATTATAAAACGACTCATATAAATTTAAGAGACCCCAAGTGACTTGGGTATTTTATGTAAAATGATTCTATGTACCTAAGTACTTATATCATATTTGTGTTCACCCGAACTTTAAAAGCGTCTTAACCAACTGTCGGCTTCTCCCTCTTCGGTCAAGGGTCAAAAGTGTTATGTACTCCACCGCCGAGAATATCGATGGTGTTTCCAATAACCAGCAATCAGGCCATAAGGTCAGAATGCATAAAGCACGCCAGGGAACTTATGCTATATTACCGATTTAAGTGTAAGAAGCATCTTTGAGGAAAATAGTACCCCACCGATACCTTTCTTCGGTTTCTCATTGCTACTATGAGACTTGTGCAATAGATTTTTGTACTGTGAGTTCATTGTGTGCCGACCATAATTGAAAACAATAAGAGCGCTTAGCTTTCGGCTTCACCACCGAGGTCCGCTCGGATGACCCGATCGTGACAATCGCAGAGGTGATCCTTTACTCCCTAGCCGAACAATCGGGAACGAGGGGTGAACACAGGAGCGAGGCCACCCAGCTTGCAAATCGCTTAAGTCAACATGGTGCATATTGTATGAATACACTAACAAGGAACAAAGCCGTACAAGTGTAATCATTTGCAAGAGGAAAGGCTTCATAAAGGAAGCCCCCAAGTAAACGGGGTATTTGAATTTGTGTGTCACAAACAAAGTTTTGACAAGGAGATTTTCTACAAGCAACTTTTTTCCAAAAAAGTATAATGCTTGGTCGAACCGAACACAAGTTAAAAATTTAAAACTTTGAGCATGAAGGCAACTTAGCTGGTTAATGTGTTCGGTATTGATGAAGCGGTCCGAGCTTGATGCGGGACAAGGTTCCATCCCCCAAGCCGGTCCCGAGGTGGAGGAGCAAAGAACTCGGCACTCCGAAGTGGTGACATAGCACGGTCAATGCAGGCCGGCAGAGTGATGCCGAAGTCCCCGACATGGGGTAATGAAGTGTTGACGAAGCCCCCCGTCCAGCCGAGATGACGTGGTATGTCAGTATGCCGAGTTGACGATACTGCCCAACCCGGATGATTTTCCTGTGCACAAAAAATAATGCAAACCGGAGATGATAGTAATAATAATAATAAATCGTTGCATAATAAATAATTTATGCAAAGTGAGTAATAAAAGAAATATGGCCTGGCGACGAAGTCAATGTCGATGCTGGGCATCGGCGCGATGCGGTAAGGGCGTGGCAAAGCCTGAATTCACAGGTCGGTCCAAGTTCCGGATGCGGCGTTCGCCGGACTATGTACGGAAACTGACCGAACCACCATGCGACCGTCGTTAATGCGGCCACTATTTGATAGACCTGCGTACATATGATGGACAAACCAAAGTAATAATTCCTTGGAAAAAATGAACCCAAGCAAGCAAAAAATACTAGGATTAATAGCACCTGGTTTATTTGTTGTAGCAATCCGAAGAAAGGTGGTTCCCAAAATTGGGACTCGATCCGTACACCCATTGCCTGATGGGCGATAAAGCGACGGCATGACGATGCTGGCAAAGGTTGGCTCACCGAGGCAAAGCCCTCGGTCCAGCTAACGTGACGGAGCTGGTCGGCTAGTGATGCCGAAGTCTCCGGAGTAGGTTGATGAAGAGATGGCGAAGCCCCCGGTCCAGCCGAGATGTCGAAGCTTCGATGTCAGCCGATGAGTCGAAGTAGGTCGGCGTGATGGACACCGGCTTGAAGGAGCAACAGTGCGGCCCTGCCGATGCAGGTCGTGACGTGGTCAATGCCGGCTTGATGAAGCGACCGTGCGGCGATGCCGGTGCGCCCGCTCCGTGTAATCCGTGGGGCGGCGATGTTGGTGATGATTTATCCTTCACGATGCCGAACTTTTGTTCAGCTTGTCGAGATGATGATCCGAAGAAGTTGAGCTCGGCTCAGCAAAGCGACGACGTGTCTAGCGCAGGTCGGCAGCCTTGGAGCAATATTGCCGGACTGGTTTGACACCAGTATGATGATGAAGACGACCTCAGAGGAGGCTTAAAATTTTATGGGCACGTGTTTAAAAACGACGCACAATACCCTAGAATAGAATTCATTTTAAAAAGGTTGTCCAATATCACGTTCATAAAGAAACATGAATTCGGGTCGGATCCGTATTCGCGCAGAGAACATATCCGAAAATTGGTCCACTCATCGGAAGGTTCCCGGAGTTTGAACCGTCGGATCGAGCTGAAATTTGGAGGGGTGGTAGATATAGGAATTACGCAGCAGATGAACGGTTGGATCTTCCAAAAGACCTCCGATCTGGGCTGTGGAGACCACGCCCTAAATTTATCCAGATTCCCGTCCAGATTTGACAGGGCTCCGGTATATCGTAGATTGCCAGAGATTCCTCCATCGGAACTCGACGAAATTTGGCATGGTTGTTTTCTAATTAATTCCACACAATTCCACCAAAGGAATCGTCAAAGCGATGCTCGAGGAGGTGGTGGCAGCGGATACAAGTTTGCTGTTCGAAAAAAACAGCACGGTCGCCCGAGGGCAATGTTGACGTTGAGCCCCCGAGCTCCATGGATGATTCTTCCATGGTCATGATAGAGATCGGAGTTGATGTTGATGAAGGCCCCCGTCCGAACATGATGATCGGAGATGGAGCGCGGTCCTCGGTCGAGCCAAGGTGACCAGTCGAGCCAGCGACGAAGATGCCGGCGTCGCAGTTGACCTGCGGGCGAGCCATTGATCCTTTTCCCGATCACACAGCGGAACTCTCAATGAAAGCACCAATGTCGGTGTCAAAACCGGCGGATCACGAGTAGGGGGTCCCGAACTGTGCGTCTAAGGATGATGGTAACAGGAGGCGGGGGACACAATGTTTACCCAGGTTCGGGCCCTCTCGATGGAGGTAATACCCTACTTCCTGCTTGATTGATCTTGATGATATGAGTATTACAAGAGTTGATCTACCACGAGATTGTAGAGGCTAAACCCTAGAAGTTAGCCTATGATTATGATTGTTCACTCTTCTATCGACTAGCCTGGCCTCGGTTTATATAATGCACTAGAGGCCTGGGATAACAAGAGTCCTAGCCGAATACGCCGGTGGGGAGGAGTCCTTGTCTTGATCACCAAGTCTTGTGGAATCTTCCTTGTATGCGGCAGCTGTCTGAACTGGCCCATGAGTATACGGCCATGGGGGTCCTCGGCCCAATCCAACTGATCGGGAGATGACGTGATGAGCACCCCCTAGTCCAGGACAACGTCAGCAGGTGGCGGCTGTGGTGCAGGCGTCTCGGCGGCGCTCGATCCATATCTGAAGGCCTCCGTCTACTTCCACCAGGGCTGCCTTTGATGCTCCTGCTTTGGGAGGCCTTTGTCGCTGGAGTTGTACCTGTTTGACGGCTAGAGGTGGGAGGTGGCTCCGGAGAAATCCGAGGCCAGCAGTGCTGGCCACGATGGCGGTGACGCCCGAGGGCGCCATAACCTTCTTGTAGGCGTCGTCCATGTTGCCTCCTTCCCCTCTTCCATCCACCCAGCTCGTATGCCAGGCGAAAGCCCAAATCCTTGCCGAATCGAGAGAAAGCGGCACTCCGGGTGTCGTCACCCTCTTCGGGGTGTCGTTCGTGGTGAGCTTGGGGTGGATGTGATGCTTTGGTTGCTTGGCGGCGGTTGGTGGCGTGGTTGGAGTTCGTCTGGTGGCGGTGCGTTGGCGCTCTGCCGCCTATGTGCTCAGCCTTGGAGTCCTTCTTCCACGGTGCTTGGTCTTCAGCAGCCCTGGCAGACTCGGTGGAGCGGTGCTTCATCCTACTCATTGATGGCGACGTATCTCGGCGGCGTGGCGCAGTGGAGATTCGGTGTCCGATGTGTGGCGATGGACTCGCGCAGGAGGACGAAGCTGTCTAGTGTCGTGGTGACGTCGATGGCTGAGTGGCCAGACAAGGTAGAAGCCTCAAAATTTGCTCTGAAGACGGACCTTTGGTAGATGGCGGCGACGACACACGAGTGCGTCAGACCGGTTTGTACCCCAGACCCGGTATGTGGCTCGGCTGGGGCTTCCGGCTTTTGATGTTAGGCTTAGGTGAGTGGTCTGGGTAGTTGCCCAGCTAGCACCCCTTCATCATTTTGATGTTAGGCTTAGATGAGTGGTCTGGGTAGTGGCCCAGCTAGCACGCCTTCATCATTTGGATAGGAGTAGCGGTAAATGTTGCCAAGATGGCGGATTCAGGCATATTGTTGTAATACTTTGTAAGGTCCTCGAGAATAATCAATAAAGTGGCCGCATGCATCTCCCAGATGCTGAGGCCAGGGGTCATCCTCCTTTTCTAAAAAAAATCTTCTAATCTTTGTTAGAGAGCTTACGATGATGAATCGGTATGCCCAAATATGTAAAAGGCAACAAACCCAACCCACATCCAAACAGTTGTTTGTAAGCTTCTTGTTCTTCTTTAGCTCTCCCA
Organism: Aegilops longissima; assembly: GCA_021605205.1. Lineage (NCBI taxonomy): Eukaryota > Viridiplantae > Streptophyta > Magnoliopsida > Poales > Poaceae > Aegilops > Aegilops longissima. The sequence continues at coordinate 153,441,920 of CM038677.1, forward strand.
AAGCAGAACAATTCAATTTTATGGAAGTTAATCTTTACCCCCGACAACTGCTCGAATAAGCATAACACAAGCTTCATATTTATTGCTTTTGCCAGATCATGCTTCATGAAGATGATAGTATCATCGGCGTACTGTAGAATGGACACTCCATCATCCACTAGATGTGGGACGAGACCACCTACTTGGCCATTTTTTGTAGCTCTTCCTATCAGAATTGTCAACATGTCCACTACTATGTTGAACAAGATAGGTGACATCGAGTCTCCCTGTTTTAGACCCTTGTGTGTCTGGAAAGAATGACCTACTAGATCATGGTTGGCACGCGTTGCCGCGCCCATCTTTTTAATACGGAAATGTTAGGTATTGATGCAATGCTGTGCAGGTATTTTATTTGAAAGTTAACTATATGTAATTATGTACAATTTTATTTTATCTAAAAGTTATAGTAGTTGTAGTATACATATTATTGTGATTTTTTGCGCATTTCTAGCATAAGATGTTCATTATAATAGACCAAATGCCATTTGCAGGAGGCTAGTATTTTTCTCTCAAGATCATGCATGTCAAGATCCTCTTGGACTTTAGGCCTACAGAGGACACTCCACTTGGCTCGCTAGATGATGTTATTTTTTACGATCACCACTTTGCCCATAGAACTTGGACATGAAATATCTACTATTTTTATGACTGGTGAGTAAAAGAATGGCTAACCGCAAACAAAAAGATGACAGAACATCAGAACTGATTTGCAATGTGCAATGGGGACGCCGATATTCAGTTTAAGAAAGGAAAACATCGACATTAATAGAGAAGCTGATGTGCAAAAGAAAAACAGAGAAACTGCAGACCATTACTGTGCAATACGTTCATGTGCAAAGTAACTAAAGACTGCTGGCTACTGGCGAGTGTTGTAGACACACTTAAAATGAAGACCAAACTGTACGACAACACAAAACAGTGTTCGTTCTTTGTGACAAAAAAGAGCTCAACACATGGTGTATCATAACTATTACATTATTACCTGAGGGAAGATCTTATAAGCATTTTTCTTATGTTTCTCAAGCACCAAATCTAAGAGTAGCAAGGGACATGACAGAAGAAGCTCAGTCTAATCATCCAACCTTGTGAAGCAGCAATTCTCCTCTTTAGAATGATGAACACAATTTGATCTGTTAGAAGGGTCCGACGTGCGTGATGAACTTACATCTTGATGACGTCTGGGAAGTTGGTGTGTGGCTTGTAGTTTCCAAAGAAGGCACCTTTCAAGGTCTTGCCATTGAGGAAGTTCATCAGGTGGGTATTGAATGCCACCTCCTTGTGTGGGACACCCACCAGCCTAACCACGTCCTACCCCTGCACTCAGACTTCCTGAATCAGTTCAAAGCAGAAAACACAACAACGCTCAGAATGCTCAAACTACAAGTGTATCGAGAATACACATCCTGAAAGCATTCAAAGGCAGATATCATGGCGTCGACGTGGCAAGTGCAATCCACGGGTCTGTTGACTCCAATGTTTGTCATCTCAACAAGCACCAGGAGCATAACTCAATTGCAAGCATTTGATACAATATTGCATCCCGTGAACAAATTAAGAGATAAATGTATGCTCAGGCAGATAACATAACATACCTCATGCACTGGCTTAGTGTGATCCTTTGGGTTTACAAAGTCGGTGCAGTGAAATTTCTTAGCTGGCTTTTTCGCAAAGGTCAGTGTGTGTCCATAAACAATTATGAAAATGTATATATATTTTCTCTCTGATGATAGCAATAGATTGTAACTTGTTCATATTTTGCAGGGTTCAAGTCCACACTGATAGTACTTGATCCCCTATCCATGCTGGCCCCTTCCATTGCCTGATCATGTGAAACGAACATACAACAATGACTATGTTTATATGGAATAATTCTCATTAACCTCCAATAGTATATTGCGGTAGATAAAATATCATGTTTCACTTACAGCAAGGCTTACAACTCCAAGGCTAAAAATCGCCACCCTCAAACCCTTTGTCGATTCCGCGAGGCATTCTGAATCTGAATATGGTGTTTCATTGGGAAATAATGGCATCGGAACAATCACTGAAGGTAGATGTCCGGACGAAGACGAATATCAGTTTCCAGCTGATGGTGAAGACCAGCATGCCCCGGTCGACATTGATCCTGTAGAGGTCACAAATATTATAGTTAGCACATTCCTTGCACTGGCCAATGAACACTGGCAGGACATGGTCACCTGGCACGAACTCGGTCACGCCCTCTTCATTGCTCTCAACAATGTTGTGAGGGAGAAATAACTTGGGAAAGGACTTACGTTAAAAAATATTTAAATTTAACGACTAACAGAACATTAATTGAAATGACACTGCTCCAAATAATCCATAAAATATACAGTTATGTGCATGTGTTTTCTTGGAGATTTAGTGATGAGCTAAAGAAGAAAAACACGAGCTCGGGAACACAGAGAGTAGCTGCAGAAGAATATGAAATTATTTTATTTTACAAAAGCACACTTCTAGGAAGCTTGTGTGATGAAGTTGTCATATGCTCTTTCTATCCAATGGCAATAAATATGATGCTTGCTTTTTGTTATTAGCTCCCACGAATTTTGATTCTGCTGCAGATTATACCCATTTGTCAAACACCTGATTGCAATAATTGACAAATATGTATATCTGTCTAAAAATCTAGCCATGCCAAAACTAAAGTAGGTTACACAATCAAAGCATCACCAAACGAGCACATGATAGAAATTGCACGACAGAAAAATCACAAGGGTAAAAATGTTAATAGAGGGAAACATTAGCCGAAACCATAATGTTTCATGTTTTGCTCCAGAGTAAGAAGGGTAATGGACCAGGAGAGCACCAGGCTAGACAACATGCATATAGACGCATGTAATGAAGCATCAACAAGTTGGGAAAATTGAGACGCATGTCTCCATTAGTGTTGCCAACAACTGGCATATCATCTGCCATGAATGCCTCGAGGAACTCACTGTTGATTGCTTTCTTTAAACCTCAATGACTCACTTTCTCTTGTTGATCTGCTTCACCTAACAGCGAACGCCGCTTCGCCTAGACCTGCATCGAAGTGCGGTCCGGGAGGCCCGAAGCAGCTTTACCACATGGGCTCACTCCTCGACCAGATAGCGGATGCCCATGTGAACACATCGCCCCCATCGGCTCAATCGGCTTGCCTATCCACCTGCAACCTGCGACTGCATCTACATTATTTTCTTTTGCCCGCTACTCACCATTTCGCAGCTCGGCTAGTATCCTCCACGGGTGCTTGGAGCAAAGGTCCTAGTCCGCTTCATAAATTAAAACTTGGAGAAGGTATTTCATGTACACAGCACCGAAAAATGATCATGTAGACACTCTTCCTAACTTTTCCTAGTTGGTTCATTCCATACTATTAACAAAACAAAATGATTCCATTACAAAATTTTGAGCAAAGCGAACAGTACAGAACACGTCGAAGAGGATACTGGCATGATGTTACTACAAGTCTACAACTGAATAGAGCATATCACCATTATATTTTGTAACACCCTATTACCTATTAACAGACGCCATTGCAAAATTATGAGAACGATCTACCGTACCTGAATATTATGAGAATGATCTACCATACCTGAATATTAGCTTCCTTCCTAATATCTCATTTGCCTCATCGCACAATCTTTTTACCTGCAACTGGCTCAATCAGTACATAAGAGAACTCATGGATTTCATGAAATATTTGTAGGGGTTGAGTGAAATACCCGGAGAAGCAAATCTGCATGAGTAGATTGTCACCTTGGAGGAGGGGATTTGTCATCAACTTCCATTGGAGGAGAGGACATCACCAGCGGTCATGACCAGCAGATGAGCACATCCACCCTTGATGGTGCCTGCTGAGGTCATAAGGGCGGGAATGCCTGCATGACGGGGAGGAATACATTGGCAGCTGGGATGTCCCTGCCTTGCTCCAGCTCGACTCGTCTTCCCATCCTCCCGTCCTCATCCTCTCATCTTTGTCACACCTTCGACCTTCATGGAACAACGGGACAGGGAGGCGCCATGGGGAGGTAGCACATGGAGCTGGAGGGAAAAAAAGGAGGGACAATGGAGGAGAGGGTTGCGCAATCGCCTAGTTAGGTGCAGAGTGAGCAAGAGGAGGGAAGGGCGCCGCTGCGTGAGATCCCTTCGGCGGCGGCGGCGGCGGTATCGGGGAAGGGGATGAGGCGCTGCGAGAATGGGCTGGAAGCCTGCAATGCCAAAGGGGTGGAGGCCCAGTTAACCACAGACTTCAGATTTTTCTCCCGGAGTAGCTGCCCTTAAGGACGAGTGGCCCAGTTCGCAAAGTTGAGTTGATCGAACGACCAGGGATGTCCGAACAGCGAGATCTAAAGGCCAAAATCGCTGATAGCGTGAGAGGGCTGGGAAAGTGCTCAGTTATAATGTATCTAAATGTCATCATTAACTTTGATTCTGACACTGCCTTTTTGCGTGAAAAAATCTACCTGCTTTCTCCAGGATTGATCGAATCCTTTCATACGCAAGGCCTGCTGAAGAAATGGCCACTTAACCTTATCGTACGCTTTCTCAAAATCCACTTTAAAAATCACCCCATCTAGCTTTTTTGTGTGGATTTCATGGTGCATTTCATGTAGGACCCCAACCCCTTCAAGGATGTTTCTGTCCGGCATGAAGGCTGTTTGAGATGGCTGTACCATACTGTGTGCCATCTGCGTCAGCCTGTTAGTCCCCACCTTGGTGAAGATTTTAAAGCTGACATTAAGAAGACATATTGGTCGGAACTTCTCAATCCGCACCACCTCTGTCTTCCTAGAGCAAAGTTATTGTTCTAAAATTTAAGTGAAATAACTGCAATATCCAAAAAACAAATCATGGAACATTGGAAGCAAATCACCCTTAATAATATGCCAGCACCTTTTATAAAACTCAGCTAGAAAGCCATCCGACCCAGGAGCTTTATTATTCTTCATCTGTGAAATCGCCTCAAACACCTCTTTCTCCGAAAACAGGGGGGTCAAGATTTCATTCTCATCCGTTGCAAGTTGAGGGATATCATAACCCTTGACTCGTCTAAGGACACAAAACTATCCTCAGGAGCCCCAAATAGCTGCTTGTAATAATTGGTGATGTATAATTTTAGGTTCTCCTGTCCCAAAATCGTCCCCTCATCTTGCTCGAGCTGAATTTTTTTGTTCTTTCGATGCTCGCCATTCGCCATCATATGAAAGAATTGCGTGTTATCGTCCCCTTGGATGACTTTTCGCACTTTAGCTCTTAGCGCCCACTTTAATTCTTCCTCTCGAAGCAATTCTTTCAGTCTCAGTTCCGCCTCCACTTTAGTCTCTAGCTCTCTGGTATCTAAAATGGAGGACTCGACTTTTAAATCTAAGGCGTTTATAAGGTTAAGGAGCCTTTCCTTTTCAACCTTATAAACACCACTCAAATGTTTAGCCCAACCGCGTAGGAACTGTCTTAAGTGTCTAATCTTATTCTGCCATCTTTCTACGTTCGATCTCCCTCCTGAATCCTTTGCCCACTCCCGTGCTATCAGATCCAAGAAATCTTCTCTCTCAAACCATGCTAATTCAAAAGAGAAGATATTTTTATTTCCCACAAGAGTTGCCTCCCCAGAGTCAACAAGAAGTGAGGTATGATCAAAGATCACTCGCGACAACGCTTAGACCGTCACCAAAGGAAACTTCTGCTCCCATTCCACACTGGTGAAAACACGATCCAACTTCTCATACGCTGGATTTGGTAATGTGTTGGCCCAAGTGAATTTTCTACCAGAAAGCTCGATCTCCCTGAGATCCAGGCTTTCAATGATTGTGTTAAACATAAATGACCATCTTCCATTAAAGTTACCATTGTTCTTTTCGTCCCATCTTTTTATAATGTTAAAATCACCCCCAACCAGTATTGGGAGCCGTTCATCTCCGCATATACGAACTAGGTCAGCCAGAAAATCTGTTTTTAGCTCAGGCCGCGCGGCTCCATACACTGCTATCAGTGCCCATTGGAAACCATCAACCTTCGATCTGAGTCGAAACTTAACCGCAAATTCTCCCATAACAACATTCTGAACCTCCAACGTTTCGCACTTCACCCCAAGTAAGATCCCATCGGATCTTCCTCTTGGGGGTAAGCAATGCTAATCAAAATCCACTCCTCCCGATAAGGCACCAAGAAACTGAGATGTAAAATTGTCTCTACAAGTTTCAGAGAGGGCAATGAAATCTAACTTGTGTTCTATAGATGCATCCGCCAGAAACCTTCTTTTAGCCAAGTCTGTCAGACCTCTGCTATTTCAAAAGATTCCTTTCATTTTTCATCATGAAATTTTTTAGCAATCCTGATCCTAGCACTTCTGCGCACAGCCGAGGCCGGATAAATCTTTCGGTTCCACTTGCGCTTAGGCTTGTTTTGCTCATCAACTCGGTCCATACAACCGAGCACAATGAGCTTACATGCCTCTAGAGAACCCTTTTGAGAAACAAAACTCTCGTCCTCCTCTGACTCTGCGGGAGAGGGCGCAAGATCCTCACAAAAACTATCAAGAACTCTAACACCCAATGCATCTATTTCCGAGTCATTTAATGGTTTAACAGCCACTAAGTTTTGAATCATCTCTATTGCTCGCTCCGCCTCAAGATCAAGCAGGTCATTAACAGATTTAGCAATTTCTTTTCCATTACTACCTAGAGAAACTCCCAACTGATTTGCATTATTCATAATATCGCCCTCGAAAAAATGCAAAATGGAATTGGAAGTATTGACTACCTATAGTGACCTCAATGTCACAAAACTTGGCCACCCGCATGGCGCGCCCTAGCTGCAGGTCATCAACGTCAGGTTGATCCTGGAGACGGCTACTCATCCGTCGACCTTCAGACATGGGATCCGGGATCCCTCTGAAGGCAACGATCTCGTCCAGCGTAAGCCCACTCGGGGTAAGACCTCCTGCCCGACCCCCAACTGGACCTAATTCCATCGAGCCAGTCCGGACTATGGCCCCCTGCCATCAGCCCTACAGGAGATCCCCTCACCCCACTTTACTTTCTATTTGCGGAAAAAATACGCGTCTGAACCGGTCGGCGGACCGATACATGTTCGCGTTGGATGATAAACACGCCCAGACCATGCAGTCTGAACGGATATGGACGGTTTAAGGTTTCTCTTTGGAGATAGCCTGACTAAATCAAATACAAACTGTTTGCAGACTTTCCAAACTGAACACATCCTAGCTAGAGTCTGAACCTAACTAAACCGAGCAAAGCTCAAGGTAACATGGCTGTGCGTCGACCCATTCTCCATCCGGATCCAGGAGTTGACAGAGAAATGCTTTTTTTCAGCGACCTCAACGATCCTCGCCCCTCTTGGCCAGGCACCGTATCCTCCGTGCCCCGTGTGCCGCGCGAAGCACAGCCACAGTTTCTCGTAGGGGCAGCACCAGTCCAGCCCGTGGTTGTGCCCCACGAAGATCGCCTGCAGATTACAGTACAAGATAGATACACACATCAATCAGACGTGCTAGTATTCAGAGTTTCAGAATTCAGATACAGCAGCGGGTAGTACCTTAACTGAAGGCCTGTGGGCAAGGGCGTCCATCATGCCCCATTCAGCCACCTGTGGCGCCACGTTTTCCTCATTGAGACTGCCGACGCAGGGCTTCCCGATCTCGCTCGTGGCCTTTGGAGCCACCTTGACGTACGCCGTGCTCGGCACGTGCCAGAATACCAGCTCAGGGATCCTGCCGTCTGGATTGAGGAACCGAGCCTGGCTCTGGAACCACGTGACCTGTGCGCAGGACACGACCTCCGGGTAGGATCCGCCGCCGGAGTCGAGGAAATACATGAGCAGAGCAGGGTCCTCCAGCCTGTCGCGCGAGAGCACCTGCAGCACGTAGTTGGAGACGCCGGGCCAGAGCTCCCCGGGCCCGATCGAGGAGCGCGACAGCCCGCCGCCGCGGCTGAGCTCGGCCGTCATCAGCTCGACCCGCGGCGTGCCCCGGAAGCTGCACCCTGGGTCTGGCATGGCTGGCGCGGCAGGCGGGCAGTGCACCGGCGGGACGCCTGCGGGGGAGAACCACTCCGGCGGCCACTCGAAGGGCATGTCGTCGTGGTTGCCGAACACCGTGGACCACGGGACGCCCGTGCGCCTGGCCGGGGAGATTGCCCGGTCCCAGTACAGGCTCGCGTTGGCGACCGGCACGTTGTTCGCCGTCACGAGGTCGCCCAGGTACACCACGAAGTCTGCGGACGATTCCTTCAGAAAATTTCTAATTTGGACGAAACTGGCTAGAATCCGCTCGCACGGGGGGGAAGGGAATGGGGCGGCCACCGGACTAGTGCGCTCACCTGGCTTCTCGGCGTCGAGCACGGCGTCCATGACGCGGTCGGAGGCGTCGTCCTGCGCGGGGCCCCAGTCCGTCCAGGCGTTCTCGCCGTAATGCAGGTCGGCGAACAGCGCCACCTTGAACCGGCCGCCCGGCGCGAACCGCAGCGGCGCCGGCGAGCGCGGCCCCGCGGCGCCGAGAGCCAGCACGGCGGTGGCCAGGGCCACGGCGGCCGCGAGGCGGCACTGCCACCACCGCATCTGGCGCGCGCTCGGTGGACGGACGGTGGCGGTTAAGCTCTGGAGTCAAGCGTGGATGGATGTGGCAAACGAGAAAAAAAAAGCTGACTCTGCACCGCAGCTGCGATCGGTCACGGTCACTGTCGGCGGAGAAGTACCTGGCACCTCACTGGTGAAAACGAAAGAGAAAAAAAAAAGGTGGAATATGCGGCTGCATGCACCAAGAATATTCTTGGTCGGCATCAGCGGGCTGATCGCCTTGCGACTTGCGAGTCGAGGGCAAAAGACATAAATTTGACCTCAGGGAAACTATTTCATAAACTAAACTATGTTTGAAAGTATTTCACCCAACTGACCCTAAGGCCAACTCCACCGTACGACCCCAAATTGTCCGGGCCTATCCATTTGGGTCTAAACGGACAAATGAAGCGGCCCAACGCGCAACCCCATCCGTAAAAAGCGTCCGTTTCTGGTCCGGTTTGCTCCATCCCGAGCACAAATTTGGTTCCGTTTTGGTGTCGAGCGGACACTGAACGGACGTTTTCTGCGTGGTCCTCGTCCGCCCCTGTCTCTTTGCATGTGAGGGCTGGCCCGCTAGTCATTGAAACAAAGGGGCCCACCAACCCACCCACCCATCCCCTTCTCTCTCCTCCTTTTCTCTGTTCTTCCCCACGGAGCCGACCCGCGCGACCCCAGCAGCCGCGACTGGCCGACGGCCTGCGCCATCCTAGACTCCGGCGGTTTCCTACCTTCACGCGATGGCGGCGACCTCGCTTGCCACCTTGAGCAGACGGGACGCAGCAAAGCTTGCGGGCCATGCGAGGACGACGCAGGCTGCTGGCCAGCATGCACGGCGCGGCGAGCATGCGAGGCCGAGGCGCTGTTTATGAAGCAGGGCGCGGCCGGCGAAAGCGATGATGCGCGGGCGCGCGGCAAGGCCGGGCGCGGGCGGAAGGCCGACGTGAGCGCTGGGCGTATGAGGGAGGGCGCGTGCACGACGGGCGCGAAAGGTGTGAGCGAAAGCATGCACGGTTCGAGCCCGGAACACGGCGCTTCATGGGCGACGATCGCTTCCGCTGCGGTGTTTGAGCGCAAGCGGCGCGGCGAGCTCAAGCAATGATGACGACGGACGCGAAGAAGCGCGCGGCGGCGAGCTCGGCGGCGGCGGCAAGCGTGGCGTCAAGATGTTCATGCCACAGCAGCAGCGTGCTAGCTACTTCGTGCGAGGAGTCTCGACTAGGGTGTCCGGATAGCCAACTATCATCTTTGGCCGGACTCCAAGACTATGAAGATACAAAATTGAAGACTTCGTCCCGTGTCTGGATGGGACTTTCCTTGGCGTGGAAGGCAAGCTTGGCGATACGGATATGTAGATCTCCTACCATTGTAACCGACTCGGTGTAATCCTAACCCTATCCGTGTCTATATAAATCGGAGGGTTTTAGTCCGAGGATCTAACAACAATCATACCATAGGCTAGCTTCTAGGGTTTAGCCTCCTTGATCTCGTGGTAGATCTACTCTTGTACTACCCATATCATCAATATTAATCAAGCAGGAGTAGGGTATTACCTCCATCGAGAGGGCCCAACACGGGTAAAAACATCGTGTCCCTTGTCTCCTGTTACCATCCGCCTAGACGCACGCTTCGGGACCCCTACCCGAGATCCGCCGGTTTGACACCGACATTGGTGCTTTCATTGAGAGTTCCTCCGTGTCGCCACCTATAGGCCCGATGGCTCCTTCGATCATCAACAACGACGCGTCCAGGTGCGATTTTCTCCCGGACAGATCTTTGTATTCGCGATTTTGCATGCGGCAATTCACTTGGCCATCCGAGCAGATCAAAAGCTACGCCCGCCATCGTCGATTTGGAAGTTTGAACTACACGACCGACATCCGCGGAGACTTGAACTGATGGATTCGAGCCACGCCAAGCGCGCCGCACTATCTCGATGGGCATGATTTAGCTCTGTCAGCCAACAAAGGCCTCGAGGCCGATCAAGATCCGCTCCGACCCTTAATCCGGGCCGATTCCCGATCGAGGACGAGTGGTTGGACACCGCCGGGGCTAGGATCTCAACGGCGATTGAGCCAACTCCATCCCCGCCCTTTGCAAAGACCGTGACTCCAAGGTGCCGGACTCTTTCCGGACTCAACCTCCTCATACGCCCTACCAATGAATCCGATCGACGCCGTTATGGAGTTCACCGCCATGACATCTTTCAAAGACTCGCCTTTGGCGATATCCTGAACTCACTAAAGTCTCTCTTTATCCAAGAGCCCGCCGGACTACGGACAGAAGGTTGGGATATGGACGACGAAGAAATTCAACGCCACCCACCACCCACTTTGTAGCCATCGTCGATTTATTTAACCGACATGCTCGACTTCGACTCAAGACATCGACGGTATGGATGACGATGCCGGAGACCAAGATCCAGCGCCTACGTGGCAATCGAAGGCCACCTCGTCATACGACATATACATGGTGGACATCCCAAAAGATGGGAACGGCGATGGAACAACGGAGGATGACCCTCCAAGAAGCAACCGGCGCCGACGTCGGCGGCGCCGCCTAAATCCCGCCACAACAAAACGGTGATTCCGCACGGAGATAATAACACCCCGGACAGTGCGAAGACAACCCTCCAAAGCAGGACTCAAATAAGGAGGAGGGAGAAGCAAATCACGACAAAGGCGGCAGTAAAGAGAGGTAGAGGACGATAATTATCGCGCCCTCCAAGATGAGGCAAGCCTCAACGACGACGAATTCGTCGTGCTCGAGGATCTCGCCAACAGAGCTGCTTTCAAACGCAGGCTTATAGCCACGGCAAGCAGCCTCAAGAAAAGCAACAACAGACTTAGAGCTGACTAAGACTCGCTAGTCGATGATGGATCAAGTCCTTGCACCAAGAGTATGAACTCGAACGCCCTCCAAAAGCTACCCCAAACGCAGGCCGTTGCCTCGATCGAGGAGGAAGCACCCAAGTCACCAAATAAGACGACATGGCAGATCGCCACCCGTGGCATGCAGAGAAGCCTTTCGCCCTCCGCCAAGCCACACCCCGACGCCGCCAAAAAGTACCAAGACACGGAAAACGCGCCGACTTGCGAGATATATTGGAGGATAAGGCAAAACATACAAGATCCATCTACGGATTGTGTGGGTGCCCAACGACTCGGGATGATTACCGTCGCGCCGGATACAGCAAACCCGGCCGGGCCGAACATAGTAGACAAAGCTCATATGAGCTACGTCGTGATATAGCCCAATACAGAGGCGTCGCACACCCACTATGCTTCACAGATGAAGTAATGGATCATCAGATCCCTGAGGGTTTCAAACCCGTAAACATCGAATCATACGATGGTACCACAGATCCTGCGGTATGGATCGAGGACTATCTCCTCCATATCCACATGGCCCGCGGTGATGATCTACATGCCATCAAATACCTCCTACTCAAGCTTAAAGGACCAGCTCGTCATTGGCTCAACAACTTGCCAGCAGAATCAATTGGTTGTTGGGAGGACACGAAGCCGCATTCCTTGATAACTTCCAGGGCACATATGTGCGACCACCAGACGCCGATGACCTTAGCCATATAATTCAGCAGCCAGAAGAATCGGCCAGACAATTCTGGACATGGTTCCTAACTAAGAAAAATCAAATCGTCGACTGTCCGGATGCAGAGGCGCTAACAGCCTTCAAACATAACATCCGCGACGAGTGGCTAGCCCGGCACCTAGGACAGGAAAAGCCGAAATCCATGGCAGCCCTCACCACACTCATGACCCGCTTTTGCTGGAGAGGACAGCTGGCTAGCTCAAGCAACAACTTGACCAAAACCCCGTAGTTCGGATACCAAGGACAGCAATGGCAGGTCGCGTTGCAACAAGAACAAGCGCCGCCTTAACGGCGATAATGATGAAGATACGGCAGTCAATGCCGGATTCAGAGGCTCTAAACCCGGTCAGCGAAAGAAGCCATTCAAAAGAAATACCCAAGGCCTGTCCAACTTGGACCGAATACTCGATCGCTTGTGCCAGATACATGGCACCACCGAAAAACCAGCCAATCACACCAACAGGGATTGTTGGGTGTTCAAGCAAGCAGGCAAGTTAAGTGCCGAACTCAATGACAAGGGGCTGCATAGCGATGACGAGGAAGAGCCCCGGCCGCCGAACAATAGAGGATAGAAGGGCTTTCCCACACAAGTGCGGACGGTGAACATGATATACGCAACCCACATACCCAAAAGGGAGCGGAAGCGTGCACTAAGGGACGTATATGCGATGGAGCCACCACCCCAAAGTTCAACCCATGGTCCTCCCGCCCGATCACATTTGATCAAGGGACCACCCCACTAGCATCCGCCACGGCGGATTCGCTGCATTGGTTCTTGACCCAATTATCGACGGATTCCACCTCACTAGAGTCCCGATGGATGGCGGTAGCAGCCTGAACTCGCTTTATCGTGATACAAAGGCGCAAAATGGGCATAGACCCTCAAGGATTAAACCTACAAAGACGACCTTTAAAGCGCCATACCGTGTAGAGGCCAATTGTACAGGCTCGCCACACTCGAAGTGGTCTTCGATCCCGGATAACTTCCGGGCGAAGAGTTAATCTTCGACATAGTCCCGCTCCGCAGCGGCTATCACGACCGCTTGGACGGACCGCATTTGGTAAAGTTTAATGCGGTGCCGCACTATGCATACCTCAAGCTCAAGATGCCAGTGCCCTCGAGGAGTAATCACGGTCAATGGAAACATCGAACGCTCTCCGAACGGAGGAGCACACGGCGTTCCTCGCAGCGGAGGTGCAAAGCAGCCTCTCACAAGAATTCTCGAGTCCGCCACTAAACGTCCGGACACCGCAAGCGCGCCGAGTAACCTACAACAAGACCGCTCGCACGATTCAAGCATCGCCAGAGTAATCCGCCCCAACCCCAGCCCTCGCGAAATTGCGAAGCGATTACGCGCGTACATAACTACGCCCGGAGATACCATGGGCATAAGGGAGGGCACGACCACGGCACGCCTGCACGCGGCTCAACCGCACTGTGGGCCCGATTGTGTCATTCTTTTTCTTTTTTTCTTTTTTCTTTTTTCTTACTTTCAGGACTCTATTCTCCAGAAGCCCTGTCCGACAATCGCGCCAAATACACGATGCAACAGCCAGTGAAGCAGAAAACTGCGTCGAGTGTCCAGGTGGTCTCCATTACGAGCAATATACCTGTTTTACATACCATCCTGCAGCTTACCCCTGGAGGGGACATGTTAAATAGTCCCATCCCTTGCTTATCGCACAATTTGTATCGTTCTGCTCTTATTTGCAGCTTCTTTTTAATAACCAATATATAGCTCTTGCCTGTTATTGCACTCCTTTCTTTATCTATATATATGTTCATTTCATGACATGTTGCACCCGTACACTTTGGTACGGCCAATACACCAGGGCTTAAGTTCCCGAATATGGTGTTAGAAGTCCTAACACTCTCACGAAAAGCGGCACCCGAACTTATAGAATTATATGCATCGGCTCAATCATGTCTTGGGTCAATAGTTGGGTTTGCCTGCCCCGTGTTTTGCTACCTTACGCCCGCTTTTATCGGCTAACGCGGCACCAGGAGAACCATCGCGATTGTGCCCCAGCTTGAGCTGGGTTGAGCACCTCGGTGGAGAAACCTAAAACTGTCCGTCATGATGGGGCGAGAGCCGTCGCTGTTCGAGAGGTTTTTTCGGTCCCTAAAGACTTATGCCGCTTAGAGCGAGGAACCGCATTGTCCGCCAAGGCGGATAGCGCCTCAACTCGGTCTTCCGAATACTAGGGGCTTCACCAAATTTAAAATTATAGAATTCTATGGCTAAGTGAGAGTGTTCAAGCACTATAAGTTCGGTTGCCTTGTTCGTTATGTTGAGCGCCTCCTAGATGGACCCAAGAATGGGAACAAGAGTGCTCAAGTTTATCCCAACACCCCAAAGACTGTGGCATGGGGGCTGAAGCCAACGACTTGCCATCTCTCAAATTTGATAAACGCGTACGTAAGGTAATATTTTAAATTAACAAGCGTTGCTTAGTGTCGGTGTCAAACCGCGGATCTCGGTAGGGGGTCCCGAATGCGGCCTAGGCGGATGGTAACAGGAGACAAGGGACACGATGTTTTACCTGTGTTCGGGCCCTCTCGATGGAGGTAATACCCTACTCCGCTTGATTAATATTGATGATATGGGTAGTACAAGAGTAGATCTACCACGAGATCGAGAGGCTAAAACCCTAGAAGCTAGCCTATGGTATGATTGTTGTCGTCCCTATGGACTAAAACCCTCCGGTTTATATTGACACCGGATAGGTTAGGGTTACACAGAGTCGGTTACAATGGTAGGAGATCTACATATCCGTATCGTCAAGCTTGCCCCATCCGGACACGGGACGAAGTCTTCAATCTTGTATCTTCATAGTCTTGGAGTTCGGCCGTGATGATAGTTCGCTATCCGGACACCCCTAGTCCAGACTCCTCAAGAGCCCTCTAAACCAGCTTCAATGACGATTTAGTCCGCGCGCATATTGTCTTCGGCATTGCAAGGCGGGTTCCTCCTCCAATACTTCATAGAAGGTTTTGAACACAAGGATAGTGTCCGCTCGCAAAACAAGTTCCACATACCACCGTAGAGAGAATAACTTTTGCACGATCTGCGACGTATTCCGCGGGCGTGACATCACACCACGGCCAGCCTTTATACTAATCATTTTTACCGCTCCACCTTATCGCTTTAGCGAGGCGGTTTCCTTGGCACGCCTTATCAAAGCATAGATCGTGCCCCTTATTCCGGATTCTCATCAATACGGACGTGGAACCCATCCGCGCCATTCATTACGGCGCTTGGGAGATAAGCGAAGTTTTACCAGTTGGTGGGGACGATAGCTTTGTCCGTCCATATAAGGGATAAGGATCCACCTTTTCACCCACGCCTTCTTCCTCCTTTGCTCATCCATTTTCACAAGACTCGAGCTCCAGCGCCTAAGTCCGCACATCCCACCTCAACCTTCTCCAACCATGTCCGGAGCGGAGGCAGGTGGATGGCCTCCTCCGTCACGGAGGGGCACATCACAAAGCTGCGGAGGCCGGATACTTGTCCAGCAACATCATCAAGACAGCTGCCCGACGCGGGCAGCTCATTCCAACCCCCAGCCCCATGAGAGGGTGGTGTTTCTCCCCACTTCCTTCATGGACTAGGTTTTCCACTTCACCCATTTGTCCAGGGCTCATGTTCTACTACGGCCTGGACTTCCACGACCTAGCCCCGAATTTCATCCTCAACATCTCGGCGTTCATCGTCAGGTGCGAGGCCTTCCTCTCGATCCAGCCCCACTTCGCTTATGGTGAAGATCTTCAATGTCAGCCGAAGGTAGTGGGCGGCCGTCAAGCCGGAGTGCGGAGGCGCCATGGTTGGCAAGATGGCCAAAGTCCTATGGCTCGAGGGCTCCTTCGTGGAGACAATAAAAGGTGGCAATCGGGTGGTTCTATATCACCGAGCCGACGACTCCAAATGGGCGGCGCCCCGAATTCAGATCTGGCTTCCCCACACGGCTCTCGTGGATGGAAAGAGACGGCCTCGACGTGGGGAATTCGGACGAGCTATCCGAACTCCAAACATGCGTCCAAACCTGGTGGACAAGAATCTCGGGCTTGTCAACGTAATCCGTGTGATGCTCATCCGCCGGATTCTCCCATGCCAACAACGGGCCTTCAAATTGTGGAGTTCGATCCGCACAACACCCAACTCGACAAGGCTCTTCGACACTACGCATTTAAGATGCCCGGAAGGTGTTGTTCAAGGCGCCGAGGCTCCCACATCCGCCATCAAGATCGTGGATTCAGCTCGCAGCGTCAAGCCAACGAGGTGAGTTATTTTACCCTTTATGGGACTCTTTTTCATAGTTTGACTCTATGCGGATCTAAAACTCCCTAACCTTTAACAGATCGGGTGAAGACGCCCGGACAGGTTAACTGTCCGCCCTTTGCCGAAGACTCCAGCGGACGCCCGATTGACGGGTTGCTGGCTCCGTACCTCATGTGGTGCCGGAGAAGAAGGTTAAGAAGGAGGCAACGGAACTCAAGGAGCTCCCGACGCCTGTGTCTTGTCGGACTCAAGCGAATCTTCTCCTGAGAATGAGGAGGAGGAAAAAGAAGCCTCTCCCCCAATGGGGGAGGTGAGGAAAAGGAAGGCCGCCTCAACTGGGGAGGCCGGAGGGTCCAAGAAGGGAAGAACCCTTCCTCCGGACTTCTCCACCAACGTCGACAACGACGAGGAGGATTGGCCAACAAGGGCCAAGCCCTTGGCGAGATCGTAAGTGTCCAGATACCCACGGCTTTTTTATTGCATAGTGTTCTCTAATGCCGAACAATCATGCAACCCGCCCAAGGGCGAGTTCGCCGCTTCGTCGAGCAGGTCCCTGGGTTCATCGGAAATGGAGAGTACTTCACTTCCGCCGCCTCATCGCCTCACGCCATGGACGATGCCGAGGTGGTGCCCCAAGGGGGCCTGGTCAAGAGGAGGTGGCGCAGGAGGCGCCGCAAGGCAACCTCCCGGACTCAGCGCGTGGGGGCGAGACCCCAGGGGCTCTAAGCTCGACCTCGTCCGGATTCCATGCCGAACCTTCAGCGTTCCGAGTCCGCAAGCTATCCTTCAAGAAGAAGGTAAGACGCCGTGTCTTCCGTCCCAAACGGAGGCACCGGATAGCTTATCGGAGGCGCTTAACAAAGGTTCCATCGACGAGGAGCACCGCACTGTTATGAGTGTGGTGATCGTGAAAGTTCAGTCCGCCAAGAGCGGGCCGACTGAAGCTCGTACCAGCCTTCTAACAGCTTTGAGGTAAGTTTAGAATATGTAAAATATTACCGCATAGACAGAGCCCCTGATGCTTAGTTCGGTGTTCGGAAAGAAAAGCCGGACTAAGGATCTAAAAAGATATACGCAGGAGTCTAACATAAGTATGTCAATATGGGAATGCAGGTTCTTGCTGCCGACCTCTGCCAGACCGATCAAGGGAGGTCAATGCATTGAAGCAGAGCCTCGATCGTTCGAGAACGAGCTCGGCCTTGCCAAGAAGCAGCTCGAGGACAAGGAAGGTAAGTAATACCTTATTAAAGAAATACCTTATAGAAAGGTTTCGCTGTAAAAATAACAGAATAACATGGGTACTGCGGGGCCACGAACGAGGTGGCGACCACAAGGAAGCGGTGTCCGTGGTCGAAAGCAAAGCGGCCATGAGCGCACCGAGCGAGAGAAGGGGAGGCGCAGCTGGCGGAGGTGCGGCAAGAGCTCCGTGCTCGTGAAAAACACGAGGGTTTGGAGCGTGACTCAAGACCCGAGAATCCGAGCTTGCCTCGGCTCTTGAGAGTGCCAAAGCTGCTAAGGTCGAGGCCCAAAAAGCCCTCCAAGAAATTGAAACATTAAAGAAGATAGCGGCGGGTAAGGCATTATTTATGCAAAGCAAGCATGTGAAAGTGAATTACCTATTACTTACCCAGATTCAGAGCTCTCCAGGAGCATTCACAGATCTGCCTCGTAGTGTGTCTGATGCTGCCGCATTCTACCGCGCCAAGGAGGGGAGCTCGACGGAGAAGGTGTTCTGTTCTCAATATGCTGAGGCCGGACATCCGGTGCCCCTAAGCGACCAGCTGAGGCAGCTGGTCGAGCTCCACAAGGTCGCCGAACAGGCCATGAAGGGCCTCATAGTTCGGCTGTGGCTGTTGGAAGCCATGCCTGGGAGCTACTTTGGGCTGGTGCGGCGGCTGGTGGACGCCTGTCCAGGGGTTGAAGTCATCAAGCGCTCCGTCTGCATTGAAGGTGCCCGTCGGGCCCTTGCCCGTGCTAAAGTGCACTAGGGCAAGCTGGATGCGGAGAAACTTGTGACGGACGGGCCACCAAGGGCAAGGAGCATCACATCCCGAAATGTACTATGAGGGCCTCTCAAGGGTGCCCGCCGAATAGCGGATGAGTGCTCCAAAGATGTAATTTTGAATAGACTCGCATTTGTTATCCCAGACGCTGAAAACTTGTTCATATGCGCTAAGCAACGCTTGTTAATTTAAAATATTACCTTCAGGCGGCCGCTTATGAAATCGAGAGATGGCAAGTCGTTGGCTTCAGCCCCATGCCACGAAAGTGCCGGGTGTTCGGGATAAACTTGAGCACTCTTGTTCCCATTCTTGGGTCCATCTAGGAGGCGCCAACGCAACGTAACCGTGCAACCGGACTTATAATGCTTGAACACTCTCACTTAGCCATAGAATTCTATAATTTTAAATTTCGCGAAGCCCCTAGTATTCGAAGACCGAAGTTCGGGCGCTATCCACGCCTTGGCCGACAATTCGGTTCCTCGCCTAAGCGGCATAAGTCTTTAGGGACCCAAAAACCTCTCGAACAGCGATCGGCTCTCGCCTATCATGACGGTCAGTTTTAGCTTTCTCCACTGAGGTGCTCAACCCAGCTCAACCGGGGCACAATCGCAGTGGTTCTCCTAGTGCTACCTTAGCCGATATAACGGAACGTAAGGTACCAAAACATAGGAGCCGGGCAAACCCAACTATTGACCCAAGACATGATTCGGAGTCGATGCATATAATGCTATAAGTTCGGGGTGCCGCACTTGTGAAAGTGTTCGGACTTATCACACCATAATTTTGGGGTACATAAGCCCCTGGTGTATTGGCCGTACCAAAGTGTACGGTTGCAACATGTCGTGAAATGAACATATATATAGATAAAGAAAGGAGTGCAATAATAGGCAA
Organism: Aegilops longissima; assembly: GCA_021605205.1. Lineage (NCBI taxonomy): Eukaryota > Viridiplantae > Streptophyta > Magnoliopsida > Poales > Poaceae > Aegilops > Aegilops longissima. Next base: position 153,461,322 of record CM038677.1, read on the forward strand.
AATCTATGTATTGTTTATTCAAAAAGGTACTGCAATGAAAGCAGAACGATACATATAGTGCGATAAGCAAGGGATGTGACTATCTAACCAGGGGCGGAGCCAGGGGGGACGGGCCTGCCCCCCCCCCCCCCCAACGATCAACAATTTTAGTAGAAGCAACTAGTAATTATCAACGAGATTCGATCAAAATACGACTCGCCCCCTATACTCGAATCCTGGCTGGCCGCATCAGATCTAACATGTCCTTCTCCAGGTAAGCTGCGGATGGTAGGTAAAACAGGTATAGTGCTCGTAATAGAGACCACCAACACTCGACGTGGCTTTCGCTTCCCTCGGCTGTTGCATCGTGAGTTCGGCGATTCTAGTGCGGACAGGACTTCGGAGAACGGAGTCTTGAAAGTAATAAAAGGAAGAAAAAGAAAAAGAAAAGAATGACACAATCGGGGCCCCGTGCGGTTGAGCCGCATTCCGGCGCAGCCGTGGTCGTGCTCCTCCTTATGCCCATGGTATCTCCAGAGCGTAGTTATGTACGCGTAATCGGGCTTCGCAATTTCCCGAGGGCTGGGGTTGGGGCCGGATTGCTACGCTGCGCTTGAATCGTGCCGGGCGGTCTTGTTGTAGGTTACTCCGGCGCTTGATAAAGGTCCGGACGCTTAGTGGCCGGACTCGAGAATTGTTGTGGAGAGGCTGCCTTGCACCTCCGCCGCAAGGGTCGCCGTGTGCTCCTCCGCTCGGAGAGAGCGCTCGTGTTTCCATTGACCGTGATTACTCCTCGAGGGCCTGGCATCTTGAGCTTGAGGTATGCGAGTGCGGCACCGCATTGAACTTTGCAATGCGGTTCGTCCGAGCAAAGGCATGATAGCCGCTGCGGAACGGGACGATGTCGAAGATTAACTCTTCGCTTCGGAAGTTATCCGGGATCCAAGACCTCTTCGAGTGTAATCGAGCCTGCATAATTGGCCTCTACACCGGTATGACGCCTTTGAAGGTCGCCTTTGTAGTTTTAACCTTGAGGGTCTATGCCCATTTTGCGACCGTATCCCGATAAAGCAGTGTTCAGGCTGCTACCGCCGCCCATCGTGACTCGTGGGTGAAATCCGTTAATAATTGGGTCAAGAACCAATGCGGCGAAACCGCCGTGACGAATGCTAGTGGGTGGTCCTTCGATCGAAGGTGATCGGGCAGGAAGACCATGGGTTGAACTTTGGGGCGATCGCTCCATCGCATATACGCCCTTTAGTGCACGCCGCTCCCTTTTGGGTATGTGGGTTGCGTATATCATGTTCACCGTCCGCACTTGCGTGGGAAAACCCTTCTGTCCTCTATTGTTCGGCGGCCGGGGCTCTTCCTCGTCATCGCTATGCAGCCCCTTGTCACTGAGTTCGGAACTTAACTTGTCTGCTTGCTTGAACACCCAACAATCCATGTTGGTGTGATTGGCTGGTTTTTCGGGGGTGCCATGTATCTGGCACAAGCGATCGAGTATTCGGTCCAAGTTGGACGTGAAACGCCCTCGATGCGGCTATATCTCCCACGTGTCGAAGCACGACTTAGAGGCATAACCGCATTGAAAGCAATGTCGCAAGTGAGGTAATCTTCACACAACCCATGTAATACATAAGGGAAAAGAGATACATAGTTGGCTTACAATCGCCACTTCACACAATACATGAGTAAAACATTACATCATACAGATACAATCAAAGTCCGACTACGGAACCAAAATAAAAGAAGACTACCCCAAATGCTACACAGATCCCCGATCGTCCCAACTGGCTCCACTATCGATCACCTGAACCAAACAACACAATGAACAAGATCTTCATCGAGCTCCTCCTTGAGCTCAGTGCATCACCGCACGGTCTCATCGGCACCGCAAACTGGTTTGAAGTATCTGTGAGTCACGGGACTCAGCAATCTCACACCCGCGAGATCAAGACTATTTAAGCTTAAAGGTAGGACAGGGTAGTGAGGTGGAGCTGCAGCAAGCGACTAGCATATATGGTGGCTAACATACGCAAAAGAGAGCGAGAAGAGAAGGCAAAAGCACGGTCGAACAACTATGATCAAGAAGTGATCCTGAACTCCTACTTACGCCAAACATAACCCAAAACCGTGTTCTCCTCTCGATCAACCCCAAAAGAGACACTCACGATTACGCACACGGTTGGTGTATTTTAATTAAGATCAACTTCGGTTTTCTACAACCGACATTAACAAATTCCCATCTCGCCACATAACCGCTGGCATGGCTTTCAAAGTTCAAAACCCCGCAGGGTGTCCCAACTTAGCCCATGATAAGCTCTCGCGATCAACGGCGAATAGACCTTCTCCCGGAAGACCGATCAGTCTCGAATCCTGCCACAAGACATTTCACAGCAATAAAACAAGTCCAGCAAAGCCACCCGATGCGCCGACAATCCCGATAGGAGCTGCACATATCTCGCTCTCGTGGCAACACCGGATGAGACAGTTACGAGTAAAACCAACCTCGAGTTGCCCTAAGGTGGCCTCAAGAAGGCTCGGTTCGGGCCAACACTTAGAGAAGCACTGGTCCGGGGAGGCTAATAAAGATGACCCTTGAGAGCGACTCCCCAAGGAAAAGTAGGTGGTGGTGAAGGCAAATGGTAAAACCAATGTTGGGCCTTGCTGAAAAGTCTTATTCAAAGCGAACTGTCAAGGGGGTCCCATAAATCACCCGACTGTTAGGGACGCAAAAATCCGGGAACATAACACCGATATGACGGAAACTAGGGCGGCAAGAGTGGAACAAAACACTGTGCATAAGGCCGAGCCTTCCACCCTTTACCAAGTATATAGATGCATTAATTAAATAAGATATATTGTGATATCCCAACAAGTAAACATGTTCCAACAAGGAACAACATCTCCATGTTCCAACAAGGAACAAACTTCAACTTCACCTGCAACTAACAACGCTATAAGAGGGGCTGAGCAATGCGGTAACATAGCCAAACAACGGTTTGCTAGGAAGGGTGCAAAAGGTTAGAGGTTCATTGCAATTTGGGATGGCTTGATATAGCAAGTGATAGGCATCGTAGCATAGGCATAGCAAAAGAGCGAGCATCTAGCAAGCAAAGATAGAAGTGATTTCGAGGGTATGGTCATCTTGCCTGAAATCCCGCAAGGAAGAAGAACGAGTCCATGAAGAGGACAAACGGGCGTAGTCGAACGAATCCTCACAACTCCGGAACAAAACCGAAGCAAACGAGAGAAGCAAACCGGAAAGAAGCAAACAACATAGTAAACGCACAATCATAAACATGGCATGATGCACAAACAAGTATGATGCAAGTCCGGTTTAAAAATGCATGGCATGGCAATATGCACAAACAACACTACAAGTTAAGTGGAGCTCAATATGCAACGAGTTGCATATTGACGGAACACCACAACACTTATTTAGTTCTCTCTCGGTTAGGTACACAACAATATTAAATGTTGTTAAACATGGCAAGAGGTGGAGCATAATGAAACTACCTATCTAGGCAAGTTTAAATGAGGCCGGAAGCAACAAACAACAATTCCGGAAAATCCCCATGAGCAATATTTTAGATTCGGTACAGATCTGCCCTAAACACAATTTTAAAGTTGTTAAACAGCAACATAAAGTGGACCATGATAATCTAGGCATTTTTCCACCCCATTTACATATAAAGAATATTTAAATCCGAGTTACGGTTATTTAGTTATGGAATAAATCATTTTAACATGGCATATTAGCAAATTAATGCAAACATCAATTTAAACATTTTAAACATGGATGAAAACTGCATATTATGAAACTAGACAAAATTCTGAGCAAGTTTCATATATAAAATTTATTTAGATCCGATGCACGGTTAATTAGTTAGAATATGCATGAAGCTTAGGGGTTTTACAGAAATGCTTAAACTCGGGATAAACAAAGAAATTCGCAAATCTGAAAAAACATGCATGGGGGTCAAAGAGGCTGGCCCAACAGAGAGGGGCTGGGGAGGCAGCTCACCTCGGGCCAAGGGCTCACAGTGCGGCCAGCGGCTACCGGCGAGTCGGGCCGGGGCAGGCTAGGGTGGGCCTTGGCGCGCTTATGCCCACGCTGGGGGGTCAACGGCGCCGCCGGGTGGCTGGATCTCGATCCATGGCGGCGACGGCGCTGGATCGCAGGCTCCGGCGAGGATGCAAGGACGGCGGGAAGGCGAGGCACGACCGGATCCGCCAGATCCGGGTGGGGAACCTGCCTCGGGGTTGCGCGCCGAGGTGAGGATCCGCGAGCTCGGCGCAAATAACGGCGGAGCGGCAGCGAGGGAACTCCGGCGACAAATGAGCTCCTGCGAGAGGCGGTAGCCGTGAGGGAAGAGAGAGAGAAGAGGAGAAGGAAGGAGGCAGGCGGCGAGGCTCCGGCCGGTGCACGGGCGCCCGGCTGACGGGCTCGCCACGGGGGCGGCGGGTCAGCGAGGGGAGAGGGATCGGGTCGAGGGACTCCTCCTCGATCCAGATCGGGCGCGAGGGCGGCGCGACGAAGGGGCGGCTCGGGCCGATTCGGCCCGGGCGGGCGGATGGGCTCGACTGGCCGCGCGGCTGGGCGCGGGGAGGCTGTGGCGACTCCCTTGGCTGGGCGGGCGACGCCAGTGGCGGCTGGCCAACCAGGGCTTGCCAAGTGGCGGAGGTGAGGTGGAGGCGCGCCGGATAACGAGGAGGGGGGCGGCGCAGGCTGAGGAGGGAGGTTGGTGGCGCGGAATTTTAGGAGGGGGTTGGCTGCTGCCAAAAATGGAAGGGGAGGGGGTTTAAATAGGAAAGAGGGCTAGGGTTTGGTCTCTAGGGGGGTTTTTGAGGCCTCCGATCGCGATCCGACGGATCCGATCGAGAGAGAGGGGTTAGGGGACCTAGGTGGGCTGAGGAGAGGGGGTTTCGGACTGTGCTAGAGTGGATGGGCTGAGAGGAGAGGAGAGGAGAAGAGTGCAGCCCGGCAACTGTTTCGGAGACCGAAACATCCGACGAAAATACCGGCTATATCCCGGTTACATATATAACGGTTGGGCTATCAAATGGACTCCGAATGCGACGAAACTTGGCAGGCGGCCTGTCTACACTATAATAAGACCGCATGACAAGTTGCAACCCATTCCGAGAACATTATTATGCCCCTTATAAAAATAATATTTCGAGAAAGGCGCGGCGCGTGCGAGTGTATCCGACTCGAACGGACAACGAGAGAACCGGCGGAACTCGAACGGATGCAAGTTTTGAAAACATGCGGATGAAATGCAGATGATGCCATGAGATGAGATGCGAACAAGAACAAAATGCAAAACAATGACAAAACCCAACCACGAAGGAAATAATAAAACACATCTCCTAAAAGGCAAGAGTCGGAGTTACTTAATATGGAAAGTCGATCCGGTGTTACAGACGGGCCCGGTATTTCTTTTGAATGGCTTCTTCCACTGACCGGTTTAGAGCTCTGAATCCGCATTGACGGCCAGATCTTTAGCATTATCGCCAAGCACGCGGCGCTTGTTCTTGTTGCGACGCGACCTGCCATTGCTGTCCTTGGTATCCGAACTATCGTGGTGTTTGGCCAAGTTGTTGCTTCGAGCTAGCTAGTTGTCCTCTCCCGCATAAAAGCGGGTCATGAGTGTTGTGAGGGCTGCCATGGATTTCGCTTTTCCTGTCCTAGGTGCCGGGCAAGCCATTCGTGGCGGATGTTATGTTTGAAGACCGCAAGGGCCTCTCGTGATCCGGACACCAACGATTTGATTTTTCTTTGTTAGGAACCGTGTCCAGAATTGTCCGCCGATTCTTCCGCTGCTGAATTATATGGCTAAGGTCATCGGCGTCCGGTGGTCGCATATATGTGCCCCGGAAGTTATCAAGGAATGCGGCTTCCTGTGTCCTCCCAACAACCAATTGATTCTGCCGGCAAGCTGTTGAGCCAATGCCGAGCTGGTCCTTTAAGCTTGAGTGGGAGGTATTTGATGGCATGTAGATCATCACCGCGGGCCATGTGGATATGGAGGATATAGTCCTCGATCCGCATCACAGGATCTGTGGTACCATCGTATGATTCGATGTTTACGGGTTTGAAACCCTCGTGGATCCGATGATCCATTACTTCATCCGTGAAGCATAGTGGGTGTGCGGCGCCTCAGATAATATATCACGACGTAGCTCATATGAGCTTTGTTCATCGTGTTCGCCCGCCGGGTTTGTCAGTATCCGCGCGACGGTAATCATCCCAGTCGCTATACCCACGCGATCCGTAGATCGATCTTGTATGTTTTGCCTTATCCTCCAATATATCTCGCAAGTCCGCGCGCTTTCCCTTGTCTTGGTACTTTTGAGCGGTGTCGGGTGTGGCTTGGGCGGAGGGCCGAGAGGCTTCTCCGTCATGGGCGACGGGTGGCCGGTCTGCCATGTCGTGGCGCTGGTGACTTGGGTGCTTCCTCCTCCCGATCGAGGCAACGGCCTGCGCTTGGGGTAGCTTTTGAGGGCGCTCGAGTTCATACTCTTCGCTGCAAGGACTTCACCATCCGTCACTAGCAGGTCTTGGTCAGCTCTAAGCTGTTGCTACTTTTTCTTGAGGCTGCTTGCCGTGGCTATAAGCCCGCGCTTGAAACGCCTCCTGTTTGGCGGGATCCTCGTGCACGAAAAATTGCTGTCGCCGAGGCTTGCCTCATCTTCGGAGGGAGGCGATAATTATCGCCCTCTACCTCTCTTTCTGCCGCATTGTCGTGCGGATTTGCTTCTCCTCCTCCTCGCGCTGAGTCCCGCTGAGGGGGGGTTGTCTTCGCACCGTCCGGGTGTTATTGTCTCCCGTGCGGAATCACCGCTTTTGCTGTGGCGGATTTAGAGCGGCGCCACCGACGCCGGGCGCTTCGTTGCTTCTTGAGGGGTCATCCTCCGTTGTTCCATCGCCGCTCCCATCTTTTGGGATGTCCACCATGTATATGTCGATGACGAGGTGGCCTTCCAGCCCTATAGGCGCTGGGTCTTGGTCGCCTCCGCATCGCTGTCCATACCGCCGATGTCTTTGAGTCGAAGTCGAGCATGTCGGTTAAATCATCGACGGGGCTACAAAGTGGGTGGTGGGTGGGCGCTGAATTTCTTCGTCGTCTCGTATCTCCAACCTTCCCGTCCGTAGTCCGCCAGGCTCTCCGGATAAAGAGAGAGACTTTAGTGAATTCCAGGATGCCGCCAAAGGGCGAGTGCTGAAAGTTGTCCGCAAGATGAACTCCATGACCGACGCCCAATCGGATTCGATTGGCGGGGCGCGGAGGGTTCGGAGTCCGGAGAGAGTCCAAGACCGAGTCAAGGTCTTCGCAGCGACAGGATGGAGTTCGCTCAATCGCCAGAGAGATCGTAGCCCCGAGGCGGTGTCCTACCACTCGCCCTCGATCGGGGAATCCGCCCGGATTAAGGGTCGGAGCGGATGTCGGTGCAGCCTGTGGCACCGCTCGGCGGCAGAGCTAGATCATACCCATCGAGATAGTGCGGCACGCTCGGCCGTGGCTCGAATCCGTCAAGATCAAGTCTCTCGCGACATCGGCCGATAGTTCAAACTTCCAAATCTGACCGATGGCCAGGGCGAAGCTGATCTGCTCTAGATGGCTGCTTAATTGCCCGCAGCAAAAGCCGCCAATATGAAGATCTGTCCGGGAGAAAAGTCTCACCTTGACTGCGCCGTTGTTGATGATCAAGGAGCCATCGGGCCTATCGGTGACGACGCAGGAACTCTCAATGAAAGCACCAATGTCGGTGTCAAACCGCGGATCTCGTAGGGGGTCCCGAACTGCAGCGCCTAGGCGGATGGTAACAGGAGACAAGGGACACGATGTTTTACCCAGTGTTCGGGCCCTCTCGATGGAGGTAATACCCTACTCCTACTTGATTAATATTGATGATATGGGTAGTACAAGAGTAGATCTACCACGAGATCGTAGAGGCTAAACCCTAGAGGCTAGCCTATGGTATGATTGTTGTTCGCCCCACGGACTAAAACCCTCCGTTTATATAGACACCGGATAGGTTAGGGTTACACAGAGTCGGTTATAATGGTAGGAGATCTACATATCCGTATCGCTAAGCTTGCCTTCCACGCCAAGGAAAGTCCCATCCGGACACGGGACGAAGTCTTCAATCTTGTATCTTCATAGTCTTGGAGTCCGGCCGTGATGATAGTTCGGCTATCCGGACACCCCCTAGTCCAGGACTCCCTCACTTAGCGCATATGAACAAGTTTTCAGCGTACAAGTATGCGAGTCTATTAAAAAATTACATCTTTGGAGCACTCATCCGTTATACGGCGGGCACCCTTCAGGACGCCCCCATAGTACATTTCGGGCATGCGATGCTCCTTGCCCTTCGTGGCCCGGCCCTTCACAAGCTTCTCCGCATCCAGCCTGCCCCAGCACTTTAGCACGGGCAAGGCCCGACGGCACCTTCAATGCAGACGGAGCGCTTTGATGACTTCAATCCATGGACAAAGGCCCACCACCACTGCACTAGCCCGGTAGCTCCTGTGCATGGCCTCCAATGGCCACAACCGAACTATGAGGCCCTTCATGGCCTATTCGGCAATCTTGTGGAGCTCGACCAGCCTATTTCAGCTGGTCGCCAGGGCACGGATGTCCGCCTCAGCGATCGAGACCGTAACACCTTTTCCGTCGAGCTCCCTCCTTGGGGGTAGAACGCGGCAACATCGTATACACACTACAGGCATATCCGCGAATGCTCCCGGAGAGTCTCAACCGGTAAGTAAAAGGTAATTCACTTTCACATGCTTACTTTGCATAAAGAATGCCTTACCCGCCGCTATTTTCTTTAATGATTCAATTTCTTGAGGGATTTTGGGCTTCGCCTTAGCGGTTTTGGCACTCTCAAGAGCCGAGGCGAGCTCGACTCGAAGTCTCGAGTCACGCCCAAACCCTCGTGTTTTTCCATGAGTGCCTGAGCTCTTGCCGCATTCTCCGCCAGCTGCGCCTCCCCTTCTCTCGCTTTTCGATGCGCCTCAGGAGTCATGAGCTTTTGGCTGCGCGACACCGCCTCCTTCAGTGGTCGCCACCTCGCCGTGGCCCCTACAATACCCATGTTATTCCTGTTATCTTTTGCAACCAAATCCTTTCTATAAGGTATTTCCTTAATAAGGTGTTACTTACCTTTCTTGTCCTCGAGCTGCTTTTTGGCAAGGCCGAGCTCGTTTCTGACTGCTCGAGGCTCGCTTCAATGCATCGACCTCCGCAATGCAAGGCAGAGGTCAACAACAAGCCTCGCATTCCCATATTGACATACTTATGTTAGACTCCTCAGATATCTTTTAGATCCTTAGTCTGGCTTTTCTTTCCAACACCGAACTAGCATCAGGGACTACTGTCTATGCGGTAATATTTTTACATATTCTAAACTTACCTCAAAGCCTGTTAGAAGGTTGGTACATGTTGGGTAACGTAGCAGAAATTCAAAATTTTCCTACGTGTCACCAAGATCTATCTATGGAGAAACTAGCAACGAGGGAAGGAGAGTGCATCTACATACCCTTGTAGATCGCTAAGCGAAGCGCTCAAGTGAACGGGGTTGAAGGAGTCGATTGTCGTGATTCAAATCACCGGAGATCCTAGTGCCAAACGGACGGCACCTCCGCGTTCAACACACGTACAGCCCGGTGATGTCTCCCACGCCTTGATCCAGCAAGGAGAGAGGGAGAGGTTGAGGAAGACTCCATCCAGCAGCAGCACAACGGCATGGTGGTGATGGAGGAGCGTGGCAATCTTGCAGGGCTTCGCCAAGCATCACAAGAGAGGAGGAGGAGGAAATAGAGACGCAGGGCTGCACCAACGAGAGATCAAATCAGTGTGTTATGGGCAGCCCCTAGGCCTCATATATATAGGGAAGGAGGAGGAGGTGCGCCCCTCTAGGGTTCCCACCCCAGAGGGGCGGCAGCCCTAGATGGGATCAAGGGAGGCGGCCAAGAGGGGAGGGAGAGGAGGCGCCACTAGATGGGGCTTAGGCCCATCTGCCCTAGGGTTTGCCCTCCCACTCACCCTGCGCTTGGGCCTCCTGTGGCGCACCAGCCCCTTGGGGCTGGTTCCTCCACACTTGGCCCACGCAACCTTCTCGGGGTTGGTGGCCCCACTTGGTGGACCCTCGACCTCCCGGTGGTCCCAGACGTTACCGATAAACCCCAAACTTTTCCTGCTACCAAAATAGAACTTCCCATATATAAATCTTTACCTCCGACCATTCCGAACTCCTCGTGACGTCCGGGATCTCATCCGGACTCAACAACATTCGCAAACCACATACAAGCTTCCTTTATAACCCTAGCGCCATCGAACCTTATGTGTAGACCCTACGGTTCGGGAACCATGCGATACATGACCGAGACGTTTCTCCACCAATAACCAACAGCGGATCTGGATACCCATGTTGGCTCCTACATGTTCCACGATGATCTCATCGGATGAACCACGATGTCAAGGACTCAATCGATCCCGTATACAATTCCCTTTGTCTAGCGGTATTGTACTTGCCCGAGATTCGATCGCCGGTATCCCGATACCTTGTTCAATCTCGCTACGCAAGTCTCTTTACTCGCTCCGTAACACATCATCCCGTGATCAACCCCTTGGTCACATTGTGCACATTATGATGATGTCCTACCGAGGGGCCCAGAGATACCTCTCCGCTTACACGGAGTGACAAATCCCAGCCTCGATTCGTACAACCCAATGACACTTTCGGAGATACCGTAGTGCACCTTTATAGTCACCCAGCCATGCCAGGACGCTTGGTACACCCAAAGCATTCCTACGGTATCCGGGAGTTGCACAATCTCATGGTCTAAGGAAAAGATACTTGACATTAGAAAAGCTTTAGCATACTAACTACGATCTTTGTGCTAGGCTTAGTATTGTCTTGTCCATCACATCATTCTCCTAATGATGTGATCCCGTTATCAATGACATCCAATGTCCATGGTCGTGAAACCGTAACCATCTATTGATCAACGAGCTAGTCAACTAGAGGCTTACTAGGGACATGGTGTTGTCTATGTATCCACACATGTATTGCGGTTTCCTATCAATACAATTATAGCATGAATAATAAACGATTATCATGAACAAGGAAATATAATAATAACTAATTTATTATTGCCTCTAGGGCATATTTCCAACAGTCTCCCACTTTCACTAGAGTCAATAATCTAGTTCACATCGTCATGTGATTAACACTGATAGGTCACATCGCCATGTGACCAACATCCAAAGAGTTTACTAGTGTCTCAAACTAGTTCACATCATCATGTGATTTAGACTCAATGAGTTCTGAGGTTTGATCATGTTTTGCTTGTGAGAGAGGTTTTAGTCAACGGGTCTGAACCTTTCAGATCCGTGTGTGCTTCGCAATTCTCTATGTCATATTGTAAATGCTGCTTCCATGCTCCACTTGGAGCTATTCCAAATGGTTGCTCCACTATAATGATCCGGTATCTCTACTCGAGTCACTCGGATAGGTGTTAAAGCTTGCATCGACGTAACCCTTTACGCCAACTCTTTATCACCTCCATAATCGAGAAACATGTCCTTATTTATTCCAAGGACAATTTTGATCATGTCCAATGATCCATTCATGGATCATCCTTGTACCCCTTGATCGACTCATGGCAAGGCACACTTCCGTGCGGTACACAAGATAGCATACTATAGAGCCTACGTCTGAAGCATAGGGACGACCTTCGCCCTTTCTCTCTCTTCTGCCGTGGTTAAGCTTTAACTCTTAACTTCATACCTTACATCTCGTGCAAGAACTCCTTCTTTGATCGATCCATCTTGAACACCTTCAAGATCATGTCAAGGTATATGCTCATTTGAAAGTACCATTAAGCGCTTTTGATCTATCCTTATAGATCTTGATGCTCAATGTTCAAGTAGCTTAATCCAGGTTTTCTATTTGAAAACACCTTTCAAATAACCCTATATGCTTTCTAGAAATTCTACATCATTTCGATCATCAATATGTCAACAACATATACTCATCGAAATTCTATAGTGCTCCACTCACTTCTTTGGAAATACAAGTTTCTCATAAACTTTGTATAAACCCAAAATCTTTGATCATCTCATCAAAGTGCACATTCCAACTCCGAGATGCTTACTCCAGTCCATGGAAGGATTGCTAGAGCATACCTTTTAGCATCCTTAGGATCGACAAAACTTTTCCGATTGTATCACATACAACCTTTCCTTACGAAACCGGTAAGGAAACTCGTTTTGACATCCATCCGCCAGATTTCATAAATGCAGCTAATGCTAACATGATTCCGACGGACTTAAGCATCGCTACGGATGAGAAAATCTCATCGTAGTCAACTCCTTGAACTTGTGAAAACTCTTTGCCACAAGTCGAGCTTCATAGACGGTGATATTACCGCCCACGTCCGCCTTCTTCTTAAAGATCCATTCATCTCAATGGCTTGCCGCTCATCGGCAAGTCCACCAAAGTCCATGCTTTGTCCTCGATACATGGATCCTATCTCGGATTTCATGGCTTCTAACCATTTGTCGGAATTTGGGCCCACCATCGCTTCTCCATAGCTCGAGGTTCATTGTTGTCAGCAACATGACCTTCAAGACAGGATCACCGCACCACTCAAGTAGTACGTGTCCTTGTCGCCCTCGAGGTTCGGTAGTGACTTGATCCAAGTTTCATGATCACTATCATAAGCTTCTACTTCAATTGGTGTAGGTGCCACAGAACAACTTCCCGTGCCCTGCTACACACTAGTTGAAGTGACGGTTCAATAACCATATCAAGTCTCCACCATCCTCCCACTCAACTTTTCGAGACAAACTTTTCCTCGAGAAAGGACCCGATTCAAGAAACAATCCCTATTGCTTTCGGATCTGAATTAGGAGGTATACCCAACTGTTTTGGGTGTCCTATGAAGATACATTTTATCCGCTTTGGGTTCGAGCTTATCAACCTGAAACTTTTTCACATAAGCGTCGCAACCCCAAACTTTTAAGAAACGACAACTTAGGTTTCTTTAAACCATAGTTCATACGGTGTCATCTCAACGGAATTACGTGGTGCCCTATTAAAGTGAATGTGGTTGTCTCTAATGCCTAACCCATGAACGATAGTGGTAATTTGATAAGAGACATCATGGTACGCACCATATCTAATAGGGTGCAACAATGATGTTCGGACACACCATCACACTATGGTGTTCCAGGCGGTATTAGTTGTGAAACAATTTCCACAATGTCTCAATTGTGTACCAAACTCGCAACTCAGATATTCATCTCTATGATCACATCACAGACATTTTATCCTCTTGTCATGAAGATCTTCAACTTCACTCTGAAATTACTTGAACCTTTCAATAATTCAGACTTGTGTTTCATCAAGTAAATATACTCAACATCTACTCAAATCATCCGTGAAGTAAGAACATAACGATATTCATCAGATGCCTCAAAGACTCATTGGACTGCACACATCAAAATGTGTTACTTCCAACAAGTTGCTATCTTGTTCCATCTTATCAAACGAGGCTTTTCACCATCTTGCCCATGTGGTATGATTTGCATATCTCAAGTGATTCAAAATCAAGTGAGTCCAAACGATCCATCTGCATGGAGTTTCTTCATGCGATACACCAATAGACATGGTTCGCATGTCTCAAACTTTTCAAAAACGAGTGAGTCCAAAGATCCATCAACATGGAGCTTCTTCATGCTTTTATACCAATATGACTTACATGGCATTGCCACAAGTAAGTGGTACTATCATTACTATCTTATATCTTTTGGCATGAAAATGTGTATCACTACGATCGAGATTCAATAAACCATTCCTTTAGGTGCAAGACCATTGAAGGTATTATTCAAATAAATAGAGTAACCATTATTCTCCTTAAATGAATAACCAGACATGTATAGACATAATCCAATCATGTCTATGCTCAACGCAAACACCAAATGCAATTATTTAGGTTTAACACCAATCTTGATGGTAGAGGGAGCGTGCGATGTTTGATCAAATCAAACTTGGAAACACTTCCAACACATATCGTCACTCACCTTTAGCTAGTCTCCGCTTATTCCGTAGCTCTTTTATTTCGAGTTACTAACACTTAGCAACCGAACCGGTATCTTAATACCCGGTGCTACTAGGAGTACTAGTAAAGTACACATTAACATAATGTATATCCAATATACTTCTATCGACCTTGCCATCCTTCTCATCTACCAAGTATCTAGGGTAATGCTGCTCCGATGGCTGTTCCCTTATTACGTAGCACTTAGTCTCGGGTTTGGGTTCAACCTTGGGTTTCTTCATCGAGCAGCAACTGTTTTGCCGCTTCATGAAGTATCCCTTGTTGCCCTTGCCCTTCTTGAAACTAGTGGTTTTACCAACCATCAACAATTGATGCTCCTACTTGACTTCTACTTTCATGTGTCAAACATTGCGAACACTTCAAGGATCATCATATCTATCCCTGATATGTTATAGTTCATCACGAAGCTCTAGTAGCTTGGTGGCAATGTCTTTGGAGAAACATCACTATCTCATCTGGAAGATTAACTCCCACTCGATTCAAGTGATTGTTGTACCTGACAATCTGAGTACAAGCTCAACGATTGAGATCTTCTCCCTTAGTTTGTAGGCTAAGAAAATCGCCGGAGGTCTCATACCTCTCGACGTGAGCACGAGCCTGAAATCCCAATTTCAGCCCTCGAAACATCTCATATGTTCCGCGACGTTTCAAAACGCCTTTGGTGCCTCTACTCTAAACCGCTCAACCGAACTATCACGTAGTTATCAAAACGTGTATGTCCGATGTTCAAACATCCACAAACGACGTTTGGGGTTCAGCACACCGAGCGGTGCATTAAGGACATAAGCCTTCTATCGTCCGCATAATTGGTACTTTCAACTTTCAACTATATTTTCTCTAGGAACATATCTAAACAGTGGAACTAATCGCGAGCTTTTACATAATTTGCGAAAGGTCTTTTGACTATGTTCAGATAATTAAGTTCATCTTATGAACTCCCACTCGATAGACATCCTCCGGTCATCTAAGTGATTACATGATCCGAGTCAACTAGGCCGTGTCCGATCATCACGTGAGACGGACTAGTTATCATCGGTGAACATCTTCATGTTGATCGTATCTACTATACGACTCATGCTCGACCTTCGGTCTCGTGTTCCGAGGCCATGTCTGTACATGCTAGGCTCGTCAAGTTAACCCTAAGTGTATTGCGTGTGTTCCGAGGCCATGTCAGTACATGCTAGGCTCACAACACCCGCTGTATGTGAACGTAAGAATCCATCACACCCGATCATCACGTGGTGCTTAGAAGCGACGAACTTTTGGCAACGGTGCACGCTTAGGGAGAACACTTCTTGAAATTGTTGTAAGGGATCATCTTATTTACTACCGTCGTTCTAAGTAAACAAGATGCATAAACATAATAAACATCACATGCAATTATATAGTAGTGACATGATATGACCAATATCATATAGCTCCATTGATCTCCATCTTCGGGCTCCATGATCATCATCGTCACCGCATGACACCATGATCTCCATCATCATGATCTCCATCATCGTGTCTTCATGAAGTTGTCTCGCCAACTATTACTTCTACTACTATGGCTACCGTTAGCAATAAAGTAAAGTAATTACATGGCGTTGTTCAATGACACGCATGTCATACAATAAATAAAGACAACTCCTATGGCTCCTGCCGTTGTCATACTCATCGACATGCAAGTCGTGAATCTTATTACAAGAACATGATCAATCTCATACATCACATAACATTCATCACATTCTTCTTGGCCATATCACATCACATAGCATACCCCGCAAAAACAAGTTAGACGCCCTCTAATTGTTGTTTGCATGTTTTACGTGGCTGCTATGGGTTTCTAGCAAGAACGCTTACCTACGCAAAACCACAACGTGATATGCCAATTGCTATTTACCCTTCATAAGGACCCTTTTCATCGAATCCGCTCCGACTAAAGTGGGAGAGATCGGCACCCGCTAGCCACCTTATGCACCAAGTGCATGTCACCGGTGGAACCTGCCTCACGTAAATGAGTACGTAAGGTCGGTCCGGCCGCTTCATCCCACAATACCGTCGAAACAAGATTGGACTAGTAACGGTAAGCATATTGAACATTATCAACGCCCACAACTACTTTGTGTTCTACTCGTGCAAAGAATCTACGCAATAGACCTAGCTCGATACCATCATTGGGTAACGAGCGAAATTCAAAATTTTCCTCACGTGTCACCAAGATCTATCTATGGAGAAACTAGCAACGAGGAAAGGAGAGTGCATCTACATACCCTTGTAGATCGCTAAGCGAAGCGCTCAAGTGAACGGGGTTGAAGGAGTCGACTGTCGTGATTCAAATCACCGGAGATCCTAGTGCCAAACGGACGGCACCTCCGCGTTCAACACACGTACAGCCCGGTGACGTCTCCCACTCCTTGATCCAGCAAGGAGAGAGGAAGAGGTTGAGGAAGACTCCATCCAGCAGCAGCACAACGGCATGGTGGTGATGGAGGAGCGTGGCAATCTTGCAGGGCTTCGCCAAGCATCACAAGAGAGGAGGAGGAGGAAATAGAGACGCAGGGCTGCACCAACGAGAGATCAAATCGTATGTTATGGGCAGACCCTAGGCCTCATATATATAGGGGAAGGGGAGGAGGGTGCGCCCCCTCTTGGGTTCCCACCCCTATAGGGGCGGCAGCCCTATATGGGAGCAAGGGGAGGCGGCCAAGAGGGGAGGGAGAGGGAGGCGCCCACTAGATGGGCCTTAGGGCCCATCTGCCCTAGGGTTTGCCCCCTCCCACTCACCCTTGCGCTTGGGCCTCCTGGGGGCGCACCAGCCCCTCGGGCTGGTTCCTCCCACACTTGGCCCACGCAACCTTCTCGGTTGGTGGCCCCACTTGGTGGACCCGGGACCCTCCCTGGTCCCAGACGCTACCGATAAACCCCAAACTTTTCCTGTTACCAAAATAGAACTTCCCATATATAAATCTTTACCTCCGGACCATTCCGAACTCCTCGTGACGTCCGGATCTCATCCGGACTCCGAACAACATTCGGTAACCACATACAAGCTTCCTTTATAACCCTAGCGCCATCGAACCTTATGTGTAGACCCTACGGGTTCGGGAACCATGCGACATGACCGAGACGTTTCTCGGTCAATAACCAACAGCGGATCTGGATACCCATGTTGGCTCCTACATGTTCCACGATGATCTCATCGGATGAACCACGATGTCAAGGACTCAATTGATCCCGTATACAATTCCCTTTGTCTAGCGGTATTGTACTTGCCCGAGATTCGATCGTCGGTATCCCGATACCTTGTTCAATCTCGCTATCGGCAAGTCTCTTTACTCGTTCGTAACACATCATCCCGTGATCAACCCCTTGGTCACATTGTGCACATTATGATGATGTCCTACCGAGTGGGCCCAGAGATACCTCTCCGCTTACGGAGTGACAAATCCCAGCTCGATTCGTGCCAACCCAATGACACTTTCGGAGATACCGTAGTGCACCTTTATAGTCACCCAGATTACGCCAGGACGCTTTGGTACACCCAAAGCATTCCTACGGTATCCGGAGTTGCACAATCTCATGGTCTAAGGAAAAGATACTTGACATTAGAAAAGCTTTAGCATACGAACTACGATCTTCGTGCTAGGCTTAGTATTGGGTCTTGTCCATCACATCATTCTCCTAATGATGTGACCCGTTATCAATGACATCCAATGTCCATGGTCGAAACCGTAACCATCTATTGATCAACGAGCTAGTCAACTAGAGGCTTACTAGGGACATGGTGTTGTCTATGTATCCACACATGTATTGCGGTTTCCTATCAATACAATTATAGCATGAATAATAAACGATTATCATGAACAAGGAAATATAATAATAACTTATTTATTATTGCCTCTAGGGCATATTTCCAACAAGACAGCTTCAACATCCATTTCGTCTTGGCGGATCGAACTTTCTCGGATCACCACACTCATAACAAAGGCGGTGCTCCTCCTCGATGGAGGCGCTGTTAAGCGCCTCAAGAGTTATCCGGTGCCTCCGGTTGGGCGGAGGACACCGGCGCTTACCCTTCCTACGAAGGGACCGCTTATGGACTTTGGAACCATCAAGGTTCCGTATGGAGTCCGGACGAGGTCGGACTTAGAGCCCCGGGGTCTCGCCCCCACGCTACTGAGTCCGGGAGGTTGCCTTGCTGTGCCACCTCCTCTTGACCAGGCCCCTCGGGCCCCACCTCGGCGTCGTCCATACGTGAGGTGAGGAGGCGGCCGGAAGTGAAGTACTCTCCACTTCCGACGAATTCAGGGACCCGCTCGATGAAGCGGCGAACTCGTCCTTGGGCGGGCTACATGATTGTTCGGCATTAGAGAACACTATGCAATGAAGAAAAACCATGGGCATCCGGACACTTACGATCTCGCCAGGGGCTTAGCCCTTGTTGGCCACTCCTCCTCGTCGTTGTCGGCGTTGGTGGAGAAGTCCGGATGAAGGGTCCTTCCCTTTTTGGACCCTCCGGCCTCCCCAGTTGGGGCGGCCTTCCTTTTCTTCTCTCTCCCCGCTGGGGGAGAGGCTTCTTTTTCCTCCTCCTCTTCCTCAGAGGAGGATTCCGCCTAAGAGTTGTCGGGCGGTGAGTACGACAGCACCTGGCGCCGGGAGCTCTTTCGAGTTCCCGTGGCCTCCTTCTTGGCCTTCTTCTCCGGCACCGCATGAGGTACCGGAGCCAGCCCCCCGTCAATCAAGCGTCCACTGGTCTTCGGCAAAGGGCTGGACAGTTAACCTGTCCGGACGTCTTCACCAGTCTGTTAAAGGTTAGGGAGTTTTAGATCCCACATAGAGTCAAACTATGAAAAAGAGTCCCATAAAGGGTAAACTAACCCACCTTGCTGGCTTGACGCATGAGCTGAATCCGCGATCTTTGGTAGCGGATGTGGAGCCTCGGCGTATGAACAAGACCTTCCGGGCATCTTCGTGCGTAGTGTCGAAGAGCCTTTTAGACTTGAGTGCTTTGCGGATCGAACTCCCACAATTTGAAGGCCCGTTGTTGGCATGGGAGAATCCGGCGGATGAGCATCACTGGATTACGTTGACAAGCCCGAGATTCTTGTCCACCGTGTTTGGACGCAGTTTTGAGTCCGGACAGCTCGTCCGAATTCCCCACGCCAGCCCGTCTCTTTCCATGATGAGAGCCGTGTGAGGAAGCCGATCGGTTTCGGGGCCGCCGCCCATTGAGAGTCACGCTGCTCGGTGATGTAGAACCACCCGATTGCCACCTTTATGGTCTCCACAAAGGAGCCCTCGAGCCATAGGACTTTGGCCATCTTGCCAGCCATGGCGCCTCAAGACTCCGCTTGGCGGCCGCCCACTACCTTCGGCTTGACATTGAAGACCTTAAGCCATAAGCGAAGTGGGGCTGGATGCGAGGAAGGTTTCGCACACGACGATAAACGCCGAGATGTTGAGGATGAAATTGGGGCCAGATCGTGGAAGTCCAGCCGTAGTAGAACATGAGCCCCGGACAAATGGGTGAAGTGGAAAACCTAGTCTGGGAGGAAGTGGGGAGAAACACCACCCTCTCATGGGGCCTGGGGTTGGAATGAGCTGCCACTGTCGGGTAGCCGGTGCGCGATGTTGCTGGACAAGTATCCGGCCTCCGCAGCTTTGTGATGTGCCCTCCGTGACGGAGGAGGCCATCCACCGCCTCCCGCTCGGACATAGTTGGAGAAGGTTGAGGTGGGGTGTGCGGACTTGGGCGCTGGAGCTCGAGTCTTGAAATGGATGAGCAAAGGAGGAAGAAGGCGAGGTGAAAAGGTGGATCCTTATCCCTTATATGGACGGACGGCTATGTGTCCCCACCAGCCCGGTAAACTCGCTTATCTCCCAGCGCCGTAATCAATGGCGCGGATGGGTTACCCACGCCCATATTGATGGGAATCCCGAATAAGGGGCACGATCTCCGCTTTGATAAGACGTGCCAAGGAAACCGCCTCGCTAAACGCTAAGGTGGAACAGTAAAAAGCGATTCAGTATAAAGGCCTGGCCGTGGTGTGATGTCACGCCATGAATACGCCAACAGATCTGTGCAAAAGTTATTCTCTCTACGGTAGTATGTGGAACTTGTTTTGCAGAGCCGGACACTATCCTTGTGTTCAAAACCTTCTATGAAGTATTCGGAGGAGGAACCCGCCTTGCAATGCCGAAGACAATATGCGCGCCGCACTCGTCGTCATTGAAGCCGGGTTCAGGGGCTACTGAGGGAGTCCTGGACTAGGGGGTGTCCGGATAGCCGAACTATCATCTTTGGCCGGACTCCAAGACTATGAAGATACAAGATTGAAGACTTCTTCCCGTGTCCGGATGGGAGTTTCCTTGGCGTCGAAGGCAAGCTTGGCGATACGGATATGTAGATCTCCTACCATTGTAACCGACTCGGTGTAACCCTAACCCTATCCAGTGTCTATATAAACCAGAGGGTTTTAGTCCGTAGGACGAACAACAATCATACCATAGGCTAGCTTCTAGGGTTTAGCCTCCTTGATCTCGTGGTAGATCTACTCTTGTACTACCCATATCATCAATATTAATCAAGCAGGAGTAGGGTATTACCTCCATCGAGAGGGCCCGAACCTGGGTAAAAACATCGTGTCCCTTGTCTCCTGTTACCATCCGCCTAGACGCACAGTTCGGGACCCCCTACCCGAGATCCACCGGTTTTGACACCGACAGCGTGCACTAGCTAGCTAGCTAGCCGCGGCGTGCACTGGTGCGGTAGCTAGCTAGCTAGCTGCGGCATACGCGGATGCTCTAGCTAGCTAGCCAGCCCCGCTGCGAGCGGCTGTGCCTAGCGAGTGGCAGGCGCGAGCGCCCGGGCAGCTGCAGCCCCGGCGTGGCGAGCGGCACGGCCGCGGGAGCTACATGCAGGGCCTGGGCGAGGACGAACGGGAGGTCACGCGAGCTCGCTTGGAGGGCGCGGGCGGGCGGACGGCGGGAAGGCGTGGCGAAGCTTGACGGCGGCCGCTGCACCGCGGGCCGAGAGCGCGAAGTCATGGCGGGCGAGGCGCAGCGCAGTCGCGCGATGGAGGCGGACATTTTGGGGCGGTCAGCTGCGTTGGGCGGCTCCAACTGAAGCCGGACGCATATGTCCGTTTTGCTACTCATCGCCACGCCAAACGGACGAAATCCGGACAAAGCGGACGTCCGTTTGGGGTCGTGCGGTGGAATTGGCCTAATGTGCAGCGCCTAACAGCAAGGCGCTGCACTCTACTGTAGAATGCAGCGACGAACACACAGGCACCACACTGTGCAGCGCCTAGCTGTAAGGAGTTGCACTACACTGTGCAGCGCCTAGTTGTAAGGAGTTGCACAGTAGAGTGCAGCGCCTTACTGTCGGGAGCTGCACAAAAGGGTCAGCGCTATAAAATATTTTTAAAAACAGTTTAGTTTGTGAAATACCTTCGCTTAAAGGTCAAATTTGTTAATTTTGTCCGAGTCGAGTGGAGTAGATACAGGCATATAGCACTCCATGCCGAACACCGCCACGACCGAACTTTAGGACCCTCCTAATTGTTTCTCCAAAATTTAAAAACCGGAAATGAATTCCTGCTAAATGTTGTACTCCCTCCGCCCTAAAATATAGTGCTTCTGATAGATTTTTAAAAAGACAAGTTGTGTTATCTTTGACCAGGTTTAGATTCCTTTATCAATCGTTATTGGCTGTAAACATGCTTGAAAACTTTTGACAAGCCTATCTTTCAATTGGTAGTCGTCTATTCATCCCTCCCTCTAGGCAACATTTCGGGCATCTTTGATCCTTGAATTGGTACCAAAGCAAAGGTCTCTCTTGTTGTTTAGCTTCACCGCTATAGAGAACAAAGATGTCGGATGATGTGCCTCAAGACTATGAGTTGATGATTTTGGAACTAGAGGCTAGACTTGAAGAATTTGAGAAAAAGAATGCCGAGTCGTTCGAGGCCACAAGCTCTTCTGGTAAAGCCGGAGGAAAAAAGATTGTTTGATATGAATGCATTAGACGAAACGAGGAATGAGGCTTATGAGAATGCAAAAGTGTTTAAAGAGAAATTGAAAAATAGCATGGCAAGATAACACAAAAATCTAAATTCGAAGTAGATGATAAGGTTATCTTGTACAAGTCCCGTTTCAGATATTTTGCAGATAAACTTCTTTCCAGGTAGGAAGGTCATATATTATCAAATATGTCTACATGTTAGGAGCCATAATAAAGATAAAAAATGTCGAGGGCACCAAACAGAGGGTGTTGATGGACAAATACTTAAGCACTACATTGCCGGTGACCCTCTCAGGGTAGATACTGACATTGTATAGGTAACTACTCTGAAAGAATTCATCAAAATGAATTTCAGAAAGCTCTGAAATCTGAAAAGGAAGAGGTACGTGGAAAAGGTATAGAAATCATCTTCAGAGAATTCCCCTAAAAATGTTTCTGAAAGTTTTTATGAAAACGAGGAACCTTGGGCAAAAGAGGCAACCATGGCGGTGCATGTGGGAATAGAGATTAATCCCGTCCAAGATCATCTTTTTCCGGGTGCGCCAAATGGGTCCAGGGTCTAGATTTACCGAGATCGGTGAGTATAGAGTATCAATTTCAGGGGTTTGGATGTAGGGTTCGTTTGTGCTGTTCTCTACAACTACAGGGTTCAAAACAGACATCACTCCCTAGCCTTTGTGCTGCCGCTACAACCCCGTCCGTAGTGTGCCACACGCTGGTCTGGACCTCTCGCCCTGCACGTTCTTGTGTGTAGTATTACCGCTACATGTTCCAGGTGTCGCCGAGATCGGGCCCTTTTTGTCTAAATAAAGTCCCATTTCGTTTAGATTACTTTGACGGATACAGTGACACTGGTCCTAGCGACAAGTATACGAATATTTCCTGACTAGCATTGACAAAGTCAAGCTGGCTTTGGTAGGAGGACGGTGACAAGAACGTGTCGTCGGCTCGTTCCGGCTACGACCCGAGATCCACCCTACATTTTGACATCGCATAACTTCGACAGATCGCTTTGATAGTCGAGGGACCTTATTGTATTGTTATTATATTTTCAGTGTTTTATACTACTGATGAACCTTCATAATAAATTTGTGTCTTTTTCAACCACCAAACCAACGCTAATCATTTGTGAGAGGAGGGAGAAGCAATACACAAAGAGGGGGAGGAGGGGTGTGGATGAAGCACCTCTGTATTTATTTTACTTTGTTTCAAGAATTCTCCTCTTTATTATTTTTTATTAATAATAAACAAGAAAAAGCCAGAACACATTGTGGACGGTGCGCCACTGCATGCTACATGCAAACCTGCATCGTTGTAGTACCCGCCTGCGGAATGTACGTCTGTGACGGCCGCTCAAGAACGACCGCGTGAAGCTTTGCGTTCCTTGCAGAAGAAGGCCCCCAGCTTCTTCTTGACTACCAGGCACGACCGCCAGCTCCTGCTCTTGACCGGCCCCTTCCCGATCTCCATCTTGCCACGCCGGTGATCCACGTCGCGGCGGCGGCTCTCGGCAGCCTCACGCCTCCTGGCGCGCGCCGCCTCGAGCCTCCCCACGGCCGCGGCCCGCCGCGCCTTCGCCGCGCGGCGTAGCGCCTCGGCCTCCTCCACGCGCGCGTCCGCCTTGCGCTCCTCGTCCTCTACTCTGTGCCGCAGCTCCTCGTAGCTCCGCGCGGGCACCGCCACGACGTCGTGGTGGACTTCATCGTCGTCGTCGGCGGCCCCGCCGGAGCGCGCGTTCAGCTGCTCTGCCGCCGCGGCCGCGGACCACGCCAGCGCGTGGGTCTCCGCCGCCACTGCTCGCTCGGCCAGCTGCAGCGCGCGAGCCGCCTGGCGCCGGACGGACACCCGCCGCTCCAGCGCGTCCTTCGCGTCGCGGGCCGCGGCCACCTCCAACAGGAGCCGCCGGAGCTCGTCCCGGCCTTGGTCGGCGCGCAGCCGGAGCTCGTCCACGGCCGCCTGCTTCTTGCCCTCCTCCTTCTGCCTCGCTGCGATGCTGCCGTTGGTGGACTCGATGAGCGACTTGAGGGGCGGTATCTCGGCGGCTGTCGCGGCGAGGCGGCTCTTGGCCGCGGCCAGATCGACCCGGAGCCCCTCGCGCTCGTCCCCGAGCGGCATGGGGGCGACAACCGCCACGTCGCGTGCGCGGTGCACCTCGTCCATCGTCCCCGAGTGCTCTGCCTCTACGAAGAGAGCGGCGGGTGGCCTGGGAATGAGAAGCTCGTTCGCTTGGTTTCTTGGCATCGCCATTTGCCAGTGACGAGTCGGTTGGATGATCCTTATTTTTGGCGTTGTTCTCATCGGTATATCCTTTGATTGGGGGCAATCGCTAAGTGGGGTTTTGTTTTCTTTTGCTGCATTGTTTACTTTGTTTCTTCGATTGGTTTGATGCACAAGGTCGTGCTCAGACTGCAGCAGAGCTACTTGCCTCATGGTCATGGAGACTTCAAGATAGGAACAGAGATTTCAGGCTCGCTCATGACTATGTATACATGATTCTATAAATTAGAGTATAGTCTATTTTACAGATTCATCTTTATTGTACTTGGATCCTCCCACTAATTTTGTACTTTGTGCTGTGGAAATAAATCTCAAGCCAATTTGTTTTGTAAATTGCTCTCGAGCTTATTTTCTAGGCCACCCTACCCTCGCCCGGTAGAAAAATTCCAGAAAGTGAACTCCTATAAACATGCTCCTAAAATCTAATTTCCAAAAATTCAATGTATTTGAAGCCTGGTTTCTAATCGAACCTGAAAAGTAACTCACAATAAAATTCATTTGCACTAAAAGTAAGGTTGAACAGCATACACTTAGCCACATTTTTTTCGAAAAAGGGGGATGCCCCGGCCTCTGCATCAGGGTGATGTATACGGCCCTCTTATTAAACAAGTAAATATGTTCCAAACAGGTCTGAAAGTCTAGAAGTCTCCCACCGACAACAAAAGAGCTCACGTAGAGCCAGAAAAGCTAGAATACAAACTAGCGAAATAAAGAACGCCACAACCGGCCGGCAAAACAGAGAGATAGGTAAACTAATTGCCTATCCTATTACATGACCGTCATCCAAACCGGCTGAAGATATCCCGAGCTACCATCTCCCAGCGGATAGATCCAGTAACCAAATGCTCCCTGGCCTCCGTCGGAGTGAGTAGCGACCACGAACGGATCAAAGCCGTGGCTCGGAAAATAACCTGCAAAAAATGAATACGTGATGTCCTGTTAAAAGCCAAATCATTTCTGCAATTCCAGATAGTCCACAATAAGGCGCAAACTCCAACACGAATATGTCTCGCTAAGTCGGGCTCTATCCCGTTAAGCCACTCCCCAAATAACGTGTTGACAGAATTCGGTGGAGTAATATTAAAAGCAACATGGACCGTCCGCCATAAAACTTTGGCTAGCGGGCAATCAAGAAAAAAATGTTTGATCGTCTCATCCCGATCACAGAAACTACACCTAGTGGGGCCTGTCCAATTACGCTTTGTCAAGTTGTCCTTAGTTAAAATAACTTGTTTATGGACAAAACACATAAACACTTTTATTTTCAATGGAACTTTGACAGCCCAAACATGCTTGGAGCTAGGAATGAGGCTCGAATTGATAACATCAATATACATGGATTTAACTGTGAATACTCCAGACCTAGTAAGCTTCCAGCATAATTCATCGGGTTGTTGAGAAAGCTAAACCTCCATCAGTCTACTTACTAGACGGAGCCATTCTTTCCAGCGATTGCCCGCTAGCGACCGTCTGAACTGAATATTAAGGGGGATAGATTGAAATACCGTTGCAACGAACACCTCACGTCGTTGAATAATACGATATAAAAACGGGTATTGAATGGCTAAGGGTGTCTCATCCTCCTAGAAACGTGTACTAGCACCGTTACCAATAATAAACTTTGTCCTATTAAACAGGGATTGTTTGACTTTCATAAGTACTTTCCAGAAAGGCGAGTCAGTCGGCCTTACTGTCACCTGAGACAAAGTTTTGGTCTGAAGATACTTGCTACGAAGGATTTGCGCCCACATGGCATCAGTCTCACTCGACAACTTCCACAGCCACTTACTAAGACGGCATCTGTTTTTAACTTCAAGATTCTCAATACCAAGACCCCCTTGATCTTTCGGTCTACATATGATATCTCATTTAGCTAGACGGTATTTTCTTTTTAGTTCATCGCCCTGCCAAAAGAATCGCGATCGATAAAAGTCCTGTCTTTTCCTGACTCCAACTGGGACTTCAAAGAACAACAAGGGGTCTCAATATTCCTGAAGATAACTTGATGTGCTTTTCCATGTGCAGCATTTAGAAATAGTCAGTTTTGAAATAATGCATATATCCTTGGCAAGCATTGTTTATCTTACACACACTACTGCTTCATACAAGGATCAGATCACTCACACACTACTGCAGATAGTAGTAGTTCCTACTATCTTGACTGGCTAGGCCTGAGGCTGCAGAGGCGCCTCAGCCTGGTGCAACTGGGAGCAAAGGACGCAGAGCATCCCGACAGCCGACACCGCAGCGAGAGCCCCGGCGGCGCATGCCGTCACGTCGGCGGCGAGGCACGTGCCACCCCGAGGCGAGGCGAGGTCGGAGGTGAGCGCGGAGTACGCCACTCCGCAGTAGAGAATCGTGAGCAGCCACTCGCACACGACCAGGATAACCAGGTAACCGATGTCGCCCGGCTGCACCTCCTCCTCCTCCTCATGATTCAGCCAGCTCGACTCGACCTGCAGCAGGAACGCGCCGATGAAGAAGGTGAGGAATATAAGCTCGCTCCACCTGAAAAAAACGATTAATTTGTCATGCGACGTCATCAAAGAGATAAAAACACAATGAGCACGTACGCACCCACATATGAAGTTGAGGATGAGCGACGTGATGGCAAGGACGACCCTACCGGCCATGCAGAAGACGATGAACCACGAAGCTGCAGCCATGTGAACGAACGAACCTGGAAGCCAGACGGCGGATGCGACACCCAGCCGCACCCTCCGTCTTCTTCGCTGGAATTCTTAGCCAACACCCCCTTTATACTTACACGCCCCGTGCTCAAGCCTCAAGTAATTCATTGCTTGACCCCTTTGCCCACCTTGATGAGGTACTGGCAACATGCATAGGGTAATTGGGACACTGATGTCTAATGGAACGTAGGACGAAGCTAGCTATAGCCACTGCCACACTCACACTTATTCACACGCTGTAATTGTGTGAATATATGGCAGTCAATGTAATTAGGCTCTATCGCATGCAGTTTCCTGTACTCCGAAGCAAAGCCGTGGAGGTAGATTCACAGATCTTTACCTTTGTGCAAATACGGAAAGACGTGACCAGTCGTTCCATGCGAGCGAAAAGAGAAGTTCGTGTACCATGCACCTTTCACTTGGTTTTTCGTGCATTCACTGCTAATTAGACGATTACTGTATCTTTCTTCTCCGCCAAGCGAGGATGTACCGCTTGGCATGTACATCAAGAAATTACGACGCTTTTTAGAAGACAGACACAAGAAGCATCTGACTTTAAATTAATAAGCCTTAGTAAAGGATCGAATAAAGTTGGTTGCGTGCATCACAATGATGTCGAAGTCGGAGGGTTATCCTTTATTGCATAATGCAGAGGATAAAGACGCAAATACCCTCCATGTGATGTGATGGTCCAGGCTGTGCACCCTTGCAACAGGTCTAGAATGTGATAAACAAAGTGAGGATCATAGTTAAACCCCAAACCTTTTAGTTCCTTACATTTTGAAAATGCATTTAAATAAATTTTTAGTTTGTGTTCCAAAAATGTTTTAGATACATTTTTCCAAGTCAACAACTTCAATGGCATTTACATAAATGTTTCAGTTGCTTTCTAAAACTATTCCACAATTTCAAACACACTACACATTCATTTCAGACTGTAATGAATATGCTTGGAATTCAAAGGCTAGTGTTAACCAGAAATGTCATGCATTCCATATTCATTGGGAAAGGTTTTATCAGGAAGAAAACATAAAAGCACAAGGGAAACCAAATGTATTTTGGCATTAGTGTAGTGTCAAGAAACGACTTAGATTGTGGGACGGAGGGAGTAATTTATTGCAGTCGTTAAAAAAATTCTGGCCCCCATACATTCATGTCAAGCTCCGCCACTGTATATATACATGAAGCATTCCAGCAACATGACGAGCTAAACATATCGTGTACTACCAAGTACCAACACGTCCACTGGCTCATGCGCAAACACACACCCATAATTATACACTAATGACTCTGAGTTAAGCCTAAGAAGATATAGATTAAACTCTAACAGAGCGACCTTCTTCTTCTTGATGTTGTTCAGTGCATCCTCCGGCCTCAGTTGAGGGTGACAAGAAATCTGATCAAGGTGTCCGCCATGTTCCCCAGGTTCGCCACGGCCACGAGTAGCAGGGTCACCCAGAGCGGCATGCGGTAGTCCAACCAGCCCAGACCAGCCACCTCGTCGCCCCGATCCAGCAGTCGTCGCACATGGCTCGGCACCAGCACGGCGTCGACGACGTACACGGCAAGTGGGGGCTCCTCGGACGCCGTCTTGGTCACCCTGGCAGCGCCCTCCCATGACGGCGGCGACGGCCACATCTCCACCGTCTCCCCGTCGTCGCGGAGGGTGATGGCGATGCCCTTGTTGGTGGCCACGTCGACGGCCAGCGTGCTCACCGCAACCCAGTCGAACGCCTGGAAATGCTTCCTGCCGTAGCATGCCGCCGTGGCGTGGTACAGCAGCACGGCGAGCCGATCGTCGGCGCCGAGGCTTCGGAACGTCGGCTCGAACTCGGCGAGGGCCTTGTCCTCGGGGCAGAACACCGTGAGGCCGCCGCCGCCCGTGACGCGCTCCCGGAAGATCTCGCCCGCGTTCCCCGTCTCGGCGACGAGGCGGGCGAAGCGCCCGCAGGCGCCGTCCGCGGAGATGACGTCCAGGAACGCCAGCTCCTCCGGCGCGACGGACGCGTTCCCAAGGCCAGAGTAGAGGACGCCTCGGAACTCGAGTCGGGGCAGCCCGGCGTCGTCGGCGCCGGCAGCGGCAACGCTCGTAGGTCAAATTCCTCTTGTTTGTGCTCATCCCACACACGGACACCACCCCACAGCTGTAAAAGTTCATCAACTAATGGCCTTAGGTACACATCGATGTCGTTGCCGGGTTGCTTCGGACCTTGGATGAGCACTGGCATCATAATGAACTTCCGCTTCATGCACAACCAAGGAGGAAGGTTGTAGATGCATAGAGTCACGGGCCAGGTGCTATGGCTGGAGCTCTGCTCGCCAAAAGGATTCATGCCATCCGTACTTAGAGCAAATCTTATGTTCCTTGCGCTACCTGCAAAATCTGTGAACCATCTGTCGATCTTTCTCCATTATGCTCCATCTGCGGTGTGTCTCAACTCCCGTCCGACTTACGTTTCTCTTTGTGCCATCGCAACAACTTGGCATGCTTTTTGTTCATGAACAGACGTTTCAACCGTGGTATTATAGGAGCATACCACATCACCTTGGCGGAACCCTCTTCCGGGTTTCGCCCTCAACATCGCTACCGTGGTCATCGACTCGATCTTATAACGCAATGCAGGTGCATACCGGCATTCATTCAAATTCTCGATTCACAGCGGTAGAGGATGCAATCGTTGATGCATGCATGTATCTTCGTAACCTCTAAACCTAGAGGGCAGACAACCTTCTTTGCTTCAGACGTCTTCAAGGGCAACTCGTTATCCTTTGGAAACATATTCTTCAACATTTTCAGCAAGTTTTCAAATGCCGAGTCAGCTACACCTGCCTCTGCCTTCCATTTCAGCAAATCCAGTGCAGCCCAGCTTTTTCAGACCATCATCGCATCCGGGTACAGCGCCTTTCGTGATCCTCTAACATGCGATCCAAATTCTCCTCTCCTTTTCAGTTTCGCAGCGTCTCCGTGCATCAGCAATGGTCCCACCAAGATCATCAACGGATCATCACGTGCCTCTTCTTCACCTTCCCTTCACCTTCAAAGATCCTCCATGAAAGTATCACCGAAATGAGCAAGATAGCTTTCATCGATGAAATCATCCCTTCTCCATCTTCTTCCATTATAACCCCTCTTTCTCCATGCTTGGTCCAACAATTATAGCTTGGCATGAAACCCTTCAAGCGGATGCATGTGAACAACTCTTGAGGAAGAGTAACCCTTCTCATTCTTACAGATAACACATGGACAGATAACAAAACCCCCGCTTGTTCGCATTAGCCACTACGAGGAAATCTTTCAAACCCGTAGTGAACTCGCGGAGAGTCGGTTACCGTACATCCATTGCCGATTCATCTGCATTATTATAATATAAAATATATAATTAACCATCATGCATTTGTTATGAACTACACACACATGCATATTGACACATCAAAGGTTCATCAAGTTGCTAACCGCGATCGAAGAGTGTGGCTCCAACACTTCATGTCATGTTTGTTTCATGCTCTTGGGGCATTTCATCAAACACCTTATGTGCATAAGAGGAACCAAAAGCAAACCTACACCCACTTGTGAAGAGAATGGCTCCAAATGGCTAAGTGTTGGCTGCTGGATGGGTATATATAGGGAGGGCTTTAGTCGCGGTTGGCCAGCCAACCGCGACTAAAAAGCTCGAAACCTTTAGTCGGTTGGCCTGGCCACCATGATTAAAGCCCCTCACGCACACCAGCTGGCCACCGAGCGCCCAGGCCTGTGCCTTTGGTCGCGGTTCACCTCCAGAACCGCGACTAAAGGTCCCATTAGTCGCGGTTCCTACAGCTTCGCGACTTATGGGCTGGACGGAAAGCCTGTTTTTCCACTAGTGAAGGAGCAGAAGCTGAGGGCCCATCGCGCGCGACACGAGCTAGCTAAGAGAGCGTGAGAGAGAGAGAGAGAGAGAGAGAGAGAGAGAAGTTGCTGAGTGGCTGCTGGCAAGCTGGTGGTAGTAGCAGTTCACGGTGACGCTGACGGAGGTTATCATGTAGAGGAACTGCGAGGTTGGAGCTCCATTGGTAGAGGAGAGGAGTGATTGGGGAAGAAAGGGGTAAACGCAAGGAGTATCAACGTGTTTGTCAGGGGATCGGATCATACATGGTAGTAAGAAACAGTGATTAGTTCTAATCTTCGACAGGGGATCACACATCGAAAATAATTACAGTACAAAAAACAGCAAAAAAGCTTATTGAATGCAATGTCCCGGGATGAGGAGAGTGTTTCGCGGTTGCCCTGGTCACCTTTATTCGTGGGCACCGCATGCTCACATGATCACATTGCATCCCGCGTTGAGGTCTTGTCTTGCTCCGGGGTCTTCGTTGAAATTTCGTGGCTGCCGGAGTATTTCCTTTCTTGGCTCCTGGGTGTTTTCATGCCACGTCCCTTTGCTCACCTTGATCCGGTGTACTACCACACTGTACATGACAATATACACAAGCGGCTGGACTAGCCAGTGGAACAAATCAGGCTATGACCCTTTAATTTCGCTCCGTTTTCTCCATGCCCACTGTACATCTAAACGTTTGTGAGCTGAACACAGTGTAATTGTGGGCGGAAGAAGGAGCAGAAACGGAGGGGCCGTCGCACGCGACAGGATCTAGCTAAGGAGAGAGAGAGAGAGAGAGAGAGAGAGAGAGAGAGAGAGAGAGAGAGAGAGAGAGAGAGAGAGAGAGAGAGAGAGAGCGCGGTTGCTAATGCTGAGTGGCCACTCGCTAACTGTTAGGAGCAATGCAGTGTGAGGGAGGTTATGAGGCAAAGGAACTGCAAGGTAGGAGCTCCATGGGTGGAGGAGTGATGAGAGGATCCGAAAGTGATTCGGGAAGAAAGAAAGGCAAGGAGTTCACTAGCAACAACCCAAAGCGCGTGAAAAGATTTTGTCAGGGTATACATGCATGGCAGTACGTAAGATGCATGGAAGTGGACTACTATACAACACAAAGCAAAAAAGCTCATTGAGTGCAATGTCTCAATTCTCATGCCAAAACGGGCATACGCGAGATGAGGAGGGTGCTTCGCGGTTGCCACATTTATTCGTGGGCACCGCGTGCTCAAAGGTGCACATGGCATCCCATGTTGAGAGGTCTTGCTCCGGGCCTTCGTCGAAATTTCTAGGCTGCCGAGGCCTCTTGGCGTCCACTGCGCCTTTGCTCATCTTGATACATGACACGGTAGGACAAATCTAGCTATGGCCACTGCCACACACTTGTTCACCTTTCGCTATCATCTCACCTCACACTGATTCTTACAACTTCGCTAGCCCATGACTGCATAACCGTGTGTTATGAAAGCACCTACTGCGGAGGCCATAGCAGTAAAATCGTCCCTCTGGTCAAAAGATTTTGGCACCCCATAAGCTCTCACCCATACTGTAAAAAGCTTGCAAGCAGCTCCAAATGTTGCCGTCATTTAAGCAATTCTAGTTACAACTGCACTGCCCTTCAGTTCAAAAGGATTTGTAACATATCTCCACTTACTACAATGCCATGAACTTGACGAGAAGAGACATGTTTCCTTACACCAACCACCCCAAGGAAATTGCTTTTCAAAAGCCATTGTCAGCATCTTTGCAGTAATGTTTCCCTAAAGCACAGACACCACTCCCCAAGCTAGCTGCTGATCATGCACTATCTAGCAGTTGCAAACTTTCGGCCACACATCCCACAAGTTCAGCCATTGGACTGGACCTGGTTAACATGGAGCACTTTTCAGACGCGTGCAAATTTCACCTCCCTCGCTGTATACAGAACTACTAACTCATGAGTACAGTAGGTGGTACGTGGTTTTGCTCTTTAGTTTTTCGCCTATGGGTTTCCCTGAGCCGTCGATGGACGACGGCGAGGCGGTTTGTGGCCTGATGGGAGTTAACTGGGATCATGTACTATAATTTATAAGGAAAATGTGAAAATTAAACACAAATGATCAGATGGCCGAGTTGGTCTAAGGCGCCAGATTAAGGCTCTGGTCCGAAAGGGCGTGGGTTCAAATCCCACTCTGGTCAATTTCTTTTTTTCCTTCTAAAAAGAACATAGAGAATTTCTTTTTTTCCTTCTAAAAAGAACATAGAGACATGTGGTGTGGTAGTACTTTTTTTCCCATGGAAATAAGAGATATACAGTACTATTCTTTCCCATGGAAATCAAGAGTGCACGCATCAGAGACATGCATTGACACGTTTACTACTGCTTCACACAAGGATCAAACCGCTCACATTGCTGTCAAACCAATAAAGGTTCAGATAGCACACCCACACACTACAGCACTACCTATTCCTATCCTCAGACAAGGTGGCCATGCCCTTCTCAGTCTTCTTGAACAAAGATGCATAACGAAGCAGAAGACGGTGGAAATGCCGAAATGAAGCAAGAAGAGACCTGCGGAGGCGCCTGTCACATGCTAAAGCTAAACACATACTCGATCATGCGCACACCACAACCATAATTCTAGAGCATTATTCACTACTAGTGCAGATAAACTTAACCAGATAAGTTGGCCTTCTTGTTCTTCCTGTTCAGTGCGTCCTGAAGAAGAAACGCGACATGGAAGCCCACGATGCTCACCACGGCAATGGGTATCATTGCCCAGGCCGGGATGCAGGAGTGCAGCCAGCCCAGATAGCCGCCGGACGGCTTGCACGCAGCAGCCGGCTCGTCGCCGCCGTCCAGCTTCTGTCGCAGGTGGCTCGGCAGCAGCACGGCGTCGACGACGTACACGGCGAGGGGGGCCTCTTCGGACACCGTTTTGGTCACCCTGATCCAAGCGCGGCTCCCGCACGACGGCCACAGCCACACCGTGTCCCCGTCGCCGCGGAGCGTGATGGCGTGGCTCTTGTTGGTGGCCGCGTCGGTGGCCAGCGAGTTCACCCACACCCAGTCGAATGCCTGGAACAGCTTCCTGCTGTAGGTGGTCGCCGCGCCGTGGTACAGCAGGACGGCGAGCCGGTCGTCGGCGCCGAGGCCTCGGAACTTAGGCTCGAACTCGGCGAGGGCCTTGTCTTCGGGGCAGAATACGGTGAGACCGCCGGCGCCCGCGGCGCGCTCCCGGAAGAGCTGGCCCGCGTTCCCCGTCTCGGCGACGAGGTGGGCGAAGCGGCCGCAGGCGCCGCCGTGGAGATAACGTCCGTGAACGCCCGCTCGTCCGGCGCGTCGGACTCGCGCCCACGGCCCGAGTCGCCGATGCCTCGGAACTCGAGCCGGGACTCTTCGCCGGCCTCGTCGTCGTCCGCGGCGACATCGGCGGCCGTGAACACTGGCTCCTCCGGCGCGAAGGACGCGTGCGCACGGCCGGAGTCGTCGATGCCTCGGAACTCAACCCGCGGCACTTGGCCCGGCTCGTCGTCTTGCGTGGAGATATCGGCGATGAGCACCGGCTCCTCCGCCGCGACGGACGCGCGCCCACGGCCCGGGTCGTCGATGGCTCGGAGCTCGAGCGGGGGCAACCCCGCCTCGTCCTCGCCGTCCGCTGCAGTACCCCCAGAGACGACGAGCAGAAGAACGAGCAGAAAAGGTGCGGCCATCGCGCCGGCACCGGCACGACTGCACCAAGAGAGCGTGAGGGAGGGGAGTTGCTGAGTGGCTACTGGCAGACTGGCCGCGAGGCTGGTAGTTGCAGACTTGCAGTGCAGTGTAGGGGGCGTGGCCGCGAAGATCGAGTATTTATACACGGTGAAGGAGGCTGTGAGGCATGAGCCTTGCTCCGGAGAACGAAACACTTTAGCTAGATATCAGTCAGCTGAAAATTTCTTTTTGGGTCAATCGATTTTGTGACCATCCGATTCTGCTTTGAGATGTGTGTTTTTTTTTGTGATTTTGATGATGAGTTTGGCTGTGTGGAATCAATTGACCCCTATTTTGGATCAGTCAAATTACTTCTTAGGCTCGTTTTTGCTCTTCTGAGTCGTGTTTTTCTTTTTCCTCTTTTCTTTCCTATATTGTTTATTTTTTGTTTCCGTGGGTTTATGGATGAGTGCAATTATCTACACACAAATACTATATAATATGCATCAAAATTTCATGATTATATGATCTTTTTTCATATTACGATAAAGTGTAATTTCGGTGCAAAGTTTTGCGCAAGTTTTTTTTATATTTTCTCTCTTAAAGAAAATACCAACGTACTAATTCATTTTTCTCAGGAAAATCGTTGTTTTGATATTGTTTTAGTCTTTACTTCATTTTCATTCTACTTTAAGGTGATACCAATTCCACTGTTCATTTGTTATTAGATCTTGTTTTTGGAATATTTCCACTATTATATGCTTATTCTTGCATATTTTTAAAAGCGTAACTTTTATGTATATTTCATGCAAATTTTGCCAGTGCCTATTCTTGTATATTTTTCAAAAGCGTAAATGGTAATATCAATGCCACTAATCCAATCATTCTTAGGAAATTTAATTCTTTCTTTTGTGCATAATTTTGCTTTTTTAGTTCTGTTTTATGTTTCTATGCGTTTGTATTTTTCCTTTTTTCTTTCCATTATAGGTTACCTTTTGTTTTTTGTGGGTTTTTGGCTGAGTGTAATTATATATAAACAAATATTATATAATATGTGCCAAAATTTTCTGATTATATTTTTTTCATACTACGATAAAGTGCAATTTCGTGCAAAGTTATGCTAAGTTTTTGTATTTCCAAGGAAAATAAATTATTTTCAGTTACACTATGTGTATATTATAGTAGAATGCAAAAATTCACTATTATATGCTTATTATTTGCATATTTCAAAAGTGCAATTTATAAATTTTCAAGTTTTTTCTATTTCATTTTCTTTCTTTTAAAAGGCTTCATTCTTTCTTAGAGAACTTCACTATTTAGATTTTGTTTTATTTTGCTGGAAGGGTATTACCAAAGCCATAAATTCATTCTTACATACAAAACATCATTTTTTTATTTTTTAGTATCATTTCATTCATTTATTTATTTATTTAGTTTTCATTTCTTTTCTTTTGTAAGGGTAATACCGATGTCACTAATCCATTACTTTTTAGAAACACTTCTTTTTGGAAATCCCACTATAATATACTCAGTTATGCTTTATTTTATTTCTGTTTTCTGTTTCTATGCTTTTATTTTCCATTTTATTCCTTTATTGGTTTTTTGTGGGTTTTGGCCGAGAGTAGTTATATACAAACAAATACTATATAATATGAGCTAAAATTTCATGATTATATGATTATTTTGCATATTATGATAAAGTGCAATTTCGGTGCAAAATTGTGCGCAAGTATTTGAATTTTCTTTCTTCTTAAAGGAAATACATTATTTCATTTACACTATGTGTAAATCATAGTAGAATGCGACAAATGCACTATTATACTATTCTTTGCATATTTCAGAAAGTGCAATTTCAGTGCAAATTGTGTGCAAGTTTTGAAAGCGTTTTCTTTTTCATTGCATATATTGTCACTAATGATTGCAAACAACACATTGTGTTGCTGTTCAAATAATGGTTGTGACGGCTGATTTTCCTTGTGATTAATTAAATGGTAATGGCCGGTGCTTAATGAACTAAATATTGCTCACTGGGTTGTGCTGTTGTGTGCATGCATGCATCGCATGAAAGTGAACCCAGCTCCGCGCCACACCTGTGCATCACTACAGATCATGCATGAATATACTCTCAATATTGACCCATACATCGCTCTGTCCCTTCATTCTCACTTGGAGCAAATCGACTGAAACAAAGTTGGGTCAGTCGACTGATCCAAATTTTTTTTTCAGCTGATTGATCTCTAGCCGGTCCCAGAACGAAAAGCAATTTCAAGCCCAGTCAATTTCAATAATTACATGTTCTAGACCCAGAAAAAATAGACATATTCCTCAATTAACGCAAAAGTACAATTCCAATCAAACTTAAGAAACAACAACCAAAATTTAAGAAACAACAACCGGAACTTAAGTTCCGGTGCACCCCCTAACTCAATTTCCTAGGGGTATTCTTGACCCCCGCCATCTATTTTTTCTCCGGCCCGCCGCTGCCCATATCCAAGCCCCGTATAACCCGTATACGTATGTATACGGTGACATCCCGAAAAAAAAAGGATGACACGACCCCACGATCAGGTAGGACCTGCCGACGGCCGATCCATCAATCACGTAGCTCAATCAATCACGCAGCTCCTCCATCATTCTGGCGAGGTTCTGTAGGAATATCGGTGGCGGCGATCTCGTCCGAGACGCGCTGCGCACCGCTGCCAACCTCCGCGCCGCAGTACCGCATCCCGCTTCCCCACGCTTGTCTCGCCATGGCAGATCAAACAAACCGCCGCTGTTTTCATCGTAGTGGTTAACCTAGCGGGGCGGGTAACCTAGCTTTCTGGCGGTCCAGGCCATCGCAGATCTTGTTCTGGTAGTGCTGCTCGTCGTGATATACAAAGTGATCACGCGGGCTAAAGTGGATTTCTTCTTTCTAGGGTTAACCTAGCGTCGGTTGTCGTCGGTTGTGTGCACGACGGCTCCGTTATTTGATGCGGCGGCTTACCTAGGTATCCGACGATCCAAAGTAATCATGACTGGTGCCGTGGGCTAGGAATCCGGCGGCACATGTTATCACGGGTAGCGCTGCTTCTCGCGATCCAAAGTGATCACGTACTGGATTCGTGGGACGACTTAACGCCGCTGGTGGAGAGGGGAGGATCCATGGGCGTCGAGGTCGCTACGCCGGTTGTGTGCATGATCTGAACGCCCTCGGTTGGGGCGCTCTTCGGTTGGGGTAGTTTATTTAACATCCGTGATCGTCCGCTGGGTGTTGTATATGTCAGCATTGATAATGTTTGCACATGTGATGATACATATTAATTGTTGTAGGAAATGGCGGACGATGAGTTAACTGATATGATGTATGACATGGAGTTTGGAGAACTGATGAAAGATTGGTCAGATGATGAAAATTCAGATCGTGGAAATAGGTCAGAGAATGGGAATGTATTGGAAGATCTCAATGTGAGTGGCATTATCATGTTGTAATTTTTTGATGGCATCGGACAATATTATATTTGAAAATTTATAGATGGATGAACATGATGATGGTCAGGAAAACAATGAGCATGATGATGGTGAGGAAAACAACTCGGAGATCTCGAATGAAGATTACATTAGTCAGGTATGGAAGTGGAATTTTTTGTTGGCATGCGTGCAAATTGAATTAATCCTGGAATATTATATGATAAGTACTTATGTATTTGCGTTATATTTTTCATCATTTCCAAATGTCATAATGCGTACGACTATTACGGTGAATCCGACGCGGAGACATGCCTTGATGTCGAATCATTAGCTGCACCTGATTCTGGGGAGTCGCAATCGTCAGTCATCATGAGTGAGGTATGTATGTAATAAATGTTGTATGAAAGTAATGTTATACCATAGAAAACTGTTTTCATGGCTATGTTATGATTGTGTAGGTGACAGAAGTTGAGGGGAAAAAGAATGTCCAAGATGCTGCTAGTGCAGATGATAAGAGGGATATGTTCATGCAGATAATACAAATGACTTTTACGTCTCACGAGGTTGCGTATGATTTCTACAACAGCTATGCTAGAGATAATGGTTTCAGCATTAGAAAGAATAGGGTCAGGTATAGCAAAACCGAGTCACGTCATATGCGTTATAGGTAGTTTGTTTGTTCCAGACAAGAAAAACGTGACATCAGGTTGCTAACCGAGGAAGGACACAACCGTAGGCTCAGACCCGAGACACGCTGCCACTGTGAAGCGCACCTGACCATGAAGCTTGACCAAAAGCGTGGGGTTTGGTATGTTGATAGTTTTTAGGACAAGCATAGCCATATCTTGGCGGGACCGGACGAGGTACCTTTCCTTTGGTCCCACAGAAAAATCAAAGAGT
The DNA here is from genome assembly GCA_021605205.1 of Aegilops longissima. Taxonomy (NCBI): domain Eukaryota; kingdom Viridiplantae; phylum Streptophyta; class Magnoliopsida; order Poales; family Poaceae; genus Aegilops; species Aegilops longissima. Next base: position 153,500,293 of record CM038677.1, read on the forward strand.
ACCAGAAAGCTGAGATACTGTCCATAGGAGCTGCAAGGATTAGAATTCACGACATGATGGATTCCTTCATCAGCAAACATGTATGGTATGGCGGTGTTGGTTTTACCAGGCATGAAATATGCAACCTTTGCGCCAGGGAGAAGAGGAAGCTGCTTTCAAAAGGTGATGCTGCCACAGTCATAGGCATCATGGCCAGTAGGAAACAGAGGGATCCTAGCTTCTTTTTCGAGTACAAGCTAGACAAGGAAGGACATATGAATAGGATGTTTTGGTGTGACTCCCAGTCTCGTCATGACTATGAGGACTTCGGCAACGTGCTTGTATTTGACAGCACGTACAAGATGAAACGGTATGGTATGCCATTCATACCCTTTGTTGGTCTTAACAATCACCGAAAGACCACTGTTTTTGCTTGTGCCATAGTTTCGGACGAGACCGAAGAGACATATGTTTGGCTGCTGGAGACTTTTTTTAGGTCCATGTGTCAAAAGATGCCAAAGAGTGTTATCACGGACGCCGACGCTGCGATGATCAAGGCAATTCGCCAAGTCTTGCCAGACGTGTGGCACCGTATATGTACGTGGCATATAGAAAAAAAATGAAGATTCACCTCAGTCACAAGTCCTTGAAGGAGTTCCGAACTCTTCTGTACTACAACACGTCCACGGCCACGTTTGAGGAGAGATGGCACACGTTTTCCAAAAGATGGCAATCAGAAAAAATAGTAACATGGTTGAGCCGGATGTATAAGAAGAGGAGACTGTGGGCCGCGGCTTATCTGACAGAGGGTTTTTGGCTTGGCATGAAAAGCAACCAGAGGAGTGAAAGTCTAAACTCATGCCTTCACCTCCACCTAGACGGTGAAATGACCCTGGTGGATATGATTTTGCACTATGAGAACGCCGTTGTACGTATCCGTGAGAATGAGGCACGAGATGATTGCACGGCCTCACAGAGTTTACCGGTGCCAGTTACTAGCTCGAGGGAACTTGAGATAGCTGCTTCTCACGTCTTCACTCCAGCAAACTTCTATATGTTGCAAGCTGATCATAGGAAAATTGGCGGCATGGAGATTGTAGAAATAAAGCTCGAAGACGGATCACAGCAGTACATCGTGGCCTGGAAGAATAACCAGAAGAGCCGTTTTTGGGTGGAGTACACTCCAGTAAATTCCGCAGAAACTATAAGGTGCAGTTGCAAAAGAATGATTCGAAAGGGTCTATCTTGCAAGCACATATTCCATGTACTGAAGTACTTGAATATATCTGAAATACCAAAGTGTTTAGTTCTTGTGCGGTTCACAAAAGACACAAGGTTGGGACTGCCCGCGAGGCGCACAAGCGATCTGTTGGGATTTGGATGGACTGGAGCAACTGAAAGAATGAAATATAGCTAGGTCAGTGTGTTGGCTTCAGAAGCTATGCATGCAGCATGCAAACACCCAGCTTTGTGGGATCAGTTACATGAGAGTTTGAAGACCGTGATAGCTAAGAGCCATGAGTATGATCAGCTAAAGAAAAATTTGAGTAAGAAAACGGCTGATCTTAGTACTTGTGCAATTGAATATGTAGACGATGGTGAAGGCAACATAGTTGAAGTTCAAGATCCTATTAAAGTATCAACGAAAGGTGCAACTAAGGTAGATGAGAACCGCCCTATGTCGAAAAATGGCAGGCCACTTTCGTATGACGAGATCAGAATCAGGTGCGGCGCATGCAAATTGCTAGGACACACTAAACGCAGCAAGAAATACAAACTAAATAAGAAGTAAGTTTTTGTACGCATTGTAGGTTATAATTGTTTTTAACTTGTCATTCATTAACTTTTCCTGTTATCGTGTGCAGAAGTGTGGTGGGCGAAGAAGAGTAGAACAGTTGCTAGAGTTATGTTAGGATGAATCCAGTGATCTAATAGTGAGGTGTTTACAATGTGTTACTGCATACATGATACATGATATATACTATTGCAAGAGGCCAGTACCTTGAGATAGTGCTTGTAGCATATATGGACTAAACAGGAGGCGGTCACTAGGGACTTTAATCATGGAAAAAGGATGGCATTTTAGCCATTGTAATGATGGCATCTTTTGTGTTGTCCACTCTAGTTATATTATATTAGAAAACTAGGCGATACCCGGCATGCTGTTGCGGGAATGTTTTGCAATATATTCATAGAGAAATGGTTACGTGTAACATGTATATGTTGTTGCGGGAATCTTTTGTTTGCATGTTGTGGTGGACCTTTCTCCATACATGTTGAATGACGAGGTGGCAAACTTGCATGTTAAGAGAAATAGGTTAGTGGTGGCTAGTTGTTTATATATAGAAGATGTAATTATGTGTGGTAATAATTAAATTTTTTTCACTCCTTTGGTTCACCACCATTTAGATATAGAAGATACCAGCTCACTTTGGTCTATAGTATAGACTTCGTACCAAAAACCCACCATTTTCCCCTCATAAAGAAAAGAAAAACCCACCATTTTATGGCTTGTAGTGTAACTCGGGCCGCTTGTCGCGATGATGTGGAGGGGGTGACGGATGCCGTTAGACGGCGCGACACATGGCCGCTCCCATTGCCGAGCCCATTTAACAATTTTTATTTTGATTACAACCCGTTTAAATGGGCCGCGCTGGCCACCTGGTCAGGGCGGTTCTTCCCTCGCGATCTCCACGCGCGTTCTATTTATCCACTGCGACCGCCGCCTCCGCCACCGATCCACGTCTTGCCGCCGGTCACGTTACGCCATGGTTTCGTGGAGCGACGAGTCGAGCTCTTCTTCGGATGGTGAATCCGTGACTAGCCTGCAGGTACGCTCCTACTATATAATCTCCAGATAGTGCTAGGCTTAGGGTTAGGGTTCTTCATTTTCGGTATTAAACACAAGGCGTTGATTTGTGCATTATTTCTGTTGTTTCGTTTAGCTTCCTACGACTATCCCTTGCTATGAATGGAGTGGCATTGCTCACAATCTGTCTTCTCGTTGTCTGCATCGAGAACCTTGCGTCAGGCTAGTTGCTTTTGATTCCTTGGACACTGGCAGACGTTTTCTTGCCTGTGGTCAGAAGGTATGTTGTTCCGTGCTGTAAATATATGTTTACATTACCTCGTGCTCGATTTACTTCGTGGTAATCCATTATTCTGCCCAAAATTGCATACAATTTCAATTAATTTGTGCATTTACAAAGTTCGTATTTATGTTGTCTTTTTACGGTCTAATATTTGTTTTAGCACATAATAGCATATACTTGTAGTTAATTGATATATATATATATATATATATATATATATATATATATATATATATATATATATATATATATATATATATATATATATTGCATGCTACATTTTGTGTTTATATGATTGAGACCATGCTTTTAGTGCATTGCATGTAATTGTATTGCATTTGTGCATATATGATTGAGATCATATTTTTTCATACTGTAGGAAGAAGTGAAATGTAACTATGTAGAATGGGTAGACCCGGAGTGGTCAGTGGCTACGAAGTTCTGCCTGAGAGAACTGTGGAGCATGTATGACGAGAAGCTGAGACAAAATATTAAGAATGCTAAAGACAAATGCATGTTAATTGGAGAAAAGAGGAGGACGGAGGAAGAGCTGAGATTTTTCAAAATGGACTTTGCTAAACTGGTGGCTGATAAGGAGGATGCTCTCACGCAGTTGGGCAATGCAAGATTGTCACTTGGCAATCTCAAAGAGGAGCCGGAGAAGAATAAGATGGCAGACCATGGTTGTGCCAATCTACATCAGGTCCTGAGGGTAAAGGCTGAGAAAGACCGGGACCGGGTGGTGCTAGAGAGAGAACAAGTGATGAGAGAGAGGGACCAGCTGAAGCAAGAGAAGAAAAAACTTGAGTATATTATTGCAGATTTTCTCAAAAAGAAACATGGGTACGTACGTTGATAAGATCAAGAAGCTGAAGGAGATTTGTGATGAATTTATGTATGTTTTGTGGTTTATTGTTGAACTGAATGATCAAGTCCTATCTGCATTGTGGCCAGTTCATTTGTGTAAGGTCTAAGTATATTATATTAACCAATAAATTATATCACTTTCGAAATAGTTTGCCCTTGTTTGACCTGCATCCTAATGCGGGTTCTCGTTTAAGCACTGAAATTCTTTTGCTTCCACCGGAGCTCTAAATCGTACTGATCAAGGGGGCGAAAGAGTAGTTGATCATGTGATTGATGGTGCTACTGATCCTGATCTTCATGATGCAGAAAAGGAAAAGGCTAACAAAAATGCAACAAAAAAAACTTTGCAACGTGATTTCAAGGAACACATAACGCCAAGGGAGTCTGGCGCAAGACACAAGGAAGATCCACCTGCAGACGCCGATCCTGAGAGATCCAGCGGCAATCATGCGCACGGGATCCCAAGCGGATCTGCCTACTCCAGCAACGGCAGGATCCACGGGTGGCCCGTCTGCGTCCGACACGCGGGCTGTCTCCACCGAGCGGTCGGGCGGGACCGGACCTGGCGCGTCCCCCGCGCCAACTGGCGCTCGTCGACTGGGTCGCCCACGCGGGGACCGGATCTGTCGTTGTCTCGGGCACGGGATCCCACACCAGATGGCACGACAGCCAAGGTTGATTCTCAGGCAAACAAAAAGGAATTTATCAATTTTTTTTCTTATTGTTGAATAATGCCAAATCAAATCAAAAAAATATGCAAAAGTAAAAAGGAAATGAATTACTCTTCCATAGAAGAAAAGAATGAACACAACAGCAAAAAACATTAAGGTAGAACAAATGAAGGGAAGAAAAAATTTATTGGTACGAAACGTATAGTCTGACTGCATTACACATACACAAGTATGTGTGAGGGACCAAAAATCCACACAAAATCCATGGTATCGTGCTTATTACATGAATGATAGAAAATCAAAGTTGTCCATGCCGGGAAACGTGCTTCCGGACTTAAAACAAACGACTAAAACTAGAATCTTGAATCATGTATGATGTCTTCACGCCTTGCTTTTCTTTGCGATGTCGCGGATTTTGTTCTTCACACATTCGAGGGTGTTGGTAGGTGAGAGAACCAACTCGGTGACGAGACGCCTTCTCCTTGCATTAACCGTGCCCTGCAATTTTTAGAACAAGGTTTAATGAATAGAAGTTGGTATTATACGACAATTGTACAAGTGTACGAACAGAGAGGACAAATTACCTGGGTAAAATCGGCGGTCCATCGATCCCCGTCCCAATGCTCCATAACTTCAATCACAAAAGGCCACAAGAGTTCCTAATATATATGCAAACATTAGTCACCGTGCACACGAACATGTCTTTCGTAAGTAGAAAATGATGAACCATAACTCACCCGTCCTCTTGTAGTGGCATGTCGATCTGAGGTATGATAGGCCACTTAGTGACGTCTGGATATTTGCCAGGTGTAATACGGTTTGCCTCTTCCATATCAATTGCTATTGCTAGTCGCTATTTGAAAGAAAGTAGTAGTGAGAAACCATATGACATTTCATATGAAGAATGCTCAATGTTGGGGAGAGTATCAGTGCTTTCATAGTGTCGAGAGAGAACTCGAGAGGATAGAGCGAATCAAAAACTCGGAATCCTTTCTTGCGGTTGTGCATCACCACGGTGATCCAGTGTGTATTGCCGACGTTCAACGGGATAAACGACTAAAATGTGGAACACATTTGTAATCAGATGCAATTATGCTTGTTGAAATGAGTGTTAATGAACTAGTAAGAACATATCGTACCTTATCACGGACGGTATACTCGTCCAGAACCCTACGTACTGCTCCAGCTCTGCTCAACGCACTATCCATATTGTATTTCGACGGTTTAGGGTTGTCTCGTGCCTTAGCATGATCAACAAGGTATTTGGACCTCCAGGCTGGACAGAGGTGCCGATCATGACCAACGCGCAGAGCCAAATGTGTCTGATAAGCATCGATAATTTGCGTAAAATAATAGAACATCTTATTTTCATAGGTGACACCTAGATTATGCACTTAAATAGCAGGACATGGTAATAGATCTTACGTCATCCGCCAACCATGTATGCTCAAGTACCGGTCGTATACTATCCACAGTGACAGAGGTGCCATGTTCATTGTAGTAAACTCTTTTTGTCATATTCTTCTCAGTCCGAGCAGCTGCCTCCACAAACGTAACAGCAGCATCGATGAGTTCCGGTGTCAAATCGTCCTTAACAGAGCCTTCCACGTCATTGTCACTAAACAAAGCTGCATGATAAATTACGAACGTCACGAACGGTGAGTACATGAAATGGTAGTAAATTAAGCACTAAGATAGCTACTAACGGTACCTCTAGTTGTGGTAGTGTTGCCGGATGGCTTAGTACCGCGAGCGCTTCGCTTGCTGGGCTTGTCAAGTTTAAAGGGGGATTCAAATTTCTTGGGAACAGTCCGTCGGCGCTTCCCGGATATAACATCGTCTTCTTTTGCGGTTGCTGCAGACTTTTTCCCCTTGCTCTTACCCACCATCCTGTCGATAGAACTTGCAGAAATGTCAATGTCGGACGATTCTGCTCGAGGAGAATTACCTACAATCCAAGGGTTCTCCGGTGTTGCGCCGCACTCATCAGTAGGCTTCGTTGTCTTGTCAAAATTTAACTTGGCAGGTGTTTTCTGGTTAACAAAGAAATAATGTGATAGGTTCAGTTAACGAAAATGAAGATGCATAATTGAGATAAATGAAGACAAATAAATGAAAACATACTTCCTCATCATCGTTGTTCTGGTTTACAACAGGCTCGTCAGGCTGTGTCAAATCAATCACCGGCTCTAGACCGTCAGTGTCATCCTTGTACACAAATTATTATTTTTTTCTGGCGGACCATTCTCAAAGGAATCCACTTCTAGGTCTGCATCATTGTTGCCGGAAGCCGCAGCAGCCGCTAGCTTGTACATCACACCATTTTGGTTCAACTTCTCTAACAATCTCCGCATTACATAAAAAATATTAATTAATGTCGGCACGGTTTTGCAACTTCAAAAATGTTGTAAACATAGAATTAAGGGTGTGTCACCTCGGCTACTTGTTCTGGTATTTCCTTCATTTGGCTGCGTATGTAATCCATACACTGCTTCATGATGAGGTTCATCATCTCGTCCGCGTTTGAGGCTAACTTGGACTTCTTTGCCGCACCAACGGTGGGCTTCATTTTTGGCTTTTCTGGTTCGGGTACTTTGCGCTCCTGCGCCCTATACTCCTGTTGGGTAACGTAGTAATTTCAAAAATTTTCCTACGATCACGCAAGACCATGGTGATGGCATAGCAACGAGAGGGGAGAGTGTCCGTCCACGTACCCTCGTAGACCGAAAGCGAAGCGTTATATTAACGCTGTTGATGTAGTCGACGCCTTCACGATCCGACCGATCCAAGCACCGTTATTCCGGCACCTCCGAGTTCTTGGCACACGCTCAGCTCGATGACGATCCCCGGCTCCGATCCAGCAAAGCGTCGGGAAGGAGTTCCACAAGACGACGGCGTGGTGGCGATCTTGATGTTCTACCGTCGCAGGCTTCGCCTAAGCACCGCTACAATATGACCGAGGTGGAATATGGTGGAGGGGGCACCGCACACGGCTAAGGAACGATCACGAAGATCAACTTGTGTGTTCTAGGGTGCCCCCGCCCCGTATATAAAGGAGCAAGGGGAGGGCGGCCAGCCCTTGGGCGCACTAAGGAGGGGGAGTCCTCCTCCTAGTAGGAGTAGGACTCCCTTTCCTAGTCCTACTAGGAAGAGGGAAGGGGAAGGAAAGAGAGGAGAGGGAGAGGGAAGGGGGCTGCGCCCCCTCCTAGTCCAATTCGACTCCCCATGGAGGGGGGCACCACCTCCGGTGCAGCCCTCTCTCCCCTCTGGCCCAATAAGGCCCATAACTTCCCGGGGTTCCGTAACCCTCCGGCACTCCGGTTTTCTCCGAAACTTCCGAACCTTTCCGGTGTCCGAATATAACCATCCAATATATCAATCTTTATGTCTCGACCATTTCGAGACTCCTCGTCATGTCCGTGATCACATCCGGACTCGAACTCCTTCGGTACATCAAAATACATAAACTCATAATAACCGCATTGAAACCTTAAGCGTGCGGACCCTACGGTTCGAGAACTATGTAGACATGACCTAGAACTATTCTCGGTCAATAACCAATAGCGGAACCTGGATGCTCATATTGGTTCCTACATATTCTACTGAAGATCTTTATCGGTCAAACCGCATAACAACATACGTTGTTCCTTTGTCATCGGTATGTTACTTTCCGAGATTCGATCGTCGGTATCCAATACCTAGTTTAATCTCGCTATCGGAAAGTCTCTTTACTCGCTCCGTAATACATCATCTCACAACTAACTCTTTAGTTGCAATGCTTGCAAGCTTTATGTGATGTGTATTACCGAGAAGGCCTAGAGATACCTCTCCGACAATCGGAGGACAAAACCTAATCTCAAATACGCCAACCCAACAAGTACCTTTGGAGACACCTGTAGTACTCCTTTATAATCACCCGATTCGCTTGTGACGCTTGGTAGTACCAAAGTGTTCCTCCGTAAACGGAGTTGCATAATCTCATAGTTACAGGAACATGTATGGGTCAAGAAGAAAGCATTAACATACTAAACGATCAAGTGTTAAGCTAACGGAATGGGTCATGTCAATCAGATCATTCAACTAATGATGTGACCTTGTTAATCAAATAACAACTCCTTGTTCATGGTTAGGAAACATAACCATCTTTGATTAACAAGCTAGTCAAGTAGAGGCATACTAGTGACATACTGTTTGTCTATATATTCACACATGTATTATGTTTCCGGTTAATACAATTCTAGCATGAATAATAAACATTTATCATGATATAAGGAAATAAATAATAACTTTATTATTGCCTCTAGGGCATATTTCCTTCAGCCTCCCACTTGCACTAGAGTCAATAATCTAGATTACAAAGTAATGATCCTTACACCCATGGAGTCTTGGTGCTGATCATGTTTTGCTCGTGGAAGAGGCTTAGTCAACGGGTCTGCAACATTCAGATCCGTATGTATTTTGCAAATCTCTATGTCTCCCACTTGGACTTGGTCCCGAATGGAATTGAAGCGTCTCTTGATGTGCTTGGTCCTCTTGTGAAATCTGGATTCCTTTGCCAAGGCAATTGCACCAAGATTGTCACAGAAGATCTTCATCGGTCCCGATGCACTAGGTATGACACCTAGATCGGAAATGAACTCTTTCATCCGCACTCCTTCATTTGCTGCTTCGAAGCAGCTATGTACTCCGCTTCACATGTAGATCCCGCCACGACGCTTTGTTTAGAACTGCACCAACCGACAGCTCCACCGCTTAATAAAACACGATCCGGTTTGCGATTTAGAATCGTCCGGATCGAGTGTCAAAGCTTGCATCGACGTAACCATTTACGACTAGCTCTTTGTCACCTCCATACACGAGAAACATATCCTTAGTCCTTTTCGTATTTCAGATGTTCTTGACCGCTGTCCAAAGGATCCACTCTGGATTACTTTGGTACCTTCCCGCAAGCTTACAGCTAAGCATACGTCAGTCTGGTACACAGCATTGCATACATGATAGAGCCTATGGCTGAAGCATAGGAACATCTTTCATTTTCTCTCTATCTTCTCATTGTGGTCGGGCATTTGAGTCCGACTCAATCTTACACCTTGTAACACGTAAAAACCTTTCTTTGCTCGATCCATTTTGAACCTTTTCAAAACTTTATCAAGGTATGTGCTTTGTGAAAGTCCAATCAAGCGCCTTGATCTATCTCTATAGATCTTGATGCCCAATATGTAAGCAGCTTCACCGAGGTCTTTCATTGAAAAACTTTTATTCAAGTATCCTTTATGCTATCCAGAAATTCTATATCATTTCCAATCAATAATATGTCGTCCACATATAATATTAGAAATGCTACTGAGCTCCCACTCACTTTCTTGTAAATACAAGCTTCTCCAAAAGTCCAGACAAACCCATATGCTTTGATCACACTATCAAAGCGCTTATTCCAACTCCGAGAGGCTTGCACTGCACCATAAATTGATCGTTGAGCTTGCACACTTTGTTAGCACTTTTGGATCGACAAAACCTTCGGTTGCATCATATACAACTCTTCTTCTAGAAATCCATTCAAGAATGCAGTTTTACATCCATTTGCCAAATTTTATAATCATAAATGCGGCAATTGCTAACATGATTCGGACGGACTTAAGCATCGCTACGGGTGAGAAAGTCTCATCGTAGTCAACCCCTTGAACTTGTCGAAAACCTTTTGCAACAAGTCGAGCTTTGTAGACAGCTACATTACCATCAGCGTCAGTCTTCTTCTTAAAATCCATTTATTCTCAATAGCTTGCCGATCATCGGGCAAGTCTACCAAAGTCCATACTTTGTTCTCATACATGGATCCCATCTCAGATTTCATGGCTTCAAGCCATTTTATGAATCTGGGCTCACCATCGCTTCTTCATAGTTCGTAGGTTCATCATGATCTAGTAGCATGACTTCCGAATAGGATTACCGCACCACTCGTGCGGATTTTGTTCTGTTGATCTCGATTCAAAGACAACTTGATCTGAAGTTTCATGATCTTCATCATTATCTTCCTCACTAACTGGTGTAGGTGTTACGAAACTGATTTCGTGATTTAACTACTTTCCAATAAGGGAGCTGGTACTATTACCTCATCAAGTTCCACTTTCCTCCCACTCACTTCTTTCGAGAGAAACTCCTTCTCTAGAAAGGATCCATTTTAGCAACGAATGTCTTGCCTTCGGATCTGTGATAGAAGGTGTACCCAATTGTCTCCTTTGGGTATCCTATGAAGACACATTTCTCGATTTGGGTTCAAGCTTATCAGTTGAAGTTTCTTCACATAAGCATCGCAACCCCAAACTTTCGAAGCGACAACTTTGGTTTCTTGCTAAACCATAGTTCATAAGGCGTCGTCTCAACGGATTTTGACGGTGTCCTATTTAACGTGAATGCGGCCGCCTCAAGAGCATAACCCCAAAATGATAGCGGTAAATCTGTAAGAGACATCATAGATCGCACCATATCCATAAAAGTGCGACATGACGCTCGGACACACCATTGTGCTGTGGTGTTCGGGTGGCGTGAGTTGCTAAACTATTCCGCTTTGTTTCAAATGTAGACCAAACTCAGAACTCAAATATTCGCCTCCACGATCAGATCGTAGAAACTTTATTTTCTTATTACGATGATTTTCAACTTCACTCTGAAATTCTTTGAACTTTTCAAATGTTTCGGACTTATGTTTCATTAAGTAGATATACCCATATCTGCTCAAATCATCTGTGAAGGTGAGAAAATAACGATATCCGCCACGAGCTTCAACATTCATTGGACCACATACATCCGTATGTATGATTTCCAATAAATCTGTTGCTCTCTCCATAGTACCGAGAACGGAGTTTTAGTCATCTTGCCCATGAGGCACGGTTCGAAGTGCCAAGTGATTCATAATCAAGTGACTCCAAAAGTCCATCAAGATGGAGTTTCTTCATGCGTTTTACAATCGATATGACCTAAACGGCAAGTGCCACAAATAAGTTGCACTATCATTATCAACTCTGCATCTTTTGGTTTCAACATTATGAATATGTGTATCACTACTATCGAGATTCATTAAAATAGACCACTCTTCAAGGGTGCATGACCATAAAAGATATTATTCATATAAATAGAACAACCATTATTCTCGATTTAAATGAATAACCGCCTCGCATCAAACAAGATCCAGATATAATGTTCATGCTCAACGCCGCACCAAATAACAATTATTCAGGTCTAAAACTAATCCCAAGGTAGATGTAGAGGTAGCGTGTCGATCGCGATCACATCGACTTTGGAACCGCTTCCCACGCGCATCGTCACCTCGCCCTTTGCCGTGTTCGCAATCCGTAGTTCTGCTTTGAGTTGCAAATATTAGCAATGTAACCAAGATCAAATACCTGTACTATCATGAGCTCTAGTAAGGTACACATCAATAACAAGTATATCACATATACCTTTGTTCACTTTGCCATCCTTCTTATCCGCCAAATACTTGGGGCAGTTCCGCTTCAAAGGACCAGTCTGCTTGCAAGAGAAGCACTCGATTTGCTTAGGTCCGCACTTGGGTTTCTTCTCCGATCAGCAACTTGTTTGCTGTTCTTCTTGAAGTTCCCTTCTTCTTCCCTTTGCCTTTCTTCTTGAAACTAGTGGTCTTATTGACCATCAACACTTGATGCTCCTTTTGATTTCTACCTCCGCAGCTTTTAGCATTGCGAAGAGCTCGAGCATAGTCTTTACTAACCCTTGCATATTATAGTTCATCACGAAGCCTTTGTAGCTTGGTGGCGTGATTGAAGAATTCATCAATGACACAATCATCCGGAAGATTAACTCCCAGTTGATTCAAGTGATTGTAATACCCGACATTTTGAGTATGTGCTCACCGACGTAACTATTCTCCTCCATCTTGCAGCTATAGAACTTATTGGAGACTTCATATCTCTCAATCCGGGCATTCTGTTGAAATATCAACTTCAACTCTGGAACATCTCATATGCTCCATGACGCTCAAAACGCCGTTGAAGACCCGGTTCTAAGCCGTAAAGCATGGCACATTGAACTATAGGGTAGTCATCAGCTCGCTTTGCCGACGCTCACAACTTCGCTCAAGATCTCAGCAGCAGTTCGCTACCCAGCGGTGCTTCCAGACGAACTTTTTCAGGCAGCAATGAGGATTATCCTCAAGTTACGGACCCAGTCCGTAATTGCTACCATCATCTTTCAACTTTGCTTTCTCAAGGAACGCATTAAAATTCAACGGAACAACAAAGACGAGCCATCTATCTACAAGAAACATAGACAAGCAAAAACTATCGGTACTAAGTTCATGATAAATTTAAGTTCAATTAATCATATTACTAAAGAACTCCCACTTAGACAGACATCTCTCTAGTTATCTAAGTGATCACGTGATCCAAATCAACTAAACCATAACCGATCATCACGTGAGATGGAGTAGTTTTCAATGGTGAACATCTTATATTGATCATATCGCTATATGATTCACGCTCGACCTTTCGGTCTCCGTGTTCCGAGGCCATATCTGTATATGCTAGGCTCGTCAAGTATAACCTGAGTATTATGCGTGTGCAAAACTGGCTTGCACCCGCTGTAGATGGACGAGAGCTTATCACACCCGATCATCACGTGGTGTCTCGCACGACGACGAACTTTGGCAACGGTGCATACTCGTGGAGAACACTACTTGATAATTTTAGTGAGAGATTATCTTATAATGCTACCGCCAATCAAAGCAAGATAAGATGCATAAAGGATAAACATCACATGCAATCAATATAAGTGATATGATATGGCCATCATCATCTTGTGCTTGTGATCTCCATCTCCGAAGCACCGCCATGATCACCATCGCCACCGGCCGACACCTTGATCTCCATCGTAGCATCGTTGTCGCCTCGCCAACTATTACTTCTCGACTATCGCTACCGCTTAGTGATAAAGTAAAGTAATTACATGGCGTTGCATTTCATACAATAAAGCGACAACCATATGGCTCTGCCGATTGCCGATAACTCGGTTACAAAACATGATCATCTCATACAATAAAATATAGCATCACGCCTTGACCATATCACATCACAACATGCCCTGCAAAAACAAGTTAGACGTCCTCTACTTTGTTGTTGCAAGTTTTACGTGGCTGCTACGGGCTGAGCAAGAACCGTTCTTACCACGCATCAAAACCACAACGATATTTCACAAATAGACTCCGCTTAACCTTCTCAAGGACCGGGCGAGCCACACTCGGTTCAACTAAAGTGAGAGAGACAGACACCCGCCACCACCTTTAAGCAACGAGTGCTCACAGCGGTGAAACCAGTCTCGCGTAAGCGTCGCGTAATGTCGGTCCGGCCGCTTCATCTCACAATACCGCTGAACCAAAGTATGACATGCTGGTAGGTAGTATGACTTGTATCGCCCACAACTCACTTGTGTTCTACTCGTGCATATGACATCAACGCATAAAACCTGGCTCGGATGCCACTGTTGGGTAACGAGTAATTTCAAAAATTTTCCTACGATCACGCAAGACCATGGTGATGGCATAGCAACGAGAGGGAGAGTGTCCGCCCACGCACCCTCGAGACCGAAAGCGGAAGCGTTATATTAACGCTGTTGATGTAGTCGACGCCTTCACGATCCGACCGATCCAAGCACCGTTACTCCGCACCTCCGAGTTCTTGGCACACGCTCAGCTCGATGACGATCCCCGGCTCCGATCCAGAAAGCGTCGGGAAGGAGTTCCGTCAAGACGACGGCGTGGTGACGATCTTGATGTTCTACCGTCGCGCAGGCTTCGCCTAAGCACCGCTACAATATGACCGAGGTGGAATATGGTGGAGGGGGCACCGCACACTGCTAAGGAACGATCACGAAGATCAACTTGTGTGTTCTAGGGTGCCCCCGCCCCGTGATATAAAGGAGCAAGGGGAGGGCCGGCCAGCCCTTGGGGCGACTAAGGGAGGGGAGTCCTCCTCCTAGTAGGAGTAGGACTCCCTTTCCTAGTCCTACTAGGAAGAGGGAAGGGGAAGGAAAGAGAGGAGAGGAGAGGGAAGGGGGCTGCCCCTTCCTAGTCCAATTCGACTCCCCATGGAGGGGGGCGCACCACCTCCTGGTGCAGCCCTCTCTCCCCTCTTGGCCCAATAAGGCCCATAACTTCCCGGGGTTCCGTAACCCTCCGCACTCCGTTTTCTCCGAAACTTCCGAACCTTTCCGTGTCCGAATATAACCATCCAATATATCAATCTTTATGTCTCGACCATTTCGAGACTCCTCGTCATGTCCGTGATCACATCCGGACTCAACTCCTTCGGTACATCAAAATACATAAACTCATAATAACCGCCATTGAAACCTTAAGCGTGCATGGACCCTACGGTTCGAGAACTATGTAGACATGACCTAGAACTATTCTCGGTCAATAACCAATAGCGGAACCTGGATGCTCATATTGGTTCCTACATATTCTACTGAAGATCTTTATCGGTCAAACCGCATAACAACATACGTTGTTCCTTTGTCATCGGTATGTTACTTTCGAGATTCGATCGTCGGTATCCAATACCTAGTTTAATCTCGCATCGGAAAGTCTCTTTACTCGTTCCGTAATACATCATCTCACAACTAACCCTTTAGTTGCAATGCTTGCAAGCTTTATGTGATGTGTATTACCGAGAAGGCCTAGAGATACCTCTCCGACAATCGGAGTGACAAAACCTAATCTCAAATACGCCAACCCAACAAGTACCTTTGGAGACACCTGTAGTACTCCTTTATAATCACCCATTCGTTGCCAGACGCTTGGTAGTACCAAAGTGTTCCTCCGTAAACGGAGTTGCATAATCTCATAGTTACAGAACATGTATGGGTCATGAAGAAAGCATTAACATACTAAACGATCAAGTGTTAAGCTAACGGAATGGGTCATGTCAATCAGATCATTCAACTAATGATGTGACCTTGTTAATCAAATAACAACTCCTTGTTCATGGTTAGGAAACATAACCATCTTTGATTAACAAGCTAGTCAAGTAGAGGCATACTAGTGACATACTGTTTGTCTATATATTCACACATGTATTATGTTTCCGGTTAATACAATTCTAGCATGAATAATAAACATTTATCATGATATAAGGAAATAAATAATAACTTTATTATTGCCTCTAGGGCATATTTCCTTCAACTCCTTGGTTATGTTGTCTTCAATCTACATGTGAAATACAAGTATATGTGATCAATAAAAATATTAATACAACTCATTATGTTATATAAAAGATTTAAGAAGTACCCAACGTAATGAATTACGTTGATGTTACCACGGCCACGGCCGTGGTCATAATCAAAATTGTCTCTCCTTGAGGCTGCAGCTTCAGTCCAATTCCTCATTAGAGGTTCCATGGACAAGCTAGGATTGAATGCGCATTCACCTTCCAGAGGCTGAACCTTCTCCCAGTACAGGTACTGCATGAATAAGAAAAATTACAGTTAGTACTATACAGCAGGTAAATTAGCAATCATATTTTTTTTGCAATGGTACAAGTCTGAAATGTGTACATGCAGAAGAGCTAAGTTCCCTCTCGGTCATTGGCGGAGGTGTTTGCCTTTCCTCACGTTGCGAAGGCAGTCCAACAGAACCTGGAGGGTGAATGCATTCCAATTAGTCTTGGATATATGCTTCACACCGTCCACCAATGCATAATATTGCTTTGGTACAGTCTTGCTCGACTTGGGAGCAAGAACTGTTCCAAGCAACACGAGGACAACTCTCCGAAGGAAATCGTCGTCGGCAGATTTATTTTTTGTGATGTCCACAATCAGAACATCGATGACTATGTTACCTGTGGTCTTGCTCAGGAATTGAGGCGGCACTCGATCTTTAACATCCTCACCTTCCTCACCGAGAATACCTTCTGCCGACAGTCCGTGGTTCTCCAAGGCCAAGATGCACTCAACATCCACGGCACCGAGAGACACTTCGCCAACCAAGTCTTGTACAATGAATCTGCCCTTGCTAGGATCAAAAATCTCAACCATGTACCGGATCAACAGTGTACACATCTTCAGCGAAGGTATCTGAAACATGCTACGGAGTGGTGTTTCGGCAAGTGCGGCCCATTGACCGGAAGATAGACCAGCAATAAGTTTGCACCATTTTTCAACGACGCAAACAATTTCTCTGTTGAGTTCATCCATCATGTTAAAAAAATATACTTGGTTACAGTACCATAAATTATGTGACCAACTTTTTTCCTAACATATTGTTGCATAAAACATAATAATGGAATACACTATCCCACAGTAGATAGAAAACTATACAATATAATTTATTCATACTGAAACATTTAGCAGAGACACGTGCAGCACATAAAATGACAGTTTAACAAGTACTTATTTAACCAATTAGTTTCATAATCAAAAGTAACATAATTTATCTAATCATTTATTTTCATATGGTACTGTACAAATAGATATAAGAATCGGTGACAGTGCCTAATTAACAGTAAATCGAAAAGAAAAAAACGAAATTATGCATACTGGAACATGCATCAAACAAACGTGCAACACATACAATATTAGTGGGCGTCTCATAGTTGCAACATGCATGTCTTAGGGCATTGCTATAACTTAAAGTGACTATGCTATAACTAACACTGATTAAAAATTGTTGTTTATTCATCAATCCAACCTACAAGTGAAAGACAACAAACAACATGCAGAAACTAATTTGCAATCGTAGGGCTATCTAATCTAATACACGCACAAACAAATCTAGTGTCATAGGCCTATCTAATGTAATACACGCACAAACAAAAAACATCTACTCCAACAGATGTAATGCGAAGATTATGCGCTAATTAATCCTAGTCCTATCAAATCTAACACACGCACGAAGAAAAGCATCATGGATGCGGTACGGTTGCCAACATACTGGATCGCTCGATGAAGATGGAAGTTGTCGGCGTTGTAACATGGACGCAGTTCGTCCATGACAGCCAGCACGCGCTGACGATCTGGATGTTCTCGACGATCTTGCTGGAGTGGGACGATGCTAGGGACGCAACTGTCGTCGACTCGGCGCTAGGAGCCGTCGTAGACGACATGAAAGACGATGCTGAGACTATATAGGAGGAGGAGGAGGATCTCCTAGGTCGTCGTAACCACCAGGGAAAGTACGTCCGTGATCTTTGCCTTCCTTGGTTGAGGAGAGGTAGTACGTGCTCCTAAATTAAAGGGATAGGCTTCCCACGCTCGAGTTTTTTTTTGTAGATTCCGATCCGGGAATTGTGTAACAAATCGCAGCTGCTCCTCTCTTTCAGCGACGAGGGGCTCGTTTCATGTACTTTTTTTTCTTTTCTTTTTTCATATTAGAAAATTTTGATATCAAATAATTATTTCAACTCAACCAAATGGCCCCAAATTTTTTTCACACAATGGGATGACCATGGACATCATGCATGCCAATTCTCATCAATTTCCGACACTCGATGCATTTACTAGGATTTTGCCGGCGAAAAGAACCCGAAACGCTGCCCGGACGTGACGCAACGTTCGTTCGGTGTGAGGAATGGCTCACATGTTGCATGGGGGCCTACATTGGGCATCCTCACATGGTGCCAAAGTTTGGTGTCATTTCATGCAGACCAGCACATAGCACATGTGCAATCACCATCATTCGGGTCTGCCGGAGGGGGAGCCCGAAGGATGTTGTTTTTCTGGACTCAACCAGATGGCCCCAAATTTTTTTCACACAATGGGATGACCATGGACATCATGCATGCCAATCCTCATCGATTTCCGACAGTCGATGCATTTACTAGGATTTTGCCGGTGAAAAGAACCCGAAACGCTGCCCGGACGTGACGCAACGTTCGTTCGGTGTCAGGAATGGCTCACATGTTGCATGGGGGCCTACATTGGGCATCCTCACATGGTGCCAAAGTTTGGTGTCATTTTATGCAGGCCAGCACATAGCATATGTGCAATCACCATCATTCGGGTCTGCCGGAGGGGGAGCCCGAAGGACGTTGTTTTTCTGGACTCAACCAAATGGCCCCAAATTTTTTTCACACAATGGGATGACCATGGACATCATGCATGCCATCCTCATCGATTTCCGACACTTGATGCATTTACTAGGATTTTGCCGGCGAAAAGAACCCGAAACGCTGCCCGGACGTGACGCAACATTCGTTCGGTGTCCGGAATGGCCCAGATGTTGCATGGGGGCCTACATTGGGCATCCACACATGGTGCCAAACTTTGATGTCATTTCATGTAGGTCAGCACATAGCACATGTGCAATCACCATCATTCGGGTCTGCCAGAGGGGGAGTCCGAAGGACGTTGTTTTTCTGGACTCAACCAAATGGCCCCAATATTTTTTCACACAATGAGATGACCATGGACATCATGCATGCCAATCCTCATCGATTTCCGACACTCGATGTGTTTACTAGGATTTTGCCGGCGAAAAGAACCCTAAACGCTGCCCAGACATGACGCAACGTTCGTTCGGTGTCCGGAATGGCCCAGATGTTGCATGGGGGCCTAGATTGGGCATCCACACATGGTGCCACATTTTGGTGTCATTTCATGCAGGTCAGCACATAGCACATGTGCAATCACCATCATTCGGGTCTGCCAGAAGGGGAGCCCGAAGGACATTGTTTTCTAGAGTCAACCAAATGGAATTTTGAAAATAGAATGAAAATTATATTTAAGAAGTGAAACAGAAGACAACATACATTCATGGAATTTTGATTTTTATAACTATAATAAGAAATAAAATACAAAACATATACTTCAATTTTAAAACTCTAAGAAGAAATAACATAGAAATATATATTTGATATACCTTTTTTGAAATAGAAAACAGAAAAGATATATTATAATAAAGATGAAACATATTATATTGCATTTTTTGAATTTTAATAGTGTGAGAATAACTGAAAGAGTAAAAATATATTAGATTTTAAATTATTGTACATATAAAAAGAAAATAAATATTTGATTGAATAAGTGAAATATAAGACATTAATTTTTCGTACACATTGAATAAGTGAAATATAACACATTGAAGCAGCTCGGTTTTAAATGTGGTAATAATCTTCGCGCGGGTGAGGCTGGCCTGGGACGGCCCACCCGAATTAGGCCCAAGCGAGCGTCGCGCCGGGCACATCCCAACGGTGCTAGGAGTTTAGTCCCACCTCGCCAAGCGAGGGGAGCTCGCACCGGTTTATATACCGGGCTGAGCTTCCCTTTTCAAGTTCCTTTCTAAAGCGGGCAGCACATTGCCTAACCCTGTCTGTCCCTGCCCAGTGGGGCCTACTAGCTGCCTATTATCACAATCTGGCGAGCCTGCATCCTGGCCCATTAAATGATTGGATTGCTAGGTGTATGCTGGCCGTTGAATTGTGTAGTATGCAGCTAGTAGGCGGGTTTTTTTGTCATATTTCACTTTTTGCATTTGTCACCATTATTTGTTGTTCTTCAAATCACCTCATAAAAGAATATAACACAACAATTTTTCGCACATTCATGAATTTTCTAACTGTTAGAACAAATAATACAGAATATATATATATATATATATATATATATATATATATATATATATATATATATATATATATATATATATGTATGTGATTTAAAATTATTTCAAAGATAAAACTAAAAAGAAATATTTTAATTAACAAGTGAAATGAAAGAGAACGATTATCTTGCATAATTTGAATTGTAAAACTGTCGGAATTAATGAAAGAGGAAAAATAGATTTGATTTTAAAATATTTGAAATATATATAAGAAATGAAATACGTAAACATCATGGCAATGCACACATTTCCATTGCAACCAGTAATTTAGGCTAACTAGGATTGTTTCCAAACACAAATGTGAGATTATGATAACCTTGCAGGGTTAATCTATGTATTTGAATCTAGAACCAAATTAACGCAACCTTAGAGTTGAAGAACTGGCTGATCCATATATCAATAATAATGCTCTATTTTCACTTCAAGCCAGCATAAACCTATATAACCCAAAGCCAGCATGGCCTGCAGTCTGCCTAACCCATCATCCTAGGCTTACAAAGTTATGAGAACCGCAAAATAACAGCAACAACTACTAAAACATCGCAACAAAGTAAAGGCCACATCTTCAGCAGGAAGTAGAGTCTTCTTTTTTATCCTTCCAGTCTTGCCACGTTGATTCTCCACCCCTGCTTCGCTGTGTACACTTCGCTTGCTACTCGCTCTAGCAGTCTTGCTCCCACCTCCAGCACCTTTTTTGTGGCTCCTTTGTTTGCAAAATAGATCAATCAACAATCCAATGGCTCATTAGTTTGATTATAGAGAAAGTAGAAATTGGATTATTTTTGAAAATAAAAGGATAACATATGCATTACATTAACAACTGCATTACATAACTTAACAGTTTGAACACATCACATTTGCACTACATAAACTTCATCAGTACATAACTTAACACTTACTGCAGTTCTCTGGGTTTGGTAGCATGGTACTATATGAACCAACGTATTAAAAACTACAGTATTCTTGCGCATACATATGAGATAACATGGTTTGACTAAAACAGAGATTTTCGGAGTATTCACAATACATACAACTGTTTGGTATGCTGTAAATTGTGCTGCATAGCCATTGGCTTTAAGCACTCACAAACTTTGTCTTTAAAAAGAGGCTACATTTTTCATGCAGAGAAATAACTATAGTTTTCCCAATACTGCAGTACTAAAATCACATTTATTAGGGGCAACCAAACAGCTCACTGTAAATAAAACTAACATAATCCCAAATACTGAAGTATTCTCAAAGAACTTAGAACATAGTATGCTATCAAACGGGTCCAAACTGACTCACACAGATAGACTAACTGAAGACACTGACATGCCATCACTCTGTTTTCTTGTCCTTCAACTTGTTGATGCGCTCTGAGTGACGAATGACCATACGGATGTAGGTCCCCGCTTCAATCGGCATGGTCCTGTCTCCGAGATGCGGGATCCCTGGACCCACAATCTGCACGTCCGTCGGCTGCTCCTGGACAACATCATCCTGCTCCTCCTCTCCAGCACTGTCGTCCAGCAGCAGAACAACCTCCTCTTTCCCGCTCTCATCCTTGCTCTGCTCCACATCTTCGCTATCACTCTCATCCTCTCTATGCTCCACATCTTCACTATCACCGCTATCCTTGCTCGCTTCCACATCACCGCTCGAGTGAACATTGAGTGATCAACCGGAGCAGCACCGCGAGCAACACTCCGACAAGATCCGCATCGAATAGGAGGCGCGGCGGCGGAGCGTACATGTACCACCTCGCACGCTGACGCGGTTCTGGGGAGTTCTCCGCTTCGTTCATAGCCCAGAGGAAAACCTGGACTGGAACAACTCCTCAAGCAGGACCAAACAACGATTTCTTCTCATTGCCCGTAAGCACTTTGATGAGACCCCTACCATGGTCGATGAACATCTGCAAGCTGGGAAACCAGCTGCAGATCTCCTCCACATTCGCCCTCTTCTCCAGATCGCCCTGACAGAACTTCCCAACTGCCTCCTCCCACTTTTCTTGAGCGCGGCGGCAATCACTTGCCGACCGCGACCTCCTTCCCTTCTTGGCCCCCATCGCAGGCGACGCCAGATGTGAGATTTGAGCTCACGGAGTGAATGGGGAACAGAAGCAAAGACCTAGGGTTCGTATCTGCCAGATGAAATGGGGAATTTTTTCCCTCTCCAGCTGATAACCGCGTGTGAGGCCGGCCTGGTATGGCCCACCCAAATTAGGCCCAAATCAAATCCGCGGAGGGCACTGTCTCGGGGTGGTGGGAGTTTAGTCCCACCTCGTGAACGGAGAGGAGCTCGCACCGGTTTATAAACCCACCTGAGCTAATCATCTCAACTTCCTATCTAAAGCAGGAAGCTCATTGCCTGACCAGTCTCTCTCTGCCCCGTTGGGCCTACCGGCAACTTATATACATTCACCGCGGGCCTGCATCCTGGCCCAATGGGTTACTAGTCGGCAGGTCGTGGGGTTTCATATAAATGCCTATTGGTAGGCTGGCATTTTTTTATTATTTATTTAATTTTTTGCATATGTCACATGTCTAATTTTTTTGCATATGTCACATGTCAAATTTTGCAAACAAGTTTGAATCATTAAATTTTCAAATTTTAAATAAAATATAAATTTTACAAAATATTTAAAATATTTGGACCAAACATTTCCACCATGTGAGGATACCCAAAGTAATTTTTTAAATTTGTATTCAATTTTTTGCATATGTCAAGTGTCTAATTTTGCACACAAGTTTGAAACAAAATATGTCACATGTCTAATTTTTTGCATATGTCACATGTCAAATTTTGCACACATGTCAGGACCACCTCCAAATCACCTCAAATTTGGCACACATGATCTCTTGCACAAACAAAGCTAGTTTTTCAAGGTTATATATATTTTTGATTTTTTTTGAATTTATAATGACCTCTAAACTGACTGGTCAAAACATCGGTCTATACCTCAAGGGGGCATTGTAAAGTATTATTTTTCCAAATTTTCGTTCATAGCCATGTTTGGAACATGTGGGTCACCATGTACAAGAAATTTTGGGTGATTTGGAGGTGGTGGAAAAAATCACGTATGTTCAAAAACTGGCTTAAGTTAAATGGCCCCTCCGAAATGCGATGATTTTTTCGACCACCTCCAAATCACCTCAATTTTGGCACACATGATCTATTGCACAAACAAAGCTAGTTTTCCAAGGTTTTATTTTTTTTGAATTTTTTATTAATTTATAATGCTCTCTAGACTGACTGGTCAAACCATCGGTCTATACCTCAAGGGGGCATTGTAAAGTATTATTTTTCCAAATTTTCTTTCATAGCCATGTTTGGCACATGTGGGTCACCATGTACAAGAAAATTTGGGTGATTTGGAGGTGGTGGAAAAAATCACGTTTGTTCAAAAATTGGCTTAAGTTAGACCAAATGGCCCCTCCGGAATGCGATTTTTTTTCGACCACCTCCAAATCACCTCAATTTTGGCATACATGATCTCTTGCACAAACAAAGCTAGTTTTCCAAGGTTTTATGTTTTTTTGAATTTTTTATTAATTTATAATGCCCTCTAGATTGACTGGTCAAAACATCGGTCTATACCTCAAGGGGGCATTGTAAAGTATTATTTTTCCAAATTTTCTTTCATATCCATGTTTGGCACATGTGGGTCACCATGTACAAGAAAATTTGGGTGATTTGGAGGTGGTGGAAAAAATCACGTATGTTAAAACTGGCTTAAGTTAGACCAAATGGCCCCTCCGGAATGCGCTGATTTTTTCGAACACCTCCAAATCACCTCAATTTTGGCACACATTATCTCTTGCACAAACAAAGCTAGTTTTCCAAGGTTATATATATATTTTTTAATTTTTTATTAATTTATAATGCCCTCTAGACTGACTGGTCAAAATATCGGTCTATACCTCAAGGGGGCATTGTAAAATATTATTTTTTTCCCAAATTTTCTTTCATAGCCATGTTTGGCACATATGGGACACCATGTACAAGAAAATTTGGGTCACAATTTTTGATTTTTTCTGAATTTTTTATGCCCTGCCCAATGCCGGTTCGAAACATGCGGCTTCACGGAGCCACTATAAATTGTACAAAAAGAGATTTTTCATATTACAAATAATCAACTTGCATTTCATGAAAAAAACTCCTTCATATTACAAATAATCATTACACCTTTATTCAAATGTTGTTTTTTGCACACACACACACCATCTTTAACTACTTTTTTATTAGTATTTGATGAAATGATGGAATATGTGCTCAATTATTGGAATATTTGATCATATGGTGGAGTATTTGCTATTTTTGCTTACTCAAATGAAGGAAAGATGTCATATGTGTGGATGAACAATTTCCACTTACTTCACTAAACAACATTAATTAACTTAACACAAAGTTTTACATTTGGTACGATTTGCTTATGGGCAGATCATGTTGCACATGGCCACAACATGGGAATTTATTGCACCATTGCCACAGCATGTTCCACATGGCCGCAGCATGGGAAGTGTTTGCAGCATGCCTGATCAGTGAAACAACACTGATGCAACATGTCTGGTCATTGCAGCAGCTAAATTCAAGCAAATCATACATCTAAGGAACCATACATCTAAGGAACCATAATGGCAAATTTAAGGGACACAAATATAGATAGCAATATATATTACTACCATAGATAGCAACATCCACACAGCACACTTGTTGATGTAGACCACTAGCATATTAGATATGTTTAGACCACACATCACAGTACTACACTTAGATAAAGTTCATACTAAATTACCATTAAAAGTTTCCACCATCAGAATACCATATAAAGTTCACCAAAAGGACTGAGCCTTCCTCCATCATACGTCAACCAGGGTCTAGGGCAACTACATGTTAGGGTTTCTCAGGACCTTGTGGACGGCAGAATGCTGAGCCCTGATCTTGTACTCATCACTACTGATGGATGTAGCCCGACAATGTTCCATCAGATGATCCAGCAACCTAGACCTGGGCTTGGGCCTGCTGCAGTAGGGGCACCGGTACCTGTCCGTCCTTCAGTTGTAGTACATAGCAGATCCTTGGGCCCTGATCTTCTGCACCACCTTCTCTTCAAAGGACTCGACGTTCCCCTCGACCACATCATCTCCAGATTGATACTACACACATTAATGACTGACATTAATACATTATGCATTCAAATACTATAAACATCTAACACTAAGTCAATGCACAAATAACATTTCAGCTAGGCCTTACCTCGTACGGCTCATCCTCATCACTATCATAAGGGTAGTAGCCAGATGAGTCCCACTTCCTCTTGTTGCCAACAAGATCCTCCTTCTGCTATATTGTCAACCAAGTAAGTCATTTACAAGGAATTGAATTGCAGTCCAAATAATGTCATTACAAACAAGTTGATTTTGCATAATGATGGAAAGCTCCTAACTATATTGAAAAGGTGCACAGGTTACACATGGTATGTACATTTCAACAACTAATTCATAGACTATATATGAAGCTATATAGATACTAAACAATTGGGTTATGAACATACAAGTTCATTCATATGGACATACAAATTCAGATTTTGCTTTTGAACATGCATATGAAGGTATAAATGAATATCATTCCTCTCTTATTAACCAATGAGATAGCAGTTTTTGACAGACAATGCAAATAGGACCTTTATATATAACTTCACAAACATGTCAGGTATTCATTTCATTTGTAAATATTAATGAATATTTAGTTCAGAGCAGTTCTCAATGATCACTCATATGTCAGAATAAGTGAAATGGTGAAGCCTAACTCCTACATCTAACTAAAATACCCTAACTCCAGCATCTAATTAAAAAACACTAACTCCTAGATCCACTGGAACATTGAATCATAAAATTTACTTACATATATCATTGGATATAAATGAATCCACTACAAATAACACTAACTCATACATCTAACTAAAATATCATAACTCTTACTTCTACTGCATCACTCAGTCACACCATTTAATTACATTTATCTCTGCCTATAAATCAATCTAATACAAAAGAAACCTAACTAAACATCTAATTAAGAAACACTAACTAGTACATCTACTACATCATTCAATCACAGAATCTATATAACTGTCTATAAATGTATAATACAAATAAACCTTAACTAACCAACTAATTAAAAACCATAACTACTACATCTACTGGATGATTCAATCATAGATCTTACATATAACTGGCTATAAATGAATCCAATACAAGAAAACCCTAACTAAACATCTAATTAAAAAACCCTAACTACTACATCTACTAGATGATTCAATCACAGATTCTACATATAACTGTCTATAAATGAATCCAATACAAATAAACCTTAACTAATCAACTAATTAAAAACCATAACTACTACATCTACTGGATGTGATTCAATCACAAATTCTACTTATCTGTGGCTCTAATTGAATCCAGTACAAAAAATCTCCAACTAAACATCTAATTAATAAACCCTAACTACTACATCTACTGGATGTGATTCATTCACACATTCTACATATCAGAGGCTATAAATGAATCCAATACAAAAAACCTAACTAAACATATAATTAAGAAACCCTAACTAGTACATCTACTGGATGTGATTCAATCACAGATACAACATATCAGTGGCTCTAATTGAATCCAATATAAAAAAATCCCCAACTTAACATCTCATTAAAAAACCCTAACTGCTTGATCTACTGGATGATTCAATCGCAGGATCCAAACTTAACCTTCACTATAAATCAATCAAACATCTAAAAACCCTAACTATCAGAAAGGGATGCAGCAACTAGCAACAACAAAAAACCCTAACACCTATATCTACTGCTTAACGGGGGTAACTAGCAACGGAGGGGACTGCTGGCAAGGATTACCTGCAGGTCCACGTGCTCGCCGCCGGCCTCCGCGGGTCCATCAGACGGGCCGCTCGACGCTGTCACGCCAAGCACCGGCACGGCTGAGTCCGCCATGGCCACCTTCTTCTCCTCCAGATCCGCCGCCGCAGCGACCGATCCAACGCGTGGGGATGCAGCACCTCCTGCACCCGCGCCACCGATGAGGGTCTGCACGGCATCTGCCACGGTCTCCGCGCCCGTCTTCTGCAGATCTCCGCCCGCGACGGCGGCTTCGCTACGGCCTTGCTCCATCCGAGCCAGAAGAAAGCAGGAGAAGAGAGGGAGGCGGCGGCGGTGAGCGAGCAGGTGGGGTGGCCGGTGAGTGAGACGATGAGGCAGAGCAGAGAGGAGGGAGAGGGAGGCGATTTGGGGGAAATGGGGTGGGCGATGCGGCCGGTGCCCGTTCCCCTCCTCTTATACTAGGGGCCTTTTTTTGGAAACTAACCACGCACACGTGCACGCGCACGACCGCGGGGAAACGCAACCGCCAGCGTATAATACATGTACACGCCTGGCGTACAATAGTACACGGGCCGGCGCGGGCTCATACTGGGCTCTACGACTGGTCTACGCGCGCTCTACACCCACCTGAAATGACCATCGTGCCCCTAGTTACAAACCGCCATCGACGCATCTGGACCGTCCTTGTGTTTTTCCCACTCGCGTTCAGCCCAGGGGGAGCACCGGAGCAGAAACGGTGAGGCACAGGAATTGCGAGGAAGGAGCTCCATGGTCCGGAAGGGAGTGAGCAAGAAAAGAATAAAGGCAAGGTTACGTGTCGGTCGCCCATAGGGTATAGAAGCTCTACCCCCAAGCGCGTTTTGGGAACGTATCTAGTTATTTTTGTTTTGAATTCTTTTTGTTATTTTTGTATCTCACATAATGTTTCAAATTTTGTTTTGAATTCTTTTGACAACATACATTATTGTTGTGTCGGTGCTCTAAATTTTTTCTGGATTTTTCGAATATTTTTTAATGTGCTACGGGGATCGGCGCACTGATAGCACCAATTGCCCGGGTGCACCAGATACACAATTGTGTTGATGTGTCTTGGTATAACTAAGGTTACTCATGTGTTTAGGGTTTAGGGGACGTGAAATGACTAATGTCGTTCCTTCCTAAGGTCGTTCAGCGCACCGCGATGCACGACTGCACCAAGAGAGCGCGAGAGAGGGGAGTTGTTGAGTGGCTACTGGCTATGGCTAGCTAGGCTGGTAATTGCAGACTAGTGCAGTGTAGGGGGTGTGGCCGTGTGGGTGGAGTATTTATACAAGGTGAAGGAGCCTCGCCTGTGAGGCATAGGAATTGCCAGGTAAGAGCTCCATGGTACGGAAGGGAAGGGAGCGAGGAAGAAAGGAATAAAGGCAAGGCTATACGTGTCGGCCGCCCATAGGCTAGAGAAGCTCTACCCCAAGCGTGTTTTGTTTCCTAGTAACTTCGTGCCATCGCCACTACGAGTGAATGAAGTCAGCACAACAACTTCGTCGGTGTGTCTTATAGCCTTGGTATAATTAAGGTTACTTCAGAGTTTATTATTTAGAATTTAGGAAACATGAAATTACTAATGCTATTCCCTTGTAAGGTCGATCAGTACACTGCGACCATAATAGTTTCCCACACGACATCACCAGCAGGTACGTGTTTTCCCGGATCCACTCAATCGAGTTCGAGCCGGAGCACTTAGCCGGCCTCGTCGTCGGTGGAAACATCAGCCATACACCGGCACCTCCGGCGCGTCGGACGCATGCCCATGCCTGGTAGTAACAGACTTAAGGTGTGTGATAACATTTGATGTGACGCGGCCGGCCTCTCACAGGAGTAACTGTTACATTGCCGTAGTAGATTGTAGTAGGTACACTGGTTGGCTCCAACCTTTGGCAGGGGATCAGAAATGGAAAGAAATTGTACAACACAAAGCAAAAGGCTTGTTATATGCAATGACACGCAAAATAACACGGGAGCATGTGTAGATGGTACTGCATACGCGAGACGAGTAGGGTTTCCCCCTGCTGCCTGCCATGGTCACATGGCACCGCGTGAAAGGAGGCACGGCAATTTCGCAGCAATTTCGTTAAAGCATCTCCAACAGGCGCGCTAAACTGGGTACACTAAACAGGCGCCACGTCGTAAATATACCCAGTTTAGCGCGAGCGCAACCCGGCGGCTGGCTCCAGCGGGCGCGCAATAAACGCGCCCGCGCGCTACAAGGAGTTGAGGCGCGCGGCAGGAAGCGGTACCTCGCGCGGTGTATTTATGAGCTCGCTATCACACGACACACTCGAAGGCCACACGCTGTTTCGCTCTTCTCCCCTCCACAGCCTCCGCGGCGCGGCGCCGGCGATCGACCCCATGGACGCACGCGCCGGCACCCCGCTACCCGTCCCTATAGCCGCGACCCGCCGCCGCCGCCGCCGCCGCCGCAAACCCTAGCCCGGTGGCGTTATTCTCGCCTCGCCGGAGTTCGACCATCGGCCTCACGCTGCCTCTTCATGCCGCCATGGATGACATCGGCGGCGGTGGCGTCAAGACCGGCGCCACCGAGCCGCCGCCTCCTACTCAAAGCTCCCCAATGCGGCGCGCCAAAGAAGGGCAAGGCATCGGCGAAGAAAAACAAGGCGGCGGACTGCTCCGCACCTCCAAGGCGAGGAGGAAGAAGCTTATGGGCGTCGACGGCGCTGGCGGGCTACCGGCGCCGGCGAGCTCACTCGTTGAGCCGGCGGCCGACGCGCACAACATGTTTGACGAAATGCCTCCAAGGTAAAAAAAAAAATCTAACTTTTCATTTTTTTTGTTATTTTTTGAATGCATTCACATATGGATAGCTTATTTGCATTGTTCAAAAAACTTTGTAGTCTCAATGATGATGCATACATGTCAACGATGGGTGTTGGCTCCAACAATTCGCATTGGTCTCAAACCAATGACATGCATTTCAAAAACCATGAGTTCGAGGTGGACGAGGAGGGTGAGGGCATTGTCAACGCACCGAAAGGAAGGGCGGGCAATTACAGCAACGCCGACGACATTTTACTATGCAATACTTGGTTGCAAGTGTCGAGGGATCCATCCATTGGAGGTGATCAAAGTAGAGATGCTTATTGGCTTCGGATGAAGGAACACTTTGATGTTCACAACGTGAGTGGAATTGACCGCTCCAACCAATCACTTAGGTCCCGGTGGTCGACAATCAACTCGGATTGTCAAAGGTAGGCGGCCTGTCAAAAGGCGGTTGACAAGTTGAACCCAAGTGGCACAAATGAGGATGATAGAGTAAGTGGCATTTCATACATGTTCATCATACTTGTTGTTGGTGCTAACTTACTCTGTTTTCATGTAGTACAACATTGCGCAAAACTTGTTCAAAGAAGAGGAGAGGAAAACCAAGAAGGGGAAGATCAAGAAAGGAAGGATATTTACTTTGCCTCATTGCTATGAAGTGTTGAAGGATGGTGAGAAATGGAAGAAGCGTGAAGATTTGGATGATTTGCATTTGAGCAACAAACGGAAGTGAACAATTAAGTTGGATGATGATGATGATGAGGATGATGCATCAAGTGATGACGGCAAGAGAAGCCCCACACCCAACTCGGTTTCATACTCGAAACCAAAGCGACCGGATGGATGCAAGAAAGACAAAACCGAAAAGAAGAAGAGGAAAGGAGATGATGAGCTCAAAAATGCTATGGAAGCAATTGTGAAGGCAATAAAAGAAGCCAACGAGGTGAGGAAAATGGCAAGAAACCAAGATGCCGCGGCCGAGGAGAGAAATGTGGCTTTGAAGGAGAGGAAGGTGAGCAATGAGGAGCGTACTAGATTGTTGGAATGGAAGAAGCACTTGTTCTTCTTGGACACATCTAACCTCAATGTGGCGCAAAAGGAGTATGTCAATCTTGTCCGTGAAGAAGTCTTGATCCAAAAAAGAGCCATAGTTCGTGCAATGGGTGGCGGTGGCCTCGGCGCCATGGGTAGCATGGGTGGATTGGGTGGCGGTGGCCTCGGCGCCATGGGTGGCGGTGGCCTCGACGCCATGGGTGGCATGGGTGGCTTGGGCTTCGGTGGCTTTGGAGCACCCCCCGACGCTATGGCCACCATGGGAGGTATGAGTTTTGCTTCTCTCATGGGAGGCATGGGTGCACCTCCGGCCGCCATGGGCGGAATGTCTTTTGATGTGCCTTCTCGCACACATTCCCATGAAGATGCCGTTGAAGATCTTGCCAACACCGTCGAAGCTTCACGTGATGCGGTGCGCGATGAGGAGAGGGAGGAAGATTTTCATCTTCGGAGACGGAAGAATCGTCTTCCGAAGATGAGGACGAGGATGAGAAATGATGTGTCTTTCATTTGTGTATTGAACTTGATTTGCATTTTGAACTTGGTTGGACGAACTTGTGGGATTGAACTTTTTTTTATACTTGTTTGTGTGAAAATTTATATGTCATGTTCATTGCATTTTGAATGTTTCAACTTCATTTTGTGTTGAGAAAATGCCATATGCAATGCACCAGCGAGTCACGCGTGCTGCATTTTTACGCGCTGCTGGAGCGGCGCGCGCTACATTTTAGCACGGCTGCTGGAGCCAGCGCTGCGCGGCGCGCCAAATCAGGCGATGCGCGCGCGGTAAATCAGTGTTTTGCACGCGGCATGTTCGGCGCCTGTTGGAGATGCTCTTACCACCGGCAACGCGAAGCAAAGCTCCCTGCGTATACGGATACGGAGGTAGACTCATGCTCTCCGTCCATTCCAGCTTTGTGCAAATATGGCAAACTTAGATCGCTGGTGATAACTCAAGACCGATACTTAGGAAATGGAGACGCTCTTGTACTAGCTTTCACTTCGCGCCTTCGTTGTTAAGTGATCGTTCGACTTTCGCAAATATGTGAAATCCCAAGTCTAGAAAAACGTTTTGAACTAAATTACTTTATAAGATGAAGTGAAAGATGCAACGAGGTCGGCTGACAGCATATACGGCGAGCAGAAACGGAGGTGTACACGGCATGACACGTTAGGACAAATCTCTAAGCTATTGTGGTATGGCCACTGCCACACACTTGTGCACCTTTCGCTCTAACCACACATTTATTCTTACAACCTCACTATCTCGAAAGCTGCATATCACCATCTAGTATGAAAGTACCTATTACAGAGCCTCATCAGTAAAATCATCTCTCTGCTGAAAAGATTTTGGCACCCCATAAGCTCTCACCCATATACTATAAAAAGCTTGCAAGCAGCTCCAGACGTTGCTGTGATTCAACAATTCTAGTGACAAACTGCACTGCCCTTCAGCCCCAAAGGATGTTGACGACAAGAGACTTGTTTCCAGAATCCTTTGTTTTCCACTGACCACCAAGCTTTTGAAAAGCCACTCCATAAGCTTGCCGCTGATCATCCCATGCTGATTTTCTCTCCGACTGTCCTACAAGCTCTTGTCTACGCATTCCACAAGCTTGGCCATTGGATTGGCCCTGTTTAACTTGGATCACTTTTCAGATGCATGCAAATTTCTTCTCCCACATTGTACACAGAACAACACTTCAGTACAGCAGATGGTACTCTAGTTTTAGGACTATGGTTCTCCCTTAGCCGTTGATGTTAGTTTCATTGTCAGGCGTAGCGCTTTGTGGCTTGATGGAACTTAGCTGGGATCACGTACTGCATGTTAGTTGGAAAACGTACGCTTTAACAAAAACGATCAGATGGCCGAGTTGGTCTAAGGCGCCAGATTAAGGCTCTGGTCCGAAAGGGCGTGGGTTCAAATCCCACTCTGGTCAAATTAGATTTTTTGTTCTAAAAAATAATGGAGAAATAAGAGACACACAATTTTTTTCCTATCGAAATCAATCGTGCGTCGATCGATGCATCAGAGACATGCATTATTATTTTTGCGAGTGATCAGAGACATGCATTGACCAGCTACTAAATCAAGTCGGCATAAAAGCAATTCTCAGTCTTGATTTCTTGAACTAAGAAAGATGCATAATAACCAAACAAAAGAGGGGGTGAACCTGCGGAGGCGCCTGAGCATGGCGCAACCGGGACCCGAGGACCCAGATTCCTGAAGATAACTCGATATGCCTTTTCATGGTACAGCAATTAGAAATAGTCGGTCTTGAAATAATGCATATATCCTTGGGAAGCATCAGTACAATGATTTTATGCATCCAAGGAAGAAAGTTCAGCAGACGAAGAAGAGGCAACGCAAGCATTGGTTAGCTACTGCTTCATACAAGGATCAGACCACTCACCCACACACTACTACAGAGAGTAAATCCTACTAGGCCTGAGGCTGCAGAGGCGCCGGAGCTTGGCGCAACCGGGAGCAGACGACGCAGAGCAGCCCGACCGCCGACGCCGCAGCGAGAGCCCCGCCGGCGCATGCCGTCCTGTCGGCGGCGAGCTGGTACGACGCGCACACGGGCGCGGCGACGAGGTCCGCGATTAGCGCGGAGGACGCCGCTCCGACGGCGGCCAACGCGAGCAGCCATTGGAACGCGGTCAGGACGACCAGGAGCCTGACGTCGGCCGGCGGGGGCGGCGGCTGCTGCTGCTCATACTTGAGCCAGCACGACTGGGCCAGCAGCAGGAACGCACCAACTGGGACGCCCACCAGCAGCAGCAACATGCATAACCTCCTGAAAAATTCGAAAATTTGTCATGCGTTTGGTGTGACGAGAGCCAGCCGTCGATCCATCCGCGAAAATACATACTGGGAAAGATTATAGTACGACGGAAATATGCTTAACTGGTGTGGGTCCTCGAGAGTGAACTGGATCACGCCTGGGATGCAGTCCGCCGCGAGGACGGCCAAGACAAGGGTGAACCTGCGGAGGCGCCTGAGCATGGCGCAACCGGGACCCGAGGACCCAGATTCCTGAAGATAACTCGATATGCCTTTTCATGGTACAGCAATTAGAAATAGTCGGTCTTGAAATAATGCATATATCCTTGGGAAGCATCAGTACAATGATTTTATGCATCCAAGGAAGAAAGTTCAGCAGACGAAGAAGAGGCAACGCAAGCATTGGTTAGCTACTGCTTCATATAAGGATCAGACCACTCACCCACACACTACTACAGAGAGTAAATCCTACTAGGCCTGAGGCTGCAGAGGCGCCGGAGCTTGGCGCAACCGGGAGCAGACGACGCAGAGCAGCCCGACCGCCGACGCCGCAGCGAGAGCCCCGCCGGCGCATGCCGTCCTGTCGGCGGCGAGCTGGTACGACGCGCACACGGGCGCGGCGACGAGGTCCGCGATTAGCGCGGAGGACGCCGCTCCGACGGCGGCCAACGCGAGCAGCCATTGAACGCGGTCAGGACGACCAGGAGCCTGACGTCGGCCGGCGGGGGCGGCGGCTGCTGCTGCTCATACTTGAGCCAGCACGACTGGGCCAGCAGCAGGAACGCACCAACTGGGACGCCCACCAGCAGCAGCAACATGCATAACCTCCTGAAAAATTCGAAAATTTGTCATGCGTTTGGTGTGACGAGAGCCAGCCGTCGATCCATCCGCGAAAATACATACTGGGAAAGATTATAGTACGACGGAAATATGCTTAACTGGTGTGGGTCCTCGAGAGTGAACTGGATCACGCCTGGGACGCAGTCCGCCGCGAGGACGGCCAAGACAAACGCCGTGATGTCGAGGGCGAGGCTGCCGCCGCTGCACACGACGATGAGCCACCCTGCAGCAGCCATATGAACGAACCAACCTAGCTGGAAGCGAGTGTGAAACGGCGAGCCCTACACTTTCCACCCTTGCTTGCAGTCTTGGTTCCCGGGTGTGTCGAGCCCTCTTGAAGCCCCGGGTGCTGAGGTGTTTCCTTTCTTGGCTCCTGGGTGTTTTCAAGCCATGCACCTCTGTTCACCTTGATCCGGTATACATGACGACGTACACGATGGTTAGTGGGCTGGACTAGCCGGTAGAACAAATCTAGCTATGACCACTGCCACACTTGATCTCACCTTTCGCTCTTTTCTTTCCCTTGCACACTATACATCTATTTGAATGTTTGTGAGCTGCACACGGTGTAATTGTGTGAACATATGACAGTCAATGTGAACCTTGTTCAGTCAAAAACACTCTTATATGATGGGACGGAGGGAGCATTTCTGAAGCACGGCAACGGCTCTGCAGTTCACTTTATCCCGAAACAAAGTCGTGGAGGTCGATTCATCCATTTTTACCTTTGTGCAACCAGCATTCCATGCGAGCAACAAGATTTATTTTTCAGGAAAGTTTGAATTCATTTTTTTCTCAAAATTTCGCACAATGATCAAGTGACACTTTTCAGATTTCCTCGTTGAAGCGATTTACCACTAGGCATGGACACCAAGAATCTACGGCAGCGAATGAACTCCTGTTAGCTTGGTCTATCATAAAATGGTGACCAGATGTTTCAGAGTTAGAAGAGAGCATCGAACATATAATAAACAGGGGGGCTAGAGCAAAGTCTTCCCCCCTGATCTCCACCGACGATTCCGTGGATTTGCCTCCTCACTGCATATCGCTATGAGGCCAGTGGCGACTTTGTGCCTCAGCTCTGGCTAGTAGATAGGTTAGGATTTTAGTCCTCATTTCCTCACAAGAGCGCTCGGGCGGATGGCGACGCTTAATTTTCGAGGTTGGTCTTTCAGGCTCTGATCCTCCTCGAGTTCGTTTATCAGGATGGATTAGACAGAGCTATTGTGTAAATTTACATCGGCTCCTATGAGTGACGAGGTTATGGTTTCTCACTGTGTGTATGAGACGGACAAATTTTGTTCAAACTCTTTGATCGATTCAAGGTTCAACAGTGACCGCTACGGTTCCTAGACATTGGTCTAAGGGTTACGTGCACACAAACTTCTCGACTGACTCGACAAGGTCATACCGGCGAGGCCGCTGCGTCACCACATCTCTGTTACAGTGTCGATCTCGCTGCCTTCTTACACTGACACCACATCACTGTGTGTAGAAAATCCTTACTTGAGGATAAATGAATAGATTGGGGGAGAATGCATCTCGTGCACGCGTAGTTGCGGTGCAATCGGTGCATTGACGACCCATTAAGATGTTCCCCGTCTCGGCGGCGAGGTAGGCGAACACTGTGAGACCGCCGGCGCCCGCTGCACGCTCTCAGAAGAGCTGGCCCACGTTCCCCGTCTTGGCGACAAGGTGGGCGAAGCGGAGATAACGTCCGTGAACGCCCGCTCCTCGACGCGTTGGACGCGTGCCCATGGCGCAAGCCGTCGATGCCGCGGAACTCGAGCCGGGGCGCTTCGCCCACCTCGTCGTTGAGATGGGCCATGAACACCGGCCCCTCCGGCGTGTCAGACGTGTGCCCACGGCCTGAGTCATCGATGCCTCGGAACTCAAGCCAGGGAGATCCGCCCGCCTCGTCGTCGTGCGCGGAGATATCTGGCATGAACTCCGGCTCCTCCGGCGCGAAGGGCCCGTACCTACGCCCTATGTCGTCGATGCCTCGGAGCTCGAGCCGGGTCAGCCCTGCCTCGCCATCGCCGCCCGCTGCAGCGCCTCCAGAAACGACGAGCAGAACAACGAGCAGAAATGGCGCGGCCATCGCGTTGGCACGACTGCACCTAGAGCGCGTGAGAAAAGGGAGTTGCTAAGTGGCTGCTGGCTATGGCTAGCTAGGCTGGTAGTTGCAGTGTAGTGTAGGGGGTGTGGCCGTGAGGGTGGGGTATTTGTACACGGTGAAGGCGGCTGTCAGGCATAGGAATGGCGAGGTAGGAGCTCCATGGTGCGGAAGGAAGCGAGGAAGAAAGGAATAAAGGCAAAGGCGATACGTGTCGATCGCCCATAGGGTAGGGGATATCAAGTTATCTTCCTCATAACATAATGTCGTCCAGCCGTTGCCACAACAATTTTGTCGGTGTGTCTTGATATACTTAAGGTTACTCTAGGGTTTAGGGTTTAGGGAACGTGAAATGACTAACGCTATTCCTTCCTAATTAAGGTCGATCAGCACATTGTGATGCATCCATCATCAAAATAGTGTTGGGCTAAGTCTCTTCACATGGAGGTGTGTTGGCAGCCCAACATCAGTCCATAAGTCCAACACATGTCGGCCGTTGATCTTCGCTGCATCCAACGGTTGAGAGTGCTTCCAAGGAAAGTGAAGCAAGGAGAAAACCCTAGCCACTTCACTCCTGCTAGTGGTGGCTGCCATTCGTGAGAGTGTAAGAGAGAACACACAAGAGAAACCACAACCTAAGAGAGAGGAAGAAGAAGAAGAAGAGGTTCTGTCCAGATTTGCAACGTGAAGTGTGTGTTGTAAATATCTTTATAGGTTCTAGAGAAGACTTTGTACTCATCATTTTCATAGTGAAGTTGTGTGGACCGGTCGGTCCACAACCGTGATTTTTTACTCCTCAAGTTGAGGAGGTTTTTCCACGTTAAATCCTATGTCACATGTGCATGCCGCTTGTGTTATTCCGCTGCTTACTTGTTAGTTGAAGCTGTCCTCAAAGTTCATCACAAATGGAGAAGGTTGTGTAGTGTGCATATTTGCCGTATCGGTGAATTTGTGCAGCGCATTGGTGCTGTCCAGCCCTAACAAATAGGGCACACGACATCATAATGTTACTTCTCCTGGAGCACTAACAATGCATGCATTGACTGCATTAACTTGTACATGTAAATGAAATGAGATGTGGAGTACTAGCGGCGCCTGGAGAACCCCATCCATGCACGGTAGCAACAACTAAAGGCGAGTGAAAACATGTAACGCGGGCTCTCGCAGGCGTAACCCAAAGCAGAAAAGTTTGTTGAATGCGATGTACCGGGAGATAACACGGTGTTAGAGATGCCTGCGCGGAGAACCACTAGCCGAGGGCGATGGCCCGTCGGGAGGCTTGCAGGTTGGGGCAGCCGCGCGGAGAACCACTAGCCAAGGGCGATGGCCCGTCGGGAGGCGGCGTGGACCGCGTGCCGCGACGTGATAACCCTAAGGGGTGACACGAAGGCGGCGGCGGCGGCTACAGGGGTAGCCGGTGGGAGGATCTCGGGGCGGCAGCGTGGACCACGTTCCGCGACGCGACCGCCCGTAGGGGCGTCGGCGGTAGCAGCGCGTGAGTCGGGGCAGCCGACGGGAAGACCTCGTGCGGCAACTCAGCGGTCCGTAGGGACGACGCGATGGCAACCTGTGGCTCGATCGGCGGCAGGCGCGTGCTCGGGGACGTGCTTGGCGAAGACAGGCGCGTGATCGGTTGATCAGACCGACGGCGCCGCTGTATGCGCCATGGCAGGGACGACGCGCAGATCGGAGTCGATGGCGACGTTGTCGGTGATGTCCCGGGCGATGACGACGACGACAGACCGGCGATGGAGACCGCAGACGAAGCGGCGGCGGCAGCGACGCACGGCGCGCCCTTGGGCGGCGTCCAGCCTTACCGCGCGTTGATGACGAAGCAGCCGGTGAAATCGACGCCGATGTCGGAGTAGAGGCGCGGGGGTCGACGGCGGCGGCGGGCGACGCAAACCGGATCACATAGACCGGAAAACCAAAAAATAGACGCCGATCAAAGTGACCGGCGAGAGAGAGAAAACCCGGATCAAAGGATCGGGAAAAAGACTCTCTAGGGCAGCCGTTCGACACGACCGGCGGACGAACCCTAGGTACGGGCAGCGCGGCCCCCGGCGGCGGTCATGGAGGCCGACCGCCCCGGGGGCAGCGCGTGGGTGCGAAAGCGGCGGCGGCTAGGGTTTGGATCGTGATTAGGCTGATACCATGTTGAATTCATGCTCCAGCCAACTCATCCAAAAGTCCGAACTGATGGAGGAAGGTGGGCAATATATTTCAACGCTACCGCTACAACTGCGGGGGGATGTTAGAGATATATTTAGGTTACATATGTTTTGGTAGTCTAGGATTTATAATCCATCTCCTACCTTATTTCTAGGAGAGGCGTCTTGCCCTCAAGCCTTGTATTCAATATATATTCGCCCTCGAGGCTCAATAATACATCCATCATATTCCGCAACAATTCAACACATGGGAGCAGGTATATGGTGGACGGTGCGCCATTATCTCATGCCAAAACGGGCTATGCAAGATGAGGAGGGCGTTTCGCTGCTGCCAAGGTCACATCACATGCCACCGTGTGCTCACATGATCACATCGCATCCTTGCTCCGCGGTGAGTTCTTTCCTTGTTTGGCCCTGGGGTCGATTCATTACAAGAGCATATATGGCATGTTACACCGATGCCCGCAACCACTTATTCACCTTGAGCTACAGCTACAATTAATCCACGTCTATAAACCGTCTATGCGCCGCACGCATGTAGGTGTAGCTGGGTAAAACATACTAAGCATGGGAGCAATATCTCGTTCTGGAAAAAAAAAGCATCGAATTTAGACTCTAAAACAACGCACACGGCAATTGCTCGGCAGCTTCCTGACAACTTACCACAAGGCAGAGCAAAGCTCCCTGCATATGGAGGTAGATCCATGTGTTCAATTGTTTAAACTTTATGCAAATATGGAAGACTTGGATCGCTGGTCACAAGTCACAACCGATCTAGGAGCAAAGGGAGACGTTCATGTACTGGGTTTCACTTCGTAACCTTCGCGGTTAAGCAATCGTTCGACTTTCACACATGTATGAAATCATAAGTTTGGAATAGCAGTTGCATTATATTAGTATAGAAGCTCAATCCGATGAGACGACATGATGTTATGAATCCAAGACGCGGCCAATCATGCATGGACAACAAGAACAACGACATTTGCTGACGAGATTCAGCGCAAACACCTACACATCTTCAGGGCAAGACTGAACGTTTCTACCCATATACTCCCTATGCAAACTAATGTAAGAGCAACTCTAGCAGACCCCGTATATCTCATGAACCCGCATAATTCCGGCGAGTATACGGGCTCGGCCCAATTTTCTGGCCAGAACAGAGCCCGTATACTCGTCCGGCCCATAAATTTTTTACCGTGGCCCGCAAACCGCCCCCCCTCCCCCAGCAGTATATCTACGGGTTTGCGCGGCAGATACGGGTCAAAACCCTATTCCCCCGCCGCCGCGTTTTTCCGCAATTCCCCACTCTTTCCCCCGCATTTCTCGCCGTCGGTGGGCCCTCTTCCGCCTCCAAACATCATGTGGGGCCGTATGTGGAACTCCGGCGGCAGCGGCGACCCCGAGCGCGAGCGGCGTGTCCGCGCGGGCGGCGCGAGGAAGCGTGCGGCGAGAAAGTGGACGAACCAGGGCCTCGAGCCACCGTCAAGGCGCGGCGGAGGGGTACAACTGCCCGCACGGACAGTCACCCTCCTCGGCCGCGGGCTCTTCCTCGGCCACGGGCTCTTCCTTGGTCGCAAGATCTTCCTCCACCGCGAGGCGCTCTTTCAGCGCGGCGCTTGTCCCCATGAAGAGGGAGTGATCGGAGGAACCGGAGGACCGCGAGCTCGTCGCCGTCAAGCAGGGGTCGAAGGAGATCGAGCGTCGAGGTGTCGTTGGGCCCGAAGATTTTGTGGCCAATGTCGACGTGGTCGCGGCCGCCATTGCCGAATGGAGCTTGCGCGAGGAGGCGGAGCGTCGGTGCCAC
Organism: Aegilops longissima; assembly: GCA_021605205.1. Taxonomy (NCBI): domain Eukaryota; kingdom Viridiplantae; phylum Streptophyta; class Magnoliopsida; order Poales; family Poaceae; genus Aegilops; species Aegilops longissima. Next base: position 153,540,990 of record CM038677.1, read on the forward strand.
GACGAGCAGCTCGAAGACTTCATGCTCAAGCATGCGGTCGCGGCCAACCTTGCTGTGAAGGACAAGGACGACGAGTGGCGGCACATCCGCAAGGAGCAGAGACAGAAGTTCATTGATCTCGTCATCTCCGACGAGGAGGACTGACCTCCTCCACCGCGTCATCCTCGGCCGCGAGTTCGTCCATTTTGGTACATCAACCTCGGCCTCGCCGCCGCGAGATCCCCCACCCCCCTCTAGTAGTAGTAGAAGAATGTAGTATGTATGATCTTGTAGTATGTGATGAACTAGTGTATGATCATGTAGTATGTGACGAACTAGTGTGGTTGCAATTTCTCCTGCGGAAGTTTTTTTTTCAAATTATATAGTTTCATATACGGGGTCTACTCTACCGCGCACGATTTCAACCCACAAAACAGTTCTTCGTCGAAGTGTAAACGCTTTATGCGGTTCGTGATTATACGGGGTCTGCTAGAGTTGCTCTAAGACATTTTTTAAGTTTAAATTGAACTCCAAAAACATCTTATATTAGTTTACAAAGCCAATACCAAATTAACATGGTACACGCACCGGGCATGCGCGACAAAGCTATCCTACACCGTCTTCGACCACCCGCCACAACGGGTACGGTCATCCCTACCACGGGCGTCTTACATCCCCTCTTTATTACATCCCCTCTTTATTTCATATGTCGCTCTAACCTACATTATTTTTATAACTTGGAACTAAACATGTGTAAAGTACTGTATTAAACTCTCACTCCCACTAATCATAAATCATCACTTCTGAAACACAACCAGGGGTTTAGATGTATTTTTTGTCTCCCCTTTTTAGTGGTTGACGACAACATGATTAGTTCATTACAAAAAGGACAAATGATAAAAGATATCTTGATGTGTTTCTTTAAATAGATATAAGAACGGCTTTTCCCTAAGTTTGTGATTTATTTTAAATTTTGTTGGGGAATGCAAAACGACATTTGGAGTTTAGTAGAGATCCCCTATATCTTTAGAAACCCATGACATGCAAAGCAAACCTGATATCGGAATAAATAAAATGCAACATATGTCCAATAAATTACCGAAGGTGTGTCAACTGCCTCCTATAAATTAAAAAATGAACATATGGGTCTTAATTGTGAGTATGTAATTCATTGCAGCACATATCCGTGTTCGATCTGGCCGTGTGGTATAATTATCTTCTTAGACTAGTCACAATGGGTCATGTTACCAGTCTATGCTACTACCTCTACAGTGGGGAGTAACATATGTGTAGTAACATACAACACTTTATTTATTAGGCTATAGACTCATCTTGCCTTGATATATGTGATGTTACTCATAATACTAGTAACTAGCTATGTTACCATTTTTCTCTTTTTCTTCATTTATTACTTGCCACATCATCTATTTCATCTAGATATATGTGATGTTACTACCTTGTTACTCCCACTGTGGGTAGTCTTACAGAAATGTTCCTTTCATTTATAAAAAATGTTCATGTGTTTGAAACATGTATTTAGGGAAAAATATATTTGTTTAAATGTTATGTCTTTGTATATGACAAGATTTAATTTCATACATGTTTCTTATTGTTTCCATAGTTTTCTGGAAATATACATTGCACATTTTTTAATTTATGATGAACTTTATTAATTACAAGATGAATATTTTTCTAATATACACTGCATGTTTTTGTAATAGACCGGTCTTTTTAATATACGGTGAACTTTTCTTAATATATACTGGACTTTTTTTAGAACACATACTGAACAACTTCCTAATATTTATTTTTATTTTCAATAGGCTTTTAAATATGTAGCTCCGTAAAAAACAACAAACAATTATTTAAAAAACCCAACTAATACCAGAAGAGAAGAAAAAACGGTCATGGCAAAGTGGCCAGTCATTTTTTTCACAAAGAGAAATATATTAATATCAAGAAGATACCAATTACACCGAGCCTCTGCACCAACAAAAAGTCACAAGGACATCCATGATGCACACAACCCGAAAACAATACAAAAAGAAAGTAAAAGAAAATCCAAAGGCCTAGCCACAGTGATCGACTCCTCTCATTAGCAGCACACAAACCACCACCGAAGGCAACACCCGGGAAACATAGAAGATCTCCAAAAGCGACGCCTTCAAGAAGGAAACAGTGCACTAGCGCCGTCGTCACCCGATCCAAGATCTTAGGTTTTTACCCTGGAGAAAGTCCGAACTCTCAAAACAATACCTTTAATAAGGCAATTGCCAGGTACAACTAATGAATGGCATACTTTAGGTTTTCACCCTAAAAGTCTCGACGCGGCACCCGAGGAGCACCACCGATAATAAAAATCCTCCAATGTTGCCGCCCCCACTTATCACTACTGCTTCTGAAAATATCAAACACCTGGCTGACTCCATCGCCTCCAAGGCCCCCTCCGCCTTACTAATCCTCCGATCTTAGTCATCACGACTTTCTCCACTGTTGTCTACGCCATGAAAATCGAGATGCCGACATGTCCCATGGTTCATACAAACAGCAAAGCTTCGCGTCGCGTCCTCATGGAGCCGCGTAGGCTGATATAGATGCGCACGACCGGAAACTATCTGTTCTAGATATCCTTGGGCAAGATCTCTGGCGGCAGATCCAGAACACGTCGACGGCTAGATCAGGTAGGACCGATCATGCAGATCGTTGCCGTGGTGCGATAAGAGTATTAGGACAGCCTCCACAACGCCGATGTCATCGCCGCCACGACAGAGGGCACCGGTCCGCGCTGCCCACAACCCGCGCCGCAGGCGGAAGATGGTTGCCAGTTCGGGGCGGATCCCGATCCGCCGGTCACAAGCACCCTCAGCCAACTCCCGGGGGGAACGAGCACGCCTGCGTCGCCCCTCTCCCGGGGGGAGGGGGGCAACACGATGAACCGTCCCCCGTGCCGTAGCTTCCCGAAGTCATTTGGGCAACAGTAGCTCGACGAGCAGGATCATTCAGACCGCGAACATTCCAACCTAACACATTACAACTGCAATGCCCTTCAGCCCAAAAGGATGGTCACATATCTCCAGTTACTCCAATGCCATGGACTTGTGGAGAAGAGGCATGTTTTCTTACACTGGCCACCCCAAGGAAATTGCTTTTGAAAAGCCACTGTCGGCATCTCTCCACTAATGTTTCCCTCAAGCATAGACACCACTCCACAAGAGCTTGCTGCTTGGTTTTCTCTATTTTTTATGAACTAAACACCGTAGAACAATTGTTCTACGGTACCTGCTATTGGTCATTCATGGCTGATTTCCTCCCTGGCTGTCCTACTAGCAATTGCAAACCCTTGTCTACGCAACATTCGGGAGCTTCGCAACATTGTGAAGCAGGAAGGGCACGGTCTCTTATTTCTTATGGAGACCAAAATTCCAGCAAAGTGAGTGGAGAATCTACAGAACTCTCTTGGTTTTGCGGGATGTTTTGCGGTGAGCAGCGTTGGACTCAGTGGGGGACTAGGTTTGTTCTGGTCTGCTGAGCTAGATGTTGAGCTCAAAAATTATAGTTCTACCCATATCGATGTTATGGTGCAGAGGAAAAATGATACGTCCAAAAAATGGCGTGTTACAGGATTCTATGGAGCTCCATGCGTGGAAGATAGATGCCACAGCTGGAGATTCATGAGAACTTTGTTTGCTATCCGGCATGAAGCATGGATGTGCATTGGGGATTTTAACGAAACGTTATTCAGCTCGGAACACTTTTCTCTTTCGCCAAGACCTGAGTGGCAGATGAAAGCGTTCCGGGAAGTAATGGATGAGTGTGCAATGGTTGACTTGGGCTGGTCAGACATGGAATATACATGGGATAATAGGCAGTCGGGTCGATCTAATGTTAAAGCCCGGCTGGACAGAGCCTTTGGCAACACATCACTTACTGATTTATTTGCAAATGTCATAGTTTGGCACATTGTCGTTGCGGAGTCAGATCACTGTTTTGTCCTAGCAGATCTAACGAAAAATCTAACTTCCATTGTACATCGAGGGCCTAAACCCTTTCGATATGAGGACATGTGGCAGACACATGCGGATTATGACCAGCTCATCCTAGACTCTTGGCAGAAGGGGTCGGGTCGTCACGGCCTAGGCGGCGTGGTTGAGGCCCTGAGCAACTTACAAACACAGTTATCTACATGGGGTAAAAGGGAGTTTGGTTGTCTTGCCCGCAAAATACGTAAGTTACGTGAACAGCTAACTCGGCTGCGGAGTCGTTCTGTGGGCAGTGGGCCTTCCGAGGAGGAGAAAGCAATTGTGAAGAAGCTGAGACTTGCCCTGCACCAAGAAGAGATTTGGACCCGACATCGGTCTAGAGTACCATGGCTACGTGAAGGAGACAGGAACACGGGATATTTCCATGCCCAAATGTCTCAGCGTAAGCGCATGAACCGGATCGAGAAACTTGAACGCTCGGATGGTACTATGTGTACCACTCTTGAGGAGGACCAGGAAGAGGTCCAAAGTTTTTTCAAAAATTTATATACGTCTCAAGGTTTTCGGCAGATGTAAGATCTGCTCGAGCTTGTACCCAGTAGAGTTACGGACCGGATGAATTATGAGCTGCAAAAGCCATACACGGCGGAAGAAGTTAAAAAAGCTATTTTTCAAATGGCACCGTCAAAAGCCCCGGGAGTTGATGGGTTCACCGCGGGATTTTTTCAACGACACTGGAATCTTCTAAAGGATGACATAATTCTAGCGGTGCTTGACTTCTTGAATGGTGGTGAACTGCCAGCGGGTATGAATGACACCTCCATCACCCTAATACCCAAGGTACGTTTTCCACAAAAGATTTCCCAATATCGCCCAATCTCTCTCTGTTCAATCCTGTATAAAGTTGCTGCCAAAGCTATCACTAATCGGCTGAGAGAGTTTTTGGATGATATTATTGGAGCGGAGTAGGGCGCATTCGTCTCAGGCCACTTGATCACACACAATGTCTTAATCGCGTATGAAAGCGTGCATGCCATGAAGAGAAGGAAGAAGGGAGGAAATGCTGCTTGTGCTATTTAAGTTAGATATGATGAAAGCCTATGATCGCGTCGAGTGGCACTACCTCGAAGCGATTATGCTAAAGTTGGGGTTTGGATTGGATTTTGTTCGTCTCATTATGAAGTGCGTAACTTTAGTGCGGTTTGCTGTTCGAGTAAATGGCGAGCTTCTCCCTTTCTTCTCTCCCTCTCGGGGGTTCCGTCAGGGTGACCCCGTATCACCTTACTTGTTTTTTCTTTGTGCCGAGGGCCTCACTCCACTGCTGAATTTCTATGGAGGGGCTTATATCACTAGAGGCATACGGGTTAGCTATAGATGTCCTTGGATCAATCACTTACTTTTTGCAGACGATAGCCTGATCTTCCTGCAAGCTAAGGTGCAGAGTGCTTATCGTTTGACTGATATTCTTCGTATCTATGTGGAGTGTTCTGGTCAAGTAGTGAATAAAGAAAAAAGTGCAATATTTTTTAGCCCAAACACTCCTGATCCTACAAGGCTTTTACTAAAGCAAACGTTGCAGAGTGGAAGCTTTTGGTGAACGCTACCTCGGCCTTCCAACGGCTGTTGGTCGAATTACTGGAGGAACTTTCGACCACATCGGGGAGAGGATTCGGTCAAAACTCCAAGGTGGAGTAGAGAGACTTATTTCATGCGCTGGAAGGGGAGTCAGAACTAAAGCAGTAGCCCAATCAATCCCCACATACAATATGTCTTGCTTCCAGCTAACGAAAAAAGTGTGTAAGAAGTTGGCCTCGCTTATGGCCAAATACTGGTGGAGCAGTAACCTTGATCGCCGGTCTTTACATTGGCTATCTTGAGATTCTTTGGCTGCACCAAAAGTTAAAGGAGGGATGGGATTCAAAGACTTGCAACTCTTTAATCTAGCACTACTCAGCAAGCATGGGTGGCGCTTGATGACGAATCCCAACTCTCTGTGTTCGCGGGTCTTAAAAGGAAGATATTTCCACTCCTGTGATTCCATGCAAGCCACTGCACCTAAGTTTTCTTCAGCTGTGTGGCGGGCTATAATCGCAGGCAGGGAAGCTTTGAAATCGGGCCTTCTTAAGCGCATTGGAAGCGGCACGACCGTTTCTATCTGGGAGGACAAATGGATCCCTGGTACCAGAACTATGACTCCGGTTGCTCACATTGGTAAAGCGCAGCTACAGCAAGTGTCTGATCTTATTGATCCTGAAACTTGGCTCTGGAAAGATCAAGTAATCCGAGAGAACTTCCTACCACCCGATGCAGACGCCATTCTGAACACCCCCCTAAGGATTGGCGGTGGTGATGATATTCTGGCATGGGCTTTTGACAAATCCGGTCCATACACTGTCAAGTCAGCTTACCACGCTCTCATGACTCAGAACGAGCAACTGGCTCTAGAGGAAGGGACGGTAGTCGAAGCATCAGCGACAGAAAAACAGCTATGGACCACATTATGGAAATTAAAGGTTGTGCCAAAAGTGAGAGTATTTTGGTGGAGGGTTTTACGAGGTATCCTGCCAGTAGAATCCACACTCAAATATCGACATATAGCAACAGTGAGCCAGTGCAAAATATGTCAGCATAAAGATGAGGACATGATGCATGCATTGTTGAATTGTTCCCATGCGAGAGGGTTTTGGACTCAAGTCCCGGTTTGGCTTGGGGTAAAACGACCTGATCTACATCCTCTAACATGGTCAAAGGATATCACTTGTGATCCCAAGTTCTCTGAGTCCGATCGAGACAAGCTGGTGACGATAATGTGGGCTATTTGGATGTCAAGAAATAATATAACTCATGATAAAGATGGTCTCGACCCAATACAGTCCATGAAAATGACCAGAGATACTTTCGCTTTGCTTGATCTACCAAAGGCTCAGGCCCGGTTGCTTCCGGGCCATGGATGGAGGCCACCCGAGGAGGGGGAGATCAAGATAAACACTGATGGCAGTGTTGCATTGGAAGCTCGAAGAGGGGGAGTGGGAGGAGTTGCTCGATCCCACTCCACTTTCAGAGCTGCATGGTGTAAACATTATCAGTGGATTACCGACCCCCTTATCTCTGAAACCCTAGCAATCCGGGACGGTGTCATATTTGCTAAGCTCAGGGGCTGCGAGAAAGCCGTGATAGAATCCGGCTGCCTGGAGGTCGTTAATCTCTGGAACTCGCGTCATGATGATAGGACTGTTGTGGCGCCCATCCTGTCCGAAATTTTGGAGCACTCTACTAGTTTTAAGTCTTTCTGTATTTAATATATTTCGAGAACAACCAACTATCCTGCTCACCTATGTTCTAGATATGCAAGCACACTGGATGTAACAGAATGTTGGTTTGACTCTGCCCCTGGTATCATTGTAACTAGCCTCCTTGCAGATTCTGCAGGGGCTTCGATTGTTGAATAAAGCTCCAAATATTTTCCCGTAAAGAAAAAAACCCTTGTCTACGCATCCCATAAGCTTGGCCACTCGACTGGCCCTGTTTAACATGAAGAACTTTTCAGATAGTACATGCAAATTTCTCTTCCCACACAGCATACAGAACAACTCTTCAGTACAGTAGATCATAGTTTTAATCTCTAGTTTACGACTATGGTTTTCCCTTAGCCGTTGATGGTAGTTTCATTGTCTTGCGAGGCATAGAGGTTTGTGGAGTTACCTGGGATCATGTACAATATTGTATTCGTTACACGTGATGAATAAACAAAAATGATCGGATGGCCGAGTTGGTCTAAGGCGCCAGATTAAGGCTCTGGTCCGAAAGGGCGTGGGTTCAAATCCCACTCCGGTCAATTTTATCTTTTTGTTCTGAAAAACATAGATAAAATAAGAGGCAGTTTTTTCCCTTTCAAAATCAAAGTTGCATCGGGTACGCATCAGAGACATGCATTGACCAGCTACTAAGTCAAATTGTCACGATTTACTTCTGCTTCATACAAATGATCAAACCGCTCTCATTACCGTCAAACCAAAAGAAAGGTTTAGATATTTCAGAAAGGAAAAGAGAGAAAAAGGTCTAGAAGAGGGCGGACATGAAGCAAGGAGAGACCGTCGGCGACCAAGGAAGGAGATAGGCTTGAGCCTGCGGAGGCGCCTGGGCATGGTGCAGCAGGGACCAGAGGACCCAGAGCAGCCCGACAGCCGACACTGCAGCGAGAGCCCCGCCGGCACATGCCGTCCCGTCGGCGGCGAGCTGGTACGACGCACACGGGCGTGTCGACGAGGTCCACGATGACCGCGGACGACGCCGCTCCGACGGCGACAAACGCGAGCAGCAACTCGAACACGATCAGGACGACCAGGAGCTCGACATCGGCCGACGGGGGCGGCGGCTGCTGCTGCTGGTAATGGCGCTCATACTTCAGCCAGCACGACTCGGCAAGCAGCAGCAGCGCACCAACTGGGACGGCCTTCAGCAGCAGCAACATCCATAACCTCCTGAAAAATTCGAATAATTTGTCATGCGTATGGTATGACGAGAGCCAGCCGTTGATCCATCAGCGAAACTACATACTGGAAAAATCATACGATGGAAATGTGCTTAACTGGTGTGGGTCCTCTAGCGTGAACTGGATCACCCTGGGACGCAGTCCTCCACGAGGACGGCGAAGACAAGCGCCGCGACGTCGAGGGCGAGGCTGCCGCCGCTGCACACGACGATGAGCCACCCTGCAGCAGCCATATGAACGAACCAACCTAGCTGGAAGCGAGTGTGAGACGGCGAACGCGCGACACTTCCACCCTCTGTCTTGGTTACAAGTTGTCGGCAAACACATGGATCACTTGGCTGTGTCGAGCCCTCTTGAAGCTCCCGGTGCTGAAGTGTTTCCTTTCTTGGCTCCTGGGTGTTCTCATGCCATGCCCCTCTGCTCATCTTGATCCGGTATAGATGACAACGTACATAATGTTTAATGGGCTGGACTAGCCGGTAGAACAAATCTAGTTTTTACCTTTGTGCAAAGCCGTGGAGGTCGATTCATCCATTTTTACCTTTGTGCAACCAGCTTCCCATGCGAGCAACAAGATTTTTTCAGAAAAGTTTGAATTCATTTTTCTCTCAAAATTTCGCACAATGATCAAGTGACATTTTTCAGATTTCCTAGGTGAAGCGATCCACCACTAGGCATGGACACCAAGAATCTAAGGCAGCGAATGAACTTCTGTTAGCTCGATCTGTGATAAAATGGTGACCAGATGTTTCGGCGTTAGAAGAGAGAATCGAACGTATAATAAACAATGGGAATTAGAGCAAAGTCTTCCCCCTAATCTCCACAGACGAGTCCATGCATTTGCCTCCTCACTGCATGTCGCTCTGGCGGCCGTTGGCGTCTGTGTCCTCGGCTCCGGCTAGTAGATAGGTTAGGATTTTAGTCCTCACAAGAGCGGCTCTCAGATAGATGGCGATACTTAATCTTCGAGGTTGGTTTTTCAGGCTATGATCCTCCTCGAGTTCGTTCATCGGGATGGATTACACGAAGCTCCGGTGTAAATTTCTATCGGCTTCTAAGGGTGACGAGGTTATGGTTTCTCGCCGGTGTAAAATTCTATCGGCTTCAATCGATTCAAGGGTTCAATGGTGACCGCTGCGGTTCCCTGACTTTGTTTTAAGGGGCACCTGCACGAAGTCTCTCGCATGTCATCGACAAGGTCATACACGCGAGGCCGCCGCATCACCAATCTCCATTCCGGTGCGGATCTCGCCGCCTTCTTACACTGACACCTACCTTAGCCACACATGCGGCCCCGTCTTCCCTTGTGTGGCCACCTTCTCATGCCACGAAGCCGGACCTTGCTTGCACCCAGATGGCGACGACGAGCACCTGTCTCTTCAGCCGTTGTCAGATCTAGAAATTGTAGGGTGAGGTAGGGTAGAGAGAATATCATAGGTAGGTGGAAGAAGGCCAAAATTTTGTATAGGATGGATAGGAAATGGGGTCCACGACGTCTCATATTTGCTCTTTCCTTACATGATTTCTGGGACACATCAAAATCTAAATATGATGCTCTAGATGAGGTGAGTAGCGCTGAATCTTTATTGAAAGATAATGTACACCGTAGAAAATCCTTACTTGAGGATAAATGAATAGATTGGGGGAGAATGCATCTGGTGTACGCGTAGTTGCGCTGCAACCGGTGCATTGACGACCGATTAAGATGGCCGGAAAAAAAATGATGAACACAAGTCCAAATATGAAACATAATTTGAGAAACAAAATCGGGAGCAACTAGTTAACGAGCGCTCCTTTGGGAGCCTCGCAACGATCAGCGCCACTTGGCGTGCTCTTAGCCATTCGCCACGTGTCGCGCTCTGGACGTTTCCTTCGGATTTTGTTTTTTTATTTTTCCGCACGTGTTTTTGGCTTTTTTTTATTTTTTGCAAAAAAAACGCGTTTTTTTTCTTTCGCTATAGTCATGGTTTTTCTTCCGCGAGAGGCACGGTGGTGCTTTAGCGAGAGTCACGGCCGTGCCTTTCGAAAACGAAAAAAACGTGTTTTCTGTTTTTTTTTCTTTCGTGAGGGTCACGGTTTTGCTTCCGCGAGAGGCACGGTTGTGCTTTCGCGAGAGTCACGGCCGTGCCTCTCGGAAAGGGAAAAACAAAACGTGTTTTCTGTTTTTTTTTTCGTGAGAGTCACGGTTTTGCTTCCGCAAGAAGCACAGTTGTGCTTTCGCGAGAGTCACGACCGTGCCTCTCGGAAAGGGAAAAACAAAACGCGTTTTTTTTCCATGAGAGTCACGGTTTTGTTTCTGCGAGAGGCACGGTTGTGCTTTCGTGAAAGTCACGGCCGTGCCTCTCGGGAAGGGAAAAAATACGCGTTTTCTGTTTTTTTTTCTTTCCCGAGAGTCACAGTTCTGCTTTCGCGAGAGGCACGGTTGTGCTTTCGTGAGAGTCACGGCAGTGCCTCTTGGAAATGGAAAAAAAACGCGTTTTCTATTTTTTTTTCTTCCACGAGAATCACGGTTTTGCTTCCACGAGAGGCACGGTTATGATTTCGTGAGAGGCACGGGTGTGCCTCTTTCGGAAAGGAAAAAAAGTGCTTCCGGTTCGGTTTTCTCGCCCGGTTTTTTTCGTCCGGTTTTTTCATGGAAAAAAAAAGTTCGTCAAACCTATCAACATGAGATCTAGTTTTGAAGATCTCGACTCGAGGAATTCAATGATGAAAACGGTTCAAGATTTGGACGCACAATTTAAGAGATAAAACGTTTTGAATAAACGGATCTAAAAAAAAAACTCCTGGTTTCGACAACCGGCGCTACTGCATGTGTGCTCTTGTCATGACGCAGGAAAGTGGAAATGTTTTTGCAACGAATACTCCTTAATTAGTGATTTCGAACAAAATCAGTAATTAGGATTGATCGTGTCTATGGCCCAAATTCATAGCCCAACTTCAAATAACTATTATTCATAACATGATTTGACCTTTTTTTGCTCGAGTTGTTGGTTGGATTTGAATCTGATATGACATTTTGCGACAGGGCAAATATATATATATATATATATATATATATATATATATATATATATATATATATATATATATATATATATATATATATATATATATATATATATATCTACATGCTAATTTCTTTTGAAAACTTTTACAGTCTATTCAGGGATGGCCCTACCGAAAATGCTAGACCTAGGTAATCCTTCGTGCTCCATTTATGTAACCTTCCTAACAAACCTCCCATCCCCCTAATTCAAGTGGGTGGGCCCCCTCTCCTAACTTCATCCAACAGATAAATGCCACACAAGTCATTACGTAAGTTACTACATAAAGTTGTTTACGTAGGTGTATCATTACTCATGACATAGGGGTAGGTATGGGCGGCCGCCCCAGGTAGTTGTGTGATGTCGTTGATCCCCTACCTGAACCCCGAGTCATTTTGGACGAGGGGACGGCGATAGGTCCTTGTATCAGGGGCGAGAGGAGACCAACAACATGAAGGTCCTGGAAAACGGTTCATTCAAATGGGCTGCTAGCACTTGAGCGAAAAACAACCTAGAGGCCAATCGAGCGTCTAAGTAACCTAGCCATTCCATGGCCCTGTTTGTAGTATTTCTGTTTTGAAGATTACATCACATAGGTCTCGAGAATCTTAAAGTACTTTCAACCATTACTTAGATTAACTTTTGAGTGCATCTTTTTTCGGGAAAAAAAGACTTTTGAGTGCATCTAGTAGCTTTGTATTTGAATTTTATGAATTCTGATTGAGCGGACTTGCATTTGTACATTCAAATTTGGATCCGTCACCGAAGTGTATTGTCATAGTTCGGTGGAGCCCTTCCATTTCTAGGGAGAAAACGTCAAAGACGACGTAAATGCCAAACTAAATCATGTTACGCAAATTAAGCTGTAGCACATGCGCCAAACACATGGACTCACACTTAACTCCGGCAGAACAGTACGTGCCATGCCACGACAGGCGAGATCGACATGCCGCAGCAATATATATATGCTGAGCTAAACACCACAACCATAATTCTAGAGCATTATTCACTACTAGTGCAGATAAACTTAATAACCAGATAAATTAGCCTTGTTGTTCATCTTGTCCACTGCATCGTGAAGAAGAAACCCGGTCAGGAAGCCCGCGATGCTCGCCACGGCCATGGCTATCACTTGCCAGACCGGGATGCAGCAGTGCAGCCAGCCGAAATAGCCACCGGACGGCTCGCACGCAGCAGCATGCTCGTCGCCGCCATCCAGCTTCTGTCGCAGGTGGTTCGGCAACAGCACGGCGTCGACGACGTACACGGCGAGGGGTGCTTCTTCGGACACCGTCTTGGTCACCCTGGCCCCAGCGCCACTCCTGCACGACGGCCACAGCCACACCGTGTCCCCGTCGTCGCGGACGGTGATGGCGTGGCTCTTGTTGGTGGCCGCGTCGGTGGCCAGCGAGCTCACCGACACCCAGTCGAACGCCTGGAACAGCTTCCTGCCGTAGGTGGTCGCCGCGCCGTGGTACAGCAGGACGGCGAGACGGTCGTCGGCGCCGAGGCCTCGGAACTTGGGCTCGAACTCGGCGAGGGCCTTGTCTTCGGGGCAGAACACCGTGAGACCGCCGGCGCCCGCGGCACGCTCCCAGAAGAGCTGGCTCGCGTTCCCCGTCTCGGCGACGAGGCGGGCGAAGTGGCCGCAGGCGCCGCCCGTGGAGATAACGTCCGTGAACGACCGCTCCTCCGGCGCGTCGGATGCGCGCCCATGGCCGGAGTCGTCGATGCCTCGGAACTCGAGCCCGGGCGATTCGTCGTCGTCCATGAGCACAGGCTCCTCGTCTATGCCTGGCACTTCGCCCGGCTCGTCGTCGTGCATGAACACCGGCTCCTCCGGCGCGAAGGGCCGGTGCCCACGGCCCGTGTCGTCGATGCCTCGGAGCTCGAGCCGGGTCAGCCTTGCCTCGCCGTCGCCGCCCGCTAAAGCGCCTCCAGAAACGACGAGCAGAAGAAGAAGCAGAAAAGGTGCGGCCATCGCGCCTGGACGACTGCACCAAGAGAGCGCGAGGGAGGGGAGTTGCTGAGTGACTACTGGCTATGGCTGGTGTGGCCGCGAGGGTGGAGTATTTATACACCGTGAAGGAGGCTGTACGTGTCGATCGCCCATAGGGTAGGGGGTATGGAAGCGAACCCTACCCAAGCGCGGTTTATCTTCCTCGTAACTTGACGCCGTCCAGCCGTCGTCACAACAACTTTATCGGTGTGTCTTGATATAATTAAGGTTACTCTAGGGTTTAGGTTTATTAGGAAACGTGAAATGGCTAACGCTATTCCTTCCTGATTAAGGTCGATCAGCACATTGTGATGCATCGATCGCCACAATATAGTGCACGACAACACAATGTTTACTTCTGCGTCTACGTAGGAGCACTAACAATGCGTGCCAGCGGCGCATGTAGAACCCCATATCCATGCACGGTAGCAACAACCAAAGGCGAGTGAAAACTCAACATTTGGATGCAACGCGGCCTCTCACAGGCGTAACCCAAAGCAGAAAAGCTATGTTGAATGCGACGTCCCGGCCGGGGAGATAACATGGAAAGCAGGTACCTGGTGGACGGTGCGCCATTATCTCATGCCAAAACGGGCTATGCAAGATGAAGAGGGCATTTCGCTGCTGCCAAGGTCGCATCACATGCCACCGCATGCTCACATGATCACATCGCATGCTTGCTCCGCGGTGAGTTCTTTCCTTGCTTGTCTCTGGGGCCGATTCATTACAGGAGCATATATAGCCTGTGACACCGATGCCCCAACCACTTGTTCACCTTTTACCTCAACCACTAGTCCATTACAGCTACAATTAATCCACGTCTATAAACGTCTGCGCGCCGCACCCATGTTGGTGTAGCTGTGTAAAACGGACGTGGATCCTCTGACTTTGCAATCCCTGCCATACCCTGCCTTTGAGTCACTAACAGGTGAGCCCCATGCTCTGTGGGACCCATGTGTCAGTAACTCAAAGGTAGGCTAGGCCATGGCAGGGGATCATCATCCGTGTGAAACATACTAAGCGTGGGAGCAATATCTCGTTTTGGAAAAAAGAGCATCGAATTTAGACTCTACAACCAGGCACACGGCAATTACTCGGCAGCTTCTTGACAACTTACCACAAGGCAGAGCAAAGCTCCCTGCATATGGAGGTAGATCCATGTGCTCAATTGTTTCAACTTTATGCAAATAAGGAAGAATTGGAGCGCTGGTCACAAGTCACAACCAATGTAGAAGCAAAGGGAGACGTTCATGTACTGGCTTTCCCTTGGTACCTTCGTTGTTAAGTGATCGACCGACTTTCACACATGTATGAAATCCTAAGTTTGGAAAAGAAATTGCACTAAGTTAGTTTAGAAGTTGAATCTGACGAGACGACATGATGTTATTAATCCGAGACGCGGCCGATCACTCATGGACAACAAGGACATCGACATTTGCTTACGAGATTCAGCTCAAACACCTACTCATCTTCAGGGCAAGCCTGCGAGTGTTTCTACTCATATTTACTTCATGTGCAAACTCATATAAGACGTTTTTTGCAGTTCAAATTGAGCTACAAAAACGTCTTATATGAGTGTACAGAGGTACTACTAAATTAACATAGTACACGCACCAACATGCACGACAAGGCCATCATTGCACCGTCTTTGACCACATCCCTGCTACGGGTGTCTTACGTCCCCTTGTTATTTCATATGTGCTGGGGTGAGGTGTCTCTCACCTACTTTCTTTATACAATTTGGGACTAAACATGTGTAGAATACTCGAATTAACTCTCAGTCCCACTAATCATACATCATCAGTTTCGAAACCCAACCAAGGGCTTAATTAGATGTCTTTTCAGTCTCCATTTTAGTGGTTGACGACAACATGATTAGTTCATTAAAAAAGGATATATGATAAGCATATCTCAATGGGTTTCTTTAAATAGATATAACAAAAGGCTTTCTCTAAGTTTGTGCATTATTTTGAAAGAAAAATCTGCAATGCAAAATGCACGAGACATGGAGTATAGTAGAGATCCCCTATATCTTTAAAAACCGTGACAAGCAACGCATACCGAAAAAGGCTTTCGTCCCGCTTTATAGATAAAGCAAACCACCATAGCCAGACGGTACAACAAGGTTCACCCACACACACACACACACACACACAAAGTCCCACAACATAAAGTACATAAGGTTTTGCTGAGGGCACAGCTCAACAAGCCCTGGAAATAAACAAATAAGGCGGGTCAACCGCAGCATCTGAAGCAAAGCATACCTAATATCAGAATGAATAAAATGCAGCATATGTCTAACTAAGTACCTAAGTCGTGTTAATCGTGTCCTATAAATTCAAAAAACGAACACATGGGTCTTAATTGTGAGTATGTAATTTGTCACGGGTCCTGTCCATGTTTGATATGGCCGCGTGGAATAATTCTCTCTTTACAAAAATATTTGTTCCATTTAAAAAATGTTCATGTGTTTGAAACATGTATTTAGGGGAAAAACAAATTCTAAAAAATGTTTTTGTAAATGACTAGATTTATTTTCATACACCTTTCTTATTGTTTTCATAGTTCCATGAAAAATAAAACCGGAAAAGAAAGAAAAATATAGCAAAAACTATAAACCCAAACGAGAAGAAATCGAGAAGGAAAAAATCCACCGCAACCCGAAATGGGCCAGGCTATGTTGCATAGAGGAATCATCTATTTCGTGGGTGGATCCTACTCACCGCCCCTCAAGCAGCAAACAAACGCCGTGATGCCACTGGCAACCCAAGTTGGGCAGGTCGAGTCGTGGCTTTTCTTGTGTTTTCCATTTTTGCTGCTTTTACTGCATTTTTTATTTTGGTTTTTGTTGTTTTGTTCTTTGTTTTCTGTTTTTCATATTTGGTGAAGAATTTTTTTTAGTGTATGTTGAACAATTATTTAATATACCATCAACCTTTTTAATACACAGTAAATATTTTTTGGAATATACATTGCACATTTTTTATTTTATGATGAACTTTCTTAATTACACGATAAACGTGTTTTTAATATACACTAAATATTTTTTAATAGACGGTTATTTTCTTTTCAATATACGGTGAACTTTTTCTAATATACATTGAATATTTTTTAAACACATACTGAACAATTTCCTAATCTTTATTTTTATTTCAATAGCCTTTTAAATATCTAGCTCCGTAGAAAACAACAGACAGTTTATTTGGAAAAAAACCAACTAATATCTGAAGAGAAAAAAACATTGATTACGTCGGAGTGGCCAGTCATTTCTCCTGGCCTTCAGGCAGAACCTCTCTTATTTGACTCGAACGGACGCCTAATAGGAGGTCACTTGTTTGGGGGCGGCTGTATCTCACCCTCAGCAATACACAAGCTCAGTCTCGCCTAATAGGCCAGCCCAAGTAGCATCATGCAGGTTAATTCGTTGTTCATATGGTTTCAGAATGGATTTACATAAATTTATCTTTTGCATCCCAGAAATTCTTGAGACACATTTTAGTGTCACATTTTTCAAAATCAAATATTTCAATTGCATTTATAGACATTTTTCAGTTGCTTCTGAAATATTTCTTAATTTCACACACAATACACATTCTTTTCAGATTGTAATGAGTATTCCTCGAAATTTAAAGGCAAGTGCTAACCGAATGATTTCATGTATTCCAAATTCATTTAGGAAGATTTTACTGGGAAGAAAACAAGTGAATCTCCTCTCTCAACGTATCATCGAACAACTCAAGCTCTCAAGTATAAGGCCCATGAACACTGGTCGGAGTAGGGAGAAATGTTTGGCATTCACCAATGGCCAGATTGAGATAATGTGGACACGAGTTGATTATGCACCTCCATGCCATTAAAACCAAAGAGCACCAAACTTACAAACCATCTTGACATTCGATCTCATTGCCTCCTCGCACCGACACCCACCTTAGCCACGCATGTGACCTCGTCCTCCCATGCGCTACCACCTTCTCAAACCACAAAGTCAGCGCTTGCTTGCACCCAGATGGTGAGGAAACGAGCGCTTGCCTCTTCACTCTCGCCGGATCTAGAAATTGTGGGGTGGGAGGGGGGGGGGGTGGATGGGGAGAGAGAGACTGTCACGAGTAGGTGGAAGGAGGACACAAATTTTGTATCGGATGAGTGGGAAATGGGGTGCATGATGTCTTGTATTTGCTCTTTCCTTAAACGATAATTGCCAGGCACACAAATATAAATACGACATTCTGGACGAGGTGAGTTGCGGCGGATCTTGTACCAATAGGTAACGTATGTGGTAGAAAATCCTTACATGAAGATAAGTGAACAAAATGGGATGAAGAACAATACTGACATAGTCATAATATACATCTATCGAGTAAGAAAAAACTCAAGCCCAACTTGGAAATAAAACTTGAGAAACAAAAACAATAATTTAGCATTGATCATGTTTATGGGCCGAACTCATAGCACGCCTTCAAGTAAGTACTATTCATACCATGATTTGACTACTTTTTTTCTCGAGTTGTAGGCCGAAGTTGAATCTGACATTTTGCAACAGGAAAAATACGGTTTTGCTAAAACTCATTCGACTGAGATAATTTTTGGTCTCATTCACTTTTTCAGCCCTTCGATCAAATTCTGCAGAGATTCGTGCGGGGGTGGCAGGAAATGACAAGTACGGGCTGTCCAGGCCAGGTGGACTCGGACTTTTTCGTGTGTGTTTTTTCTGGGTATTGGGTACGGGCCTGTGTAGTTGTTGTTATGGGCCTCTCCTTTTCTGCTTTTAGTGTCTACGTCGGTTTTTCTTTTAGCTGAGTCGTTTATGTCCATTTGTGAAGAAATGAGATAGGTGGGCAGATCCATTTATTAACCAAACGAAGCCTCCATCCCAGTTTGCAATATACTTCATCTTTTTATTGTGTTATCATCTTTTCCTTTCTATTTTTTTATTTCAACGTTTTTAATTTTTCTTTTCCTGTCTTCTTGTTTCTCTTCTTCCATGTTTCTTTAAAATACTTTTTCTTTTCAATTTTTTGCAAGCAATTACCGACCTATAAATTGTGAGAGTTATTTTTGTTTTATTTGTCACTCTTCTATTATAGTTACTTTTCTGTATTTTCATTTTGTTTTAATTACATCAAGAGTAAGGCCCTCCTTCTGTGTGGAAATATTTTTTCCTGGAGTTTTTTAGCCAAAATTTTAAAGTAGCCGAAGGTCAACTCGGGTTTTAAATTCAAGTTTTTAATAGCGGATTTGCTAAAACTCATTTAGCTGAGAATCAAATTGGTCTCATTCACTTTTCTGGCCGTCTGATTGAGTCGCGCCACGATTCGTGTTTTTGTCCTGTAGAGCTTCGTAACGACGGGAGGCACGGCCCATCTATTGTCCTGCTCGCGGCTTGTTATTTTTTTTGTCGCACGCTTGTTTTTTTTGCTGACGAAGCCCGCTTGCGTTGGATATAGGAAGCCCGTGTCTTATTGCCCCTCTTTTTTCATTTCTCTTCGTGTCTTCTTGGTGGCGGCTGAGACTCGGGGAGAGCCTGCTGCGGGAGATCGACGACGACGACGTCTACCTGTGCGGGAGATCGGCGGCGACATTTTTCGAAGTAAGAATCCGAACGTTCTGTTGGTCCTCCAATCTTTTTTGTTGGCGCCGGTGAAATCAGTTTTTTTTGTTTAGGGGGTTTTGTTGTTCTTGCAACCGACCCAGTCCGAGCGCAATCGCAACTCAATAGACCCAAGCACAACTGCAGGACAT
The DNA here is from genome assembly GCA_021605205.1 of Aegilops longissima. NCBI lineage: Eukaryota > Viridiplantae > Streptophyta > Magnoliopsida > Poales > Poaceae > Aegilops > Aegilops longissima. The sequence continues at coordinate 153,560,223 of CM038677.1, forward strand.
ATAATGTGACCGCAACCGGGGGGCTGGGGCGGAAGGAGTTGTCGGCGCCGATGAAATCAGATTCCTTTTTTTGTTACATATTTTTTTGTAGCTGCAACCATCCCACCCCGAGCGCAATCGCAACTCAACACACCCGAGCGCAACTGCACGCTATATAATGTGACCGCAACCGGGCGTCAGGGCGGAGGTTTGTGTGCGTCGATGAGATCAATTCCATTTTTTGTTAGGTTTTTCTGTTGTAGTTGCAACCGCCCAACACGAGCGCAACTATAACTCAGAGACCGCAGGACATATAAAGCGAATGCAACCGGGGTCGGGGGCGGAGGGCTTTTGTCGTCGAATATGAAATTGGTTCTAATTTTTTTAGGTTTTTTTTTTGTTTTAGTTGCAACCGCCCCAACCAGAGCACAATCACAACTCAGCACACCCAAGCGCAACCAGACGTCGGGTGGAGGGTTTGTCGGTGCCAATGAAATCGGTTCCATTTTTTGTTAGTTTTTTTTTTGTAGTTGCAAGCGCCCATCCCGAGCACAATCGCATCTCAACACAACCAAGCCCAACTGCAAGACATATATAAGGAGACCACAACTGGTGGGTCAGGGGAGGGCTGTCGGCACTAATACAATAGGTTTCCATTTTTTGTTCGTTTTTATTGTAGTTGCAACTGTCTTAACCTGAGCGCAATCGCAACTCAGCACACCCAAGGGCAACCCGTGGTCGGGCGGAGGGATGTCGGCGTCGATGAAACTGTTTCCATTTTTTGTTCACAATTACTCCTTGTAAATACAAGCAACTTTGGTTTCCCCAATGAAATACAAGCAACTGTGGGCCCCGCATGCCACTTGCAACTTGATCATCTACTCGCAATTGGCTGGTGTTTACTCGATGCCACTTGCAACTTGACCATCTACTCGCAATTGGCTGGTGTTTACTCGATGCCACTTGCAACTCGAACGTGGATTCGGAACTTGTATGTTGTTGTTGTCTCGGCCCCAGTTGCAAGTCCACCATCAACTAGCAACTGCGAGGGCCCGAATGCCCCAGTTGCAACTCAACCATCGACTCACAACTCGGGGGGGGGGGGGTGTTTTACTCGATGTCACTTGCAACTTGACCTTTGCACTCGCAACTAGTCTGGTTTTTTGTCTTTTCTTTATTGACACAATTGCCCCAATTGCAAGTCCATCATCGACTCGCAACTATAGGGCCCGCACAACACTTGCAACTCGACCATCGACTCGCAACTCGGGGGCTGTTTACTCGATGCCACTTGCAACTGGTCTGTTTTTTGTCTTCTTTTTTTTTGCCATAATTGCCCCAATTGTCCACCATTGGCTCGCGACTGCGAGGGCCCAAATGCCTTAGTTGCAACTCGACCATCGAATCGCAACTCAGGGTTTGTTTTACTCGATGCCTGTTGCAACTCGATCTTGGACTCGCAACTGGACTGTTGTTGTTGTTGTTGTTGTTGTTGTTGCTGTTGTTGTTGTTGTTGTTGTTGTTGTTGTTGTTGTTGTTGCTGTTGTTGTTGTTTTTCTTGTTATTGTTGTTCACAATTACTTCCTTGTAAATACAAGCAACTTTTGGTTTCACCGATTTAATACAAGCAACTACGGGCCCCACACGCCACTTGCAACTCGACCATCGACTCGCAACTAGCTGGGGTTTTACTCGATGGCACATGCACTCTCCCATGGACTTGCAATTGGTATGTTGTTTTTTGTCTCGTAGTTGCCCCAGTCGCAAGTCCACCATTGAGTTGCAACTGCGAGGGCTTGAATGCCCCAGTTGCAACTCGACCATCGACTCGCAACTCGGGGTGTTTACTCGATGCCACTTGCAACTCGATCTTGGACTCATAATCGGTCTATTTTTGTCTTCTTTTTCGCCATAATTGTTTCCAATTGCAAGTCCACCATCGACTCGCGACTGTGAGGGCCCAAATGCCCCAGTTGCAACTCGACCATCGACTCGCAACTCGTGGGTTGTTTTACTTGATGCCTTTTGCAACTCGATCTAGGACTTGTTGTTGTTGTTGTTGTTGTTGTTGTTGTTGTTGTTGTTTGTTTGTTATTGTTGTTGTTTGTTTGTTATTGTTGTTCACAATTACTTCCTTGTAAATACAAGCAACTTTTGGTTTCACCGATTTAATACAAGAAACTGTGGGCCCCACATGCCACTTGCAACTCGACCATTGACTAGCAACTAGCTGGTGTTTTACTCGATGCCACATGCACTCTCCTGTGGACTTGCAACTGGTATGTTGTTTTCTGTCTCATAGTTGCCCCAGTTGCAAGTCCACCATCGACTTGCAACTGCGAGGGCCTGAATGCCCCAGTTGCAACTCGACCATCGACTTGCAACTCGTGGGGGGTGTTTACTCGATGCCACTTGCAAATCGACTTTGGACTCAAGAATCGGTCTTTTTTGTCTTTCTTTTTGCCCCAATTGCCCCAATTGCAAGTCCACCATCAACTCGGAACCGTGAGGCCCCGAATGCCCCAATTGCAACTTGGCCATCGACTCGCAACTCAATGGGTGTTTCCTCAATGCCACTTTGCACTTGATCTTGGACTTGCAATCTGTTTTTGTTGTGTGTTGTTGTTGGTTGTTGGTTGTTCTTGTTGTTTGTTGTTTTTGTTTGTTCACAATTAATTTCTTTGTAAATACAAGCAACTTTTTGGTTTCATCGATGAAATACAAGGAACTGTGGGCCAGCGTACCCAGCTTGCAACTCGACCATCGGCTTGCAACTAGGGGTGTTTACCCGTGCCACTTTGCAACTCGACCTTGAACTCAAGAATCGGTATGTTTTTGTCTTTATTTTTGCCATAATTGCTCCAGCTTGCAAGTCCACCATCGACTCATAACCGTGAGGGCTCGAATGCCCCAGCTTGCAACCCCGACACCCGACCATAACTTTGAAGATTTTTTCGCCGTCGCTTGCTAGTTGTAACCACAAACAAGCGGGCTTTTTGCTACTAGGGACGGAAGCCTAAATTTTGTAATTAGAACCAGTTTTTATGTTTTTGTAGGCGTTTTCAGAAGATATCCCAAAGCACCAACGGTCTCCCATAATTATCCACACCGACACATTTACTTGTCCAATTTTGTGTGGCACTGCTTGAATAGGTGGAGCAGAGGAGGTAGAGACGGGAAGACTAGCTCAAAGGCGATGGCGGCCGAGCTCGCTTGACGAGCCCCAAGTGCACCTCCGTGTGATGGACGAGGTACTCACCACGGACACGACGGACGAGTGCCGCTGCTGGTGGCGAGGCGCTGGCATGAACATCGTCGACAACCCCGGTGGAGGGTTCTAGTTGCAACCGCCTAACACGAAAGTGCAACTGCAACTCAGGAAACCCAAGCGCAATCGCAGGACATATAATGTGCCCGCAACCGGGGTCGGGCGGAGTGCTGTCGGCGCTAATGAAATCACTTCCTTTTTTGTTAGGTTTTTTTTGTAGTTGCAACCGCCCCATCCCGAGCGCAATCGCAACTCAACACACCCAAGCGCAACTGCAAGCCATATAATGTGACCGCAGAGGTCGGGGTGGAGGGTTGTTGGCGCCGATGAAATTGGTTCCATTTTTTGTTAGGTTTTTTTGTTGTAGTTGTGACCGTCCTATCCCGAGGACAATCGCAACTCAATACACCCAAGCGCAACTGCAAGCCATATAATGTGACCGCAATTGGGGGTCAGTGCAAAGGGTTGTCGGCGCCGATGAAATCGGTTCCATTTTCTTGTTAGGTTTCTTTATAGTTGCAACCGACCAAACCGAGCGCAATCACAACTCAACACACCCAAGCGCAACTGGAGGACATATAATGTGACATGAGAAACAAGATTCTAAGACGATCCACTAATTAGGGAATGTCTTGTTTCCATCCGGTCAGCACGAGTTGCATGTCCACCCTTTGACACCAACTGCACACGACACACGTATTCACGCAATTAGAAGGTCCACAACGCGACCGCACACGAAGATATTTTCTTAAATACATAGTGAAGTTTTGTAATTGAACTTTTTGTACATTGAAATGCATTTTTCAAATACAAGTTGAATATTTTTGCATATACACACTGGACATTTTCCAAATACATTTTAAACATTTTAGTACATAATAAATGTTGTTTAATGATATTATACATTTTCAAATGCATGATAGGATTTTTTATGTGTGAACACTTTTGTGAAATATCATAACAAATGTAAAATAAATTTTTCATTTTTTTCTACAAGGAGCATGAAAACTAAAAAACTTAAACAGGAAAAATAAAAAAAACTTAAACATTTTCTATAAGAAGCATAAAGACCAAACAGAAAACCGGTAGAGAGCTGCACATTAGAAAAATCATACAAAGGACAAATTTAGGCCGGACGTTGCTTGTGGCAATGCTGCTGCTAGCAAAAAAAAAAAACAATCCCAGCCAAGCACAAATCGTACTAACAGAGAAAGAAAACCAAGCTACAAGCAACTGGAGGAAGGGATCGTGGGATGCAATTTTTTTGGGCTTCTCTGTGCGTACGTGTCCAAAACTGATAAGCAACAACTAAAAACTGATGGGCCAAACCGGAAAACAACAACAGAAAACAGCCGAAGCTGAAAACTGGCCCAGTGGACGAAACAAGTCTAAGGGGGGGCTAAACCGGGTTGCAACAATATGGGATGATGTCATGTGAATGAGACCATACTTATGTCTTAGCTAGATGAGTTCTAGGCACTCCCGGAAAAATATATCACAGGAGCCAAACAGCTGAACAGTGACATGGACCAACAAGCGCATACTGCAGCAACATACTCCTATGTGCTGAGCTAAACAGCAACATACTGCAGCAACAACCATAATTATAAAGTGCCGTACAGATGTAAGACGATTATTCACTAGTGCAGTTGAACTTAAGCTCTAACATAGCGGCCTTCTTCTTGTTGTTGTTCAGTGAATCCCGCGGCAGCAATCCTGGGGTATGAGAAACCCGATCACAGTGCCAACCATGCTCCCGATGGCCACCAGTATCGTTACCCAGGCCGGGATGCAGCAGTGCAGCCAGCAGAGATAGCCGCCGCACGGCTTGCACGCAGCACCCGGCTCGTCGCCGCCATCCAGCTTCTGTCGCAGGTGGCTCGGCAGCAGCACGGCGTCGACGACGTACACGGCGAGGGGGGCTTCTTCGGACACCGTCTTGGTCACCCTGACCCCAGCGCCGCTCCCGCACGACGGCCACAGCCGCACCGTGTCCCCGTCGTCGCGGATGGTGATGGCGTGGCTCTTGTTTGTGGCCGCGTCAGTGGCCAGCGAGCCCACCCACACCCAGTCGAACGCCTGGAACTGCTCCCTCCGGTAGCGCGCCCCCGCGCCGTGGTACAGCAGGACGGCGAGCTGGTCGTCGGCGCTCAGGCTGTCGAACTTGGGCATGAACGTCGCGACCGCGAGGTCGTCGGGGCAGAAGACGGTGAGCCCGCGGCCGTGTTCGGCGAGGAGGCGCTGCTGGAAGATCTCGCCCGCGTTCGCCGTCGCGGCGAGGAGGCCCGCGAACCTCGCGCATCCGTTGGCGGACAAAACGTCCATGAACGCCTGCTGCTTCGGCGCGTCGGACGCGTGCCCACGGCCCGAGCCGTCGATGCCTCGGAACTCGAGCCGAGGCGCCTCGTCGTCGTCCGTGGAGACACGGGCCGTGAACACCGGCTCCTCCGGCGCGACGGACGCGTGCCCACGGCCCGAGTCGTCGATGCCACGGAACTCGAGTCGGGGCGTTTCGCCCGCCTCGTCGTCGTCAGTGGCGATAATAACGTCCATGAACACCTCCTCCTCCGGCGCGACGGACGCGTGCTCACGGCCCGGGTCGTCGATGCCTCGGAGCTCGAGCCGGGGAAGCCCAGCCTCGTCGTCGCCGCCTGCTGCAGCGCCCGCAGAAACGACGAGCAGAAGAAGGAGCAGAAACGGCGCGGCCATCGCGCGCTGGCACGAGGTTGCTAAGAGGGCGTGAGATGCACGGAGTTGCGGAGTGGCTACAGTAGGCTGGTAGCAGTGCAGTGTAGGGCAGTACGGGGTATGGCCGCGAGGGTGTGGAGTATTTATACACGGTGACGGTCTGACGGAGGCCATCAGGGTAACCGAGCTGCGAGGTAAAGAGCTCCATGGGTGCGGAAGGGAGTGAGGAAGAAAGGAGTAAAGGCAAGGACTATACGTGTCGGTCGCCCATAGGGTATGGATATGGAGGCGACCATGGAGAAGCTCTGTCTTCCTCGTAACTTCATGCCGTCCAGCCGTCGCCACTAGGAGTGAGTGACGTCAGCGCAACAACTTTTGTCGGTGTGTCCTGATAGGTTACTCCAGTCCAGGGTTTAGGGTTTAGTGCACGTGAATTGACAGTGGCAACTAGTTTTGGCATATGTTAATTTGTCCACACTATTCCTTACTAGGAGTAATAAGATCGATCATCTAGCACATTGCGATGCATCCATGGCCACAATAGTGCACACGGCATCACCGGCACCGGCAGGTACGTGTTTTTTTTTTTCCGCATGCCATCCACTCGGAAAGTCTACTTCTCTCCTTGGTCTACGTAGGAGCACTAACAGTGCGTGCATGGGCTGCATTAACCTAATATAACGAAATGAGATGTGCCTGCGGTCCATGGCAGCAACAACCGATCGAAGGCGAGCGAAAACATTTGGATGCAACGCGGAATCTCACAGGAGTGAAAGCTTGTTGAATGTGATGTCCAAGACGGGAGGGAGCAGATAAGCGCCACTATCTCATGCCAAAAAAGGGCATGTGCAAGATGAGGAAGACGTTTCGCTGCTGCCATGATCACATCACATGCCACCGCGTGCTCCTTACATGGCCACGTCGCGTCCTGGCTGAGTTCTTTCCTTGCTTGGCTCCTTACATGGTCTCTGACGCAACAATCCCTTGCATACCTTATGTGTAGCAAATGTACGTGGCCAATTCATTACAAGAGCATATATGGCTTGTGAAGCAGACGCTCCAACCACTTGTTCACATTTTTACTTCAGCCACTACTACAACTCAATTAATCCACGTCTATAAACCGTGCGTGCGCCTCACGCGTGTAGGTGTAGCTGTGTAGGAGTAGGACATGCTAAGCGTGGGAGCTATATCTCGTTCTGGGAGAAAAAAGATCAAATGTAGACTATGGAACCAGGCACCGCAATTACTCGGCAGCTTCCTTACAACTTACTCCCTCCATTTCAAAATAGATGACCCAGCTTCGTACTAATGGGTCATCTATTTTAGAACGAAGGGAGTACAAAGCAAAGCAATGCTCCCTGCATATGGAGGTAGATTCATGCGCTCACTTGTTTCAACTTTATGCAAATAAGGAAGACGTGGATCGCTGGTCACAAGTTACAATCGATCTAGTCATCTAGGGGCAAAGGGAGACGTTCATTTAACAGCAATCGCCCGACTTTCACACACGTACGGAATTCTATGTTTGGAACCGAAATTACACTAAATCCTATTAACTTATGTATCTCAACATGCAAACATGTCACATCATCATACAATTATTGATGAGATAACACCTCAACATGTAATTATGCTTGAAAAAAGACTCACCACCACATGCAACCATGCATGAAAAAATATGTTTCATTATATTATTCTACTAATATTTAGTATATTTTATAATATAGATAATCAAATATAATACTCTCTCCGTAAATAAATATATTCTACGGACATTTCTTTACAGAGGAAGTCGTATGTATTTTTTATTTTGGTTCACGTCTTACTAATCTAAATATTTAAATTCCACGCGATAAAATGAAATGTATTGCAACTGATTCCTGTAGAAACACGAGGGGCACTATCTAGTTAATTTAGAAGTTGAATCCAATGAGGTAATAAAATGTTATGAATCCGATGTATGGACAAGCAATTACAAGAAGGACAAACATTTGTTGACAAAATTCGGCGCAAACACCTACAACTACAGGGCATGACAACGAACATTTCTAGAAACCCATATACTAAATTAGCAAAATGAAAGCACGGACATCACGATAAGGCCATCATACAACGTCTTCGACCACCCGCCACGACGGGTAAAGTCATACTAACATTTTAGTGTCACTTTTTCAAAATCAAATATTTCACCGGCAGCTGGCAGGTACGTGTTTTTCTTTTCCGCATGCCATCCACTTGGAAAGTTACCTCTCTCCTGCGTCTACGTAGGGAGCACTAATAGTGTGTGCATGGGCTGCATTAACCTGTAACGAAATGAGATGTTTTTTTTAGAATCACCGCGGGGGCTTCCCATCTGAATATATTACTCAAAGGACTGCCGTGGCAGTAAGTACGGAATTACATAGGCACGGTGCAACGTGCAGAGAGGTAAGAGCGCCACGAGAAGACGTCCCCCTTGTCTTGTCACTACTAGGGAAAACCCTAGTAGTAGCGCGGGTTTTGAGCCTATCAGCAGCGCGGGCACCCGCGCTACGAATAAGGCGCTACATCTAACCGTTAGTAGTAGCGCTGTCTGTACCAGCGCTACTACTATTGACTATATCAGCAGCGCATTTCCCGAACGCGCTACTATTAGTTAGCTGTAGCGATTTCCTGCTCCCGCGCTACTGTTATATCTTCCACCATTTCCCTATTCCGGCTTCAGTAAACTGCAATTTTGATACTAGTTCTACTAGATATCAATTTGATAAAGCATTATAGGTACTAGGTAGTACTCCCTCGGTTCCAAATTACCCGTCGTGGTTTTAGTTCAAACTAAAACCACGACGAGTAATTTGAAATCGAGGAAGTACAATATTACAATTTCATATATACTCAATATGCATCCTCAAGCAGTACAAGGTGACATCGACTACGATCATCATATTTAGTTCTAGATGATATCAACGACGATCATCATATGTAGTTCTACATGATATCGACGACGATCATCATATGTAGTTCTAGATGATATAGCCACACATATGTAGTTCTAGATGATATTGACGACGATCATCATCCTCAAGCCTGGGCGGTGGGTGTTCCTGATAGTAATTAGGAGTTTTTTTTAAACTATGATGATTTTTATAGCAAATTCGGAAACTATACACCCTAATGAAGAAAAATCAAAAGTATCACCCCGTCGGCCTCCTGTTGGCCGAAGAGGGACTTCTCGGCCAACCGTTGGCCAAAAAGGACTTTTCGGCCAACCGTTGGCCAAAAAGTACTTTTCGGCCAACAGTTGGCCAAAGAGTCCCTCTTCGGCCAACACCTGCTCTACTGTTTTAAAAAATTCATATCAATTAGGATTTTTAGTATTTAAATTTAATTCTTTTTGCATTAGATTAGAAATTTTATGAAGTTTCTGTAGGTATCAAGTTTGACTAGATTTGAAAGTTTGAATTTAAATTTTCATGAATTTTCTCAAATCACTAGATTGCTTATAATTTGAGCTAGGAGTATTCTTTTTAGATGATTCTTTTTGCTATTGGTTCTTTGTGACTTTGTTTATCAGTAGTAAATTATTGGTGAATTTTAGGATTATTTAAAATTAGGGTTTTTACGAAAACAGTTCTGTTTTAGTGTTTGTTAGGTTTTATGCTATTTCTTTTAATTTTAATTGCTTTAAATTTTTCTTTAGTTTTTTGACATATTATTTTTGTTTCTGTTGAGTTATCAGTAGCTATTTTATTTGTAGTATTTTTTTGTATTTTATTTCTTTTATCCTACTAGAAAACTTGTTTTGAGCTTCATAGGAATTTATATTTAAAAGTTCCTTGTAAATCCTGTACAACCATTGCCATTTTATACATGAAAAAAATACTTTCCCGCAATCTTTTTCCCTCTATTTTCTTTGCCGCCATTTTCTTTCCCGCCATTCTCTCCCGCCACACTAAGGAGTGTTGCATCGACGGAGGATGACGATGATGCCTTCATGTGGAGTGTGAAACACTGTGTGAGAGAAGTCATAAGTGTGAAACACTCTCCGATGATGATGACAAAGCTGCAAACACTTATGACTTCTCTCGAGACAAGTGTTTCACACTCCACCAAAGAAGACCGATGCAGAGACACTGAGACCGTGTCGACGATGTTATCTACGATCGTGGACACCATGAGGCTCGTTTTATAAGTTGAGAAGTGAAGATGGCGAGAAAGAAGATGGCAGAAAAGAAGATGGCGGGAAAGAATGGCGGGAAAGAAAATGGAGGGAGAGAATGGCGGGAAATAAAATGGCGGGAGAAAATGGAGGGAGAGAATGGTGTAAAAACCTAATTTTAAAAAATCCTAAAATTCACCAATTAATTACTACTGATAAACAAAGTCACAAAAAACCAGTAGCAAAAAGAATCATCTAAAAAGAATACTCCTAGCTCAAATTATAGGCAATCTAGTGATTTGAGAAAATTCATGAAATTTTAAATTCAAACTTTCAAATATAGTCAAACTTGATATCTACAGAAACTTCATAAAATTTCTAATCTAATGCAAAAAATATCAAATTAAAATACTAAAAATCCTATTTGATATGAATTTTCTAAAAAGTAGAGCAGGTGTTGGCCGAAGAGGGACTCTTTGGCCAACCGTTGGCCGAAAAGTCCTTTCTGGCCAACTGTTGGCTGAAAAGTCCCTCTTCGGCCAACAGGAGGCCGAAAAGTCCCTTTTCGGCCAACGGGAGGCCGACGGGGTGATACTTTTAATTTTTCTCCATTAGGGTGTATAGTTTCCGAATTTGCTATAAAAATCATCATAGTTTCAAAAAAAAAATCTAATTAGGATGGCATGTCCAACACGAAGTTTCTTGCCAACGAGGAATCTCTTCCACCCAACCGAGTTTAAGTGTGTGCGACCGTCTGTGTCCATGCGGTAAGTACAGGTGGTGACGGAGCCCCTTGCGGTAAGGCGTAGTCCAGCTGAGCCTTCTTCATCAGGCTCGATACCACAACTCACAGATAGGTTCTTTGGCAATTTCTGAATAAGAAAAAAATATCAATTAATAAATAGCCTCACACATACTCTTGCAAATATATTTCTATTAAGTCTAGATTTCTACACTATCAAAAGACACGGTACTACGCATTTGTACTAATTAATCATGAATTCTACTAAGCATATCATTGGACTCTACACTAAGCATTTCATCGGATTCACTAAGCATATCATCGGATAATTTGCATTTGTAAGTATAACAATATATATATATATATATATATATATATATATATATATATATATATATATATATATATATATATATATATATATATATATATATATATATGAAGGAAATATGCCCTAGAGGCAATAATAAAGTTATTATTTATTTCTTATATCATGATAAATGTTTATTATTCATGCTAGAATTGTATTAACCGAAACATAATACATGTGTGAATACATAGACAAACAGATAGTCACTAGTATACCTCTACTAGACTAGCTCATTAATCAAGATGGTTATGTTTCCTAACCATAAACATGTGTTGTCATTTGATTAATGGGATCACATCATTAGGAGAATGATGTGATTGACATGACCCATTCCGTTAGCTTAGCACTTGATCGCTTAGTATATTGCTATTGCTTTCTTCATGACCTATACATGTTCCTGTAACTATGAGATTATGCAACTCCTGCTTTACGGAGGAACACTTTGGTACTACCAAACGTCACAACGAATCGGGTGATTATAAAGGAGTACTACAGGTGTCTCCAAAGGTACTTGTTGGGTTGGCGATTTGAGATTAGGTTTTGTCACTCCGATTGTCGGAGAGGTATCTCTGGCCTTCTCGGTAATACACATCACATAAGCCTTGCAAGCATTACAACTAATGAGTTAGTTGTGAGATGATGTATTACGGAACGAGTAAAGAGACTTACCAAGAACTAGATTGAACTAGGTATTGGATACCGACGATCGAATCTCGGGTAAGTAACATACCGATGACAAAAGGAACAACGATGTCGTTATGCGGTTTGACCGATAAAGATCTTCAGAGAATATGTAGGAACCAATATGGGCATCCAGGTTCCGCTATTGGTTATTGACCGAGAATAGTTCTAGGTCATGTCTACATAGTTCTCGAACCCGTAGGGTCCGCACGCTTAAGGTTTCGATGATGCTTATATTATGAGTTTGCATGTTTTGATGTACCAAGGAGTTCGGAGTCCCGGATGAGATCGAGGACATGACGAGGAGTCTCAAATGGTCGAGACGTAAAGATTCATATATTGGATGATATGTTTAGGCTAAGGGGTCAAGCCCATGAGGCTTTAGGTCGGTGCAAAAGGAGTTTTATGGAGGCGAGGGCCAAACGCCGAGACCTCGGCGTCGCCCTGGGCGACGCCGAGGCCCATGGCGTCTGGGCCGACGCCAAGGATTGTGGCGTTTGGTCCTGGAGTCCGAGTGGGACTCTTGCCTTTCGGCAAAAACCGACTTTGAGGAGGTTTTTGCTCCAAGTTTCACCCCGGGCTCAACATATAAATAGAGGGCAGGGCTAGCACCAAAGACACAACAATTGATCCCTTGGATCTCTTAGCCGTGTCGGTGCCCCTTCCACCATATTCCACCTCGGTCATATCATCGCAGAGTTTAGGCGAAGCCCCGCGCCGGTAGAGCATCATCATCGCCACCACGCCGTCGGTCGACGGAACTCATCCCCGACACTTTGCCGGATCGAGTCCGGGATCGCCATCGAGCTGAACGTGTGCGTAACTCGGAGGTGCCGTCGCTCGGTGCTTGGATCGGTCGGATCGTGAAGACGCACGACTACATCAACCGCGTTGTTATAACGCCCGCTTTCGGTCTCACGAGGGTACGTGGACGACACTCTCCCCTCTCGCTGCTATGCCATCACCATGGTCTTGTGTGTGCGTAGGAAATTTTTGAAATTACTACGCTCCCCAACAAAGGGTATCGAGCCTGGTTTTATGCGTTGATGTCATATGCACGAGTAGAACACAAGTGAGTTGTGGGCGATATAAGTCATACCGCTTACCAAAGATGTCATACTTTGGTTCGGGCGGTATTGTGAGATGAAGCGCCCGGACCGACATTACGCCAGACGCTTACGCGAGACTGGTTTCACCGCTTGAGCACTCGTTGCTTAAAGGTGACCGGGGGTGTCTGCTCTCTCACTTTAGTTGAACCGAGTGTGGCTACGCCCGGTCCTTGCGAAGGTTAAAACAGCACCAACTTGACAAACTATCGCTGTGGTTTTGATGCGTAGGTAAGAACGGTTCTTGCTCAGCCCGTAGCAGCCACGTAAAACTTGCAACAACAAAGTAGAGGACGCCTAACTTGTTTTTGCAGGGCATGTTGTGATGTGATGTGGTCAAGACGTGATGCTATATTTTATTGTATGAGATGATCATGTTTTGTAACCGAAGTTATCGGCAATCGGCGAGAGCCATATGGTTGTCGCTTATTGTATGAAATGCAAAGCTATGTAATTGCTTTACTTTATCACTAAGCGGTAGCGATAGTCGAGAAGCAATAGTTGGCGAGACGACAACGATGTTACGATGGAGATCAAGGTGTCGCGCCGGTGACGATGGTGATCATGATTTGTGCTTGGCGATGGAGATCACAAGCACAAGATGATGATGACCATATCATATCACTTATATTGATTGCATGTGATGTTTATCCTTTATGCATCTTATCTTGCTTTGATTGACGGTAGCATTATAAGATGATCTCTCACCAAAATTATCAAGAAGTGTTCTCCCGAGTATGCACCGCTATGAAAGTTCTTCGTCTTTGAGACACCACGTGATGATCGGGTGTGATAGGCTCTACGCTCAAATACAACGGTGCAAAACAGTTGCGCACGCGAATACTCAGTTAAACTTGACGAGCCTAGCATATAACAGATATGGCCTCGAACACGGAGACCGAAGGTCGAGCGTGAATCATATAGTAGATATGATCAACATAGTGATGTTCACCATTGAAACTACTCCATCTCACGTGATGATCGGACATGGTTTAGTTGATTTGGATCACGAATCACTTAGATGACTAGAGAGATGTCTGCTAAGTGGGAGGTTTTAATATGATTAATTAAACTTAAATTTATCATGAACTTAGTACCGATAGTATTTTTGCTTGTCTATGTTTATCGTAGATAGATGGCTCGTCTGTTGTTCCGTTGAATTTTAATGCGTTCCTTGAGAAAGCAAAGTTGAAATATGATGGTAGCAATTACACGGACTGGGTCCGTAATTTGAGGATTATCCTCATTGCTGCATGTAAGAATTACGCCCCGAAGCACCGCTGGGTGCCAGCTCTGCTTTGCAGAGCAACGCCGAAGTTGTGAACGTCTGCGAGCAAAGTTGATGACTACTCGATAGTTCAAGATGCCATGCTTTACGGCTTAGAACCGGTCTTCAACGACGTTTTGAACGTCATGGAGCATATGAGATGTTCCAGGAGTTGAAGTTAATATTTCAAGCAAATGCCCGGATTGAGAGATATGAAGTCTCCAATAAGTTCTATAGCTGCAAGATGGAGGAGAATAGTTCAAGGTGAACATATACTCAAAATGTCCGGGTATAATAATCACTTGATTCAACTGGGAGTTACTCTTCCGGATGATAGTGTCATTGATGAATTCTCCAATCACGCCACCAAGCTACAAGAGCTTCGTGATGAACTATAATATGCAAGGGATGACCAAAACAATTCACGAGCTCTTCGCAATGCTAAAAGCCATGGAGGTAGAAATCAAGAAAGAGCATCAAGTGTTGATGGTCAACAAGACCACTAGTTTCAAGAAAAGGGCAAAGGAAAGAAGAAGGAACTTCAAAAGAACAGCAAGCAAGTTGCTGCTCAGAGAAGAAACCCAAGTCTGGACCTAAGCCTGAAACCGAGTGTTTTACCGCAAGCAAACCGACACCGAAGCGGAACTGCCCCAAGTATTTGGCGGATAAGAAGGATGGCAAGGTGATCAAAGGTATATGTGATATACATGTTATTGATGTGTACCTTACTAATACTCGCAGAGTACCGGTATTTGATAATCGGTTCATTGCTAATATTTGCAACTCAAACAGAACTACGGATTAAGTGAAGATTGGCTAAGGACGAGGTGACGATGCGCGTGGGAAATGGTTCCAAAGTCGATGTGATCGCGGTCGGCACGCTACCTCTACATCTACCATCGGGATTAGTTTTAGACCTAAATAATTGTTATTTGGTGCCGCGTTAAGCATGAACATTATATCTGGATCTTGTTTGATGCGAGACGGTTATTCATTTAAGACAGAGAATAATGGTTGTTCTATTTATATGAATAATATCTTTTATAGTCATGCACCCTTGAAGAGTGGTCTATTTTATTGAATCTCGATAGTAGTAGTACACATATTCATAGTGTTGAAACCAAAAGATGCAGAGTTGATAATGATAATGCAACTTATTTGTGGCAATCGCCGCTTGGGTCATATCGATGTAAAACGCATGAAGAAACTCCATACCGATGGGCTTCGAATCACTTGATTATGAATCACTTGGTACTTATGCGAACCGTGCCTCATGGGCAAGATGACTAAAACGCCGCTTCTCCGGAACTATGGAGCGAGCAACTGATTTGTTGGAAATCATACATACCGATGTTTGTGGCCCAATGAATGTTGAGGCACGCAAGGGTATCGTTATTTTCTCACCTTCACAGATGATTTGAGCAGATATGGGTAAATCTACTTAATGAAACACAAATCTGAAACATTTGAAAAGTTCAAAGAATTTCAGAGTGAAGTGGAAAATCATCGTAACAAGAAAATAAAGTTTCTACGATCGGATCGTGGAGGAGAATATTTGAGTTACGAGTTTGGTTTACATTTGAAACAATGTGGAATAGTTTCAAACTCACGCCACCCGAACACCACAAAGAAATGGTGTGTCCGAACGTCAGAATCGTACTTTACTTGATATGGTGCGATCTATGATGTCTCTTACTGATTTACCGCTATCGCTTTGGGGATATGCTTTAGAGACGGCCGCATTCACGCTAAATAGGGCACCATCTAAGTCCGCTGAGACGACACCGTATGAACTGTGGTTTGGCAAGAAACCAAAGTTGTCGTTTCTTAAAGTTTGGGGCTGCGATGCTTATGTGAAGAAACTTCAACCAGATAAGCTCGAACCCAAATCGAGAAATGTGTCTTCATAGGATACCCAAAGGAGATCATTGGGTACACCTTCTATCACAGATCTGAAGGCAAGGTTTTCGTTGCTAATTCGGATCCTTTCTAGAGAAGGAGTTTCTCTCGAAAGAAGTGAGTGGGAGGAAAGTAGAACTTGATGAGATAATTGTATCTGCTCCCTTATTGAAGGTAGTTCATCACAAGAAACGGTTCTGTGACAACTACACCAATTAGTGAGGAAACTAATGATGATGATCATGAAGCTTGAGATCAAGTTACTACTGAACTTCAGAGGTCAACCAGAGTAAAATACGCACTGAGTGGTACGGTAATCCTATTCGAAGTCATGTTACTTGACCATGGCGAACCTACAAACTATGAAGAAGCGATGGTGAGCCCAGATTCGCGAAATGGCTGGAAGCCATGAAATCTGAGATGGGATCCATGTATGAGAACAAAGTATGGACTTTGGTTGACTTGCCGATGATCGGCAAGCCATTGAGAATAAATGGATCTTTAAGAAGAAGACCGACGCCGATGGTAATGTAACTGTCTACAAAGCTCGACTTGTTGCAAAAGGTTTTCGACAAGTTCAAGGGGTTGACTACGATGAGACTTTCTCACCAGTAGCGATGCTTAAGTCTGTCCGGATCATGTTAGCGATTGCGCATTTTATGATTATGAAATTTGGCAAATGGATGTAAAACTGCATTCTTGAATGGATTTCTAGAAGAAGAGTTGTATATGATGCAACCAGAAGGTTTTGTTGATCCAAAGGGTGCTAACAAAGTGTGCAAGCTCCAACGATCAATTTATGGTCCGTGCAAGCCTCTCGAGTTGGAATAAACGCTTTGATAGTGTGATCAAAGCATATGGTTTTATATGCACTTTTGGAGAAGCCTGTATTTACAAGAAAGTGAGTGGGAGCTCTTTAGCATTTCTCGATATTATATGTGGACGACATATTGTTGATTGGAAATGATATAGAATTTCTGGATA
The DNA here is from genome assembly GCA_021605205.1 of Aegilops longissima. Classification (NCBI taxonomy): domain Eukaryota; kingdom Viridiplantae; phylum Streptophyta; class Magnoliopsida; order Poales; family Poaceae; genus Aegilops; species Aegilops longissima. The sequence goes on from CM038677.1 coordinate 153,577,348, forward strand.
GCATAAAAGGATACTTGAATAAAAGTTTTCAATGAAAGACCTCGGTGAAGCTGCTTACATATTGGGCATCAAGATCTATAGAGATAGATCAAGACGCTTAATTGACTTTCACAAAGCACATACCTTGATAAAGTTTCAAGAAGTTCAAAATGGATCGTGCAAAGAAAGGTTTTTACCAGACATAAGGTGTAAGATTGAGTCGACTCAATGCCCGACCACAGCAGAAGATAGAGAGAAAATGAAAGATGTTCCTATGCTTCAGCCATAGGCTCTATCATGTATGCAATGCTGTGTACCGACCTGATGTATGCTTAGCTGTAAGCTTGGCAGAAGGTACCAAAGTAATCCAGAGTGGATCATCGGACAGCGGTCAAGAACATCCCGAAATACCGAAAAGGACTAAGGATATGTTTCTCGATATGGAGGTGACAAAGAGCTAGTCGTAAATGGTTACGCCGATGCAAGTTTTGACACTGATCCGGACGATTCTAAATCGCAAACCGGATACGTATTTTATTAAACGGTGGAGCTGCCGGTTGGTGCAGTTCTAAACAAAGCGTCAGAAGCGGGATCTACATGTGAAGCGGAGTACATAGCTGCTTCGAAGCAGCAAATGAAGGAGTCTGGATGAAAGAGTTCATTTCCGATCTAGGTGTCATACCTAGTGCATCGGGACCAATGAATATCTTCTGTGACAATACTGGTGCAATTGCCTTGGCAAATGAATCCAGGTTTCACAAGAGGACCAAGCATATCAAAAGACGCTTCAATTCCATTCGGGACCAAGTCCAAGTGGGACACATAGAGATTTGCAAAATACATACGGATCTGAATGTTGCGAGACCGCTGACTAAGCCTCTTCCACGAGCAAAACATGATCAGCACCAAGACTCCATGGGTGTTAGAATCATTACTGTGTAATCTAGATTATTGACTCTAGTGCAAGTGGGAGATCAAGGAAATATGCCCTAGAGGCAATAATAAAGTTATTATTTATTTCCTTATATCATGATAAATGTTTATTATTCATGCTAGAATTGTATTAACCGAAACATAATACATGTGTGAATACATAGACAAACAGATAGTCACTAGTATGCCTCTACTAGACTAGCTCATTAATCAAGATGGTTATGTTTCCTAACCATAGACATATGTTGTCATTTGATTAATGGGATCACATCATTAGGAGAATGATGTGATTGACATGACCCATTCCGTTAGCTTAGCACTTGATCGCTTAGTATATTGCTATTGCTTTCTTCATGACCTATACATGTTCCCGTAACTATGAGATTATGCAACTCCTGCTTACGGAGGAACACTTTGGTACTACCAAACGCCACAACGAATCGGGTGATTATAAAGGAGTACTACAGGTGTCTCCAAAGGTACTTGTTGGGTTGGCGATTTGAGATTAGGTTTTGTCACTCCGATTGTCTGGAGAGGTATCTCTGGGCCTTCTCGGTAATACACATCACATAAGCCTTGCAAGCATTACAACTAATGAGTTAGTTGTGAGATGATGTATTACGGAACGAGTAAAGAGACTTACCAAGAATGAGATTGAACTAGGTATTGGATACCGACGATCGAATCTCGGGTAAGTAACATACCGATGACAAAAGGAACAACGATGTCGTTATGCGGTTTGACCGATAAAGATCTTCGAGAATATGTAGGAACCAATATGGGCATCCAGGTTCCGCTATTGGTTATTGACCGAGAATAGTTCTAGGTCATGTCTACATAGTTCTCGAACCCGTAGGGTCCGCATACTTAAGGTTTCGATGATGCTTATATTATGAGTTTGCATGTTTTGATGTACCAAGGAGTTGGGAGTCCGGATGAGATCGGGGACATGACGAGGAGTCTCAAATGGTCGAGACGTAAAGATTCATATATTGGATGATATGTTTAGGCTAAGGGTCAAGCCCATGAGGCTTTAGGTCGGTGCAAAAGGAGTTTTATGGAGGCGGAGGGCCAAACGCCGGAGACCTGGCGTCGCCTCTGGCCGACGCCGAGGCCCATGGCGTCGGGCCGACGCCAAGGATTGTGGCGTTTGGTCCTGGAGTCTGAGTGGGACTCTTGCCTTTCGGGCAAAACCGACTTTGAGGAGGTTTTGCTCCAAGTTTCACCCCGGGGCTCAACATATAAATAGAGGGGCAGGGCTAGCACCAAAGACACAACAATTGATCCTTGGATCTCTTAGCCGTGTCGGTGCCCCTTCCACCATATTCCACCTCGGTCATATCGTCGCAGAGTTTAGGCGAAGCCCTCGCCGATAGAGCATCATCATCGCTACCACGCCGTCAGGTCGACGGAACTCATCCCCGACACTTTGCCGGATCGAGTCCGGGATCGCCATCGAGCTGAACGTGTGCGTAACTCGGAGGTGCCGTGACGCTCGGTGCTTGGATCGGTCGGATCGTGAAGACGCACGACTACATCAACAGCGTTGTTATAACGCTTCGCTTTCGGTTCACGAGGGTGCGTGGACGTACACTCTCCCTCTCGTTGCTATGCCATCACCATGGTTTTGTGTGTGCGTAGGAAATTTTTGAAATTACTACGTTCCCCAACATATATATATATATATATATATATATATATATATATATATATATATATATATATATATATATATATATATATATATATATCATCAAATTACTACAGTCAAGACGTATAACATACCATTTCATGCCGATCGACCATGGTACTTGTCGGTAGTCACGAATGGCACCCCCACAAAGTCATCACGTGGCGGAATTATGTCCCATAGGTTGCACACCTCGTCCTCGCCAGCATCATTCTTTGAGCTACGATGGCTTCATGAAGTGGGTCCTCATTATCTTCATCATCTTCGCTCATCCGCATCATCTTCGCTATCTTCGCTATCTTCATCATCTTCGCCATCTTCATCATCTTCCACCAGTGTTGAGATAAATGACAGCCAGCTTGGGTCTTTCTCGCTCAAGGAGAAGCTGATCAACTCACCACCAAGAAGACGCATGCGAAGCGAGGAAACGGGCCCATCCATCTCCTCCAATATGTGACATATTGCGCCCTTTCTCGACCTCCATAGTGTACGGCCCCCAGAGCCTCAAATGTCACAGTGTCTCCTGTTAGCTTGTTGAATTTCAACCTCACATTGCATGGGACGATCTGTAAGAAAAGCAAAATGACACAATGCAGTAATGTCAACACTAAAAATAAAATAGTTGTTACATTTCATCTAATTTCTTACCGCATGACGAAAACTCGGTGGAAGTAGATGCCAACAGCTTGCCGGTTGCAAGGCTGCTGGTGCACCTTGACTTGCACAATGACATAGTGGTGGTGGTGGTGGCGCCATTTTCCTAAAGCAATATGAGCAAAGGATTAACGATTAGATGACAAGGTACCACCTACCAAAGCATTTCGATGGCACCTATTGCCTAAGATGATTAATTAAAAAAACAAGTGGCAAATTTATCTAAATTGGCACCTACATTTTGCCAAAAAATAACTTATTACAAAAAAACAAAAGCATCTACCTATCCATGTACAGAAAAAATAACAATAAAATGGTGCATACTAAATCAACTAGCATACTAAATCCACTAGCATACTAAATCAACTAAATGACACAATGTTCTAAATCAACTAAATCAACTAACCTACTAAATCAACTAGCCTACTAAATCAACTAAATGAAAATGTTCTAAATCAACTAAATCAACTAGCCTACTAAATCAACTGAATCATATCAACTAAATCAAAATGTTGCATATAAGCTAGCCTACTAAATCAAAATGTAGCAGGGAGGAGGGAGAAGGAGGGGCGACTCGAGGAGGGAGTAGAGAGTATGACGGAGGAGGAAGGCGGAACGAGGAGGGGCCGGTTGGCGGCGAGTGGAGGGAGGACGGAGGAGGAAGGCGGAGAGAGAGGGGCCGCCAGCAAGCAGTGGAGGGAGGACGGAGGAGGAGGCCGTGCCGAGTCCAGCGAGGAGGATGAGGTGACGGCAGCAGATCGGAGGAAGGGCGACGGGGAGGACCGCGGCGGGGGGGGGTTGAGGGGAGATCGAGTGAGTTTGTGGATCTGTGGGTTATTGCGACTAGTTAACTTAGCAGCAATGGTTATTAGTAAATGCGCCATCGCTACGACCGTAGCAAGGCGCTCTTGTATTGATTGCCGCCGCTATAACCGGCCTCATGGCGGCGTCGGAATTTTAGCAGTAGCGCGTCTTTGAGTGTACGCGCTACTGATAAACTTGTTTCAGCAGCGGGTTTTGTCCGCGCGCGCTACTGCTACTTACCAGCAGCGCCTGGTTTTAAAGCGCGCTGCTGGTAAGATTATGTGTATAGGCTTTTCCCTAGTAGTGTGTGTTTCCACAAGACGATGAGACCAGAGGTCCAAAACAGAAATAAGGTTCCTAAGGGTTATTACAGAGATTTGATCCACTCCTAAACACCATGTCATTACATGCTGCCCAGATTATCTATAATAAAGCCAAGAGGACCGAGGCCATGCCGTGGTGGAGAGGTGAGCAGGTATAGTGATGTCCCATAGGTCAGTGATGCCGTCGGTTGGAGGCAGGAGCCCAAGTCTTTGCCAGATCCTATTAGCAAGAGGGCATGTGATGAAGAGGTGGCTGGAGTCTTCGGGTAACCTAGCACATCGGGGGCATATATCTGAATCGATTATATGCTTGTGTGCAAGATTGATCCTGGTGTTGAGGCTGTCTTTCAAGAGTAGCCATGCGAAGATTTTAAGCTTTCGAGGAGCTTCGGCGCTCCAAATGAGAGGAGCAAAGAGATCGTTATCTGGCCGAACCATGAGGGCACTGTATGCATGCTTGGTGGTGAAGCCAATGACATGTTGTAGAAATTGTTGATCTTCCCCCGCCGAGGGCATGAAGTCCTGCAAAATAGCCACAAGCGACACAAGCTCTTGTTCTGCCATGAGGGAGAGACGATTACGGAGGTTAGCTTGGATACCGAAACGCAAAATGTTAGCCATTTAACCAGCTGTAAGGTGGAGTGTGAGAGTAGTTGGGGGAAGGTGATGGCAAGGGGTTGTGGAGCCAGCCAGGTGTCTAGCCAGAAGTAAGTGTGTGAGCCATTGTTTGTTAGCACGAACGTGATATTCTGTAGGGTAGGGATTTGCTAAGAAATTGTGCGGCACATAAAAGAGGTTTGAGGGGATGAGGTGACTAGTGCGTTATGGTGTTGTAGATCAAGCCACTCAAGCTAGGGTGTCTGTGCATTGGAGAGTTCTTTGGCAGCAAATTTCATAAGGAGGCAATTATTTTGAACTTGCAGGTTTTTGAGCCCAAAACCACCAATTTTTTTTGGTAGGCAGACATTTTTCCATGCAATAAGACATTGAGCACCTGGGCAAGCATTGTCTCCTGCCCAAAAAATCCCTTCTCAGAGAGTCCAATGTTTTGATTGTTTTCTTGGGGATGCGAAACACAGACATGAAATAGGTGAGGATTGAGTCCAGCACTGTGGAAATGAGGATGAGCCGATCACCTTTATCGAGAAGTTTGGCACGCCAGCCCGTAAGTAATTTCCTAGAACGTTCTACCAAGGGGTTGAAGGCATTGGTGAGAGGCTTAGTCGGGGCGAGAGCAAGGCTGAGGTAAGTTTGCAGAAAGGAGGCGCATGAGCACCTTATGGCGAGGACAATGGCAGCAGTCTTGGAGTCGTCTGTGTGTAGAGTGGCTAAGGTAGTTTTGGAGAAGTTGATGGCGAGGCCCGTGGCTTGTGCAAAGTTGTTTAGGATGACTTTACGGGCTGCAGTGGCGGCAGGAGAGGCGGCTGCAACGATGAGCGTATCATCAGCGTATTGGAGGACAGTGGGAGGCAGGTGGGAGAAGATGGGGTGGTGGAGAGCAGGTTCAGAGTTTTGGAGGATGAGTTGTTGAAGCAGATCGGCGACGATGAGGAAGAGGTAGGGAGAAACCAGATCCCCTTGTCGCAAGCCATTCTTGCATTGAATCCAGTTGCCTGGAATCCCGTTCAAGAGGATGGCCGCTTTGCCTGTGTGGAGAATGTTTTGGGTCCAGCTGCGGAAGCTTGAGGAGAACCCACGTATTGCCAGGATTTGGTCAAGGGCAGGCCAGGCTACTGAGTTGAAAGCCTTTCTGAAATCCAGCTTAAAGACCATAGTTGGTTTTTTACGTGAGTGGCAAGAGCTAATGAGATCGGCTGCAAAGACAAAAAAATTGGCAATGTTTCTGCCAGAGATGAAGCCGATCTGGTTGCCATGCACTAACAGAGGGATGAGAGGCTTTAGGCGAGATGTGATAACTTTAGAAACAACCTTGATTGGACAGTTCATAGTGAGATAGGCCTAAAGGTCGGGAGATGTTGGTGCTTCCTTCTTAGGGAGGAGGACAATGTGGGCACGGTTTAGGCGTTGTGTGTCTGCTAAGCCTTGGTGAAAGTGGGAAAAGAAGGACAGGACAACATTTTTTACGAAATGCCTGAAGGATCTATAGAAGGAGGGTCCGAAACTGTCCGGTCCAGGGCTGGCTTGGGGGTTCATTGTGAAGAAGGCAAGCTTAATTTCTTCTTCGGTAAAAGGCTCATCTAGGACGTGGAGTCCGAGCACCGGTTGTGGATATATAGTATTTAGATCAAAAGCCCATGTCGTTGGGGCTGGAGTGCCAATTAGTGAGACGAAGAAATCACGTAGGATTTCTGCCTTTTGATGGTGAGCAGAGTATTCGGAGCCATCACGTGTAAGGGTAAAGATTTTATTTTTCCAAAGACGTTGAAAAGCAGACATGTGGAAGAACTTGGTATTCTCTCCGCCGTGGATGGCGCGTCATACTTTAGCACGCCAACGCCAGTATGTAATTTTCTCCTGGATGGTGCATTTGAGGACGGAGACAATGATTTTGTGAGTGAGAGATTCTGGTTGGGATAGAGGCCTATTTTCCTCGACGAGGTCTAAGGTGGTGATTGCAGCATGGCAACGAGCTTCGCGGAGGGGGGTTGGGATACGAGAATGTGCCCATTTCTTTAGACTGGTACGGGATTTTTTTTAGTGCGACGACGAGAGCGGCAGCAGTGTTGGGTGGCGATGTGGGCTGTGAGGCCCAAATTTAGCTGACAATATCAGCAAAAGGCCGAAAGTTGGCCCATCCAGCCTCAAACTTAAAGAAGTTGGATCGTGGAATGGTGGTGGTGACGTGGATGATGAGGGGGACGTGATCGGACGTGAAACAAGTGCGACAGGAAAGCGAGGTGTTAGGGAAGGCATCAGCCCACGCTAGGTTAAAGAAAATGCGATCTAGTCGTTCTAAGGTGGGGGTGGCTCTATTGTTTGACCAGGTGTACCTTCGATCAAGTAGGGGCAGCTCAATGAGAGCTAAATCATCTAGGGTTTGGTTGAATGCATTGGCTTCGGCGTGGCGGGAGGCAGGATTGTTTTATCAGAGGGGAAGCGGATAAGGTTGAAGTCGCCCGCGATAATCTAGGGGGTGTCATCTGGTTATGATATCGAAGAGAGTTCGTTTAAGAAGGCTTGCTTGAGTGATCATGACGAGGGAGCGTAGATATTTGTGATGGCAATGTGGTGGGCGCACGCAGTTGATTGTAGGATTAGGGTGGAAGAGAAAGTTAGATGTGAGTAGGAGACAACTCGAAAAGAGGCAGAATTGATGGCAGAGATGGTGCCACCCGCGGTGCCCATAGCTGGAAATGAGAACACTTGGTCAATTTGTCGTCGCGAAAAGGATCTTATTTTGAGGTCAGAGAGAGTATCGAGTTTTGATTCTTGCAAGAGGGTAATGTGTGGCTTAATCGCTATCAATTCGGAGAGAACATTGGAGCATTTATCAACACCACCAAGACCACGTACATTCCAGGAGCAGATTGAGAAGGCGTCATTACTCATTAAAATCGTTCAAACACCAGCGGCCAGAGCCGGGGTACAACTACATACACAAAAGCTACGGGTGAAAGCAAGAGTAGCACTGGTACAAGCGACAGAGGTTGCAGCAACCAAAAGTACAGTGTGACGGCAGCGACATGCGGAGAGACGAGGGGGAGCGGAGGCAGCAGGGATCGCGCCGACGGGCCAAGAACGCAAAGAGAGCAGATCATGGAGCCTCGTCGTCACCAGAGGCAGAGGCTTCGGATCCAAGGATGCATCCAGCTGACCGTCGTCGGCGCCACAGAGCAGCGCAATGGTCGCTAGGTCTTTGGCGGAGGCAGGAGGGGCGTCGGGCTCGTGGAGGCGGGCCTCCTGGATGGCACGGCTAATGGCCGTATCCACATCAGCAGCAGAGAGGTGAGCTGCCTTAGCCTTGACGGCCTTGGCAAGCATAGGGGAGTACTTGGCCTCCTTGCCAGCTAGCCTCGCGCTCCGACGCAGCTTGTCCTCGGAGTAGGATTGGTCGCGTGATGTTTTGCTGTGCTCCTTGCGAATGGTGCACTCATGGGTGTCCAAGTCCTGCAGAGGGAGAGCTGCGTCCATGGCGACATCGGTCAGCAGTAGAGTATCAGAGGGCAAAATATTTGGTTGATTGAGCGTAGGAGGGGTTGAGGGGTTACCATTTGCACGTGAAGACTCGCTAGCGGAAAACATGAAGGTGGGGGGGGGGCAGAAGAGGCATCTGCAGGCGGCATGAACGCGGCGAACGCGAACGCGTTGGAAGGCACCAGCGGGCCTGCGAGCAGTGGAGCGGCGGGTAATCCAGTGATCGGGCTAGGTGGCATCACGGAGCCCACCTGAGCAGCCGGGCAGATGACAGGTGGGGCTTCTACGACAGTAGGTGGTGCATGCGCCGCGTCCAGCGAATCTGAGGCCACGCCATGCAGGAGCGGGGCGTGCATGTCCTCTGAAGCAGGTGAGTCGTTGTCAGAAATGATGAGTGGCTGGCGCATGGTTCCACGGGGTGGAAAAGGTGAGGCCAGAGCAGATCTGCCTGTGTCAGAGCCAGAAGATGCGACAGGCGCACGGGGAGCAACCGACCTAGAGCCGTCGTAGGTTCGGTCAGCGCGCCACCCCGCACGGACCACAAAGACGATAGGGTCGAGGTGATCAGGGGAGAGCGGGCGAGGTGAGGCACGCTGAGAGAGCGGCGCAGAGTCACCGTCGGAGGAGTTACTACTGAAAGGGTTGGCGCCATCACCCGTGGTGCCAGCGAGAAACCGCAACTACTTTGGCTATTTTGATCTCATTGATGGGTGGGAGTTGGATGACAATGCCAGGAGGAGCTGGTTTGCCTGATTGGAGAAGCACGAGGGTGCGGACCGAGGTGTAGTCGATGCCATGGAGACAGAAGTCATAAACGGCACAAACGTCGCCAAGGAAAGCCAGGGCAAAGCGTATGTCGTCGTTGTGCCAGAGCTCGTGCGGAAACTCGGAGACCTCAACTTCCGCAAGGTCAGTGAACACAGCAATGGAGAGGTCAACGTGCTCTACAGGCTCTATGGTGACTATGTTCCCTTCAAACTGTATTGGGTTGTGGCTGATCACGTCATTGCGTGCAGCAGGTGTGTGGTAGGTGAGGCAGGCTATCGCCCGCCATGATCCGCCCATGATAAAGGCGGGGTTGCCGCAGGTGTTCTGAATGGCTCGGCGGATGAGGGGGTGGGGTCTGGGTTCTGTAGGTGAACGAAGGCAAAGCGGTGCGGGCAGTAAACTAGGCATGGTGGAGCTGCGACTAGAGGCATGTCTCCATAAGGAGGCATCAGTCCAGCCTCATGGACTGGACGGGGCAGTTCGTCATCGGAGTCAGTTTCCGAGACCTGGGAGGTGGTTCTAGTGTATTGGGAGGCGAGGAAGACGTCGGAGAGACGATCTCGCAGCTCCTGGGTGTCGAACGGAGAGGTATGCGTGTGATTGGTAGCGGGGAGGGGGAGGTGGGCGTGGGTGGAGGCGCAGAGGTGCGAGGCGGCGAGGAGGGGGGAAGGGGAGCCCCGTTGGCGTTGACGGGAACGCCATGGAGGATGAAGGGAGAAGGGACGCAGAGCGAGGGGAACGGCTCAGAGAGGATGTGAGCGTACGCGAAGCGCGAGCCGCTGTCGAAGAGGAGCCGACGGAGTCCATGCTGCGAGTGCAAAATGTTGGATTAGGTCTAGAAGAAAATGCATCCGGAAGAGGAGGAAAGAATGGCCAGATTCTCCTGTACCTGCAGTCCCGACTACGGTGGCCGCTCCGCCAACAGCGAGCGCAGCGGACGGGGTCGCGGCAGGTCTCTACACAGTGATCTAAGGCAAGGCACCGGAAGCAGCGCCTCTTCCTTTGGGTGTGTGGAGGAGTGTGAGAGCGTGTTGGGGAACGTTGCAGAAAATAAAAAATTTCCTACGGTTTCACCAAGATCCATCTATGAGTTCATCTAGCAACGAGTGATAGGAGTGCATCTACATACCTTTGTAGATCGCGAGCGGAAGCGTTCAAGAGAACGGGGTTGAAGGAGTCGTACACGTCGTGATCCAAATCACCGATGACCAAGTGCCGAACGGACATCACCTCCGCGTTCAACACACGTACGGAGCGGATGACGTCTCCCACACCTTGATCCAGCAAGGAGGAGGGAGAGGTTGATGAAGATCCAGCAGCACGACGGCGTGGTGGTGGATGCAGCAGGGCTTCAGCAGGCTTCGCCAAGCAACTACGGGATGGAGAGGTGTAGCAGGGAGAGGAGGCGCCAAGTGTTGGTGCGGCTGCCTCCCACCCCCCTCTTTATATAGGGACCCTGTGGGGCACCAGCCCTAGGAGATGGGATCTCCTAGGGGGCGGCGGCAGGGGGTGGAGTGCCCCAAGGCAAGTGGGCGCCCCCCCTAGGGTTCCCAACCCTAGGCGCAGAGGGGGCAAGGGGGCGCACCAGCCCACCAGGCTGGTTCCTCCCACTTCAGCCCATGGGGCCCTCCGGATAGGTGGCCCCACCGGTGGACCCGGGACCCTTCCGGTGGTCCCAGACAATACCGTGGACCCCAAACTTTCCGATGGTCGAAATCGACTTCCCATATATAATTCTTTACCTCCGACCATTCCGAACTCCTCATGACATCCGGGATCTCATCCGGACTCAACAACTTTCAGTTTGCTGCATACTCATATTCATATAACCCTAGCGTCACCGAACCTTAAGTGTGTAGACCCTACGGGTTCGGGAGACACGTAGACATGACCGAGACGGCTCTCCGGTCAATAACCAACATCGGGATCTGGATACCCATGTTGGATCCCACATGCTCCTCGATGATCTCATCAGATGAACCACGATGTCGAGGATTCAAGTAACCCCGTATACAATTCCCTTTGTCAATCGGTACGTTACTTGCCCGAGATTCGATCGTCGGTATCCCAATACTTCGTTCAATCTCGTTACCGGCAAGTCACTTTACTCGTACCGTAATGCATGATCCAGTGACCAAACACTTGGTCACTTTGAGCTCATTATGATGATGCATTACCGAGTGGTCCCGAGATACCTCTCCGTCATACGGGTGACAAATCCAGCCTCGATCCGTGTCAACCCAACCGACACTTTCGAGATACCAGTAGTGCACCTTTATAGTCACCCATTCGCCAGACGCTTGGTACACCCAAAGCACTCCTACGGTATCCGGGAGTTACACGATCTCATGGTCTAAGGAAAGGATACTTGACATTGGAAAAGCTCTAGCAAACGAACTACACGATCTTGTGCTATGCTTAGGATTGTCTTGTCCATCACATCATTCTCCTAATGATGTGATCCCGTTATCAATGACATCCAATGTCCATAGTCGAAACCATGACTATCTATTGATCAACGAGCTAGTCAACTAGAGGCTCACTAGGGACATGTTGTGGTCTATGTATTCACACGTGTATTACGATTTCCGGATAATACAGTTATAGCATGAATAAAAGACAATTATCACGAACAAGGAAATATAATAATAATCCTTTTATTATTGCCTCTAGGGCATATTTCCAACAGTCTCCCACTTGCACTAGAGACAATAATCTAGTTACATTGTGATGAATCGAACACCCATAGAGTTCTGGTGTTGATCATGTTTTGCTCGCGGAAGAGGTTTAGTCAACGGATCTGCGACATTCCGATCCGTATGCACTTTGCAAATGTCTCCATCTTGAACATTTTCACGAATGGAGTTGAAGCGACGCTTGATGTGCCTGGTCTTCTTGTGAAACCTGGGCTCCTTGGCCAGTGCAATAGCTCCAGTGTTGTCACAGAAGAGTTTGATCGGCCCCGACGCATTGGGTATAACTCCTAGGTCGGTGATGAACTCCTTCACCCAAATTGCTTCATGCGCTGCCTCCGAGGCTGCCATGTACTCCGCTTCACATGTAGATCCCGCCACGACGCTTCGCTTGCAAATGCACCAGCCATCGCTCCACCATTCAACATATACATGTATCCGGTTTGTGACTTAGAGTCATCCAGATCTGTGTCGAAGCTAGCGCCGACGTAACCCTTTACGACGAGCTCTTCGTCACCTCCATAAACGAAAACATGTCCTTAGTCCTTTTCGTGTACTTCAGGATATTCTTGACCGCTGTCCAAAGTTCCTTGCGGGATTACTTTGGTACCTTCCTACCAAACTTACGGCAAGGTTTACATCAGGTCTGTACACAAGATGGCATACATAATAGACCCTATGGTCGAGGCATAGGGATGACACTCATCTCTTCTATATCTTCTGCCGTGGTCAGACATTGAGCCGAGCTTAATTTCACACCTTGTAATACAGGCAAGAACCCTTTCTTGGACTGATCCATTTTGAACTTCTTCAATATTTTATCAAGGTGTGTGCTTTGTGAAAGACCTATGAGGCGTCTCGATCTATCTTTATAGATCTTGATGCCTAATATATAAGCAGCTTCTCCAAGGTCCTTCACTGAAAAACTATTATTCAAGTAGGCCTTAATGCTGTCCAAAAGTTCTATATCATTTCTCATCAAAAGTATGTCATCTACATATAATATGAGAAATGCTACATAGCTCCCACTCACTTTCTTGTAAACGCAGGCTTCTCCATAAGTCTCAAGATAAACCCAAACGCTTTGATCATCTCATCAAAGCGAATGTTCCAACTCCGAGATGCTTGCACCAGCCCATAAATGGATCATTGGAGCTTGCATACCTTGTTAGCATTCTTAGGGTCGACAAAACCTTCCGATGCATCATATACAGCTTCTTCCTTAAGATAACCGTTAAGGAATGCCGCTTTGACGTGCATTTGCCATATCTCATAATCATAGTATGTGGCAATTGCTAACATGATTCGGACGGACTTCAGCTTCGCCACGGAGAGAAAGTCTCATCGTAGTCAACCCCTTGAACTTGCCGATAACCCTTAGCGACAAGTCGAGCTTTATAGATGGTAACATTACCATCCGCGTCCATCTTCTTCTTAAAGATCCATTTGTTTTCTATCGCCACGATCATCGGACAAGTCTGTCAAAGTCCATACTTTGTTTTCATACATGGATCCTATCTCGGATTGCATGGCTTCAAGCCATTTGTTGGAATCTGGGCCCGCCATCGCTTCTTCATAGTTCAAGGTTCACCGTTGTCTAACAACATGATTTCCGTGACAGGGTTGCCATACCACTGTGTGGAACGTGTCCTTGTGGACCTCACGGGTTCAAGAGCAACTTGATCCAAAGTGCCTTGATCATCATCATTAATTTCCTCTCCGGTCGGTGTAGGCACCACAGAACATTTTCCGAGCTGCACTACTTTCCGGTTCAAGAGGTAGTACTTCATCGAAGTTCTACTTTCCTCCCACTTACTCCTTTCGAGAGAAACTCTTTTTCCGAGAAGGATCCGTTCTTGGCAACAAAGATCTTGCCTTCGGATCTAAGGTAGAAGGTATACCCAATGGTTTCCTTAGGGTATCCTGTGAAGACGCATTTTTCCGACTTGGGTTCGAGCTTTTCATGTTGAAGTTTCTTGACATAAGCATCGCATCCCCAAACTTTTAGAAACGATACTTAGGTTTCTTCCCAAACCATAATTCATACGGTGTCGTCTCAACGGATTTAGACGGTGCCCTATTTAAAGTGAATGTAGCTATCTCTAGAGCGTATCCCCAAAATGATACCGGTAAATCGGTAAGAGACATCATAGATCGCACCATATCCAATAGAGTGCGATTACGACGTTCGGACACACCGTTACGCTTGAGGTGTTCCAGCGGCGTGAGTTGTGAAACAATTCCACATTTCCTTAAGTGTGTACCAAATTCGTGACTTAAATATTCTCCTCCACGATCTAATCGAAGAACTTTATTTTTCGGTCACGTTGATTCTCTACCTCATTCTGAAATTCCTTGAACTTTTCAAAGGTCTCAGACTTGTGTTTCATCAAGTAGACATACCCATATCTACTTAAGTCGCCTATGAGAGTGAGAACATAACGATATCCTCCATGAGCCTCAATGCTCATTGGACCGCATACATCGGTATGTATGATTTCCAATAAGTTGGTTGCTCGCTCCATTGTTCCGAGAACGGAGTCTTGGTCATTTTGCCCATGAGGCATGGTTCGCATGTGTCAAATGATTCATAATCGAGAGACTCTATAAGTCCATCAGATGGAGCTTCTTCATGCGCTTGACACCAATGTGACCAAGGCGGCGAAGTACCACAAGTATGTGGGACTATCGTTATCAACTTTACATCTTTTGGTATTCACACTATGAATATGTGTAACATCACGCTCGAGATTCATTAAGAATAAACCATTGACCATCGGAGCATGACCATAAAACATATCTCTCATATAAATAGAACAACCATTATTCTCAGATTTAAATGAGTAGCCATCTCGATTAAACGAGATCCCGATACAATGTTCATGCTCAAACTTGGCACTAAATAACAATTATTGAGGTTTAAAACTAATCCCGTAGGTAAATGTAGAGGTAGCGTGTCGACGGCGATCACATCGAACTTGGAACCATTCCCGACGCGCATCGTCACCTCGCCCTTCGCCGGCCTCCGCTTATTCCGCAGCTCCTGCCGTGAGTTACAAATATGAGCAACGGCACCGTATCAAATACCCAGAGTTACTACGAGTAATCGTAAGGTACACATCAATTACATGTATATCAAATATACCTTTAGTGTTGCCGGCCTTCTTGTCGCTAAGTATTTGGGGTAGTTCCGCTTCGAGGACCCTTCCTTTGCAATAAAAGCACTCACCTCGTGCTTGGGTCCATTCTTTGACTTCTTCCCGCAACTGGCTTACGGGCGCGCAACATCCTTGCCATCCTTCTTAAAGTTCTTCTTACCCTTGCCCTTCTTGAACTTAGTGGTTTTATTGACCATCAACACTTGATGTTCCTTCTTGATTTCTACCTCTGCGACTTCAAAGATTGAAAATACTTCAGAATAGTTTTCACCATCCCCGCATATTGTAGTTCATCACAAAGCTCTTGTAGCTTGGTGGGAGCGATCAAGGATTCTGTCAATGACCGCCTCGTCCGGAGGTTAATGTCCACTGGGACAAAGCGGTTGTGCAACCCAGAAATTTTGAGTATGTGCTCACCGACGTAACTATTTTCCTCCATCTTACAACTATAGAACTTGTCGGAGACTTCATATCTCTCGACCCGGCATGAGCTTGGAAAACCATTTTCAGCTCCTCGAACATCTCATATGCTCCGTGTTGCTCAAAACGCTTTTGGAGCCCGGTTCTAAGCTGTAAAACATGCCGCACCGAACGAGGGAGTAATCATCAAGACGAGACCGCCAAGCATTCATAACGTCTTGGTTCTCTCGATGGGTGCTTCACCTAGCGGTGCTTCTAGGACATATTGTTTCTTGGCTGCTATGAGGATGATCTCGTGTTCGGACCCAGTCCGAATAGTTGCTGCCATCATCTTTCAGCTTGGTTTTCTAGGAACGCGTTGAAGTTCATGTTGACATGAGCGCTGGCCATTTGATCTACAAGACATTTTTTGCAAAGATTTTAGACTAATGTTCATGATAATTAAGTTCATCTAATCAAATTATTTAATGAACTCCCACTCAAATTTGACATCCCTCTAGTCATCTAAGTGTTACATGATCCGAGTCGACTAGGCCGTGTCCGATCATCACGTGAGACGGGCTAGTCATCATCGGTGAACATCTCCATGTTGATCGTATGATCCATACGACTCATGTTCGACCTTTCGGTCTCTGTGTTCCGAGGCCATGTCTGTACATGCTAGGCTCGTCAAGTTAACCTAAGTGTTTTGCATGTGTAAAACTGTCTTACACCCGTTGTATATGAACGTAGGAATCTATCACACCCGATCATCACGTGGTGCTTCGAAACGACGAACTTTAGCAACGGCGCACAGTTAGGGGGAACACCTTCTTGAAATTATTATGAGGGATCATCTTATTTACTATCGTCGTTCTAAGTAAACAAGATGCATAAACATAATAAACATCACATGCAATTAAATAGTAGTGACATGATATGGCCAATATCATATAGCTCCTTTGATCTCCATCTTGGAGCTCCATGATCATCTTGTCACCGCATGACACCATGATCTCCATCATCATGTCTCCATGAAGTTGTCACCAACTATTACTTCTACTACTATAGCTAACGGTTTAGCAATAAAGTAAAGTAATTACATGGCGTTGAATCAATGACACGCAGGTCATACAATAATTAAGACAACTCCTATGGCTCCTGCCGTTGTCATACTCATCGACATGCAAGTCGTGATTCCTATTACAAGAACATGATCTCATACATCACAATATATCATTCATCATTCATCACAACTTTTGGCCATATCACATCACATGACAATTGCTGCAAAAACAAGTTAGACGCCCTCTAATTGTTGTTGCATCTTTTACGTGGCTGCAATAGGGTTCTAGCAAGAACGTTTTCTTACCTATGAAAAACCACAACGTGATTTTGCCAACTTCTATTTACCCTTCATAAGGACCCTTTTCATCTAATCCGCCCAACTAAAGTGGGAGAGACAGACACCGCTAGCCACCTTATGCAACTAGTGCATGTCACCGGTGGAACCTGTCTCACGAAGCGCACGTAAGGTCGGTCCGGCCGCTTCATCCCACAATACCGCTGAAGCAAACTAAGACTAGTAGCGGCAAGAAAGTTGACAACATCTACGCCCACAACAGATTTGTGTTCTACTCGTGCAATAGAGATCTACGCATAGACCTAGCTCATGATGCCACTGTTGGGGAACGTTGCAGAAAATAAAAGTTTTCCTACGGTTTCACCAAGATCCATCTATGAGTTCATCTAGCAACGAGTGATAGGAGTGCATCTACATACCTTTGTAGATCGCGAGCGGAAGCGTTCAAGAGAACGGGGTTGAAGGAGTCGTACTCGTCGTGATCCAAATCACCGATGACCAAGTGCCGAACGGACAGCACCTCCGTGTTCAACACACATACGGAGCGGAGACGTCTCCCACACCTTGATCCAGCAAGGAGGAGGGAGAGGTTGATGAAGATCCAGCAGCACGACGGTGTGGTGGTGGATGTAGCAGGCTCCGGCAGGGCTTCGCCAAGCAACTACGGGATGGAGAGGTGTAGCAGGGAGGGGAGGGAGGCGCCAGGTGTTCGGTGCGGCTGCCCTCCCAACCCCCCTCTTTATATAGGGACCCCAGGGGGGCGCCGGCCCTAGGAGATGGGATCTCCTAGGGGCGGCCAAGGGGTGGAGTGCCCCAAGGCAAGTGGGGCCCCTTGCCCAACCGTGGCGCAGAGGGGGGGCCAGGGGCGCACCAGCCCACCAGGCTGGTTCCACTTCAGCCCATGGGGCCTCACGGGATAGGTGGCCCCACCGGTGGACCCGTTCCGTGGTCCCAGACAATCCGTGGACCAAACTTTCCGATGGTCAAACTCGACTTCCCATATATAATTCTTTACCTCCGACCATTCCGTCCTCGTGACGTCCGGATCTCATCCGGACTCAACAACTTTCGGTTTGCTGCATACTCATATTCATACAACCCTAGCGCCACCGAACCTTATGTGTAGACCCTACGGGTTCGGAGACATGCGACATGACCGAGACGGCTCTCCGGTCAATAACCAACAGCGGATCTGGATACCCATGTTAGCTCCCACATGCTCCTCGATGATCTCATCGGATGAACCACGATGTCGAGGATTCAAGCAACCCCAGATACAATTCCCTTTGTCAATCGGTATGTTACTTGCCCGAGATTCGATCGTCGGTATCCCAATACCTCGCTCAATCTCGCTATCGCAAGTCACTTTACTCGCACCGTAATGCATGATCCCGTGACCAAACACTTGGTCACTTTGAGCTCATTATGATGATGCATTACCGAGTGGGCCCAGAGATACCTCTCCGTCATACGGAGTGACAAATCCCAGCCTCGATCCGTGTCAACCCAATGACACACTTTCGGAGATACCTGTAGTGCACCTTTATAGTCACCCAGCCACATTGTGACGCTTGGTACACCCAAAGCACTCCTACGGTATCCGGGAGTTACACGATCTCATGGTCTAAGGAAAGGATACTTGACATTGGAAAAGCTCTAGCAAAACGAACTACACGATCTTGTGCTATGCTTAGGATTGTCTTGTCCATCACATCATTCTCCTAATGATGTGATCCCGTTATCAATGACATCCAATGTCCATAGTCGAAACCATGACTATCTATTCATCAACGAGCTAGTCAACTAGAGGCTCACTAGGGACATGTTGTGGTCTATGTATTCACATGTATTACGTTCCGGATAATACAATTTAGCATGAATAAAAGACAACTATCACGGATAATAAAATTATAGCATGAATAAAACCGACAATTATCACCCATGTAACAAGGAAATATAATGATAATCCTTTTATTATTGACTCTAGGGCATATTTCCATGGCGGCGACGACCTGCTCAAACACCCACGACCATCCCACCTTGGCGGCCTGCCACAAGACACCGAGTCAACCACAAGCACGTATTCCATGGAAGAAACACGACGGAGGACGGAATTAAGAAGAGGGGTGAGGCCCCGCTTCCTCACCAGCCGCCAGTGCCAAGCCGACTCGCAGCCAACGGATCCGTGGATAGCTAGAGGCGGGGGGCGAACCCATGATAACCCACAAGTATAGGGGATCAATTGTAGCCTCTTTCGATAAGTAAGAGTGTCGAACCCAACGAGGAGCTAAAGGTAGAACAAATATTCCTCAAGTTCTATCGACCACCGATACAACTCTCACGCACGCTTGACGCTCGCTTACCTAGAACAAGTATGAAACTAGAAGTACTTTGTAGGTGTTTTTGGATAGGTTTGCAAGAATGTAAAGAGCACTAAATAAAATCTAGGGCTGTTTAGATAAAGACACAACTAAATTAGTTTTAGTAAAGAGCTTGTTGTCACGAGAAAGTTATTTGTCCCTAGGCAATCGATAACTAGACCGGTAATCATTATTGCAATTTTATTTGAGGGAGAGGCATAAGCTAACATACTTTCTCTACTTGGATCATATGCACTTATGATTGGAACTCTAGCAAGCATCCTCAACTACTAAAGATCATTAAGGTAAAACCCAACCATAGCATTAAAGTATCAAGTCCTCTTTATCCCATACGCAAACAACCTACTTACTCGTCTCTGTGCTTCACACCACGCCACCCACCATAAGCAAATCATGAACATATTGCAAACCCTACAGCGGGAATCCCTCACGCTTGCGCGACACAGAGAGCACCATAGGACAACACCAATAATAAAACATGCAACTCAAACCAATCTTGATCATCAAATAGACATTAGGACAAAACAGATCTACTCAAACATCATAGGATAGCCATACATCATTGGGAAATAATATATAGCGTTGAGCACCATATTTAAGTAGAGATTATAGTGGGTAAGAGAGAGGTTACACCGCTGCATAGAGGGGGGAAGAGTTGGTGATGATGGCGGTGAAGTTGTTGGTGAAGATTGCGGTGATGATGATGGCCACGGCGCTGCTCCGGCGCCACCGGAAGAGAAGGGAGAGGGACCCCTTCGTCTTCTTCTTCCTTGACCTCCTCCCTAGATGGAGAAGGGTTTCCGCTCTGGTCCTTGGCCTCCATGGCGTGGAAGGGGAGAGAGCCCCTCCGAGATTGGATCTATCTCTCTTTCTCTCTGCTTCGCTCGAATTCTGCTGCCCTTTCACCGCTTTTTTTATATCCGGAGATCCGTAATTCGATTGGACTGAAACCTTCGCCGTGATTTTTTCCAAAATTAGCTTTCTTGTGGCCAAGAAGGGCATCAACCGCCTTACGGTGGCCCACGAGGGTGGGGCGCCCCCTCTGGTGGTGGCGTGGGCCCTCCTCGTGACCACCTCGGACACCGCTTCACGCTGATCTTTCTCCCAGATTTTCCAAATATTCCAAAATAAGCTCCATCCGCTTTTATCCCGCTTGGACTCGTTTGATATGGATATTCTGCGAAACCAAAAACATGCAACAAACATGAACGCACTGGCAATCGGATCAATATGTTAGTCCCAAAAATAGTATAAAAATTGCCAAAAGTATATGAAAGTTGAATAATATTGGCATGGAACAATCAAAATTATAGATACGACGGAGACGATCAGCATCCCCAAGCTTAATTCCTGCTCGTCCTCGAGTAGGTAAATGATAAAAAGATAATTTTGATGTGGAATGCTACCTAGCATAATCTTGATCATATGTCTAATCATGGCATGAATATTAAGACACGAGTGATTCAAAGCAATAGTCTATCCTTTGACATAAAAACAATAATACTTCAAGCACACCAACCAAGCAATTATGTCTTATTGAAATAACATAGCCAAAGAAAGCTCATCCCTACAAAATCATATAGTCTGGCTATGCTCCATCTTCACCACACAAAATATTCACATCATGCACAACCCCGATGACAAGCCAAGCAATTGTTTCATACTTTTGACGTTTCTCAAACCTTTTCAACTTTCACGCAATACATGAGCGTGAGCCATGGACATAGCACTATAGGTGGAATAGAATATGATGGTGGAGGTTGTGTGGAGAAGACAAAAAGGAGAAAGTCTCACATCAACGTGGCTAATCAATGGGCTATGGAGATGCCCATCAATTGATGTCAATGTGAGGAGTAGGGATTGCCGTGCAACGGATGCACTAGAGCTATAAGTGTATGAAAGCTCAAACTGAAACTAAGTGGGTGTGCATCCAACTTGCTTGCTCATGAAGACCTAGGGCATTTGAGGAAGCCCATCGTTGGAATATACAAGCCAAGTTCTATAATGAAAATTCCCACTAGTATATGAAAGTGATAACTCAAGAGACTCTCTATATGAAGAACATGGTGCTACTTTGAAGCACAAGTGTGGTAAAAGGATAGTAACATTGCCCCTTCTCTCTTTTTCTCTCATTTTTTTTTTTTTTTTTTTTTTTTGGGCCTTCTTTTTTTTTGGCCTTTCTCTTTTTTTATTTTTTTTTTCTTCCCCTCATCTCGACTTGTGGGGAATCATAGTCTCCATCATCCTTTCCTCATGGGGCAATGCTCTAATAATGATGATCATCACACTTTTATTTACTTACAACTCAATATTACAACTCGATATCTAGAACAAAGATATGACTCTATATGAATGCCTCCGGTGTACCGGGATGTGAAATGATCTAGCGTAGCAATGACATCAAAAACGGACAAGCCATGAAAACATCATGCTAGCTATCTTACGATCATGCAAAGCAATATGACAATGAATGCTCAAGTCATGTATATGATGATGATGGAAGTTGCATGGCAATATATCTCGAATGGCTATGGAAATGCCATGATAGGTAGGTATGGTGGCTGTTTTGAGGAAGATATAAGGAGGTTTATGTGTGATAGAGCGATCGTATCACGGGGTTTGATGCACCGCGAAGTTTGCACCAACTCTCGAGGTGAGAAAGGGCAATGCACGATATCAAGAGGCTAGCAATGATGGAAGGGTGAGAGTGCGATAATCCATGGACTCAACATTAGTCATAAAGAACTCACATACTTATTGCAAAAATCTATTAGTCATCAAAACAAAGTACTACTACGCATGCTTCTAGGGGATAGATTGGTAGGAAAAGACCATCGCTCGTCCCCGACCGCCACTCATAAGGAAGACAATCAATAAACACCTCATGCTCCGACTTTGTCACATAACGGTTCACCATACGTGCATGCTACGGGAATTGCAAACCTCAACACAAGTATTTCTCAATTTCACAATTACTCAACTAGCACGACTCTAATATCACCACCTTTATATCGCAAAACTATTGCAAGGAATCAAACATATCATATTCAGTGATCTACAAGTTTTATGTAGGATTTTATGACTAACCATGTGAATGACCAGTTCATGTCATCTCTCTAAATAGATATAAGTGAAGCAAGAGAGTTTAATTCTTTCTACAAAAGATATGCCCATGATCTAACAAATATAAGTGAAGCAAAAGAGCATTCTACAAATGGCGGTTGTCTATGTAAAGAGAAACAGGCAATCCAAACTTCAAATGATATAAGTGAAGCACATGAAGCATTCTATAAAGCCATACTCAAAAGATATAAGTGAAGTGCATAGAGCATTCTATAAATCAACCAAGTACCATCTCATACCAGCATGGTGCATAAAAAAAATGAAAACTAAATGCAAAAGACGCTCCGAGATTTGCACATATCACATGAATGAAACGAATCCGAAAACATACCGATATTTGTTGAAGAAAGAGGGGATGCCTTCTGAGGCATCCCCAATCTTAGACGCTTGAGTCTCCTTGAATATTTACTTGGGGTGCCTCGGCCATCCCCAAGCTTGAGCTCTTGCCTCTCTTCCTTCTTCTCACATCGAAACCTTCTCGATCATCGAACACTTCATCCACACAAAACTTCAACAGAAAACTCAGTAAGATACGTTAGTATAATAAAGCAAATCACTATCTAAGTATTGTTGCAAACCAATTCATATTTTGTTTTTGCATTTTTTCTACTGTAATATAACTTTTTCATGGCTTAATCCACTGATATAAATCGATAGTTTCAATAAAACAAGCAAACTATGCATAAAAACAGAATATGTCTAAAACAGAACAGTCTGTAACAATCTGAACATTCACCATACTTCTGATACTTGAAAAATTCTGCCAAAATTAGGAAAAAATAAAAATTTGTATAGAAGGACGGTGCAAAAATAATCAGAACCATTTGACGTTCCAGTAAAAAATTAAAACTCACGCACTACAGCCAAAGTTTCTGTCCTGCACCGTACAAACCAACAAGTATTGTAAACATCCTAAAGGCAAACCTTGGCACATTATTTTTATAATACAATGGAATTGTACAAGGGGATAATTATTTTTGTTGAAAAGTTTCTGTAATCAAGATTCACAAAGTTGCCGTGAGCATGAACAAAGTTCAAGGAGCTCCCCACTTCAACAATGCTTGTCTTTCTCACTTTCACTTTCCTTTTGAAAAGTTTTGGGTTCCCTCTTTATTTTTGTTGTTTTTAACTATATGAAAGCACTCAACAGAAATAAATGACTCTCTAAAACTTCCGGGTTGTCTCCCTGGCAGCGCTTTCTTTAAAGCCATTAAGCTAGGCATATAGTGCTCAAGTAATGGATCCACCCGGATCCCAAGGTATATCAAAGCCAATTTTAATTAGCAATGATTTGTAATTTAGTAGTGAGCACAAAGTAACATATATCATGTAATGACGAAGTCTAACTCTCTTCCTATGCATCGGCATGTCATAAAAGAACAATTCATGCACACATAGTAAAGGCCAATGCATAGTATAAACAGTTTCTTGCAATTTTATCGTGTTGGAAACATAGAGAGGTGGAGATATAGTTCCTCTCTCATAATAATTGCAATTAGGAGCAGCAAGCACATGCATATTATATCTATCAAAATCATCATGTGTAGTAGTAAAAGGCAACCCATCAATATAATCCTTAATAAGCACAAACTTCTCCGATATAGTGTAGTCGGGAGAATTCAAAAAGGTAATAGGACTATCATGCGTGGGTGCAATAGCAACAATTTCATGTTTAACATAAGGAACTATAGCAAGTTCATCTCCATAAGCATAATTCACAATGGCATCTTGGCCAAAAGCATAGCAAGCATCATCAAAAAGGGATATTTCAAGAGAATTAATGGGATCATAATAGTCATCATAGCAATCATCCTTCGGTAAGCATGAAGAGGAATTAAACAATGTATGAGTTGAAGGGTTACTCTCATTAGAAGGTGGGCACGGGTGATCAATTCTCTCTTCCTCCTTTTGTTCTTCGCTCTCCTCCTCATATTTTTCATCCAATGAGCTCACAGTTTCATCAATTTCTTCTTCCATAGATTCCTGCAAAATATTAGTCTCTTCTTGGACAGCGGAGACTTTCTCAATAAGTGCATTAATATCGGAATTGTATTCATAATTCTCATAGCAATATTTGAGGATAGCTAAATTTTTAGATCTATAAACAGCGTCATCAAAATCTTCAAACTCTTTACACATAGATTCAATTTCATAAGCACCCATAAAAGCAACAAATTATTCTATTTATTCCACATCATAGTAATCATATATACCATTAGCATCAGAAGCTAAGGTTTTATTATCATTAAATTTGCATGAAAAGGGAAGGTGTGGAGCCTTCATCCTAGAGCAACAAGTATAATCATAACTCACGCATAGTTGCCAAGCATACGACTTCAATATATGAATGTGATCCCATAATAGTTTCTCTTTTTTTGTTAAGCGATAATCCCTAAAGTATTCACGTTGATCCAACGTTACTCCCATTACATAATTGAATAGGGTTTTCTCAGGATTATTAAAGTAGTACATAATATCTGTCACATAAAGAGCATCGAGGGTTTTAGGAGGTTCCTCGTCTCCATGAGTAGCAAGTACACCTAATTTTTTTGGTATTTCGTGTTCCATATCCATAACTAAAGATAGAGAACAACTAAGAACAGCAAATTAAAATTACTTAGTGATAAAGCAAACATGCACACATGAGAATATTCACCCCACGCTATAACTCCCCGGCAACGGCGTCAGAAAAAGGTCTTGATAACCCACAAGTATAGGGGATCAATTGTAGCCTCTTTCGATAATTAAGAGTGTCGAACCCAACGAGGAGCTAAAGGTAGAACAAATATTCTCTCAAGTTCTATCGACCACCGATACAACTCTACGCACGCTTGACGTTCGCTTTACCTAGAACAAGTATGAAACTAGAAGTACTTTGTAGGTGTTTTGGGTAAGGTTGCAAGAAAGTAAAGAGCACGAAAATAAAATCTAGGGGCTGTTTAGATAAAGACACAACTAAATTAGTTTTAGTAAAGAGCTTGTTGTCACGAGAAAGTTATTTGTCCCTAGGCAATCGATAACTAGACCGGTAATCATTATTGCAATTTTATTTGAGGGAGAGGCATAAGCTAACATACTTTCTCTACTTGGATCATATGCACTTATGATTGGAACTCTAGCAAGCATCCGCAACTACTAAAGATCATTAAGGTAAAACCCAACCATAGCATTAAAGTATCAAGTCCCCTTTATCCCATACGCAAACAACCTACTTACTCAATTATGTGCTTCTGTTACTCACGTCACCCACCATAAGCAAATCATAAACATATTGCAAACCCTACAGCGGGAATCCCTCACGCTTGCCGACACGGAGAGCACCATAGGACAACACCAATAATAAAACATGCAACTCAAATCAATCTTGATCATCAAATAGCCATTAGGACAAAACAGATCTACTCAAACATCATAGGATAGCCATACATCATTGGGAAATAATATATAGCATTGAGGACCATGTTTAAGTAGAGATTACAGCGGGTAAGAGAGATGTTACACCGCTGCATAGAGGGGGGAAGAGTTGGTGATGATGGCGGTGAAGTTGTTGGTGAAGATTGCGGTGATGATGATGGCCACGGCGGCGCTCCGCGCCACCGGAAGAGAAGGGAGAGGGGCCCTTCGCCTTTCTTCTTCCTTGACCTCCTCCCTAGATGGGAGAAGGGTTTCCCCTCGGTCCTTGGCCTCCATGGCGTGGGAGGCGAGAGCCCTCCGAGATTGGATCTATCTCTGCTTCTCTCTGCTTCGCGTCGAATTCTCGCCCTTTCACCGCTTTCTTTTATATCCGGAGATCCATAACTCGATTGACTGAAACCTTCGCCGTGATTTTTTCCAAAATTAGCTTTCTTGCGGTCAAGAAGGGCATCAACCGCCTTACGGTGGCCCACGAGGGTGGGGGCGCGCCTCGGTGGTGGTGGGCCCCTGCCTCGTGGCCACCTCGGACACCGCTTCGCGTTGATCTTTCTCCCAGATTTTCCAAATATTCCAAAATAAGCTCCGTCTGCTTTTATCCCGTTTGGACTCCGTTTGATATGGATATTCTGTGAAACCAAAACATGCAACAAACAGAACCGCACTGCAATCGGATCAATGTGTTAGTCCCAAAAATAGTATAAAAAGTTGCTAAAAAGTATATGAAAGTTGAATAATATTGGCATGGAACAATAAAAAAATATAGATACGACGGATATGTATCAGGGGGGAGGGAGGAGAGGAGAGCATCTCTGTATGAAATCGTCGTGTTGTTGTTGGACCGTGTAGGTGACATATCCGCCGTGAGGGCGGCTTGACCCTTTGCGTGTGTCAGTGGGCGAGGGGACTTCGGGATGTGGCGTAGTGATCGAGCGGCCGGAGTTGGCTGTAGGGGGTGATTAGGCGTGATGATGGGGTCTAGATGCTGATCAGAGGCAGCGTGGGGGAGCTGCAGTGACGGGCGAGCGCATGCTCTCTCCGCCTCATCGGTTCCCAACGCAAGATTCTCTTTTGCTGCGGTCGTCGGGGCCACGCGTGGGGAGACAGGGGGCGGCACGGCGAAGTCCGGATTAGACGCAGGGCGGGCGAGCGGGTCGTCCAAATTTGGCACAGACAGAGAGACAGGGAGGGGGTCCTGGGGCCGCGCGCCAACTCCGCCTGCATGCCCCGAATCAGACACATCGTACGGATCTTTTGCAAGATTTGGTGTGACTGGGGGCGCCGCACAGCCATCATTATTCATGCAGTGGTGGCCATAGGTGCATGCGGGGCAGGCCGGACGTGCGTCAAGCGCGTGACCACAGGGGGCTGGTGTGGCGCGATGACTTGCAAGTGCTGGTGATCAAAAGGGCCAAGGATGGAATCCGATCGAGGAGGCAGGGTAGGGTACGTGAACTTGTTATAATTATGAATGAAGCGACTGCAGTGATCAACGGCCGGTTCTAGCTGGTCAAAGAGAAAGAGCCGAAACCCTTCAAAATCAAGGGACCCATGTTTGAGGATTTGAGTTTTGATTGAGCGGGAGAAGATGCCAGACTTGAAAATATGCTCATGAACTTTGACTGCAAGAAAATCTTGTTTGACCGAAAAATAGTGGTTTAGGGCAGACTCAACTAGCAGTTCATTAGGCCTAATAGTAATTGGCAGAAAACTAATCCAGAACAGGTGCATGTGGTGAGTGTATTGCACGTGTGGTGTAAGCTGGCTAAAGCGATTAACATTAAGCATACGATAGAAGAAGCTAATACCCGGCCGTTGACGATGCTCCTTCGGTAGATCAAGAGTTGTTGACACAGGTGGCAGGATTGCAGGTTCGACCGCCGACGGTGAAGGAGACGCGGTACCGAACGACGACGGCAAGGCGACCCCAGAAGGCGAGCGACGGGCGCCCCCCAAAGGCAGAGGCCAAGGGAAGCGGATCAGCATGCCCATCTTACGGAAGTCGCCCATGGAGGCGATGAGCGTGGCAACGTCAGGCGAGGCAACAATGAAGAAGAAACAAGAGTCTCCGTCATCCGTGACGTTGAAATGGTGGTGGACGCCGCCGAAGAGGCTAGCAAGGATGAGGCCGAAAGTAATAGCATCGAGGACGAAAGGAAACTGAATGACGCGCGCGTACATGCGGCATCCGTGCGGCTGGATTGGTGGATGAATGGAGACTGACGATCGACATTGTGCCCAAGCCACGCCTTCGAAGTGGAGGCCCAGATCCTCCGAGATTTGGAGCAGTTGTGCCATCGACATACAAGTCGCAGCAGTGTGGGGTGGAGGTGGGAGCGGGGGCAGGGTTCTCGTGAAAGAGAATGAGTAGTTGCGGTGACGGATTTTGGATTGGGCGAGGATGAGCTCTGCAACACGCGCAGAGGCAACATGGAAGCGAAAGACCAAGGGAGAGCATTTGGACGAAGAAGTCAGCAGCACAGCCACCAAGGGCGGCTTGAAGCAGAGCAGCGACAGCTATGGCATCAAGGTGGTGGTGGGAGTAGCCGAAGATGATGTAGAGCGGCGAGGCGAGGTGCATGGCTGGGGTGGTGATGTCGAGGCGTAGGTAGTAGGAGCAATCATCTTCGAACTCCAATCCCATGGCATTGCCACAGCCCAGAAAACAACGGAGCGCAACCTGGCCGGCTTTGACATAGGACAGGTAAAGAATGACGAGGGTGGCGGTGCAACAGAGGAGAGGAGCGCGTCGAGAGGGTTGGTGGCTACGGCCCTTGGTAGCAACAACCGGTCGATCGAAGGCGAGTGAAAACATCTGGATGCATTGCAGACTCTCGTAGGAGTGAAATCTTGTTGAATATGATGTCCCGACCGGGAGATAACACGGAAGCTGGCAACGCGGTGCGCCACTATCTCATGCCAAAAATGGCATATGCAAGATGAGGACGGCGTTTCGATGCTGCCATTGTCACATCACATGCCATTGCGCGCGTGCTCACGTGATCACATCGCATTCTTGCTCCGCGGTGAGTTGTTTCCTAGCTTGGCTTTGGGGACTTTGACGCAACAACCCCCTCCATACCTTATGTGTAGCATATATGCGTGGCCAATTGATCACAAAGAGCATATTTATCTTGTGACACCGACGCCCCAACCACTTGTTCACATTTTTACTTCAACCACTACTACAACTCAATGAATCCACGTCTATAAACCTTCTGTGCGCCGCACACATGTAGGTGTAGCTGTGTAGGACTAGAACATACGTACTATGTGTGGGAGCTATATCTCGTTCTGGAAAAAATAACATCAAATTTAGACTCTGGAACCAGGCACGGCAATTACTCGGTGGCTTCCTTATAACTTACCACAAGGCAGAGCAAAGCTGCCTGCAAATGGAGGTAGATTCATGTGCTCAATTGTTTCAACTTTATGCAAATGCGGAAGACTTGGATAGCTGCTCACAAGTTACAACCGGTCTAGGAGCAAGGGGAGACGTTCATGTGCTTCGTACCTTCGCAGTTAAACGATCGACCGACTTTCAAACATATATGAAATCCTAAATTTGGAACAGAAATTGCACTAAATTAGTTAGAAGATGAATCGGCTAACGAGCCAACATGATGTTATGAATCCGAGACGCAGTCTATCTTGCATGGACAAGCAATTACAACAAGGACACTGACATGTGTTGGCGAGATTAAGTGCAAACACCTACTTCTTCAGGCAAGACTACGAGGGTTTCTAGAAACCCGTATACTAAAGATAAATTAGCAAAGTACAAGCGCCAATATGCACGCCATGGCCATCATACAACGTCATCAACCACCCGCAATGACGGGTACGGTCATCTCTACTACGGGTACAGTCATTATTTCATATGTGTTGGGGTGGGGTGTCTCTAAACTCCATTCATTTTACAACTTGGGACTAAACAACCGTAGAATACTCGATTAAATTATCAGTCCCACTAATCATACATAATCATTTCTGAAACCCAACCAGGGGTTTAGATGTCTTTTTTCAGTCTTCCCTTTTGGGTGGTTGGCGACAACATGATTAGTTCATTACAAAAAGGATATGTGAAAAGAATATCTCAATGGGTTTCTTTAGATAGTTATAAGAAGGATTTCCACCAAGTTTATGCATTATTCTGAATTTCGCTTTGGAATGCAAAATGCACGGCACTTGGAATTCAGAAGAGAGACCCCCTATCGTTAGAAATTGTGACATGCAAAGCTTACCTCGTATCCAAATGAATAAAATGCAGCATGCATGTCTTAAAAAGTACCCAAGGCGGTGTGTCAACTGCGTCCTATAAACTAAAAAAATGAACATATGGGTCTTAATCATGAGTAAGTAATTCGTCACACGTCCTATCTGCATTTGATCAGGCCATGTCGTATACTTATCTCTTTACAAAAGTCTTTCATTTGTGAAAAAAATATTCATGTGTTTGAAACATATGTTTAGAAAAAAATATTCACGTTTAAAATAATGTTTGTCTTTGTACATGACTAGATTTATGTTCATACACTTATCTTTTTTTTTTCTAGTTCCATAAAAAACGCACCAGAAAACTAAGAAAAAATAGATTATGAAAACAATAACCCAGATGAGAAGAAATAAGGAAAAAACCCCATCGAAACCCGAAATGGGCCAGCCTATGCTGCTTCATTGAATTATCTATTGCACGGGTGTTCTTTCTTTTGAGAAAATATATTTCATAAGTGGATCCGATCAGCAGCCCGCAGACGGCAAGCAAAGGCCGCGACGGCAATTGCACGTCCATTGGCAAGCCGAGTTGAACCGGCCCAGTCAGAGCTTTTCTCGCGTTTTTCGTCTTTGCTACTTCTGCTGCAGCTTTTCTGTAATGGTTTCTTCATTTTGGTTTTTTAGGCTTTTATTTCTTTTGTTCATTCTGTTCTTTTTGTTTTATGTTTACAATACATGTTAAAAAAATAATGCACGGTGAACAATACTCTAATATACAATCAACATTTTTTTATACACACTGAACATATTTTGTAATATACATTGAACATTCAATAAATGAGGAACTCTTTTAATTATACAATGAATATTTTTCTAATACACAATGAATATTTTACTTATATATGGTGAACATTTTTCAATATATGATGAATATTTATTAGTATACACTGAACTTGAAAAAAATACATACTAAACATTAAAAAGTATTTTTTTAATAGAATTATTAATATCTAACTCCGTAAAAAAATAAAAACAGTCCTTTTTTGGAGAAACCCAAACTGAAAAAACAAAATCAGTTCACGGCAGAGTGGGCCGATCCATTTGCCCTGGCTTTCAGGCGGGTTCCAATAGAAGGTCTCTTGTCTGGGAGCTGTTGTGCCTCAGCTCGCAGCGTGACACAAGCTCGTCTTCCCTCAGCGTCGCTGGATGTCTTTTCAGTTCAAAAAATGTACAGTGCATTTATAAAATGGTTTGTCTCAAAACATTTATAAAATGGTCATGCATTCGTAAAATATATTTGTGATATTTTCCAAAATGTGTATGAAGCATGGAAAAATGTTTGCATAGTTTGAAAAAAATGGTTTCACGTTTATTTGAAAATATTTATCATGTATTCAAAAAGTTCAAAAACAAGTATTTGAAAAAATGTTAATCATTTTTTGAAAAGTGTTAAACGTGTATAAAATAATATTTCAGATATATACAAAAATGTACCATGTGTATGAACATAAGTAGTCAACAAAGCTTATATTTGAAAAAACAAATGCTACCATGCATTTAAAAAATGATAAACATGTATAAAAAATGTTTGTGATTTATAAAAAAATATACAACGTGTATGAAGCACATGTGTTAAAGAACACGAGAAAGGAAAACGAAAAAAAATGGTGATGAACCATGAAAAACAGAAACAGTGAAGAAAACCATTGGAAACTGACATGGAAAACCAATGAAAAACGGACACGAGAAACAACTGAAAAACAGAGACAGAAACCACAAGAAAATAAAATAAAAAATATGTACAAAAATACAGAAGAAAGAGGAAATAAAAACAACGAAACCTAAAGAAAATTATGAAGAAAACACACTGAGAAAGGAAAGAAAGAACAAACCCAATAGAATCCGAAGAAAACCAATGAAAACTACACCCCCCTCCCGCCCCACATTATACAAAAACCCCACATTATACAAAAACGTCTTATATTATGGAATAGAAGAAGTATAAAGGAAAATCACATGAAAAGGAAAAAAACAGTGAAAATCAGGCATGTCCAGCCGATGGCAACAGAGAAGAAGAAAAACGTTGTACGACGACCAAGTGGGCGTGCGCTAGAGCGAGAAAACACGCTACCTAGAAACCCGATTCTGGGTGACCCATATGCGCGGACGCCAGATCGCAGACCGAGTTAGAGCAACTTCGATAGGACGACCCAAACGGACGGCGGTTTTGTCCGTTTGAATCGGCCAGACGGACACGGACGCCCGTTTCCGCATTTGGGTCAGCGCGTGCGCCTAACGCTAGGCTGAGATCCATTTTGACGGCGCCAAAAAAAATGAACGCATGCATATTAAAAAAAAATAGCATTAATTAAATATTAAAGCCGGCCACGAAGGCCGATGAGAGTCCACGCGTCCATATTCGCATTAAAAACAGCCTAAACTACGAGGCGGCGCGCTGCTCTAGGCGTCGTCGTCATCGTCCTCGGGGTCCGTGAGGTCGATGAGCGTCGGCGCCGGCCCGGCCTAGGCGAACGCCGTGTTCGAGCGCCGCCATGTCGAATGTGTCAGCCGCCGACAGCGATCTTAAAAGGCGAAGTGGCGGCTGGCGCGCCTCCTCCTCGACCTCGCGCTGCTCCTCCTCGAGGCAAGCTCAAGCATCTCCTCGCGATTCGCCGCGACGGCTCCTCTCACCGGCCGGCGTTGGCGCCACATCTTGAGGTACGCCGTCAAGGCGGCGTCGCCCCACCAAATCGGTGGCGTGGACACCCACTCGCGCACTACTCTCCAGAGAAGCGCGATGGGCTCGGGCTCGGCTCGGCCGCGGATCCGGCTGCGCCCGCTTGATGGGGACGGCGGGGCCACCGGCGCACCATTGCCGCCGCCGCCGCGAGAGGCAAGGGCTCGCGCCATTGCCGCCTCACGGGCCTCCTCTTCGCCTCCGCCGCCTCCGCTCTGCGCCGCTCGTCCTCCTCGCTCTCCCGGTGACGGCCGCAGGCCGCTGTCCTCTCTCGCGACGACGAAGCGGTGTTAGCCTCCGGCGACCTCGCGCCGCTTCTATCGCCGCCTCCTCGTGCTCGGCGAACCACCTTGCCCGCTTGGGCAAGTCGGTTGCGTAGGTTTTGTCGAGGCGCCGCTCGACGCCGCGGCGCCACCGGCGCCGCACCTCCTCCGCGTGAGCACGAAGCCGTCCGCGCGCCGCCGCAAGACTAGGATTCTATTCGATCCAGATGCGATCGTCGGCAATACACGTCCGGATACGGCAGAGCTCGGCGGTTACGCCAGGTGCCACTCGCTGGTGCACCGCACGTTCACGCTGCTTCTCTGCGGCGAGGCGCCGCGAGGTGGGAGGAACTCGAGGAAAGGGTGGCGGGGACTTGCCTTGGCCTTGCTGCCGGCGGGCGCCGAGAAGAGGCCCATCTCGCTGTGGTTGTGGTGGCTAGGGTTTGCCGCGACGAGGAGCAAAGGCGGCGATGTGGACGGCGAGTTTGATGAGGACGGCCCGCCGCACGGTCGGCTTAAAAAAGAACGAGCGCCGTCGCTGACGCGTGGGCCCGTCGTCATAAATTAAGCTGACCGCGTGGGCAGCGGGTAGTTGGACGGCTGCCATGTGAGGACGCGGCGGATAGCGAGAAGGCGCGCGAAGCGTCCGTTTGGCGTCCGCGCCGACGCATTTGGGGCGCAAATTTGGGCTGCAAATGCGTCGGCGCGGACGCGACACGAACGTGATTTGAGTTTGGGTCGACGCGTTAGGTCGTCACTTTTGTCCACGCCGACTCAAACGGACATAGGCGGACAAAAATGGATCGGCCCTTTGAAGTTGCTCTTAGGTCTCGGTTATATAGCTCCCTCCGCGCTCCTCTTTAGGGGCGCGAGTATGTATCACTTAGAGCGATCCCACGCACAGCATCGCCTGTAACGCTACCTAAATGGTCCGGCCCATGAAACATAGTTGTGTGGCACGCTCCTTCGTTTGCTTGCTTTCGATTGCTCGTTTGTTTCGATTTTCTTCATTTACACTTTAACTATATTGCAAAAATATCCTAAAATAACTTTGCTTTACATGATCTTACTAGGTACCCCTTCGCCCGTGCTCTCGTAACTCATGGGAGATTAGCGTTTCCTCGCCTCTTGTCGCAGTCTCTGCCGGTCTACCCCGTCTTCTGTTGCTTTAGGTCATGGAGGCCTAGTGGATGTTGGCCTTGCGAAAATGAGGGTCCTGCTCCTTTTTGTTTATATCTTTTGTGTTTGTTTAGGGGTTTTGTCCTGCTTGGGAAGTTGAGGCAACGACGGCTCCTTAAAAAAAGAATATGGTTCTACACGCCTGGCCCCGTCCCAACGGTGCGTCCAGCATCATTGGAGGTGCGTGGAGGTGTTTCTCTGACGGATTTGGCAAGATTTGATTGATATTTGTATTTGGTGGATCTACTTTGTTACGGTCTTTGTTCGTTCGCGTTCATGTGCTTGCATGTTGGATACTTCCAATCTACTCTTTTCTTCATTGGCGGCGGTTGTTGTTTTGGTGTGTTAGTTCTGTGAAGTTTTAGCATGACAACTTCCCAACTGTTTACTACAACAAGATTTGTCCGGCTTTGGTAAGGGAGAGGCGACTACGGTGGTGCACCTTCGGTCGCTCCAGTGCTTGCAGTTGTCGCAGGGTGTTCTACGGGTCTCAATGTATTTTTTTTGTTACTTCCGGTATTCTTTGTACTGCCATGAATATTGATGAAACTGATTAGAAGTTTTTTTCCCATGAAAAAGAATAGTATCCTAGAATATAATTATTTATATTTTAAATGTTTATGCAGTGTCTAGAAAATGTTTATGTGTCAAAGAAGACCCATGCCACATTTAACAAAAATAATGGCATTAAAAATATACATCAGAACATGTTCACGCGTTTCAAAAAAATGGCCGTAACTTTTACAAAACAAATTATACAATGTAAGAAATGTTCACGCAATTGAAAACACATTTTGTACCATTCTAAAGAAGTTCATGACATTTTAGAAAATGTTCGCACGTTTTCAAAAATATGTTCTTGACATTTTAAAAAATGTTTATACAATGTAAAAATAATTGTGTAGTTTTAAGAAAATGTTTCGTGCCATTAATACAAATTTGTTGTGCATTTTTAAAATGCTTAACATGTAATTGAAAAATTGAAAAACATGTATTTGAAAAAAAATGTACATCATAGATCTGAAAAATGTTGAACGTATATAAAAATTATCCAAATTTATATAAAAATGTATAATAAAGTAGTCGAGTACAAGAAACACACTTGTTGTTTCGTGCCGGCTTGCTCTACCGGGTCGATTAGGCCGTGGATTCAGTAATCGGCCCTGTGCGAGAATATTATCGCGTCAACAACAAACATCACTTGGGTTGCTCCGCGACTTGGGCTGCCTCCCGCACAATTGCGTGCTAATAACACCCACAATCTCGTTCAACTCAAAAAAAAAAAAAACACCCACAATCTCGCCTGGCTCCGGAGAGCCGCTCGTGTAGCGTTCGTTGCTGGCTTGTTGATCAGTTTGGGCAACGATCGTGGCACGGCGGTTCCGGTAGAATCCGAGGGCGTTTGGTGCCCCAGCAAAGCATCCCCGGGAACTACGGTACTGTCTGTCCTGTGCACGGCGGTACGGTAATCAATCCCCGGCCCAGGGAAAAAACGTCAAAGACGACGTGAATGCCGCACTAAATACGCCCCGCGCCATTGTTAACTCCCCGTTCCGGTACCCCAAATCACCCGCGCCTACGCATTCAATCCGGGCAGCAGAGCAAAGCAAATGCAAGCAGCTCGAGGATAGGCGCTGTCACGCACGAACGCCGCGCGCCAGCGGCCGTACCCGTGCGAGATCTCTCTCTCCACCCACATCGATCACGCCTTGAAGTCTCCACGCAGCCAACCGCCACCCCCGACACCCGCGCCGTCCATCTCCGGAGATGCACGGCCGGCTGCGTGGATGCCCAGGTACTAGTAGTAGAAGAAGACTGGAGGCGGACGACGCGTTTGCTGCGCGCTTCTGCAGCTAGCTAGCTGCAGCTGTAGCGGCAGAGCGAAGCCAAGTAGGAGGAGGGGTAGCGTCTGGCGGTTCGCATTCAAGTCCTGGCTAGCTAGCTGATCCATTTCCATCACCCGGAACGTACAGCCGCAATGAAAGCACACTAGGGCATCTACTACAGCCGGGGCCTCGGACCGCTCTCAAACGCCCGACCGCCGGCCCGGTTACTCAATGGTCACGAAAATCTGACTCAACTGGGCGCCTCAAATGCCTTGGCTGTCCAGTACCCCTTATATCTAGCCCAAATATAGGGTTGATATGGGTTGTCTGGGCACGTCCGACACATCAGCCCGGCCCATCCCGACCCCACACCGTTCTCACAAATATCCCTAATCCGGAAACCTCCACTCTCGATCCGTCTCTTTCTTCTTTTCACCGATTCCACCGATCCATCCACTCCGACGACTCCGGTGACTGCGTCGACCATGCCGAGCACCGGCAGCCGCTCCTCCTTCGACTCCGACGACGAGCTGGCCCTCCGCATTGCACTCGAGAGTGCGGCGGAGAACTCTTCCATCGCCGCAGTGGGTTATCGACGGAGCCCGACGAGGACAAGCGGCTCCTCGTGTGGGTCTACCGCCGGTCGCTTACGACGACAGAGACGGACGCTCGGCGGCTCCGCCGAAAGTACGCCAAGGCTCTCCGGCTAGTTATCGAGCAGTCTGAGCGCGAGGCCAAGGAGAAGGCAACGGAGGCGGCTCGGCTGGCGAAGCTCAAGCGCCAGCAGGACTGGGTCGTCCGGTGCCTCAAGGGCCTCATCGGCGTCTCCTCCGACGGCGGCGGCTCCTCGTCCGACGACTCGAGCGATCCTTCACCAGCCGCCGATGGCTACAGCTCGCCAACGACCGGAAGGGGAAGGCGTTGGCCCGGAAGTGGTGAAGATTCATTTTTCTTCAGTTTAATTTCAAGTTTTAGATGTAGTTTCAAGTTTTTTGTCGTTTATGTGCAGCTTTGGTGGTCCTTTCAATATCTGATCATGATCTTTTGGTGAAAGTATTGTGTTTGTCTATGTCCGTTTCTATGTCTGTTTGCTGATCTACGTAGTTTGATGGACGTTGCATGGTTTAGTATAGATATAGGGGATCGGGTATGAGATACACGAATGTGGACGACGCTATTTGAGGAGTGCCCGGTCACGCGCGTCCGCGGGTGTTTGAGGGATCATATTTGTCATATGCGGTTGTAGATGCTCTTACTGGCTTGCAGCCGGTGGCCTCGGTCGCCAACTGTGTTCCTCCTATGCTTAGACTAGCCATAGTGGAGAGTAACTTACACTACTAACATACACGCTACCCTAGGCTATGTTACTACCCAGGTAGTAACATATATGTGGAGTCATGCAAAGCTTCATTTATAAGGTTATAGACTCATATTATATTGGTATATGTGATGTTACGGTACCTAACTAAGTTACTCAATTTACCTCTCTGCTCATTAACTCATTGTCACATAGGTAAATTTGCTGAGTTGGACCCGATATTACTGTTGAAGTTACTCCCACTATGACCGATCTTAGTTTTAATAACTTGTAAAAAGCACGCATGTAGTGACAGAGTAGTACATGTATTGTTGCAATCAAGGTTGGAAAAGGCGCTAGGCCTAAGCAAGGCGGTTGACCTTCGCCTAGCGCCTAGGTGGTGCTTAAGCGCCTTAGACGCAACTTAGGCGTCCTACAATTTTGACTATTTGTTTGTATTTGGGATATTATATGTGTATCAATATCAATTTATAGAATATAAGTGAGTAAACTACCATCAATTAAAATTGGAAGATGGCCAATTTGGTCAGGTGATGCAATATGGCATGATTTCTTACTTGAGTGTACAATTTCTTGCTTGTCATGCCTAGACTTCTGCTTATGTCTTAGGCGAGGTGTTTGGTCACTGCCTAGCGCCTAAGCGTCTCCTAGGCACTGCTTTTTCCAACAGAAATTGCAATGGAGGCGAATGGGTCTACCAGTAGTAGATTAAGAGGTTGGGCGTACATGTTGATGCACGTGATAACCGCCCGCATAGGTCCGGACCGCGGAAGCAATCCAACGCGGTCGTGTATCGACCTGCAGGGCGATCCAGACTATGATTTTCCTGTAAACTGGAACCAAACGTGGGGGGTTTTACGAGAGTCCGGACACGAGAAACGACGGACTCCGACGCCGCTGGCCCACCCAAAAGGAAGGCGGAGCCCGCGCTTTTGTAGCAACTCGCACTGTTTCAGCGCCAAAATCCACCACTATCTTCTTCATTCCCCGCCGCTTTCCACAAATTCTTTCCCTTTTCTCCCACCTTATCCTTCCTTTGGTCGCGGGTGCATGAAATGTCGGAGAACCTGTCGAATATAGAGGTGGCAGAGGTGCAGGAACATCCGAGCATCATGCTCGCCCGAAAGATCAGCTTGGCTATGCGGCAAAATCATCGTGTCAAAATGAAGGCCGCAAAGGAGGAGAAACTCAAGAAGGGGATGGTCGTCGGTGGGCGTGGTGGTCGTGACAGACGCGGCAGAAGTCTTGGCAGAGGCCGCGGTGCCCAGACGAGCGCTGATACTTGTGATCTGCGTTGGTATTTTCCCAAAGAGGATAGGATGATGTAGTACAACAGAGCTAAGTAACACCCCTTCTCCCCGCTGTAATCTCTACTTAAACATGGTGCTCAAACACTATATATTATTTTCCAATGATATGTGGTTATCCTATGATGTTTGAGTAGATTCGTTTTGTCCTATGGGCTAATTGATGATCGTGGTTGGTTTGAGTGTATATTTTATTATGGTGTTGTCCTACGATGCCCTTTGTCGCATGCAAACGTGAGGGATCCCTGCTGTAGGGTGTTGCAGTATGTTCATAATCTGCTTATTGTCGGTTGCCGGAGTGACAGAAGCCTGAACACGGATAAGTGGGTTATTGCGTATGGAAGTAAAGAGGACTTGATACTTAATACTATGGTTGGGTTTTACGACCTTAATGATCTTTGGTATTTGCGGATACTTGCTAGAGTTCCAATCATAAGTACATATGATCCAAGTAGAGAAAGTATGTTAGCTCATGCCTCTCCCTCATGTAAAATTTCAAGAATGATTACCGGTCTAGTTATCAATTTCCTAGGGACAAATGACTTTCTTGTTGACAAAGCTATCTATCTTTATTGTCTTGCATTTTATTCGTAGTTTTATTCTCGCAACGTACTTCTAGTTTTATTCGTGCAAACTATCCTATCACCTAAAAAAAGTTCCATACTTGTTTTAGGTAAAGCAAACGTCAAGTGTGCGTAGAGTTGTATCGGTGGTCGATAGAACTTGAGGGAATATTTGTTCTACCTTTAGCTCCTCGTTGGGTTCGACACTCTTATTTATTGAAAAAGACTACAAACGATCCCCTATACTTGTGGGTTATCACGCATTTTGTGGATCGGACTAAATTTGAATTTCAAATTCACTTTATTGACGGGCATATACGCGATAGAGTTGGATGGCGGCCTCCTGCATCCGTATCTGTGGACTGGCCTCCCTGTTCGCGGCCGGATGCGGGAGGAAATTCGCGGGTAGCCATTGGAGATGACCTAACAAAGCGACGGAGAAGGTCCAATGCAAGGTGATCTTCACATGTTTTGCTTGCTAGTATAAACTTTGGGGGAGGTACATATAAGATGAGAGGGAGGACAGAAGCATGCAACAATAGGTAAAGTACCACTACCACTATCACAAGTATCACGATTTTCCCAATCATAACCATAATCATCACAATGAGTAATATGCATAACAAAATCATCCTCAATAGTTCCTTCAACCAATGTTCCGTAAGATAAAGAAGCAATATCATCATCAAGTGTATCATCTTCCACAATTATTTTTTATTCATTCTCATGCAGCAAAACAATAATAGGAGCAACATCATTTGGGACGGATACCCTTTTACCTCTACTCTTTCTTATTTTCTTCTTCTTCACCACAGCATGTGTGGGTTTAATTAAGTTTCCCGAGCTTCTTATTGATGGGATTGGTTGGATAGGAAGCTCTTTCTCATCACCTATTTCATCACGAGAGACAAAAGAAGGGAAAAGGGAAATATTTACCCTTTCATTAGTGTTCCGTTTATATTCTATTGATTTCTCGTCTTTCTACAGTTGGCAATATAAGCCTCATTACAACTTACCATGCAAAACATATAAATTCTTTCAAATTAGTTTCAGCATGGTTTGTTGATGACCCACAAGTATAGGGGATCTATCGTAGTCCTTTCGATAAGTAAGAGTGTCGAACCCAACGAGGAGCAGAACGAAATGATAAGCGGTTTTCAGCAAGGTATTCTCTGCAAGCACTGAAATTATCATTAGCAGTTAGTTTTGTGATAAGGTAATTTGTAACGGGTAGCAAGTAACAAGTGTAAATAAAGTGCAGCAAGATGGCCCAATCCTTTTTGTAGCAAAGGACAAGCCGGGAAAAACTCTTATATAGAGAAAAGCGCTCCCGAGGACACATGAGAATTATCGTCAAGCTAGTTTTCATCACGTTCATATGATTCATGCTCGGTACTTTGATAATTTGATATGTGGGTGGACCGATGCTTGGGTGCTGCCCTTACTTGGGCAAGCATCCCACTTATGATTAACCCCTATTGCAAGCATCAGCAACTACAGAAGAAGTATTAAGGTAAACCTAACCATACCATGAAAAATATGGATCCAAATCAGCCCCTTACAAAGCAACTCATAAACTAGGGTTTAAGCTTCTGTCACTCTAGCAACCCATCATCTACTTATTACTTCCCAATGCCTTCCTCTAGGCCCAAATAATGGTGAAGTGTCATGTAGTCGACGTTCACATAACACTAGAGGAGAGACAACATACATCTCATCAAAATATCAAACAAATACTGATGTCTACTACACAACCTTCTTCTTGTAGACGTTGTTGGGCCTGCAAGTGCACAGGTTTGTAGGACAGCAGCAAATTTCCCTCAAGTGGATGACCTAAGGTTTATCAATCTGTGGGAGGCGTAGGATGAAGATGGTCTCTCTCAAACAACCCTGCAACCAAATAACAAAGAGTCTCTTGTGTCCCCAACACACCCAATACAATGGTAAATTGTATAGGTGCACTAGTTCGGCGAAGAGATGGTGATACAAGTGCAATATGGATGGTAGATATAGGTAATTGTAATCTGAAAATATAAAAACAGCAAGGTAGCAAGCGGTAAAAGTGAACGTAAACGGTATTGCAATGATATGAAACAAGGCCTAGGGTTCATACTTTCACTAGTGCAAGTTCTCTCAACAATAATAACATAGATAGAACATATGACAAGCCCTCAACATGCAACAAAGAGTCACTCCAAAGACACTAATAGCGGAGAACAAACGTAGAGATTATGGTCGGGTACGAAACCACCACAAAGCTATTCTTTCGGATCGATCTATAAAAGAGTTCGTACTAGAATAACACCTTAAGACACAAATCAACCAAGACCCTAATGTCACCTAGATACTCCATTGTCACCTCAAGTATCCGTGGGCATGATTATACGATATACATCACACAATCTCATATTCATCCAACCAACATAAAAGTACTTCAAAGAGTGCCCCAAAGTTTCTACCGGAGAATCAAGAATGTGTGCCAACCCCTATGCATAGGTTCCCAATGTCACGAAACCAGCAAGTTGATCACCAAAACATACATCAAGTGGCACATGATATCCCATTGTCACCACAGATAATCACGGCAAGTCATACATCAAGTGTTCATAAAAGACTCAATCCGATAAGATAACTTCAAAGGGGAAACTCAATTCATCACAAGAGAGTAGAGGGGAGAAACATCATAAGATCCAACTACAATAGCAAAGCTCGATACATCAAGATCGTGCCATAGATTGGAACACGAGAGAGAACACGAGAGAGAGAGAGAGAGAGAGAGAGAGAGAGAGAGAGAGAGAGAGAGAGAGAGATCAAACGCATAGCTATCGGTACATACCTCAGCCCGAGGGTGAACTACTCCTCCTCGTCATGGATAGCGCCGGATGATGAAGATGGCCACGAGATGGATCCCCCCCCGGCAG
The DNA here is from genome assembly GCA_021605205.1 of Aegilops longissima. Taxonomy (NCBI): domain Eukaryota; kingdom Viridiplantae; phylum Streptophyta; class Magnoliopsida; order Poales; family Poaceae; genus Aegilops; species Aegilops longissima. Next base: position 153,619,451 of record CM038677.1, read on the forward strand.
GTACCGGAAAGGGGTCCCGATTGGTTTTTCGTGGCTCGAGGCTTGCGGCGGCGAACTCCTGATCTATCTTCTGCTCGGAAGTTTTAGGGCACGAGGTATATATGGGTGAAAGGGCACGTCGGTGGAGCTCACGGGCCCCATGAGGCAGGGCGCCTGGGGGGGGGTGGGCTGATGCGCCTCGATGCGGCTATATCTCCCACGTGTCGGGCACGACTTAGAGGCATAACCGCATTGAAAGCAATGTCGCAAGTGAGGTAATCTTCACACAACCCATATAATACATAAGGAAAGAGATACATAGTTGGCTTACAATCGCCACTTCACACAATACATGAGTAAAGCATTACATCATACAGATACAAACAAGGTCCGACTACGGAACCAAAATAAAAGAAGACTACCCCAAATGCTACACAGATCCCCGATCGTCCCAACTGGCTCCACTCTTGATCAACTGAAACGAAACGACATAAAGAACAAGATCTTCATTGAGCTCCTCCTTGAGCTCGGGTGGCCACCTGCACGGTTTCATCGGCACCGCAAACTGGTTTTGAAGTATCTGTGAGTCACGGGACTCAGCAATCTCACACCATGAGATCAAGACTATTTAAGCTTAAAGGTAGGACAGGGTAGTGAGGTGGAGCTGCAGCAAGCGACTAGCATATATGGTGGCTACATACGCAAATGAGAGCGAGAAGAGAAGGCAAAAGCATGGTCGAACAACTATGATCAAGAAGTGATCCTGAAACTACTTACGCCAAGCATAACTCCAACACCGTGTTCACCTCCCGGACTCACGAGAAGAGACCATCACGGTTACACACGCGGTTGGTGTATTTTAATTAAGATCAACTTCGGGTTTTCTACAACCGACATTAACAAATTCCCATCTGCCTCATAACCGCGGGCACGGCTTTGAAAGATAATACCTGCAGGGTGTCCCAACTTAGCCCATTATAAGCTCTCACGGTCAACGAAGGATATTCCTTCTACCGAAGGCCCGATCAGTCTCGGAATCCCGGACTACAAGACATTTCGACAAAGAATAAAACAAGACCAGCAAAGCCGCCGGATGTGCCGACAAATCTGATAGGAGCTGCACATATCTCGGTCTCGTGGCACACCGGATGAACACTACGTCGGCAACCGACGATACCCCAAGTTGCCTCGGGCGGCACCGCAAGTGGCTCTAGTTTGGACCAGCACTCGGAGGAACCGCCCGGGTTTAAAATAAAGATGACCCTTGAGTCTGCAGAACCCAAGGGAAAAAGGCTTAGGTGGCAAATGGTAAAACCAATGTTGGGCCTTGCTGGAGGAGTCTTATTCAAAGCGAACTGTCAAGGGGTCCCATAAATCACCCAACCGTAAGGAACGCAAAATCCGGGAACATAACACCGGTATGACGGAAACTAGGGCGGCAAGAGTGGAACAAAACACTGCATAAGGCCGAGCCTTCCACCCTTTACCAAGTATATAGATGCATTAATTAAGTAAGATATATTGTGATAACCCAACAAGTAAACATGTTCCAACAAGGAACAACATCTCCATGTTCCAACAAGGAACAAACTTCATCTTCACCGCAACTAACAACGCTATAAGAGGGCTGAGCAAAGCGGTAACATAGCCAAACAACGGTTTGCTAGGAAAGGATGGTTAGGGGCTGACATGGCAATGTGGGTGGCATGATATAGCAAGTGGTAGGCATCGTAGCATAGGCATAGCAAAAGAGCGAGCAACTAGCAAGCAAAGATAGAAGTGATTTCGAGGGTATGGTCATCTTGCCTGAAATCCCGCAAGGAAGAAGAACGAGTCCATGAAGAAGACAAAAGGACGTAGTCGAACGAATCCTCACAACTCCGGAACGGAACCGAAGCTAACGAGAGAAGCAACCCGGAAAGAAGCAAACAACATAGTAAAACAACCATCACATGAACATGGCATGATGCACAAGCGAGTATGATGCATGTCCTGTTTAAATAGCATGGCATGGCAAAGTGCAACAAACAACACTACAAATTAAATGGAGCTCAATATGCAACGAGTTGCATATTGACAAAACACCACATCAATTATTTAGTTCTCTCTGGATATGTACCCAACAATATTAAATGTTGATTATCAAGGCAAGGGGTGAAGCACAACAAGACTACCTAACTAGGCAAGTTTAAATGAGGCCGGAAACAACGAACAACAAGTCCGGGAAAATCCTCATATGCATATTTCGAATTAGGTACTGTTCTGCCCTAAACACAATTTTAATGTTGTTAAACATGCAAAGTAATGCTACCATGTTAATCTATGCATTTTCTACCCCATTTACATATATAATTTATTTAAATCCGAAGTTACGGTTATTTAGTTATGAAATAAATCATTTTAGCATGGCATTTAAGCAAAATTAATGCAAACAACAATTATAAACATTTAAATGTTGTTATCATGATGCGGATGACATATACAAGTTTTATGCATTTTTTTATGAAAACGTTGACAAGAGCATGTTAGGACGCATTGTGTCACCGTGGTGGAAGAAAGGGGTGCCACGGCAACAAATCCAAAAATGGTGCCACGGCAACATTTCGGTTCCGGTAACTCGATTGAGATATCGGTGCAAAGGAAAGTGTGGACGTGAGCGAGTCATGCAAGATGGTGGGGTGATCCCGATTACCGGGTTCCCACGGAACGGTGGCATGGCAAAAGAGGGGCATCGCAAGGATGATTCGATCACGGCGGTCGCCACGGGTTATACCTTCGGAGCGTTCAAACGGGACGGTTCGCGTTTCGTAGAGGGAAGTAGACGTTCTCGCGATGATCGTCGAGGGAAGTAGTCGTACACGGCGTAGGGGAAGTAGTCGTTCATGTCCCGTGGATGTTCGGGGTCCACGGGGTCTTCGAGGGTCGAGAGTAGTGGTTCACGTTCGGAGAGGAACTTGATGTTCCCATGTGCTTCACGGGTCGTCGTTGAACTTGACGAAATCCATCCGCAGGTAGCCGTCCGTGGTCGTTCTCATGTTGGCGTGCAACAAGATGGTCTCGAGGTTCGTAGTCGAACTTGGCGGTCCAAAACGTTCATCGGCGGTAGTCGTGGTACTTGGTGAATTCGGAGACTGCAGAAGACGAACTTGGCGGTCCTCATTGACCTGGGACTTGTCGAAAAAAACTCGAAGATGGCCCTGGCGTCCTGGTTCGGTGGCTGTGGAGGCAGGGGACTCCGGCTCCTTGTGGAGCTCCTGGTGGTCGCCACCAACGGAGGAGGCGGCAAGGGGCGAGGGGGCCGGGCGCGACTCGACCGGACCAGGAGGTGGTGGCGCGGCCCGCGAGAGGTGGTGGCGCGCAGCAGAGCGAGGCGGCCGCTGGACGAGAGGAAGCGGAGATGGCGCGAGCAGCGCCACTGGGGTTGCAGGCGCGGCGATGGCTGGACGGGTCACGCGGAGATGGCCTGGAGGAAGAGGGACTTGGCAGTGGCGCGGCTGAAGAAGATCGGGCGGGCGGCTGTCAGGGCGGCTCGGGCTCTAGGAGCTCGGGTGAGGGACGAGGAAAGGGGACGCGAGGACGAGGCGGACGGCAGAGGACGAGGAGCGCTTGGGGCTCGGGTGGCGCTTCGGCAAAGGAGCAGCTCAGCGATGGCGCTGCGCCAGTGGGCGCCAAGACAGTAGGGGCGAGGAGGAGGGAGCGACGGTGCTGGCCATGGTGCAAGCCTTGACAGGACAGGCGCGTCTCGAGCAGCGATGGGGTGGAGGAGGCCGAGGGGAGGAGCGAGGGAGAGGCAGCGGGCAAGGAGGAGACGGGATCGGGCGCTGGTCGGCGCTAGGGAGGAGACGAGGAGAGAGATGCGGGTGTGCGTGAGGCTAGGGTTAAGGGCAGGGCAGGCTGGGCCTTGACCTTGGGCCGGTTTAGATGGGCTGGCCTGGTGTGGGCTAGGAAAGAAGTGGCAGAGGCCTGGCTGGTCCTTGGGCCTTCTTGGGTAGCTCTCTTCTCTCTCTCTCTCTCTTTAAACTCTTAAAAAACAGAAACGCAAAGAAAGAAAGGGAGAGAAAAGAAATGAGTGGACAAGAATTAGGGTATGAGGGTATTTTTCCGGACTAAAAAAAATATGCTCGCTCCAAGAAAAATAGAAAGGCCAAAATTGAAGATTTGAATTCAAATTCATTTGAATTTAAATCCAAATGATTGAATGGAAGTGAGGGTTTGGGAAGGTCCAAAAATGTTCGGATTTTTGGTGGAGCTCCGGAAAATGATGAAAGAATTATTGGCAAGGTTTGGGGACCAAACTTGAAGTAGAAAGGGCATGGGAATTTGCAAGTGTGTTATGGTGAATTCCAAATAAATGGAATAATTTATATAGCTCCATAATATTGGGAGAATATGTTATAAAGAGAAGTCACCCTTCCCTCGATTTAAATGGACCGAAGATCCATACGATTTATTTAGTTGAGGTTTTAAAATTAATGATATGATGGCATGATGAGATGATGCAATACAAGAGATGACATGAAGAATGCAACAAACAAAACAAATCACACGCCAAAACTCGGAAACCCTGGAAGGCAACTGAAGCTCCGGTCTTGGGGCGTTACAACACTCCACCACTACGATAGGATCTCGTCCCGAGATCTAGGATGGCACCGGAGAAAAGCGGAAGAGGAAGAGGTAAAACAAAGTTGCTTCTCCGACAAACGAGTGAAATCAAAGAACCTTGAGAGGTTGAACAAAATGAAAGAAAGAAAACAATGAAGATGAAGAAAGTAGAAAACACTCTGTTAGAAAAGAGGAACAAGGGATACGACGAAAACCAAGAGGTTTAGTGATAAGATAAATACTGAAACCACTCCGGTTAAAACTAGATAGACAAGGAATAAGATTGATAAAATTTGTGCAGCACTCCGACTAAAAATGGGAGGAATTAGAATCATGAACTTGAGAAGATGGGATGATAGTTTATGAAATCAACAACACACTGCCTCCTAACTATTGAAAGAATGGCACAAGGGTAAGAAAGATTTCAGACAGCTCTCCGGTTGAGGAAGCAGCAAAACTTGATAAGATGAGAGAACTCGAATGAAAACATGACACTCGGTTAAATGGATAATGCAAGAAAAGAACATGATCTTGACAAAACGAGACGATGGGTCGAAGAGAGCAACATCACAATGCCTCCGATAGAAATGAAAGAATGCAATGAAAAACTAGATGGTTGGAAAGAAAAGAACGGAGAAGATAATAGTAACTTCTACCACAATTGAATTTTTGGAAGCATCCTTGCCAAGAAGGTTAGAGCGGAGTTGTTGGAAAACCAACAACGAAAAGCACAAGCTTGTTGTGGGCTTATGGCAAACATCTCAAAATTATGAGGTGAGCTTCTGCCACCAACGGAAGCAAATGATTGGATTTATATCAACAAGGAGACGAGAAACTTATTTCACCGAGAGGACAAATGAAGAACTTGGGTCATTTATAAGCACCATAAATAGCCACAATCCTTAGGGAAAGCTTTAGGTGAAATATAGCCCAAGATAACTCCAATGAAGAGATTGATGGATTTAAAATATATCATTCTTGACCAATCATGAAACACGAACTCAAATTGTCGAGAATGACATAACACCACCTCAAAAGATAAGATCGAAAGAATTGCACTTCGGAATGCAAGAAGAAGAATGCTTGAACTCCTCAAAACAAAACATGTGTTGGAACACCCTGTTCAATTTTGAGTATGGCTTGACGGATCTTAACTCCGCGAGAAATCTTGATGAACAATTGAAGAATGAAAAGAATCCTTGACGAACCATCATGTAGAGCCTCCATGAAGAACTCCGGTAAACAAAAGGATGATAAAAGAAAGAGAAGTTGACAACACAATGTGAAGCCTTGCGGTGACAAGATGAAGCTTTGAAATGATATAGCCGAGAAAACTTGGAACTCCGGAAAGAAAGATGACTAAATGAAATAAAGAATTTTGATGAACCTCCGAATAAGGAATTAATCACTTGGATGAAACAAGAACAAGAATTACATTATGCTGATCCTTCACCACTTAAATTGATGACAAGCAATGGATTTGGCATACTACTTATTCTCATTGAAAATGATTACAGATAGAGATATAGCGCAAACTTGAGAAGGTCTTCAACAATTCACGGTAGGATTTGGGAAGGACGAATGAATCTATATGATAACGAAGGAAGAGAACTCTTGAACAAACCACCATAATAGTTGAGAATGAACGTAGCAAAGGCACAATTCACCGGGAAGAATTGGAAAACGAATAAAGATGCTTGACAAAATTTAGATACATTAGAACGAAGAGATCATGAACTGATTAGAGGATATTTCGACGATGCACCGGTGAGATTTGGAAAACGAGAGCTTAAAGCTGGAATGAATAATTCTGAGAAGATGGGCTCCTTAGAATCAAACTGAAAAGACTCCTGAATTGCTCCGGGTGGGTGAAAAGAATTCTCACAATCAAAACAATTATGAGGATGGCATCAAGCTAAAACCATGAATCTTGAAGAGAAAGGAGCGAGATTAAAGAGAAACTCTTCTTCGGTCTTCACATGTTGAGACTGACGATGAGAAACACCACCATGAATTGTTGAGATACTCCGGGATGAAAATTAGAAAGGTTGAACCACAAGATGAAAAGAATTTGAAAATTCTTGGAGAAAGCCATATGACTGATGATAATTCATTCTTACGTCAAATTTAGAAAAGAATTTTAGAAGCTCTGGGAAAAATTAGAAGTGTCGTAAGATCACGGAAAAGACACGTGGGTTAGGGCCCACTCAAAAGAACCACCGTTGAACAATTGTTTGAAATAGATATTGCACCGGTAGAATTAAATGACTTGAATGAGATAATAATCTCCGAATAGTTTGAACGGATCTTGAATGAAAAGACAAGCCTTCTGAGAAATATTAAACACTCGAGAACGAAGGAATATCGAGAAGTGAATGATTAAGAGGCACCGCAAACGAAAGCATTGTGAAAAGAGGAAAGGGATAAGATCAACACCGAATCTTGAACTAAATCCACCGGAAAAGAAAATTAGAATGGAAAAATGATAAGGTTGAAGCTTCCTTAGCATCTTCATGAGGCATCACCGGATAAAACATTGAGGAAAAGAATGAAGAAACTTCACTCAATAAAATGGATACTTGATTAAGAAATCTGAGTCCTTGAAGAAAAAGGGGTGGGAGGGCGGGAAAACAAAGACAACTTGGGACGGATGAAACAAACACCGTTGAGAAAACTTAGAGTTGATCTTGCGAATGTTGAAATGATCGGATCCACTTGAAGAGAAGCACGCCGGTTGAGAAAAGAATTGACATGACAAGCTCATTGATCAAGAAGGATTAGTATTCACATAGAAATATGAGAACACCATTTAGAAGAAGGTATGGAATCAACACTTGACTTCGAAGCAACTCGAATACCACAAAACAAAACAAAAACAAAGGATTGGCTTCAAGAATGAGCCGGAACAAACACATGATAGAGATTTCGCCCAAAGTGTTCGTGGTGGGGCCCACACGGACACGACGTATAGCGGACATCACGAATGACAAACAAGACGTCCCCGAATCAGCATAGCCAAGGATTCTTTAAGACGCCTCGCGACCATCTGAATCGACCGTGAATGGGCGGACCACTAGACGCGTTGAACCCCAATCTCAAATCATACATCCGCGGAAAGAATATCCCGTAAGCTACTAGAATTCCCACCTATAAACTCCGAAACTTTCTGGTTATGCAATCTGGTGTTGGGGATACAGGGACACAAAATATATCACCCAAACTAACAATACCTAGATCCAATTGTATCCATCCGTCAACACATAACCAAGAAATCCTCGAAATCGTGTACCTCGACCTTGAAAAACATCCGTTATACAAGTCATGGCAATACTCCCTTTTCGCCACAATCTTCGGGCTATCGAGGTTATCTCACCAACAACTGCACAAAAGAGATTTCGATGTCGGCAAAACTCGGTATTCCAGAATCGCAACGATAAAATTGTGACGACAACACCTCGGAGCTCAACTCCCGGGACACCGCCACAACCCCTAAATGTCGAGGCACCAAGAACAATGTTCTCGTCACAAAACCATCGGAACGATTCCAAGATACCCACGTGATCCTAAAAATTTTTTAGTGAAATTTGAGGAGAGCAAAGTCAAAACATCTACGTCAGATGCCTCACCGAGAGCGATTTAAGGACCGAGGAGTAAAAGAATCCTACTCTCGATATATATAATCCTAAGACTCAAAACATTTTCCATTCTAGACTCAACAACGCCAAACAAACAATCACGTAGGGGCTCCTAAGTCGGGAAGGCTCGATTACCAACTTGTAGCGCCCTCGATGCGGCTATATCTCCCACGTGTCGAAGCACGACTTAGAGGCATAACCGCATTGAAAGCAATGTCGCAAGTGAGGTAATCTTCACACAACCCATGTAATACATAAGGAAAGAGATACATAGTTGGCTTACAATCGCCACTTCACACAATACATGAGTAAAGCATTACATCATACAGATACAAACAAGGTCCGACTACGGAACCAAAATAAAAGAAGACTACCCCAAATGCTACACAGATCCCGATCGTCCCAACTGGCTCCACTCTTGATCAACTGAAACGAAACGACATAAAGAACAAGATCTTCATTGAGCTCCTCCTTGAGCTCGGTGGCCACCTGCACGGTTTCATCGGCACCGCAAACTGGTTTTGAAGTATCTGTGAGTCACGGGACTCAGCAATCTCACACCATGAGATCAAGACTATTTAAGCTTAAAGGTAGGACAGGGTAGTGAGGTGGAGCTGCAGCAAGCGACTAGCATATATGGTGGCTACATACGCAAATGAGAGCGAGAAGAGAAGGCAAAAGCATGGTCGAACAACTATGATCAAGAAGTGATCCTGAAACTACTTACGCCAAGCATAACTCCAACACCGTGTTCACCTCCCGGACTCCGAGAAGAGACCATCACGGTTACACACGCGTTGGTGTATTTTAATTAAGATCAACTTCGGTTTTCTACAACCGACATTAACAAATTCCCATCTGCCTCATAACCGCGGGCACGGCTTTGAAAGATAATACCTGCAGGGTGTCCCAACTTAGCCCATTATAAGCTCTCACGGTCAACGAAGGATATTCCTTCTACCGGAAGGCCCGATCGATCTCGGAATCCCGGACTACAAGACATTTCGACAAAGAATAAAACAAGACCAGCAAAGCCGCCCGGATGTGCCGACAAATCCTGATAGGAGCTGCACATATCTCGGTCTCAGGGCACACCGGATGAACACTACGTACGGCAACCGACGATACCCCAAGTTGCCTCGGGGCGGCACCGCAAGTGGCTCTAGTTTGGACCAGCACTCGGAGGGGAACTGGCCCGGGGTTTAAAATAAAGATGACCCTTGAGTCTGCAGAACCCAAGGGAAAAAGGCTTAGGTGGCAAATGGTAAAACCAATGTTGGGCCTTGCTGGAGGAGTCTTATTCAAAGCGAACTGTCAAGGGGGTCCCATAAATCACCCAACCGTAAGGAACGCAAAATCCGGGAACATAACACCGGTATGACGGAAACTAGGGCGGCAAGAGTGGAACAAAACACCAGGCATAAGGCCGAGCCTTCCACCCTTTACCAAGTATATAGATGCATTAATTAAGTAAGATATATTGTGATAACCCAACAAGTAAACATGTTCCAACAAGGAACAACATCTCCATGTTCCAACAAGGAACAAACTTCATCTTCACCTGCAACTAACAACGCTATAAGAGGGGCTGAGCAAAGCGGTAACATAGCCAAACAACGGTTTGCTAGGAAAGGATGGTTAGGGGCTGACATGGCAATGTGGGTGGCATGATATAGCAAGTGGTAGGCATCGTAGCATAGGCATAGCAAAAGAGCGAGCAACTAGCAAGCAAAGATAGAAGTGATTTCGAGGGTATGGTCATCTTGCACGAAATCCCGCAAGGAAGAAGAACGAGTCCATGAAGAAGACAAAAGGACGTGAGTCGAACGAATCCTCACAACTCCGGAACGGAACCGAAGCTAACGAGAGAAGCAACCCGGAAAGAAGCAAACAACATAGTAAAACAACCATCACATGAACATGGCATGATGCACAAGCGAGTATGATGCATGTCCTGTTTAAATAGCATGGCATGGCAAAGTGCAACAAACAACACTACAAATTAAATGGAGCTCAATATGCAACGAGTTGCATATTGACAAAACACCACATCAATTATTTAGTTCTCTCTCGGATATGTACCCAACAATATTAAATGTTGATTATCAAGGCAAGGGGTGAAGCACAACAAGACTACCTAACTAGGCAAGTTTAAATGAGGCCGGAAACAACGAACAACAAGTCCGGGAAAATCCTCATATGCATATTTCGAATTAGGTACTGTTCTGCCCTAAACACAATTTTAATGTTGTTAAACATGCAAAGTAATGCTACCATGTTAATCTATGCATTTTTCTACCCCATTTACATATATAATTTATTTAAATCCGAGTTACGGTTATTTAGTTATGAAATAAATCATTTTAGCATGGCATTTAAGCAAAATTAATGCAAACAACAATTATAAACATTTAAATGTTGTTATCATGATGCGGATGACATATACAAGTTTTATGCATTTTTTTATGAAAACGTTGACAAGAGCATGTTAGGACGCATTGTGTCACCGTGGTGGAAGAAAGGGGTGCCACGGCAACGAATCCAAAAATGGTGCCACGGCAACATTTCGGTTCCGGTAACTCGATTGAGATATCGGTGCAAAGGAAAGTGTGGACGGAGCGAGTCATGCAAGATGGTGGGTGATCCCGACACGGGTTCCCACGGAACGGTGGCATGGCAAAAGAGGGCATCGCAAGGATGATTCGATCACGGCGGTCGCCACGGGTTATACCTTCGGACCGTTCAAACGGGATGGTTCGCGTTTCGTAGAGGGAAGTAGACGTTCTCGCGATGATCGTCGAGGGAAGTAGTCGTACACGGCGTAGGGGAAGTAGTCGTTCATGTCCCGTGGATGTTCGGGGTCCACGGGGTCTTCGAGGGTCGAGAGTAGTGGTTCACGTTCGGAGAGGAACTTGATGTTCCCATGTGCTTCACGGGTCGTCGTTGAACTTGACGAAATCCATCCGCAGGTAGCCGTCCGTGGTCGTTCTCATGTTGGCGTGCAACAAGATGGTCTCGAGGTTCGTAGTCGAACTTGGCGGTCCAAAACGCTCATCGGCGGTAGTCGTGGTACTTGGTGAATTCGGAGACTGCAGAAGATTTAACTTGGCGGTCCTCATTGACCGGGACTTGTCGAAAAAACTCAAGATGGCCTGGCGTCCTGGTTCGGTGGCTGTGGAGGCAGGGGACTCGGCTCCTTGTGGAGCTCCCGGTGGTCGCCACCAACGGAGGAGGCGGCAAAGGCGAGGGGCCGGGCGCGACTCGACCGACCAGGAGGTGGTGGCGCGAGGCGGAGCGCCCAAAGAAGGCGGCCTTCCACCGGACGAGAGGAAGCGGAGATGGCGCGGAGCAGCGGCCACTGTGGTCGCCAAGGCGCGATGGCCGGACGGGTCACGGCGGAGATGGCTGGAGGGAAGAGGACTTGGCGGCGCGCTGCTGAAGAAGATCGGCGCGGGCGCGTCAGGGACGGCTCGGGCTCTAGGAGCTCGGGTGAGGGACGAGGAAAGGGGACGCGAGGACGAGGCGGACGGGCAGAGGACGAGGAAGCGCTTGGGGCTCGGGTGGCGCTCGGCAAAGGAGCAGCTCAGCGATGGCGCTTCCAGCCAGCAAGGCCAAGACGGTAGGGGCGAGGAGGAGGAGAGCGAGTGCTGGCCATGGTGCCAGGCCAAGACAGGACGGCGCGACTCAACGACGATGGGGTGGAGGAGGCCGAGGGGGAGGAGCGAGGGAGACGGCGGCGCGAAGGAGGAGACGGGGATCGGGCGCTGGTCGGCGCTAGGGAGGAGACGAGGGAGAGAGATGCGGGTGTGCGTGAGGCTAGGGTTAAGGGCAGGGGCCGGCTGGGCCTTGACCTTGGGCCGGTTTAGATGGGCTGGCCTGGTGTGGGCTAGGAAAGAAGTGGCCAGAGGCCTGGCTGGTCCTTGGGCCTTGCTGGACTGGCTCTCTTCTCTCTCTCTCTCTCTTTAAACTCTTAAAAAAAACAGAAACGCAAAGAAAGAAAGGGAGAGAAAAGAAATGAGTGGACAAGAATTAGGGTATGAGGGTAATTTTTCCGGACTCGCAAAAATATGCTCGTTCCAAGAAAAATAGAAAGGCCAAAATTGAAGATTTGAATTCAAATTCATTTGAATTTAAATCCAAATGATTTGAATGGAAGTGAGGGTTTGGGAAGGTCCAAAAATGTTCGGATTTTTGGTGGAGCTCCGGAAAATGATGAAAGAATTATTGGCAAGGTTTGGGGACCAAACTTGAAGTAGAAAGGGCATGGGAATTTGCAAGTGTGTTATGGTGAATTCCAAATAAATGGAATAATTTATATAGCTCCATAATATTGGGAGAATATGTTATAAAGAGAAGTCACCCTTCCTCGATTTAAATGGACCAAGATCCATACGATTTATTTAGTTGAGGTTTTAAAATTAATGATATGATGGCATGATGAGATGATGCAATGCGAGAGATGACATGAAGAATGCAACAAACAAAACAAATCACACGCCAAAACTCGGAAACCCTGGAAGGCAACTGAAGCTCCGGTCTTGGGGCGTTACAACACTCCACCACTACGAGAGGATCTCGCCCCGAGATCTAGGATGGCACCGGAGAAAAGCGGAAGAGGAAGAGGTAAAACAAAGTTGCTTCTCCGACAAACGAGTGAAATCAAAGAACCTTGAGAGGTTGAACAAAATGAAAGAAAGAAAACAATGAAGATGAAGAAAGTAGAAAACACTCAGTTAGAAAAGAGGAACAAGGATACGACGAAAACCAAGAGGTTTAGTGATAAGATAAATACTGAAACCACTCCGGTTAAAACTAGATAGACAAGGAATAAGATTGATAAAATTTGTGCAGCACTCCGACTAAAAATGGGAGGAATTAGAATCATGAACTTGAGAAGATGGGATGATAGTTTATGAAATCAACAACACACCGCCTCCGAACTATTGAAAGAATGGCACAAGGGTAAGAAAGATTTCAGACAGCTCTCCGGTTGAGGAAGCAGCAAAACTTGATAAGATGAGAGAACTCGAATGAAAACATGACACTCGGTTAAATGGATAATGCAAGAAAAGAACATGATCTTGACAAAAGCGAGACGATGGGTCAAGAGAGCAACATCACAATGCCTCCGATAGAAATGAAAGAATGCAATGAAAAACTAGATGGTTGGAAAGAAAAGAACGGAGAAGATAATAGTAACTTCTACCACAATTGAATTTTGGAAGCATCCTTGCCAAGAAGGTTAGAGCGGAGTTGTTGGAAAACCAACAACGAAAAGCACAAGCTTGTTGTGGGCTTATGGCAAACATCTCAAAATTATGAGGTGAGCTTCTGCCACCAACGGAAGCAAATGATTGGATTTATATCAACAAGGAGACGAAAACTTATTTCACCGAGAGGACAAATGAAGAACTTGGGTCATTTATAAGCACCATAAATAGCCACAATCCTTAGGGAAAGCTTTAGGTGAAATATAGCCCAAGATAACTCCAATGAAGAGATTGATGGATTTAAAATATATCATTCTTGACCAATCATGAAACACGAACTCAAATTGTCGAGAATGACATAACACCACCTCAAAAGATAAGATCGAAAGAATTGCACTTCGGAATGCAAGAAGAAGAATGCTTGAACTCCTCAAAACAAAACATGTGTTGGAACACCCTGTTCAATTTTGAGTATGGCTTGACGGATCTTAACTCCGCGAGAAATCTTGATGAACAATTGAAGAATGAAAAGAATCCTTGACGAACCATCATGTAGAGCCTCCATGAAGAACTCCGGTAAACAAAAGGATGATAAAAGAAAGAGAAGTTGACAACACAATGTGAAGCCTTGCAGTGACAAGATGAAGCTTTGAAATGATATAGCCGAGAAAACTTGGAACTCCGGAAAGAAAGATGACTAAATGAAATAAAGAATTTTGATGAACCTCCGGAATAAGGAATTAATCACTTGGATGAAACAAGAACAAGAATTACATTATGCTGATCCTTCACCACTTAAATTGATGACAAGCAATGGATTTGGCATACTACTTATTCTCATTGAAAAATGATTACAGATAGAGATATAGCGCAAACTTGAGAAGGTCTTCAACAATTCACCGGTAGGATTTGGGAAGGACGAATGAATCTATATGATAACGAAGGAAGAGAACTCTTGAACAAACCACCATAATAGTTGAGAATGAACGTAGCAAAGGCACAATTCACCGGGAAGAATTGGAAAACGAATAAAGATGCTTGACAAAATTTAGATACATTAGAACGAAGAGATCATGAACTGATTAGAGGATATTTCGACGATGCACCGGTGAGATTTGGAAAACGAGAGCTTAAAGCTGGAATGAATAATTCTGAGAAGATGGGCTCCTTAGAATCAAACTGAAAAGACTCCTGAATTGCTCGGGTGGGTGAAAAGAATTCTCACAATCAAAACAATTATGAGGATGGCATCAAGCTAAAACCATGAATCTTGAAGAGAAAGGAGCGAGATTAAAGAGAAACTCTTCTTCGGTCTTCACATGTTGAGACTGACGATGAGAAACACCACCATGAATTGTTGAGATACTCCGGGATGAAAATTAGAAAGGTTGAACCACAAGATGAAAAGAATTTGAAAATTCTTGGAGAAAGCCATATGACTGATGATAATTCATTCTTACGTCAAATTTAGAAAAGAATTTTAGAAGCTCTGGGAAAAATTAGAAGTGTCAGGTAAGATCCTGGGAAAAGACCTGTGGGTTAGGGCCCACTCAAAAGAACCACCGTTGAACAATTGTTTGAAATAGATATTGCACCGGTAGAATTAAATGACTTGAATGAGATAATAATCTCCGAATAGTTTGAACGGATCTTGAATGAAAAGACAAGCCTTCTGAGAAATATTAAACACTCGAGAACGAAGGAATATCGAGAAGTGAATGATTAAGAGGCACTGGCAAACGAAAGCATTGTGAAAAGAGGAAAAGGGATAAGATCAACACCGAATCTTGAACTAAATCCACCGAAAAGAAAATTAGAATGGAAAATGATAAGGTTGAAGCTTCCTTAGCATCTTCATGAGGCATCACCGATAAAACATTGAGGAAAAGAATGAAGAAACTTCACTCAATAAAATGGATACTTGATTAAGAAATCTGAGTCCTTGAAGAAAAAGGGGTGGGAGGGCGGGAAAACAAAGACAACTTGGGACGGATGAAACAAACACCGTTGAGAAAACTTAGAGTTGATCTTGCGAATGTTGAAATGATCGGATCCACTTGAAGAGAAGCACGCCGGTTGAGAAAAGAATTGACATGACAAGCTCATTGATCAAGAAGGATTAGTATTCACATAGAAATATGAGAACACCATTTAGAAGAAGGTATGGAATCAACACTTGACTTCGAAGCAACTCGAATACCACAAAACAAAACAAAAACAAAGGATTGGCTTCAAGAATGAGCCGGAACAAACACATGATAGAGATTTCGCCCAAAGTGTTCGTGGTGGGGCCCACACGGACACGACGATATAGCGGACATCACGAATGACAAACAAGACGTCCCGAATCAGCATAGCCAAGGATTCTTTAAGACGCCTCGCGACCATCAGAATCGACCGTGAATGGGCGGACCACTAGACGTTGAACCCCAATCTCAAATCATACATCCGTCGGAAAGAATATCCCGTAAGCTACTAGAATTCCCACCTATAAACTCCCGAAACTTTCTGGTTATGCAATCTGGTGTTGGGGATACAGGGACACAAAATATATCACCCAAACTAACAATACCTAGATCCAAATTGTATCCATCCGTCAACACATAACCAAGAAATCCTCGAAATCGTGTACCTCGACCTTCAAAAACATCCGTTATACAAGTCATGGCAATACTCCCTTTTCGCCACAAGATCGGGCTATCAGGTTATCTCACCAACAACTGCACAAAAGAGATTTCGATGTCGGCAAAACTCGGTATTCCAGAATCGCAACGATAAAATTGTGACGACAACACCTCGGAGCTCAACTCCCGGGACACCGCCACAACCCCTAAATGTCGAGGCACCAAGAACAATGTTCTCGCCACAAAACCATCGGAACGATTCCAAGATACCCACGTGATCCTAAAAATTTTTTAGTGAAATTTGAGGAGAGCAAAGTCAAAACATCTACGCCGGATGCCTCACCAGAGCGATTTAAGGGACCGAGGAGTAAAAAGAATCCTACTCCGATATATATAATCCTAAGACTCAAAACATTTTTCCATTCTAGACTCAACAACGCCAAAGAAACAATCACGTAGGGGCTCCTAAGTCGGGAAGGCTCGATTACCAACTTGTAGCGCCTCGATGCGGCTATATCTCCCACGTGTCGAAGCACGACTTAGAGGCATAACCGCATTGAAAGCAATGTCGCAAGTGAGGTAATCTTCACACAACCCATGTAATACATAAGGAAAGAGATACATAGTTGGCTTACAATCGCCACTTCACACAATACATGAGTAAAGCATTACATCATACAGATACAAACAAGGTCCGACTACGGAACCAAAATAAAAGAAGACTACCCCAAATGCTACACAGATCCCCGATCGTCCCAACTGGCTCCACTATCGATCAATCAAACGAAACGACATAAAGAACAAGATCTTCATTGAGCTCCTCCTTGAGCTCGGGGCCACCTGCACGGTTTCATCGGCACTGCAAACTGGTTTTGAAGTATCTGTGAGTCACGGGACTCAGCAATCTCACACCCGCGAGATCAAGACTATTTAAGCTTAAAGGTAGGACAGGGTAGTGAGGTGGAGCTGCAGCAAGCGACTAGCATATATGGTGGCTACATACGCAAATGAGAGCGAGAAGAGAAGGCAAAAGCATGGTCGAACAACTATGATCAAGAAGTGATCCTGAAACTACTTACGCCAAGCATAACTCCAACACCGTGTTCACCTCCGGACTCCGAGAAGAGACCATCACGGTTACACACGCCGTTGGTGTATTTTAATTAAGATCAACTTCGGTTTTCTACAACCGACATTAACAAATTCCCATCTGCCTCATAACCGCATGGGCACGGCTTTGAAAGATAATACCTGCAGGGTGTCCCAACTTAGCCCATTATAAGCTCTCACGGTCAACGAAGGATATTCCTTCTACCGAAGGCCCGATCGTCTCGAATCCCGGACTACAAGACATTTCGACAAAGAATAAAACAAGACCAGCAAAGCCGCCGATGTGCCGACAAATCGATAGGAGCTGCACATATCTCGGTCTCGTGGCACACCGGATGAACACTACGTCACGGCAACCGACGATACCCCAAGTTGCCTCGGGCGGCACCGCAAGTGGCTCTAGTTTGGACCAGCACTGGAGGAACTGGCCCGGGTTTAAAATAAAGATGACCCTTGAGTCTGCAGAACCCAAGGAAAAAGGCTTAGGTGGCAAATGGTAAAACCAATGTTGGGCCTTCTTTGGAGGAGTCTTATTCAAAGCGAACTGTCAAGGGGTCCCATAAATCACCCAACCGTAAGGAACGCAAAATCCGGGAACATAACACCGTATGACGGAAACTAGGGCGGCAAGAGTGGAACAAAACACTGCATAAGGCCGAGCCTTCCACCCTTTACCAAGTATATAGATGCATTAATTAAGTAAGATATATTGTGATAACCCAACAAGTAAACATGTTCCAACAAGGAACAACATCTCCATGTTCCAACAAGGAACAAACTTCATCTTCACCTGCAACTAACAACGCTATAAGAGGGGCTGAGCAAAGCGGTAACATAGCCAAACAACGGTTTGCTAGGAAAGGATGGTTAGGGGCTGACATGGCAATGTGGGTGGCATGATATAGCAAGTGGTAGGCATCGTAGCATAGGCATAGCAAAAGAGCGAGCAACTAGCAAGCAAAGATAGAAGTGATTTCGAGGGTATGGTCATCTTGCCTGAAATCCCGCAAGGAAGAAGAACGAGTCCATGAAGAAGACAAAAGGACGTAGTCGAACGAATCCTCACAACTCCGGAACGGAACCGAAGCTAACGAGAGAAGCAACCCGGAAAGAAGCAAACAACATAGTAAAACAACCATCACATGAACATGGCATGATGCACAAGCAGTATGATGCATGTCCTGTTTAAATAGCATGGCATGGCAAAGTGCAACAAACAACACTACAAATTAAATGGAGCTCAATATGCAACGAGTTGCATATTGACAAAACACCACATCAATTATTTAGTTCTCTCTCGGATATGTACCCAACAATATTAAATGTTGATTATCAAGGCAAGGGGTGAAGCACAACAAGACTACCTAACTAGGCAAGTTTAAATGAGGCCGGAAACAACGAACAACAAGTCCGGGAAAATCCTCATATGCATATTTCGAATTAGGTACTGTTCTGCCCTAAACACAATTTTAATGTTGTTAAACATGCAAAGTAATGCTACCATGTTAATCTATGCATTTTTCTACCCCATTTACATATATAATTTATTTAAATCCGAGTTACGGTTATTTAGTTATGAAATAAATCATTTTAGCATGGCATTTAAGCAAAATTAATGCAAACAACAATTATAAACATTTAAATGTTGTTATCATGATGCGGATGACATATACAAGTTTTATGCATTTTTTTATGAAAACGTTGACAAGAGCATGTTAGGACGCATTGTGTCACCGTGGTGGAAGAAAGGGGTGCCACGGCAACGAATCCAAAAATGGTGCCACGGCAACATTTCGGTTCCGGTAACTCGATTGAGATATCGGTGCAAAGGAAAGTGTGGACGTGAGCGAGTCATGCAAGATGGTGGGGTGATCCCGATTACCGGGTTCCCACGGAACGGTGGCATGGCAAAAGAGGGGCATCGCAAGGATGATTCGATCACGGCGGTCGCCACGGGTTATACCTTCGGAGCGTTCAAACGGGATGGTTCGCGTTTCAGAGAGGAAGTAGACGCTCGCGATGATCGCCGAGGGAAGTAGTCGACACGGCGTAGGGAAGTAGTCGTTCATGTCCCGTGGATGTTCGGGGTCCACGGGGTCTTCGAGGGTCGAGAGTAGTGGTTCACGTCCGAAGAGGAACTTGATGTTCCCATGTGCTTCACGGGTCGTCGTTGAACTTGACGAAATCCATCCGCAGGTAGCCGTCCGTGGTCGTTCTCATGTTGGCGTGCAACAAGATGGTCTCGAGGTTCGTAGTCGAACTTGGCGGTCCAAAACGTTCATCGGCGGTAGTCGTGGTACTTGGTGAATTCGGAGACTGCAGAAGACGAACTTGGCGGTCCTCGTTGACCTGGGACTTGTCGAAAAAAACTCGAAGATGGCCCTGGCGTCCTGGTTCGGTGGCTGTGGAGGCAGGGGACTCCGCTCCTTGTGGAGCTCCGGTGGTCGCCACCAACGGAGGAGGCGGCAAGGCGAGGGGCCGGGCGCGACTCGACCGGACCAGAGGTGGTGGCGCGAGGCGGAGCGCCCAAAGAAGGCGGGACGCCACGGACGAGAGGAAGCGGAGATGGCGCGGAGCAGCGGCCACCAGGGTCGCCGGCGCGGGCGATGGCCGGACGGGTCACGGCGGAGATGGCCTGGAGGGGAAGAGGGACTTGGCCGGCGGCGCGGCCTGAAGAAGATCGGGCGCGGGCGCGTCGGGGACGGCTCGGGCTCCAGGAGCTCGGGTGAGGGACGAGGAAAGGGGGACGCGAGGACGAGGCGGACGGGCAGAGGACGAGGAAGCGCTTGGGGCTCGGGGTGGCGCTCGGCAAAAGAGCAGCTCCAGCGATGGCGCCACAACAAGCGCCAAGATGGTAGGGGCGAGGAGGAGGGAGCGACGGTGCTGGCCATGGTGCCAGCGCACAGGGATGGGCGCGGCTCCGAACGACGATGGGGTGGAGGAGGCCGAGGGGGAGGAGCGAGGGAGACGGCGGCGCGAAGGAGGAGACGGGGATCGGGCGCTGGTCGGCGCTAGGGAGGAGACGAGGGAGAGAGATGCGGGTGTGCGTGAGGCTAGGGTTAAGGGCAGGGGCCGGCTGGGCCTTGACCTTGGGCCGGTTTAGATGGGCTGGCCTGGTGTGGGCTAGGAAAGAAGTGGCCAGAGGCCTGGCTGGTCCTTGGGCCTTGCTGATCGCTCTCTCTCTCTCTCTCTCTTTAAACTCTTAAAAAAACAGAAACGCAAAGAAAGAAAGGGAGAGAAAAGAAATGAGTGGACAAGAATTAGGGTATGAGGGTAATTTTTCCGGACTCGCAAAAATATGCTCGTTCCAAGAAAAATAGAAAGGCCAAAATTGAAGATTTGAATTCAAATTCATTTGAATTTAAATCCAAATGATTTGAATGGAAGTGAGGGTTTGGGAAGGTCCAAAAATGTTCGGATTTTGGTGGAGCTCGGAAAATGATGAAAGAATTATTGGCAAGGTTTGGGGACCAAACTTGAAGTAGAAAGGGCATGGGAATTTGCAAGTGTGTTATGGTGAATTCCAAATAAATGGAATAATTTATATAGCTCCATAATATTGGGAGAATATGTTATAAAGAGAAGTCACCCTTCCCTCGATTTAAATGGACCGAAGATCCATACGATTTATTTAGTTGAGGTTTTAAAATTAATGATATGATGGCATGATGAGATGATGCAATACAAGAGATGACATGAAGAATGCAACAAACAAAACAAATCACACGCCAAAACTCGGAAACCCTGGAAGGCAACTGAAGCTCCGGTCTTGGGGCGTTACATGGGCGCGCCCCCCACCCTCGTGAGCACCTCCCTTATTTTCTGACGTGGAGTCCAAGTCCATCAGGTGGGTTTCCTTCCAAAAATAACTTCTCCAGTTGATTTCGTTCCGTTTTGACTCCGTCTGATATTCCTTTTCCTCGAAACACTAAAATAGGCATAAAACAGCAAATCTGGGATGGGCCTCCGGTTAATAGGTTAGTCGCAAAAATAATATAAAAGTGGATAATAAAGCCCAATATTGCCTAAAACAGTAGATAAAGTAGCATGGAGCAATCAAAAATTATAGATACGTTGGAGACATATCAAGCATCCCCAAGCTTAATTCCCGCTCGTCCTCGAGTAGGTAAATGATAAAAAAGAATTTTTGATGCGGAGTGATACTTTGGCATAATTTCAATGTAATTATTCTTACTTGTGATATGAATATTCAGATCCGAAAGATTCAAGACAAAAGTTCATATTGACATAAAAATAATAATACTTCAAGCATACTAATCAAAGTAATCATGTCTTCTCAAAATAGCATGGCAAAAGAAAGTTCATCCCTACAAAATCATATAGTTAGGCTATGCTTCATTTTCACACACAAAGATGTTCCCAACTTCTATACCCCGATGACAAGCCAAGCAATTGTTTCATACTTAAATAATCTCAAACTTTTTCAACCTTCACGCAATACATGAGCGTGAGCCATGGATATAGCACTATGGGTGGAATAGAATATGATGATGGGGATTGTGTGGAGAAGACAAAAAAAGGAGAAAGTCTCACATTGACGAGGATAATCAACGGGCTATGGAGATGCCCATCAATTGATGTCAACATGAGGAGTAGGGATTGCCATGCAACGGATGCACTAGAGCTATAAATGCTCAAAAAAAAGAAAACTAGTGGGTGTGCATCCAACTTGCTTGCTCATGAAGACCTAGGGCATTTGAGGAAGCCCATCGTAGGAATATACAAGCCAAGTTCTATAATGAAAAATTCCCACTAGTATATGAAAGTGACAACATATGAAACTCTCTATGTGAAAAACATGGTGCTACTTTGAAGCACAATATATGAGACTCACTACATGAAGAACAAGGTGCTACTTTGAAGCACAATATATGAGACTCACTACATGAAGAACAAGGTGCTACTTTGAAGCACAATATATGAGACTCACTACATGAAGAACAAGGTGCTACTTTGAAGCACAAGTGTGGAAAAAGAGATAGTAGCATTGCCCTGTTTTTTGGGCCTTTTTTTTTCTTTTTGGCCTTTCTATTTTTTTTGAGCCTTTTTTTTGCCTTTCTCTTTTTTTTGGGCAATGCTCTAATAATGATGATCATCACACTTCTATTTATTTACAACTCAATGATTACAACTCGATACTAGAACATAGTATGACTCTATATGAATGCCTCCGGCGGTGTACCGGGATGGTGCAATGAATCAAGAGTGACATGTATGAAAATTATGCATGGTGGCTTTGCCACAAATACGATGTCAACTACATGATCATGCAATGGCAATATGACAAAAGTAAAGTATGTCATGATGATGATGAACGGAACGGTGGAAAGTTGCATGGCAATATATCTCGGAATGGCTATGGAAATGCCATAATAGGTAGTGGTGGCTATTTTGAGGAAGATATAAGGAGGTTTACATGTGATGGAGCGTATCATATCACGGGGTTTGGATGCACCGGCGAAGTTTGCACCAACTCTCAATGTGAGAAAGGGCAATGCACGCATCAAGAGGCTAGCAAAGGCGGAAATGTAAAAGTGTGTATAATCCATGGACTCAACATTAGTCAAAAGAACTCATATACTTATTGCAAAAATTTATAAGTCATAAAAAATCAAGTACTACGCGCATGCTCCTAGGGGGATAGATTGGTAGGAAAAGACCATCGCTCGTCCCCGACCGCCACTCATAAGGATGCACAAGCCAGGTACACTTCATGTTTCAAATTTGTTACACAACTTTAACCATACGTGCATGCTACGGGATTTGCTAACTTCAACACAAGAATTTCTCAAATTCACAACTACTCAACTAGCATGACTTTGATATTATCACCTCCATATCTCAAAACAATTATCAAGCATCAAACTTATCTTAGTATTCAACGCACTCAAAAGAAAGTTTCACATATCTTGAACACCAAGTATATTAACATTAAGCAAATTACCATGTTATTTAAGGCTCTCAAAATAATATAAGTGAAGCATGAGAGTTCATATATTTCTTCAAAATAAAACTACCACCGTGCTCTAAAAGATATAAGTGAAGCACTAGAGCAAACAAGAAACTACTCCAAAAGATATGAGTGAAGATCAATGAGTAGTCGATGTTGGGGAACGTAGCAGAAATTCAAAATTTTCCTACGCATCACCAAGATCTATCTATGGAGAAACTAGCAACGAGGGGAAGGAGAGTGCATCTACATACCCTTGTAGATCGCTAAGCGGAAGCGTTCATGAGAACGGGGTTGAAGGAGTCGTACTCGTCGTGATCCAAATCACCGGAGATCCTAGTGCCGAACGGACGGCACCTCCGCGTTCAACACACGTACAACCCGGTGACGTCTCCCACGCCTTGATCCAGCAAGGAGAGAGGGAGAGGTTGAGGAAGACTCCATCCAGCAGCAGCACAACGGCATGGTGGTGATGGAGGAGCGTGGCAATCCCACAGGGCTTCGCCAAGCACCAAGGGAGAGGAGGAGGAGGAGAGGCAGGGCTGCGCCTGGAGAGGGAGGCTCTCGTGTGTTATGGGCAGCCCCCTAGGCCTCATATATATAGGGGAAGGGAGGAGGCGCCTCTGGGTTCCCACCCCAGAGGGGCGGCAGCCCTAGATGGGTTCAAGGGGCGGCCAAGAGGGAGGGAGAGGAGGCGCCCACTAGATGGGCCTTAGGGCCCATCTGCCCTAGGGTTTGCCCCTCCCACTCTCCCTTGCGCTTGGGCCTCTTGTGGGGCGCACCAGCCCCTTTGGGGCTGGTTCCTCTCACACTTGGCCCACGCAACCTTCTCGGGGTTGGTGGCCCCACTTGGTGGACCCCGGACCCTCCCGGTGGTCCCAGACGTTACCGATAAACCCCAAACTTTTCCGTGACCAAAACAGGACTTCCCATATATAAATCTTTACCTCCGGACCATTCCGAACTCCTCGTGACGTCCGGGATCTCATCCGGACTCCTAACAACATTCGGTAACCACATACAAACTTCCTTTATAACCCTAGCGCCATCGAACCTTAAGTGTGTAGACCCTACGGGTTCGGAGACATGTAGACATGACCGAGACGTTCTCCGTCAATAACCAACAGCCGAATCTGGATACCCATGTTGGCTCCTACATATTCCACGATGATCTCATCGGATGAACCACGATGTCAAGGACTCAATCGATCCCGTATTCAATTCCCTTTGTCTAGCGGTATTGTACTTGCCCGAGATTCGATCGTCGGTATCCCGATACCTTGTTCAATCTCGCTTCCGCAAGTCTCTTTACTCGTTCCGTAACACATCATCTCGTGATCAACCCCTTGGTCACATTGTGCACATTATGATGATGTCCTACCGAGTGGGCCCAGAGATACCTCTCCGCTTACACGGAGTGACAAATCCAGCCTCGATTCGTACCAACCCAATGACACTTTCGGAGATACCGTAATGCACCTTTATAGCCACCCAGATTACGCCAGGACGCTTGGTACACCCAAAGCATTCCTACGGTATCCGGAGTTGCACAATCTCATGGTCTAAGGAAATGATACTTGACATTAGAAAAGCTTTAGCATACGAACTGCGATCTTTGTGCTAGGCTTAGGATTGTCTTGTCCATCACATCATTCTACTAATGATGTGATCCCGTTATCAATGACATCCAATGTCCATGGTTAGGAAACCGTAACCATCTATTGATCAACGAACTAGCCAATAGAGGCTTGCTAGGGACAAGGTGTTGTCTATGTATCCACACATGTATTTGAGTTTCCTATCAATACAATTATAGCATGGATAATAAACGATTATCATGAACAAGGAAATATAATAATAATAACTAATTTATTATTGCCTCTAGGGCATATTTCCAACAGTCTCCCACTTGCACTAGAGTCAATAATCTAGTTCACATCGCCATGTGATCAACATCGATAGGTCACATCGCCATGTGACCAACACCCAAAGAGTTTACTAGTGTCGTAAACTAGTTCACATCATCATGTGATTTAGACTCAATGAGTTCGAGGTTTGATCATGTTTTGCTTGTGAGAGAGGTTTTAGTCAACGGGTTTTAGTCAACGGTCAGAACCTTTCAGATCCGTGTGTGCTTTGCAAATTTCTAGGTCATATTATAAATGCTGCTCCCACGCTCCACTTGAAGTTATTCCAAATGGTTGCTCCACTATACGTATCCGGTTTGCTACTCAGAGTCACTCGGATAGGTGTTAAAGCTTGCATCGACGTAACCCTTTACGCCGAACTCTTTATCACCTCCATAATCGAGAAACATGTCCTTATTTACTCCATGGACAATTTTGACCGTTGTCCAATGATCCATTCTGGATCATTCTTGTACCCCTTGACCGACTCATGGCAAGGCACACTTCCGTGCGGTACACAACATAGCATACTATAGAGCCTATGTCCAAGCATAGGAGACGACCTTCGTCCTTTCTCTCTTTTCTGCCGTGGTCGAGCTTTAACTCTTAACTTCATACCTTACAACTCAGGCAAGAACTCCTTCTTTGACTGATCCATCTTGAACACTTTCAAGATTATGTCAAGGTATGTGCTCATTTGAAAGTACTATTGAGCGTTTTTGATCTATCCTCATAGATCTTGATGCTCAATGTTCAAGTAACCTTATCCAGGTTTTCCATTGAAAAACACTTTTCAAACAACCCTATATGCTTTCTAGAAATTCTACATCATTTCTGATTATCAAATATGTCAACAACATATACTCATCAGAAATTCTATAGTGCTCCCACTCACTTCTTTGGAAATACAAGTTTCTCATAAACTTTGTATAAACCTAAAATCTTTGATCATCTCATCAAAGTGCACATTCCAACTCCGAGATGCTTACTCCAGTCCTTAGAAGGGATCGCTGGAGCCAGCATACCTTTTAGCATCCTTAGGATCGACAAAACTTTCTGATTGTATCACACACAACCTTTCCTTACGAAAACTGGTAAGGAAAACTCATTTTGACATCCATCTGCAGATTTCATAAATGCAGCTTATGCTAACATGATTCCGACGGACTTAAGCATCGCTACGAATGAGAAAATCTCATCGTAGTCAACTCCTTGAACTTGTGGAAAAAAAAACTTCGCCACAAGTCGAGCTTCATAGACGGTGATATTACCGTCCACGTCCGTCTTCTTCTTAAAGATCCATTTATCTCAATGGCTTGCCGATCATCGGACAAGTCCACCAAAGTCCATGCTTTGTTCTGATACATGGATCCTATCTCGGATTTCATGGCTTCTAACCATTTGTCGGAATTTGGGCCCACCATCGCTTCTCCATAGCTCGTAGGTTCATTGTTGTCTAGCAACATGACCTTCAAGACAGGATTGCGTACCACTCTTGAAGTAGTACGCCTCCTTGTCACCCCACGAGGCGTTGGTGACTTGATCCAAAACTTCATGATCACTATCATAAGCTTCTACTTCAATTGGTGTAGGTGCCACGGAACAACTTCCTGTGCCTGCTACACACTAGTTGAAGTGATGGTTCAATGACCTCATCAAGTCTCCACCATCCTCCCACTCAACTTTTCGAGACGAACTTTTTTCTCGAGAAAGGACCCGATTCAAGAAACAATCCCTATTGCTTCCGGATCTGAATTAGGAGGTATACCCAACTGTTTTGGGTGTCCTATGAAGATGTATTTTATCCGCTTTGGGTTCGAGCTTATCAACCTGAAACTTTTTCACATAAGCGTCGCAACCCCAAACTTTCAAGAAATGACAGCTTAGGTTTCTCTAAACCATAGTTTTCACGGTGTCATCTCAACGGAATTACGTGGTGCCCTATTAAAGTGAGTGCGGTTGTCTCTAATGCCTAACCCATAAACGATAGTGGTAATTCGATGAGAGACATCATGGTACGCACCATATCTTATAGGGTGCAACTATGATGTTCGGACACATCATTACACTATGGTGTCCCAGGCGGTATTAATTGTGAAACAATTTCCACAATGTCTTAATAGTGTGCCAAAACTCGCAACTCAGATATCCATCTCTATGATCACATCACAGACATTTTATCCTCTTGTCACGAAGATCTTCAACTTCACTCTGAAATTACTTGAACCTTTCAATAATTCAGACTTGTGTTTCATCAAGTAAATATACTCAACATCTACTCAAATCATCTGTGAAGTAAGAACATAACGATATTCATCAGATGCCTCAAAGACTCATTGGACTGCACACATCAAAATGTGTTACTTCCAACAAGTTGCTATCTTGTTCCATCTTATCAAACCGAGGCTTTTCACTCATCTTGCCCATGTGGTATGATTTGCATATCTCAAGCGATTCAAAATCAAGTGAGTCCAAACGATCCATCTGCATGGAGTTTCATTATGCGTACACACCAATAGACATGGTTTGCATGTCTCAAACTTTTCAAAAACGAGTGAGTCCAAAGATCCATCAACATGGAGCTTCTTCATGCTTTTACACCAATATGACTTACATGGCAAAGGCCACAAGTAAGTGGTACTATCATTACTATCTTATACCTTTGGCACGAAAATGTGTATCACTACGATCGAGATTCAATAAACCATTCCTTTAGGTGCAAGACCATTGAAGGCATTATTCAAATAAACAGAGTAACCAATTTTCTCCTAAATGAATAACCAGACATGCGATAGACATAATCCAATCATGTCTATGCTCAACGCAAACACCAAATGCAATTATTTAGGTTTAACACCAATCTCGTTGGTAGAGGGAGCGTGCGATGTTTGATCACATCAAACTTGGAAACACTTCCAACACATATCGTCAGCTCACCTTTAGCTAGTCTCCATTTATTCCGTAGCTCTTTTATTTCGAGTTACCAACACTTAGCAACCGAACCGGTATCTTAATACCCTGGTGCTACTAGGAGTACTAGTAAAGAACACATTAACATAATGTATATCCAATATACTTCTATCGACCTTGCCAGCCTTCTCATCTACCAAGTATCTAGGGTAATGCTGCTCCAGTGGCAGTTCCCTTATTCCGTAAGCACTTAGTCTCGGGTTTGGGTTCAACCTTGGGTTTCTTCACCGAGCAACAACTCGATTTGCCGCTTCATGAAGTGCCCTTCTTGCCCTTGCCCTTCTTGAAACTAGTGGTTTCATCAACCATCAACAATTGATGCTCCTTCTTGATTTCTACTTTCGCGGTGTCAAACATCGTGAATACCTCAAGGATCATCATATCTATCCCTGATATGTTATAGTTCATCACGAAGCTCTAGCAGCTTGGTGGTAATGACTTTGGAGAAACATTACTATCTCATCAGGAAGATTAACTCCCACTCGATTCAAGTGATCGTTGCACTCAAACAATCTGAGCACAAGCTCAACGATTGAGCTTTTCTCCCTTAGTTTGCAGGCTAAGAAAATCGTCGGAGGTCTTATACCTCTTGACGTGGGCACGAGCTTGAAATCCCAATTTCAGCCCTCGAAACATCTCATATGTTCCGCGACATTTCAAAACGCCTTTCGTGCCTCAACTCTAAACCGCTTAACCGAACTATCACGTAGTTATCAAAATGTGTATGTCCGATGTTCGCAACATCCACAAACGACGCTTGGGGTTCAGCATAATTGAGCGGTGCATTAAGGACATAAGCTTTCTCGTCCGCATAATCGCTACTTTCAACTTTCAACTATATTTTTCTAGGAACATATCTAAACAAAGTGGAACTAAAGCGCGAGCTTCGACATAATTTGCAAAAGGTCTTTTGACTATGTTCAAGATAATTAAGTTCATCTTATGAACTCCCACTCGAGATAGACATCCCTCCGGTCATCTAAGTGATTACACGATCCGAGTCAACTAGGCCGTGTCCGATCATCACGTGAGACGGACCAGTCTCATCGGTGAACATCTTCATGTTGATCGATCTACTATACGACTCATGCTCGACCTTTCGGTCTCCGTGTTCGAGGCCATGTCCGCACATGCTAGGCTCGCCAAGTTAACCCCAAGTGTTTTTGCTGTGTAAATCTGTCTTACACCCGTTGTATGTGAACGTAAGAATCCATCACACCCGATCATCACGTGGTGCTTAGAAGCGACGAACTGTAGCAACGGTGCACAGTCAGGGGAGAACACTTCTTGAAATTTGTGTAAGGGATCATCTTATTTACTACCGTCGTTCTAAGTAAACAAGATGCATAAACATAATAAACATCACATGCAATTATATAGTGACATGATATGGCCAATATCATTTTGCCCTTTTGATCTCCATCTTCGGGGCTCCATGATTATCATCGTCACCGGCATGACACCATGGTCTCCATCATCATGATCTCCATCATCGTGTCCTCATGAAGTTGTCTCGCCAACTATTACTTCTACTACTATGGCTACCGGTTAGCAATAAAGTAAAGTAATTACATGGCGTTGTTTAATGACACGCAGGTCATACAATAAATAAAGACAACTCCTATGGCTCCTGCCGGTTGTCATACTCATCGACATGCAAGTCGTGAATCCTATTACAAGAACATGATCAATCTCATACATCACATATCATTCATCACATTCTTCTTGGCCATATCACATCACATAGCATACCCTGCAAAAACAAGTTAGACGTCCTCTAATTGTTGTTTGCATGTTTTACGATACTGCTTTGGGTTTCTAGCAAGAACGCTTCTTACCTACGCAAAACCACAACGTGATATGCCAATTGCTATTTACCCTTCATAAGGACCCTTTTCATCGAATCCGTTCCGACTAAAGTGGGAGAGATCGCACCCGCTAGCCACCTTATGCACCAAGGTGCATGTCATCGGTGGAACTGTCTCACGAAGAGTACGTAAGGTCGGTCCGGGCCGCTTCATCCCACAATACCGTCGAAACAAGATTGGACTAGTAACGGTAAGCATATTGAGCAACATCAACGCCCACAACTACTTTGTGTTCTACTCGTGCAAAGAATCTACGCAATAGACCTAGCTCATGATGCCACCGTTGGGGAACGTGGCGAAATTCAAAATTTTCCTCGCATCACCAAGATCTATCTATGGAGAAACTAGGAACGAGGGAAGGAGAGTGCATCTACATACCCTTGTAGATCGCTAAGCGAAGCGCTCATGAGAACGGGGTTGAAGGAGTCGTGCTCGTCGTGATCCAAATCACCGGAGATCCTAGTGCCGAACGGACGGCACCTCCGCGCTCAACACACGTACAGCCGGTGACGTCTCCCACGCCTTGATCCAGCAAGGAGAGAGGAGAGGTTGAGGAAGACTCCATCCAGCAGCAGCACAACGGCATGGTGGTGATGGAGGAGCGTGGCATCCCGCAGGCTTCGCCAAGCACCAAGGGAGAGGAGGAGGAGGAGGGCAGGGCTGCGCTGGAGAGGGAGGCTCTCGTGTGTTATGGGCAGCCCCTAGGCCTCATATATAGGGGAAGGGAGGAGGGCGCCCCTCTAGGGTTCCCACCCCAGAGGGGCGGCAGCCCTAGATGGGTTCAAGGGGAGGCCAAGAGGGAGGGAGAGGAGGCGCCCACTAGATGGGCTTTAGGGCCCATCTCGCCCTAGGGTTTGCCCCTCCCACTCTCCCTTGCGCTTGGGCCTCTTGTGGGGCGCACCAGCCCCTTTGGGGCTGGTTCCTCCCACACTTGGCCCACGCAACCTTCTCGGGGTTGGTGGCCCCACTTGGTGGACCCGGGACCCTCCCGGTGGTCCCATGACGTTACCGATAAACCCCAAACTTTTCCGGTGACCAAAACAGGACTTCCCATATATAAATATTTACCTCCGACCATTCCGAACTCCTCGTGACGTCCGGGATCTCATCCGGACTCGAACAACATTCGCAACCACATACAAACTTCCTTTATAACCCTAGCGTCATCGAACCTTAAGTGTGTAGACCCTACGAGTTCGGGAGACATGTAGACATGACCGAGACGTTCTCCGGTCAATAACCAACAACGGGATCTGGATACCCATGTTGGCTCCCACATATTCCACGATGATCTCATCGGATGAACCACGATGTCAAGGACTCAATCGATCCCGTATTCAATTCCCTTTGTCTAGCGGTATTGTACTTGCCCGAGATTCGATCGTCGGTATCCCGATACCTTGTTCAATCTCGTTTCCGGCAAGTCTCTTTACTCGTTCCGTAACACATCATCTCGTGATCAACCCCTTGGTCACATTGTGCACATTATGATGATGTCCTACCGAGTGGGCCCAGAGATACCTCTCCGCTTACACGGAGTGACAAATCCAGTCTCGATTCGTGCCAACCCAGACACTTTCGGAGATACCGTAATGCACCTTTATAGCCACCCGATTCGCCAGTGACGCTTTGGTACACCCAAAGCATTCCTACGGTATCCGAGAGTTGCACAATCTCATGGTCTAAGGAAATGATACTTGACATTAGAAAAGCTTTAGCATACGAACTACGATCTTTGTGCTAGGCTTAGGATTGGGTCTTGTCCATCACATCATTCTACTAATGATGTGATCCCGTTATCAATGACATCCAATGTCCATGGTTAGGAAACCGTAACCATCTATTGATCAACGAACTAGCCAATAGAGGCTTGCTAGGGACAAGGTGTTGTCTATGTATCCACACATGTATTTGAGTTTCCTATCAATACAATTATAGCATGGATAATAAACGATTATCATGAACAAGGAAATATAATAATAATAACTAATTTATTATTGCCTCTAGGGCATATTTTCAACAGTCGAATGATTATGCAACTATGTGAAGACTCTCCCATTTAATAATTTCAGATCTTGATACTTTATTCAAACAACAAGCAAAGCTAAAGAAAACTACATTGCAAGGATAGCACAACTCATGTGAAGAAGCAAAAAAACTTAGGCTCAACCGATACTAACCGATAGTTGTTGAAGAAGAAAGGTGGGATGCCAACCGGGGCATCCCCAAGCTTAGATGCTTGAGACTTCTTGAAATATTATCTTGGGGTGCCTTGGGCATCCCCAAGCTTGAACTTTTGTGTCTCCTTAATTCCTCGCATATCATGGTTTCTCTTTTTCTCAAAAAGCTTCATCCACACCAAACTCAACAAGAACTCGTGAGATAGGTTAGTATAAACCAATGCAAAACCTTATCATTTTCTACTGTAACAAATCACTAACATTATTATTCAACATTGCATACTAAATGCCTCTGCATATTTAATACTCCTATCCTCAAATAGAATCATTAAACAAGCAAACATATGCAAACATAACAGCAATCTGTCAAAACAGTACAGTCTGTAAAGAATGCAAGAGTATCAATACTTCCCTGACTCCAAAAATTATGAACTAAAATTCCCACTGTATTAAATTTATCAGAGCTTCATATGCAAAAAGTTTCAACATTATATCATGCTCTACTTTTCTGAGGAATTTTTGCAACAGCGGTAAATTTTCTGTTTTCAAACAGCAACATGCATACTTGCAAAATAAGCATGGCAAAGGCTATCCTTGACTTTTTTTATTGAAACTCAAGATGAAAAACACTAATCTAACTAACAGCAAGCAAAACAAAACAAAATTACATGACGCTCCAAGCAAAACACATATCATGTGGTGAATAAAAACATAGCTCCAAGTAAAGTTACCGATGAACGAAGATGAAAGAGGGGATGCCTTCCGGGGCATCCCCAAGCTTAGGCTCTTGGTTATCCTTGAATATTACCTTGGGGTGCCTTGGGATTCCCCAATATTAGGCTCTTGCCACTCCTTATTCCATAGTCCATCGAATCTTTACCCAAAACTCGAAAACTTCACAACAGAAAACTTAACAGAAAACTCGTAAGCTCCGTTAGCGAAAGAAAACAAAACACCACTTCAAGGTACTGTAATGAAATCATTATTTATTTATATTGGTGTTAAACCTACTGTATTTCAAGTTCTCTATGAATTATAAACTATTTTACTAGCAATAGATTCATCAAAATAAGCAAACAACACAATGAAAACAGAATCTGTCAAAAACAGAACAGTCAGTAGTAATCAGAATTAACGCAAACTTCTGAACTCCAAAAAATAAATTGGTGGACCTGAGTAATTTGTCTAGTAATCATCTGCAAAAATAATCAACTAAATAGAACTCTCCAGTAAAAAGTTAAAGCTAATCTCGTGAGCGCTAAAGTTTCTGTTTTTTACAGCATGATCATAAAGACTTCACTCAAGTCTTCCCAAAGGTTCTACTTGGCACAAACACTAATTAAAACATGAAACCACATCTAACCAGAGGCTAGATTGATTATTTATTACTAAACAGAACCAAAAAGTAAGAAACTAAAATAAAATTGGGTTGCCTCCCGACAAGCGCTATCTTTTAACGCCCCTAGCTAGGCATGATGATTTCAATGATGCTCACATAAGAGATAATATTTGAAACACAAAGAGAGCATCATGAAGAATATGACTAGCACATTTAAGTCTAACCCACTTCCTATGCACAGGGATTTTGTGAGCAAACAACTTATGGGAACAAGAATCAACTTGCATAGGAAGGTAAAACAAGCATAACTTCAAGATTTTAAGCACATAGAGAGGAAACTTGATATTATTGCAATATGTAGAAGCATATGATCCTCTCTCATAATAATTTTCAATAGCATCATGAATGAATTCAACAATATAACCAGCACCTAAAGCATTCTTTTCATGATCTACTTGCATAGAAATTTTATTACTCTCCACATAAGCAAAATTCTTCTTCAATAATAGTGGGAGCAAACTCAACAAAATAACTATCATGTGATTGAACATTAAGATCAAGATGACAAGTTTCATGGTTATCATTATTCTTTAAAGCATACGTGTCATCACAATAATCATCATAGATAGGAGGCATGCTTTCATCATAGTAAATTTGCTCACCAAAGCTTGGGGGACAAAAAATATCATCTTCATCAAACATAGCTTCCCCAAGCTTGTGGCTTTGCATATCGTTAGCATCATGGATATTCAAGGAATTCATACTAACAACATTGCAATCATGCTCATCATATAAATATTTAGTGCCAAACATTTTATAGCATTCTTCTTCTAACACTTTGGCACAATTTTCTTTTCCATCATTCTCAGAAAGATATTAAAAAGCTGAAGCGTATGAGATAAACTCAATTCCATTTTTTTGTAGTTTTCTTTTATAAACTAAACTAGTGCTAAAACAAGAAACAAAAAGATTCGATTGCAAGATCTAAAGATATACCTTCACTTACCTAGCCTCCCCGGCAACGGCGCCAGAAAAGAGCTTGATGTCTACTACACAACCTTCTTCTTGTAGACGTTGTTGGGCCTGCAAGTGCACAGGTTTGTAGGACAGCAGCAAATTTCCCTCAAGTGGATGACCTAAGGTTTATCAATCCGTGGGAGGCGTAGATGAAGATGGTCTCTCTCAAACAACCCTGCAACCAAATAACAAAGAGTCTCTTGTGTCCCCAACACACCCAATACAATGGTAAATTGTATAGGTGCACTAGTTCGGCGAAGAGATGGTGATACAAGTGCAATATGGATGGTAGATATAGGTAATTGTAATCTGAAAATATAAAAACAGCAAGGTAGAAAGCGGTAAAAGTGAACGTAAACGGTATTGCAATGATATGAAACAAGTCCTAGGGTTCATACTTTCACTAGTGCAAGTTCTCTCAACAATAATAACATAAATAGAACATATGACAAGCCCTCAACATGCAACAAAGAGTCATTCCAAAGACACTAATAGCGGAGAACAAACGTAGAGATTATGGTCGGGTACGAAACCACCACAAAGCTATTCTTTCGGATCGATCTATAAAAGAGTTCGTACTAGAATAACACCTTAAGACACAAATCAACCAAAACCCTAATGTCACCTAGATATTCCATTGTCACCTCAAGTATCCTTGGGCATGATTATACGATATGCATCACACAATCTCATATTCATCCAACCAACATAAAAGTACTTCAAAGAGTGCCCAAAGTTTCTACCGGAGAA
Source organism: Aegilops longissima (assembly GCA_021605205.1). Taxonomy (NCBI): domain Eukaryota; kingdom Viridiplantae; phylum Streptophyta; class Magnoliopsida; order Poales; family Poaceae; genus Aegilops; species Aegilops longissima. The sequence continues at coordinate 153,654,613 of CM038677.1, forward strand.
TCAAGAACGTGTGCCAACCCCTATGCATAGGTTCCCAATGTCACGAAACCCGCAAGTTGATCACCAAAACATACATCAAGTGGCACATGATATCCCATTGTCACCACAGATAATCACGGCAAGACATACATCAAGTGTTCATAAAAGACTCAATCCGATAAGATAACTTCAAAGGGGAAACTCAATTCATCACAAGAGAGTAGAGGGGGAGAAACATCATAAGATCCAACTACAATAGCAAAGCTCGGGATACATCAAGATCGTGCCATAGATTGGAACACGAGAGAGAACACGAGAGAGAGAGAGAGAGAGAGAGAGAGAGATCAAACACATAGCTAAAGGTACATACCTCAGCCCCGAGGGTGAACTACTCCCTCCTCGTCATGGATAGCGCCGGGATGATGAAGATGGCCACGGAGATGGATCCCCCTCCGGCAGGTACCGAAAGGGGTCCCGATTGGTTTTTCGTGGCTCGAGGCTTGCGCGGTGGAACTCCTGATCTATCTTCTGTTCGGAAGTTTTAGGGCACGTGAGGTATATATGGGTGAAAGGGGTACGTCGGTGGAGCTACGGGGCCCCGAGGCAGGGGGCGCCCCTGGGGCCCCCCCTCGTGAGCACCTCCCGTATCTTCGGACGTGGAGTCCAAGTCCATCGGTGGGTTTCCTTCCAAAATAACTTCTCCAGCTTGATTTCGTTCCGTTTTGACTCCGTCTGATATTCCTTTTCCTCAAAACACTGAAATAGGCATAAAACAGCAAATCTGGGCTGGGCCTCCGGTTAATAGGTTAGTCCCAAAAATAATATAAAAGTGGATAATAAAGCCCAATATTGCCTAAAACAGTAGATAAAGTAGCATGGAGCAATCAAAAATTATAGATACGTTGGAGACGTATCAGATACCAAATTCACATGACTACTAATAATAAGACTTCTCCCATGTCCTCAGGAACAAACGTAACTACTCACAAAGCATATTTATGTTCATAATCAGAGGGGTATTAATATGCATATAGGATCTGAACATATGATCTTCCACCAAATAAACCAACTAGCATCAACTACAAGGAGTAATCAACACTACTAGCAACCTACACGCACCAATCTGAGGCTTTGGGACAAAGATTGGATACAAGAGATGAACTAGGGTTTGAGAGGAGATGGTGCTGGTGAAATTGTTGATGGAGATTGGCCCCCTCCCGATGAGAGGAGCATTGGTGATGACAATGGCGATGATTTCCCCCTCTCGGAGGGAAGTTTCCCCGGCAGAACAGCTCTGTCGGAGCCCTAGATTGGTTCCGCCAAGGTTCTGCCTCGTGGCGGCGGAGTTTCTTCCCGAAAGCTTGCTTATGATTTTTTTCTCAGACGAAGGACTTCATATAGCAGAAGATGGGCAGCGGATGGCCACCAGGGGGCCCACGAGGCTGGGGGCACGCCCAGGGGGGTAGGGCGCGCCCCCACCCTTGTGCCCAGGGTGCAGGCCCCCTCTGGTATTTTCTTCGCTCGGTATTTTTTATTATTTCCAAAAATAACTTCCGTGGAGTTTCAGGACTTTTGGATTTGTGCAGAATAGGTCTCTAATATTTGCTCCTTTTCTAGCCCAGAATTCCAGCTGCCGGCATTCTCCCTCTTTTTGTAAACCTTTTAAAATAAGAGAGAATAGGCATAAGTATTGTGACATAATGTGTAATAATAGCCCATAATGCAATAAATATCAATATAAAAGCATGATGCAAAATGGACGTATCAACTCCCCCAAGCTTAGACCTCGCTTGTCCTCAAGCGGAAGCCGATAACGATAAATATGTCCACATGTTTAGAGATAGAGGTGTCGATAAAATAAAATACGGACATGAGGGCATCATGATCATTCTTAAAACAACAACATATATGGATATTGTCATATGATTTCTTATGCTCAAGTAATAATCTATTCACCATGTGAAGTATGAATCAGAAACTTCATTGAGAACCAGCAAACTATAATCTCAGTCATTGAAGCAATTGCAATTTATCATAACATCGGAAAGAGTCTATGTAAGAGATTTTCTGCAAGTCCACATACTCAACTATCATTTAGTCTTTCACAATTGCTAACACTCACGCAATACTAGTGGTTATGGAGTTTTAGTCGGACACAGAGAAAGATAGGGGCTTATAGTTTCGCCTCCCAACCTTTTACCTCAAGGGTAATGTCAACAATAATAGCTCATGCTAACTTATATCCAATTAGATATATATATCAGGATCTTTCCACCACAATGTGCTTGCCAAAGGATAAAATGTAAAAAGGAAAGGTGAAGATCACCATGACTCTTGCATAAGGTAGAAGATAAAAGTAAAAGATAGGCCCTTCGCAGAGGGAAGCAGAGGTTGTCATGCGCTTTCATGGTTGGATGCACGAAATCTTAATGCAAAAGAACGTCACTTTATATTGCCATTTTTTATATGGACCTTTATTATGCAGTCCGTCGCTTTTGTTTCTTCCACATCACAAGATCGTATAAAGCTTATTTTCTCCACACTAATAAATCATACATATTTAGAGAGCAATTTTTATCGCTTGCACCGATGACAACTTACTTGAAGGATCTTACTCAATCCATAGGTAGATATGGTGGACTCTCATGGCAAAACTGGGTTTAAGGGAATTTGGAAGCACAAGTAGTATCTCTACTTGGTGCAAGGAATTTGGCTAGCATGAGAGGGAAAGGCAAGCTCAACATGTTGGATGATCCATGACAATATACTTTATTTCAGATATAAGAAAACATAACCCATTACGTTGTCTTCCTTGTCCAACATCAACTCTTTAGCATGTCATATTTTAATGAGTGCTCACAATCATAAAAGATGTCCAAGATAGTGTGTTTATATGTGAAACATCTCTTTCTTTATTACTTCCTATTAATTGCAACGATGGCCAAAGCTATGTTTGTCAACTCTCAACAACTTTTAATCATCATACTCTTTATATGTGAAGTCATTACTCTCCACAAGATCAATATGATCTCTTTTTATTTCTTTTTATTCTTTTTTTTATTTCCTCAAGATCATAGCAAAATAATCAAGCCCTTGACTCAACACTAATCTTTATTATATATAGCTCACGGACTCGATTACATAGAGGAATCATAAAGCAAAACTCAAAACTAGATCATACTAAAATTTTATTATACTAGATCAAGATATTACTAAAAGGATCGAACTAAGAAAAAGGGTAAAGATAGGAGTGTGATGGTGATACGATACCGGGGCACCTCCCCCAAGCTTGGCAGTTGCCAATGGGAGTGCCCATACCCATGTGATTATATCTCTTTTGATGGGGAAGGAGATGGAGGTGATGATGGATAGTCGCACATCGAGCGTAAGAGGTCCTCCAACTTGCGGATAATGCCCTTGAGTGTGATGATATGCTCCTTCAACAAAATATTTTCACATGTGAGATACTTGTTTTGTATACGAGCTAACTCAATCATCTTGAAAGCTTCGATCTCAGTTGGGGTAAAAAGATTGTGATCAAGTTGAAGGATGTCTTCTGCTGCCGGAGCTTGGTCCTCCATGGCCTTCTTGATCCCTTCATCCTTGTTGATCTCCATGGGTTCTTCCCTCTTCAGCTCTATCTTCATTAACCAAGCACCGTTGTCACCATTGTTGGAGGAGGGGGACGACATGATGCCTGGCCTTGACAACCCTGACAGAAAACAGCTCGAAACAAGAACAGAGGATATTTGCGTGGTATGGTGGTCAAAACCTTCGGGGGATTATATAATGAATTTTTACCGACCAAAATAAGTATCGTGCAAGAAAACGGAGTCCGAAGAGCGCACGAGGTGCCCACGAGGCAGGGGGCACGCCCAGGGGGTAGGGCGCGCCTCCCACCCTCATGGAAGCCTCGTGTCCTTCCCGGACTGCTTCTTATTTTCCTATTTTTCTAAATATTCCAAAACGAAGAAAAATTGCCATTAGAACTGTTTTGGAGTCGGTTTACTTACCGCATTAACGTACCTATTCCTTTTCGAGTCTCAAACGTTCGGAAAGTGTCTCTTATGTATTCCTCCGGGGTTACAGTTTCAATAACATTAGTTTCAACATTTATGGGATTACCTGAGATATAATGTTTGATTCTTTGACCGTTAACCACCTTTGGACTTGTGCCCTCGATGTTGTTGATTTTTATGGCACCGGAACGATAGACCTCCTCGATAACGTAAGGCCCTTCCCATCTAGAGAGAAGTTTTCCTGCAAAAAATCTTAAACGAGAGTTGAATAGCAACACATAATCACCTACATTAAACTCACACTTTTGTATCCTTTTGTCATGCCATCTTTTAACTTTTTCTTTAAACAGTTTGGCATTCTCGTAGGCCTGGGTAGTCCATTCATCAAGTGAGCTTATGTCAAATAGCCTCTTCTCACCGGCAAGTTTGAAATCATAATTGAGCTCTTTAATGGCCCAATATGCCTTATGTTCTAATTCAAGAGGTAAGTGACATGCTTTTCCATAAACCATTTTATACGGAGACATACCCATAGGATTTTTATATGCAGTTCTATAGGCCCATAATGCATCATCAAGTTTCTTGGACCAATTTTTTCTAGATCTATTAACAGTCTTTTGCAAAATTAATTTGAGCTCTCTATTACTCAATTCTACTTAACCACTAGATGTGGGTGATAAGGAGATGCAATTCTATGATTAACATCATACTTAGCAAGCATTTTACGAAAAGCACCATGAATAAAATGTGAACCACCATCAGTCATTAAATACCTAGGGACTCCAAACCTCGGAAAAATAACTTCTTTAAGCATCTTAATAGAGGTGTTATGATTAGCACTACTAGTTGGAATAGCTTCTACCCACTTAGTAACGTAATCAACAACAACTAAAATATGTGTATACCCATTAGAGGAAGGAAAAGGTCCCATATAATCAAAGCCCCAAACGTCAAATGGTTCAATAACAAGTGAATAATTCATAGGAAATTCTTGACGTCTACCAATGTTACCAATTCTTTGACATTCATCACAAGATAAGACAAACTTACGAGCATCCTTGAAGAGAGTAGGCCAATAAAAACCTGATTGCAATACCTTATGTGCAGTTCTATCTCCAGCGTGGTGCCCTCCATAAGCCTCGGAGTGACACTTGCATAGGATCTGTTCATGTCCATGCTCAGGTACACAACGCCTAATAACACCATCTAATCCTTTATAAAGATGTGGGTCATCCAAGAAGTAATGTCTTAAATCATAGAAAAACTTTTTCTTTTGCAGGTATGTGAAACTAGGTGGTATAAATTTAGCAACAATGTAATTAGCATAATCAGCATACCATGGAGCAGTACGAGAAGCATTTATGACATTTAATTGTTCATCAGGAAAGCTATCATTAATAGGTAGTGGGTCATCAAGAACATTTTCTAACCTAGACAAGTTATCTGCAACGGGGTTCTCAGCTCCCTTTCTATCAATAATATGTAAATCAAATTCTTGTAGCAAGAGGACCCATCTAATAAGTCTAGGTTTAGCATCTTTCTTTTCCATAAGATATTTAATAGCAGCATGATCAGTGTAAATAGTTACTTTAGAATCAACAATATAGGGTCTGAACTTATCACAAGCAAAAACAACTGCTAAAAATTCTTTTTCAGTGGTAGCATAATTTCTCTGGGCATTGTCTAGAGTTTTAGTAGCATATTGAATAACATTTAATTTCTTATCAACTCTTTGCCCTAGAACAGCACCTACAGCATAATCGCTAGCATCACACATAATTTCAAAAGGTAAATTCCAATCAGGTGGCTGAACGATAGGTGCAGAAATCAATGCTTTCTTAAGTATTTCAAATGCTTCTACACAATCATCATAAAAAACGAAAGGTATGTCTTTTTGTAATAGATTAGTCAGAGGCCGAGAATTTTTTGAGAAGTCCTTAATGAACCTCCTATAAAAATCGGCATGACCAAGGAAACTTCTTATACCTTTGATATCCTTGTGACATGGCATCTTTTCAATAGCATCAACTTTAGCTTTATCCACTTCAATACCTCTTTCAGAAATTTTATGCCCCAAGACAATGCCTTCATTAACCATAAAGTGGCACTTCTCCCAATTCAAGACAAGGTTAGTTTCTTCACATCTCTGCAAAACTCGATCAAGGTTTCTCAAGCAATCATCAAAAGAGGATCCATATACGGAGAAATCCTCCATGAGAACCTCACAAATCTTTTCACAAAAGTCAGAGAATATAGCCATCATGCATCTTTGGAAGGTATCAGATGCATTACATAAACCAAAAGGCATACATATATAAGCAAAAGTACCGAAAGGGCAAGTAAAAGTGGTCTTTGCTTGATCATCAACTGACACAGGTATTTGAGAGAAACCAGAGTAACCATCTAGAAAGCAAAAATGTGTATGTTTGGATAATCTTTCTAGCATTTGATCAATAAAAGGCAAAGGGTAATGATCTTTTTTAGTAGCTTTATTTAGTTTGCAGAAATCAATTACCATCCTATAACCTGTAACAATTCTTTGCGGAATCAATTCATCTTTATCATTAGGAACGACAGTAATACCTCCCTTCTTAGGGACACAATGGACATGACTTACCCACTGACTATCAGCAACGGGATAAATTATACCTGCCTCAAGGAGCTTTAGTATTTCCTTTCTTACCACTTTTTTTCATCTTAGGATTCAGCCGTCGTTGATGATCAATAACTGGTTTGGCATCTTTCTCCAAATTTATTTTGTGTTGGCATAGAGTGGGACTAATGCCCTTAAGATCATCAAGAGTATATCCAATAGCAGCACGGTGCTTCTTCAGAGTTTTCAATAATTTTTCTTCCTCCTTCTCTGAAAGGTTAGCACTAATAATAACATGATATATCTTCTTTTCATCAAGATAAGCATATTTAAGAGTATCAGGCAACGGTTTAAGCTCAAACATGGGATCACCCTTGGGTGGAGGAGGATCCCCTAGGATTTCAACATGCAAATTGTGTTTCAGAATAGGTCCCTGTTTAAAGAATACTTCATCTATTTCCCTTCTTTCATTCATAAACATATCATTTTCACGGTCTAGCAAATATTGCTCTAAAGGATCACTAGGAGGTACGGCAATAGAAGCAAGACCAATAATTTCATCTTTACTAGGCAATTCCTCATCATGAGGTTGTCTACAAAATTTAGAAAAATTAAACTCATGAGGCATATCAACCAAACCAATAGTAACAACATCCTTCTTGCAATCTATCTTAGCATTAACATTATTCAAGAAGGGTCTACCAAATATAATGGGACAAAAGCTATCTTGAGGGGAACCAAGAACAAGGAAATCAGCAGGATATTTAGCTTTCCCACACAAGACCTCAACATCTCTAACAATCCCAATTGATGAAATAGTATCTCTATTGGCAAGCTTAATAGTGACATCAATTTCTTCTAACTCAGCAGGTGCAATATCATGCATAATTTCTTGATATAAAGAAATAGGTATTGCACTAGCACTAGCACCCATATCACATAAGCCATGATAACAATGATCTCCTATTTTAACAGAAATAACAGGCATGCCTACCACAGGTTATGTTTATCTTTAGCACCAAGTTTAGCAATTCTAGCAGTCTCATCACAGAAGTAAATAACATGCCCATCAATATTATCAGCCAAGAGGTCTTTAACCATAGCAATATTAGGTTCAACTTTAACTTGCTCAGGAGGTTTGTGTGTCCTAACATTACTTTTATTGACTACAGTTGAAGCTTTAGCATGATCCTTTAATCTAACAGGGAAAGGTGGTTTCTCAACATAAGCAGTAGGAACAACAGGATCATTATAAGTGATAGTCTTTTCTGCAACTTTAATAGGTGCAACTACTTTTACTTCAACGGGAGGATTATATTTAAACCACTTCTCCTTAGGGAGGTCAACATGAGTAGCAAAGGATTCACAGAAAGAAGCTACTATCTCGGAGTTAAGTCCATATTTAGTGCTAAATTTACAGAAAACATTGGTGTCCATAAAAGATTTAACACAATCAAACTTAGGTGTTATACCTGATTCCTTACCTTCGTCGAGATCCCAATATTCAGAGTTGCTTTTAATTCTTTCTAATAAATCCTACTTGAATTCAATAGTCTTCATCATAAAAGACCCAGTACAAGAAGTATCGAGCATGGAGCGATTGTTGTCAGAAAGCCGAGCATAAAAATTCTGAATAATCATTTCTCTTGAGAGCTCATGATTGGGGCATGAATATAACATTGACTTAAGCCTCCCCCAAGCTTGAGCGATGCCTTCTCCTTCGCGAGGCCAAAAATTATATATATATTTACGATCACGATGAACAAGATGCATAGGATAAAACTTCTGATGGAATTCCAATTTCAACCGTTTGTAGTCCCATGATCCCATATCATCACATAGCCTATACCATGTCAATGCATCTCCCTTCAAAGATAAAGGGAAGACCTTCTTCTTGATAACATCATCGGGCATACCTGCAAGCTTAAATAATCCACAAACTTCATCCACATAGATTAAGTGTAAATCGGGATGTAAAGTTCCATCTCATGCAAAAGGATTAGCCAGCAGTCTCTCTATCATACCCGAAGGAATTTCTAAGTAAACATTTTCATTTTCAGTAGGTTCAGTAGGTTGAGGAGCAACTCTTTGCTCTACTGGTCGAGGTGAAGATACCCCGAACAAGCCCCTCAAAGGATTACTTTTCATAGTAACAAGTGACAGTAAATTTCAGCACACTATATAAAATTTTTCTTACCAAATTCCACCTACCAAAGGCGCTTCACTCCCCGGCAACGGCGCCAGAAAAGAGTCTTGATGACCCACAAGTATAGGGGATCTATCTTAGTCCTTTCGATAAGTAAGAGTGTCGAACCCGACGAGGAGCAGGAGGAAATGATAAGCGGTTTTCAGCAAGGTCTTCTCTGCAAGCACTGAAATTATTGGTAACAGATAGTTTTGTGATAAGGTAATTTGTAACGGGTAGCAAGTAACAAGTGTAAATAAAGTGCAGCAAGATGGCCCAACCCTTTTTGTAGCAAAGGACAAGCCTGGACAAACTCTTATATAGAGAAAAGCGCTCCCGAGGACACATGAGAATTATCGTCAAGCTAGTTTTCATCACGTTCATATGATTCGCGCTTGGTACTTTGATAATTTGATATGTGGGTGGACCGGTGCTTGGGTGCTGCCCTTACTTGGGCAAGCATCCCACTTATGATTAACCCCTATTGCAAGCATCCGCAACTACAAAAGAAGTATTAAGGTAAACCTAACCATAGCATGAAACATATGGATCCAAATAAGCCCCTTAAGAAGCAACTCATAAACTAGGGTTTAAGCTTCTGTCACTCTAGCAACCCATCATCTACTTATTACTTCCCAATGCCTTCCTCTAGGCCCAAATAATGGTGAAGTGTCATGTAGTCGACGTTCACATAACACTAGAGGAGAGACAACATACATCTCATCAAAATATCAAACGAATACCAAATTCACGTGACTACTAATAATAAGACTTCTCCCATGTCCTCAGGAACAAACGTAACTACTCACAAAGCATATTCATGTTCATAATTAGAGGGGTATTAATATGCATATAGGATCTGAACCTATGATCTTCCACCAAATAAACCAACTAGCATCAACTACAAGGAGTAATCAACACTACTAGCAACCTACATGCACCAATCTGAGGCTTTGGGACAAAGATTGGATACAAGAGATGAACTAGGGTTTGAGAGGAGATGGTGCTGGTGAAGATGTTGATGGATATTGGGGCCCTCTCGATGAGAGGAGCGTTGGTGATGACGATGGCGATGATTTCCCCCTCCCTGAGGGAAGTTTCCCCGGCAGAACAGCTCTACCGGAGCCCTAGATTGGTTCCGCCAAGGTTCTGCCTCGTGGCGGCGGAGTTTCTTCCCGAAAGCTTGCTTATGATTTTTTTCTCGAACGAAAGACTTCATATAGCAGAAGATGGGCACCGGATGGCCACCAGGGGGCCCACGAGGCAGGGGGGCGCACCGAGGGGGGTAGGGCGCGCCCCCACCCTTGTGGCCAGGGTGCGGGCCCCCTCTGGTATTTTCTTTGCTCGGTATTTTTTATTATTTCCAAAAATAACTTCCGTGGAGTTTCATGAATTTTGGAGTTGTGCATAATAGGTCTCTAATATTTGCTCCTTTTCCAGCCTAGAATTCGAGCTGCCGGCATTCTCCCTCTTTATGTAAACATTGTAAAATAAAAGAGAATAGGCATAAGTATTGTGACATAATGTGTAATAACAGCCCATAATGCAATAAATATTAATATAAAAGCATGATGCAAAATGGACGTATCATCTGTGAATATGAATGCTTCAAACCAACCATTTTTATGTGACTATTCGTTCATTATAAGGTTCAAGGGTGATCAAGTCATTACAAATATTTGGCCGTGATTCGATCATGAAAAAGTTTGCATTGGGAATTAAGATGACCAACCCTATTGCAAAGTTCACAAGTAATGGGATGAAGAGAGCATAACTTTGTAGCAAATTCATCTATCACTTTAAGCCACCAACTGGTTTTATCATGTTTATGCTTCTTACAAATCAATCATCCCTATGGTATGTCTTCACAAACTTTATATACTCCAGAAAAATTGACATGCTTATAAGAAACATTTTTGTAATCACTAGTGCAATCATCATTCGTATTTTGGATATTCATAGAATTCATACTAACAACATTGCAATCATGCTCATCACTTCAAAGATTTTATGCCAAACATTTTATTGAATTCTTCTTCTATCAATTGAGCACAATTTTCTGATCCATCTTTTTCAACAAAGACATGATAAAGATGAATAATATGAGGCAACCTCAATTCCATTTTTTTAGTTTTCTTTTACAAACCGAGCTATTGATACAACAAGAAACTAAAAGATTCAATTGCAAGATCTAAAGATATGCCTTCAAGCACTCACCTCCCCGGTAATGGCGCCAGAAAAGAGCTTGATGTCTACTATGCAACTTTATTCTTGTAGACTCGTGTTGGGCCTCTAAGCGCAGAGTTTTGTAGGGCAGTAGCAAATTTCCCTCAAGTGGATGACCTAAGGTTTATCAATATGTGGGAGGCGTAGGATGAAGATGGTCTCTTTCAAACAACCCTGCAATTAAATACAAGAAATCTCTTGTGTTCTCAACACACCCAATACAACGGAAAATTGTATAGGTGCACTAGTTAAACGAAGAGATGGTGATACAAGTGTAGTATGGATCGTAGATATAGGTTTTTATAATATGAAAATACAAAAATAGCAAGGTAGCAAGTGATAAAATAGAGCACAAACGGGATTGTAATGCTTGAAAACAAGGCCTGGGATTCATACTTTCACTAGTGCAATTTCTCAATAGTGCTAACATAATTGAATCATATAGCAATCCCTCAACATGCGATAAAGAGTCACTCCAAAGTTCTTATCTAGTGGAGAACATAAGACGAAATTGTTTGTAGGGTATGAAACCTCCTCAAAGTTATCCTTTCCGATCAATCTATTAAGATATTCCTATAAGTGTCACAAACAACCCTAGAGTTCATACTAGAATAACACCATATGATACACATCAACCAACTCCAATGTCAACTAGATACGCCAATGTCACCACAAGTATCCATGAGTTGATTGTACGATATGCATCAGACAACTTTAGATTCATAATATTCAATTCAACACAAAGAACTTCAAAGAGTGACCCAATATTTCTACCGAAGAAAGTAGGACGAAAACATGCATCAACCCCTATGCATAGATTACCCAAATGTCACCTCAGGAATCCGCGAGTTGAGTGCCAAAACATACAACAAGTGAATCAATATAATACCCCATTGTCACCATGGGTATTCATATGCAAGACATACATCAATTGTTCTTAAATCCATAAAAGTATTCAATTCCATAATAGTGAAACCTCCAAGGTAAAAACTCAATTCACTACAACAAGATAGAGAGGGAGAAACAACATATGATCCAACTATATTAACAAAGCTTGCGCTACATCAAGATCGTGCCAAATCAAAAACACGAGAGAGAGAGAGAGAGAGAGAGAGAGAGAGAGAGAGATCAAACACATAGCTACTAGTACATACCCCCTCCTCATCATGGGGACCGCCGGGATGATGAAGTTGGCCTCCGGTGATGATTTCCCCCTCTGTCAGGGTGCCATAACGGGGCTCCAGATGGTATTTCAAAGGTACAGAGGCTTGCGGCGACAGAACTTCTCATCTAGGTTAACTTTTGGGGGTTTCTGAATATATAGGAATTTTTGGCGTTGGTCTCACGCAAAGAGGTGCCACAGGGGGGCCACGCGGCACCAGGGTCCGCCCAGGGGGGATGGGTAGGCCCAGGTGGCTTGTGGGGCCCCTGTGGCTCTTCTGGCCCTCCCACGAAGCTTCTAGTGTCTCTTTCCTTCCAAAAAAACTGTCAAAAAGTTTCGTTGCATTTGGAGATCAAATTTTATTTCTACACAAAAAACAACACCATGGTAGTTTTGTTGAAAACATCATCAGTCCGGGTTAGTTCCAGTCAAATCATACCAAAACCATATAAAATTATGGTAAACATGGCATGAATACTTCATAAATTATAGATACATTGGAGACGTATCAAGGGCCAAGGTAAGAAGGAGGATAGGAGGCGCCCCGTATACCCAACGCCGGGCGGAGGGCCGGTGCGCTCTTCGTCGCCGCCACCACCATGCTCCTCTCCATCTCCAACATCATGTTGGCTTGTAACTTGCCTCTATCCTCTATGTACTCCATCTACATGTTTGAGTGAATTACTAGTTCTCGGGGAATAGGATGAACTCTAGTTTCTACTAGCACCGAATAATTTTGCGCTATATAAGATAACCTTTTCATGTATTATTAATGTTCTTCGTGATGTTGGGTGAAGTGCACCATCCAACACATGCCAATTTTGGACACAAGCATATTACAATTGGATGAAGTAGAGAGCGGAGAAATCAAGTGACAACACAATCTCTAGGGAAGTGGAGGACAAAAAGTGATAGTAGTATCCCCTACCTATTCCGTCTCTACCAATCCGATAGGGGAATAACAAAGAGCACCGGCTACGTCCTTAGGGAAACCCTTAATCATCATTCCCGTAACCCACTGGGGGAGGAACGACGGTCGCGTGCGTGATACAGTTGACTACGCATTAGCTTTGTATACTGTACCAGGCTCCACCCACAAACACCTACATGAAAAGTGGCTTAAGTATCCGTAGGATGTGCGAGTAGTAATGATTTCGAACGCCTCGAGAACGCCTTTTACTCAAGCATCGCCCCCTCATTTTATGCGATGTTTTATTTACGTTTCTACCTTCGCTTAGTTGTTTAGAAAAAACCACCATTATTATGATTCCATTAGCAACCGACTAATAGACTATTTCCAGATAACGTTTTGGGTGTGAACGTAAGCCACGTGTGTGACGACGTAGCTGTGGGGTTAGTAGTTACCAGTGCAACCACCGCTCCCTGTGGGATCGACATACTCTACTTACCGCTAATTGCCATAGCCATGTGCCCTTGGAGGTCATCAGCAACAGTGAATCCAAGCACCTCAACCATCGATGGTACACCATTCAAGAGGCCGTGTCAAAGTATTATGGGCACTTGAAGCATCTCATCGCACAGTGGCCTAGCGGTGCACAAATCACCGAGCAAGTAAGTTGATCACACATTGTTGACATTGTTTCACTTTGTAGCCTTCTCGTGCTTGTTTGGTGTACAAGAAGTTGGAGAGAAAAAACTTCCCTGTCATGCATTGTGGGTTGAAGTTGAATGGGCAACCGAAGTGGAATCTTTTCATAGCCAAGACCACCGCCCAAGCCACAAGGAAGAAACCGGTGACCCCACTGAACCAACCCAAGAACCGCCGAAAAAGGTGTCGGCGTCCTGGGACCGGAGATGCCCAGACTTGTCTGCCTGCGGCCCATGATGTGGCTCCATCGGCGGCCTGATACTGTTGGGGAACGTAGTAATTTCAAAATTTTCCTACGAACACGCAAGACCATGGTGATGGCATAGCAACGAGAGGGGAGAGTGTCCGTCCACGTACCCTCGTAGACCGAAAGCGGAAGCGTTATAACAACATGGTTGATGTAGTCGTGCGCCTTCACGATCCGACCGATCCAAGCACCGAACGACGGCACCTCCGAAGTTCTGCACGCTCAGCTCGATGACGATCCCGGACTCGATCCAAAGAAAGTGTCGGGATGAGTTCCACAAGACGATGGCGTGGTGACGATGTTGATGCTCCACCGACGCAAGGGCTTCGCCTAAGCTCCGCGACGATATGACTTCTCCGCGCAGGCTTCGCCTAAGCTCTCTGACGATATGACCGAAGTGGAATATGGTGGAAGGGGCACCGCACACGCTAAGGAACGATCCGTAGATCAACTTGTGTGTCATGGGGTGCCCTTGCCCTCAGATATAAAGGAGCAAAGGGGTGCGGCCGCCCTAGGAGGCGCGCTGGAGGAGTCCTACTCCCACCGGAGTAGGACTCCCCTTTCCTAGTTGGAGTAGGATTGGGAGGGGAAGAGGGAGGGCGCCTCTCCTTGTCCTATTCGGACTAGAGGGGAGGGGGCGCGCCTGCCCCGGCCGGCCCTTCCTCTTCTCCTTGTGGCCCATTAAGGCCCATATACCCCCGGGGTTCCGTAACCCCGGTGTTCCAGAACTTCCAGCTTTCATTCGAACCCTTCCAAGTCCAAACATAGGCTTCCAATATATCAATCTTTATGTCTCGACCATTTCGAGACTCCTCGTCATGTCCGTGATCACATCCGGACTCAACAACCTTCGGTGCATCAAAACTTATAAACTCATTATTAACTGTCATCGAAACGTTAAGCGTGCGGACCCTACGGGTTCGAGAACTATGTAGACATGACCTAGAACTATTCTCGGTCAATAACCAATAGCGGAACCTGGATGCCCATATTGGTTCCTACATATTCTACGAAGATCTTTATCGGTCAAACCGCATAACGACATACGTTGTTCCCTTTGTCATCGGTATGTTACTTACCCGAGATTCGATCGTCGGTATCCAATACCTAGTTCAATCTCGCTACCGTAAGTCTCTTTACTCGTTCAGTAATACATCATCTCACAACTAACTCATTAGTTGTAATGCTTGCAAGGCTTGAGTGATGTGCATCACCGAGAAGGCCTAGAGATACCTCTCCGACAATCGGAGTGACAAAACCTAATCTCAAATACGCCAACCCAACAAGTACCTTTGGAGACACCGTAGTACTCCTTTATAATCACCCGATTACGTTGTGACGCTTGGTAGTACCCAAAGTGTTCCTCCGTAAACGGAGTTGCATAATCTCATAGTTACAGTGAACATGTATGAGTCATGAAGAAAGCATTAGCAACATACTAAACGATCAAGTGCTAAGCTAACGGAATGGGTCATGTCAATCACATCATTCTCTTAATGAGGTGATCCCATTAATCAAATGACAACACATGTCTATGGTTAGGAAACATAACCATCTTTGATTAATGAGCTAGTCCAAGAGAGGCATACTAGTGACTATCTGCTTGTCTATGTATTCACACATGTATTATGTTTCCGGTTAATACAATTCTAGCATGAATAATAAACATTTATCATGGTATAAGGAAATAAATAATAACTTTATTATTGCCTCTAGGGCATATTTCCTTCATCTCCCACTTGCACTAGAGTCAATAATCTAGATTACATAGTAATGATTCTAACACCCATGGAGTCTTGGTGCTGATCATGTTTTGCTCGTGGAAGAGGCTTAGTCAACGGATCTGCAACATTCAGATCCGTATGTATTTTGCAAATCTCTATGTCTCCCACTTGGACTTGGTCCCGAATGGAATTGAAGCGCCTCTTGATATGCTTGGTCCTCTTGTGAAATCTGGATTCCTTTGCCAAGGCAATTGCACCATATTGTCACGAAGATCTTCATCGGTCCCGATGCACTAGGTATGACACCTAGATCGGAAATGAACTCTTTCATCCGCACTCCTTCATTTGCTGCTTCAAGCAGCTATGTACTCCGCTTCACATGTAGATCCCGCCACGACGCTTTGTTTAGAACTGCACCAACCGACAGCTCCACCGCTTAATAAAAACACGATCCGGTTTGCGATTTAGAATCGTCCGGATCGTTGTCAAAGCTTGCATCGACGTAACCATTTACGACTAGCTCTTTGTCACCTCCATATACGAGAAACATATCCTTAGTCCTTTTCGTATTTCAGATGTTCTTGACCGCTGTCCAAAGGATCCACTCGGATTACTTTGGTACCTTCCCGCCAAGCTTACAGCTAAGCATACGTCAGTGTCCGGTACACAGCATTGCATACATGATAGAGCCTATGGCTGAAGCATAGGGACATCTTTCATTTTCTCTCCATCTTCTGCTGTGGTCGGGCATTGAGTCCGACTCAATCTTACACCTTGTAATACAGGTAAAAACCTTTCTTTGCTCGATCCATTTTGAACTTTTTCAAAACTTTATCAAGGTATGTGCTTTGTGAAAGTCCAATCAAGCGCCTTGATCTATCTCTATAGATCTTGATGCCCAATATGTAAGCAGCTTCACCGAGGTCTTTCATTGAAAAACTTTTATTCAAGTATCCTTTATGCTATCCAGAATTCTATATCATTTCCAATCAATAATATGTCGTCCACATATAATATTAGAAATGCTACTGAGCTCCCACTCACTTTCTTGTAAATACAAAGCTTCTCCAAAAGTCTCAGATAAACCCATATGCTTTGATCACACTATCAAAGCGCTTATTCCAACTCCGAGAGGCTTGCACTGACCATAAATTGATCACTGAGCTTGCACACTTTGTTAGTACCCTTTGGATCGACAAAACCTTCGGTTGCATCATATACAACTCTTCTTCTAGAAATCCATTCAAGAATGCAGTTTTACATCCATTTGCCAAATTCCATAATCATAAAATGCGGCAATTGCTAACATGATTCGGACAGACTTAAGCATCGCTCTCGGTGAGAAAGTCTCATCGTAGTCAACCCTTGAACTTGTCGAAAACCTTTCGCAACAAGTCGAGCTTTGTAGACAGTTATATTACCATCGTCGCCTTCTTCTTAAAGATCCATTTATTTTCAATGGCTTGCCGATCATCGGCAAGTCAACCAAAGTCCATACTTTGTTCTCATACATGGATCCCATCTCAGATTTCATGGCTTCCACCATTTTATGAATCTGGGCTCACCATCGCTTCTTCATAGTTTGTAGGTTCGCCATGGTCTAGTAACATGACTTCCGAATAAGATTACCGTACCACTCTGTGCGATTTTACTCGTTGACCTCTGACGTTCAAGAGTAACTTGATCTCAAGCTTCATGATCATCATCTTTAGTTTCCTCACAAATTGGTGTAGTTGTCACAGAACCATTTCTTGTGATGAACTACTTTCCAATAAGGGAGCAGATATGCTTATCTCATCAAGTTCTACTTTCCTCCCACTCACTTCTTTCAAGAGAAATTCCTTCTCTAGAAAGGATCCGAATTTAGCAACAAAATCTTGCCTTCAGATCTGTGATAGAAGGTGTACCCAACAGATCTCCTTTGGGTATCCTATGAAGACACATTTTTCCGATTTGGGTTCGAGCTTATCTGGTTGAAGTTTCTTTACATAAGCATCGCAGCCCCAAACTTTAAGAAACGACAACTTTGGTTTCTTGCCAAACCACAGTTCATAAGGCGTCGTCTCAACGGATTTTGACGGTGTCCTATTTAACGTGAATGCGGCCGTCTCTAAAGCATAACCCCAAAACGATAGCGGTAAATCGAAATAGACATCATAGATCGCACCATATCTAGTAAAGTACGATTCGACGCTCGGACACACCATTTCTCCGTGGTGTTCCGGGTGGCGTGAGTTGCTAAACTATTCCACATTGTTTCAAATGTAAACCAAACTCAGAATTTAAATATTCTCCTCCACGATCAGATCAGAGAAACTTTATTTTCTTGTTACGATGATTTTCCACTTCACTCTGAAATTCTTTGAACTTTTCAAATGTTTCAGATTTGTGTTTCATTAAGTAGATATACCCATATCTGCTCAAATCATCTGTGAAGGTGAGAAAATAACGATACCCGCGTGCCTCAACATTCATTGGACCACAAACATCGGTATGTATGATTTCCAACAAATCGCTTGCTCGCCCATAGTTCCGGAGAACGGCGTTTTGGTCATCTTGCCCATGAGGCACGGTTCGCAAGTACCAAGTGATTCATAATCAAGTGATTCCGAAGCCCATCAAGATGGAGTTTCTTCATGCGTTTTACACCGATATGACCTAAACGGCGGTGCCACAAAAAGTTGCACTATCATTATCAACTCTGCATCTTTTGGCTTCAACATTATGAATATGTGTATCACTACCGTCGAGATTCAACAAGAATAGACCATTCTTCAAGGGTGCATGACCATAAAAGATATTACTCATATAAATAGAACAACCATTATTCTCTGATTTAAATGAATAACCGCCTCGGATTAAACAAGATCCAGATATAATGTTCATGCTCAACGCCGGCACCAAATAACAATTATTTAGGTCTAAAACTAATCCCGAAGGTAGATGTAGAGGTAGCGTGCGACCGCGATCACATTGACTTTGGAACCATTTCCCACGCGCATCGTCACCTCATCCTTTGCCGGTGCTCGTCTATTCCGTAGTCCCTGCTTCGAGTTGCAAATATTAGCAATGTAACCAGATCAAATACCCAGTGCTACTACGAGCTCTAGTAAGGTACACATCAATAACATGTATATCACATATACATTTGTTCACCTTGCCATCCTTCTTATCCGCCAAATACTTGGGGCAGTTCCGCTTCGAAAGGTCCATCCGCTTGCAAGAAAACACTCGCTTTCAGGCTTAGGTCCAGACTTGGGTTTCTTCTCTTGATCAGCAACTTTCTTGCTGTTCTTTTGAAGTTTCCTTCTTCTTCCCTTTGCCCTTTTCTTGAAACTAGTGGTCTTGTTGACCATCAACACTTGATGCTCTTTCTTGATTTCTACCTCCGCTGCTTTTAGCATTGCGAAGAGCTCAGAATTGTTTTGGTCATCCCTTGCATATTATAGTTCATCACGAAGCTCTTGTAGCTTGGTGGCGTGATTGGAGAATTCATCAATGACACTATCATCCGGAAGATTAACTCCCAGCTGAATTAAGTGATTATTATACCCGGACATTTTGAGTATGTGCTCACCGATGTAACTATTCTCCTCCATCTTGCAGCTATAGAACTTATTGGAGACTTCATATCTCTCAATCCGGGCATTTGCTTGAAATATTAACTTCAACTCCTGGAACATCTCATATGCTCCATGACGCTCAAAACATCGTTGAAGACCCGGTTCTAAGCCGTAAAGCATGGCACACTGAACTATTGAGTAGTCATCACTTTGCTTTGCCAGACGCTCACAACTTCTCGCTCAGCTCCTCGCAGCAGTTCGCTACCCAATGGTGCTTCCAGGCGTAATTTTTCAGTGCAGCAATGAGGATAATCCTCAAATTACGGACCCAGTCCGTAATTGCTACCATCATCTTTCAACTTTGCTTTCTCAAGGAACGCATTAAAATTCAACGGAACAACAAAGACGAGCCATCTATCTACAAAGAAACATAGACAAGCAAAATACTATCGTACTAAGCTCATGATAAATTTAAGTTTAATTAATCATATTAAAACTCCCACTTAGACAGTACATCTCTAGTCATCTAAGTGATCACGTGATCCAAATCAACTAAACCATGTCCGATCATCACGTGAGATGGATTAGTTTCAATGGTGAACATCACTATGTTGATCATATCTACTATATGATTCACGCCGACCTTTCGGTCTCCGTGTTCCGAGGCCATATCTGTTATATGCTAGGCTCGCCAAGTTTAACTCGAGTATTCGCGTGTGCAACTGTTTTGCACCGTTGTAGATGGACGAGAACTTATCACACCCGATCATCACGTGGTGTCCGGGTACTACTTAACTTTGGCAACGGTGCATACTCGTGGAGAACACTTCTTGATAATTTTTAGTGAGAGATCATCTTATAATGCTACCGCAATCAAAGCAAGATAAGATGCATAAAGGATAAACATCACATGCAATCAATATAAGTGATATGATATGGTCATCATCATCTTGTGCTTGTGATCTCTATCGCCAAGCACCGCCATGATCACCATCGCCACCGCGCGACACCTTGATCTCCATCGTAGCATCGTTGTCGTCTCGCCAACTATTGCTTCTACGACTATCGCTACTCCTTAGTGATAAAGTAAAGCAATTACATGGCGCTTGCATTTCATACAATAAAGCGACAACCATATGGCTCCGCCATTGCCGATAACTCGTTACAAAACATGATCATCTCATACAATAAAATATAGCATCACGCCTTGACCATATCACATCACAACATGCCCTGCAAAAACAAGTTAGACGCCCTCTACTTTGTTGTTGCAAATTTTACGTGGCTGCTACGGGCTGAGCAAGAACCGTTCTTACCTACGCATCAAAACCACAACGATAGTTTGTCAAATAGACTCCGCTTAACCTTCTCAAGGACCGGGCGTAGTCATACTCGGTTCAACTAAAGTGAGAGAGATGACACCGCCGTCACCTTTAAGCAACGAGTGCTCGGAGCGGTGAAACCAGTCTCGCGTAAGCGTCTCGCGTAATGTCGGTCCGGCCGCTTCATCTCACAATACCGCTGAACCAAAGTATGACATGCTGGTAGGCGGTATGACTTGTATCGCCCACAACTCACTTGTGTTCTACTCGTGCACATGACATCAACGCATAAAACCAGGCTCGGATGCCACTGTTGGGGAGCGAGTAATTTCAAAATTTTCCTACGAACACGCAAGACCATGGTGATGGCATAGCAACGAGAGGGAGAGTGTCCGCCCACGCACCCTCGTGAGACCGAAAGCGAAGCGTTATAACAACGCTGTTGATGTAGTCGACGCCTTCACGATCCGACCGATCCAAGCACCGAACGTCACGGCACCTCCGAAGTTCTCGCACACGCTCAGCTCGATGACGATCCCCTGACTCGATCCAAAGAAAGTGTCGGGATGAGTTCCACAAGACGACGGCGTGGTGGCGATGTTGATGCTCCACCGACGCAAGGGCTTCGCTTAAGCTCCGCGACGATATGACTTCTCCGGCGCAGGCTTCGCCTAAGCTCTCGACGATATGACCAAGTGGAATATGGTGGAAGGGGCACCGACACGGCTAAGGAACGATCCGTAGATCAACTTGTGTGTCATGGGGTGCCCCTTGCCCTCAGATATAAAGGAGCAAGGGGGTGCGGCCGGCCCTAGGGAGGCGCGCCGAGGAGTCCTACTCCCACCGGGAGTAGGACTCCCCCTTCCTAGTTGGAGTAGGATTGGGGAGGGAAGAGGGAAGGCGCCGCCTCTCCTTGTCCTATTCGGACTAGAGGGGAGGGCGCGGCCTGCCCTGGCCGCCCTTCCTCTTCTCCTTGTGGCCCATTAAGGCCCATATACCCCCGGGGTTCCGTAACCCCTGTTCCGAACTTCCAGCCATTCGAACCCTTCCAAGTCCAAACATAGGCTTCCAATATATCAATCTTTATGTCTCGACCATTTCGAGACTCCTCGTCATGTCCGTGATCACATCCGGACTCAACAACCTTCGTGCATAAAACTTATAAACTCATTATTAATCATCATCGAAGCGTTAGCGTGCGGACCCTACGGGTTCGAGAACTATGTAGACATGACCTAGAACTATTCTCGGTCAATAACCAATAGCGGAACCTGGATGCCCATATTGGTTCCTACATATTCTACTGAAGATCTTTGTCGGTCAAACCGCATAACGACATCGTTGTTCCCTTTGTCATCGGTATGTTACTTACCCGAGATTCGATCGTCGGTATCCAATACCTAGTTCAATCTCGTTACGTAAGTCTCTTTACTCGTTCCGTAATACATCATCTCACAACTAACTCATTAGTTGTAATGCTTTCAAGGCTTGAGTGATGTGCATCACCGAGAAGGCCTAGAGATACCTCTCCGACAATCGGAGTGACAAAACCTAATCTCGAAATACGCCAACCCAACAAGTATCGTTGGAGACACCTGTAGTACTCCTTTATAATCACCCAGCTTCGTTGTGACGCTTGGTAGTACCAAAGTGTTCCTCCGTAAACGGAGTTGCATAATCTCATAGTTACAGGAACATGTATGAGTCATGAAGAAAGCATTAGCAACATACTAAACGATCAAGTGCTAAGCTAACGGAATGGGTCATGTCAATCACATCATTCTCTTAATGAGGTGATCCCATTAATCAAATGACAACACATGTCTATGGTTAGGAAACATAACCATCTTTGATTAATGAGCTAGTCCAGTAGAGGCATACTAGTGACTATCTGTTTGTCTATGTATTCACACATGTATTATGTTTCCGGTTAATACAATTCTAGCATGAATAATAAACATTTATCATGGTATAAGGAAATAAATAATAACTTTATTATTGCCTCTAGGGCATATTTCCTTCAGATACGACCCAGCTTCAGGATCAACAACCCAAGACCATCGCGAGGCGGACGACACCAAGACCTCCTCGAGGGACGACCTCCTCAGGCTGGCTCCCGAGGAGCGGAGATTTCTATGCAAGGCTCACCTTGCGAGGTTTAGATGACGTGAGCCATGACGTACGAGGCCAGACGGGCGCCAGCGGGCACAGTGTACCAGTTTCCTCTTTTGCGCTAAGGGGGCAAGCGCAGGCGCGGGGTCTCGAGGAATCAGCCAAAGGTTTCCATTTCGGTGCAACAAGACCAAGGCCGCCAGGACGGAAGGACGGAGGTCATCGCCGAGCCCACTGCGGCGTCACGATCAGAAGCTTTTGCACGCGAAGACTACTTTTGTCAGGATAGCATGTACTAGCTGTCCCCCCTCAAATTTGGTCGTTGTGGGATCCCTTCCCGCCTTATACTCCCTCCGTTCGGAATTACTTGTCTCGAAAATGGATGTATCTAGAACTAAAATACGTCTAGATACATCCATTTGTGCGACAAGTAATTCCGAACGGAGGGAGTATTCGGGAAGAGGACCAAGACCACTATAAATAGGGCTTAGCCACCACCATAGAGGGGACAGATCATTCAGATCATCCTCAAAACCACCAGCTCATCGAGCACAAGAACACCCCACCTCCTGAGGCTGTTCTACCATTGTACTTGTTCATCCTCAGCCCCTCGAGGCAATCCACCACAAAGCTGGAGTAGGGTATTACACCACAAGGTGGCACAAACCAGGATAAACTGTTGTGTCCCTTCTACATCCAGTTCGTCGAGCTAGGCAGTGAGATTAGCGAATAGGCAGACTGGGGAGGACGAGTTCTTCGCGCGCACCTCAGAGTTCGAACCTCTCAAGGGTCTGCGGAACCCTGAATCCGACATTTGGCGCGCTAGGTAGGGGTGCGTCAGAGCCTCTCTTCTTCCAGTCGGCCTGCCATCACCCTGCAGTTCCGATGGTTGACG
Source organism: Aegilops longissima (assembly GCA_021605205.1). Lineage (NCBI taxonomy): Eukaryota > Viridiplantae > Streptophyta > Magnoliopsida > Poales > Poaceae > Aegilops > Aegilops longissima. The sequence goes on from CM038677.1 coordinate 153,678,249, forward strand.
ATCTGAGGGCTCACGCCGAGCACTGGGCTGTGTGGCCCGCCCGGGCAGTGCCGTCCGCCCAAGAATATCTCCACTCCGCGCTCCAGGCGGCCTACACGCTGCCCAACACCATCAGACGCGGGCAGTGCGGGTCGGCGCCGTCCGCCCTCGCGCCGCGACGTACGCGCGCCGCCACACGATCTTCAGGCTACGTCGCGGAGACGGCACCACACACTCGTTGGGAGCAGGCAAACATGCGAGTCACGCTCATCGTGGCGCGAGAGCTGCTGTGTTGCAGGTTGGCGGAGGGCGGCCACGACGCCCTGCTGGAGCGGGTCGCCGAGCTGCTTGACGGCGCCTGCAGGGGTGCGGCACCCTTCTGCACCCTGCCCACGCCGCAGGTTGTGGCAGGGGCGCGCGCCGGACCCCGGCCTGCCCGCGCGCCCACCCGGAGCGCCTGGGGGGTTCAACAACATCAACATGGCCCGCAACACCGCTCGTCCTAGCACGACTGCGCCACCTCCAGGCGAGGCAAGCTCTTGCGGTCGCTTACGGGGCCGCACCGGGATGTCACCCCACGGACATCAAAGCCTGGCGTCAGACCTGGCGGCCCACCACGCAGGGCACCCAGGCAACGGCCCCGAGGCGGCAATCTCATATGTCTACGTGCCTCTCATGGTGGACCTAATGTACACGCCGAGAGGAGGCCCTCGCCCATTCTCCGAGCCAAGCTGGGTAGTAGGGACGCAAGAGGCCGAGGCTTTCCACGAGCCGCCCGGAAGCTTCACCGACCCCTTGAACGACGACAGTCTCTGGGTACAACCGATATCTCAGGAGCATGATTACGCTAACCATGGACCGCAGGTGAACCAGGCCACAGCGGCGGCCAGAGACCCCGGGGCGATGGACCCACCCCAGGCAGGAGAGCCACACTGGGGGCTGCGCGTGGGGAGCCCGGAGCCAGGGCCTCCCCCGCGCCGCGTGGAGCAAGGCGTTGCACGTGGAAGGCGCCGGCGGGCCCTTCCCCCTGGCGCAGGGCCTGCGGTCATCGAGGGCGTCGCCAACGTCCCCCTTGCCCCTTGGTCTCACCCTGCTTCGGGCGCCCAACGATGGCTGGGGGAGGCGCAGGGCGGGGCCCTCGTCAGGTGACATGAAGCAAGGCTCACGCCTGTGAAGGTCTCCGCTCGTGACACTCTCATGTAATAATGAGTGGGGTGTACACGCCCCGGAGTCTCCAGAGTGCCGCCCTTGGGCCTCACGGGGCTCCCGCCCACTTCCAAGTGGAAGCACCATGCTCCGCGCTGGCCGTCGACACTGTCCTCCAATGACTATGCTCACGCCCAGTGAAAGCACTTAGCTCCGCGCTGGTGAGAAGACAAGAAGACTAGCTAGGTGCCGGACGCGGCCGTTTGCTTTTGCCCCTCTTTCTGTAACTTGATTCGCCGTCTTTTGGACTGAGATTTGAAGCTCCTTGTGTTTATCGAAAACGGGGGGATTTTCTCTTGATTTGTGTCGGTCTCTTGCTTTCTGGCTACATGTTTTATCGTGGGGCTCACGCCTGCTACCCCCTGCGAGCACCCCGCGAGCGGGAGCTGGGCGTGGTATGCGCGTGCCAAGCACACTCGGGCCAGCCCGGGCGACAGCAAGGTCCCCCCGGGGGTCAAGGTTGCAACCGCCGCAGGATTACCGCGCACATATCTTGTCGTGGTCCGGCATTCGCTCCTCGCGAGGCTCTCTTGGACGGTTCGGCAGGCTTCTCAGGAGACTTAGAACCTCGCGAGCCCCGGAGGGCTCGCCTCGGGAGGAAGGTGCAACCAGGAAGTCGGGACTCGCTCAAGACCTACGGAACCCAGATAAGTTGCAGCAACTACCCTGCTCGGGAGCCCGCGGCCCCGCGACGACACATCCCAAACCCTGTCTTTAAAAAGCATGGCACCATTCCGTACACTCCATTTTATACATTATAAGCCCCCCCCCCCCCCCCCTTCAAAAATGCTTTCACGCCCCGCAGGGCTGCGCCCGAAAGTTTTTGCATACAGGTTAAGGCAAAAGGAAATGCAGGTCTAGACGTAGGCGCTGCCTTTGATGCCGTCCTCGCCATCTTCATCCACGCCACCTGGAGTTTGTCTACGCGACGGTTACAACACCTTGATCTGGAGCAGACGACCGGGATTGCCGGTTCGGTAGGGCAGAAAATTGCATGGACTATCGGCTGATGTTTTTTTGGATTCATGCATGTAAAAACTAAGCATACTTGCTTTTTTATTATTATGATCGGGCATGCGATCCGACGCTGATGTGATCGGACTTAATTTAAATTTCAAATTCCCTTTACTAGTGGACATATACATGATAGTTTTGAATGGCGATTTTCTACATCCGTGTTCGCAGTTTGATCCTCTGGTCACGGACGGATACAAGAGAAAATTAGCGGGCCGCTGTTGGGATGCTTTAACCAAGCTACGGAGAAGGCCCAATGCAAGGTGATCTCCACATGTGTTTGCTTGCTAGTACGTAATTTTTTTGGCGGGAGTATATATAAGAAGAGAGAGAGAGAGAGAGAGAGAGAGAGAGAGAGAGAGAGAGAGAGAGAGAGAGAGAGAGAGAGAGAGAGAGAGAGACAGAAGGCTGTAGTACTTTGCTTTGCTCATCCCTCCCAAAACAGAAGCACGCAACAACAGGTAACTCCCACGTAAAGCCAGGAACAAGTACCACTACCACGACCACATACAGCAGAAGCCATGACCATACACTACACGTCCTCGTTGCATTTATAGGAAGATTTGCATCCAAAGAAATTGTCCGTGTACCGCGTACGGTGTACCCTCAGCTTTCAATAACGCCTGTTTTGCACCAAACCAACGGCGTCCTTTCTTTGCCATAGATCGTACGCGCATACCACATTCGTACTGCCAGTACCATACCGTCCTTGCCCCGAGAACAATTGCGCGCTCACCCACACACCATTACCACTACACTAAGCACAAGACATGCGGTGAAAAGGAAGATAAGATCTGCTTACCAGACAAGTAAACCAAACCAAACCATCTCCTGACAGCTCTCTGCCTCTGTCTACCAACGAGCCAGAAGCTCGAGAAGCGCTGTGTCTGTGTCTGCATGGTACCGTGCGGCGCAACCGTATTTCTTCTTCTTCGTCGTCGTCGTCGTCGTCGTCATGATGCATGAGGCAGGGCGCCCGCGGCCATGGAAGGACACGTGAGCTCAACTAATGGCCGCGCGCGCTCCCTTTATCTTTACTCCTCTCGCGCCCTTTGCCCGCTTCTACGCCTCCGCTTTTCGGCCCTCCCCCTTTTATTTTTTGTTTTTGCTGCCCCGTAATCTATGTTGCGCGTGGACCCCATATTAGAGTACGGGCGGAGGGAGGGTTAAAGCCGTTGCGTTGCGTTGCGTTGCTTTGGAGGGAGGATGATGAGGTTGACGTCGTGCTGGGTCGCGCATCGGGCCGCGTGTCACGCACACTGACACAATGGAGTATTCTTCTGTTGCTCCTTTAATGACCGGGATTATTAAGATGCTACCACTGCACACAATTCTCTACGTACTGTGGTTACCGTAGAGTAGCTTCTTCATGCAGGCAGGGGCAGGCACGCAGTGGGGGGGATGATGCAGAAGAAGCGCAGGCTTCTCATGGATCTTGACCTTGACCGCATAGTTTCGCATGGATTTGTTTCTTTGCTATTGCTGGTAGGATTACTTTGTCTTGATGAGAGCCAATAATGGTCTTCTTAAACTAGATTGGGAGTGGAGGAATAAACATGATGCCAAAATCCAACGTAAACCGGGGCGAGATTTGGGCCCCCATCCCAACCCATTCAATTTAAAGTGGACACAAAGCTAATCTCCGGGCACCACAGTACGTACCGCCCAAAATAAATAGGGCAGGGCGAACGAGCAATTGGCATAAGTGCAGCACAAGCCAAGCCAAGGACGGGGGTTGCTTTCGGCCGCGGCGATTTACAGACAACAACAACAACAACGTCTACGAACCTCATTCAGTTGTTTCCCACCCCAATCTCCTCACTGTGCGCACCTGTTTTCGAAAACAAGTCGGGAAGTCTCGTGCTCCACCCGAAAAGCGCAAGCGAACAAGGGCGACAGCGACTAATCCGGCCAGTCTCACATCGGCTGGAAAGCAACCCCCTCCAGCTCCAGCTCCAGTCCCGGCCAAAATTTAAGCCCCGTCCCCAAAAGTAAGGGGGAGAGAGAAAGATGGCGATCCATGGCTTAATCACCGCCATCAAAACCAAACCTCCCTCTAAATCAAAGCCACGCCAGCCACGAAGCCTTCACTCACTGTCACTGGGCTAGCCACTCTCACGCACTGCAACCAACCGCGAGCTCGCCTCGCCACCCTCGGGCCGGGCCACCATTACTCCCACTCCACCTTCCCCGTTTCAATTCACTCCAGTCCAGTCCCCACACTCCCCCCAACTAAAAGCTCTCTCTCTCTCTCTCTCCTCTCCGCCATGGCCGCCTACTCTCCCTCCTCCTAGCGCGCGCCCCACCGCCAGCCCCACCACCGCGATCCAGATCCCACCCAGCGCCCGCCCATGGGGGGCTGCCACGCCAAGCCGCGCACCCGCGACGCCGACGGCGCCTCCCCGCCGCCGCCCGCGCCGGCCACGCCGCCGCCACCCTCCTCCACGGCGCCCGCCACGCCGGCCTCCAAGAAGCACTGGACGTCCTCCCCCTTCTTCCCCTTCTCCACGCCCAGCCCCAGCCCGGCGCACCACCTCTTCTCCTCCTCCTCCGCGACCTCCCGCGGGCCTCCTCCAAGTCCCCCGCCCCGGCGGGCGCCAAGTCCCGGCGCCCGCCACCCCGGCCCGGCGCCTCCTGCGCCTGCCCTTCCCGCCGCCCTCGCCCGCCAAGCACATCCGCCAGGCGCTCGCGCGGCGCCACGGCCCGCCGCGCCCGGCGATCCCCGAGGAGGACGGCGACGGCGGGAGGGGCCTCGACAAGGGCTTCGGCTTCAACAAGGGCTTCGCCGCCAAGTACGACCTCGGGGACGAGGTCGGGAGGGGCCACTTCGGCTACACCTGCGCCGCCAGGATCAGGAAGGGCGCGCGCAAGGGGGACGCCGTCGCCGTCAAGGTCATCCCCAAGGCCAAGGTCATGACCTGCCCGCAACCTCTGCAAACGCTTCAAAAAAAAAGAAAAAATCGGATCCCTTCGCTAGTTTTTCTGAAAGTTGATGCCGCGCTAGTCTAGATTTCTGAATTTCTGTTGGCTAATGCGGCACTCCCATGACTTTTGTGGTTTTGATTGATGCTGTATAAATGTCCTTCATGTTTTGTTGAACAGAGAAAGGTAAAGCATGTTTTCCTGAAAGCAACTACTCACTAATCTAATCTAATCAAAGTTTTTGAGAACTGGATGCATGCCTGTTCATTTCTTAAAAAACGTGGCCCCTTCTTAAGTAGATGTGCCTTGTTACAGATGTTCGCTCACATCATGGGTTCATGTACTAACATGCTATTGATCCACATTGTGCATTGTAAAAACAACTTCTAATTTTATCACATGGAGATGTGCCTTGTTACAGATGTTCCCTGACATCATGGGTTGATGTACTAACATGCTATTGATCCACATCATGCATTGTAAAAAGAATATCTAATTTTATCACATGCAGCATACCTGTATATAAGAATAATACTAGTATGGATTACGAGATCTTCTACGTTCAGTATTTGCTGCATGGTACGTACTAGGTAACATATTAAATTATGTGCTGTAAAATATTAAATATACCCACTTGAATGATGAGATCTGAGCAAGTCCTGTCATTTTTTGTTATGGAGTTTACACTTGATATTCCGTACTAACTACTTTGCCTACGCGCGATCTGGTTTAAGCTCTCCATAGTTGCAATCTCCCTTATTTGGGTCACCACATTTCAATGCCTCACTTGAGGATTAATACCATCATTTTGTCGTAGCTAGGCATGAACTTAGTTCCTCAGTCCTCGTATGTAGTACATTTTTTTACTATCATCTGAAGTTGCTCTAATCTCTTGTCAGATGACAACATCCATTGCTATAGAGGATGTCCGGAGGGAGGTGAAAATTTTGAAGGCTTTAGCAGGGCACAAGAACCTGGTTCAGTTTTATGATGCATATGAGGACAATGAAAATGTCTACATAGTCATGGAGTAAGTTCCAGTACCTTGATAGTTACAATGTGTTTTGACTTCAATTTTACATAGTATGAGGAATTGAGGATGCTCTCCTTAAGATGTCAAGTAGAGTAGAGTAGCTTTTGGCCCTCGTTATCAAATATCAATACTCTCAACTACAAGCATAGAAAACAAACTCACTAAATAATCAGTTCCATTTTATTAACCCAACTTCAATAGTTTTCCACAATCCCTTTTTATTAAGATTCTTTGATCTACTTATTGTTGGCGCGGCAATAATTACCTTTCAGAAGCTTATAATGCGTTATCTTGTGTGCTTAAAAACGTATTTAACAACCATATGTTATTTCATCCATATGTCTGGACGGTTAGTTACCTTTTCATCTCTTAGGTTATTTCTTGTTCTTACGTTAGTTCTTTTTCTTAGGTTAGTTACTGTCAGTTTAACTAATCTGGTAGCAGTTATCACTTCATAATGCATGATGAAAATTAGCATACATTAATGTCGTTTGGGGCAGCCACACTGTTTTAAATATGCTTGCAGTGCAACTGGATACTCTTTTATTTTCCCGCCCAATTGCCCAAACTTGACAACAAATATTTCGCCAATAAAAAGGATTTCCAGAAATAGCCAAATCCAGATGATATCATTATTACAGGTTGTTGAATGTTGCCTTATATTAGACATATTCTTTTTGGCATCTATATTCAGCTTCTATACCTTCTTCTGATGGTGATCCCTGTACGCTCTATTCTGGATTTCAAATGCCATGGACGCATGTTTAGTTTTTTTTAATATTTAATTAAAAATCCCGTTGTTTAGGTTGTGTGAGGGCGGGGAGCTTCTGGATAGAATACTTTCCAGGTAAGCTACAAGTAAACTTACATCATGTAATACAACATCATGGTTTATTACGATATACTTTAATATAGGTTATGTTTTGCATTCATTTTACGTAGAGGTGGAAAGTACTCTGAGGATGATGCAAAGTCTGTCCTGGTCCAAATATTGAATGTTGTCGCTTTTTGCCACATTCAAGGAGTGGTTCATAGGGATCTCAAACCAGAGGTGAAGTGCCTTTTCAGTTTTACCCGCATCTGATGAGTTTTCATCATTACCATGTTAGATATTAGAAAGTGATGATTGAAATAGTGCTGGTAAACAAGCCATGTCTTTTAAGGAAAATGGCGATGGTTACCTGTTTCTACTTCCAATGTTCGAACCTCCTTTTCGAAAAAAATACACTATTCCAGAAGACGTATAATTTGTTCATGGCATTCCTTAGATGGGTGTATTTATTGTATTGCCTTTCTCTTCTCTTGTGAATAAGATCTAATTTACTGTTTTTGTATTTGACATTGCAATGGATTTCTAAAATATTATGTTTTTTCTCTTCAGAATTTTCTTTTTACTTCGAAAGATGAGAACTCTCAACTTAAGACAATTGACTTTGGATTATCAGATTTTGTAAAACCAGGTTAGTTTCTTACTCATCAATCTGCATATCTGTTAATTTGTTGATTTGTACTCCTACTTGCCATCAGTGAAGCTAGTACTATCCACTAGCATTTTCTTAATGCAGTGTTCTAATACCATATGCAGATGAGAGACTAAATGATATTGTTGGAAGTGCTTATTATGTTGCTCCTGAAGTTCTGCATAGATGCTATAGCACAGAAGCGGATGTCTGGAGTATAGGTGTCATTGCATATATCCTCCTTTGTGGCAGCCGCCCTTTTTGGGCACGCACTGAATCTGGCATATTCCGTTCTGTTCTCAAAGCTGACCCCAGTTATAATGAGGCACCTTGGCCTTCACTGACTCCAGAAGCAATGGACTTCGTTAAGCGCTTGCTGTGCAAGGATCCACGAAGAAGGATGACTGCAGCACAAGCTTTAGGTGAGTTTCAATCTGTCTGTATGGATCGAGTTTAAACTTACATTGCTAACTCTCCCTTATATATATTTTTCAGGTCATCCATGGATTAGAAATTACAATGACATTAAGATGCCATTGGACGTCCTTATATTCCGACTTATCAAAGCTTATATTCGTTCTTCATCATTACGTAAAGCTGCTCTGAAGGTCTGCATTGATAAAACCTGTTCTGATTTTTCTCCTGTTGTTCCACATAGATACATGCTGTTGCTTCTTCAAATTTGGACTTGCTTCTCTATTACAGCATTTTTCTACCCAGGGCTTTGAATGGTTGTGCAGTAACCTAGTATTTATCATTATAACATGCATACAATTTCCGTAAATGTTTTTTTGGAGCCTACTTTTTGTACCATACCTTTGTAAGTTCCAGAACGAAATGCTTGGACAGTTATATTTTCTTGCAATCCTCTCCTGTTAAAAATAACTAAAAAAGGGGATGCCACTTTATTTGAAATTCAAATTTGTGCTCTCAAGCTTTTCTTTTGACACCCATGCCTGATCTCTTTTACTTTTCTCTGCAAGCTGCAGCCATTGACGTATCTTTCTTGATCTACTACAGGCTTTATCGAAGACTTTGACTGTTGATGAGCTATTTTATCTCAAAGGGCAGTTTTCCTTATTGGAGCCTGACAGAAATGGATGTATCACTCTAGATAATATCAGAATGGTTGGTTCGCCATATAGCTCTGATAATGTTCTTTCCCATACATTTTGAAGCTACACTGCTGACTCTTCCTGTTTCATCCTCTTTAGGCCTTAACAAGAGAAGCCACAGATGCGATGAAAGAAACACGAGTTCACGAGATTCTTGTCTCGGTACCCTACTTATGTTGTTGATCTTAAGACATCATTTTCCTCCAGCACAAATTGTACTCACTGTATACCTGAATTGTCTTTTCAGTTGAGCGCTCTTCAGTACAGAAGAATGGACTTCCACGAGTTCTGTGCAGCTGCAGTAAGTGTTCACCAGCTTGAAGCATTAGACAGATGGGAGCAGCATGCGAGATCCGCTTATGAAATTTTCGAGAAGGATGGCAATCGAGCCATTGTAATCGACGAGCTAGCTTCAGTATGTGATATCTTCCTCCCTGTCCATTTTCATTCTCTAACTGATAATTTGGAGTCCCTTCACACATTTCCTATGATGCTACTTGGTGTTTCAGGAACTGGGTCTCAGCCCCTCCGTGCCGCTGCACGTCGTTCTGCAGGACTGGATCCGGCACACCGATGGGAAGCTCAGCTTCCTTGGGTTTGTCAAGTTGCTGCATGGCATGTCCAGCAGGTCCCTGTCAAAGATGAGATAGCTGTTGATAATCTCTAACGACAGTACAAATTTATGCTGCCCCAGCCCAGCCCAACTTAGCAAGCAAGGCCAAGACTGCACACCGAGGTCTGACACAACACGACGCTGCCCGCGCTAGGACTTCCCTGCCTGGTTTTGTCACTAATCTGAATATAGAGTTCTGTTTGCGGTCGCCCGTGTATTGATTGATCATCGCAGTCTTCTTCAAAGTTCATCAGCATCATCTTTTAGTAGGTTAGGAAAAGGAAATTTCACCCGTGTCTCGGCAACATGTGATGCCTCTAACAGTCTCTTAGAATAGCCCGCCCAGCCATGTCCTGTCGCTGTGGGCAGCGTTGTAAAATGGCCCCGTTCATGTAACTGGAGCAGAGTCGCCCTTTTGTCGTCAGTGTGCCGTTATATTGATTGAGTTGAAGATGCTTGAATTTTGCGTTGTTCGTCTAGTTTTGCTTCAACTTTTCTTCCTAGTTGTCCGACTCTCTGATTTTACCCTACGGCCTTATGGTGCCGAGTGAAGGATGGGGTGGCTGTCGTCGCATGGACAAGAGCACTGATTTCTTTTTTGTATGGCTGATGCTCGTGATATGTTTGGTTGATGTCTGAAACGAACCTTGCCATTTCTTTGGTTATAGCCAAATTTTTGGCCCTTGATTTCTTTGGATAGTTGGCAATTTTTTGGCATGCATGCCAACTTGAATACTCCAGTTTATTTATTTTTTGTCAATATTGGTCACTTCATCAGGAAGATAAACATTCACTGAAATTTTCATCGTAGGGTGAATCTCTATAAATCATTGGTGTTTTTTAGTGAGAGTTGCCCTCAAACTACTATAGAGGTGGGCAGGTCAAAGAATGAGAACTTTTAAGTACTTGAAGCATGGAATATGGAGCAAGATTCCAAAAGTGTCCTCCTTAGCTCGACCGCATGTGAGCTCGATATAAATAGTAAAGTCTGAAACCAAAATAAAAAAAAACATTCGATGTTCGTGGAAGTCGTGGCAATAAAACAAAAAAAACAACACTATAAAATGCATTGATTTTGTTTTTTTTTCCATGACTTCCACAAATGTTATTTCATGATGAAACTTTGCAAGTACTTAGGACAATTTCAATGTTTGACACAGAAAAAACAAGAACTTTTGAATTTGTTTTCATTTTTTTTGGATTTACTGTTTAACTAAGCTCATTTAAGCTTGAGCTGAGAACATCATGTCCACAAGATTCAAGGTTAGTTTGAAAATTTATTGTATGTTGGGGGAAAATGTGTGTTGATCAAGTCGGTGGTACAAGCTATTCCGGTTTATTCGATGTTCTATTTTAAACTCCCTCTTACCCTTTGCGAGTGTATTAACACTCTTATTAGGAAATACTAGTGGTGAAGCAAAGGAGGTGAACATAAAGTGGCTTGGGTTAGTTTTCCGTGATTTCGAGTTGTTTAACCTTGCGCTTCTATCAAGGCAAGAATGAAGATTATTGAAAGAACCTAGCTCTTTCAGTGCCAGAATATTGAAAGTGGTACTATCCAGATAGCTTAGTCCTTGATGTGAATCTTGGCTCTCACCCATCATAAATCTAGAGATCAATCATTAAAGTACGTGATATTCTATCCCAAAGCCTTATAAGAAGAACAGGTGACGGAGCCTCCACTGAAATATTGTGTCACAACTGGCTTCCTCGACAAGGGATGATGAGGCCAATTACTATACGTACAAATGCAAACATTAGCATCGTATGTGAGCCCATAGATGAGATATAGAAATGCAAACATTAAGGTGTTTTTACGAAGGCTTGCCCAACAGTCGATCCCATGTTATGATCTTCTTCGCCATCGAAATATGTCTAGCACCCCTAATTGCTCATTATGTGGTTGTCAAGACTCACGACATCATTCCTTGATTGACTGCCTCGATGTTGAGATGTGTTTGGGCTCTGCCTAATGAAGAAGTTCCTGAGCGATCGACACAACTAACACAACGGAAGTTAATGCTAAGCACTAGCTATTTTCTATGATGGGATCGTCATCACATGCAGATTTCATATGTATGGTGATGACTCTTTGGGGGATTGGACGGCTCGGCGCAAAGCTATACATGAGAATGAGTTTTAGTCGCCAATGTCCACACATATGTTTGTCAATTCCTTTCTGTCCGATCTTGATATTACTACAAATAAGCTGTAGAATATTGCTCATGTGAGCAGTGGAAGACCACAACGGCTTCCTTGGATTGCTCCCCCGACGGGTCTTATGAAGCTCAATGTTGATGGTGCACTATCTAGAAAATGGTGACAGAGGAGTTGTGGCTGGTGTATGCCAGGATCAATCAGGCCTAGATCTCGGCTAATTGTCGGTAACTTACACGAGTATCTCTGATGTTTCAACATGAGAAGCTCAAGCTCTAGCGGATGATCTGCTGGCCAAACGCTTACTCAACGCCTCTGACTGTGCAACCGTTGCGAAGGATATATCGAAATGCAGGAGGAAGGCATGGTGCCATCGTTAGGGAAATCATTGCTCGTGCAAGGGATTTCGAGGACTGTCGTTTTGTCTATGGAAGTCGTAAGAGTAACCATAATGCAGATAGTCTAGCTAAATTCTCGTTATCTTTAGATGTTGGTTGCCATATTTCGCTAGTTGCACCACTTGATATTGTAACAATCCCTTTGAAGGTCGTTGGCCAATAAAGTGCAATGATGTTCCCTAAAACAAATCACCAAAATTTTGAGTGGCTAATTTATTTGGTAGGATGAAATTGAGCTCAAACCAAACGCACACTTGAGGCATGCGAGACTTTTTGGGAATATGGCATGTAAGACTTGCGAGAAACTCTCAAGCCTCTTTAGATACCATAATTATTCTAATTATCACTACAACTCATTTTGCCTACGCTCATACTTTCCGTTTTGTGATAATCTACCAATATTCAAAAACTCGCTTCCTGTGAACCAACCTTAGTCATGTGTTCGTCGTCCCAAAAGCCAGTCCCAAATATGTGAGGTTCTTCTGGCGACGTTGATCTCGCCAGAACATGCAACACCGCCCTTGCCCCTTGAAGCATTCAACATTGATTTTGCCACCACAACATGCAACACCGCCCTTGCCTCTTGAAGGATTCAACTATTGTCGTCCCTTGAAGGTGATCATCTTGATAACATGTCACCGTCGTGCGCTTTTTCTATCCTCATACACCGCCCTTGCCCTTTGAAGGTGATCATCTTGATAACATGTCACCGTCGTGTGACGGAGAAGGCTTCGTGCTCGACCATAGTTGATACATCAGTAGCAGGAAGGTATCTGAGCGTCGACATCATGAGGGCCTCATCGGCGAAACATGTGTGCTCGTTGAGGGAGAGAGAGATCAGTGACGACATAAAACCAGAGAGAAGAGAAATTAAAGATGAAATTTATTTAATACTCTTGTCTCATCGGCGGCCATATTTAAGTTTATAGGTCCGAACAAAGTATTCTATCGACCAGCTTGAACAAAACAACTCAAAACTGATTTCTCTAAAAATCTCTACAACTGATTTTGCTAAAACTTAGTCCAAATATTATTACTCCCTCCAATACGTAAGCATATTATGAGACGGAGGAAGTAGTTACCAAAACAACTACCATGGCATTGGCAAGCTAAGCTCTGATCTGAGCCGTTGAGGCCCTTCTTCTGAGCTGCTGGTGTTGCGTCGAAGTGGAACATGTCAATCCAAATGTCCCAACCCAACGGCCGCTCATTCAAAATTTGAATCTCTGGAACTTATAAAGTGACGTTACTTGTGGTTGTGGAGAGGCTGTAGACGTTGCTGGTCTGACAAGGCAATATAAATCCGCCTTTCCATTTTTCTCCGAGGCAAACAAAAGGGGAAAAACGCAAAGGCCGAGGGGCAAGCGGCGGCGCGGCGGAAGGCGATCGGGAGGGGCCCAGGACGCCGCGATGCCGGTAACAAGAGGGCGCGCCGCGGCGGCGGCGGCGGTGGCGGCGGAAGATGAGGAAGAGGGCCACGCGCCCATCGACATCTCCTCGGATTCCGATGCCGGCGGATCCGAAGAGTCCGGGTCGTCGTCGTCGTCCGAGGAGGAGCCCAGCAGCGACGAAGACTACATCGACATCAGCGACAGCGGCGAGAGCTGCGTCGACATCAGCGATAGCGGCGAGAGCTACGTCGACATCAGCGACAGCGACGGCGACGAGGACGAGGACGATGAAGAAGGCGGCTGCGCGGGGAACGAGGGGGAAGCGGGGGCGGACCGGCCCGGCGCGGATCGGAGCGAGGCCGCCTGCACAAAAATCGCCGATCTCCTCCGCCGTAAGCACCTCTATCCCTTTCGCGTTTGCTCTCAGCCGTAATTCGGATGATTTCGTTCTATAAGCAGGCGATATTTTTGAAATTCTGGAGCGGAATTGGAAATCGTAGACTGTGCTAATTGCCGTTTGATTCTTGGAAAACGTAGCATGGGCTTGGCACTGTTGATCTAATAGTTCTGCATACTGTAAGCTTAGAACCCTGTCGGGAAGTAGCCTCGTGGTATGGATTACCTCCTCTGTAAGCACCTGTGGGTTAGTAAAATCTAGTGCAACTCAATCAAGTTATAAATCTAGTGCAACTCAATCAAGTTATAAAATCTAGTGCAACTCAATCACGTCGCGAAACATAGTCTTCCTTGAGTGATATTGGACACCGTGGATGATGCTGCACGCTGGAACCCTGTTGCTGTTGAGAATTAGCGTTGTTCGTGGTGGGATACATCCAGGGGAAACTCAGTCTGATAACATGCTGGTTGGAGGAATCTAGTGCAACTGAATTTAGTCGCAGAATGTGGTCTGCCTCCTAGTCATATTGAATATCACAGCTTCACCTGAAGAAATAGGATCCCCAAATTATGTAGATATTTTTGTAGACAGGTATAGTTTGTTTTGAAATATAGGCAGAATGGTTGTTGAAATGGATATGAGCAATTGACAGGACCAACTTCAATGTAAACCAGTGGTTGAATTGAGCTGGAATCTTTGGCACGACTTCTGTCATGTTTGCTACTCCCTCTGTTCACTTTTATTTAAAGATATTTCAGACAATGTGCAAAACAACCTATTTTGAGTTGTCTGAATACAAAAGTGTATGGAGGGAGTATATGATAAAGCTAGACCTTGCTTTCGCTCTGTTTGTTCCAGAGCAAAACATGAATTTATTGAACACCATGCTCCTTATATCTGAGAGTACTCTCTTATTTATTGAACATCATGGTCCTTATATCTGAGAGTACTCTCTTGTTTCCTACATAATATAATGATCAATATTTTCTTGTAGGAGGGAGAAACCTGGATGGGATTAAGTTGGCGGAATGCAAAGCATATTTAAAGAATAATGGTCTTCCCCAAGTTGGGGACATAGCAACTTGTGTCGAAAGAATAATGCTGCATCGTAGGTTCGTTATTAGATATGTCCTAGTCCTAGTCATGAACTATTCATTAAATTGGTGCTTGTCCTCAACTATCGGGATGAATAGCTATTGCATTTGATATTGAAAGTCACATTTTAAAAAACACTCCCTGCATTATTATTTTTCTTCTTAGTTTTTCTTTAATCCAAAATCCTCTGTTATATGGTTATGCGGCATTTCTGAAATAGGTTCAAAGATGAAGATCCAGAGAAGATTTATCCTCGGTCATCCTTTTGCATTAACTGTAAAGGTGAGATGCCACTTGTCATGGAAGCTTTCTATTATGTGCATACAAAATATCAAAGGCAGTTGACCATGGTCTGTGAATTAGGCGATGTCTGTCGAGGTGATACTGTCTTATTCAAACAAAAGGTTCACGAGAAAAGGTACTCATTGGTGTTTCTTGCACTAGAGCATCCAGTGTCTCTTTGGAATGGTAATGTGACTCTCCATTGGTTATGACAGTGGCAAAAGGCACTCGAAATGTATGGGGAAGCGAATAGTAGCTGGGAAAGTTGTTAAGGAAAGTTATGGTAAAGACAAGCAGCAACACACATTTACTGTAAGGATCGATTCAATGATATAGTAGTGCTATTGTTTTTTTCTCCTCTTATGGCCTTTCTGACTATGTTAGTTGTTCAATTCAATAGATTCAAGTGTTCTGGAGCAAAGGAGTAGGCAAATTACCACCTTTGTATCTGCTACTTGTCAAAGGACGCAATCTATACAGAATGATGACTTTCCGTCAGGTAGGAACTGCTCTTTACCAGAATTAGTTTACATTTGACACTTGTTTCTGCAAATCACATTTTTGATATTAGAACACTTCAATATTACCCAATGCATGCACTGAATCATACTCCCTCCATCCCAAAATTCTTGTCTCAGATTTGTCTAGATACGGATGTAACTAACACTAAAACGTAACTAGATACATCCGTATTTAGAAAAATCTAAGACAAGAATTTTGGGAGGAGGGAGTACTTATTAAGTCTATGCTGTCTTTTTAGATATTGTGCTATTGGAATGTTATGGATCTGTGCATACCAATTATCAAGTTTATGTTGCCTTTCATACCACTCATATGAGATAGCTGCAGATAATCTTATTGATCCATTCTGCTGTTTGGGTATGCATGAATTATAGCTTTTAACCACACCAACATAAATGGGAAAAGTGAAGCTTATTTTACACATGCATCATTTTGAGGATGTCCGGACAATTCTCAGGTGGTGTGTACTTATGCATTGATATGTTGACCTTGTCACAAGATGGCCCCGTATGATTTTCATGTTCATGTAGCAATTCTTTTGTTTTAATTCTAGGCTTGGGCGAATGAAGCGAATAGGTTGAAGGCTCTAGAAGAAAAGCACAATAGAGGAGATGCTGCAAGGCGTGTCCGTGCTTCAAATAGACGTAATTCTGGAGGACACGGTAAATTCTATTGGCAACATAACCTTGGTTGTTCCTGAGACAGATTATATTTCGCTGTTAGTACTATCCCAGTTCTGAACTCACTGATGTTATTGCATATGTGGGTTAGTATTCAATCCAGGAGATATTGTGTTAAAAACTGTTGTATTTGTTTAATATATCGACTTTTCTGCCCTAAAAAACATCTTTTCTAGAACGTAGACATTTTCCTTATTCAGTGTTGAAGTTTGAACCTTACTGTATTCTAACGACTTCTATGATGATGGTTAGACAGTACAAATACCAGCAGTCTGTGACCATTTCTTATTTGGATTTCGATTTTGGTGTCTGTATACTCTAAAGTTTGGGTTGGTCTAATCGACTGGCATTGGGATCCTTAAAAATCTACTGTAGAACCACCTGTTCCTCAGAAGGAATCAATTAAAAATCTGTCTACATAGAACAGCATTACTAGTACATAAGCTTTTGCAAGATGAGCTGTCTGTTGTTGCCCACGAAAGATGTATGCATACACTTTTTTACACTTGTTTCACTAAGCTACTGTGTGATTCAACCTGTGTCTCCCCAGTTTTCTTTGGAGTTTCGAAGTCTACTGTTTTGAAGGTATATGTTTGCTTTGCCAGGTGCCAGACTAATTTTGTCCCTCTTCCTTTTGTATCTATCCTTCTTTCAGTTCTTAAGGGCAAGAAATCGAAGGAAAAAGGAAAACATCAGTCTCAACCTGGACGGCCTGATGGTGGATCCAATATCACTAAAGGCAGAAAACGTGCTATGCAATCCTCCAATTCTGATCATCCTGCCAAAAAAGTTCAAAAAGAAGAGCACCGAGTGTCTTCTGGAATAAACCGCACTGGTGGTCGTCTGAAGGCAAAGACGAATTCTGCCCCCCTGGATAAGAACATTTGCACCAGCACTAGCAGCTCTCAGTTAAATGCCAACACGGAGACAAATCATGCCATCCAGCAGAAAAACTTGCGAACAGCACCAGTTAACGATGGTCTGCGTAACACGGAGGCTAGGGTGAGTAAAAGAAAAGCCGCTTCAAAGCAAATATACACTGTTGGTGGCAACCATGATCAGTTTGAAGGAAGTGGAATAAATTCAGCTTATCATCCGCAGGCTTACCCAGGAAATTCAGTTGGGATGCATCATCCTTTATCTTCGAGGCCCCAGCGGCCACCTCCATTGCGTGAAGTTGGTAATGCCTGGCAATTTCATGTGGACGGCAGATCAACTTCATTTCCAAACCCTACAATGGCTTTCGAACAGCCGAATGCAGCACCGGCTGGCTGGCGCGCGCCTGGTTATTTCAGGGGACCTCCACCTGATCAACGCGTGGCGGTGTTTCCACCATTCAACACGTCGCAAACTATATACCACCGTCATCCAGATGGGGCGTATGTGATGCCGCAGTACAGATATTCTGGTGGTAGTAATGGGTTTCCTCGATAGGATAGTTTATCAGATGACAGTTGCATTGTTGAACACTTCATTAGTGGTCACTACTGAGAAATGTGGAAACCCTGGCAGCTCATTGAATGCCATTCTATTTCTCAGCAGCACTACGTGAGGTGATTTTGCACATTTCTATGGCTATCTTGTGGAAAATGTGATGGCCAACTCAAGGCCGAAGGATTTGTTTGTGTTCGTGTTTTTGCAGGTTCTGGTTGGCGACCGCTGTAATTGGTGCGGATGTTGTGAGGACATTCCAAGACATGCGTGAGAGAACAATTGGAAGGCAAGACTCTGAAGTTGACTGTAAACAAGAAAGCTTCAGAAATACCTTCATTTATTTGCTGGATGGGCTTATCCGCTCCTCCCTCCGTTCCAAAATAGATGACTAGTTAGTACAAAGTTGAGTCATCTATATTGGAACGGAGAGAGTAGTTTTAAACTCTGAATGAGTTCATAAACGGACTTATCTAGAAATTTTCTGAAGCATCAGAGACGATTCTGAGTAAAAATTTATATGATACAGTACGAAATTGCTTAGCTCCAGTCTCTTGGCGGATATGGTCGTCAGCCTACACCAAACATTTCAGTTGAGTACAGTTCATTATTGTATATATGGTCTGAAACCGTGAACTTTTCCATGCGCACATGCCGGGGGACACAACAAGGACTCGGTCATGGTCGACATTTGGCTTGGCAATACATACACCTGTACCTGTGACGGCACCATGTCTCCTGTCAGTTCTCCATCTGCTACGCTTGTATATATTCGAGGCGACGCCGCTTCCTTTCGTGACTTATCGGCCGGTTGACCGATGACCAGCCCAAAATCCTGTCTGAATAATACGCACGTTTGCTGGGACTGGAGAAAGTAGCTCGTAAAAATCTGGAGGCAGAGGGTTCGTGCGTTGCCACGATGAAAGCTCGGACACCATACGTGCTGCAAGCCTGCAACGAGTGCTCTGTGGAGTGCCAACCGCTGGATGTATTAGCATTTTTCCTATTGATTTTAATACGTAAATAAATCATGAACATGACATTAACAGTATGAAGCTGATACCGATATCTAAACATGTGAGCACGTACCGAATAGAGAAACGAAACATCTATGAACACAGTAAATACAACTAGCACGCGAACGAGTAAATAGGGGAGGAACAGATCATACCCTCCAGTACGCCATGCTAAAGCCGCGACGGCAGCTGCGGCTTTGTTCGTAGCCTTCTTGGCGTCGTTAGCCATGACATCAGTGTAGGTAAAGTAATTGAAGTAGAGGACGAAAATGAACAGGCAGCAGTCGTGCTGAGAAGCTCCGCAAAAACCTTATTGTCCTTCTCCCGTTGCAGGATCGCAAGGAGCGGGATTCCGGAAGCCCGCTCTGCCAAACGGCTAGGGTTTTGTGCGAGGAGGAACTGAGTGTGTGGTTACCAACACCTTTGATATATAGGCCGTCGAGTAGGGAGTTCGTGGGCCTAGGCCTGTGACCGAGTCGGCAATCAGCCCATAGTCCAACGTCTCAGTGACACTTCTACATGTAATTAATCTGCAATCACGAAACATGACGCATGCGTGAGCGGAAGTGGTAGAGAAGGAGCTTGTGTACCACTACTCTTCTTAAGTATTATAAAGGGACCTGAACTCTTCTCTACGACAGTACTAAGATCACCTTCAATAAATGGATCACCTCCAATAAATGATGTAGATGTATAAATAACTGCTTTTTACACCTCCAAGGCCTAAAAACGTTGCTCCAACCGATGACGTAGATGTAAAAAATTACATCACGTCCTTCAAGTGACGTAAAATACAACACTTGAAGATGTAAATTGCATCTCCACCTCCCTGCTAATGTAAAACGGCCAGCCGCGTGCGCCCAACCACCGAAACTGGAAGTTCCACCTGCCTCCGCCACCGGCGATTTTTTTCCCAAAAACGCCGCCGTCGCCGTCCGTCCATCCTCGACCCCTCCGCCTATTCCCGCTGCCAGCCGCGCCGCCGTAGCCGCCAATTTGATTACGCCCTGCCGCAACCACGCGGCCGATTCGGATATTCGCCGGAGGTCTGGCGAGCGTAATGGTTGTAGAAGCTCTCGACCACCTTCTGGTAGCTGCTATCAGCCGCCAGAGCTAAAAGGGGCAGCCGCGCGGCGACCACAACCCGCCGAGCCGACGGTTTCTCGGTTGTTGCCGCCGCCGACGCATCGCCGTGAGCGGAGTCCTCTGGCAGTCACGTGGCCGTCCAGAGGTCGTTTGCAGCCGCTGCCCACCCAGATGGCGTTTGTGCCGCAAATGCTCCGATCCGCCGCCGGCCGGTTTCTTCCACCTCGCCCGCAACGTGTTTGAGAATATTCCCCAAAGGACTTTGTTTGTTGTATTGTGCAAGAACTTTCTTCTATTTGTGTTGCATTTGATGAATTATGTAATAATTTGACATCATGGACTGATGAAATTTTAAGTTTTAATTTGGGATGATTTTATTTCAATTAGTGCGGCTGAACTGTTACTGTACAACGGCTGCATCACTGGCGTTTAACCGTTTTTACATCATCTGTTGGAGTAGGAATTTTACATCATCAAATATACATCATCTGTTGGAGACGTGACGTTTTTAAAGATATAAAAAACATTTTTTGATGATAAAAAATATACAGCACCCACTTTTACATCTCCACATCTGCATCGTCTATCCATTAAAAATGCTCTAAACTTTCCATCGTCTTATCATACACTCATACAAGCCTTAAAGATTAATCAGAAATTATTGTTTATATTGGCCATGGCCCTTCTATAATTCAACACTGACTTCGACAGCTCGGTCGATCGTGATGGTGAAAAAGAGGGCGAAATCTAACCAAGCAGGGTCTAATCGACACATGCACTCACACTCGTGGTGAGAGCCAAAATTCCTTGGGCATCATCATACTACGTGCCACTTCTGTGGGGGAGCACGAAGCTCGCGGGTGGGGTCGGCAGGTGCGTGCGCGATGCGACCCTGTTCGCCTCGGGCCTCGGGAGGGTCCCAATCCCGGCTGTAGCCGAGTCGCCGGTGCAGTGCGCATGCGTTCTGTGCTGTGCTGTGCTGACTAGCGCCCCACAGTCGCGCCCGCCCGCACGCACGTAGGAGTAGTACGTTGTGCACGAGGTCAATGTTTTCGACTCTGAACCCACCCTCTCCTCTCCCCGGTTGGTTTCGCACCACGGCCCTACGTACGTGAACCCAGCCTCCACAAACGCTGAGATCGAGTCAAACACCGTATCTTATATCCGATCTATTTATCATAATCACGCCTACGCCTCCATCTTAAGATATTCAGGCCACTCGTAGTTAATTCGCAGGTTCTAAACGGCAATCGAAGGCATTCACTTTTCTTCTCAAGGCTTTTTTTCAGATAAAAAAACACTCCCCACGATAACGATCACGCTCTGGCTTTGCCTGTAAGCTTCCGCTTCCTGTCACGCACCACCACAGGCCAGGCCACGGCTGCGTGGCAAAGGAGAAGCCGAGCCATGGAAAGTACAGCAGCAGCAGCAGTGTCATGTGCTTTTGCATGCGCACGTATCGAAGGCATGCTGTGTCGACGCAGCAGTGAAAGGTCGGCGGCTACGAATCATGTCAAATTTAGCTCAGCTGTTTGCTTGCCCGACAGGATTTGACCCTCAACACATGCCTCCTATATATGCGTTGCACTCCTTTGATGGTGATGATGACGGCGACGGGTGTGTTGGATTTGATTCTCTGCCTGCCTTTTTAGGTCCCTCCTAGGTTGCCAAAGGTTCAAGTTCCAAACAAACAAAAAATCAGAAGGTGTCTGTACTTTCTGCCGCTTCGTAGTCTCAACGTCTGTCAAGCAAATGCTACGAGCGTGTGCTTACAATGATCGATGCTGGGGTGAAGCCGCACAGGGCTTGTTTGGAGTGTGTCACGAACGAGGGTTTGGAACTATGGGTACGTTTGGTCCTTGGCTAACCTTGTCCTGCCAAGTCTTTAGCCGTGGCTATATTTTTGGTTGCTCGTGGTTTGGCCAACATATTGATAAAAGCAAGTGAACTAGATTCAGCAAAGAGTCGTTGACATACCAATAAATTGCTCCATTCGTAAGAAATGTAAGAGCGTTTTTAGTGATCTAAAGCGCTCTTATATTTCTTTACAGGGGGAGTATCAAACGTCGACCCTTTTTCTTTCATCTCTCAACATAATTTTCGCCCAGTTTCTAACAATTTTTGCTCTTACATAAAAGAGAAAGAGACTGTTTTCCAAAAAAGTATCCAAACATATGTTCAACTCTCTGGAGTATACTTCTCTTTGAGACCATACATCATTCTTTTGCGAGAAAGATTTTTACCTATTATAAAAGTCTATCAGAAGTATAAATCATCTCAAACATAATAATAAAAATTACATCGGGGTGTCCAGACCATGCACAATCGCTACCTCCACCTGAACGAGTCGTTGAAACGCTACTCCCCTACCAGAGCCGGCTTGACCTTATTGATAACAACTGGAAGTCTTCATGCACATGCCCCAAAGGACCAGCGCCCTTGAGGCACAGTTGTCACCGTTAGTATGGCATTCTCTGGCCTATAAGAGACTTCCGAAACCGTCCCTAGGGAAATCCCCATTAGATTTGGAGCTCTTTATGCCCATTGTAAACAGATGAGCTCTCTCTCTCTCTCTCTCTCTCTCTCTCTCTCTCTCTCTCTCTCTCTCTCTCTCTCTCTCTCTCTCTCTCTCTCTCTCTCTCTCTCTCTCTCTCTCTCTCTCTCAACACACAAGCAAGAACAGACAAAGCAGAAGCAGAGTATTCCACCGAGGGACGAAGCTAAAAAAAAGTATGATGGGCTCATGTATTTGGCAGTGGTTTCATCCTTATAAATGCCAGTGATTAGTACCAAACTAGTGAAGAATTTCCAAAATTCATTGGGGTCAACTGAACCCAATGCCAATAAGGTAGCTGAGAAGTGACTTAAGTGTTTTGACCCTTGGCCGAACAATCTAGAAGTGCTCTCTGAACTCTGATCTTGATGATCTCTCGTCGACGGGCACCTTATATCATGCACACGAATTAACCGAAAACGACACCACGAAGCTAGTCAACCTCCCACTAGCATTGTACACAAGAGGTTGTGACCGCTATTAGGAGAGCGGGACTCTTATGGGCGGATGAAGAAGCAAGCATCCCACGAGACAATGTGCATAAGCTTCCCATGGCAGGCCGCCGACCAACATCGATGGCCACGTTGTCCTTGCATGACAATAAAAATAATGCCCTTAACCCGTCGAAGTTTTGGGGATGTCGCCCCGACTTTCCATCCTCGACACCACCTTCCGAGGTCGTCACCCTAACCTACCGACGCTCACCCTCAAGCTGCAGTGTTGCACAATCCGACTACATCCATCACGAGGCGTACTTCTCAGTTCGGTCAGTGTTTCGCCGAAATCCAAACCTTTTGCTTGGGTGAATAATTGATGACAATATAAACTATAAGGCTATTTTTTCGACAGAAGGTAACATATTAATATCAAGATAGTACCAATTATTTATGGCCTCTGCACCGCCACAATTTCAGGACCTAATCGAGACATCAAGGATGCGCACAACCAAATACGACAAAATAAGAAGGAAAAATGAAGAAAGCGGACACGGGCCAACGACTTGCGACTGACCATCAACAACTGACGGTGAATCTTGGTGATGTGTAATCAGAACTGACGGTGATTTTTTTCTGAATGCACACACGAGCGATTTCTAAAGACGTGTTGTTACATTGGTGGCCTATTATTATTGGAGGGTCCCCCTCTCTTCCTTTGCCACAAGCTGCGAATTCAAAACGAAGGAACAAACATTGTGTCAAAAGGTAGGGCCGGGAGCTGTTGGTAGGTGTTGACTTGGGATAACCCTCTGAAATCAGAACTGGCAATCCAGAGTTCTACTACACCTCAGTTCTTCTAAAGAAGTTCTGCGTTTCTTTTTTGTTTGCCTTTCTCTGTGGACTTGACACCACCTTTAATCATGCCTAATGGCTACCCACATGGCCACAGCTGCTTGATTTCCTGTGAGAAAACAAGAGATTAGCACCGTTCATGATGATGATGTCTCGCTCTCATGTCTAATCACCGGTACATAAATTCCTGCAACATGAGGATTATCACCATCAATGGTGTCTGCTCCGGTGGAGTACATTCCAGGTAGCAGCGTATCTTTCTTCCAACGAGTGGTGTTCAGTTAATAAACACTTAAACTTCACAGGCCCAACCAATCAACCGACAATTCTATAGTTGAAATCCAGGCCAGAGAAAATTACTACTCGCTACTTGTCCAGTTGAGAAGAAAGAGAATCTTTGCAAGAAAAGCTCAGATGAGAATCTTTGGAGAGGCAGATGGGTGATGCGCCTGCTTGCATCACCCAACGAGCAAGTCTCTACGCTACTAGTAGTAACAAACACATCAACACCTTAGCTCATCTCGTCTCAGCTATAGCTCTAATCATGCCGGTTACTAGCATCCAATCCCCATCAATTTTAAACTCTGGGAATGTCAGATCCGCCAGCTTATCTTAACCCGGATTATTCCGTCCGTCCGTCGCCGCGGTGGCGATGCGGTGAGCTCAACGAAACAGTTGTGACAGTTCGCAGTGTACCTGAAACCATTATACTACGCCCGGGAACAGCTCAGGGCGTCAGCAGTTTGCCGCCGGCCGAGGCCGATCGATCCATCCACCGAGCATCGCATGCACGCAGCCCCAACGGGGGAATCCCGCAACAGTATCCCCATGTTGCCGCGCTGCGTCGCCAATGGTTTAATACGTGAACCGATGCGGATGCAGGGTTTGGTCGCCTAATCGCGCATGGAATTAGCGGGACAGCTCTGGCGGAAAACAAATTAGCTTCGCGGTGCTAGCTCATGATCCTTTTAGGAGATCCGATGAGGCGTGCTTGGAACGTGGAGTTTGCCGCGGGAACTGAACTGATTTGCGGTGAGATTTCTGTGGAACTCCAAATGCTTCCGAGTTGAGGCTGAGCCGTATAAAGATTAAAGAGAGAGGCAATAATACTAATTTCCAAAGAATTTGCGGATCCCATGTACGGTACTACATAGGTACGTATCTACACTTGTATGAGAACCTTTGTGGTGATTCATACATGACGAAAAGAATACAGATCAGGAGAGCAAACCAAGCAGGAGCAAACGAATAAAATTGTTCTCTTTCCTCTTTTTTCTACTGCCAAAGTAGCCAGCGCCATGCATGTGCGCGCGAGCGAGCTGCGTCGTCGGCTGTCAGTTGGCGGCGGCGGTGGCGCTCCGGCCGCGGTTGGAGTTCGACGAGGAGTAGCTGCTGAGCTTGCGGCTGATGGAGTGGATGGCCGGGTTGGACCTGAAGTAGCCGAAGAGGCTGTTGCGGTGGAACGGCAGCGGCGTCGTCGTCCTCCGCCGCATCTCCTCGGCCGCCGCCCGACTCACCGTGTACGGCGCCATGTCGCTGGCCGACGCCGCCGAGCCCCTCCCCTTCCGCATCGACGCGTCGCCGCCGCTCTTGAGCATGCTGTACTTGAGCAGCGGGTCCTTGCCGGCGGTGGCGCGGCCCTCCGACGCGCTGCGGAACAGGAACAGGTCCTTGAGCCGCCACTTGCGGCTGCCGCTCCCGCAGCCGCGCATCAGGGAGGCGGCGCCGCGAGGGGAGGGTGGGGAGGAGCAGAACTCGTCGTCGATCGGGTCGCCCCTGTACGGGGACAGAGACCGCGTGGCCCTCCTGCTGCGAGACGACACGCCCGACGACGAGGACGACGCAGGGGCCGGCCGGCCGGACCTGCCCCTCGTCTGACCCTGATCGGCCGACGCCTCCGCCCGATCCCCAGCACCGCCGCGCACCGCGGACATCGTCCTCGCTCTTCTCGGAGACCGGGGCGAGACGGAGAGGGAGGCGTAGTCCTCGTCGGCGAGCAGGCCGCTGCCGCTCGAGCGCGGGCCGTTGAGCGGCCGGATCCTGCCGCCTTCGAACAGCTCGTCGGCGGCGGCGAGGATGGGCGTGGACTCCCGGAGCTGCCCGCTGAAGCCGAAGGCGAAGTCGAACGTGGCGGCGTCGCCCTGCTCGTCCGCGGCGTAGCTGCTGGCCCTGGACGGGCTCGTGGGGGCGCTGGAGAAGAAGTAGCAGTAGCTGGGCAGGTGGCTGCCGCCGCCGCCCATGGCGGCCGCGGTTCTTGGGCTGCACGGCGCGCTTGGCGCCATGACAGGCACCGCCACCTCCATCTCTCTCTCTCTACCTACGGCTCCTCCGCTGCACCTCTCTCTCCACACTCTCAGCTCTCTGCTCCTCTCCTCTTCTGATGCTGTACTTCTTTAAAGATAGATGCCTCCGGATTTTGCTTATGTAGGTGGCGAGGCTCTGGCCGGAGATGGAGACTGGAGAGAGGGGAGAGAGGAAGGTAGGAGGAAGCTGGATCGATCGTAGGGGGTGCGGGGATGGTTGAAGGGAGAGAGGGGGGAGGGTACGTTAAAAGCCGTCGTCGAGACATCGACCATGTGGCCTTATACGCAACTTGCTCGTTTTTAATCCGATTGACATCAACAGTTCGTTAGAGAATTACTACTGCTTGGAGGTTTGAAAATAACACGCTCTTTTTGTTCCCATGCATACAGCCGCTAGAAAGGGTAAGAGGCCGCATGAATTGGTTGGTGAATATGTGTGTATAGAGAGATGAATGGTATTTCTTTTGTTTTATTTAGTGCTAGCAAAAAACGTTTGGAATAAGCGGATAGCTATTTTTAAAAAACAATCAACAACTTAGTTATCACAAAAAGTAAAAATGGTAATTCTTTTTGGAGAGATTAAGGATTAAAATTTTGCCTCCGCAAAAAACAGTACCCCAAAATAAAGGAGATTTTTGGCAAAATTGACAGATTTGACCTCAGAGCGAAAGTATTTCACAAGCTAAACTGTTTTTAAAAAAATCACACCGCTGACCCTTTTGTGCAGAGCCTGAGAGTTAGGTGCTGCACTCTACTGTGCAAACCGTCGGGCGCTCACAGGTGTGGCGCCTGAGTGTTAGGTGTTGCAGGTAGAGTGCAGCGCCCTGCTATCAGGAGCTGCACTGCTTTCAAAACCAATTTAGTTTGTGAAATAGTTTCGCCCTGAGGTCAAGTTTGTGTCTTTTACCGAAATTTTTGGTCTAAAATCTTTCTCAGCTTTCTTGCAATTCAAGCCTCAAATTTCATTGTTATTTTTTATGACACACAAGGAGAATTCAAAGCACTTAGGGATGCAGGCAGACGCCCGCATCGCCACGAGGCCCAAAGTACACTAATCTTTGTTACTTTGATTTTTCATGCTAGACTTAATTCACGTCTTGCGGGCGCTTGCATGCCGAAAACCACTGTCTAATGTTGACTGGAATGGAAAAACTATTGCAAAGGAATATCTTCTTAATCTTTTAGCCTAGCAGGACACATACCGAAAGCAAAGGGCCACTATAAGATTTATTAAATTTGATGAAGAAAATACCAAATTTCTGCAATCAAAAGCAACAATGAAATACCGTAGAAATCATATTGCAATGCTTTAAGATGAGCAAGGCATAGAACACAAAGAACGTCAAACCAAAACAACAATCTTATACATAGCTCTCAAATAGAGGCATGGTACTCATGTCCCTATAGATAAATAAATACCTATTGATATTCTTGAATAGCTAAATAAATACCTCAAACATTGCTTCTGGAGAGAATATGGCATGGAAGGCCCAAGCAATGCCACACATTGCTTTGGATAATGTTTGTCTCCCCAAACATCAAACAAGATTGGGAGTACTAGATTTGGCCTCTCACAACAGATGTCTTCTGATGAAACACTTGCACAAATTTCACAACAAAGATGATCTTCCCTGGGTTAAACTTGTTTCAGACACATACTACCTCAACGGGTCAATTTGCAGCACACCAGTAGGGTCCTTATGGTGGAAGTGCATAATCAAGTTAATCCGAGAATTCAAGAGGGTTCCTAGATGTCCTCTAGGACAAGGCAACACTGTCATGTTGTAGCATGATAACATGGGAGAAAATATTTTTGAACAAAGATTATGTGAACTATACTCCTTTTCTAGTAATGCAAATGTTTCTGACAAAGATTGTTTCAAAGAAGATCATGAAATCAATAACTTTCATACTCCCATGTCCTTACAATCATATCAACAGTGTCAAGAGCTAAGGTTGATATTTCAACAACAAATTGCAAAGCATTGACAAGTAGACCTATACATGGAAGGCAGTTAATTGCTCATCTATTCAGATGTATAAGATCATGCAACAAGGTCCTCCAGCTCATTTCGTATTCAAAAAATCTCTTGAGAAGCGCTACCACCACGCATACAAAATTCTTCCAGATGATGTTAAATGACAGAGTAAACTCAAGGAATCTGCTGCAGAGAAAACATTTTTATCTTCCTTCATATAATTGCGTGCTCTGCACTTTGCACATGAAAGAAACTTCATTGCACCTATTTTGTGACAGCCCTTTTGCTCTAGCCTGTCGGTACAACATTAGTTTTTATAGAAACATAGGTATTTCTATGTTGGATAATATCATTTTTGATAAAGTCTATCTGCTTAGCAATTTTTTTTGACATAATCACCAAGGGTTGTTGGAATATTTGGATACAAATAAATTCAGAAAATATTCAAGAATGGCCTACCCAATGTCACTGCTTGGACACATTGCTTATAAATGATCTGCTTCTCATCTTCCATAGAATCAAAAGCAAGCATGATGTGACAAAGTTCAAGAACTAGATTGATCTTCATCCCAACTAGTGTTGTTTCAAATGGATTTCCCCAAACTGGAATTGGTTGAGCTTGAGGCTTTTTGTATTTTTCACATTTTTCTTTCTTTGTACATATACTTTAATTATATGAAAATTCTATACAACAATTCTCCTATGGTTCAGGGTTCAAAAATTACCTGGGTGCCAAGTATTATTTTGCATTGTTTGCCTTTTCATGTTCAGATATTTTGTAACTCGGCATCAGAGTCAAGAGATGACATAAAAGTAAAAGAGTAACAAATCGCAAAAATTCCATAATGTAAAACGTGTTATAATTCCGTAGAAAGAACCCCCAAAAGATTAAAAAATCATAAGCAGGTTCTCTTAAAATGCAAATAGGACCTCAGAAGGTAAAATAAAAACACAGCGAGGTCTTCACGCTACCGGTGAACTCGTTTGAGAGTTATGGCCACGTCTCTGGCCATGACCTTGAAAAGAGCCCCCCTCCCCCAATGGATGTTGAACAAGGGGGCATCGGGTTTCGCCAACAAATCCACCTGAGGCCGGTGAATCGTCCTAGCCACCCAAGAAGCTTGCTGAAGTCTTGTAGTAATTTGATATGCAACTCCAGAAGTTGAGATCTGATAAGAGTAAGAAGATAGAGGCTAGCAACCTTGAAAGCCCTCTTCATATTCTCCTGGGTCACCAGCAACCACATCAGGATCCATGCACCTTCTTGTACCGTCGCCATGGTTGCATTAATAAGATGAACGAACGGCTCCTGGTCCAGCCAGATATTGCTTTCCCACAGGAATATTGAGAGGGAGCTCGAGCCCTTAAACCCCCACCGCCGTCCTCCACCCTGGAGGGAAAAAAGAGGAAGGAGAGATGGCCTCTGCCTAGTGCCACGGGAGAATGGCATAATGCTAGTCGTCGTCAAGGCAAGTCCTAACAAAAATAAACTATATCTACCATGTACAGGAAAAATCACAACCTGACCATATCGTCGGCCAGCAACACCATCAAACAAGTTATGGTATTGGGTCGGGGTGCCCTCTGAAGCTCTCAAGCGGACAGGGGGGAAGAGAAGGATTCGGTAACACGGTCGAGAGTAGTAAAATGATTGCATCAGTAATCACCTCTCCTCAACCTTGTGATGCTAATTGGATCTTGACGCATACTCATGGTAGAGCCCTGGAGGGGTCAATACACAGTGGTGTTGAATCTCGAGAACCAACCACAATAAGGGTCCATGTACAACCATGAATGAAGCTCGTAGAGAAAGGAGTCACTAAAAAGACGATTTCGAAGCCAATAATCGACAAAGAAGAGCACTAAGAAAGAGTTATTGGCCCACCAAATTGGAGATATTTGCATGATTGTCACCACTGAGTTGAAGTAGAAGAATTATATACGTCGATTCCCGAGATTAGAGATTTTGAGCTCGGCATTTGTGAGTTACATGGCATTTGTCCCCCCATTAATTCTGAATTTGGCACTTTGCCTTTTTTTCCCATCAACTTAAACTTGTGAAGTCGTTGATGCTGTAAGAAATTTAGTGTCGATCAATTAAGATTGCATGGGTTTTAGAATTAATTACTACATGAGATGGGGATGAAATGCCTCTTATTTCTGATACCATATCGAAGTCCGGAAGACCAACTTAAACATGAAGCGTCGCCATCCGTTCAAGCGCTGCTCCCACGAGGTCAAAAAAGAAGCTAACCTAAACTACTAGCCGGAGCCGAGGCACCGGGATTTCCCTCCCCGCCCCTAGCCGCCCGAGCGACACGCTGAGGGAAGGAGTATCGACAAGTTGGCCAGTGAAGTTTGAACGGGAGAAAAACTTTGCTCTGGCCGCTTTTTTGTGGGTAAATACTGTATTACTCAACTCGAAAAATTCATACAATCAATCGTAGAAAGTTTTGTAGCAACTGAAGGCCCTGATCCAATCCAAGTCATGGTTCTGCCCTCTAAACGAGCAAACATAGTTAAGCTATACTAACCTTATTCTGGCTACGATTGATATGAGTAATACAAGATTCACGGAGAGACAAAAGATATCTAATCCTTTTATGAGCGACACATAAATAGATCTATCCACCTCCTTGGCCTAGATTAGCTTCACTGCAACAGGAGAATACATCTAATCATGATTGAAAGATCACTTCGTTGGATAGCCAATGAAAGGCTTCCATACAACCGCACAATTCAGCTTCTATAGAGTCACGGCCTGAAAATAGTTGTCTGCATGAAGAAAAAATAATAGCACCTTTCTCATCTTGCAAAACCATACCAGCACCAGCTGAACCATCATCATCATAGGACCCATCAGTGGAAAGTTTTACCTAACCAGATTTTGGAGCAATCGGAAAAGAATATGCCTGGCGTGTCATAGAGACGGAGAGTACATTTTGTGCCCGTGCAACAACGTACACATGCACACATATTTTGCACACTATAAATATTGTAATGGAATGCATAATTCAGCTTTTCTGAAGCGAGCAACTCTGCAGCGCCAAAGGCGGTAGCTAATCACCACCATCGATTAATTAACGACGAGTTGGCGACTAGTGACTGCTGAGTTAGTGAGAGAGAGGAGATGGATGAAGCAACGGCGATCACGTGGAGGATTCCGCGAGGAAAGTGGTCGAGTTTTGCCGTCGGGGCGTCGATCGTGGAAATTTCTTTTGACGTCAAGAGCGGATGCGGACGGGGTGGGTGGATTTTATGGCGATGGCGACCCGGGGGCTGCTGTCACGGCGGACGGCGATCGAACCCCTGAAAAAGCCCTGGTGTTCTAGAATCCGTTGAAGAGTTGGAGGTTCTGGCACACCACACCACACGAGTTTCTGATAGGATCGGCTTTTTGTGCTGACATGCATACATGTCGCCGTTTTGTGGGAACATCACAGCTGTTCCAGAAAAAGGCAGAGCGTCCAGGGAGCATATCCACAGCCGATGAACGGGAACAGTCGGACGTACGTACGTGTCTCGTCTTTTTCGTTGGTTGAGGTTATTATCCGTATCTGTGGATCGATGTAGGAGGAGAGAGTGCTAGTAGAGAAAACAAACACCTTTACACCTTTCTGTCTTGTATCTAGAAGCAGAACGAGTCGTGACGTGGACTGGATCAGTTTGCTGTAGTGAAACCGGAACGGATGTATCGCGTGTGTCCGTGTGAATTGTGTGAAGCGGCTTTCATGTGGATGAACGAACGAACGGTGTTGCTTTTGCATTAGGTAACCTACTAATAATAACTGCTTGCAAGATCTGCAAAACATCTTTTTTTGAACTTTTGAGGTACTACCTCCGTCCGGGATTATTAGTCCCGCAGACCAAAACTCCAAGACCAAGACAACCATAGTTAACTGCATGCACGCGTTTAGATAAGAATTAATTGCATCAATTCAGGTGGCTGTGTTTACGTGCTCAACAGTAATTGGCTGGATACTTTTTTGGCAATAATGACGACGGTATATTTAATTGGTGGCATGCACTTGGGCATAACTACCGCGCGCATGCACTGGCTGGCCTCGCGCACGCGTGCATGCGGCCTCGCCGGCTCGCAGATCGCGGCTGCGTCACCGTGCTTGGCCAATAGGAGAGACGAAGGCGTCATTAATTGCGCATTGGAAAACAAATCACGGCCTAATATTTACGGACAAGACTCAGGTGCTCAGGGGACTAATAATCCCGGACGGAGGTAGTACCGCACGGTCCGTCAGTTAATGAGGGGTTGTACAGTTAGCAACTCGCAAGCAAGCCCGGTGAGGCTTCAAATTTCAAGGCGGTAGGTGCGCGCGTGGTGGCTCGCCGTCGCTGAGCGCGCTGCACCGCCCCGCCCGGCCATCCACCTATCCAGCACTCGGGAACAACAACTCTTAGAGTAACTCCAACGCGGCGAACCAAGCGGACATGTCCTTTGTTTACTTTTTATTCGTTTGGATCGACCGCCAACTCGTCGTCCGTTCTATTTTTTGTTTGTGTCGACAGTGCGGATAACACACGGATCCATTTTCGCCCGCGCGGGCGGTTTGCCATCGTTTTGCAAACATAAATTCAAACAAAATACAAACATTTCCATGATTGCACAAGTAAACAAATATAGCATAATTCACAAGCCAAATAAATATGTCAAAATTTATAAGCCAAATAAAAATTAAATTGTCTCAAATACTTAAAAGAAAGATACATTTATTGGTTGCCAGCGTGAGTCCAACTATGCTCAACCAAACCATCTTGCAACTGAATGTGAGTTTTCCAATCACACATTTGATGATGAAATTGGTTGAACTGTGCAAACGTTGTTGCTCCTCCATGCTCAAGCAGAACATGGTCACCCTGGAACTGAAATCCTTGGTCGTAGATACGTTCCGGGCGCTCATACTCTACGATCATATTGTGCATGATCACACAAGCAATCATCACCTCCCACAACTTCTTGGGCTTCCAAGTTCTAGCATGATACCGAACGATGCCCCACCGAGATTGGAGAACACCAAAGGCACGTTCCACATCCTTCCTAGCATTCTCTTGCTCTTATGCAAATCTCCTCCTCTTCTTTCCTACAGGGTTGGAGATTATCTTCACAATAGTAGTCCACTGAGAATAGATACCATCAGCTAGGTAGTATCCTTTGTTGTAGTTGTAGCCGCTGATGTTAACATTCACTGGCAGGCAGTTTGCCTTCGGCAAGCCCTGCAAACACCGGAGAGCATTGAAGCACATTGATATCATTGTGCGATCCGGCCATGCAGAAGAAAGAGTGTCAAATCCAGAGATGTTATGAGGCACTACTAGGAAAAGGCTTATACATAGAAGTTTATTAGTAGCGTGTGTTTTGGCGCCCACGCTACTGATAATTACCAGTAGCGTGTGTTAAAAACAGCGCTACTGGAACCACTTAGCAGCAGCGTTGGTTTCTAGAGAGCAGCTACTGGTATGTTAGCAACACCACACCCCCCGGCCAAAACATAGTAGCAGCGTTTGTACCCTAACAAGCGCTACTGTTAATAAAATAGCAGTAGCGCCTGTTAGCATAGAGCGCTACTGCTACTTCTTCTATGTGTAATCTTTTACCAGTAGCGTGTTTTTTGGGCAAGCGCTATAGCTAGTTTTATGTAGCAGAGATATTTTGGTGGCACACATAGCGATGGCGCGCTTTTTGCCCAGCTCTCGCTAAGGTCGCCACCAAAATATCGCCACCTCCTGTTGGAAATATGCCCTAGAGCCAATAACAAATTAGTTATTATTATATTTCCTTGTTCATGATAATCATTTATTATCCATGCTATAATTGTATTGATAGGAAACTCAGATACATGTGTGGATACATAGACAACACCATGTCCCTAGTAAGCCTCTAGTTGACTAGCTCGTTGATCAACAGATGGTTACGGTTTCCTGACCATGGACATTCGATGTCATTGATAACGGGATCACATCATTAGGAGAATGATGTGATGGACAAGACCCAATCCTAAGCCTAGCACAAAGATCGTGTAGTTCGTATGCTAAAGCTTTTCTAATGTCAAGTATCATTTCCTTTGACCATGAGATTGTGCAACTCCGGATACCGTAGGAATGCTTTGGGTGTACCAAACGTCACAACGTGGCGGGTGGCTATAAAGGTGCACTACGGGTATCTCCGAAAGTGTCTGCGGGTTGGCACGAATCGAGATGGATTTGTCACTCCGTGTGACGGAGAGGTATCTCTGGGCCCACTCGGTAGGACATCATCATAATGTGCACAATGTGACCAATGGGTTGATCACGGGATGATGTGTTACTGAGCAGTAAAGAGACTTGCCGATAACGAGATTGAACAAGGTATCGGGATACCGACGATCGAATCTCGGGCAAGTACAATACCGATGAGACAAAGGGAATTGTATACGGGATTGATTGAATCTGGACATCGTGGTTCATCCGATGAGATCATCGTGGAACATGTAGGAGCCAACATGGGTATCCAGATCCCGCTGTTGGTTATTGACCGAGAACGCCTCGGTCATGTCTGCATGGTTCCCGAATCCGTAGGGTCTACACACTTAAGGTTCGATGGCGCTAGGGTTATAGGAATAGATGTGCGTGGTTACCGAATGTTGTTGAGTCCGGATGAGATCCCTGACGTCACGAGGAGCTTGAATGGTCCGGAGGTAAAGATTTATATATGGGAAGTCATCATACGGTCACCAAATAATTCGGGGGGTTACCGGTATTGTACCGGGACCACCGAAGGGGTTTCAGGGGTCCACCGGGAGGGTCCACCTGCCCCAGAGGGTCCTATGGGCTGTTTGTGGAGAGGGACCAGCCCCTTAGTGGGCTGGGCGCCTCCCCCCTTAGGGCCCATGCGCCTAGGGTTTGGGGGAACCCTAATGGGGGGGGGGGCTTGCCTTGGGGGGCAAGGCAACCCCCCTGGCCGCCGCCCCTTCCTCCGATTGGATCTGAGGGGGCCGGCCCCCCTCTCCCTTGCCCCTATATATATCTGGGGTGGGAGGCAGCCGCACCAAGTTCTCGCGCAGCCTCCCTCTCCCAAGTCCTCCTCCTCTCCGCGGTGCTTGGCGAAGCCTGCAGATTGCCACGCCCTCCACCACCACCACGCCGTCGTCTTCTGCTGCTGGGCGGAGTCTTCCCAACCTCTCCCTGTAACACCCGGATGGTTATGCAACAGTGATCACCTCGGTTACTGTGCCAAACCTCTCTTTGATTCGAACCCGTTCTAAAACAAAAATCAAAACTAAAACAAACGATAAAAAGTTTCAAAACAAAATTAAAAATGTTCGGGGTTGTCTAAAATAGCTAACCTAATTATGGTGGGGTGCACTAATTTTTGTAAAATGCTCGCATTTTAAATAAACTAAAAACAGAAAAGAAAAAGAAAAGAAAAGAAAACAAGAAAGGGAGGAAAACCCCTGGCCCATTTCCCCGCCCATCCCTCCCCCACTTGGCCTCCCCCGCCCATTCCCCTGGCCCGCCCACACCGCCACTTATCCCCTCACCCCCACGCTGCAACCCTAGCCGCCCCCCTCTCCTCTCGCCCCCCCTCTCCTCGCCTCGATCTGGATCGGGGCGGAGAACTCCGACCGAGCCACCTCACCGTGCCCCACTCGTCTCCGGCCCCCGCCGCGCCCCACCGCCTCCCCCCCCTCCTCCTCCTCCACCACCGGGTCCCTCCTCCTCTCGTCCCCCAAGCGGGCACTCGCCCTGGTCGAACCCGACCCCTCCGCCTCACGCCGGCCGAGCTCGCCTTAACCGCCTCCTCGCCGGCTCGTCACCGGCCTCCACCGAGCCACCGCCTAGTCCCGACCCCCTGGAGGCCCTCTCTCTCTCCTCCTCCCGATCGCCCCGTCGTGGCGCCTCGTCGCCGACCCGACCCACACATGGTCACACCGCTCCTCGCTCCCCCGTCGCCTCGCCTGTCCGCCCCGACCTCCATGATCGCCGACCCGTTCCTCTCCTCCCCCTCGCCCGGCCCGTGGTCCGAGGCCACGACCCGAAGGCGCTCGCCCCTCCGCCCCGACCGCCCATTGCCGCTTTGGTCTCTCCTCCCGAACCCCGTCGACGACGCCTCGTCGCCCGGGACGCCACTGTCGCCGGCGCCCTTCCCGTCGACCACCGAACCCCCCACAAGCTTCAGCCATCTCCGTGATGCCGCCAGAGAGAGGCTTCACGAGTCTCTCCCAAGACTCGCTTATGTGGCGCCCTTGGCCACCATTGGTCGTGACGGTGGCCCCAATGGCCCCGCTTAGCCCCCATGGCGTGTTGGCCTTCGGCCGGCCCGGCCGACCGACTGGAGGCCACTTACATGCAGCCCCGCGCCTGAACGTTTTATAAAAAGGAAATAAAAATAAAATGAAAATGAATTAAAACTAATTAACTAATTAATTAATTAATTAATTAATTAAGTAAGTAATTAATTAATCTAATTAATTCTGTTTAATTAACCCTAATCACTAATTAACCCTAATCACTAATTAACCTAATTAACTAAGGTTAATTAACTTTGATTAGGCTAATTAAACTTAATAGAGAATGACATGCGGGACCCACCTGTCAGGGTTGACTCAGTCAACCCTGTTGACTGATGACGTCAGCATGACATCATGCTGATGTCATAAATGCATTTTCGAAATTAATTAAATAATTATTAAAATTCCAGAAATTAATAAAATCTTTTAAAAATCATATCTTTTAATCCGTAATCCGGATTAAATTATTTTCAACATGAAAGTTGCTCGTAACGACGAGACGAATCCGGATCGCAATCCGCTTCGTCCACCACACGCCTCTAACCTATCGAACTCAAACTTTCCTCTCCGGTTCATCTGTCGACAGACGTCCTAACCGGAAAACTTCCGGATGTTTTCCCCTAACCAAGACCCCCTCATACCACGTTAGGGCACGCCTAGCATCGCTTCTTGGCATGTCATGCATCGATATGCATCTGTTTACTTTGTATTTATTGTTTCTTCCCCTCTTCTCTCCGGTAGACTACGAGACCGACGCAATGGTGGCCAGTTCGACTACGGTGTTGACGACCCTCTCTCTTGCCGAGCAACCAGGCAAGCCCCCTTGATCACCAGATATCGCCTACTCTTATCTACACTGCTTGCATTAGAGTAGTATAGCATGTTACTTGTTTTGGATACTCCTATCTCTTTGCATAGCTTTGTCCTTATTACTTCATTGTTACCTTACGCAATCCTATATGCTTAGTATAGGATGCTAGTACATTCATCTGTGGCCCTACATTCTTGTCCGCTCCGCCGTGCTATATTATCGGGCCGTGATCACTCGGGAGTTGATCACGGTATATACTATATACTTATACATGATACATGTGAGACTAAAGTCGGTCGGTGATGGAGCACCCATGAGTGGATATTGTGGCGGAGCGGCAGGCAGGTTGAGACCACCTAGGAGAGAGGTGGGCCTGGCCTGTTCGGCGTTCGCGGTTACTTAACACGCTTAACGAGGTCTTGGTATTTGATCTGGGTTGGCTACGAGCTTATCGCACTAACCATCTACGCGGGAGTAGTTATGGGTATCCGGCGTCGTGGTATCGGCAAATACTTCAGACGTCGGACGGAGGCGGCGCGCCGGATTGGACCGGAACGCTGATGGGCTAGGTCTGCTTCCGCCACAGACGCATAGCGTGCAGTGTGTGCTCGTAGGCGATGGGCCCGCACCCTGCGCTTAGGTTTAGACCGCGTGTTGGCCTCTCTGTTGTGCCTAGGTGGGGCTGCGACGTGTTGATCTTCCGCGGCGGGCATGACCCAGAAAGTGTGTCCGCCAAATGGGATCAAGCGTCTTTGGGTAAGATGGTGCACCCTGCAGGGAAGTTAATCTATTCGGATAGCCGTGATCTTCGATAACAGGACGACTTGGAGTTGTACCTTGAGCTTATGACAACTAGAACCGGATACTTGATAAAACACACCTTCCAAGTGCCGATACAACCGGTGGTCGCTCTCGCTCGGGGTTATGAGCAGGGATTGCGGGTAGGATTATTGCTATATGTTGTTACTTGAGGACTTCCGTTGTCCTCTTACATGCATGCAAGACCGGTGTCGAAGCGTAGTCTTCGTTAAGACTAGCTATCCCCTCTTATTCGGCTTTCTGCGATTCACCCCATCGATATGGCCCTTTACACATATATCCATGCATATGTAGTGTAGCTCCTTGCTTGCAGTACTTTGGATGAGTACTCACGGTTGCCTTGTTCCCCTTTTCCCCTACCTCTACTCGATTGCTGCAACCAGATGATGGAGCCCAGAGCGACGCCACCGCCTATGACGACTACTACTCCGGAGGTGCCTACTACTACGTGCAGCCCGCACGACGACGACCAGAGTGACCTAGGAGGATCCTGGCGGAGGCCTGCTCCTCTTCGATCTGTATCCCAGTTGTGCTAGCCATCTTATGGCCCCTTGTTTAACTTATGTCCGTACTCAGATATTGTTGCTTCCGCGACTTCGTCTATGATCGAGCACTTGTATTCGAGCCCTCGAGGCCCTGGCTTGTATTATGATGCTTGTATGACTTATTTTATTTGTAGAGTTGTGTTGTGATATCTTCCCGTGAGTCCTTGATCTTGATCGTACACATTTGCGTGCATGATTAGTGTACGATTGAATCGAGGGCGTCACACTCCCTCTCCCCTTGCTGGATCAAGGCACGGGAGACGTCACCGGGCCGTATGTGTGTTGAACGCGGAGGTGCCGTCCGTTCGGCGCTAGGATCATCGGTGATTTGGATCACGACGAGTACGACTCCATCAACCCCGTTCACTTGAACGCTTCCGCTTAGCGATCTACAAGGGTATGTAGATGCACTCCCCTTTCCCTCGTTGCTGGATTACTCCATAGATTGATCTTGATGATGCGTAGAAAATTTTGAATTTCTGCTACGTTCCCCAACAGTGGTATCAGAGCTAGGTCTATGCGTAGTTTCTATGCACGAGTAGAACACAAAGTAGTTGTGGGCGTCGATTTTGTCAATTTACTTGCCGTTACTAGTCTTATCTTGATTGGCGGCATCGTGGGATGAAGCGGCCGGTCCGACCTTACACGTGCGCTTCGTGAGACAGTTCCACCGATGACATGCACTTGTTGCATAAGGTGGCTAGCGGGTGCCGCCTCCCACTTTAGTCGGATCGGATTCGATGAAAAGGGTCCTTATGAAGGGTAAATAGCAATTGACATATCACGTTGTGGTTTTTGCGTAGGTAAGAAACGTTCTTGCTAGAAACCCATAGCAGCCACGTAAAACATGCAAACAACAATTAGAGGACGTCTAACTTGTTTTTGCAGGGTATGCTATGTGATGTGATATGGCCAAAAGAATGTGATGAATGATACGTGTGATGTATGAGATTGATCATGTTCTTGCAATAGGAATCACGACTTGCATGTCGATGAGTATGACAACCGGCGGGAGCCATAGGAGTTGTCTTAATTTATTGTATGACCTGCGTGTCAATGAACAACGCCATGTAATTACTTTTCTTTATTGCTAAACCGTTAGCCACAGTGGTAGAAGTAATAGTTGGCGAGACAACTTCATGGAGACACAATGATGGAGATCATGATGATGGAGATCATGGTGTCATGCCGGTGACGATGATGATCATGGAGCCCCGAAGATGGAGATCGAAAGGAGCAAAATGATATTGGCCATATCATGTCACTTTTTGATTGCATGTGATGTTTACCATGTTTTTGCATCTTATTTGCTTAGAACGACGGTAGTAAATAAGATGATCCCTCATTAAAATTTCAAGAAAGTGTTCCCCCTAACTGTGCACCGTTGCGAAAGTTCGTTGTTTCGAAGCACCACGTGATGACCGGGTGTGATGGATTCTAACGTTCACATACAACAGGTGTAAGCCAGATTTACACACGCGAAACACTTAGGTTGACTTGACGAGCCTACCATGTACAGACATGGCCTCGGAACACGAGAGACCGAAAGGTCGAGCATGAGTCGTATGGTAGATACGATCAACATGAAGATGTTCACCGATGATGACTAGTCCATCTCACGTGATGATCGGACACGGCCTAGTTGACTCGGATCATGTAATCACTTAGATGACTAGAGGGATGTCTATCTGAGTGGGAGTTCATAAGATGAACTTAATTATCCCGAACATAGTCAAAAAGTCTTTGCAAATTATGTCGTAAGCTCGCGCTTTAGTTCTACTGTTTAGATATGTTCCTAGAGAAAATTCAGTTGAAAGTTGATAGTAGCGATTATGCGGACTAGGTCCGTAAACTAAAGATTGTCCTCGTTGCTTCGAAGAAGGTTTATGTCCTTAATGCACCGCTCAGTGTGCTGAACCTCGAACGTCGTCGTGGATGTTGCGAACATCTGACATACACGTTTTGATAACTACGTGATAGTTCAGTAAATGTTAAACGGTTTAGAGTTGAGGCACCGAAGACGATTTCGAAACGTCGCGAAACATATGAGATGTTTCGAGGGCTAAAATTGGGATTTCAGGCTCGTGCCCATGTCAAGAGGTATAAGACCTCCGACGAGTCTCTTAGCCTGCAAACTAAGGGAGAAAAGCTCAATCGTTGAGCTTGTGCTCAGATTGTCTGAGTACCACAATCACTTGAATCGAGTGGGAGTTTCTCCAAAGTCATTGCCACCAAGCCACTAAGAGCTTCGTGATGAACTATAACACATCAGGGATAGATATGATAATCCTTGAAATATTCGCGATGTTTGACACCGCGAAGGTAGAAATCAAGAAGGAGCATCAATTGTTGATGGTTAGTGAAACCACTAGTTTCAAGAAGGGCAAGGGCAAGAAGGGATACTTCATGAAACGACAAATCAGCTGCTGCTCTAGTGGAGAAACCCAAGGTTGAACCCAAACCCGAGACTAAGTGCTTCTGAACAGTCACTGGAGCAGAATTATCCTAGATACTTGGTAGATGAGAAGGCTGGCAAGGTCGATAGAAGTATATTGGATATACATTATGTTAATGTGTACTTTACTAGTACTCCTAGTAGCACCAGGGTATTAGATACCGGTTCGGTTGCTAAGCGTTAGTAACTCAAAATAAAGGCTACGGAATAAATGGAGACTAGCTAAAGGTGAGCTGACGATATGTGTAGGAAGTGTTTCCAAGCTTGATGTGATTAAGCATCGCACGCTCCCTCTACCATCGAGATTGGTGTTAAACCTAAATAATTTTTATTTGGTGTTTGCATTGAGCATAGACATGATTGGATTATGTCTATTGCAATACGGTTATTCCTTTAAGGAGAATAATGGTTACTCTGTTTATTTGAATAATACCTTCAATGGTCTTGCACCTATAATGAATGGTTTATTCAATCTCGACCGTAGTGATACACATGTTCATGCCAAAAGATATAAGATAGTAATGATAGTACCACCTACTTGTGGCACTGCCATGTAAGTCATATTGGTATAAAACGCATGAAGAAGCTCCATGTTGATGGATCTTTGGACTCACTCGTTTTTGAAAAGTTTGAGACATGCGAACCATGTCTATTGGTGTATATGCATGAAGAAACTCCATGCAAATGGACCGTTTGGACTCACTTGATTTTGAATCACTTGAGACATGCAAATCATACCACGTGGGCAAGATGACTGAAAGCCTCATTTTCAGTAAAATGGAACAAGAAAGCAACTTGTTGGAAGTAATACATTTTGATGTGTGCAGTCCAATGAGTGCTGAGGCACGCAATGGATATCGTTATGTTCTTACTTCACGGATGATTTGAGTAGATACTGAGTATATTTACTTGATGAAACACAAGTCTGAATTATTGAATGGTTCAAGTAATTTTAGAGTGAAGTTGAAGATCATCGTGACAAGAGGATAAAATGTCTATGATATGATCATAGAGATGAGTATCCGAGTTACGAGCTTTGGCACGCAATTAAGACATTGTGGAAATTGTTTCACAATTAATACCGCCTGGAACACCATAGTGTGATGGTGTGTCCGAACATCATAGTTGCACCCTATTGGATATGGTGCGTACCATGATGTCTCTTATCGAATTACCACTATCGTTCATGGGTTAGGCATTAGAGACAACCGCACTCACTTTAATAGGGCACCACGTAATTCCTTTGAGACGACACCGTTTGAACTATGGTTTGGAGAAACCTAAGTTGTCGTTTCTTAAAAGTTTGGGGCTGCGACGTTTATGTGAAAAAGTTTCAGGTTGATAAGCTCGAACCCAAAGCGGATAAAATGCATCTTCATAGGACACCCAAAACAGTTGGGTATACCTCCTAATTCAGATCCAAAAGCAATAGGGATTGTTTCTTGAATCGGGTTCTTTCTCGAGGAAAAGTTTGTCTCGAAAAAATTGAGTGGGAGGATGGTGGAGACTTGATATGGTTATTGAACCGTCACTACAACTAGTGTGTAGCAGGGCACGGGAAGTTGTTCCTGTGGCACCTACACCAATTGAAGTGGAAGCTGATGATAGTGATCATGAAGCTTCGAATCAAGTCACTGCCGAACCTCGTAGGATGACAAGGACGCGTACTGCTTCAGAGTGGTACGGTAATCCTGTCTTGGAGGTCATGTTGCTATACAACGATGAACCTACAAGCTATGGAGAAGCGATGGTGGGCCCGGATTCCGACAAATGGCTCGAGGCCATAAAATCCGAGAGAGGATCCATGTATGAAAACAAAGTGTAGACTTTGGCAGAACTACCCGATGGTCGTAAGGCTGTTGAGTACAGATGGATTTTAGAAGGAAGACGGACAATGATGGTAAGTGTCACCATTAAGAAAGCTCGACTTGTCGTTAAGATATTTTCCGACAAGTTCAAGGAGTTGACTACGATGAGACTTTCTCACTCGTAGCGATGCTAAGAGTTTGTTGGAATTATATTAGCAGTTACTGCATTATTTATGAAATCTTGCAGATAGGATGTCAAAACATTGTTTTCTCGACGATTTTCTTGAGGAAAGGTTGTATGTGATACAACCAGAAGGTTTTGACAATCCCGAAAGACGCTAACAAGTATGCAAAGCTCCAGCAATCCTTCTAAGGACTGGAGTAAGCATCTCGGAGTTGGAATGTGCACTTTGATGAGATGATCAAAGATTTTGGGTTTATACAAAGTTTATGAGAAACTTGTATTTCCAAAGAAGTGAGTGGGAGCACTATAGAATGATGAGTATATGTTGCTGACATATTGTTGATCCGAAATGATGTAAAATTTCTGGAAAGCATAAAGGGTTGTTTGAAAGGAGTTTTTCAAGGGAAAACCTGGATTAAGCTGCTTGAACATTGAGCATCAAGATCTATAAGGATAGATCAAAACGCTTAATGGTACTTTCAAATGAGCACATACCTTGACATGATCTTGAAGGTGTTCAAGATGGATCAGTCAAAGAAGGAGTTCTTGCCTGAGTTGTAAGGTATGAAGTTAAGACTTAAAGCTCGACCACGGCAGAATAGAGAGAAAGGACGAAGGTCGTCCCCTATGCTTAGACATAGGCTCCATAGTATGCTATGCTATGTACCGCACCTGATGTGTGCCTTGCCACATGTCTGGCAAGAGGGTACATAGGTGATCAAGGAGTGGATCACTAGATAGCGGTCAAAATTGTCCTTGGAGTAATAAGGACATGTTTCTTGATTATGGAGGTGATAAAGAGTTCGAAGTAAAGGGTTACGTCGATGCAAGCTTTAACACCTATCCGAATGACTCTGAGTAGCAAACCGGATACGTATAGTGGAGCAACCATTTGGAATAGCTCCAAGTGGAGCGTGGAAGCAGCATTTATAATATGGCCTAGAGATTTGCGAAGTACATATGGATCTGAATGTTGCAGGCCCGTTCACTAAAACCTCTCTCACAAGCAAAACATGATCAAACCCCAGAATTCATTGAGTCTTAATCACATGATGATGTGAACTAGTTTATTGATTCTAGTAAACTCTTTGGATGTTGGTCACATGGCGATGTGACCCGTGAGTGTTAATCACATGGCGATGTGAACTAGATTATTGACTCTAGTGCAAGTGGGAGACTGTTGGAAATATGCCCTAGAGGCAATAACAAATTAGTTATTATTATATTTCCTTGTTCATGATAATCGTTTATTATCCATGCTATAATTGTATTGATAGGAAACTCAGATACATGTGTGGATACATAGACAACACCATGTCCCTAGTAAGCCTCTAGTTGACTAGCTCATTGATCAATAGATGGTTACGGTTTCCTGACCATGGACATTGGATGTCGTTGATAACGGGATCACATCATTAGGAGAATGATGTGATGGACAAGACCCAATCCTAAGCCTAGCACAAAGATCGTGTAGTTCGTATGCTAAAGCTTTTCTAATGTCAAGTATCATTTCCTTTGACCATGAGATTGTGCAACTCCCGGATACCGTAGGAATGCTTTGGGTGTACCAAACGTCACAACGAATCGG
Source organism: Aegilops longissima (assembly GCA_021605205.1). Classification (NCBI taxonomy): domain Eukaryota; kingdom Viridiplantae; phylum Streptophyta; class Magnoliopsida; order Poales; family Poaceae; genus Aegilops; species Aegilops longissima. Next base: position 153,722,663 of record CM038677.1, read on the forward strand.
GTGGCTATAAAGGTGCACTACGGGTATCTCCAAAATGTCATTGGGTTGGCACGAATCGAGATCGATTTGTCACTCCGTGTGACGAAGAGGTATCTCTGGGCCCACTCGGTAGGACATCATCATAATGTGCACAATGTGACCAAGGGATTGATCATGGGATGATGTGTTACGGAACAAGTAAAGAGACTTGCCGGTAACGAGATTGAACAAGGTATCGGGATACCGACGATCGAATCTCGGGCAAGTACAATACCGTAGACAAAGGGAATTGTATACGGGATTGATTGAATCCTGGACATCGTGGTTCATCCGATGAGATCATCGTGGAACATGTGGGAGCCAACATGGGTATCCAGATCCGCTGTTGGTTATTGACGGAGAACGCCTCGGTCATGTTCAGATGGTTCCCGAACCCGTAGGGTCTACACATTAAGGTTCGATGACGCTAGGGTTATAGGGAATAGATGTACGTGGTTACCGAATGTTGTTCGGAGTCCCGGATGAGATCCCGGACATCACGAGGAGTTTCGGAATGGTCCGGAGGTAAAGATTTATATATGGGAAGTCATCATACGGTCACCAAATAATTCGGGGTTACTGGTGTATTGTACCGGACCACCAAGGGGTTCCGGGGTCCACCGGAGGGTCCACCTGCCCCGGAGGGCCCTATGGGCTGTTTGTGGAGAGGGACCAGCCCCTTAGTGGGCTGGGCGCCTCCTCCCTTAGGGCCCATGCGCCTAGGGTTTGGGGGAACCCTAAAGGGGGGGGGGGCTTGCCTTGGGGGGCAAGGCAACCCCCTTGGCCGCCGCCCCTTCCTCAGATTGGATCTGAGGGGGCCGGCCCCCCTCTCCCTTGCCCCTATATATATCTGGGGGGTGGGAGGGCAGCCGCACCCAAGTTCTGGCGCAGCCCTCCCCCTCTCCCAAGTCCTCCTCCTCTCCCTTGGTGCTTGGCGAAGCCTGCAGATTGCCACGCCCTCCACCACCACCACGCCGTCGTGCTGCTGCTGGACGGAGTCTTCCCCAACCTCTCCCTCTCCCCTTGCTGTATCAAGGCACGGGAGACGTCACCGGGCTGTATGTGTGTTGAACGCGGAGGTGCCGTCCGTTCGGCGCTAGGATCATCGGTGATTTGGATCACGACGAGTACGACTCACTCCGTTCACTTGAACGCTTTCGCTTAGCGATCTACAAGGGTGTGTAGATGCACTCCCTTTCCCTCGTTGCTGGATTACTCCATAGATTGATCTTGGTGATGCGTAGAAAATTTTGAATTTCTGCTACGTTCCCCAACACTCCCCCCCTCTTCTTCCTCCCCCTTTCTTTCTCCCCCCTCCCTCTTGCACTTGCTTGTTCTTCAATGCTTTCCCTCTTCTTTGCCCTCCTCCCCCTCCATTAATGCCCTCCTTCTTTCTCTTCCTTGTTTTTGCCCCTCCTCCCTTCTCTTCTTTGCCCTCCACCACCCCCTCCATTAATGCCCTCCCTCCTTCCTCTTCCTTTCTTTTGCCCTTCTCCCTTCTCTTCTTTGCCCTCCACCACCCCTCCATTAATGCCCTCCTCCTCCCTCTCATAGCTCTCTCTCTCTCCCTAGCTAGTTGGATCTATATTTATTATGTAGGTACCTCACTATCTAGAGCTACTAGCTAATTATAAGAAGGTGCTCGATATCCCTCTCGACAAATAGGTGAGAAAAAAAAGAGTTGTGCAAGAATGGAAATATGTGTGTTTGCGATTAGGACCGAAACTATGTGCGATATGAATATACCAAATTTTGTGTGGCATGTGAGTGACATGAGTTGCCTATGTTTTGCCGAAATGTCGATTCAATTCCGTTTCGGCGAATTTCGGGCATGCAAACTCAATATGTCCTATGTTTAGGGAAGGTCATGCCGAATTTTTGTATGAATTCGATCCATGCATGCATATATACGTGATTAAAATATTTGCTTCGCGCGCAGGTGATCATGAAGGTCAATGGAAGGAAGGTCGAAAGACACTGGCAATCCGCAGTGGATGACATGTATGAAAAAAGACTGAAGGATGTTTTATGTCCATGTCGAAAATGTAAAGGAAGAGTCAGGCTCAACCCCTTTCAGGGTGGTAAATTCAAGGCGCACCTGCTCATGCATGGTTTCATGCATGGCCATACTCGATGGATAAGTGAAGATGATGATGATGAGGATGATGATGAGGACGTCGACGGGGCATGAAATAACAACATGGGGCCACCAGACGAAGAGATGACCAATTATGTGCTCGAAAAGGAAGACGGCCTCAGAAATGTCGATGGCAAAGAGGCAACACGGACACGCCGCCGTCTTCGTCGCTACTAAGTTCAGCCATGCGGGACCCGCATGTTCGAGACCTGCTTCGCAAGAAGACGACTAGCGACAGAGCTGCTTCTAGAGAGGAGGCCAAACTGGCGCAGCTGGAGGTAGACTTGATGACTCCTTTGTATGATGGTTGCAATCCCGAGGTGACCCGGTTGAGTTTCACACTAGAACTTCTAAAGATGAAGGCAAAAAACAAATGGACAGATACAAGCCTGGATGAGCTTCTGAAGTATCTAAAGAAGGTTCTTCCCGCGGGAAGCTTGTGTCCTACTAGTGTCGAGGAGGCAAAGAAAATCGTGTGCCATGTTGATCTGCCACACATTAGATTTCACGCATGCATCAATGACTGCATCATATATCGGAACGAGCACGCTGAAAAAACCGTCTGTTCAAAGTGCAATGCTTCATGATATAAAAAGGCCGGAAAGAAAGCTCCACCGAAAGTTGTATGGTACTTTCCGATCACTCTGCGTCTACAATGGTATTTCGTAGATCCTAAGGAAGTAAAGCTTATATGCTGGCACGCGGAGAGGGTGGCGCCAGATGACGGAGATGAGCCGAAGCTGAGACACCTCGCAGATGCTAGCCAGTGGAGAGCATTAAATGCTAAATTTGATTTTTTTCGCAAATGATCCAAGGAACATCGTGCTTGGCGCTAGTAGTGATGGCATGAATCCATTTGGCAACCAGAACAACAATCATAGCATATGGCCCGTGTTTGTATGGATGTACAACCTCCCCCCTGGTTGTGCATGAAGGAAAAATACATACACATGGCTATGCTTATTCAAGGGCCGAGACAACTGGGAAATGATATAAATTTGTATCTCGGGTTACTGAAAGAGGAGCTACATACCTATGGACAACGCCGACGAAGACATGGGATGCAAGCAAAGGAGAGTATTTCTACATGAGAGCCACGCTGATCACGACGGTGCAGGACTATCTCGGTTACGGCTATCTCTCCGGCTAGGTGTGCCATAGATATTGCGGATGCACGAGGTGCATGGATGATACAACTTCTCAGCAGCTATCGAAAGATGGCGGGTCTTCGAAAATCGTTTACATGGGTCATCGAAGATGGCTCGAGAAGGATGACCCATGGAGAAAGCATGGAGATCTATTCAATGGTAAGGCTGAGCATCGAGGTCCTCCACGTAAGCATAGCGGTGCAGAAATATATAAGTTATTGAAGAACTGGGAAGAGTGCCCCTCACCGGGAAAGACGAAGAAAAAGGCACCGGAGCCCCTGCTGAAGGTATGGAAGACGAGATCTATTTTCTGGGACTTGGAATACTGGCCCATACTTGACACGCCTCAAAGCCTTGATCAAATGCACATCACAAAAAATATCCTTGAGAGTTTGCTTAGAACATTGATGAACATGCCGGAGAGGAGCAAGGATGGGCCGAAGGCAAGAAAAGACTTGGAATTTTTGAATATCAGGAAAGATCTCCAAATTCCCGGTAAAAGGTCGTCAGAGGAGACCGAGACAGAGACGAAGATGGAAGATAGGGGCAAAAAAGTAAACAAGAAGGAAGAACAATATTGCCCCCCCCCCCCTCTTGCTTCAGCTGAGATCCGAAGGAGGTCGATCAACTGTTCAAGTGCCTTGCCGGAATCAAAGTTAGTTCCAGATATTGTGGGAAGATAAGCAATTATCTGGACACTAAGAAAAAAGGTTCAGTGGGATGAAGTCTCACGACTGTCATGTGATGATGATGGGGTTACTCCCGGTTGCACTTAGAGGGATTATGGACACACATGTGCGTGAGACGCTTACTGACCTTTGCCACTTTTTTGATGCTATCTCTCGAAAGTCGATTAGTGTGAAGCAACTCCATAGGCTACAGGAAGAGATCGTTGTCATACTGAATGAGCTAGAGATGTACTTCCCGCCCGCGTTCTTTGATGTCATGGTGCATCTATGTGTCCACATCGTGGAGGACATCATCGACCTAGGGCCGACATTCCTGCATAGCATGATGCGTTCAAGAGGATGAATGGGTCATCAAAGGATTCGTTCGTAACATGTCCCGTTCGGAAGGGAGCATCGTCCAAGGGTATCTGACCAAAGAGTGCATCTCTTTCTGTGAGAGTTATCTAGTAGGCACCGGAGACCCTGTTGTTGGTTTGCCCGTCAACAAGCACTGTGGAAGGCTCGAAGGCGAAGGTCACACCAACGGTCATAGGGATGTGAATGTGTTACGCTCGGGCCGACAAAACGACCTTGACAGGGCAAACTTATTAGTGCTACAACACCTAGATGTGCTAGAAGATTTCGTGACACTGCACAAAGAGACCATCGCAAAGAAGTACCGTGACCGTGGGGTGCACAGGACGGACGCTGAAGTTATTAGAGAGCACAATTCCACTTTGGCTAATCCCCAGGAAGAGGGTTGTCCGAACGGAACACTCATATACGCCTTAGCACATGGCCCCTCGACCAACCTCGCGACTTATCGATCATACGATATCAACGGATACACGTTCTACACTGAGGAGAAAGATATAAAGAGTGATGACCAAAACTCAGGGGTGACGGTGGAAGCCATGACTGGGAATGTAATTGAAAGATATTACGGAAGGGTCGAAGAGATATGGGAGCTTAACTACTCTGGATTGCATAGCGCGACGATGTTCTGTGTCAGATGGGCTAAGAATGTACACAGAGAAAACTGACATTTCACTACCATGTGTATACCCAACTCCGATAGCGGTACCGTCAACACCATCGCCAAAAATGAGCCATGGGTACACGCTAAACACGTGACACAATGTTTCTTCATAACTGATCCGATCGATCCCAGCCGTGTTGTCGTGTGGAGAAGCAAAAGCAGCATCGCCGGAATGGATGGAGTCGCCAACGAGGAAGACTATGACCAGTACGGTGATCCGATGAGGGAAGATGATGCTGATGACGACGAAACATACGTCAAAAGAAGAATGAAGACTACATTACCTACGAAAGATCGTAATCCCTGGAGAAGGAAAAGTCACGACCATGGGCCCAATTATTCGACAACGAAGAAAAGAGGGAAGAAGATCAGTCTGAAGCGTCGTCATCGCCCAAGCTGACAAACTAATCCCCAAAGTTTGTGTGTGTCTAGCTATTTTGTATATCGCCGATAGCGGTCAAATGATGTAAGATATATTATAATAATTATTATCCGGAGGGTAACAGTGGTATTGCTCAAATGACAGACCAAATTAAAGGAAGGAAAGTGGAAATGAAAGATAAGAAAAAGAAAAGTGCAAATGAAAGAAAAAGAAAAAGAAAAAGAAAAATAAAAAGAAAAAGAAAGGAAGTTTTGCAAAATAAAATGAAAGAAAAAAGGAACTAATAAGTTGTGGAAAATGAAATGCAAGAAAAATAAAAAAGAAAGAAAAATAATTAAAAAAAGTTAGCAGTAGCGCGTTTTGGCCTGGGCAGCGCTATAGCTAAGAAAAATAAAAAAAGAAAGAAAAATAAAAAATAAAAAAATAACAGTAGCGCGTTCTAGCTTGGGCAGCGCTATAGCTAAGAAAAGGAAAAATACAAAAAGGAAAAAAATAAAAAAATAAAAAACTTAGCAATAGCGCGTTTTTGCTAGGGCAGTGCTATAGCTAAGTTGCCTACAGCACCGGTCCGCTGGCTCCCATCGTTCCTGTCTCTCACTCGCCGCTTGTCGCGATCCCCTTTTCTCTGACGCAGACTTACCACGCCACCGATGTCAAGATCACCACGCTGCCACGACGACCACCACGCCCGCCCGCCCGCCACGATGCCACCACGCCGCGCTCACCCACGCCGCCGCCGGACTCGACCTCAGCCCACACCCCGACGCCGGCCATCGACCCCCTCCATCTCCGGTATGGCCCCGTCCCCTTCCGACCCTCAGCCCGGCTCTCTCTCTCTGACCAAATTTGGTCTCAAGGCTCAGCGACCCTGACCCCTCAGCCCCGACGACCCCGACGCCACCACCGACCCCCTCCCGCTCCGGTATGGCCCCCCGCCCCCTCTTCCTTCCTCTCCGACCCCTGTTTGAGACCTGTGTGGCCTAGTCTGACTGTTGTTAACAAATGAAAATAAACTTAGGTCAAAGCAACAAGTTTTTGTTAGAATTCAGCTTCAGTCATTGAATTTGAACCTGCTGTAGTTTTGTTGTTAAAATGCTTAAAATGCTAGCTGTTATTGAATTTGAACTAATATGCCTAATTGTTGTTAAAATGCTTGTTGTTAAAATGCTTGCTGTCATTGAATTTGAACTAATATGCCTAATTGTTGTTAAAATGCTTGCTGTTAAAATGCCTATTGTTAAAATGCTGTTGATATGCTTGTTTTTTATTTTTTGCTAGAGTAAATGAAAATGAGTGTTTAGTTTGTTGATAGAGTAAATTTGGTCTCTCTGCAGATCGAAGAGGAGGAGAAGGACCCCCTCTGCCCCGGCAACCCCGACGCCACCCCCTCAGCCCCGGCGAGCCCTGACCCCAACGCCACCCCCTTAGTAAATGCTTGCTTGTTTCTTAGTCTACTGCTTTTGTTCTTTTCCTAGCTAGCCATGTGGAGATGTAATGAGTTTTCTTCTGTTGCCTAAACTAAAGTGCACTTGATGTTGTGAGACTTGATCATTGTTGCACACCTCTGGGTAATGTGAATCCACTTGACATGCATGTGATGACACACATCACTTCAAAGACATAGTGCTTATTGTCATTTGCAGGAAACCGATTGCTAGTGATTTATGTTTTGCGGAAATGTTGATTCATTTCCATTTCGGCAAATTTTAGGCGCTCTATATGTGCACTTTGTAGCAAAGGTCATGCCGAAATTTTCCGTGAATTTCGGCATGACTTGTACTAGAAAGTTGGACATATCGAGTGCTTGAGATTTGTCGCGACGGGAATGAAACAACATTTTCGGCAAAACAAAGGTAAATTTTTTTTCATCATTCACTTTATTATATAAAGCTCGATAATTAAACCACTACGACATTGAACCCTAGGAAACATGACCGACACCGATGAGGCCGGAGGTTCTTAGTCCCAATTAGGTCGAGCACACGCCTACCTCGACTTTCTGGCGGATCAGGAGAGACATCAAGCTGGGTGTCTGGACCCCCTTGTCATGACAGATGACGACGGTGGTGGCGCTGGCGCCGACACTGATGCCACCAATGACACCGGCATTGAGACTAGCGCCGATGATGTTCCTAACTACAACACGGAAGGTGGAACCTCCCAAGCCAGTGAGGGGAAGAAGGAAAAGAGGACACGATGCCCAAATGAGCTCGACACCGGAAGACTGGTGGTCACAGCGGTGCACCCTGGCGAGTTCGAGCCAATAGAGCCGCGAGAAGTGGCAGCGTGTTACGTCAACCAACTAGCATGCATCCTACGGGATACCGCTAGCATCAACACCACAAAAATATGGAAGAATGAAAATTTGAAGAAGCTATGAAAGCACAAGTGCTCCCTAGGTGGTTTTGGTAATTAATGTCAACATATCTCTTGTTGGACTAACACTTTTATCTAGTATGTTTCAGATAAGTTCAACAATGGAGTGGCATGGACTAAAGGATGCGGGAACTCCTTCAAGATGCTAAGGACAAAGGATTGGCTCAAGCTTCAAGCTCAAGACTCTTCATTTTACATTTTAGTGATCCAAGATCACATTGAGTCTATAGGAAAATCCAATACTATCAAGGAGGGATGAGGTGTTGCTTAATGAGCCTCTTGCTTCATGTGCTTAGTGATATCTCCAAAACCCTCAACTACTTTCCCACTTCCACACATATGACCTAAACCTATAGTCAAACTCGGCCCTACCGATTCTTTCTATCCGGCGCCACCGAGTTCAGATGTCATAGCCACTGCCACAAACCCTAGGCAAATCGGTTTCACCGATAGGGATCTCGGTCTCACCGAGATGGGATTGTAATCTCTCCGTATGTCCATTACCAAAATCGGTCTCACCGAGTTTGTGTAATCGGTACTACCGAGATTACAATGCAAACTTTCTGGTTAACTTATTACCAAAATCGGTCCCACCGAGTTTGAGTGTCAGTCCCACCGAGTTTGCCCGACCAACTCTCTGGTTAGCTAATTACCAAAATCGGTCTCACCGAGTTTGTGTAATCGGTCTCACTGAGATTACGTTATGCCCTAACCCTAATCATATCGGTCCTACCGAGTTGCATATCAGTCCCACCGAAAACCCCAACGGTCACTAGGTTTACTAAATTGGTCCGACCGAGTTTGATGATTCGGTCCCACCGAGTTTGGTAAATTGTGTGTAACGGTTAGATTTTGTGTGGAGGCTATATATACCCCTCCACCTCCTCTTCATTCGTGGAGAGAGCCATAAGAACAAGCCTACACTTCTAGCATCCTATTTCTGAGAGAGAACTACCTACTCATGTGTTGAGGCCAAGATATTTCATTCCAGCCATATGAATCTTGATCTCAAGCCTTCCCCAAGTTGCTTTCCACTCAAATCTTCTTTCCACCAGATCCAAATCCTATGAGAGAGAGTTGAGTGTTGGGAAGACTATCATTTGAAGCACAAGAGCAAGGAGTTCATCATCAACACACCATTTGTTACTTCTTGGAGAGTGGTGTCTTCTAGATTGGCTAGGTGTGACTTGGGAGCCTCCGACAAGATTGTGGAGTTAAACCAAGGTGTTTGTAAGGGCAAGGAGATTGCCTACTTCGTGAAGATCTACCGCTAGTGAGGCAAGTCCTTCGTGGGCGACGGCCATGGTGGGATAGACAAGGTTGCTTCTTCGTGGACCCTTCGTGGGTGGAGCCCTCCGTGGACTCGCGCAACCGTTACCCTTCGTGGGTTGAAGTCTCCATCAACGTGGATGTACGATTGGACCACCTATCGGAACCACGACAAAAACATCCGTGTCTCCAATTGCGTTTGAATTCTCCAAACCCTTCCCTTTACTTTCTTTCAAGTTGCATGCTTTACTTTCCGCTGCTCACATACTCTTTGCATGCTTGCTTGCTTGTTATGTATTGAAAAAGTTAAACTTGTGCCTAAACTCCATTTAAACCAAAAGATGTTAAAAACTGCAACTTTGGTACTTAGTGTCTAATCACCCCCCCTCTAGACACCTCTTCTCAAGATCCTACAAGCTGCTCCTAACTAGGTTGCACGCAAGATTCCTGTTCCTCGGTCGGAATGACGAAGTCGACCCATGGGATGATGATGCCATGAAAAAAATCAACAACAAAGCCCTAGGGAAGTTCAGCAACACATTGAGCGCTTGGAAAACTAGGGTGAAAAAGGCGATTGAAGTAGACCATGAAACCTATGCCGAGATTGTGCAGACAATCCGAAAATTACGATAGAGGCCTTTGAAAAGTTCAAGGAGACTTGCAATGAAGAAGCTACCAAGGCCAGGTCGGAGAGAGGCAAGCAGCTGCAGGCAAAGAACATGGGGAACCACCGCCTTGGAAGTCGTGGTTACACGGGAAAGAGGCCCGTGTGGGCTAAGGAGGACGCAAAACGTGAACGTCAGGGAATCCCAGACCCATTGGCTGAGTTCACCGACCAGCAGGAGCACGACTTCATTAGGGCCCGATTCTCGTGGGACCCCAAGAAAAAGATTTTTTTTTTCACCGACGGGCCGACTAGGAAATTCATGACAATACTGGTAATTATCCTTTTACCACCTTACATATTAGGTTATGATCAACGAAGTCTACTACATTCTAGTCGCATTCGTAAATGATTCACGGTCCATTTTGCAGACAGAGCAACACAAGCTTGCGGCCGAGAGCGACTCGTCGACTCAGTCGACTCAGTCATTGGCGAAGTACAAGTGGGACACTCCTTTCAACCGGGCCATGAACATAATGATGGGACACCCGCTCGTCCAGCGGCCACAATATGGAGGTGTGCACGGCGCCGGGGATGGTGCCACGTGGAAGTGCTATTATAACGAGGACCCCGAGGCCAAAAGACAGAGAAAGAAGTTCAGTCAAGTGACTATCGACGAGAAGGTGGCGTGGGCGATGGAGAAAGCAAAAGCTGAGACCAAAGCTGAGATAATCGCTGCCTTTAGATCTGATATGGTGGCTGCCTTTACAAGCTTGATTCCAACAGTTGTCACATGGGTGCAACAAAATCCAAAAGAGCCACCAAGTGATTTTCCCATGCCCAGCTTCACCGGGAGCAACCCAATGAAAACCGCACCCATACCCGTACCTAGTATGGCAACCGCACCCGCACCTCCTCCAGCACCTGCTCCTGCACCCAGCTCTCACAGCAGCCCTAGCTCCGTCTCTGGCTTGAATGTCGGGCCGTCGACATTGGCTGAGCTCGACGCCCTCAAGGTAAATACGCGTCACACCTTCATCAACTCAACTAATTAATTAATCTTCAGTTGTCGTTCTTTTTAGATCTCTGATGCCGCATGTATATGTCTTTGTAGGCCGATGATACGTCTCCAACGTATCTACTTTTCCAAACACTTTTGCCCTTGTTTTGGACTCTAACTTGCATGAATTTGAATGAAACTAACCCAGACTGACGTTGTTTTCAGCAAAACTGCCATGATGTTGTTTTATGTGTAGAAAAGAAAAGTTCTCGGAATGTCCTGAAAATCCACGGAGGCACTTTTTGGAATTTATAAGAATTTCTGGGCGAAAGAAATACACCAAGGGTCCCAGGGCCTATCCACGAGACAGCCCCCCCCCCCCTTGTAGGGCGCGCCCCTATCTCGTGGGCCCCCTGGACCTCCACCGACGTCAACTCCAACTCCATATATTCATGTTCGGAGAGAAAAAATCAGAGAGAAAGTTTCATCGCGTTTTACGACACGGAGCCGCTGCCAAGCCCTAATCTCTCTCGGGAGGGCTGATCTGGAGTCCGTTCGGGGCTCCGGAGAGGGGGATTCATCGCCGTCGTCACCATCAACCATCCTCCATCACCAATTTCATGATGCTCACTATCGTGCGTGAGTAACTCCATCGTGGGCTTGCTGGACGGTGATGGGTTGGATGAGATTTACCATGTAATCAAGTTAGTTTTGTTAGGGTTTGATCCCTAGTATCCACTATGTTCTGAGATTGATGTTGCTATGACTTTGCTATGCTTAATGCTTGTCACTAGGGCCCGAGTGCCATGATTTCAGATCTGAACCTATTATGTTTTCATAAATATATGTGTGTTCTTGATCCTATCTTGCAAGTCTATAGTCACCTATTATGTGTTATGATCCGACAACCCCGAAGTGACAATAATCGGGACACTTCTCGGTGATGACCGTAGTTTGAGGAGTTCATGTATTCACTATGTGCCAATGCTTTGTTCCGGTTCTCTATTAAAAGGAGGCCTTAATATCCCTTAGTTTCCGCTAGGACCCCGCTGCCACGGGAGGGTAGGACAAAAGATGTCATGCAAGTTCTTTTCCATAAGCACGTATGACTATTTACGGAATACATGCCTACATTATATTGATGAATTGGAGCTAGTTCTATGTCACCCTATGTTATAGCTATTACATGAGGAATCACATCTGGCATAATTATCCATCACTGATCCATTGCCTACGAGCTTTTCATATATTGTTCTTCGCTTATTTACTTTTCTGTTGCTACTGTTACAACTACTACGAAAACCGAAAAACATTTATCTTTACTTTCGCTACCGTTACCATTATTATCATACCACTTTTGCTACTAAACACTTTGCTGCAGATACTAAGTTATCCAGGTGTGGTTGAATTGACAACTCAACTGCTAATACTCGAGAATATTCTTTGGCTCCCCTTGTGTCGAATCAATAAATTTGGGTTGTACTTCACCCTCGAAAGTTGTTGCGATCCCCTATACTTGTAGGTTATCAAGACCAATTTTTGGCGCCGTTGTCAGGGAGCATAGCTCTATTCTCTGAGTCACTTGGGATTTATATCTGTTGATCACTATGAAGAACTTGAAAGACGCTAAAACCAAGATCTATCCCTCAACTACGAGGGGAGGTAAGGAACTGCCATCTAGCTCTGCACTAGATTCTCCTTCTGTTATGAGTAAGCTTGCGCACCTAAACCTGCTACTGCTATGAATTCTGATATGTCGCATGTTATTGATGAGGCCACTTCTGCTATGCATGATGAAACTACTTCTGTGCGTGATACTACTTTGCCATTAGGTGAATTTCTTGATGAACTACTTGCTAGAGTTAGGGGGAATGAAAATACTGAGGAACCTATTATTGATGATAGTGATGATGAAAGTTCTCCCAATGATTATGTATTACCTGTTGTTCCTAAGGGTTATGTTATGAATGAAGAAGCTGCTAGGGAAATCTTTGCTTGCAATGGTAGATATGATCTTAAGAAATTATTAGCTAAATGGAAGCAACAGTCTCTTAATGCTAGAATGAAAGCCGATCCTGCTTTTGCTACTTCACCTATCTGTGTTACTGATAAGGATTATGAATTCTCTGTTGATCCTAAAATTATTACTTTAGTTGAATCTGATCCTTTTTATGACCTTGAATCTGAAACTGTTGTGGCACATCTTACCAAGTTGAATGATATAGCTACCCTGTTTACTAATGATGAGAAGTCCCGCTATTATTATATCCTTAAGATATTTCCGTTCTCGTTAAAGGGTGATGCTAAGACTTGGTATAATTCTCTTGCTCCTGGTTGTGTGCGTAGTCCCCAGGATACGATTTATTACTTCTCTGCTAAATATATCCCTGCTCATAAGAAACAAGCTGCCTTGCGGGAAATATATAATTTTGTGCAAATCAAAGAAGAGAGTCTCCAACAAGCTTGGGGGAGGCTTCTCCGGTTACTTAATGCTTTGCCTGATCATCCTCTCAAGAAAAATGAAATACTTGATATCTTTTATAATGGACTAACCGATGCTTCCAAGGACTACTTGGATAGTTGTGCTGGTTGTGTTTTCAGGGAAAGAACAGTCGACGAAGCTGAAATATTATTGAACAATATGTTGATTAATGAAAATAATTGGACTCTTCCTGAGCCAATTCCTGAACCAATTGAGCCAACTCCTGAGCCTATTCCTAAACCCACTCCGAAGAAGAGAGGTGTTCTATTTCTCAGTCCTGAAGATATGCAAGAGGCAAAGAAATCAATGAAAGAAAAAGGTATTAAAGCTGAAGATGTTAAGAATTTACCTCCTATTGAAGAAATACATGGTCTTAATATACCGCCTGAAGAACCACATTGCACTACAAAAAAAAGACACATCTGTGACATTTTGGGCCGAACGCAATTTTTTTCTGTCATACATATGACACTTCTATGACGATAATTGTGATAGAACCCGGTATCATCATAGATGTGGTGGGCTCCTACTTCTATGACAAAAAATCATGACGAAAAATGGGCTTTTCGTCTGGGCGGGCGAGAGCGCAGCTGCATGACATTCTTTGGGCCGTCCATGACGGAAAAACTGTGGTAGAAGCGAGGGGAGGAAAAATTTCGGTAGTTGCGGTTATGGTGGGAGGTCGGGGCGAAGCGATCGCGTTTCTCGTCGTCTGACGCGCCCATGCGCGAGGCGTTCGCATCTCGCGAACCCGAGCGAGGCGTTGGGCTCTAATCGAACCCGCACGATTGCTGCGAAGCTCTGGCGTTCTTGAACGGAGCGATCGATTGATGGCTGTTAATCAACCCGATGGGCGATTCGCCGCTCTGCTGCTAAGCGAAGCCGATCGATTGGATGAGCGATGAGTGTTGCGGGGGGGGTTGGATGAGCGATGGCGGTGGCGTTGCCTCGGATGAACAGGACCCCATGGTGTGGAGGGCTGGATGAGCATGAGCGGTGGAGGGTGGCCGTGGAGGGTGGTTGAGCAGGACCCGTGGTGTGGAGAGCTGGATGAGCAGACACGGTGGAGGGGTGCCCGTGGAGGGTGGTTGAGCGATGGCTGGTGGAGTAAGCGCGGTGGAGGCTGGATGAGCAGGAGCCCATGGAGGTTGGAGGAGGTCGGCGGTGGAGATGAACGGTATCCGTGGAGTCCGTTTTGCGGTACCCACACCTCCCGATGAACAGGACCCCCGTTTCGACCGTAGCACTCCAACACAAGTCCGTTTTGCGGTACGCCACACCCCTCCCGATCAACAGGACCCCCGTTTCGACCGTGGGAGGTCTGTTTCCTCCGTTTTGCGATGCGCCACACCCTCCCGATCAACGGGACCCCGTTTGACGGTGGGAGGTCCGTTTCCTCCATTTTGCGGTACGCCACACCCCTCCCGATCAACAGGACCCCCGTTTCGACCGTAGGAGGTCCGTTTCCTCCGTTGTGTGCTACGCCAGGCCTCGTTTCCATCGTCTGTTCCGTCCAAGCCGGTTGGCTCTCACGCGTTCCGTTGCCTCCCGATGAACACGACGCATTCCGTTGCCTCCCGATGAACACGACGCATTCCATTGCCTCCCCATGAACACGGCGACGGCGCTGTTTCTCCGTTCCGACCCAGCCATGTGCGTGTCGCGGTAGGCGTTGAGACCCTGCCCGTATGTGCGTATGTGGCGTATTTTATTTCTTGCACCCTCGCGCTGTGCGTGCGTGTACATGCTACGTGCGGCGCCTCTACTACGACGCGTGCGTGCCTCTACATCCCCGGTATATATGTACGTACCGTTCGCGACTAGAATGACAACGCTTCGTGCGCTTCGACCAGGTGGGTCCGGTATCGAGCGGTTCCTTGCATGCGAAAATGTAGCTGGTGGGTCCTAGCGATCGGAGGGCGAATCGTTTTTTGCCGGACACACTTCCTTTGCGTGCGAAGATGTAGCTGGT
The DNA here is from genome assembly GCA_021605205.1 of Aegilops longissima. Lineage (NCBI taxonomy): Eukaryota > Viridiplantae > Streptophyta > Magnoliopsida > Poales > Poaceae > Aegilops > Aegilops longissima. Next base: position 153,737,758 of record CM038677.1, read on the forward strand.
GTGGGTCCCAGCAGTCGGCGAATCATTTTTTACCCGGACGCACTTCCTTGCGTGCGAAGATGTAGCTGGTGGGTCCCAGCAATCGAGCGAATCGTTTTTTTTGCGGACGCACTTCCTTGCGTGCGAAGATGTAGCTGGTGGGTCCCGAGAGTCGTCGAAACTTTTTTCGCGAAATATGGTGGCCCGTCCGGTGGGTCCCCGCTGTCAGGTGGAGGAATCATTATTTTCCACGTAATAAGGAGGCACTTCCTTGCTGCGGCCGTAGACCCAGCTGTCAGCCTCTCCACGTATAGTCCACGTCCGATGGAAGTCGTTCCTTGACCACGTTGACCACGCCGGGCGAGAGCACCACGGCGGTGGACGACGGCGAGGCCTGGAAGGGGCGACTTCGAGCGGGGAAGACGCAGCGATGGATGCCGCGCAAGAGGAGTCTGACGGTTCCTTGGTTCGGCTGCGATGTGAGGCTCTTGTCGCCGCAGAATAACGAGGGTGTGGGATAGTAGAGGATGGCCTGGCCAGCGGTGGGAGTCGTGAGGCGGTGAGGCCTCCGCGGCATCACAACCGCCACGGAGGCGAGGAGCACGCAGCACGACCGGCGCTAGTTTGGGCGGCTGGAGCAAGAAGACCAGAGGTTGAAGAAGCGCTACAACCGTTGGATGAACATCGTACGGTAACAGGAGCTAGAATCGTTCATATTGACTAAGTTGACAAAGCCCTCCGTCCCGTCAACTTGGTAGGCCCTAAGTCAGCCTCCGGTATCTTTGGGTTCCATTGGCGAGGAGTATTCATTTTTGTGCGTAATAAGGAGGCACTTCCTTGCGTGCGAAGATAGCCGGTGGGTCCGACAAGTCAGCGGGGGCACGTTTATTTTTCGCGAGATACAGAGGCCCTTCCGGTGGGTCCCAGATGTTAGGTGGAGGAATCATTATTTTGCGCATAATAAGGAGGCATTTCCTTGTGTGCGGTCGTGGACCCAACTGTCAGCCTCTCCACGCGCAGTCTACTTCCGATGGTGTCGTTCGTTGACCACGTTGACCACGCCGCTGCGAAAGCGCATCAAGGTGGTGGACGGCGGCGAGGCCCGGACAGCAACGAGCCAAAGATGGGAAGGCGGGGAGTAAGTCGCAGAGCGGAGAGGTGTCTGAGGTTAACTGGTTTTAGTGCGGTGTGGTTCGGCGATGGGTGGAGAAGAACAGGAGGTGTGGAGGGTGGAGGATGACCTGGCGAGCGGTGGAGTAGCGCTTCATAGCGAAGCGTGCTACTGTGAGATGCTAGCAGCAGGAGGCGGGAGGTGGTCCCGGCGGCGCTGGAGGAAGAATACGAGAGATTGAAGATAGATGCCGGCCGTTGGATTTACATCCAACGGCTAACATGTCAGAATCATTTGTTGACTAAATTGACAACGAGTTGCGTTGGCTTCGACCTATTAGCCCACATTTCAGCCTCCAAAAATGTGGCACGTATTCAACCCATTTTTTCAGAATTTACAGTCTGTTTTTTGCGCGGTAGAATTTACAGTCAATTTGATCTTTTTTTTGAATTACAGCCATTAGCTGGGCTGGGTGAACAATTAATGTAGCGTCCATGCGGCCCATTTATTTTATTTCCTAAAAAGTTACAGGCCATTTGCACTTTATCTAGGTACACGATTTTACTGGGCTGATTCTAATTATAATGTTGGGTTGGGCCAGCAATGTTATCAAAAAATAAAAAAGGGCTGAGCATTTTGTTATAAATATATTTAAATAATAAGTGATATTATTTCATTCATCCTTAAATCTTACCAAGATTTTGTACACAATCACTAGGATTTTCGTGCCAAAACAATCCAGGATTTTATTTGTTAAGAAATTATTTTTATAAGTTAATAAGATGTGGCATATTGTTTTCTTACATATGTAAGTATCTGTTAAATATATGATGACAATAAAAATAATATATAATAACATATAAAATAATTTAAATATATATAATATAGTTAGAAGGGAAACATAAGTTGTACCTGGTGTTCCTATTCTTATATAGAAAAATAGAACAGACCTCTGCGTTTTCTTCAAATAAATACATAAATTGGGCTGCCAAAAATAAAACCTCGGATGGGAGGTCCATAGGCCGGTCGATACATGACGGCCCTAAGAAAATACAAACAGGCCCTCCCATCTGAGGTTGTGGGCTGCGCATATTAAAAATGAAAGCCTAGACGGGGCAGCCCAAAACCATGTCCAACACTTGCCAAAACTTCGTCCCTCGTTTTCTCTGTGTTTCGCACATTCGACATTGTGTGGGCATTTTGACTGTGCATCATATGAAATGTGCTATGCATGAATGTTGATCAGCATGATGTTAACTGGCTGGTAGTTCCATTTTCGACCATGAATAAAACCTCCAACATGATGTTAACCCTGTTTGAAAAGGCCGTGTTAATATAAATGCTCTGCCTCTGAAAGTTGCAGTTTCTTATCTGAAACTGAATTTGCAGTTTCTTCTCATCTGCACTTTTATACTCCTATGAAACTACATTTTTTTAAGTGCTAAAAATAGATCTATAGAATTCATAAAACTCTTCATATGCTCAATACTGCAAATCTGAAATTCAAAATACATTCATATCTGAAAGTACTCTCCAAATACACAACACAAAACACAATTCACAACCTGCAAATACTGACAACCCTAAGCTCCTCCTGACAATTCACAACCTGCCCGACTATTTGGCTGGGGGCAGCCCCTCCTATTCCTCGGCGGACAGCAGCGCCCGTGAGACAATGTGAGCGGCGAGGGAGGCGATGGCGGGAAGCGTCGTCAGACCAACTGCTTTCTCCTCTTGCAGTTGGGTTGGTCGATGAAGACTCCACCGCTCGCTCGGCAGGACACCCTCACAAACGGCACCACAGAGATGCTCGATCCTTCAATTTCTGGTGGATGCTCCATCTGGGATCGATACTCCCACCACCGCTCCCTCACGTTCGGATTCGGTGAATTTGTTTGCTCCATGGTCCTTGTTGTCAAACCAAGACTGTATCTCCAACATCCTAGCTAGCTTCACAGGGTCGTCGTCTGCGATCCTCACGTATCGGTTGTACTCCTCCATCGATCTACTTCTCCACAGCACCTTCACTCGTCGGCGGTGGTTTTTGAATGGAAGAGGAGAGGAGCAGCGCTGGTTTTGGATTAGAACGGGAGAGGAGCGACGCTGGTTTTGGACTGGAACAGGAGAGGAGGGGCGGTGGATTTGAAATGGAAGAGGAGAGGAGCAGCGCTGGATTTAGATTGGAACAGGAGAGGAGCGGCGGTGGTTTAAGAGGAGAAGAGCGGAAGAGCGGCGCTGGTCTTGGAAGTATTTTTTGTTGTTTTATGTATTTTGGGTCAAAGTTTGACCACGTCTTGTATGTGACAAGCAAAATGTGAATGCATGTCACCAAAAATTGTATCGTTTGGTTAGTATCTGAATGTACTTTCAAATTATATTATTTTGCAATGTATAACATATATTTTATGTGTGAAAATCATGGTCAATTATGACCCGAATAAAAGGAGACTAGTTAATGTGGGGTCGCTTTCTTAATTGAAGGTAAATTGATTTTGATTTTGATCCGATCCTGTGGCAAGACCCTCTCGCCCAATCCTAAATCGCTGCCGCATGCTCCTCTCCCTCTTCTCCATTGCAAAACCACCTCCTCTCCTCTCCATCATCTCCATTCCAAAACCACCGTCTCGCCTCTCCCTCTTCTGATCTTCTTCATTGCAAAACCACCTCCTCTCCTCTCCATCATCTCTGAAAGATCGTGGATGTCGCCTAGAGGGGGGGGGGGTGAATAGGCGCTTTAAAATAATTACGGTTTAGGCTTGAACAAATGCGGAATAAACCTAGCGGTTAATTTGTCAAGCACAAAACCTACAACAACTAGGCTCACCTATGTGCACCAACAACTTATGCTAAGCAAGATAAACTACTAGGTGATAGCAAGATATATGACAAGAACCAATATGGCTATCACAAGGTAAAGTGCATAAGTAAATAGCTCGGGTAAGAGATAACCGAGGCACGCGGAGACGACGATGTATCCGAAGTTCACACCCTTGCGGATGCTAATCTCCGTTTGGAGCGGTGTGGAGGCACAATGCTCCCAAGAAGCCACTAGGGCCACCGTAATCTCCTCACGCCCTCACACAATGCAAGATGCCATGATTCCACTAAGGGACCCTTGAGGCGGTCACGAACCCGTACAAATGGCAACCCTTGGGGCGGTCACGAACCCGTACACTTTGGCAACCCTAGGGGCGGTCGCGGTGCCGATCAAATTGCTCAGGCGATCTCCACAACCTAATTGGAGACCCGGCGCTTGCTCGGAGCTTTACACCATAATGATTGAGCTCCAAGCACCACCAACCGTCTAGAAGCGCCAAAGCACCTAAGAGGAACAAGCTCAAGGGCACCAAGCACCCAAGAGTAATAAGCTTCTCAACTCGTAACTTCCACGTATCCGTGGAGAACTCAAACTGATGCACCAAATGCAATGGCAAGGGCACACGGAGTGCCCAAGTCCTTCTCTCCCAAATCCCACCAAAGCAACTGATGCTAGGGAGGCAAATGAGAGGAAGAACGAAAGAAGAACACGAAGAACTCCAAGATCTAGATCCAAGGGGTTCCCCTCAATTAGAGGAGAAAGTGATTGGTGGAAACGTGGATCTAGATCTCCTCTCTCTTTTCCCTCAAGAACTAGCAAGAATCATTGGAGGGATTGAGAGTTAGCAAGCTCGAAGAAGGTCAACAATGGGGGAAGAACACGAGCTCAAAGGATTAGATCTCAAGGGGGAATAAGACCCCCTTTTATAGGTGGGGAGAAAAACAAACCGTTATCCCCTCACTCAGCCCGCACGACGCGGTACTACCAAGCCGGAGCTGCGGTACTACCTGACGGCAGCGGTACTACCGCTGCGAGTTGCGGTACTACATAAGTGCAACTAACGCCGATGAAGGCTGTTGCACAGAGGCAACGAACGGTAGAACCGCCGGGCGGTACTACATGGCTTCTCTGGTACTACCGTAAGGCAGGCAACACTAGCGCGGAGAAAGCACGAGTAAAAAATTACTTCGTACCTACTTCCGCCGAGGAGGACCTGCGCAAAAATCCGCACGCGGTACTACCGCACACGAAGAGCGGTACTACAGCGTGGCGCGGATGTAAAATTACATCCGCCCCTACTTCCGCTCATCTGCTAAGCTGGCGAGCCCACGGTACTACGGCGCTCACGGCGGTACTACCGCGTGAGGGCACGGATGTAAAAATTACATCCGCCCTACTACCGCTTCGAGTAGCTGCGCTGGCTCGAGGCCGCGGTACTACCGCTCCCACAGGCGGTACTACCGTGAGCACCTGCAATACTACGCGGTGGACTGCGGTACTACCGCAGAAGGCCTGCGGTACTACCGCTCGAGAAGCAGTACTACCGCATGCCCCAGTTAGCAACACTAGGAGTCCTTCATTTTGCAGAGAAGACAACAGAGGGAAACAATAAAACCAGAACTGCCATAACTTCTACAAATGAGCTCCGAATTGAGCAAACTCAAGCTTGTTGGAAACAAGACAACGAGTAGCATCGAAACAGCGCCTGGATATAGTAAGAAGAGGCAGAGGAGGTATGCCTAACAAACAAAGGAGTGAAACCTCCAACAGAGAAGAAACGACATATCCTCCAACATCGAAAACATCATAGAAGATGCATGTGAACTCCGTTTTCGATGAGCTCGAGCTTGTCATAAAAATGACCATAAGCTCCAAGTCTCACAAGGAGAAGAACCAAACAAGAACCAAAAAGATGATGCAAGGATGCAATGGTTTGAGCTCTCTCTGAATGATCACGATCAAGCTACTCATCGAGAGCCCCCCTTGATAATCTGACAATCGATCCTACAACCCGGTCTCCCAACTACCATCATGAGACCGGTAAAATAGAAAACCTATCAAGGGCAAACCTTTGCCTTGCACATGGTCCACTTGAGCTAGACGATGACGATCTTCACTCCCTCAAGTTGGACCACCTCTCTTGATTGCGTTGGCTCGATGAAGACTAGTTGATAGCTCCCCCATACTCCACTATGGGTGAGCCACTCTTCCGCTTATCTTCACAAGTCCATTGTCACCACAATGGACGGCAAGCTTCAAGCACTTGATCTCTTCGTGATGCATCACTTGAACTTGCACACCGCAACCTAACCCCACAAAGAACTCTCACGAAGACCATGGGTTAGCACAAAAAGCTTAATGGACAATGCTTACCATGCCATGGGATTACTTGATCCCTCAGTACATCTTGTGCGCTTTGTGTGTTGATCAACTTAATTCACTCTTGACTTAGTCTTGATCAACCTTGATTCTTTCCAACTTTCTTCATTTGGATGATGTCTTGAAGGTAAACATGAATGATCACACAATCTTCTTCTTCAAGACATGCTTGCAATAAGCTCAACACTCACATGACCAATCTTTGGATAATTCCTTAATAGCACCTTGGTCAACACATAAACTCCTTGGTCAACACATAAACTCCTTGAAACCAACACATGGACTTCAAGAAATGCCTATGGACAAATCCTTCAAATATAACTCAATGCAACCATTAGTCCATAGAGATAGTCATCAATTACCAAAACCAAACATGGGGGCACCGCATGTTCTTTCAATCTCCATTCCAAAACCACCTCCTCTCCTCTCCATCATCTTCATTCCAAAACCACCGTCTCGCCTCTCCCTCTTCTGATCTTCTCTCCATTGTAAAACCACCTCCTCTCCTCTCCATCATCTCCATTCCAAAACCACCTCCTCTCCTCTCCCTCTTCTCTATTGCAAGACCACCGTCTCTCCTCCCATCTTCCAAAGCTAGACCTGACCACTCAGAACGACATCTATGGAGAGGATGCAACAGTGAATCAGGTAGATCGCCAGCGACCACCAGGAAAAGTTAGCCAGGTTGAAGGAGATCCTTAGTTGGTTTGACAATGAGTGGGAGATTTCAAGGATGGTGCGGGCCATGTGGCAATGTATGCGAAAGAGCGAGACGGCGGCGATGTACATGTACTCCTCGGCGGCAGTCACACCACAGTCCTCCGAGTTCATCGAGTATCTCCTATGGGCGATGGAGCAGACAGATTCGCCCGAGGCGACAGTCAGGCGGAGGTGGTGGGCATACAGGTCGAAGGTCGAGCACCCAGAGGATAACGAATCGATCGAGTATGGTGTGCCGTTCATGAGGGTGCAGAGCCAGCCGGAGCCACATGAGTATTCGTTCTCCCACTGCAAGAGGAGGCCGGATGGCGCGACGTCACTTCCCCGACGTTCACCACGGTTCCCTCGACGCTCGCCTCGTTTCAACGGCGGCGGTAGGGTTTAAGGTAAGCTTCGCACTAACCTAATCTTCCACCTGCTCATGCTTATAATCAGTGTGACAGCTAATGAAAATCATGCTTACAATCAGTCTCCGAGTACTACGCCAATCACCCTAAAATAGCTCCGTACCTTTGGGTCAATGTTGTGACACAGTGTACAAATAAAGAAAAATAGATTGGTGCTTCTTTCAGAAAAGAGTACTCCCTAGAAAACTGCCAATATAAGCTACTAGTATTTGGTTAGAGGATTTGCTGCCGAGAAAGATCCGTCCACAGAGAGCGCCACACATCCCACTGGTTGTGGTGGATGCCAATGCGTGCATGCAGCATGGTTGGTGTCGGTAATTTTTACTTGGCACACCTCGCACTCTGCATATATGCTGGTTCTATACATACATTTGTGCAGTTCCACCAAAATGCAGCTGAATAACCCTGTTTGCACAGATAATGAAAAAGCGTGATTACATTATAGTGGCACTAGTTGATGAAACACACAAAATAAATAGAAGAAAATATTGCGATAGTATCATAGTATGCCATCTTTGCGGGCGAGATGGGCCTACTGACGCCTCATCTGATGCGCCTCATCTTGGACATTGTCCCAAGTCTCCCAGTACACCTTACGCGATGATGAACATCGATGTACAGCAATAGTACAAGGAGGCGCTTGAGACATTCAAATCTCTATTTTTGTACATATCAACTAAAATTAAGCACCCAGTTTGCGAAGCGCTTAAACATTAACAATGGGACTAGTTGATGAAACATACTTTAACCATGATAAGCACTTTCTTTATCTACATTGGAAATGAAATGATAGAGATGACACTCGCTCTATTTTAACTGTATTATTACTTCATTTTATCAGTGACACTAGGGTCGAGCAGGTGGCAAACGAGGTATACCGTGCGTCGCAAGGATGGAGGCCGGGGGTGCTTAGACTGGGATGCTAAAGCTGGCTCTTTCAGTCACCAACATGGATGATTCAATTCATGGGACCTTTTGGTGCAGTTCACCTAAAATGAAGCAATGTCCCATGAGCTAGCATCTTCTTCTTCAAATTTTTTTAAGAAAAGGGCTCCAGCCCCGGTTCCATTTCCATCAGAAAACGAAACCCACAGAGCTTCTTCTTCATTAGTTGCGATAAAATTGAGCAACATCAAGGTTGGTTGTGAAGCTCCTAGAATGCTCAACTATAATTTGGATATCATTTGTGCAATTCAACTAAGATCGAGCATGAAATGTATATCTCTGTTTGCACAAAAAAGGTGGAAAGGAGGGTGACTAACAAGTGATGAAACATGCATCAAATGAAAAGAAGCATGTTCCTTATCTGAATGGCAATCCTACAAGGACAGTAGCAATGTCTAAAGCAGTGGCATTGCTAGATATTAGTGTGGCCATTAGGATTAACTATGACAACCGTTAAATACGACATTACTTTGGGCACGGGAGAGTAGGCGGACCAGGACAGTTGCATTTCTAACGAAAAGAACCAACTTATCTTAATGGGAAATTTTAGCGGGACATGTAAAGAAGTGCCATTGATTCATATTCTGGAGGCATTACATTGAAAACAACATTGGTTTAATGTGTCCTTACTTTTAATAGTCGCTGCTACATTTTACGGTGGCATTACATAAGAGTGGCTCGGGGCAACAAACATCGAGCAGGATATCCGGGTTGGTCCCATTTTTGTTCGGTATAGCCACCTTATCTTGTGTGAGGCTAGAAAATCTAGTGCTGGACATACTCTGTTGACTTGTCCCCCAGTCCCCACTTTCTTTCCTTTTCAACCAATAGATCGGGTTTATATTGAGTTTGTACTGCGTTTCCTTTATTTCCCTATTAGACCTAGAGACCAGTTGGATAGCAGGTCTTTGCTACTTTTACCCCCATTATTTCCTCTTTCGACCAAGTCCTAGTTCAGGTAACAAATCCTCCCCAACCCCCACCTCCTTTATTCCTTGTTTGAACCAAGTAGTACTAGATTCGAGTGCATGAACTAGTTTTACCTCTTAAGCGTAAAAAATTAGGTGGTTTTGAACAGCCGATCGATCCTATCTCGAGGGGCACGAGAAATAGTAAAAGTTACAAATGCAGCGACGTCGGGGCTCGGGAAATGAAAAGGCGGTTTGAAGGAAGTTATACCGATGGTGGCCGGGATGCGCTAGGTGGGCGGTGGGGGCGGATCTGCCCACACTCGGCAGCGATGAAGAAGGATCGGAGGCCCTCCCTCGCCAGGTGCTTGGGAGAGAACGGCAAGGCAGGCTGATCGGGGCCAGCGCCAACAGTGGGTAAGCCGTCGCGAGGGCGACAGCGTGAGCGTTACACCTTCTCACCTTCCCGCGGAGAGGAGAGGATCCGGTGAGCAGGAGAGAGAGAGAGAGAGAGAGAGAGAGAGAGAGAGAGAGAGAGAGAGAGAGAGAGAGAGAGAGAGAGTGGCCACCGCTGTCGCATTTAGATCTGGAGAGGCCGAGGCAGGTGAAGAGAGCAACACTAGCAAGCAAGCGCGGAGCTCCTGCCTATATAGTGGAGTAGTACTTAGTTTTCTTTTGTCTACGAGAGCGGCTTGACCTCGTCAATTCTGTCGAGAAGTCTTCATGCACGTGGCCGGAGGCGCGGTTGTCGTCATTTTGATCTGAAGCGCGGATTATAACATATAACACGAAAAAATGCCACATGACAAGAAATCATAACCTCACCGCCCAAAGGAGACAACATGAATCTCGACGGACAAACTAGACGAGGAACAAAGCTCAAATTAAAGATAAACTCGTAGAAAAGGGGTCCGTCGATAGATGTCCTAATTAACATAGCGGCTTGACCTAGATGGCAGCCGAGTAGTCCTGTTCGTGCATGTGCCCCAATGACTAGCCCAACTCGGTTGTCGCTGTTTAACCATCGCGATGATCCGAAGCACATGACACATAATTTTGCGAGATGACAAGAAACCTTTTTTTAGATTTCTCACCACAACTACAGCCATGTACAACACAGCCTGCACGATACGTAGACGATAGCCAATCCAGGCGTGTCTGCTGGAGTCTGGTCACATGCATGGACGAACTGATCTTCCGTGTCTTGCAGGGATCGTCCAGGCAACAACGTAGTACAACACTTCTCTAGTACTATCGCTCGTCTCCCTCTTCTATTAAGTCACCCGACTTGCGGGCCGGGGAGTGTGCCTATGGTCGGTTCTCAATTGCCGTCCCACATGTGTGTGCGAACGCAATATGATCCGCGTACCATTCGGAGAGTAGCGTGCCAGACCGACCGACCGTCTGGGGTGCGCCGCGAACGCGACAGGCGTGCTGTATACTCCGTACATGTGTGCCGCTGTTTTCTAGACGCTTTGCTCCATGGCGCAGGCGCAATCCATGGATACAAAATTAGTATACTGTATACTATTTAAAAGTCGAGGGGGGCTTTTCCTGCACGGTGGCGGCGGGACAGTTCCGCCTAGTCGGTTCGATAGAGACGCGAGAAGACGAGGGAGTAGGCTGCTGCAAGCGTGGGGCTGTGTGATTTGACAACGAGTTCTTGCTGGACAGGTGGGGCCCGTGATTTGACTTGCCATTATCATTTTAAGCTGAGGCGCTTCGACCGGCGTGAGTCTCCCGATTCTGACCACCTCCATACAGTGCCTCTCCCAATGCTCCACCATGTAGTAGTAGAGGTTGGCTCTTGCATGAGAGCCCACTTCTCCACTTTTCCTTGCCTCTCTTTCCTCCACATATGCAAAAATGCCATGTAAAGCGCACTATTGTACTTACTTGCTCCTACAGGTGCTTAAGCTTGCCACATAGGCATAAAGTCCGATGTGGCAAGTTAATCAAGAAGAGAGAGACTAGTTTGGTGACCCAAGGAAGAAAGCGGTGCTAAGCGCGTGTACCTAGGTGAAAAGACAATTTTGAGTCTATAGCTAATTAAATGAAGCAAACTTAGCAACACCATTTCATTGGAAGAGGTCACTCCTTGGCAAATGCAATAAATACTAGTACTCCACATGTCCCATTATAAGAACGTTTTACACTACACTAGTGTCAAAAACGTTCTTATATTATGGAGACGGAGAATCTGAAAAAGAGATAGAGAGGAGTAAAAAATACACTTATAGCCAACCTTGTTGTAGTATGAGTGACTAAGTGATGACTATGTATGACATGCCAACATCAGATAGCCTAACGCACAGTGTTAAACCTCCAAGGGCGCGACCGCGCGAGCGACGCGACGGTCGTGGTAGGCGCGACCATGATACGGGCTGCTGGCCCTTGGTGAAGAACATCAAGTACGAGACGTGCTACCCGTTCACCATGCCGGAGTCGCTGGAGGATCAGTGCTGCCTGCTAGTCTCGGAGGAGGACGGCAACGTCTTCCTCTTGATCGTGGCCACCGGCGAGGCCCGCGCAGGCCGCCGCCACATCTCTGTAGTGTGTGTCAGGGACGACGCCGCTAACGCTGACACTGACATGAGGCCGATGTACGGGTGCGTGCTCACTATTACTACCCCTCAGAGGTCCGTGGGCAGCGACACTGGCTACGTCAAGCTAACTTGGACTCTGCCGATCTGGGACCTTCCTGCCGATGTGGACATGGAAGACGCATGGTATTATTTGACCCCCAACAATGTGCATGGGGACTCCAAGGAGGTTCACCTGGACATATGCATTACTAAGTTAAATGTTGATCATTAGTCTTCACTCAATGTAATCCGCTGTCTAAGCATGTGGAGACTTCCATGCATGATCTTGCTCTATTGGAGTATCGCGCATGAATAAAAGTGTATCCATTTATGGAAAGCCCCTACCCTGCCGTTCGCACGCTGGCAGTTCGCTCCTACTCGTCCCCGCACGTCCTATAATACTACGGCGGTTCGCTCCTAGTCGTCCCGTCCATTCACATTACGGCAGTTCCACTAATCCTAACCCTCCTCTCAAATCCATGGCGTCCCAAATCTCCCCGATCGGCGGTGAGTACAAGGTTAGAACCATCACCGGCGATGAGTTCGACGTCATCTACACCCGTTCTTCCGCGATAGTGAAAGGATGCCTTTCTCGCTTCAGACGCATGTTTGAAGACTCAGATGATGAGTGGGTCGCCGGGCTAGATGTTGAGTACACCACAGTTGTGGGATGAGAGAAGGATCTAAAGGACGAAGAGAGGAAGAAGCCCGCCGTGATCCAGGTTTGCGTGCATGACTTATGATTGGTCTACCACATATGCCATGCCGACGTTGAGTGCCAGGATTTTAAGGACTTCCTCGAGAGCAACCTAGTCAAATTTGTTACTGTAGACTTTGGTAACGACAAAGAAGTCCTGCGTCGGATAGGCCTCATTGTAGGCAACACCTTCGACCTCCAAAAGAATCGGCTGGTGTCCTCTCGTCGACCTTCATCTTGACTCTGGCGAGAGCCACGGTTCATCCTTCGACGGTAAACCGGAGAAACCTCCATACACGTTTCATCGTCATGCATGGCAGCGGAATGTACTAGATATAGACCACATCGATGCGCTGCAATTGATGGCTACCTTTGTTTCAATATCTACAAGGGTTGGATGAAGAGCAATAGCCAAGTTGGCGGTTCAAGCAAAAGAGTATCGGCCAAGAGGAAGAGGGACAAGGGCGATGTCGAGGGCGTGGGCGAGGACTCCGAGTAAGGTGGCGATGTCATTGCTCATGGTGGTTCTAATGCAGTGTCTACGGAATAGTTGCAAAGTTTAATTTCAGGTGTGCTTAATTTAATTTGAGGGTGTGTTGTCTTTGAGCCCCAATGAGAACTATGTTATGTTTCTTCTTGTTACTTTAACTCTTTAGTAAGTACATACTAGTATTTCTTACATTTCATCTTTTAGTTGGTATAGTACTACCACTCGTTTATTCACATTATATACGTACAATATATATGGCCAACATCATATAGCCAGCAGTTTAGTTGTCAACGAATTTTAGGGTGCTTAGTTTTGTCAAAGAATTCCAGGGTGCTTAGTTTTATTTGAAGGGTGGGTTGTGCTGGACACCATTATTGTGACTAGCCTTTTTAATAGTACTATATGCATAATTTGGCGACGAGCGCTCTCTATATGTACCACCTTTTTTTAATTTCAAGTTTTGCTCCATGGCGCAGTCCATCGATACTACTATTGTACAAAAGTATACATTTTTTAAAAGGCTAGAGGGCGGGGCAGTTTAGCTTGGTCGGTTTCATGAGAAGCGAGGGCCTTTGTGATTTTACGGCTCATTACTGCTGGAAGGCGGGGCCTTGTGCTTTGACTGCTCATATAAATGCGCCGACGACCTGATCGAGGAGGAGCAAAGAACTGTGCGGTATACTCAAGTTTTCCATTTGGAGTAGTACTTTGCGACGGAGGAGCACGAAACACGGCAGCCCAGTGCCATATGGCGATAAAAAATGATCTAATTTTCTAGTCATCTCATTGTTACTAGCATTGTTCTATTCATTCCCTCAAAAAACAAAAACCATTGTTCTATTCATGCCTCGCAGAGAACGTGACACGTGTGGTGAAACACCCGAAGCAAAAGATGAAACACAGCAGCAAAAGAAGAAGGAAGATTATCACCCCAAATGATCTAATTCGCCGCGGAGTCGTAATTGCTTCTTCATCGCCTCCACGACCTCCATCTCCTTGCGCGTCTCCTCCGCCTTCTTCTTCATTCTGTCCATGACGCGGGATTTCTCGACTCGAGCCTTCATCCTCTGTTCCACAGCCACATTACGTACCTTGACAGCAGCCGGGTGCTCAATGCGGAGCTTCGCCAACTCCTCCTTCTGTTCCATGACGAGGGCCTGCAGCATCTTCATCGAGGAACTACTATTCTCATGCAGCTTCTTCCAGCCGGCGTTCTTCTCCTTCAATAGGTTGATCTCATGGCAGAGCTTCGCCTTGTCCTCCTGAAGTCGCAGGATTTCTCCGGTCGCCTTCTTCCAGGAGGCAATGCTCTTCTTCAGCAGCATCACCAAGCCGGCGGCCAACTCCCCCTGCTGATTGAGCTCAGCGGGCATGTCGTCGAGGCTCTCCTTCAGCAACTTCGTCAAGCCTTGGATGAACTCCTTCTGCTTATTGAGGTGCTTATTGAGCTGATCGGGCATGCCATCGAGGGATAACGACTCCAGCTCCGCCCGGCTCGGCATGTTAGCCTCAGCGGCTAGAGGCGCTCACAGGAGCCATCGCTGCCGTGAGAGATCTTTCAAGGTCTCTGCGTGGCGGCGAGCCCTCTTTTTTTCCCGCAGCCTTGGTTGCCGCTCCTTATTACGAGTAGTTCTCGACCTAGAGCTCTGCTCACCGGCCATGGCAACGACGGACGAAGAAGAAGCACTTATGAGGAGGAAAGGTAGAGTAATTTTCGGTTAGGTAGTTCCCCTTTTGATAACCTAAGTACTAGCACTAGTAGTACTAATACCTGCATAGTGGGAACACGTTCAGGTTTGGTACGTACTAGTAGGTGTGAGCAGGCTTTCGAATGTGATGGGAACAAGGTAAAGATTAATTGATGGTTTTGGTTTCGAGGCCCGAAACGGCTCCCGATGAGTTTAGCGGAACATAAATTGCAAGTACTACACTGTCAAAAATTGGCACAAAATACGAAGGAGACCAATGAAAGTACTACTAGCAACCCACGATTTAACTACTCGCATGCGTGTAGTGGAGTAATAATGTCTTTCTTCCGCCCTCACGTCCACTCAATTTGCATGCGCTGTATTAATTGACCATCAATGAAGTGAACGACTTTACACGCGTCAAATTATCACATGGGGTGGATCTTGGTACAAAATTGCGTCCGCCCGTGTACCCGCGTGTGCGTGCGAGGGAATGAGTGCGTGCGTGGTGTGCATGCACATCTTCGCTTCATGCATGTACCACCAGTATGGCTCAGGGAGGACGAGTACATTCTTCTGGAACCAGCAGCACGTCACTGTGATCAATCCACGCAAGGAGGTCGCGACAACGCCTCCACATGTGCCACGTGGCTTCATGAACTGTAAGAGAGACACCGTGTAGTGTGCCATTGATATTCTAATTTACGTGTTTTGCACATACTCGAAGTACTAGTAATGTACACGTGCATTGCACGCATCATATTTTGCAACCAAAATATGAATAAATACCACACTATAGCATGTAAGCTCTGAGTCCTATATGCATGATGTAGCCCTTCGTTGAATTCTTATAGTTCATCTCATTCAAAATCAAATTAGTTTTTATAAAAAAAGCTAAGAACGCGTGAATAGGAAAAACATGGGATTAGAGTGGAATGTCGCCTTGAATCCTACAGGATTGTACGAGTGTTTGATTGTGCATAGAAAAAACGCAGAATTCTTTCAAAGAGATTTGAGTGGATGGGATGTTTCCTATGAAAATATAGTGCAAATGAATTATATGGAAAAATTCCTATGGTTTACAATCCTACGAATCAAACAACCAAGATAGGAAAAATTCCTAATGATTAGAATCCTCCAAAATTCCTTTGAGAATCCTTTGAATCAAAGAAGCCCTTAATCTATTTTATGATTCATGGAATTATGCGTTGTAAAGCATAAAGTAAAAACAAATAATGGCAATTCAACTAGAAAAAAAGTTTGGGCAGTTATGATATGGAAGATTCTAGAACAAAAGAGAACCACTGTTGTTTTGAGATTTGTGCATTATGCTTAAGTTCAACCATGGAGTCTGCTAGATTGTACATGTGGAAAAATCCGGTGGGGGGCTAGAAGATGGTGCGAGGCCCGAGTGGAGGGAGACTATGAAGGAATGCACAAGTGCGAGAACGATATTAGAGAGAGGGGGCGAACACGTGCGCTGTTGTTACGCAGCGATGGCGAGCCATGAAAAATAAATGAGCTAGGGGCCAAGCATTGCTAATCCTTTACGAGGAGGGTCAATTCATGAAATTAAACCTTTTTAGCAGCAATTGTCTAATGATCACATTCATATTAGCCTCGATATATAGTGATGTTAGGGGAGGGGCAGGGCCCTTACTGCCCCATGTCTTCGCCATTGTGCATGCGTCTGAGAGATGAAGCGGAAGGCATGGATGATGAGAGGGGGATGTTGGATATATAATTAATGTGGGTGTATTAGCTATTTATGTTAATCCTATATAGAGAGGTATAGATTGATCGATGTGGACGTGGGAGAGGTATAGATTTATCGATTTGGACATGGGAAAGAGGGTGAGACCTCACCGGATATATCGATTGATCTGTTTGTGTGGAAAACTATGAAAGACCTAGCTATATACACAAATACATAGAGGAACAACGATCGTTGCGCATGCACGCGTGAGAGATAAAGAATGCCCGGTATGATGGAGAGGGGGATGTGTGTGGGTGTGTGCCTTCATGGGAGACCGACCTGAAGAAAAATATTGCATGCGTGCGACAGATAATGCCGACTGGTAGTGTGTGTGCATGCATGCACGAGAGAAAGTTAGTGGTACAATTATAAAGAGAAGACTACTGTGTGGGTGTAAAAGAATAGGTGAGGTCATAATCAGTGTAAAGTTGAATTCAAATATTTGAATAAGAGATCCTGATGTTTGAAACCCATGCATTGTAACATCCCAAATTTCCAATTTGGACTGTTATACATAGGTCATCTATGCATATCATATTTTATTGCATCCTCGTTACGTAATCCTCGAAATCCTAAGCAACTCAAGGACCCTCGGAGAGAGTTGGGGATTTTCTGATTTTTCGTATTTGAATTTTATCAAATATTGGAAAACGAGGATTTTTGATTTTAATTATTTTTCTCTCCAGAAAATATTTCTTATTAAAATAAATGAGAGGAGATAATATGACTTCTCCAAAACAATTGAAATATTGGAGGAAAAATGTTAAAATCATTATTTGGATTTTATTTGAGTTTATTTGGAATTTTATTTGCCCTAGAAAAATTTGCACATTTTGAAAATTGCATTTTAGGGGCCAAGAAAATGTTGATTTCGTTCTAAATATTTCATGTAGACGGTGAAAATTTGTTTTGGCAATTTTAGATTTTTATTTATTTTTCTAGGATTTTTCTCGGCTATTTAAAAAAAAACTTGCTTGCCCAAGACCCGACCGGGCGGAGGCCCAGCCAGCCGACCCGCCTCCGCTGCGTCTTCCTCATGAAGGCCGTGCGCCGCACGGACGCCGAGGGGAGCCCGAGCCGGACTCCTCCCCGGGCGCCCTCGTCCCCAAGCCACCGCCGCCCCCTCCCTCCTTAAATACCCCCATGCCTCTCGCCACCACTGCCACCCCGAGCCCGAGCCGAGCCCGAGCCCCACCGCGCCCGCCCGAGCCCCTGCCGCCACCCGAGCCCAGCTGCCGCCTCCCGTCGCCGCCCGCCTCCTCCCGCCACCCCGAGCCGAGCCCGAGCCCCGCCGCCACCCGAGCCCTTGGCGCCTCCCGTCGCCGCCGTCGCCGCCACCCCGAGCCGAGCCAGAGCCCGCCGAGCCCTGCAAGGTAGCAGCCCCGCCGCCCGGTTTTCCGAAGAAAACCGCTTCGGTTTTTTTAGAAAACCCTAGTTTTGTTTTTTTTATAGATCGGTTTTTATTCTCCGTTTATTTATTTAGCGAGCGTTCGCTCGTTCGTTCGTTCTAACAAATGCGTTCTTTGTTTAGTTTCAGTTAACGAACGTTCTTTTGTTAAACTGTTCGTCGTTTTTCTTTTATTTGGATTTATTCCGCGATTTTCTTGATCGTGATTTCTGATCCGATGGTCGATCTAGTATAACTTTTCGCTCGTTTATCGGAATCAGGCGATTCAAGCGCCTGGAGTTTCATCTCGAAACCCTCTTTCCGAATAACCAACTTAAACCAGCTTTTGTCTCTGTAAAATTTGACCCTAGTTCAGATTAGTAAACGGATCTTATTTCATTCGCCGTTCGAGTTTCGTTGCTCGGTTTGGTTTGATTCTTTCTGCAAACGGGAGTTCTTAAGTTGAACTCTCCGGTCAACCTCTTTGAGTTGAGTTTTGTTTGTGCATTTTTGCTTGTTGCTTATGTATGTTATTGTTTGCTTGCGATAGAATTCCCGGAGTACGAAGCGTGTTACTACGAGTCTCTAGGCAAGTAACACTTTGATCATACTCTTTTCATACCCAGTTTTTATGCATTAGTTTCAATCCTCAAACATTGCATTATTAGGATGTCAACTTGTGGGTTGGGAAGTAGTTGTTGAGGTAGAACCTATTGCCTTGTTACTATCAAACCCTTGGGAGTTACTTCTACGCTTGCTTATTATTGCTATGCTATGCTCGTAGACGTGGATTGGGTTTGAGTGTATTCCATGACAGATGTGAGATTGTTAATTAATGGTTCAACTTAAGGTGACAACTTTAATACACATCTGGGTGGATTATGACACTGGGGAACCCAAAGGTGTTGTTTTTTTTTTTGGAAATCCCGGGGTACCCGTGTGATCTTCCTATGGACCGCCACCCAGGCTCAAAGGGGACTGAGTTTATTCATGCTAGAAACTTCCATGTGCAGCCACAAGCTATTATGGGCTCTAGCATAGTTGAGTAAGTTACGTGAAGCTCTTGAAGAGGTAGATCAGCAGGTAGCGGGTTTTGTAGGTTTGGTATGGTCTACCCGGAGTAGAGAGTTAAGGTTTCTGAAAGACTGTGTCTCGGTCATCCATTTCTCAAACACCATGCAGTGCGAGAAACCAACGGAGGCGATCGAGTCTTGTGGGGAAAAGTGCGCAAACCTCTGCAGAGTGTACACTCTAATCATGGTTAGCCGTGTCCCCGGTTATGGACAATTCTGAGTATCTAGTACTTGAGTATTCACATGTATCTCATCACTCTAAATTAATATTGCTGGGATGTTAATTACTTTAATTGGGATTGAGTTGGGGTTATACCTTCTCAATGATGTTTCAACCACCATGATAGTTAAAATAAAATCTATTCCTTTGTTGTAGGGAAAAATTGGCTTTTCCGCAAAACTATAGCTTTCCACAAGCCAAATATTGCATGTAGTGATAGCATTATTCTGTTCTTGTTCTACTATGTTATTGCCAGCATATTCCATGTGCTGACCCGTTCTCGGGTTGCAACGTATTATGTTGCAGACTTTTAAGACGAGGAGTAAGGATCGTTAGGTCGTTGCCGTGCAGCTCAGCTATGTCGTTGGAGTTGATGGACTCACTTTATCTTCCAAGCCTTCCGCTGTTATCACATTAGATGGCCTTAAGCCATATTATTGTAATAAGTTCTCTTTTGAGACATTCGATGTAATAAGTGTGTGATTGCTACTCTGTTATAAATCCTTCGAGTACTGTGTGTGTCAGCATTACCGATCCAGGGATGACACTGAAACACAGAGACTTGACCATCTGAGGTCGGGTCGCTACAAGATGGTATCAGAGCACACGCTAAGTGTAGGACACGACCACTAAGATAAACCATAGGTCACTCTTCTCTACTCATTTCTGACTCCTCTCCATTTTTCCACTCTTTAGGATGACGGAGATGAAGAACAAGTTTGCACAACCGGATGAAGACACACCTTTTGGACGCCATTTGAAGGAAGTCACTAGGTACTTAAACATTGGAATACCAAGCTTCACCGGGACGTACAACGCCACCTTACCGGAAGAGGAGCGCTGGATGATTCAAGTACAAATACCAGGAAGGACGTTCTCGCCAACTTCTAAGCCCATAGAGTTTTCTTTCGAAGCACCCACCTGGAGTTTAGGCAAGCGTATGGCAGCTCACATTACCATGGGACGTATTGGAGAAGTCTACAACAGGGAGCTTAAAGACACCATCTACCAAATATGTGGGCGCCGAGGCGAGCAATGGGAAGTAATCAGCACCAAGAAGGATAGATCCATTGCAGCTTTCATCCAGAGTTAAACCAGCACATTCGGCGGGGAGAATCGGATGTCTTGAACATGATGGATTCAAGAAGGCGAAGACCAAGATCATCGAGCTGGAGGAAGAACTCAAGTTTACACGCGATGGATATGAGGAGGAAATCAAGATACTACTGGAGAAGAACGACGATCTAGTCAAGAAGATCGGAGTATTCATGGGAGGATCCGCACCAGAAGAAGAGGAAGAAGATCCCACTTGCCCGGATAACTACATCATCATCGAGGACACCGATTCCAATCCAAGTGATGATGACTACGAAGATGAAGCTGGAGCAGACATCATGGAGTCTTCCACCGATCAAAATTTTTAGATGACCACCATATATTAGTAGTATTCCCCCATGTAACCAGTAGTAGCTGAGCACTTTTGCGATAGTCCTAGACCGTTGTATGCCCTTGCTTGATTGATTGAGTGAAATGATTGTGTTTTCCTCATGTGCATATGGGTAGTGTTTTCTCACTAGACCTTTTTCTATTCTAATCTCTTCCATCTAAACCCATCAGATGCCTCCGAGACGTGACCCCGGTTTTGTTTTCCCACCGGAGCTCACCCAGTTGATCCAGCAGCAGAACGCCTTGATGCAATTGCTAGTTCAGAACCAGGGCAACAACAACAACAACAACAACAACCCGCCACCAGTGGATAATTTAGCCCGTTTTCTGAGGTTACAACTGCCGGCGTTTTCCAGTAGCACCGAGCCAATAGTTGCTGATGATTGGCTACACCGGATTGGAAGGGAGTTAACCACCGCAGGATGCACGGATGCTGAGAAGGTGCGCTTTTCCGCACATCAATTGGATGGACCAGCAGCCGCATGGTGGGAGAATTACACGGCTACTTTTCCTATAGCCAATGTTACTTGGGATCAGTTTCAACAAGCTTTTCGCATGGCCCATGTTTCAACTGGAGCCATGCAGATGAAGAAGCGTGAGTTTCATAACTTACGCCAGGAGAACCGTACTGTGTCCCAGTACGTGGATGAGTTTAGTAAGTTATCACACTATGCCCCTGATGATGTGGCCACAGATGCCGCGAAGCAGGAGAAGTTTATGGAAGGGCTGAACGATGAGATGAGCATGCAGTTGATGGTGGCAACTTTCAACAACTACCAGGAGTTGGTAGACAAGGCCCTAATGATTGAAGGAAAGCAGCAACAAATTGAGGGTCGTAAGAGGAAGTATGGACAAGGGAAGTACAACTCAGGAGCTCACCAGAAGCCCCGCTTAACCCCGAACTCGGGAGGACTTGTTCATAACCATGGAGGCCATAACCATAATGGAGGAGGATCGCATAACTACAATGGTGCGAAGAATGGGAATGGGAACGGAGTTAATAACAACCAGAACCGCCCAAACCCATCTACACCCGCCAACAGGGACCTAAGCCAAGTTATTTGCTTTAAATGCGGGAAGACAGGGCACTATGCCAATGATTGCCCTGAAGGAAGAAATGGAAACGGAAATGCGAGCGCTGGGAAGAAGCCAAATCCATTCAACAAAGGACAAGTGAACCACGTTGACGTGGAGGAAGTTGAAGAGCAGCCGGACGCGGTAATAGGTAAGTTTTTGGTTAAGTCCTTTACCGTTGTTGTTCTTTTCGATACTGGTGCATCGCATTCATACATATCAAGGGGATTTGTGGATAAGTTTAAGTTACCAACCCAAACCCTTAGGACCCCTCTTTTAGTGAGCTCGCCTGGAGCAGAGTACATGGCTAGCCGATGGTGCACCCAGATACCCCTAACCATTGGAGCGCATGTTTTTCCGTCTGACCTAATTATCTTGGAGTCGCAAGGGTTGGATGTGATATTAGGTATGGACTGGATGTCAAAGTATGGAGGAAGTATTGAATGTGCTAGCAAATCAATATATCTTACCACCCCGGAGGGAAAAAGGATTAAGTATGTATCCAGGCATGTGCCTAGGAGGAGCCAAGTAAATGCCCTCACGGGAGTTGTATAGGAGGAAGTGCCTGTAGTAAAAGATTTTCCGGATGTTTTTCCAGAGGAGTTACCACGCATGCCACCGGATCGAGACATCGAGTTCTTGATAGAGTTATTGCCAGGTACAGGGCCAATATCCAAGAGACCCTATCGGATGCCCGCAAATGATCTGGAGGAAATTAAGAAGCAGATCAAGGAGTTATTGGAGAAAGGTTATATTCGAAGGAGTTCATCACCTTGGGGAGCACCAGTACTTTTGGTCAAGAAGAAGGATAAATCCCTGAGGATGGTCGTTGATTACCGAGCCTTGAATGAAGTAACAATAAAGAACAAGTATCCATTACCAATGATCAATGATCTGTTTGATCAGTTGCAAGGAGCTAAGGTGTTTTCGAAGATTGATCTACGATCGGGATACCATCAGTTGAAGATTAGAGAAAAGGATATACCCAAGACAGCGTTCACCATGCGATATGGATTATATTAGTATACGGTCATGTCGTTCGGACTGACTAACGCCCCTGCCTATTTCATGAGTATGATGAACAAGGTGTTCATGGAGTATTTGGACAAGTTTGTTGTGGTGTTTATTGATGACATTATGGTATACTCGAAGAACGAAGAGGAGCACAAGGAGCATTTGCGTTTGGTTCTCGAGAAGCTCAGGGAACACCAGTTATACGCCAAATTCAGCAAGTGCGAGTTTTGGTTGAAGGAAGTTAGATTTCTTGGGCATGTTATATCAGGAGAGGTATAGCGAGAGATCCCATGAAGGTTCGATCATTCTTGAATGGTTGGCACCCACTTCAGTTGGCGAGATCCGCAGTTTCCTTGGACTCGCAGGATATTATCGGAGATTCATTGAGAATTTTTCCAAACTTGCCAAGCCAATGACTGAATTGCTGAAGAAGGATACTAAGTTTAAATGGACAGAAGATTGCGAGGCCAGTTTTCAGGAGTTGAAGAAACGGTTGACTACAGCCCAGTCTTGACATTGCGAGATATACATAAGGAGTTTCAAGTGTATTGCGCCGCCTCTCGCTTGGGACTGGGATGTGTGCTTATGCAGGACGGAAAGGTTGTTTCGTATGCCTCACGACAACTGAAGCCTCATGAGTTGAATTATGCCACGCATGATTTGGAGCTAGCAGCGGTAGTGCACGCCTTGAAGACTTGGAGACATTATCTTATTGGAAACCTTTGTGATATGTACACAGATCATAAGAGTTTGAAGTACATTTTCACTCAAAAGGAGTTAAACCTTAGGCAGAGGAGATGGTTGGAACTTATAAAGGATTACGACATGAAGCTGCACTATCATCCAGGAAAGGCCAATGTCTTAGCAGACGCCTTGAGCCGGAAGAGTTACGCTAATATCCTTGAAAGTAGAGGACTGCCAAAGGAGTTAGCTGAGTATATTATGGAACTTCGGTTGGAGATTGTTCCAAGAGGTTTCATTGCAACGATGGAGGTTCAATCTACATTGTTGGAAAAGATTCGGGAAGCTCAGAAGGAAGACAAAGAGATTGCTGAGATAAAGGAGAAGATGAGCGAAGGAAAAGCCAAAGGTTTTCGCGAGGATGAGCACGATACCTTGTGGTTTGAGGACCGAGTTTATGTGCCCAATAACTCAGAGATCAGGAAAGTAATACTTCAGGAGGCCCATGACTCACCATACTCGATACACCCCGGAAACACCTAGATGTATTTGGATTTGAAGGAGCGTTTACGGTGGACTGGTATGAAGAAGGACATTGCCGAGTATGTAGCCGTATCGATGTATGTCAAAGAGTGAAGGCGAACATCGAAGCCAGCGATCTTGTTACAGCCTATGCCGATACCGAATGGAAGTGGGATAAACTTGGCATGGACTTTATCACCGGATTACCCAGAACCAAAGCATGATATGACTCAATATGGGTAGTAGTGGATCGTTTGACCAAAGTAGCTCACTTCATCCCAGTGAAAACAACTTATACAAGTGCGAAGTTGGCCAAAATATATATGTCGAGGATCGTATGTTTGCATGGAGTTACGAGGACCATCGTACGATAGAGGAACCCGGTTTACCTCAAAGTTTTGGCATCACCTACACGGACCTTGGGTACAAGATTGGAGTTCAAGATGCGCATTCCACCCACGACGGATGGATGATGAGAGAGTCAATCAGATTCTAGAGGACATGTTGAGAGCCCGTGCGCTAGATTATGGATCTAGTTGGGATGACAATTTGCCTTACGCAGAGTTCTCGTACAACAATAGCTACCAAGCCAGTTTGAAGATGGCACCGTTTGAAGCTCTGTATGGACGCAGATGTAGGACACCTCTGATGTGGGATGAGGTAGGAGACCGTCAGTTGTTTGGGCCAGATTTGATCAAAGAGTCCGAAGAGAAGGTTAAACTAATCCGAGACAGATTAAAGATTGCTCAGTCCAGGCAAAAGAGTTATGCAGATTCAAAACGCAAGGAAGTAACCTATGAAATTGGAGACAGAGCCTATCTGCGAGTATCACCCTTGCGAGGAGTGAAACGTTTTGGAGTTAAAGGAAAACTATCCCCAAGATTTGTAGGACCGTACCGTGTTTTGGAACGGATGGGAGAACTGGCCTACAAGCTGGAGTTACCTGAAGGATTGTCAGGAGTTCATGATGTATTCCACGTATCACAGTTGAAGAAGTGTCATGCTGAGATGGCTGATATACCGTTGAGAGACACAGTGCCCCTGGAGGCGATTCAGTTAGACAGTAATTTGACCTATGAGGAAAAGCCAGTGAAGATTCTTGACTTTGACAGCCGAGTCACCCGCAACAAGGTTATCAAGTTTTGCAAAGTTCAGTGGAGCCACCATACTGAGGAAGAAGCCATCTGGGAACGAGAAGATGATATTCGCAAGGACCACCCACACCTATTCTCTAGCCAACCCGGATCTCGAGGGCAAGATTCATCTTAAGGGGGGTAGGTTTGTAACATCCCAAATTTCCAATTTGGAATGTTATACATAGGTCATCTATGCATATCATATTTTATTGCATCCTCGTTCCGTAATCCTCGAAATCCTAAGCAACTCAAGGACCCTCGGAGAGAGTTGGGGATTTTCTGATTTTTCGTATTTGAATTTTATCAAATATTAGAAAACGAGGATTTTTTATTTTAATTATTTTTCTCTCCGGAAAATATTTCTTATTAAAATAAATGAGGGGAGATAATATGACTTCTCCAAAACAATTGAAATATTGGAGGAAAAATGTTAAAATCATTATTTGGATTTTATTTGAGTTTATTTGGAATTTTATTTGCCCTAGAAAAATTTGCACATTTTGAAGATTGCATTTTAGGGGCCAAGAAAATGTTCATTTCGTTCTAAATATTTCATTTAGACGGTGAAAATTTGTTTTGGCAATTTTAGATTTTTATTTATTTTTCTAGGATTTTTCTCGGCTATTTTTTTATAAAAAAACTTGCGCGCGCGTTCGCACCCGACTGGGCCGAGGACCAGCCAGCAGCCGGCCAGCCCGCCTCGCCTTTGCCTCCCTGAAGGCCGCCGTGCCCTGACGGATGCCGAGGGAGCCCGAGCCGGACTCCTCCCAGGCGCCCTTCCCAAGCCACCGCCGCCTCCCTCCTTAAATACCCCCCCCCCGCCGCCTCACCGCCACCACCACGCCCGAGCCCGAGCCGAGCCCGCGCCCGAGCCCGCCGCCACCAAGCCCGCCTCCGCTCGGAGTCGCCGCCCGCTGCCTCCCGCCACCACCCGAGCCGAGCCAGAGCCCCGCCGAGCCTCATGAGGTAGCCGCCCGCCGCCCGGTTTTCCGAAGAAAACCGCTTTGGTTTTTTTAGAAAACCCTAGTTTTGTTTTTTTATAGATCGGTTTTTATTCTCTGGTTTATTTATTTAGCGAGCGTTCGCTCGTTCGTTCATTCTAACAAACGCGTTCTTTGTTTAGTTTCAGTTAACGAACGTTCGTTCGTTAAACTGTTCGTCGTTTTTCTTTTATTTGGATTTATTCCGCGATTTTCTTGATCGCGATTTCTGATCCGATGTTCAATCTAGTATAACTTTTCGCTTGTTTATCGGAATCAGGCGATTCAAGCGCCTGGAGTTTCATCTCGAAACCCTCTTTCCGAATAACCAACTTAAACCAGCTTTTGTCTTTGTAAAATTTGACCCTAGTTCAGATTAGTAAACAGATCTTATTTCTTTCGCCGTTTGAGTTTCATTGCTCGATTTGGTTTGATTCTTTTTGCGAACCGGAGTTCTTAAGTTGAACTCTCTGGTCAACCTCTTTGAGTTGAGTTTTGCTTGTGCATTTTTGCTTGTTGCTTATGTATTTTATTGTTTGCTTGCGATAGAATTCCCGGAGTGCGAAGCGTGTTACTACGAGTCTCTATGATTCACGGATCGTCAGCAAGGCAAGTAACACTTTGATCATACTATTTTCATACCCAGTTTTTATGCATTAGTTTCAATCCTCAAACATTGCATGATTAGGATGTCATTAACTTGTGGGTTGGGAAGTGGTAGTTGAGGTAGAACCTATTGCCCTGTTACTATCAAACCCTTGGGAGTTACTTCTACGCTTGCTTATTATTGCTATGCTATGCTCGTAGACGTGGATTGGGTTTGAGTGTATTCCATGACAGATGTGAGATTGTTAATTAATGGTTCAACTTAAGGTGGCAACTTTAATACACATCTGGGTGGATTGAGGCACCTGGGGAACCCAGTGTTGTCTGTTTTTTTTGCAAATCCCGGTGTACCCGTGAGATCTTCCTATGGACCGCCACCCAGGCTCAAAGGGGACTGAGTTTATTCATGCTAGAAACTTCCGTGTGCAGCCACAAGCTATTATGGGCTCTAGCATAGTTGAGTAAGTTACGTGAAGCTCTTGAAGAGGTAGATCAGCAGGTAGTGGGATTTGTAGGTTTGGTATGGTCTACCGGAGTAGAGAGTTAATGTTTACGAAAGACGTGTCTCGGTCATCCGTTTCTCAAACACCATGCAGTGCGAGAAACCAACAAAGGCGATCGAGTCTTGTGGGGAAAAGTGCGCAAACCTCTGCAGAGTGTACAATCTAATCATGGTTAGCCGTGTCCCCGGTTGTGGACAATTCTGAGTATCTAGTACTTGAGTATTCACATGTATCTCATCACTCTAAATTAATATTGCTGGGATGTTAATTACTTTAATTGGGATTGAGTTGGGGTTATACCTTCTCAATGATGTTTCAACCACCATGATAGTTAAAATAAAATCTATTCCTTTGTTGTAGGGAAAAATTGGCTTTTCGCAAAACTATAACCATAGAGCTTTCCACAAGCCAAATATTGCATGTAGTGATAGCATTATTCTGTTCTTGTTCTACTATGTTATTGCCAGCATATTCCATGTGTTGACCCGTTCTCGGGCTGCAACGTATTATGTTGCAGACTTTTCAGACGAGGAGTAAGGATCATTAGGTCGTTGCCGTGCAGCTCAGCTATGCCGTTGGAGTTGATGGACTCACTTTATCTTCCAAGCCTTCCGCTGTTATCGCATTAGATGGCCTTAAGCCATATTATTGTAATAAGTTCTCTTTTGAGACATTCGATGTAATAAGTGTGTGATTGCTACTCTGTTATAAATCCTTGAGTCTTGTGTGTGTCAAGATTACCGATCCAGGATGACACTTTGAAACACGAGACTTGACCATCCGAGGTCGGGTCGCTACATGCATGCATGAATATAACAGAGATCTGCACGGTGTGGTTTGGAAACGAGCATGTTGTAATGTATACACATTGAACAAGGTCAGACTGATTTGAATTTGAGATACCAATGGCAGACATCATTTGCCCACGTCGCATCCGTGCATGGACACACTATTCTAATTGGAGATGATGGGCGACTTTCGCATCACATATCTATATCTATACCCCTATATATATTATATTATATATTTTTTTATATTGTGTGCGGGTAACTTTAACTTTGAAAGATGGTCCGTTGGATGAGGCGAATCGGAGGTCCAAAAGATGGCAAATTTGAGCACTATTGGCCGTTGGATATCATCTAGATTCCACCAGATTTCGCCACATGTATAATGTAGAAGACTCCATGGTTGAACTTAAGCATAATGCACAAACATCAAAACACAAGCACTTCTTATTTGTTCTAGAATCTTTCGTATCAGAATTGCCCAAATGATTTTCTACATGATTTGCCAATATTTGTTTTTTACTTTATGTCTTACAACACACAATTCCATGAATCTTAAAATAGATTAGCTTTCTTATAAAAACTAGATGATTTTGAATGAAATGAACTATAAGAATTAAACGAACATCTACATCATGCATATATGACTCAAAGCTTGCATGCTATAATGTGGTATTTATTCATAATTTGGTTGCCAAATCTCATGCGTGCAATGCACATGTACCTTACTCTAGTCTAAATGGTGTTTGTGTGTGTGTTGTGCGTGTTGAGGTGCAAATTGTCTTTTTTTGGGGTACACGTTAAGCTTGTTCTTCCGAAATTTCAAGTTGCGCCTTGTTATGCCGAAAATTGAAGCTAGCGTCTCTGTCTATCGTGCTGCGAAATTCCCGCCTCTTCAACCCGCGCCTTGTTAGCCCGAAATATTTAAGATATATCTTTGTCTCGTTGTGCTCCGACAACTCCCTCCATCTGAACCTGCGCCTTGCTATTCCGAAATTACAACACGCGCGAAAACTCCCACCTCCTGTGAAATCCCGACACGCGAAATGCCCGTGGTACCCCTGAACCAAAAGAACCGCCTCAAATCGGTGGGGGGGGGGGTACTTTCGTAACTTACCCCACATTTCGGACAAGCGCGTCTCTAAGCCATGGTTCCCCACTGCCATCCCATCGGCCCACCCATTCGTACACCGAGGCCGCGAAAACCCGCGACGAAACCCCACACCCTGCTCCGTCCGCCACCCAGCCGGAGCCTCTTCCCCGACGACGTCGTCCACAGAAACACCTCGACGTCCCTTATCCACCGTACCGGATGAGGATTCGTCGTCGATCTCATCGTCCCGCCGGTTCAGCCACCCCGTCCTCCACCTCCAAGGGGCTGCCCCGACGTTCCCCTCGTCTTTCGCGCCACCTCCATTCCCACACCTCCGTCTTCACCTGCACCATCGGAAGAGCATCATCATCACTGTTTACTCGGATGAAGCTGCGGCCTAATCGGCGCCACCAAAGAGGTTGTACACTAATCGCCGCATTTTCTTCTTGATTCGATCTCACGGTGCTGCCGGCGCTCGGTCCCGAGCCGACACGGCGCGGCTCCATCCACGGTGGCGTCGCCGGCCACTTCCTCCACGGCGTCGCTTCCTCGGCGGCGACGTCCACATCAGTAGGAGCTGCTGCTGCTTTAGCTCTCGCTCACGCTGCTGCTCTGCTCTTGCTCTCGGTCCCCTGCATGGTCTGCTCTTGCTATTGCTCTTGCTCGCGCTGCTTCTCTCGCTCTTGCTCTTGCTTGCGATGCTGCTCGATTTGGCTACACTTGATCGATGAATCGACTTTTGGGTCGATCGATTTTCAAGGGTGGGCTCGCTGGGTGAAGGAAGAACCAGCCGCAGCGGGAGGGGCTCGCGGAGAGGTACCCACTATCTATCTTAGGGTTCAGGATGGGGCGGCGGTGCCAGCGGTGGCGGGCGTTACGGGCGGTGGCGTGGGGATCGCCGGAGAAAAAGCTCGCACGTGGGGCCTAGAGGGTGGCAGGCGGCGGTGGACCGCGGTGGGGAGTGTTATTAGGGCGGGCGGGCGGCGCGCCGCCGCCATGGGCGGCGGGGCTGCTGTTTGGCCGGTGGTGGTGGCGGCTCGTGGGGTGGAGGTTGAAGATAAACCGCAGGCCCTTGATTTCATATCCAACGGCTGCAAAATCGACCGACGAGTTGAAAAAGTCACGACCGACGTGTAGCCTCACCTTGCTAGTGCGTTCGGTTTGACAACAAAATTCATTTTCGACAGCAAAATTCAGTTTCGACGCTTAGGTTCAGTTTCGACGCTTAAGTTCAGTTTGACGAGCTAAGTTCTATTTTGACAGTTAAGTTCAGAGATGAGCGGCTGATGTATTTTACATCTAGCACTTTGTGGTTATGTATTTTACGTCATGTATTGGAGATGCTATTATAATTCCACTCAGGTTAACGTTGTTCGTTGTCTCTCTTGTCCTGCTTCAGCCTCGGCGTCGTACAACTCACCGGAGCTGCTCCAACGAGGAAACCCTCCATCACAGCGGAGCAGTACCTCGGGCTCCATCTCCAGACGCCTAAGATCTTCTTCTCCTCCTCCGACAGCAAAGTCAGCCGGAGCATCCTCACCGGCCAACCCAATCACGCCGAGATCGACATGGCTTTGCCAAAGAGGTTGTACACTTGTTGCATCTCTTTTTTACTCTACATATTATATATATGTTGTCCATTGAGCACTCGTAGTAACGGGAAATACGATTATTTTATCCTACTATATGACAAGCAGTGAGGTACCAGGCAACTTAGCTATCCGTGATGGACTCTCTTGAATGCCATCATTATTTATCTCTGCGCGTTTGAGCTCTGCATTTGTCGATGGGCACGGAGTTGAGCTAGTATGGCGTGGGCCTGGGTCCAAAGTAATAGAAGTAGCACAAAACATTTTTTAGTGTAGGATTTTCCTTGCTCAAGCCTGCCTACTAGAATCGCCAATGCTTGAAAGGAAAAGTGAATGAAAAACATAGGAATTGGAAAGTTTCCTATGGTACTACTTTTCATGAATTTGGTGCAAAGGAATGGAGCAAAGGAAAACTGTAGGATTTGTTCCTTTAGTGTCTCCTTGAAAGAAAAACCGTAGGAATTCTAATTTCCACTTCTCCTCCTTTTCATATTCCTATTAATCAAGCACAAGACTAAGAGATAGTAGCATAATAGCATTATAACCGTACATTTTCTTGTGGTTTGACTTAATCTCACCATGCTTTTTTGCATCCTGTGATCTTCTAATTGTTGTAAATCAAACACCCAGATTGGCAGAAATCCTGTGTTTTTAAATTCTCTATTTTGCACGTGCATTCCTTTCCTATTCCTGTCTATTTCCTATCCCTGCATTATTAGAATCCTCAAATTCAAACAAGCCCTTACTCAATTACTTCTGTTACAGATATGTGTCAAAGAAAACCTTGTGTGGTTTGTCCTGCTCCTACGGCGTTGTGTTCCACCACAGCTCAGCTGCTCCAACGACGGAAGGGTTCACCACAGCAGGGATCCGCTCTCCAGACTGTCTTTCGCCGCCTCAGATCTTTTTCCCCGCAGCCGGCAGCCACGACAACTGCATTACCATCATCAACTGAGCAGATGACCTTGAGGACTACACGGGTCTGCAAAAGAGGTCGCACTCTTCCGTGTCTGCTTACGTTATGCGTCGCTTAATATGATGACATGCTACATTATCGTCGTGTTCACCTATTAGACTCCGAGTCTGGTCCAAACTAATGCTGAAACTTGAGTTTTTAAATGGTTGTGGGGTACATATTGGGGCAACAATCAGTACTATATGTCTACTATCTTGTTAATCTCCGGTGTCTACTATGAGTTTCATGTTGGGTGCAAACAAACATTAAAGGAGCCATTATCTGTATTTTTAACTAAAGCTATTATCTGCTCGCTATCATTGGTTTTGGGTCTATCCACGTTTGCTACCATCACTCTGGATTTGTGCATGCACTCCTTACATAATCGACTATGTTTTATTCCTATGCATGCCAGTTATTGTACACAATGGAAATGATCATGTAGAGCAAAAGAGACGAGCCTTGCGTGGCAATAAAATTTCATGCAGATGTCGTTCCATGGTGGGCGCAAAGGCAGCCCCCCTCCACCCATTTCGGATCTTAATCAAGAGGAAGAAAACTGTTACGAGGGGATTCGTAAGAGAAGACCACTCCTATTTACCCCATGAGGTCTTCGCTCTAACTTGGCATCTTGATGTTGGTAATATCATGCATATGGTGACTTGCATTGCTTACTGTATACATTAAAGATGTCATCTACTTAGTTTAGACATGATTTGTATCAATGCCATCTGTTTAGTTTCTTTATCGTATATGTGAATCATGCAATGCCATCTTGTCTAGCCAGGCATCATATATGTGAATTTTGCAATGCCACCCTGGTTAGCCACCATCTTATATGTGAATTATATCATGCCATCATTTTTATTATGTGTTAAATTTGTCAACAATTTTAGTACATTCAATTACTCTTCACTGTGCATCAGCCATTCGCACGGTCATGGAAAAATCTGGAGTGAAACAAGGTCTTGAGAGCGACAATGCTATCGACGAAGCGCATGTCTTGCTGGTTACCGATATCTCCTCGGAGGAGGATTCGAGAGAGATGACCATCATATTTCCCCCACGAGGTGCATGCCCTAACTTGGCGGGGTTATGTTACTCATATCGTGCGTATGGTATCTTGTATTGCTATGTCATTTGCTTAGTTTAGACATGCTTTGTGTGAATGCCACCTGTTTAGTGTCTAATTACCATATATGTGAATTATGCAATGCCATCTTGTTGCAAGACATTATATATGTGAATTATATGTTATCTTGTTGCAAGGCATTATGTATGTGAATTATGCAATGCCATGCTATTTAGGCAAGCGTCATATATGTGAATTATATCATGTCATCCTTTTTTTGTATTTCTCATTGCTTTTGTCGACAATGTTTGTATATTCAACTGCTCTTCCCTGCATCAACCATTTGAATTGGTGATGGAGAAATGCTGAGTGAAAACAAGGTCTTGAGAGCAGACAATGCTACCCATTGAAGCGATATCTTGCTGGTTCTGAGATAGCTCTTGAGAGGAGGATTCAGAGGCGATGACCAGTCCTATTATGCCCCGAGGTGTATGCTCAAACTTGGCAGGTTATATTACTCATATAATGCATATGTTGTATTGCAATGCTTAGTTTTTACATCATATACACAATATTGAATGCCATCTCCTTAGTTGACACATCATATATGCAATTGCCCTCTGCTCACTTCCTTAGTATATAAATCATATATTTGAATTATTTCATGCCATGATGTTTACATAGACACCATGTATCTGAATTATGGCATGCCAACCCATTTTCTAAAGACATAATATAGTTATATCATCTCATCCAGTTTACATAGTCATCATATTCTAAATTATGTCATTCTATCGTGAATTATATCATGCCATCATGTTTCCATCGCCGGCATGTTTGTGATTTATGGCATGCCAACCACTTTAATAGACACATCGTATAGTTATATCATGTCATCCTGTTTACATAGTCATCATATTTTTAAGTATGTCATTCTATCATGTTTAGTTAGCCATCATACATGTTAAATTGTGTCATGCTATCCTGTTTAATTAGCCATCATATATGTGAAATTATGTCCTGCTATTCTGTTTGCTTAGACAACATAAATGTGAATTATTTCATGCCCTGTTTTCTTCCCTACTATCCATTGCACCTGTCTATCTTACAATGTCTGTACATTCAATTACTTTTCTTGTTTATCAGCCATTTCAATTGGAGGGAGTGATGGCTGTATCTGTGGGAGTAAAAACACGGTCTTCAGAAAAGATCGTGCTACATCGATGCAGATAGAACCACGGTTGTACTTGCCCAAGAATTAGCCCCACCACACATAACCCACACTCATGCAGATTGTACCCCTACCCAGCTTGGACAGAGAACCAGCTACACCCTTCTAACCCCAACCCCAGCAGATAGACACCCAATTCCCATTGACACAAAGACCGTCTCCACCACAGAGCACCCAAACACGAAAGCAGTTAGTAAGGCAACTCAATTGCCCAAATCACGAGGACCACCACTCCAACCCAAGTCAACGCTTAAAGCGTAAGAAGAATTGTTCTCGTAAGGTTCCGTAGCTATGGTTCATACTACTTTGCTCTTGCATCACTTGTATTCTCGATACCAACCAATTTCAAATTTGAAGGATGCAATTGAAACTCCAATGGTGCAACAGATATGTTTTAAACCTGTTTCTTCAACGTATTTGGTTGTTTGCTGTTGTAACTTGCTCTATGTTGATTTCCGTTTCAATTGAGTAAACAGTTATGTTCTCATGCCATGCACATTACAAGTGTTCTTATTGCTGTGTAGTTTCCCACACTTATATTCTGTCTATGCTGCTTTGTCTTAAATAGATATGATTCGAACTGTATCTATCTTGATTTGGCAACATAAACTAGAATGATATAGACCATCAAGACCATACTACATAGATATATGTTTGTTTCATGCTGTTATCATGTCCACCTTACTACTGAACTGGTTTACCAAAATGAGTTTCATATACTATATTGTAAACCTGAGATGTGTTTGTTTGTTTCTCTTTTAGAACGCGGATAAAATATTGGAGAAGAGTACCCTGTTATGCAATGGTAAAGGAAGTAATGCAGATAAGGTTCAAGATAGTGAGACATCCCTGTTGGTCTCCAAGAAAGCTGATAAAAACTATATTGAGGACACCGAGACAACCCCAAAGTCTTGTCTTGATGTAGTGTTCGAGTTCTCGGCTACCACTCGCTGCACCAGCTCTTGAACTCGTTGCTGAATCAGTTCGGCTTCTTGAGTCTCAACTTCAAGTTGAAAGACATCGATCGGATGTTATCGACAGAAGTCAAGGAGGGAGAGAATTCCTGCAGAATTCAGATGCATACTTTCTCGTGCAACAGTCTTTGGAGGACTTAAGCGCCAAACAAGAGAAAGTTAATAAGCTTGCTAAGCATCTTGCCAGATTATGGGTACCTGGATATTGTTTCTTGAGCTTTTCGAAGTGGTTTCAGTTCGGACTTGTTTTGCTGCGGCGTTTATATCTTCTTGTGTTCCCTATATTTGCAATTTGGTGGCGAACTTTGATGCCCAAAGGATGTAATATGTGTAATAGCCGTGATAGCCTAGTGTAAGTTGCTTGCTTATTTATTTCCTTGTTGTCTTGTTTATTTGTTTGCTTGTAGTCAGTGCAGTTCTTTTTCTGCGGTTTGCTAGTGGCTGCAATAACCTATTTTTTAAAACTAGGCCACAATAACCATGGGCTAATATTTACTGTAGTGACACTGGACCTACGGGCCGTAGAAATAGTGGGCCTTCTACGGGCCATACAGATAGTGGGCCTTCTACGGGCCGTAGAAAACATGGGCCTTCTACGGGCTGCAGAAACAATGGGCCTTCTACGGGTCGTATCATCAATGGGCCTTATACGGGCAGTAGATCGATTGGTCAAACATGGGCCAATAACAGGCCGCATTATGGCCGTAAACGGGTTAGAGTTGGAATCATCCGTTCATGGGTCGACCATAACGGGCCATCGTTAATAGGCCGTATTTCATGACGCTATGAAAACGGCCCAACGTGTTAACAGACCACAAACGGGCCGACTGTAACCACGGGCTGAATTTGGCCCATAAGGAAAATAGCGATGGGTCAGTAACTAAGCGAATCTTTGAAATGAGCCCAAGAATAAATGGGCTCGAGAAGGCCGAAAGATAACATGTCTTTGAAACGACCCAGCGAATAACGGGCCCTTAATGGGTATAAAGTGATACACTGTTCATTATGGGCCAGTTTCACCACGGGTCGTTAATGGGTGTAAAGTAATACATTGTTCATTACGGGCCAGTTTCACCACGGGCCTTTAATAGGCCAAGAGCTACATAGGGCCTCATATGGGCCGAAAGACGTCATGGGCCATACATGGGCCAGAAGTGAAAATAGGCTGGAATCATATTGGGTGGCCCAGATGACGCTACTGGGCCTAATTCGGATAGGGCGTAACGGGCCTTGGGTTAGCGGCCTATAAATGGGCTATATCTGAACATGCCGTTAACGGGCTTTACATGGGCCGCCCGCCACCTTTTGACCAAGTCAAATGGGCGGCCTTTTCACGAGAATGGGCCTCTGTTGGGCGTGCCACGGTCGACGTATCATCGCGCCTTCATCCAATGAGTGGATGACAAGCGTCCCAGCGGTGAGCCGACACGTGTTTCCTCCAGCCAATGATGATTTTACACGTGGAAAATCCCCATTGGTCGGGCTGTTAACAGGTTATCGGATCCAAAACCCGACCCGATAGCTTAACGGTGTTCCGTTACGGTGGATGCCACGTGTCGGTCACCCTTGACGAAAGCACTTCGTGGACGTGCGATTTATCGTCATGGAAGTGGACACTTCCGTGATGATAATTTTGGTAATGTCATGGAACACTTCTCTGACAAAGACAGTATGACTATCTTGATTCTGTCATAAATTTGTCATGGATGTACATGCATGACAAAAAACGCGACCTACTGTGACAAACACGTATCATCACAGAAGTGTATTTTTTTGTAGTGTTGTCTTGACAACTCGACACAGGTAGTAGAGGTAAATTCTCTCTATAGATATGATAAAGTTGAAATCCCCTCTACTAAATTTCATAGTCCATGCTTAGATTAATTTGATGACTTTATGGCTAGACAAGAAAGTTTTAATGCTTATGCTGGTAGAGAGTTAAAGAATAATGCTTTCGAGATAGGACGTGTAAGTGATAATCTGGCTAGAGTTAAGGATGAACTTCACCTCGTTAGCAAATATGCTTCTATGGTTGCTACTCAAGATGAGCAAGTACTTAAAGCTCAAAATGATTTGCTTGATGAATTAAATAATAAAATGACTTTTACATTAGAGTGGCTACTAGAACTGGTAGAATGACTCAGGAACCTTTGTATCCTGAAGGCCACCCTAAGAGAATCGAGCAAGATTCTTAGAGAAATAATTTAGAGGCACCTAGTTCTTCTAAGAAGAAGAAGAAGAAAAATGATAGGACTTTGCATGCTTCTAGTGAACCTCTGTAGGGCACACTGAGAATCCTAATGATATTTCTATTTACGATCTTGAAACTCAATCGGTGATGAACATGAACCTAGTGATAATGTTAATGATAATGTTCATGTTGATGCTCAACCTAGCAAAAACAATGATGTAGAGATTGAACCTGCTGTTGATCTTGATAACCCACAATCAAAGAGTCAACGTTATGATAAGAGAGATTTTGTTGCTAGGAAGCATGCTAAAGAAAGAGAACCATGGGTTCAGAAACCCATGCCCTTTCCTCCTAAACCATCCAGGTCAAAGGATGATGAGGATTTTGAGCGCTTTGCTGAAATGATTAGACCTATTTTCTTACGTACGCGCTTAACTGATATGCTCAAAGTAAATCCCTATGCTAAGTATATGAAGGATATCATTACAAATAAAAGAAAGATACCGGAAGCTGAAATTTCCACCATGCTTGCTAATTACACTTTTAAGGATGGAATACCAAAGAAACTTGGAGATCCGGGTGTACCAACTATACCATGCTCTATTAAAAGAAATTATGTTAGAACTGATTTATGTGATCTTGGAGCCGGTGTTAGTGTTATGCCTCTCTCTTTATATCATAGACTTGAATTGAATAAGTTGACACCTACTGAAATGTCTTTGCAAATGGCTGATAAATCAACTGCTATACCTGTCGGTATTTGTGAGGATGTGCCTGTTGTGATTGCAAATGTCACTGTCTTAACGGACTTTGTTATTCTTGATATTCCCGAGGACGATAGTATGTCTATTATCCTTGGTAGACCTTTTCTTAATACTGTAGGGGCTGTTATTGATTGCAACAAAGGCAATGTCACTTTTCATGTTAATGGTAATGAGCATACGATATACTTTCCGAGGAAACAATCTCAAGTTCATAGCATCAATTCTATTGAAAAAGTTCCAACTATTATTTTTGGAGGTTTTGAATTTCCTCTCCCTGATGTCAAGAAAAAGTATGATATTCTTCTTGTTGGGGATTTTCATATCCCCGTTGAGGTAACTTAGTGTTATTCGAAATTTCTCCGGTTCCGTGTTATTCGGAATGAGTTTGTTAACAAGACTTGATCAACCTTGTTGGTGGATTCATTTTGATGATCACGAGATGGATGAAACTAGAAGGCACAACCTTCTGTACCCTCTTTTTACTTTCTGTTATTTAGTTTAAATAAAGCAAAAATAGTATTATCCGTTTGTTTTCTCAATTATCCGTGCATTAAAAAATAGTCCGAAAATAAAAGTGCTCCAAATGCCGTGCAAACTTAGTATGATTTTTTTTGGAATATTTGAGGATTTTAGGCACCAAAATCACTGCAGGAGGGGCAAACACCAGGCCACGAGAGAGGAGGGCGCCCCCCCCTATAGGGCACGCCCCATGTCTTGTGGGCCCCTGGTGGCCCCCTCCACTTATGCCAGTACCCACACACTTCATCTTCTACCCAAAAAAAATCCCCATCCAGCTGAAGCACGAGTTCTAGCTCGTTTTGCTGCGATTTTCAATCTCTTAGCTCAAAGCTCCATTCACAAAACTGCTTTGGGAGATTTTTGCTTGGTATGTGACTCCTCCATTGGTCCAATTAGTTTTTGTTCTAGTGCTTTATTCATTGCAAATTTTTGCTACATAGGTGACCATGTTCTTGAGCTTGCATGTCAAATTTTTGAGGTCCCAAGCAATTCTAATGCATGATATAGGCCCTAGGCACTTGTAGGAGTAGTTGCTATCAATCTTGTTTAGTTTTATTCACTTTTATTTTGAAGTTACTAAAATTTCAGAAATTTTCAGAAAAAGAATTATGCTTAGAAGAATGTACCAAGGTGGTTCCTCGGCAAAGAAAGGGCCAAGGTTTCAATATAACTGTACGCGTAATTCTCCTAGTGTCATGTTTGATATTTATGATACATCTTATACCATGCATTTAGAGGATTTCACAACTGCTTGTAAACTCCCGCAGTGGCGTAATATTAATGATCCTCACAGATATGAAATTAGAGATTTTCTTGCTAGTATCACTGTGGGAGAATCTAGGGACATAGCACAAGCTACCATAGGGAGCATTCATTTTCCTGCTATACATTACTTGGCTCTTTTTATTGGTAGATGCATTAACGGTAAGGACGAAGCTTGTCACATGTGTGTCCCTGATCTGTGTGTCCTCAAGAGTGCCGTGTTAGGTTATAAAGGTTATAACTTGGGGGCAATAGTTGCACGTAGGTTGCAGAATAATAGTAGAAGGGGGGATTTATTTGGAGGAATTTATGCAACCCGTGTGGCTAATTTTCTTAATATAGCCCCACGAGAGGGGGATATGATTTTACCTCCTGTTTATTTGGATAAATATGCTACGTTCGATCATGATTTTCTTGAGATAAATGAACAATTCCTCCATTATCGACTAATCTATGATAGGCGCAACGTCGTCCCTGTTACTTTTCCTGCCCCCTACCTTTTTGATTATCATGCAAAAGGAAGATATGTTATCACCAGAGAGGAAGCAGCTGAATACGAGAGGGGAGTGGAGGCAGCTCGCCAACACGCTGCTGCTCAGGAGGCAGTTGCCGCTACATCTCAGTACAACCCCGGTTTCACTTATGGATATCAGCCAGGCGGTCCTTGGTACTAGACCGACTTAGGCCAAAAGCCTAAGCTTGGGGGAGTACGTATTTCTCACCAACTTTACATTCATGTTCACACACTAGTCGTCGGTGCTCATACTCTTTCATTGTATTATCCATGCTAGTCTAAATTTCTTTTTCTAATTTTCTTCTTGTGTGTTTGATAAACCTTGAGAAAAACCAAAAAAAATAGTTAGGTTAATTTCCATGCTTGTAGTAGAAATTAAAATGAAAACCCAAAAAGATTTCTAGTTCTTCTTCTTACTTGTTGGGAGCTTTCCCGTGTAAATAGTTTTATTTTCTTTTCTTTCCTTTGGGGGTCGAGAAGACCATATTGAAAATGTTTAGTGGCTCTCATATGCATGATTGTTTATTTAACTTAGAGCCCATATTACCCCGTCTTCTCTCTTGAGTTGAATGCTTGCAGATTCCAGCTTAGTCCAATGCACGTGCACTCTTATTATTATACACATCATTCGGTTGTGCAAGTGAAAAGCAATAATGACGATATATGATAGACTTATTGGGATGAGAAAAGCTGGTATGAACTCGACCTCTCTTGTTTTTGTAAATATGATGAGTTCATCGTTTCTGATTCAAATTATTATGAAGTAAACATATTTGCAATGAAATTTAGAGATTATAGTTGCTTGTGCCATGCTTGATTAGCTATGAGTTATAATAGTTTACCTTGCATGCCAACATGCTATTAGAATGATTATGATGTGGTATGATGGGATGGGATTGTTGACATCAGATTTTGGCACGGCATAAAAATAGAATGAGATGGCTTCGAGTGAAAGGGTTTTCAACATGAAAAGTTTCACGTCACTGAGTGTAACAACTTTGATGTTTAGGTTATCATCGTCCGACTCCATCTTAGAGGCCGAAATTGTATTCCGAGTGGCAGAATTCAATATTCCGAGTGGTTTTTGGCCGATCATGTCTTTAAGACGACCTCGGATGGAGGAGCACTCTAAAGGAATTGTCTTCGTATCGTCGAGGAAATTGATTTTCATATATAAATCATCTTAATCCGAGTTCATATGCAAAAGTTACAGTTAATACGGTTTGGATAGGCCACAGACCAAAATATTACGCTTGACACCAGACATATGTTGATGAGTGTCTGATGCAATGCGTGAGCAATTCGGCCCTCAAGACGGCCTACAATCGAAAAACCTTCAACACAGTAAAGTTTCGTCTCGTCGAGCCGATCGATTTTCATATATAATTTGTCTCAATCCAAGGTTGTATGTGACCTGAGGAGACAAATCAAGATCTGGCTATGTTTTCGATCGAGTGAAAAGCTTGCTGTCCGAGTGAAAACTTACCGGTCGAGTGAAAGCTTAACTTTCGAGTAAAAACTCACCGATCGAGTGAAAAAGCTTATCATTCGAGTGAAAATTTACCGGTCGAGTCAAAATTACCGGTCGAGTGGAAGTTTGCTGACCGGATGAACTTATTATTAAATGTTCCGAGTGAAAAGATTACCATCGGAACGAAAACTTGCCGATCGAGTAAGATATTGCTCTCCGAGTGAAAATATAGTCATCCGAGTGAAAGATTGTTTTCCGAGTGAGAAAGTCCAGTCGGACGGTCCGAGTGAAAGTCTCTAATATCCGAGTGGATCAGCTCGAATCCGAGTGAAACTGAACATGTGCCCGAAAGTTTATCAAGATGACCTCGGATGAAGAAGTGTTCAATACAGAATTTATGCGTATAATCAAGATGGTAAACTTTGGTTTTGGAGTCATCATCATCAGAGATAGTATATGGCTTACAAATTCACTACGAGACTCGGATAATCCAGTGTACTGCAGGACCGAGTCCGAGTGGAAGGTAAAGATGACCTCGAGAAGTATTCAAGATGGCCTTATTTGAAGAAGTAATCAACATGAGAGTTGTTCATATCATCGAGGCGCACAAGTTTGATATTTGGGCCACCTTGATCGGAGAACATATGCAAGTTCAGCGGCCCGCGCAAGGAGGAAGACAGAAGTTGGGCTAGATTCAGACTGAATCCGAGTTAGAATAGAACTAGGACTCTAGGGCGTAAATTGATGTAATTTCTTGTAAGGAAAGACTAGATGAATCCTTTACTTGTACGGGAAGTCCAGCCGCCTTTTATATATATTGGGGGTGATGGCCGATTGAACAACACACAATCGAACAAATCACTATACTACTTTTTCCTGTCTACATTTTATCTCTCCACCGTTTTTCTCTCTCGTTCTTCGCTGTTCTTCGTGTTTGAGAGCTGCGAATCCCGAGGCTCTAGGGGCGAGCGAATCGACCTAGGGCAGCCCATAGCCGCCGCACTCCCTGACGGGGTCCTTCCCGGGGGTGTGGGGTTTTCAGGTCTGCAAAAGCGCCCGTCGACTGTCTTGTGTATCGCGCAGTCGGTCGGGTCTCCTTCGACGTGAGCTGCGGTGCATCACCCCCGGCGTCGAGGGTACACGTGACGTGTTCGTGTGTCAACACTTTTTGGCGACTCCACTGGGGAACGAAGATCAATCATCATCATCCACCATGTCCGATCTTCCCAAGCCATCTGAGGTAGACGCCGATAACATCATTAAGCCCAGTCTTGATGAGATATCGGCCGACCATCGCCAAGTCTATGAGGAGTACAAGAAGGCGCGCGAAGAGAAGGATTTGCAGGAGTTCCTTGCAAAGTTCAAGAAGGATCGCCAAGGCAACATCACTCCGATTGAAGAAATCAATTTCCCTCCTCTTCAAGCCGAGCAAGTTAAACCTTCTGTGAGTACTACCTTTTCTCCTGAGCAATGGGCTGAGATTGAAAGTCGTATTGCTGATGGTAACAATCTAGTCTATCAAACTTTCATAGAAAATACTAATGCTCAGAAGAATACATCTCAATCGACTAGTGGTAATGATGGTGTAGCTGCTAGTGTGCAAAACCCTAATCTGGCTTTACCTATTGCATCGGCGCCTCCCATGCCGATGGCTTATTATCCTACCCAAACAAATCAGATTGTGGCTGCACCCACTAATCCTATTATGAGCATGCCAGGTTCGGTGGCAACGCCGAACCCAATCTTACCTACAACTACAACCACTCGACCACTAGCAAATTATGGGTCGACATACATGCCACAGTTCCTACCTACAACTAGTAGTCCTACTCCTCCTATTCCACTGCCACAAGTTTCATCGTCCACTATGGATGATGGTCTAGCTAATCTTAGAGAGGAGATGGCTAAGATGTTTCGAGAGAATTTTGGGGTTGAGTTACCTCGGAATCGGATTTACCAAAAGTCGTACCCCGAGCACTTTGATGCCATCCAGTGCCCTCCAGGATATAAAATTCCATATTTTGTTAAGTTCAATGGAGAGGGCACAAAAACCACATGGGAGCATGTTAGTCAATACTTGGCACAATTAGGTGAAGCAGGCTCATTAAATGAGTTGAAAGTGCGTTTATTTCCTTTATCATTAACTGGTACCACA
This sequence comes from Aegilops longissima, assembly GCA_021605205.1. Taxonomy (NCBI): domain Eukaryota; kingdom Viridiplantae; phylum Streptophyta; class Magnoliopsida; order Poales; family Poaceae; genus Aegilops; species Aegilops longissima. The sequence goes on from CM038677.1 coordinate 153,780,958, forward strand.
TTTTCGTGGTTTTCTTCTTTACCACATGGTTCCATTCGAGTTTGGTCGCAGCTAGAGCAGAAATTTCATGATCACTTTTACAGCGGCGACAATGAACTCAAGTTGTCACATCTAACATCGGTTAAACAGAAGTATGATGAATCGGTCTCCGATTACGTCAAGAGATTCAGAGAAACGAAAAACCCGATGTTTTAGTTTGGTGATAACCGAGAGAGACTTGGCAGACCTAGTGCTGAGTGGTTTGAGAACTCCCATTAGAGAAAAGCTAGAAGGCTATGAGTTCTTAAATATTAACCAAGTCTTACAAAGGGCTTTGGCTCAGGAAAGCCGAAGCAAAGATCTCAAAGAAGTGCATAGATACAAAGCCGATCGTCCAAAGATGAATATGGTAGAATATGATAGTGATCACTCGGACGATGAGGGTGATGTTTTTGCTACTGAATTTGTTTGGCCATCTAAGGCCAAACCCTTTACTTGCAATGATCTGAAACCGATTTATAAGAATCATGATGAAGAGATGAAGTTTACTTTTAACATTGCTAAGTGTGATAAAATATTTGATGCTTTGCTGCAGGCTAAAATTATTAGAATATCTCATACTTTACCACCGTTTGAAGAGCTAAAACGGCGTGCTTATTGCAAGTATCATAATTATTTTTCTCATGCTACTAACGATTGCAACGTTTTTCGACGACAGATACAATCGGCCATTAATGACGGACGATTGAATTTTTCTGAGATGCAAGTTGATAAACAACCTTTTCCAATGAATACCATGGATTTGGAAGGGAAGAAGCTACTCATTCGGCCAGAGGTAGCCGAATCTGCTAATAAAGCTAATGTCATTGTTGGGGAGCCCAGGAAAGACAAGGAGGACAACAAGGTCTTGGGGAGACAGGTTGTGCTTGGTAAGCAACCCGATGGCAAGGAAGTGATCAAAATTACCATCAAGAATCCTACACTCGGGGGGCAACCGCAAGTACAAGAAAATGCTCGTGTGAGATTTGTCAAGCCCAAGAGTCCAGAAGTTGGCAAGTGGAAAAGGAATGAAGCTAAAGTGCAGCACAAGCGGATCAAGCCAACTTTTGATATGTTGTTGTCCAAGTATGCTAACCAGTCGGCTGGTTCTAGTTTTAATCGACCGACTCATCTGAAACGACCAAGGTCACCATCAGCTGATATGTTCAGTCGGTATACAAAACCGAGTGAACCAAGGGCTAAATTTTCGTAAGAGCAGAGGCAATCTGTGTGGGATCGACTTGATTACTCATATAATGGCCGACTGAACATCGGTTACTATCAGTCGGCTGGTCAAAATATGCGACCGAGTGGAAAATATCCTAGTGTAAGGATGCACCTAGGTGGAAGCCATCCAAGTGAAAAAATGTGGCCAAGTGGATTCCATCTGAGTGAGTTCCATCCGAGTGGGTACCATCCGAGTGACATCAATCCGAGTGGATTCCATCCAAGTAAAAAGGTGCGCCCGAGTGGAAATTTCATGCATCTGGAAAGTCGAAAAGAATGGCGTGTTAAATCACCAAGTGTTGCAGTAGTTGAGTCGGGAAAAGGCAAGGGGAAAATGGATGCCGACTCACTTGTCTTGGGCGCCGAAACATTCCCCATACAGCAGTCGACTGTGCATAACCGCTCGACTGAGCCGATACTTATTATCGCGCCAAAACACTCGGCTAATGACCATGAAGCAAGCACCAGCCAAGTAAAGGTGAGAGATGCTAAATACACTCGGCCAAAGTGGTGTCCTCCAGGGCTAACAAAGACACAGAAGAGGAAACTACAGAGGTTAAGGAGTCAAGAGATAGCAGAGCAGGAGGCCGAGAAGCAAAGGGATAAGTTGTTCAATGACACTCGGCCCATGTTTCCAGCAAAACAAGTGTGGAGGCCTAAACAAATACAAGATACATCAGCTTCTACATCTATCACAGAAGTGCCTACACCACCCAAGGAGGACGATGCGACAGCTATTACATCGTCTGCGACACTTCTTACTTCTCCTTCAATCGTCCAGATTTCAAAATCGGTCGATCCACTTGAAGAAGAGGCTGATATGTTGGACTATGAGTCTACACCGGTTCATCAAGGTATGGATATCAATATGGTATATTACTTACCTGCTAAGTTTCGTGCTGTAGATGAGGAAGGGGAAGTGGCTCAGCTGGACTTTGGCCCTAAAAATGCAATATTCGAGAAGCCAAAAGAACCAGTAACGCATCTGAAACCGTTATATCTCAGAGGTCATATCAATGGGTCGCCGCTCACTCGGATGCTTGTGGATGGAGGTGCTGTGTTAAATCTTATGCCCTATTCGGTCTTCAAGAAATTGGGTTTGCCTGATGAAGAATTGATCAAGACCAATATGGTGCTCAACGGATTTGAAGGCAAAGAGAAAACTGAAGCCAAAGGTGTAATGTATGTGGAGCTTACAGTCGGAAGCAAAACTTTGGCTACTGCATTCTTTGTCGCTGAGGTGCAAGGTAACTACAACGTCATACTAGGCCGTGATTGGGTTCATGCAAACCAGTGTGTGCCATCCACTATGCACCAGTTTTTGATTCAGTGGGTTGATGATGAAGTGGAAGTCATTCATGCGGATAACTCGGCCTGTGTTGCTTTGGCCGATGCATCGGTGGATTGGCAACATCCCAATGCTACTTGCTTGACGGGGCGTGACTTATCAGAGTTTGATTTTCTCAGCGCGACCAAGAATGGTTTTGTGCCCGTCTCTTTAAAGCCGACTGAATGCAATCGGCTCCAAGGTATGATATGTTTAAATGGATCCTAATTCCGAGTGGTTACAAAAACGTCTTGTAAAATATCGGTCCAGCGAGGACGATATGTATGAGTCTATAGAGGAGTTGGATGACATGGATAAACTTGGACAAGGTTTTACATCGGCCGATCCATTAGAAGAGGTAGATATTGGAGATGGTTCAGTCACTCGACCGACGTTTGTAAACAAAAATTTGAGAGCCGATTGTAAAGCTAAGTTAATCGAGCTATTGAAAGAATATGTTTGTTGCTTTGCATGGGAATATCATGAGATGCCAGGGTTAAGCCGAGAGCTAGTGGAGCATCGGTTGCCTATAAAGGCCGGTTTTAGACCATATAAACAGTCCGCCAGAAAGTTTAATCCAAAAACTTATGATCGGATCAAGGAAGAGATCGGTCGATTGCTTGAAGCTAATTTTATTCGACCTTGCAGGTATGCCGAGTGGATTTCTAATATTGTCCCAGTGGAGAAGAAGGGATCCGGCAAGTTGAGGGTGTGCATTGACTTCAGAGATTTGAATAGGGCTACACCCAAAGATGAGTATCCCATGCCAATAGCCGATATGCTTATTAATGGTGCTTCTGGACATAAGGTTATTAGCTTTCTAGATGGTAATGCCGGATACAATCAGATTTTTATGGCTGAAGAGGACATGTACAAAACGGCTTTCCGATGTCCTGGTTTCCTTGGTTTATTCGAATGGACAGTGATAACATTCGGATTAAAAAATGCTGGAGCCACATATCAACGGGCTATGAATTTGATTTTTCATGATTTACTCGATATCATACTTGAAGTTTATATTGATGATATTGTTGTCAAATCGGATGCTTTTGAATCTCACTTGGCCGATTTGCGTTTAGCTTTTGAAAGAATGAAAAAATATGGACTGAAGATGAATCCTTTGAAGTGTGCTTTCGGCGTGTCAGCTGGCAAGTTTTTGGGTTTCATTATTCATGAAGATGGTATAGAGATTGATCCCAAAAAGATAGAGGCCATACAGAAAGTGGAGGCTCCAACATGCAAGAGAGATATGCAAAAGTTCCTTGGCAAGGTCAATTATTTGAGAAGGTTCATAGCTAATCTATCAGGGAAAGTTGATGCATTTACTCCTATCCTTCGGTTGAAAAATGATGCTGATTTCACTTGGGGGGCAAAACAGCAAGAAGCATTTGATATGATCAAGAGTTATTTGTGCACTCCTCCAGTGATGAAAGCACCCAAGCATAGAGAACCCTTCAGGCTTTACATTGCAGCGGAGGAAGGAGTTATTGGTGCTGTTTTGACTCAAGAAACCGAGGGAAAAGAGCATGCTATTACATATTTGAGCATACGCTTATTGGACGCCGAGACAAGGTATACATTTGTTGAGAAACTATGTCTATGCTTATATTATGCTTGCACAAAATTGAGACATTATTTAGTGCCGAGTGCTTGTATAGTAGCTTGTCAAACCGATGTCATTAAATACATAAAGTATAGGCCAATTCTTAGTGGTAGAATTGGCAAGTGGGCTTATGCTTTGATTGAATATGATTTGGCTTATGAATCTCTAAAATCCATGAAAGGCCAAATTTTTGCTAATTTCATTGTTGAACATCGGATTAGTGACAAGCATGATGTTGATATGAACCTTGTTTCATTAGTACCATGGAGATTATACTTTGATGGTTCAGTTTGTAGCAATGGCCAAGGTGTTGGTATTGTTTATATATCTCCTCATGGTGCTATTTTTGAAGCCTCATGCCGCTTAGAATATTTTTGCACAAATAATCAAGTCGAATATGAAGCATTGTTATTCGGTTTAGAGATGTTACTTGCTATAGGTGTTACACATATTGAGGCTTATGGTGATTCGCTACTAGTGGTGCAACAAGTATCCCAAGTTTTCCAAAGGTTTGGATGAATCACTTAATGTCTATATTGATAAATGTCTAGATATAATTTCTACATTGGACTGTTTTAGGATTGCTCATATATCTAGGCATGACAATTGGAAAGCAAATGAGTTGGCACAACAAGCATCTGGATATCATGTTGATCATGGCATGTTTCATATTTCTCAAAAGCCGATGTCTTGTCTTATGGGAGAGGCCGAACCTGTACCCACTGATTCGGCCATTAACAAAAAATCTAGTGCAGGTGGCAATCCCGACTGGAAGAAGCCCATTGTTGATTACCTGCGCAATCCGAGTGAAAGGGTGGACAGGGCTGTTCGGCGTATGGCTTTCAAGTATACAATGAGAGATGATGGTCTTTATCGCTGAACAGTCGATGATGTTCTTCTAAAGTGTTTGGATGAGGACCAGGCAAGAGTTGCTATGGGAGAAGTACATGAAGTTATTTTTGGCACTCACCAGTCGGCTCCCAAGATGAAATGGTTATTGCGACGTGCTGGGTTTTATTGGCCGACTATGATTAATGATTGCTTCAGATATTATAAAGGGTGTGAAGCTTGTCAAAAGTTTGGTGATATTCAATTGGCTCCTGCTGCTATGTTACATCCTATTATCAAACCGTGGCCTTTCAGAGGTTGGGGTTTAGATTTTATTGGGCAAATTCATCCATCTTCCTCAAAAGGGCATCGGTTCGTATTGGTGGCAACTGATTATTTCACTAAATGGTCTGAAGCAGTACCTCTCAAGAACATGACACATACAAAGGTAATTCAATTCATAATCGAGCATATTATTCATAGATTCGGTATTCCTCAAACATTAACTACAGATCAAGGTTCATCTTTCATGTCACACCAAGTCAGAGAGTTTGCCGAATCTTATAACATAAAGTTGCTCAATTCCTCTCCATATTATGCCCAAGCTAATGGACAAGCTGAGTCTAGCAATAAAATTTTAATCAAACTCATCAAGAAGAAGATTGAGAATAATCCGAGAAGATGGCATGAGTTGTTGTCTGAAGCTTTGTGGGCTCATAGAATCTCAAGGCATGGTGCTACGAAGGTGACTCCATATGAGCTAGTATATGGTCAAGAGGCTGTTTTACCAGTGGAGGTAAATTTGAATGCTTTGAGAATAGCCAAACAAAATAATTTATCGGCAGTAGATTTTTACAACTTAATGATGGACAATATTGATGAGGTTGCCGATAAACGTTTGGCTGCTTTAAAGGCCATAGAGAGAGACAAGTTGAGGGTGGCAAGAGCTTACAATAAGAAAGTCAAATTGAAGAATTTTTCAAGTTGGCGATCTCGTCTGGAAAGTGATTCTACCGATTGGTTCAAGGGATAGAAGATTCGGGAAGTGGTCTCCAAGTTGGGAAGGTCCTTTTAGGATTACAGGAATAGTTCCTGGAAACTCATATTTGGTGGAATCCGTAGAAGGAACGGTGTTACCTAGAGCCCTCAATGGCAAATACTTAAAGACATACCACCCGAGTGTGTGGCAAGAAGTCTAGGTAGGCAATGGCCGATATATGATTATCGCCCTTAGAACAAACATGGCCGATACATAATTATCGCCCTAAGAAAATAAATGGCCGATGGAGTGTTGACATCGTCCTTAGAACAAACACCGTGCATATTATTTTTCGGCACGCAAGCTTTGCCGAAAAACAGGGGGGCATGTGTTGACATCAGATTTTGGCATGGCATAAAAAGAGAATGAGATGGCTTCGAGTGAAAGGGTTTTCAGCATGAAAAGTTTCACATCACCGAGTGGAACAACTTTGATTTTTAGGTTATCATCGTTCGACTCCATCTTAGGGGCCGAAATTGTATTCCGAGTGGCAGAATTCAATATTCCGAGTGATTTTTGGCCGATCATGCCTTCAAGACGAACTCGGATGGAGGAGCACTCTAAATGAATTGTCTTCGTCTCGTCGAGGCAATTGATTTTCATATATAAATCATCTTAATCCGAGTTCATATGCAAAAGTTACAGTTAATACGGTTTGGATAGGCCAGAGACCAAAATATTACGCTTGACACCAGACATATGTTGATGAGTGTCTGATGCAATGCGTGAGCAATTCGGCCCTCAATACGGCCTTTAATCGAAAAACCTTCAACACAGAAAAGTTTCGCCTCGTTGAGCCGATCGATTTCCATATATAATTTGTCTCAATCCGAGGTCGTATGGGACCTGAGGAGACAAATCAAGATCTGGCTATGTTTTCGGTCGAGTGAAAAGCTTGTTGTCCGAGTGAAAACTTATCGGTCGAGTGAAAGCTTAACTTTCGAGTAAAAACTCACCGATCAAGTGAAAAATCTTATCATTCGAGTGAAAATTTAACGGTCGAGTGAAAATTACCGGTCAAGTGGAAGTTTGCTGACCGGATGAACTTATTATTAAATGTTTCGAGTGAAAAGATTACCATCGGAACGAAAACTTGCCGATCGAGTAAGATATTGCTTTTCGAGTGAAAATATAGTCATTCGAGTGAAAATTGTTTTCCGAGTGAGTAAGTCCAGTCGGACGGTCCGAGTGAAAGTCTCTAATATCCGAGTGGATCAGCTCGAATCCGAGTGAAACTGAACATGTGCCCGAAAGTTTATCAAGATGACATCGGATGAAGAAGTGTTCAATACAGAATTTATGCGTATAATCAAGACGGTAAACTTTGGTTTTGGAGTCATCATCATCAGAGATAGTATATGGCTTACAAATTCACTACGAGACTCGGATAATCCAGTGTACTGCAGGACCGAGTCCGACTGGAAGGTAAAGATGACCTCGAGAAGTATTCAAGATGGCCTTATTTGAAGAAGTAATCAACATGAGAGTTGTTCATATCATTGAGGCGCACAAGTTTGATATTTGGGCCGCCTTGATCGGAGATCATATGCAAGTTCAGCGGCCCGCGCAAGGAGGAAGACAGAAGTTAGGCCAGATTCAGACTGAATCCGAGTTAGAATAGAACTAAGACTCTAGGGCGTAAATTGATGTAATTTCTTGTAAGGAAAGCTAAGTTGAATCCTTTACTTGTACGGGAAGTCCAGCCGCCTTTTATATATATTGGGGGTGATGGCCGATTGAACAACACACAATCGAACAAATCAATATACTAGTTTTTCCTGTCTACGTTTTATCTCTCCACCGTTTTTCTCTCTCGTTCTTCGCTGTTCTTCGTGTTTGAGAGCTGCGAATCCCGAGGAGCTAGGGGCGAGCGAATCGACCTAGGGCAGCCCATAGCCTCCGCACTCCCTAACGGGGTCTTTCCCGGGGGTGTGGGGTTTTCGGGTCTGCAAAAGCGCCCGTCGACTGTCTTGCGTATCGCGCTGTCGGTCGGGTCTCCTTCGATGTGAGCTGCAGTGCATCACCCCCGGCGTCGAGGGTACACGTGACGTGTTCATGTGTCAACAGGTATCCTCCTTTGAATGAATTGAGTGACTCGACTTGGCACATGTTCACGCATGTAGTTGAATCAAATCAACATAGCCTTCATGATATTTATGTTCATGATAGATTATATCCTACTCATGCTTGTACTCGGTGTAAATTAATTTTAATGCATGTTCATGACTGTTGTCGCTCTCTCAGTTGGTCGCTTCCCAGTCTTTTGCTAGCCTTCACCTGTACTAAGCAGGAATACTGCTTGTGCATCAAAACTCCTTAAACCCCAAAGTTGTTCCATATGAGTCCACTATACCTTCCTATATGCGGTATTTACCTGCCGTTCCAAGTAAATTTGTATGTGCCAAACTCCAACCTTCAAATGAAATTATGTTTTGTATGCTCGAGCAGCTCATGTTACAACTAGGGCTGCTTATATCTTCCATGCTAGGTGGGTTATTCTCACGAGGAGTGGACTCCGTTCCTCATTCACGAGAAAGGGCCGGTAACCGGGATGCCCAGCCATGATCCAAAAAGATCAAAGCAAATCAAGATAATTAAACAAAACTCCCCCAGGGCTGTTGTATGTTGGAGGCACTCGTTGTTTCGAGCAAGCCATGGATTGATGCTTGTTGGTGGTTGGGGGAGTATAAACCTTTACCATTCTGTTTGGGAACTGCCTATAATGCATGTAGTATGGAAGATACAACCATCTCATAGTTGTTGCGTTGACAACAAATGTATGCCGCTCAAAATGTCATTCAATCTCTATTTTAAAATCGAGCTCTGGCACCTCTACAAATCCCTGCTTCCCTCTGCGAAGGGCCTATCTATTTACTTTTATGTTGAGTCATCACCCTTCTTATTAAAAAGCACCCGCTGGAGAGCACACTGTCATTTGCATTCATTATTATTGGTTTATATTGGGTATGACTTGACTGGACCTCTTTTACCATGAATTACAATGTTTAGTCAGTCCTTGATCTTTAAAGGTGCTCTGCATTTATGTTTTGCGGTCTCAGAAAGGGCTAGCGAGATACCATTTTGTTATATCATGTTATAATTATTTTGAGGAAGTGTTGTCATCCGAGTTTTTATTATTATAGCTCGCTAGCTGATTATGTTATTGATATGAGTAATTGTGAGACCTAAGTGCTATTGTGAGTATGGTTAGTTCATAATATTTGCTGAAACTTGAATGCTGGCTTTTCATGTTTACAACAACAAGAGCAAATAGAGTTTGTAAAAGTTTTTCTTTATCACTTTCAGTTTATCAACTGAATTGCTTGAGGACAAGCAAAGGTTTAAGCTTGGGGGAGTTGATATGTCTCCAACGTATCTACTTTTCCAAACACTTTTGCCCTTGTTTTGGACTCTAACTTGCATGATTTTGAATGAAACTAACCCGGACTGACGCTGTTTCCAGCAAAACTGCCATGATGTTGTTTTATGTGTAGAAAAGAAAAGTTCTCGGAATGTCCTGAAAATCCACGGAGGCACTTTTTGGAATTTATAAGAATTTCTGGGCGAAAGAAATACACCAGGGGGCCCAGGGCCTGGCCATGAGACAGGGGGCGCCCCCCCTGTAGGGCACGCCCCCTATCTCGTGGGCCCCCTGGACCTCCACCGACGTCAACTCCAACTCCATATATTCACGTTCGGAGAGAAAAAAATCAGAGAGAAAGTTTCATCGCATTTTACGACACGCAGCCGCCGCCAAGCCCTAATCTCTCTCGTGAGGGCTGATCTGGAGTCCGTTCGGGGCTCCGGAGAGGGGGATTCGTCGCCGTCATCATCATCAACCATCCTCCATCACCAATTTCATGATGCTCACCGTCGTGCGTGAGTAATTCCATCGTAGGCTTGCTGGACGGTGATGGGTTGGATGAGATTTACCATGTAATCAAGTTAGTTTTGTCAGGGTTTGATCCCTAGTATCCACTATCTTCTGAGATTGATGTTGCTATGAATTTTCTATGCTTAATGCTTGTCACTAGGGCCCGAGTGCCATGATTTCAGATCTGAACCTATTATGTTTTCATAAATATATGTGTGTTCTTGATCCTATCTTGCAAGTCTATAGTCACCTATTATGTGTTATGATCCGACAACCCCGAAGTGACAATAATCGGGACACTTCACGGTGATGACCGTAGTTTGAGGAGTTCATGTATTCACTATGTGCTAATGCTTTGTTCCGGTTCTCTATTAAAAGGAGGCCTTAATATCCCCGAGTTTCCGCTAGGACCCCGCTGCCACGGGAGGGTAGGACAAAAGATGTCATGCAAGTTCTTCTCCATAAGCACGTATGACTATTTACGGAATACATGCCTACATTATATTGATGAATTGGAGCTAGTTCTGTGTCACCCTATGTTATAGCTATTACATGAGGAATCGCATCCGGCATAATTATCCATCACTAATCCATTGCCTACGAGCTTTTCATATATTGTTCTTCGCTTATTTACTTTTCCTTTGCTACTGTTACAACTACTACGAAAACCCAAAAACATTTATCTTTACTTTCGCTACCATTACCATTATTATCATACCACTTTTGCTACTAAACACTTTGCTGCAGATACTAAGTTATCCAGGTGTGGTTGAATTGACAACTCAACTGCTAATACTTGAGAATATTCTTTGGCTCCCCTTGTGTCGAATCAATAAATTTGGGTTGTACTTCACCCTCAAAAGCTGTTGTGATCCCCTATACTTGTGGGTTATCAGCCGACTCCACTCTGTGCACCCTCCTTTACAACATGAAGGGCGGGTTGGTGGATGTGGGGAAGGGTACTATAGTGAAGCCTAAGGATCGATTGTTTCACCACCGGCAGATGCCTGATAACGCCTTAAGGGTCTCCGTGGTGAGTGTGAAAGCGGGCTACGAGGGTCTCCCTCGTCCGATACAAACCGATGGAGAGGATGACGAGACCCCCACACAGCTTGGCCAATGCAAAAATTGGCCGATCCTGTGGCCGAAAAATCTTCTTCGTGTCGAGGTGGCCGGGAGCACACCAACGGGACCTCAGGAAGGTATGACCACAACCCCTCCTACACAAGTACAACCATCGTCTGTGCTGCTTGCTGAGATCGAGAGACATGAGGAAGGAGGGCCAACCGTTCCGGCAAATGATGCCATCTGCCCCATGGAAGAGGATAGGGATCATGACATGGAGGAGGCCGACAATGACCCTAACCAGTATTTCAATACTGCCTTTGACAACGAAGTAACAATGAGTCAACCATATGAATATGAGCTGCATGTACCAGAGCCGGAACGTCCTCGGGAGTGCAAGAAGTCTTTGTTCATGCAATCCTCGCAGGACACGCCTCCAGATGCTGGTTCCACCCAAGCTCAACTACTTAGCCAGAGTCGTCCAATGCTGAGCCCGGCAACACTAGGGGTGGTGCTCAAGGAGGGCCTGACAGACCCACCAGCACCTCAGCACACCAAGAAGAAGCAAATGAAGAGAGTGACGGCGAGAAAATCCAATAAAGTTGGTAATGTTGGTTCTAGCAGCCAGCTGCCTTCGACCAAGGTTGACTGTGTACCGATGAAACATGTGCCATTAATCCATGTCGCGGGAGAGCCAATGGTACCGGCGAATGCACTAGCTGCCATAACAGGGGATCTCAGGAGACTCCATGACCATGTGCTTTCGTCAGAGAGAAGCCTCCTCGCCTCGGATGATCCAGGATACCCACTTTATATGCTTCATGTGCCGAGCAGTTGCAAGATGTACGTCCACACTGTTGGGGAACGTAATAATTTCAAAAAAATCCTACGCACACACAAGATCATGGTGATGCATAGTAACGAGAGGGAAGAGTGTGTCCACGTACCCTCGTAGGCCGAAAGCGGAAGCGTTAGCACAACGCGGTTGATGTAGTCGTACGTGTTTACGATCCGACCGATCAAGTACCGAACGCACAACACCTCCGAGTTCTGCACACATTCAACTCGATGACGTCCCTCGAACTCCGATCCAGTCGAGCTTTGAGGGAGAGTTCCGTCAGCACGACGGCGTGGTGACAATGATGATGTTTTACCGACGCAGGGCTTCGCCTAAGCACCGCTACGATATGACCGAGGTGGATTATGGCGGAGGGGGCCACCGCACACGCCTAAGAGATCCAAGGGATCAATTGTTGTATCTCTAGGGGGTGCCTCCCTCCCCGTATATAAAGGAGTGGAGGAGGGGGAGGGGGCCGGCCACCCTTGGCGCGCCCCATGAGGAGTCCTACTCCCACCGGGAGTAGGACTCCCCCCCTTCCATGTTGGAGTAGGAGAGGAGAGGGAAGGAAAGGGGGGGAGCCGCCCCCCTCCTTGTCCAATTCGGACTTGGGGGGAGGGAGGGGCGCGCGGCTGCCCCTTGGCCGCCTCTCCTCTTCCACCACTTGGGCCCATGAGGCCCAATAACCTCCGGGGGGGAGGGGTTCCGGTAACTCCTCGGTACTCCGGTATATATCCGATAACCCCCGGAACCATTCCGGTGTCCGAATATAGTCGTCCAATATATCAATCTTCATGTCTTGACCATTTCGAGACTCCTCTTCATGTCCGTGATCACATCCGGGACTCCGAACTACCTTCGGTACATCAAATCACATAAACTCATAATATAACCGTCATCGAACTTTAAGCGTGCGGACCCTACGGGTTCGAGAACTATGTAGACATGACCGAGACACGTCTCCGGTCAATAACCAATAGCGGAACCTGGATGCTCATATTGGCTCCCACATATTCTACGAAGATCTTTATCGGTTTAATCGCATAACAACATACGTTGTTCCCTTTGTCATCGGTATGTTACTTGCCCGAGATTCGATCATTGGTATCTCAATACCTAGTTCAATCTCGTTACCGGCAAGTCTCTTTAATCGTTCCAATACATCATCCTGCAACTAACTCATTAGTTGCAACGCTTGCAAGGCTTAAGTGATGTGCATTACCGAGTGGGCCCAGAGATACCTCTCCGACAATCGGAGTGACAAATCCTAATCTCGAAATACGCCAACCCAACAAGTACCTTCGGAGACACCTGTAGAGCACCTTTATAATCACCCAATTATGTTGTGACGTTTGGTAGCACACAAAGTGTTCCTCCGGTAAACGGGGGTTGCATAATCTCATAGTCATAGGAACATGTATAAGTCATGAAGAAAGCAATAGCAACATACTAAACGATCAAGTGCTAAGCTAACGGAATGGGTCAAGTCAATCACATCATTCTCCTAATGATGTGATCCCGTTAATCAAATGACAACTCTTTGTCTATGGCTAGGAAACATAACCATCTTTGATTAATGAGCTAGTCAAGTAGAGGCATACTAGTGACACTCTGTTTGTCTATGTATTCACACATGTATCATGTTTCCGGTTAATACAATTCTAGCATGAATAGTAAACATTTACCATGATATAAGGAAATAAATAATAACTTTATTATTGCCTCTAGGGCATATTTCCTTCACACACATGCCCCGCGGACCTCTTCTTCCTGAGGATTGATTACATCTTCCAGATGTTTCAAATGAGGACACTCGATTTTACGTTCGTCCGCCTGTATGCGCTGCACATGAACTACATCATCAGGAGAGAGCAAGTCGCCGGTCTTGCGGTCGCGGACCCATACTACATGCATAAGGGCTTCTTGTCAATCAATGATGCCAACCGTCAATATGCGAGTAAGTACATCGAAGAATTCTTGGTCAGCAATAAGGACAAAGAAACGATTCTCCTACCTTATCATCCCTGGTAAGTCATCCGCGGATAGCACTATAACACATACGTGCATTTCAATAGTTACTTTGCACGCATGGAGGCTAACTTGATCGTGTATTTTGCACAACGGGGGGTGTCGTATTGTTCTCATCGTTCTTTACCCGCGTTACTCCCGTGCTCTATATTTGGACCCATCGAAGAACATACAGAAGAAAGATTACACACACATAAAGCATGTTCTGGCCAGAGCTATACTGGGCTTCAGCATGCGGGGTGGCTACATCCAATTAAAAAAAACAAATAAGGCCGGTCTTTTTTTCGGCCACAAGACTGACTTCTGTTGCATCCAGCAACCGGCAAGAAGTGAGAATGATGGATTCTACGTCATCCATCTAGATAATACCGCTTTTGATCATCGTGATTGCTCTTATCTTGTATGTCATAGTTTAGGTAGATGATGAAACATGTGTCTACGGTGACAGTGTAAGAGACATGTGATCATTAACTTGTATTGCTATTTCGAAATGATGATGAGATCGACATCATTTGTGTTGAGACTATGTTGATATGATGAGACTATGTTGTACCACTTCGATGATGATGATGAGACATTCCTTTTTCATATAGTTCCAGTGTATGTGTATGTTTTAACTGTATAAAACCTGTATAAATACGAATACATCAACATAAAAAATACTAGCAGTAGCGTGGGGTATTGGAGTAGTAGCAGCGCTGCTTACCAGTAGTGTTGGTTGAAGGGGCACGCTACTAGTATTAGCACTAGCGATAGACAGAGGCACGCTACTGCTAGATATAGATAGCAGTAGCGCTGGTTCAAACAAGCGCTACTGCTAAAAAATAGCTGTAGAGTCGTAGCAGTAGCGCGCCTGCCCGCGCTACTAATAGCCAAAAAACCAGCGCTACTGGTAAGGATTTTCCTAGTAGTGAGGCCACGGCTTCAAGTATGACAGTGCAAGCCTTGACATGCCTATATTGCCCCTGCCAAGCAGAAGGGCAATTCTTCCACTCCTAGTGCATACAGTCTATACTATCAAACATCCCCGGGAAGCCCCTACTGGTACTCATCGCCAACAAGCGGGTTGTATCTGGAGCATTTGGCACTCTCAAGTACTCAGGGCCAAACACTGTAATCACAACCTTGTAGAACCTGTACATGGACTATTAACACGTGGACTCGCTCATACGTACCTACTCATCGATGAGGATCGGGAACTCCGTATGTGAGCATCCAAATAGCTGCGGTGCATTTATGATAAGAGGAGAATCCAATCTTTCCAAATGCATCCTCCTTGCGCTCGAAATACTTATCATACCCGACCACCACCTCTCGAATACGGTTGAAAAAAATGCTTAGCCATGTGGAAACGACACCGGAATGGGTGATGTTTGAAGAGCGGGTTGGGTGTCTCGAAGTAGTCCTTCCAAAGAAGGAAATGACCGCTCTCTCGGTTGCGATTCAACGCCAGAGTGTGCTCCGGGGTCGAGCCCCGGAACAACGGCCGTTGACTACAAAGGGGTCATGGACGACCAACACAGCAACCACCATCTCCTCATCGTCGGATGAAGAATCATCCGAGCCGCAAAGAAAATTATGGAAAAAGAACTCATCGACGGAGTCCATTTGTACCTTGCGGACAAACCGTCGAACAGCTTCCGGGCGTCGTCGTCGAAGAAGGCCCGCGAAGAGACACGTGTCAAACGAGCGTACCTGGCGGCGTCCGGCGAGCGTGGCGACGTCAGACGAGCGTGCCTGCGTTGTCGAAGGAGCTGGCCGGGGGCGCGGGGGGTCCGAGGAGGTGCTTACGCCGACGTCGGAGGGGGTGGGGTGGGGGGGGGGAGGCAGTTCTGATGGCCCTAAAACGAGGTGGTGGTGGCGGCGATGTGTGAAGGTGGCATGCTGCGGGGGATGTATGTGGGTGCGGACTGCTGGCGAGGGCACCGGAATTGGGCGGCGGCGAGGTGGGACGGCCAGGGGCGTGCTTTCAGTGGGAGGAAGAGAATGGAGCCACCGCCATGAGGGCCAGGGGGAGGAGTAGGCGGGCGTCGGGCGCGCCGTTTTGTGTCCACGCCAGGGGCGGCGCTAGGAGTATTCTTGGGTCTTCATGTGAATATTGAATACCCATGATTTTTACAAAATAGTGTTGATTTTGGCAAAAGTGACAATTTTTGAAAAATAACAATGATTTTGACAAAATGAATACACATGAATACCCGATTGCAAATTCTTGAAGCCGCCACTGGTCCACGCCGATGCAAATGAGGTTCAAATTTGAACCGGAAATGAGTCGATAGTCGGATGAAAAGCGGACGCGCGTCTGTTTGGTTCGGGGCGTTGGGTCGACTTTTGTGTCTGTTTTGATCTAATAGTACACGCGCAAACAAAACGGGCCGGCGCATTGGAGTTGCTCTTAGCCCTTGTGGTGGTGGTGGTGCACATGCACGCGTCGCACGGCGACGTGGCAGGAAAACGGGACAAAATGACGTGACGCGGGCGACCCATGCCGTCCTCTCTCCGTGGCGCCGTACCTTACGTAGCTCGCCTCATCCCACGCCACATCCGCCCGTGCGGACCGTGCGGCCTGATCTGACTCGACCTCGATCGCTCGCCCACGTCGATCAACGGCCTCTTGTGTCTCCTTCCTTTCGCTTCTCCTCCTTGGCCATCAACCCCTTGACGTGACTCGTGAGGCGATTCGACGGCCATCAACCCAACTGCTGCGCGCGTCCGACTGACTGACTGACTTCCGGAAACGTACGCACGCACGCGCGTACGTATGCATCACCAGTTTGCGGCAAGCCGTGGGACGGATGGACGGGCATGGGCGAGTTCGTTGGGTCGACGTGGCGTGGAAGGCACGAAATGGTGATGGATGATGTGATGCGGAAATGGCTGACCTGAAGCCAAGGAAGAATTGATGGGGGCGGCCGGCAGCCAGGGAGACGTTTGATGATGAGAGGTTTCTTTGCTGCACGTTTTCCGTTAAGGCAAAAAGGAGAGCTTTCATAGCGTACAGTGCAGCTGGCTAGGAAGCCCGTAACGAGAAGTCAGTTTCGTCGTCTTCACGGTGTTTTAACAGTGTCCGTTTCAGTTCAGCTGGCAAAAAAGAAAAGAAAAAAGAATACTGTCGATCTCAGTTTTGGTAAAATCTATATCTGGTAGTACCTTTTTCGTAGCTGGATTTGTGATATTTTATTCCGAGACAGGAGCATGCCGTCGGCAAGTGGAGCACGGGCATCCGATGTTTGGTCTGAGTTAGGATTGCAGAATGATATTATAAAAACCATGCGGCAAGATCGATCTGGTTCTATAACTTTGGAAATTCTGGTCCGCATGCGTACCATGATTCATGAGCTGTCAATGGCTGAACTCATCTTGGTTGCGATGTGGTATATTTGGTGGCAGAGGCGCCAAGTAACTAATAAGGAGTCAGTCCAAACACTGGAACAAACATCAATATCTATCCGAGTTTTAGCCACCAACTTCGTACGAGCCTACACACCAAATCAGCCGGTACGTACGATCAGTCATCAGTGGAAGAAGCCAGTGGAGGGAGCGGTAAAAGTTAATGTCGATGCGTCATTCCATGCGGACAATTTTTCAGGAGCCTGCGGCGCTATTGCTCGTGATGATCGAGGCAATTTCTTGGCTGCAACTACTTGTGCAATACCGCATGTGTCTAGTGCAAGCTCTGCGGAATTGTTAGCTATCAGGTGTGGTCTGATCCTTGCAGTGAATCTCGGATGCACTAAGCTTATTTTGGAGTCTGACTGTACGACTGCTTTGGAGGCTATATCTGACTCAAACGCATACATGGGAATTGATGTTCCAATAGTAGTAGAATGCTCTCTTATGGCCATGGAATTTAAAAGCAGCAGTTTTACTCACTGTAGCAGAGAAGCGAATATGGTAGCGGATGGCTTAGCAAAGCATAGCTTTAGTCTTAGCAAGTCTGAAACTTGGGACGTTGTCTCGGACTTTATTCTGCATTCTTATGTAAATGATCTTGCTCTTATTTGATGAATAAAGTTTTAATGCTAAAAAAAAATGGACCCTCCCAACGGATGTCAATTTTCCGTTAACTGAATCATTATCGGCTCACAAAGCCTCTCTACATGGGGAATTCTTCTTTGCTAAGTGTTAAGTCTCAGTTGATATTATAACCGTGAGATCTTACAATAAGATCGATGCAAGTTTTCTCTCTCCAGTTTCTCTCTCTCTTGCATGTTATATCATTTCATCGAGATTTGGTCGAATCTTAGTCGACTAAGACTTTAGCCACACCTCTTCTTATTACTTCCTGCCTAGCTAGTATCCTCCTCTACTTATTGTCTTTCTTTTAAGTTTCCTAGATGGGTTCAAAAGATAAAATAAGCGCTCCAAAGTGCTTTGGAAATTAAGTACCATCTTTGGAGCATTATCTTTTTTTCCACGACTTCCACGAATGTGATCCTATGATGAAAATTTGCAAGCACCCAAAACAAATCTTAATGTTTGCCAAAATTATTTTTCAAAATTTTCTCATATCTTTCAATCTTACTGTTCATACAGGCCCATTGAGACCGAGCTACATGTCCCATTGCTAATTTTCTTGCGGAAATTTGTATTCCCTTTGTTTCTAAAAAAATCAATCTGTTTTTCCTTTTATATACGAGTATCTTGCGGCAATCTGCTGTTCCGTTGTCACCTTCGAAATGAGGCCTACGCAACAATTTTTTTTAGGGGACCTAACAGCAAACTTTTTGAGGGGACCTACACAGCGATTTCTTTTTGAGGGGACCTACACAGCAATTTTTTTTTGAGAATCACACAGCAAATTGTTTTTTGAGACAATCACAGCAATTTTTTGGAAATGCAGCCTCAAACTCAAACAGCAGGCTAGTAAAGTCGAGCCATCCAGAGCCCATAGCCCCGCTAACGGCCCACATATAGAAACAAAATGGAGGGAAAACTCCAGAAGCGAGGGAAAAACTCTTTTCCCGTCCCCCAAACGCGCGCGCCACGCCGACGGAAACCCTGGTCGCGCGAAGCCAACCGGCGATGGTGGAACCACGCGCCGACGCCTCCGCAGCCCCCTCCCTCGCCGGTACCGACGCAGCCCCCGCCCCCAACCAGGTCCGCTCTCCTCGCCCGCCCTCCTGGCACCACTCGATGGATTCGCCGCCACCGCTTCCGTTGAAATCTCTGCGCTTTGACCTCGCAGGGTACCACCGCCGGCGCGAGGAAGCGGAAGGCCCCGGCGACGGAGAAGGCCCCGAGGAAGCCCCGCAAGCGGCAGGTCTGTACTTCACCGTACCCATCAACCCCCTCCCCGCAGCAATCTTGCTTGGTAGTCTGATTCGTCTGAATGTTTTGGCATTGCTTGGTAATCTGATTCGTCTGAATGTTTTGGCATTGCTTGGTAGTCTGATTCGTCTGAATGTGTTAGCATTGGTTGGTAGTCTGATTCGTCTGATTGTTGTGGCATTGCTTGGTAGTCTGATTCGTCTGAATGTTGGTAGGTCGAAGAACCGATTCAGATCCCTGTGTACTACGGGTGTAGAAAAGGAGATTTTTCAAGCGTGCAGGGCGATGATTTAGTTCAAGATTGCCCAGCCATTTTTGCCGAAAACATATGTGCGCACATAATCGGTGAATTGCCGCTGCAGCCACAGTCGATGTCACTGGTGGATCTACAGCTCTGGGTCCTCAAGCTGTTCAGGCACCATCCACAAACACAAGATCTCCATATTAAGGGGTTCCTCAAACAGCGCAAAAATGACCCGTATGATGAAGAGGATCCAGACTGGTATTTGGAGTACTACCAGTGGGACACCCATGAATTTTATACCGACAAATACTGGAGATCCTTTGCCAATAAATTAAAGAAAAAGAGAAATGTAACGCAGAAGTTCATGTTGTACGTGGAATCCTCTGAGATCAGGCACCATGACATATTGCTCAAAGCAGTAAATGATGATTACTCTCAACAGGTGCCGGTTGTGTTGCCTGGGACGGAAAGCCTGGCAAGGTGTGAATTCCGCTTCCGCTACCTTAAGGAACACCTGGCGGTTACAGCTGAGGAAATGGCAGTTTATCTCACTGGTCACTATGGCGAGCAGGTTACTCCCGCTGAGGCGTGGAGGGCAAGACAGATGGCTCTGGAGGAGGAATTTGGTACCTTTTATGATTCATACAATTTTGCCCCAAGGTTACTTAAGGAAATAGCACGTAAAAACCCTGGTGGGTTTGTAGAGATCAAAGATGCACAGGTTGCAGGGTGTAAGGATTTTCGAGTCCTCAAGCGCATATTTTGGGCGTTTGGACAATGCTTACAGGCCTTCGGTAGCTGTCGCCCTGTGCTGTGCATCAAGGGCACACCACTATGCGGGAAATATCAAGGGGTGCTGTTGACGGCTGTAGCATTAGATGGTAATGATTTATCCATCCCAGTAGCATTTGCCATCGTCGAGTGTGAGACAAAGGAAAGCTGGCTGTGGTTTCTTAGGAATTTGGAGCGAGCAGTGGTTGATCATGCTGATGTCTGCATTATACACGACTACAAAAAGGAGTTGATCGACGCCGTAGAGGATCTTCTGAATTCCCGTCGACGACAAGGGCTGAAAGCAGAAAGCCGGTGGTGCATGGAACACCTTGCTGAAAACTTCCATGCATATTTTGGCGACAAGAACCTGGTGATGATGTTCAAGAAACTTTGTCAGGAGAAGCGACCACATAAGTTCGATAAACTCTGGAAGGAGCTTGACGAGTTGACATCCAAATATATGGCAGAGAAAGAATCTGGTGCTAGTGAGGAAGTGCAGCAGGGATCAGTCAAGCATGATGATGCAGAGCTTCAGGAGCAAAGCCCATTCAGCCGGCCTGATTCAGTGGAGGATGGGATGGAAGGAGATCGTGCCAATGACAGCAAAGGAAAGATAACAAAGTTCTCTGATTGGATTCGTCTGAAACCAATGGAGAAGTGGTCGCTGGTGCATGATAGCAATGGAGCAAGATATGGCATCATGGGCACTGATATAACCGATGTATATAAGAACGATCCTGTATTGAAAGGTATAACATGCCTTCCACTTGGTGCGATGGTGGAGGTGACATTCCTGCGCTTGGAAGAGTACTTCAAAAACACAAGTGCGGCAGCAAACAAAGCAATCGGCAACCCATCAGTTAGCTTCCCGGAGTGTGTCCAGGATGACATGAACTCCAAAATGCAGAAAGCCGAGATGCATCAAGTTCTTGAAGGTGAAGAGGCTCTGAAATTTACGGTGAAGTCGAGGCAGAGGCATGTTACCGTAAACCTGAAGTCGGAATATACCCACAACATGGATAAGTCTAAAGGATCCACAACTCTAAAAACTGCTACCTGTTCATGCAACAAGCCGCAGCTGCTTCACAAGCCTTGCTCTCATGTCATTGCCGTCTGTTGTCATATTGGGGTAAGCACTGCTGAATACATGTCCCCATACTACAGCCCGACTTGTCTAGGCAGGACCTGGAGTAAAAAATTCAATGAGTTCTCATGCAACTACAGATTTTTTTACCACGCTACTACAGAGATATTAGACCATTCGAACGCGAAACACCAACTTGGATCCCAGACAAAAGATTGGAGTGTGGTTTTCCTGTTTATCTGTTGTCGGACTGCGTACAAACTGCCATTGTCGATGAAGAGCAACAGTGCACAACTGAAGATGAATCAGTTGCAGACAATGAAGCAACAAAGACACGCTCAGAAGAATCAAGAGCCTAGCCAAATTTGAGGTTCTTTTATCATCTGTGAAACTCCAGGCTGTTCATATTTTGGACCCTTCATATGTGGTGGCTGCTGTGCTCTAAGTTATCCCATGTAAACTCTGAACCTCTAGTATTATTTGCAGTACTTTCCATGTTGTCCTGAAAACTGAAGTTTATATTTCTTTCTAGTCTGTTACAGTTTGTTACTGAATTTCTGGCCTGGTTTATATTTTCTTGAAACTCTCAAATGCCTAATCATCCGAGAAGTCATTACTTGGATGCCGACGTTTGAGCGAATAACATGTGTACCAGTTCAGTTCATAAAATTGTCATCAGTAGAAGCACTTCAGTAGATTCCAGTTATCGTAAGTATATATAACAAGCACACATACATGCACTCATAATTAACCAACTGCACAGTTGCAAAGCTTTATCGATTCTCCTGATTTTACACATATTATTCTGGAGAATTTGCCATGTCAAAGTTGAAACTTGAAACTATAGCACACGACTCAAGGTGGTACTAGAGTGCCCACTAGTTTTGGTCAATAAACCTAATTAGCTACCATGCAGAGATCTTCATGCCGAGGTCTTTCTGCGCGAACTCGACGAGATTCTCAATCTCAGCGTCTTCGATGTAGCCGCTCTTGTCCCTGTCGGCGTGGCGGAGGGCTCGCCCAGCCCTGAGGGTGGCGAACCAGCAGCCCCGGCGGCGGATGGCCTGGCGGAGCTCCGCCTTGCTGATCCAGCCGTCGCCGTCCACGTCGAACTGCTTCAGCCACTCCTTGAATTGCTCCACCGTGGTCCCTCTCGGCCAGAGAAGCCACCTCCGCGCTGCCATGGCCGGCGGTGTTTGCAGGCTCAGAGTCAGCTAGTCCTTGACGACTGTGCTAGGCAGGTGCATCGATCATGGATGGTTCGAAGCCTCTCGCGGCTGCGCCACCTTTTATAGTTGGATCGTTCCACCCATGTACGATCTCGTGGCTTTATTCGTTTATATCTGCAGGTTGCGACTTGCGAGGGGGCGGTGCTCTGAATCGTATCTCATTTCTCGGTGGAGTCCGACCTAGTCACTACTCACTACACGAAATGCATGCAAGGCTAGTAAGCGCAAGTGTATGCATGCACTGTTCATCTGTAGATCTTTTCACTGATGGGCTGCATTTACCTCATTAGATTATGTTCCTATATGCTTGCAGCGACCTGAAAGCTCATTAGTTAGCTTGAGAATAAATTTGAAGTCGGGGAAGTAGCAATGTGGTAGGGCCCGTGCATGAAAGAGATTCTCCATTGACCCACCAATCCAAGAAGGAACTATTAGGATATTCCGGTTTTGCTATTTTTCAGGTACCTGAAATTTTATATTGCATCAGTCACTTCTTCCTTCCTTCCTTCTTCCCAACCTTGCCAGAGGAGAACAACCCAACTATCTATCTTAGGGGGAAGCCTGACCTCACTATCGATCTTACAGGAAAGCCACAATCCCTCCCATCCCATAACTGTCTTAGGGGTGGGGGTGCAGGGGATCGTCGGAGGTTTGCACCGGTGGTGCGGGGCTTAGAGAGTGGCCGCGGCGATGCTCAGCAACGGCGGTGGGGGGAGGTTGAGGGGGAGGGGGCATCGAGGTGGTGCACGGTTGCGCCCGCCGGCCGCGGGGGTTGAAGGTAGGCGGATGAGGCGTGGTTGGGTGACGGTCGCACAGAAGGATTGATCAGACCATGGATGGAGGAAGACGGTTGAGAGAAAGAAGATGACCTGTGAGTGGTTAGATGCAGATCAGATGGACAGAAAATAAAATGACCGGCGAAACATTTTTTGCAGGCACCTGTTAATAAACAGTCTCGGGAGATTCTACCACGGTTGCTCAAGAATGCCCTAAGATCCAACCAAGCCACTATTGGCTGATGTCCATCGCAATGACAACCACGACAGTCTAGTATGTGTGGTGGGAGCGGCGCAAGTTCACACATGGCGAGCACCTGTACGAGCCAATTAGATCAGCGCAAGCAATCTCAGCACTTGCACATAATTTTGCAATAGCTATGTCCAACCATAAAGAGAATTAAGAGGCATGGCTGGGAGAGCCCAACAGAGGGCATGATAAAGTTAAATGTAGATGCTGCTTTTGACACCGACAAAGGATCAGGAGCTACGGGTGCTGTCCTTCGAGATCACACATGTTTCTTCGTGGCGGCATCATGCAGTGACATACCGTTTGTGAAGGATGTGGCAACAGCAGAAGCACGGGGTTTACGAGATGGACTTCTCCTAGCAAATGAAATGGGTTGCAATAAGCTATGCGTGGAAGGGGACCGTGTGAGATAATAGATCGAAGCGTCTCAACTCCTATACACAGGAGCCCGCATGTATATATTCATATTGGCGAGGCCTGATCTCGCATGAGGCATACATATACGGTTGAGAGATACATGGAAAGGTAAGGGAAGATTACATCAAGAGATAAAGATAAAAGGATCTTCCAAACTACTCCAATATCTTGAGGTACAAGGCTGCGGTACAGACTTGTAACGTGACAATGTTTAACACGCCCCCATAATCACAACTGGATTAAGTTGAGATTACATCGAAACACTTCAAAGCTTCTAGTAGGTAATGCCTTGGTAAACCCATCTGCAAGCTGATCTTTAGAGGGAATAAACCTGATCTCAAGTTCTTTGTTTGCAACACTTTCTCTAACAAAATGAAAATCTATCTCAATGTGTTTGGTTCTAGCATGAAACACTGGATTAGCATACAAATAAGTTGCTCCAAGATTATCACACCAAAGAAGAGGAGTTTGAGTGTGCATTACTCCAAGTTCTTTTAATATGGCCCGAACCCAGTGCTTGTCTGATTCTTTCAAAGACCGCACTAGTCTCGCCTTGATGCCGCTCATAATAAGACCATTGGCTCGTTCGACTTGACCGTTGGTTTGCGGGTGGTAGACGGAGGCGTAATCAAGTTTAATGCCTAGATTAGTACACCAGGTTTTTACCTCGTCGGCTGTGAAATTAGAGCTGTTGTCGGTGATGATACTGTGTGGGACACCATAACAGTGCACAACACCGGATATGAAGTCTATCACCGGGCCGGACTCAACAGCTTTGACCGGTTTAGCCTCTATCCACTTAGTGAATTTGTCCACCATAACTAGCAGATATTTTTTCTTATGGCTTCCCCCTTTAAGGGGTCCAACCATATCCAGTCCCCAGACCGCGAAAGGCCAAGTGATGGGGATAGTCTGTAAGGCAGTTGGGGGCATGTGGCTTTGGTTGGCGAAGAGTTGGCACCTGACGCAACGTTGGACAAGGTCCTGCGCGTCTGTTTGGACCGTCGGCCAATAAAACCCTGTACGGAAGGCCTTGGTAACAAGGGCCCGGGCTGCGGCGTGGTGTCCGCCTAGACCAGTATGAATTTCTGCCAAAAGCTGCCGCCCCTCCTCCTCAGAGATACATTTTTGAAGTACTCCGGTAGTACTTTTCTTGTAGAGCTCTCCGTCGTGAACCTTGTAGGCCTTCGAGCGCCGGACAACGCGGCGGGCCTCATTCTGGTCTTCGGGCAGCTCCTTCCTATCAATGTAGGCCAAGAAGGGCTCGGTCCATGGGGCAATGACCGCCATAATGAGATGGGCCGACGGTGTAATTTCGGTGGCTGAGCCCCCGATGATATCGGTGTGTTCAGAATCTGGGGTTGTGTTCGGATCTGGACTGTTGTTGCCGCCCTCCCCTTGCCATACCACGGATGGCTTGAAAAGCCTTTCCAGGAAGATGTTAGGTGGGACGGGGTCGCGCTTAGCGCGAATGCGAGCAAGGACGTCCGCCGCCTGGTTACTTTCTTGTGCGACGTGATGAAATTCAAGCCCCTCGAACCGAGCCGACATTTTTAGGACGGCATTACGGTAAGCTGCCATCTTTGGATCTTTGGCATCGAAGTCTCCGTTTATTTGAGATATTGCGAGGTTTGAGTCCTCACACCTCCGTGCATTGTATGCCCATGGATACGCCATCCAAGACCATGCAATAAGGCCTCGTGATTCGCCGCGTTGTTGGAGTCTCTGTACAATATTTGGAGCACATATCGACGACATCTCCAAGTGGGGGCGTTAACACGACGCCTCGCCCCAGCCCGCCAACATTTTGGAGCCGTCAAAATACATAACCCAATTGGAATATGCGCCAGTACTTTTGGGGAGTTCGCCTCATCCATTCGGCGACGAAGTCACCAAAGACTTGGGATTTGATGGCTCGACGTGGCTTGTATGTTATGTCAAATGGGAGTAGCTATATGGCCCATTTGGCGATTCGTCCCGTGGCATCACGGTTGTTTATTATGTCATTGAGTGGGACTTCGGAAGCCACCGTGATTGAACACTCCTGGAAGTAGTGTCGTAGCTTTCGAGATGCCATGAAGACCGCGATGCTATCTTTTGGTAATGGGGTACAGGATTTGCATGGTGTGAGGACGGTGAGATACGTAGTATACTGGTTTTTGAAGTGGGAATTTGTGTCCGTCCTATTCTCGTTCGACGGCGAGCACGGCGCTCACCACCTGATGTGTTGCCGATATGTATAGCAACATGGGTTCGCCAGCGTTTGGTGCGGCCAGGATTGGGTTGCTTGCTAGGAGGGCCTTTATTTCCACCAGTTCGGCAGTCGCCTCGTCTGTCCATTCGAAGTTATCTGTGCGTCGTAAGAGGCGATAGAGTGGTAGTGCCTTTTCTCCTAATCTGGAGATAAAGCGACTTAACGCTGCCACGTAACTAGCTAGTTTTTGGACTTGTTTGAGGTCTGTTGGCGTAGCCAACTGTGACAGAGCTCGGATTTTAGCTGGATTTGCTTCTATTCCTCTATTGGAAACGATGAAGCCCAACAGTTTTCCAGCGGGGACGCCGAAGACACATTTTTCTGGGTTGAGCTTAATGTCATACGCACAGAGGTTGTCGAATGTAAGACGTAGGCCGTCTATTAGTGTTTCGACGTGCCTAGTTTTGATGACGACGTCATCGACGTAGGCTTCTATTGTCTTGCCGATCTGCTTCTCCAGACATGTTTGAATCATGCGTTGGTATGTGGCGCCAGCGTTCTTGAGCCCGAAGGGCATGGTGTTGAAGCAGAATGGCCCGTATGGGGTAATAAATGTTGTTGCAGCTTGATCGGACTCCTTCATTTTGATTTGATGGTATCCGGAATATATGCATCGAGAAAACACAGTGAGTCATGTCCTGCGGTGGCGCCAATGATTTGATCAATGCGGGGAGGGAAGGATCCTTAGGGCAAGCCTTGTTGAGGTCTTTGAAATCGACACACAGCGCCAGATTTGTCCTTCTTGGTACCATCACCAGTTTGCCACCAGTCCGGATGTTTGATTTCTCTAATGAATCCGGCCTCGATAAGCTTGGCCAGCTCCTCCTCCATGGCTTGTCGCTTGGGTTCGAAAAAGCGCCGCAGTGTTTGCTTGACCGGTTTAAATCCCTTTAGTATATTGAGACTATGTTCAGCCAGCTTGCGTGGGATCCCTGGCATATCTGAAGGGTTCCAGGCAAATATGTCCCAGTTTTCATGCAGGAATTCTCGTAGTGCGGCGTCAATTGTTGGGTTCAGTTGTGCTTCGATAGATGTTGTCTTCATGGGGTCCGTTGGGTGGACCTGGAATTTGACTATTTCTTCTGCTGGTTTGAAGGAGGTGGATTTGGGGCGTTTGTCGAGGATCACATCGTCCCTATACACCGTGGAGCGTAATGCGGTTAATTCTTCGGCCGCGAGGGCTTCGGATAGCGCCTCAAGGGCCAGGGATGCGGTTTTGTTTTCAGCGCGGAGTGCTATGTCCGGATCACTGACTAGAGTGATTATACCGTTTGGTCCGGGCAGCTTGAGCTTCATATACCGTAATGAGGTATAGCTTGAAGCGCTGTAAAGCATCCCGCCCCAACAGGCGTGGTATCCGCTTCTTGAAGGGGCCACTTGAAAGTGATTTCTTTGGACCGATAGTTCTCCGCGTCAATACCACGCAAGTGTGATTTTGCTCACAAGACCGTGCTTCCCGATCGGGAATGATTCCTCGGAAGGTTGTGCTACTTTGCTTAATGCGCTCTGTCTATTTCCATTTTGTGGAGTGTGTCCTCATAAATGATGTTTAATCACGCCGCCGTCCCATGAGGACCTTAGTAAGTCGAAACCCGTCCCACAATGGGATCGAGGACTAATGCGGCCGCACACTGAACTGCCCTGCACTCGGTTTGTCACCAAAGATTAAATGTTATAGCCATGTCGCCCCAAGGGTTTATTGCAGCGATTTGGCGATTTTGGCGAGGTCGCTGTGCCCTTTGGCGCTTGTTGTTTGAAGCGAATGTTTCAAAGACCGCCAATACTCTTGTGTCGCTGCTCGAGGGTGGGTGCTGCTCTGGGGTGTCCTTGATAAGGATTTCCTCATCGCTCTTGGCTACCTGCCGGAGTATCCAACATGCTCTAAGGCTGTGGGTTGCCACGATATCTTGTGTCGTGTGTATTTTGCATGGGCCGTCGAGCCATCCCTCCAGAACGGTGCCTTGCCGCGTAATGGGTTTATGTTTCTTGACTGTTGGACTGGGCGTGCCACGTGGGTGCGCCCTCTTCGCCTATAGAAGGAGTTGAGTTGGGAGCGACGGTTCCCCACAAGCTGCCTGAGTTTTCCAAGTGCTTTCCATCGTGCTGTACTTCTGTACAATAGTTGCTAAGTCAGCGATCTTCAGTATGCGGCGTCGATTGATGGCGTTGAGGATTCCTTCATCCGTGCAATTGTTGCACAACGCTGATATTGCGTCCTTGTTGCGGCAATCTTTTACCTTGTTTTTTACAAGGAGGAATCTGGCCCAGAAGTGGTGGACCGTTTCCTGAGATTGCTGTTTTATGTTCATGAGAGCGTCCATGTCTGGGTGGGTGGGTGGAATTAAATCCGAACCCCAACCTGGCCGATTATCCGGAGTCTGAAGACCTTCCGGACTCAACAGTCCGGGCTCCCGAGTATCTTCTGATTGTTTAGGATTGCCATCCGATTCTATGTTCGGAGGGCTGGTCGCATCCTTTCGCTGGTGAATATCTGGTTCTTCCTGAGCGGCGATCCGAACATAGTCCGTCTTCGATATAGAAGAAGACTCGCCGTCCTGCTCCTTGACTACCGCTATCTGGTGGGTGACCGGTGGAGCTTTGATTTCTCCTTGATCGGTTTTAGGCCCGATCCAATCGTAATCTATGGCGATTCCCAAAGCGGCGATACGATCTAGGAGCTCGTTTAAGGACGAAAACTCTGCCGGATCCATCTGCTTGGAGTTGATGCAAGGAGGTTTCCGGCGGCCCGAGAGGTCATCGCTTACCAACGACGAACGGGCGATCATGGTAAAGTCGCCAAACAGAGGGTTTGCCCGGGCCAGACTCCCGGAGGTGATGTTGTCTTTAAGGACAAGGCGAGCCATCGAACCTTTCGCCGACGCCACAAAGGAACTCTCAATGAAAGCACCAATGTCGGTGTCAAACCGGCGGATCTCGGTAGGCGGTCCCGAACTGTGCGCCTAGGATCGATGGTTACAGGAGACAGGGACACGATGTTTACCTGTGTTCGGCCCTCTCTATGGAGGTAATACTCTACTTCCTGCTTGATTGATCTTGATGAATATGAGTGTTACAAGAGTTGATCTACCACGAGATCGTAATGGCTAAACCCTAGAAGTCTAGCCTGTATGACTATGGTAACGAGTATATCCTTTCCGGACTACACCCTCTAGTTTATATAGACACCAGGGGGATCTAGGGTTACATAGAGTCGGTTACATAGGAAGGAATCTTCATAGTTGATCGCCAAGCTTGCCTTCCACGCCAAGGAGAGTCCAATCCGGACACGGGTAGAGTCTTCGGCCTTCATGTCTTCACAGCCCACCAGTCCGGCCCATGGATAACAGGTCGGACGCCCGAGGTCCCCTTAGTCCAGGACTCCCTCAGCCGCCGCCACCACTGCCGTCATGTCCTCCGCGACGAGGGCCGCCGCCACCGCCACGGTAGCCTTTGGAGGAGCCACCCCGACCGCGAGAAACGGCATTGGCCGAAAACTTGAAAGCTTGGCCGCCTGTGCCCTGGAACATCTCGACTCGCTGGTCAAAGGTGGATACCATGCCGAAGAGCTCGTCGACCGTGGTCGGCTCAGGGTGCACGTCCAAGGCGCTGATGATGGGCTGGTACTCCATGTCAAGCCTGGAGATGATGTGGGAGAGGAGCTCGTCCTCATCTATGGGTTTCCCTGCTGCTGCGATCTCATCGGCAAGACCCCGCATATAGCCGAAGTATGCAGCAGCCGACTGGGTTCCCTTTTGGGCGGTGGTGAGTGCGATGCGGATGTGGTTGCAGCGGGAGCAGGATTGGGCAGAGAACATGTTGCCGAGGGCGGACCAGATGGCATGGGAGGTTTCAAGAGATGCGACTTGAACTAGGACTTCTTTGGAGAGATTGCGAAGAAGATAGGCAACTATTTGTTGATCTTGGATGAGCCAAGGCGCATAAGCAGGGTTCACAGCCACCTGATCTTTGCCCTCGACATTCTTGCTGGTGATGGTTTTGGATGGTTATTCTAGGGTTTTGTCGACGTACCCAAAGAGGCCGGCCCCCATGATCTGGGAGCGAGCTTGAGCACGCCAGAGAACATAGTTGGATCGTGTGAGGGGTTCGGAGACATTGTTGTTGAGGCCAGAGGAGACTACCGCGGTGGATGTCGACATAGTCGAGTTTGGAGGTGGAAGGGAAGGATGGGAGGGATAGCTAGACAAAGGGGATGAGGGTAGCTCTGTACCCCATGTGAGATAATAGATCGAAGCGTCTCAACTCCTATACACAGGAGCCCGCATGTATATATTGATATTGGCGAGGCCTGATTGTCGCATGAGGCATACATATACGGTTGAGAGATACATGGAGAGATAAGGGAAGATTACATCAAGAGATAAAGATATAAGGATCTTCCTAACTACTCCAATATCTTGAGGTACAAGGCTGC
The DNA here is from genome assembly GCA_021605205.1 of Aegilops longissima. Taxonomy (NCBI): domain Eukaryota; kingdom Viridiplantae; phylum Streptophyta; class Magnoliopsida; order Poales; family Poaceae; genus Aegilops; species Aegilops longissima. The sequence goes on from CM038677.1 coordinate 153,811,536, forward strand.
GGTACAGACTTGTAACGTGACAATGTTTAATAGACTGCATGGAAGTTATCGACATCATGCAAAACGGCGAGAATTCTCTTGGCCCGGCAGCGGCAATCTACGAAGAATACTCTTTTCTAGCTCGTAATTTTATATCTATAGTTTTTTTCTCATTGTCTTAGGAAGGCAAATGTGGTGGCAGATTTGTTAGCTAGGAACTTGGAGTCTCTCGAACTATTGTCTGGAAATCGGAGCCTCCGGGGTTTCTGGTTGATGTTTTGACAAACGATGTATCATTGTTTACATATGAAATATAAACTGCCATGATGGCTTTTATCAAAAAAAAAAAAGAATGCCCTAAGTTCTTTCCAACGCTACTACAGAAACCCGTCTCTGAAGTGCTAGCCGGACCGCTGAAACATGCCTTAATCTCAGGTGGTGCACTGGTGCTAGACCCCGAGAACCGTTCGAAATGGACGGCAAGGCGAAGATCATCAGAGTTGTGGATGTGGGCTCAATTCTGATGGTGCAGTCCCGACCCACCAAAGATGGATTTCACCATGGGCGGTGTCTTTTCAGTATGCAGGAAATAATTGCTTAATCCCGCCTCTTGTGGAATGGCATGCTTGTTTTCTTGAACGTTGGTGCATCGCTGTGCAACATCAGGTTCATGTTAAGACTGGACTGCTCTTTAGGTTGAGGATATCGTGAAATACATTTGTTGAGGATATGTCTTCAGGTTCATGTTAAGAGTGGACTGCTGTTCCATTGGGGCACTTGTAAGAACTTCAAAGTGGACAACTGAGCTACAACGCTGGAGGAGGGCGACTAGGCAAAACAACTGTGTAATCCATCAACGAAAAGATGCAGTATTCATATGTCCCTTCCGTATTTCGCGACAAGGATAACATAATAAAGTGGCGGTCGTGAAAGAAAAGCAGTCCTTGCAAAGTTGGGGTACGGTTTCGGAATCAAGCAGTCAAAGAAGACGCGGCCATCCCCAGCAGCCAAGACGCCCGTAGTCAAAATGCGCGAGCCACGACGACAATCTGTATATGTTGAGCACTTCATGCAACTTTCAAATTTTACAGAAGAAACACTCACACTTAAGCAATTGTATACATAGTAGCAGACGTCGTCGTCGTAACAAACCTTAACAAACTCTCCTGGATTTACACATTATTCAGGAGAAGTTGACATGTCAAGTTGAACCCATCACAGGACGCTAGGCTTAGATACCATGTTGCCATACTTGGCATTAGGCTGAGCAGGTGAAGCTCTACCGAGGTAGCTAACGGGCAGAGATGTTCATGCCGAGTTCTTCCCGCGCGAAAGCGACGAGGTTCTCGAGCTCGACATCGTCAACGTAGCCGTTGTGGTCCCTGTCGGCGCGGCGGACGGCGCGGCCAGCCCTAACGGTGGCGAACCAGCAACCCGGGCGACAGATGGCCTGGCGGAACTCGGCCTTGCTGATCCGGCCGTCGCCGTTCACGTCGACCCACTTCTTGAATTCCTCCACCGTCCACGCACACGGGGCGCTCCTTATCGGCATGGCCTACGGATACACTATTTGGTGCCTAGAAGCTTAGAACCAGCATAGTCCTTGCAGTTTTCTCGCGGTCGTGCCTTCTTTTATAGCCGATCCAATCCACGCAACATCTCATGACTTTATTCGTTTCTATCTATCAGCAGGTTGCGAGGGGTGTTGATCAGAATCCGAATCCCATCTCAGTTGTTGGTGGAGGGCGGCAAATTAAAGGTAAATTTCAGGCTTGAGCATCGCATCGATCATTAGCCGCTACACTTACTGCAATGCTAGTAATGAGCAAGTGCATATCACATCGTTTGACCATAACTATTTTGCCTGATGGGACGCGGGCGGGTAATGTTGGGCTAAGTCCCTCCACATGGAGGTGTGTTGGCAGCCCAACATCAACCCATAAGTCCAATACCTGTCAGCTGTTGATCTTCTCTGCATCCAACGGTTGAGAGCGCGTCTAAGGGAAGTGGGGCAAGGAGAAAACCCTAGCCACTCCACCCCCGTTGGTGGTGGCTGCCATTTTCGTGAGAGTGAGTGAGAGAGAGAGAGAGCACACAAGAGAAAACACAACCTGAGAGAGAGGAAGAAGGAGAAGCAGAGGTTCTGTCCAGATTTGCTGCATCTGACTAGACAGTGTTCAAGCTGGTGGTTGGAGGCTCGAACGTGCTTGGATCGATCCCAAACTTAGTGAGCTCGTTCGTTACTTTGAGTACTTCGATCTGGTTAGCTGGTTTGAGGATTGGGTCAGTGGAGCATTAGATTTGAGAGTGGTTTTGTCAGCTCTGCCTGCTGCAGTTTCAGAACAGAGTAGTTTTGGGAGACGAACAGTTTGGGTAGGCAAACGATGTCCGATTGAGCTGAAATTTGGAGGGGATCTCAGGAACTCGTGTGTCTACTTGTCTGTCAAATTTGGTGATGTTTGGTTCAGTGATTTAAGAGCAGTTTGCAAAACACTGAAGGGTACATAAGCTGTGTAAACTCTGCTTTGTTGTTGTTGTTTGCCTCTTGTGGCTGTTGTTGCTGTTGCCGGTTGGCAACGTGGAGAGTGTGTTGTAAATATCTCTAGAGGTTCTAGAGAAGACTTTGTACTCATTGTCGGTGTCAAAACTGACGGATCTCGGGTAGGGGTCCCGAACTATGCGTCTAGGATCGATGGTTACAGGAGACAGAGGACACGATGTTTACCCAGGTTCGGGCCCTCTCTATGGAGGTAATACCCTACTTCCTGCTTGATTGATCTTGATGAATATGAGTGTTACAAGAGTTGATCTACCACGAGATCATAATGGCTAAACCCTATAGTCTAGCCTGTATGACTATGGTAACGAGTATATCCTTTCCGGACTACACCCTCCGGTTTATATAGACATCGGGGCGATCTAGGGTTACATAGAGTCGGTTACATAGGAAGGAATCTTCATAGTTGATCGCCAAGCTTGCCTTCCACGCCAAGGAGAGTCCAATCCTGACACTGGTAGAGTCTTCGGCCTTCATGTCTTCACAACCCACCAGTCCGGCCCATGGATAACAGGCCGGACGCCAAGGACCCCTTAGTACAGGACTCCCTCAGTAGCCCCCGAACCAGTCTTCAATAACGAAGTGTTCGGCACACAAATTGTCTTCGGCATTGCAAGACGGTTTCCTCCTCCGACGACCTCCAAGTAATGTATTCGTCCGTTTGACCAATCTCGCTCCCCTCGGCTTCTGCGCGTCAAATAACTTCGTCTTCCACGTGTCGAGCGAATGCGGAAAGTCAGGGTATTTTTGCAAATAACACCCCATCGAGGCAAGGAAGAGCGCCTATTTAAAGAGATTGGATCCAAGATCCATCCGGCACCACGCAGAGGAAAATTCCCGGAGACTGCTAGGAGAAACCATTCTAACATGGCTAGCATTCCCAGCTCCTCCTCCCGTTCCGGCCCAGAGAAAGGCGAGTGGGAGTGGTGTTCTGTGTCCCACAGTCAATTAACGAAGCTGCAAACGTAGGGATTTCTTCCCCCTGCAGATTGGGTCCCTGTTCGAGCGGGGCTGACCTCCTTTAATGGTGAGACTCAGGCAGAGGACTTCCCCAATCCATCCGGGGAGCGAGTGTGTTTCGTCCCCTATCTGCTAAGAGGTGTCCGGATTTCCAATCCATCCGTTCCTCCGAGGGTTGCTGGAATACTATGGCCTCCAGCTGCACAACTTCACCCCTGCCTCCGTTCTGCACATTGCAGGTTATGTTGCTTTATGCGAACTATTCCTGGGCATTGAGGCCCATTTTGAGCTGTGGAGGAAGTTGTTCTGTTCTTGTCCCGCGCAACCATGAGGGGTCAATATTTGAAGTGGGCGGAGCCGAAGTATGGCGCATCGCCGGTACCGGATATCTGGCCGGCACACCAAGGAAGGCATTTAAAGAATGGCCTTCCGAATGGTTCTATATTGAGGACGTCGCGCTTCCCGACCCAGTTCGAAAGGTTCTCCTAGAATTTGCAAGTGTTCTGTTGAGGAAACGCCACAGCTGGCGTCCCCAAAGTCTTGAAGAAGAGGATAGTGCGGAGGTTCGTCAGCTCCTGGGCAAGATAAGTATGCTTGCCCAGTCCGGCTTCACAATAGTAGAGGTAATGGCGACCTCCATAGTGCGAGGGGTTCAGCCACTTCAATACAGAGGGCTCCCAATGTGGCACTATAATGGGGAGGATGATGCCTCCCGTTGTGGTCGGAAGGTCCGGACACCCTGCCGCCTAGCCAAGATACTGGCCGAGCTGTTTAAAGGGGAGGAAGAAGAATTTCTCCGCATCAATCGCAGAGAGGGGTACTCCATGTACAACCCTCCCAGCTGGGTAAGTCCCATTCCCTTTGCTTTTATTCGCTCCGCTCTCTTGGCCATCTTTAACGAATCCCCAATCCGTCTTATTTTGAAACAGCACTGGCGGAAGGTAACCGAGGGGCTTAATAGCCCTGCCCCACAACCAGGAGCTTGATCCTGGGTTCGAAGAGGACCCAGATATATTCGTGGTACTCGCGGAAGGGGTGTTTTACCAGGCGAGCTATGACGGCACAGAAGTGGCCATCATCGCCGATTATCCTTGTCTTCTTCCAGCTTCCCATGTAAGTAATCAGGAGAAACCCCCCTCGAAAGAGTTTCCCCGCACTGCGTCACCCACCGCACTATCTCATGCTTCAAAGGGGAGGCGTTCGGCGCGTCATGCTACGCCAGGGATGACTACGAGAAGAGCGGCTCCCGCGCCGAGCAAGGCCTCGAAAAGGAAGGTTGGCGAAGACAAGGCCAGCCCTTCGTCGAAGAGGTATGGATTTAAAGGTGTGCTTTGGCAGTCGTACCCAACCGTGATTGTTATGTTGGTCCTGTATCAGGAAAAAGGTTCGCCGGACTATGTCCAGGGATTTGGCCGGTCGCACTCCCAACAACCGAGATTTAGATCCCACCGGAGAGGCGGGGGCCGCTATGGGGACAATGCCGGACTGTCCTTCGGCCGAGGGTTCGGAAGACATGTCTGTTACCAACTCGGAAGTAGAGAGCGCCATGAATCATCGGCGCTGCAGGGCTGTCCTACGAGACCCCAAGTTCTCGGGAGAGGCATTCAATGCCTTCAGCTCGGCTGACGCATACATCCGAGCTGCTCGAGATGGGCTTAGAAAAGCCACAAAGCAACATTTGACAAATGTGCAAGTAAGTTTTTTCTTCGTCCGAAAAGGATAACCATATGCCCGTAGCCCCCGAGACTGAAAGCAGTTGGTACAACTGATTTAAGGATCGTTGTATAACCAGGTCCTTACCGAGAAGAATGCCCTGCTAGCCCAAGAGCTAGAAGTGTCGGGCGCAGCTAAATGCTGCTACCACCGAACTGGAAAACTTCAAGAAGGCGTCTTCTGGTAACATTCCCCTCCATCGAGGAACGATAATTGTATACCAACTATACTAATATTGTTGCTGATTGCATAATAGGATCGCCCGATCAACTTGAGGAGAAGTTGAAGATCGCCCAAGAGGGGGAAAACAGGTGAAAAGGCTATGGCCGCAGGCGAGTGTGTGCTGACCCGGGTCAGAGGGGAGAAAAACAAGCTACAGGATTCCAACACCGCGTTGGGCGAAGAATTGAAAGATGTGCGAGCCCAGCTAGCCGACTCCGTGAAGGAGAACAGGAAGTTGCGGGGCGGTATATTCAGTATAATTATGATTGCAGGTATATTGACGGGCCGTCCCGACGAGGAGGTGCCCGGATCATCAAGTGATCTGCTGCAAAGGTTGTCGCAAGTGCACGAGCAGGCTCGACTGGCAATGCGGAGTGTTGCCAAGGCCCTATGGCCATCTGCCTCCCCTCCAGGAAGTATGGAGGAGCTTGTAGAGCTGTTCAAGGGAGCGCGGTGGCGTATCCGACTATGGAAGATATCGGCCTGCCGAGAAGGTGCTCGAGAGGCCTGGGCCATGGTGAAAACACGATATACCAAGCTGGATCCTAATCACATGGCCCGGGTCGGACCGCTAGGGTCAAATGGGGAAGAAATTCCCGTTAGTTTAGTATATGACCAAGTAGAGGTGGCCGCCAAATATTCCCAACAAGATTGTAAGTTAGACCGCCTGTTGGACGGTATAGAGGAGGAAGTGTTTGAGTCCAAGTGACTATGTACTTTCCTTAACATGTGTAATTCTAGCTGAATTGTATAGCATTTGCCATGGCAGACCTTTTCGCTTCAACCTCCGGACCCGAGGGTGCGGAGTGTTCCCGAATACCCTCCCGGCCGAATAGACCAGGGTATGCCTGGAAAACTAAGCGTAGAGGTCATAGTTGCTTGAACAGCCAAGTTGTATCCTGCTAGTTATGTTATATTACATTGAGATCGTAAGAAACATCTTCCAGGGAGAATAGTTCCGTTAAGGGTTCCTTTCCCTGGGTGTGCATGTATTAATGTACATGTCCGAATTGTGATGGAAAAATCACAGTGTATGTAACTTCTGGGGGTTCGCAATGGAGTAAATGCAAAAACGTCTTTAATTCACCGACCGAATATTCCCTTAAGAACGCTAGCTTTCGGCTTCACCCACCGAGGTACACATCCGGATAGCCGCAAGAATAATCGCAGAGGTGCTCCTTTATGCCCTAGCCGAACTAACGGGAACATAGGGCATAAGCACAGAGCCGCAACCCAGCTTGGCCAAAACTTAAGTCATATCGATGCATATAATGACGAAGAAAAGGTACATATGGAAAAACTCATATGTGAAGAGCTTGATGCTCGAGGAATAATAATAAAAAGCTTCTGTCCAAGAAGCCCCCAGGTATAATGGACATACATATTTAAAGATGTATGTGTCAGGGGTGTGCAGTCTAGCCGTACCAAAGCTTTAAAGCGAGAAAGAAAAAAGTAACCGGAAAAGAGAGAAAAAATAATGGAAACTACAGGGGAGAAGGAGACGAACAAGGAGTTCGGCGCTAGGCATAGAATCTTCGGAGTCTGGCCGCGTTCCAGGGGTTCGGCTCGAGGCGATTGTCTGATGCATCACGCAGACGGTACGCTCCTCCGGTGAGAACTTCGTCAATTATGAAGGGACCCCCCATTTGGGCTTGAGTTTGTCCTTTTTCTACTCCGGCAGGCATAGAACGAGTTCGCCAATGTTGTAAGTCTTGGCCCGTACTTCTCTGCTTTGATATCTTCGAGCCTGCTGTTGGTAAAATGCTGAACGGGCTTTTGCGACATCGCGCTCCTCCTCTAGGGCATCTAGGCCGTCCTGTTGATAAAGCTCGACTTCTCTCTCTTCGTACATACGCACTCGAGGTGAGTCGTGAATAATATCGCAGGGCAACACGGCCTCTGCGCCATACACGATGAAGAAAGGTGTGTATCCGGTAGTACAGTTGGGCGTGGTCCGCAACCCCCAGAGTACGGAGTCGAGCTCCTCAACCCAATGCTTGTCTGATTCTTTCAAAGACCACACTAGTCTGGGCTTGATGCCGCTCATAATAAGACCATTGGCTCGTTTGATTTGACCGTTGGTTTGCGGGTGGTAGACGGAGGCGTAATCGAGTTTAATGCCCAGATTAGTACACCCGGTTTTTACCTCGTCGGCTATGAAATTGGAGCCGTTGTCGGTGATGATGCTGTGTGGGACACCATAACGGTGCACAACACCGGATATGAAGTCTATCACCGGGCTGGACTCAACCGTTTTGACCGGTTTAGCCTCTATCCACTTAGTGAATTTGTCCACCATAACCAGCAGATATTTTTTCTTATGGCTTCCCCCTTTAAGGGGTCCAACCATATCCACTCCCTAGACCGCGAAAGGCCAAGTGATAGGGATAGTCTCTAAAGCAGTTGGGGGCATGTGGCTTTGGTTGGCGAAGAGTTGGGACCTGACGCAGCGTTGGACAAGGTTCTGCGCGTATGCTCGAGCCGTCGGCCAATAAAACCCTGTACGGAAGGCCTTGCTAACAAGGGCCCGGGCTGCGGCGTGGTGTCCGCCTAGACCAGCATGAATTTCTGCCAAAAGCTGCCGCCCGTCCTCCTAGGAGATACATCTTTGAAGTACTCCGGTAGTACTTTTCTTGTAGAGCTCTCCGTCATGAACCTTGTAGGCCTTCGAGCGCTGGACAATGCGGCGGGCCTCATTCTGGTCTTCGGGCAGCTCCTTCCTATCAATGTAGGCCAAGAAGGGCTCGGTCCATGGGGCAATGACTGCCATAATGAGATGGGCCGACGGTGTAATTTCGATGGCTGAGCCCCCGATGATATCGGTGTGTTCAGAATCTAGGGTTGTGTTCGGATCTGGACTGTTGTTGCCGCCCTCCCCTTGCCATACCACGGATGGCTTGAAAAGCCTTTCCAGGAAGATGTTAGGTGGGACGGGGTCGCGCTTAGCGCCAATGCGAGCAAGGACGTCTGCCGCCTGGTTACTTTCTCGGGCGACGGGAGGAAATTCAAGCCCCTCGAACCGAGCCGACATTTTTAGGACGACGTTACGGTAAGCTGCCATCTTTGGATCTTTGGCATTGAAGTCTCCGTTTATTTGAGATATTGCGAGGTTTGTGTCCCCGCGCACCTCCAAGCGTTGTATGCCCATGGATACGGCTATCCGAAGACCATGCAATAAGGCCTCGTATTCGGCTGCGTTGTTGGAGTCTGTGTATAATATTTGGAGCACATACTGGACGACATCTCCAGTGGGGGACGTTAACACGACGCCCGCTCCCAGCCCCGCCAACATTTTGGAGCCGTCAAAATACATAACCCAATTGGAATATGCGTCGTACTCTTTGGGGAGTTCGGCCTCTGTCCATTCGGCGACGAAGTCAGCCAGCACTTGGGATTTGATGGCTCGACGTGGCTTGTATGTTATGTCAAATGGGAGTAGCTCTATGGCCCATTTGGCGATCCGTCCCATGGCATCGCGGTTGTTTATTATGTCATTGAGTGGGACTTCGGAAGCCACCGTGATTGAACACTCTTGGAAGTAGTGTCGTAGCTTTCGAGATGCCAGGAAGACCGCGTATGCTATCTTTTGGCAATGGGGGTACCGGGATTTGCATGGTGTGAGGACAGTAGATACGTAGTATACTGGTTTTTGAAGTGCGAATTTGTGTCCGTCCTGTTCTCGTTCGACGGCGAGGACGACGCTCACCACCATTTCGGCCTGCTAAGTCCAGTGGGTTATTTGGCACAATCAGGGCCCAGTCTCACTTTCGGTCTATTAAAGGCCCATGTTTTTTATGGGCTCAAGATATTTACACCTGTAAACGGCCTATTTTTACTGAGGGCACAAAATATGTTTAGGCCTGTTAAAGGCCCACTATGGGCACATGCCTACCAGAAAAATATGAAAGCTTATGCTGATTTAGGCCCAGATATTTTTAGTGGGCTACATGTCAATTTCGGCCCGTAATCGTTTTTAGCCCAATTGGAATGGGCCCGACGAATGTTGGCATGTTGGGCTCCTGCCAAGCTTTCGGTCGAATACATTACTAAGATAAACCTACACTATACAAAAATAGCGTCGTAATTACTGCAGCCTGGGGCAGCATCATAAATGTTGTATCACAACAAAATAAATTCCTACCATACAACAAAAGGCTTGTTGGCATAAAGTTTACATCCTTCCGATAAAAGCACCATCGAGGTATAGAAGCACAAATCATTTAACCTGAGTGCTAATGTTTCAGTCAGAGAATCTGATGGAGCAAAGACGATCTCCACCTTTTTCCGCCATTGCTCTTGAACAACGGTTTAATGTCCGATAGTCCGGTTTCAAAACCATTCATATCTTGACGACATTTCTCAACCACTATTCTTGTTTCCAAACAGCGCCCATTAGGGATTGGACTTTTGTCTAGAGCACAGATATATCACTCTGTCTAGCAGGAAGATTTTGTTTAGTAGGCGATTTGGACAAGGTTACCTTGACAACCAACCCAGAATTATGCAGGAAGGTGCTTTTTGCAATCGTTAGTGGAGAGATACCGACGACCGCAGAAGAGGTGACATTGTGCCCGTAGTAGCCTCGCCACTTTCGTGTGGTTGTGGTTGTTCAATCATTTGTTCCATAGCTTCCTGAAAGTTTGAACTTGTAGATTAGTGTACCGGATAATTTACTAATGAGACAAAAACAAACAAAGTAGGTTAAACGTTTATACATAACTTATTTTGTTGAACTACTGTAATACATTAGCATGTATTGTAGTGCCAACTACATAATAAAATCACTTTCGGAACATATGTCCATGTAGCATGCCTACTGTATTGTCTATTTCCTCACATTCGTTGACATCTAAGGATAAAGAGACATGGTTTAAAGTAGGATGAACATAGTATGACATCATTCATATCATGGGCAAACAGATATAAAACAAACAACCTATTTTATCATTGTGTGCGCACGTGAACATAACAACTAGATTACAGATCAAGACCAAAAGAATATCCTTCATCTCTTTTAAACCATGTAAGGTGAAATGATACGTTAAGATAACTGTGTATAAAAGTGAACAGAGTAACTGACATTGGCTGCAAACCAAGTAGTTAAATGAACACATCACAGTACCAATCAGTTCAAGGCAGGAGGAGTAAGGACTTACAACAATGGGCTTGAACTGGTGTGCTCATGCCCTTCATCTTGCTTTGGTGTGGCAATCCTTGAAGATTTGCACCGCATTGGTTCAGGTTCTTTTGGTCCGCACGGGCTTTCCTCTCAGATTTGGAACAAGTCAATATAGATACGATAATATGGCATAAAAAGAAGAAGGAAGTAGCAGCTATTTACAAAAGCCTCGCGATGTGCAATATAGCTACGAGATCCTGTTGTCTATTTGAAATTTCACTTTAGAACGGTTGGTTTTGTTCTTCAAACAGTTAGCCTAGAAGAAGATACACTTGTAGGGCACATACATAAATACAAGTTCAATATGTGGTCGATCAAATACATATAGCCTACGATACTTTGGATCGCACCAGTGTTTAACGAGGGTTGTCCATCTTTCATCTGTAATATATTCCACTTTGGAGATGTTTGGGTGATTTCATTGTTAGCCTTGCCTTCAAAGTGAGATTTTCTAAGGTGGTACCGATATTGTCGCAGAGCGCATCAAAAACATGAGTGCATGCTTGTTTAGTTGCATCATCTTTCGATCCAACTTGAACCTCATCTGCTGAAAAAGAATGTGAGTCTTATTAGGAGGAAGCTAGAAAGTATGGGACAGAGCAAGACAATATTACTAATTGCGATGAATAACATTACTTACGGATAAATGGTCAAGGAAGGTGTTAAACTGGGTATTGTCTTTCTCATTCCTGTACTGAATCCACGTTGGGAGGATACGTGCATGACACCTAACGGCAACGACTGCCTCTGATACTAACTTGGCTGACTTTGTAGCATCACATGGCCTTTTTAAACCTGCCTCAAAATGGATCTCCATTCTTCCTCATTTAGATTTTGTTAATCTGTCAAGCATTATCCCTGATGTCTGTTTTCGTTTGCGCCGTGGTGCTAGTTCAACAACGAATATGGAAAGTGTTAGTGTACATCAAACTGTGAGAGTACATATAAAGGAGCATGCAATCGCAACTTGACTCGGTCAGTACCGCCTTGGTGTTGATGCTCATGAGGTTCATCTGATCTTGCCAAGTCCTGTTGTGTCGCTGATGCTTCGAAGTAGTGTTAGGTGTGAAGGCAGCTTGGGAACCGCCGCCCGGAGAAAACGAACGAGTAACTGGTTGAGATGTTTGAGTACAGCTTGAAGAGGATGCTGCACTGGTGGAGCGGTGATACCGTGTTTGTAGATTTAGCCGGTGGACTTGGACCTTCTATGGCGTAACCTTTTCCGTTTCACCCGACGAGTAACAAAGACTCCCTACTATATTATTTTCCTTGCTCTTTTTGACTTTGCCATGTCAAGCTGTACCCACAACACAAAAGAATAAAATCACTCTTGAGAACTCATTGATGCATGATACGCATAAGCAATACTTTGATGTAAGACAACCGTATGAGGATGGAATATGTAAGAAAAACAGACGGCATGACATATTCACAGCTACGATGTGCAAACTAAGGTATGATTTTCAAGAAAATAGAAGTAATGCAAGCTAGACACCATATGAAAGATGCAACCAATATTACTCGCCAAGTTAAAAGTGTCTTGTCATAAGTGGCAATTCGAAAAATTAGAAGCAAGACAACGAAGAAATCAATGCAAGATGCAACCACTATCAAACTGCCATGTTAAAAGCGCCCAATCATGAGTGACTGATGCGGGATACACAACAGCAGTACTTTGATGTAAGAACATGGTATGATAGATAGATGCAAAGTATTCTAGACACGTAAAGCCATGTCATATGCACATGTATAACGATAAACTCAGCAGGTGCAATTTAATCAAAATAGAAGAAATACAAGCTAGACAACATATGCAACATGAAACCAATTATCACATCTGTCAACTTAGAGCAAGCACTGCGATGGTGGAGTACGGAGATGAACTCATCATGTAGACTTGGGACTTCAACTTCATTAGCGATGAGTAGGGCAAATCTAGAGAGTCTCTGTTTGCGTCGGTGCGGAGGACCACCAACATCCCCTAACTTACTCTTTTCCTTCCTATTTTCTAATATTGCCTTATGAAGTCAAAACCACAAGAAGATGAATAAAATTAGCTCTGCATAACTGGTTGATGCATGATATAGACGAACACTACTTTGATGTAAGGCAAGCGCAGGATAGGAGGATGGAATATATACAAAAAAAGACAGCGTTTCATATTCACACGTATGATAGGAGGATGGAATATGTATGAAAAAACAGTAAGCGGAAGGCATTTCAACAAAATTAGAAGAAATGAAAGCTAGGCACCATATGAACATGCAACCAATATCACTCTACGAGGTAAAAAGTGTCTCGTCATAAGTGCCATTTCAAGAAATTAGAAGCAGTACAAACTAGAAGACAATGCAAGATGCAACCTACATCACAGTCCCAAGTTAAATGTGTCTTATGGGTAAGTGATCGTTGCAGGTATAAGTTGTAAGCTACGCAGATGCAATTCAACATAATCAGAAGCAATACAAACTAGACATCATACGGAAAACGCAACCACGTATAACAGTTCCAAGTAAGAGCAAGCACTGTGATGGTGGAGTAGGGAGATGTGCTCATCATGTACACGTATGTTCTAGAAACAGAACACGTGTCATATTCACATGCATTATGTGTAAAGTAAGCATATGCAATTCAAGTTAGAAGCAATACAAGCTAGACATCATACGCAACATGCAACCACATATAATAGTGTCAAGTTAGAGCAAGCACTGTGATGGTGGAGTAGGGAGATGTGCTCATCATCTACACAACTCGTTGGATCTGTCCAGCCTTGTGTTGTCTTGCGAATCTTGTTGGGAGGATGGCGGAGTAGAATCTATAGAGGCCCCTATTTGAGTTGTTCAAGGACCACCATCATCCACCGCCGGACTAATTTCCTTCAGCTGTAATGATTTTGCATTGTGAAGTCAAACCGATAAGAAAAGGAATAAAATTCGCTCTTGTAACTCATTCATGCATGATACTTGATGAACACTACTCGGATGAAAGGCAAACACATGATGCGAGGATGGAATATGTATGAAAAACAGGATGGTGTGACATATTCACACCTATGATGTGGTAACTAAGCGTAAGGCATTTCAACAAATTAGAAGCACCGCAAGCTAGACACCATATGAAAGATGCAACTAATATCACTCGCCAAGTTCAAACTGTATGGCGTTTCAACAAATTAGAAGCAAGACATGCTAGAAATCATATGCAAGACACAACCAATATCACAGTGGCGACTTAAAGGTGCCTTATCATAAGTGACTGATGCGGGATATGCAAGAATAGTAGTCTGATGTAGAAACAGGAACACATGTCATATTCACAGGCATTATGTGTAAAGTAAGTAGATGCAATTCAACAAAGTTAGAAGCAATACAAGCTAGACATCATACGCAACATGCAACCACATATAATAGTGCCAAGTTAGAGCAAGCACCTGTGATGGTGGAGTAGGGGAGATGTGCTCATCATCTACACAGCTACGTTGACTGTCTAGCCTTGTGTTGTCTTGCGAATCTTGTTGGGAGGATGGCGGAGTAGAATCAGAGAGAACCTCCGCTTCAGTTGCTCGGAAGGACCACCATCATCCAATGCCTTGCCAATTTCCTTCAGCTTTATTGATTTTGCATTGTGAGGTCATACCGACAAGAAAAGGAATATCATTCGCTCTTCAGAACTCATTCATGCATGATACTGACGAACACTACTCTGATGAAAGGCAAAGTCATGATACGAGGATGGAATATGTACGAAAAAATGGACGGCTTGACATATTCACACCTATGATGTGGTAACTAAGCAAAAGGCACTTCAACAAATTAGAAACACTGCAAGACACCATATGGAAGGTGCAATCAATATCACTCTGCCAAGTTAAAACTGTCTCGTCATAGGTGGCGTTCATCAAACTAGAAGCAATACATGCTAGAAATCATATTCAAGACGCAAACCAATATCACACTGCCAACTTAAAGGTGTCCCATCATAAGTGACTGATGCAGGATACACAAGAAGAGTAGTTTCATGTAAGAACATGGTGTGATAGATGATATAGTATGTACCAAAAACAGGAAATTGTGTCATATTCACATGTATCATGTGTAAGCTAAGCAGATGCAGCTTTACACTAATTAGGAGCAATACGAGCTAGACACCATATGCAACATGCAACCAGATATCACATCGCCAAGTTAGAGCAAGCACCTTGGATGGTGGAGTAGGGAGCGGAGACTTGGACCTTGTAATGCACTATCAAGACAAGGAGAATCGATACAAATGCTCCGCTTACGTTGTTGCGAGAGGACCACCATCATCGCCTTCCTTACTCTTTTCCTTCCTCTTTCTTGATTTTGCCTTGTCAAGTCAAACCCACAAGAAAAGGAATAAAATTTGCTCTTCGAAACTCATTGATGCATGATACCGATTTAACACTACTTTCATGTAAGGCAGCCGCATGATGAGGATGGAATATGTATGAAAAACAGGACGGCGTGACATATTGACATGTATGATGTATAAAATGTAAACTAAGCACAAGGTGCTTGAACTTGTTAGAATCGATGCAAGCTAGAAACCATATGAAAGATGAAACCAATATCACTCGCCAAATTAAAAGGGTGCCCTAACAAATGTATTTGACCAAATTAGAAGCAATACATGGCAACAGGCTAGAAATAATATGCAATATGCAATGAATAAAGGTGACTCATCGTAAGTGATTGATGCAGGATACGTAAGAGAGGTAGTTTCATGTAAGAACAAAGTTAACACATAGATGTAGTGTGTACCAAAAATAGGAAGGCATGTCATATTCACAGTATAATGTGTAAACTAAGCGGATGCAATTTACCCTAATTAGAAGCATTACAAGATAGACACCAGATGCAACATGCAACCACATATCACACTGCGAAGTTAGAGCAAGCACCTGTGATGGTGGTGTAGGGGAAGTGCGGTCTTCAAGTACAGAGCTACATTCAATATCTTCATTTAGGCTTGCTGTTTCTTGAGAATCATGTGGAGAGGATGAAATTGCATTCTTTATAAGAGTAGTGCATCTTATTAACCCACGCGCGTGACTGTCTCATCATAAGCGATAGATGCAGGATACGCAAGAACAGTAGTTTGATGTAAGGACATGGTGTGATAGGCAGATGTAGTATGTACCAAAAATAGGAAGGCGTGTCATATTCACATGTATAATTGTAAGCTAAGGAGATGCAATTTAACAAATTAGGAGCAATACAAGCTAGGCACCATATGCTACATGCAACCAGATATCACACTGCCATGTTAGAGCAAGCACCTTGGGTTGTGGAGTAGGGGAGATGAGATTTGGAACTAGCACTGTAGTACGAGTAGCAAGAGAATCTGCAGAGATCATCTGTTTCGGTTGCTCCAGAGGACCACCATCATTCCGTTCCTTCGTCCTTTCAGATTTTTCCTTGTCAAGTAAACACACAAGAAAAAGGAATGAAATTCGCACTTCCAAATTCGTTGAGGCATGATACTGATGAACACAACTTTTATGTATGGCAACCACATTGTAGGAGGATGGAATATGTATGAAAAATGCTAAGCAGAAGGCATTTCAACAAATTGGAAGCAATGCAATCTAGACACCATATGAAAGATCCAACCAAAATCACTCTACCAAGTTAGATGTGTCTCATTATAAGTGGCACTTCAACAAATTAGAGGCAATACATGTTTGAAATGATATGCAAGATGCAACCAATATTACACTGTCAACTTGAAGGTGTATCGTCAGAAGTGATTGATGAGGGATACACAAGAAAATTAGTTTGATGTAAGAACATGGTTAATAGAAAGACGTAGTATGTACCAAAAACAGGAAGGCATGTCATATTCACAGGTATAATGTGTTAACTAAGCAGATGCAATTTACCCTAATTAGAAGCATTACAAGGTAGACACCATATGCAACATGCAATCACATATCACACTGCCAAGTAAGAGCAAGCACCTGCGATGGTGGTGTGGGGGAATTGCGGTGATCAACTAGAGAGCTATGTTGACTATCTTCATTTAGCCTTGCTGTTTCTTAAGAATCATGTGGGGAGGATGACACTGCACTCTTTAAACGAGTAGGGCGTCTCACAGTAACCCACTGGGGTGACTGTCTCATCATAAGTGATTGACGAGGGATGCAAAAGAGCATTAGTTTGATGTACGAACATGGTTAATAGACATATGTAGTATGTATCAAAAACAGGAAGGCATGCCATTATCAAAGGTATAATGTGTAAAGTAAGCAGATGCAATTTAACCAAATTGGAAGCAATACAAGCTAGACACCATATGCAACATGCAACCACATTTGACAGCGCGAAGTTAAAGCAAGCACTTGGGATGGTTGTGTGTGGCAATTGAGATCATCAACTGCAGAGCTATGTTTACTGTCTCCAACTGTTGACACTGCACCCTTTAGAGCACTGAAACGCTTAGTGCTTATCTTCGAATTACACTGGAGTGACTTCGTCTTTCCTTTTCTGCATTCATCAACACTGCGTCAGAGTCTGAAATACCCATGCATAAAAAAACAATAGTGTGAGTATGGGTGAAGTGTGTGCACAATTATTATAGTGTAAAGGTAGCAGATAGCAGGTCAGTGAGAAATAAATGACGGGAGACATATGATAGCTCTACAACATGCATGGCACACTCAATTACTACAGGATTCTATGAAAATAACAATCATTTGAAAAGCAAATAGGTCAGTCCATTTTTTCTGCACCGTCCGATGTACAAAGAACGGGCAGATCGCCTTCATCTACCTCTAGCCACGGTGTTGACGATCTTCCTCAAACGCCAACACCACCGCCCAAGATTCCCTCCCACGCTGCGCCCTCCCTCGACCTCACCGCACCGCCGTGCTTGGCACCGCCCGCCATCCATTCAAGCCCGCCGACCTCCAGATCGGGCGCAAGCAGCTCCTGCACCCCACACCCCTATGATAGACACCGATCGCCGCTTCTCCGGAACAGGCGGACTAGGTGCTCCAGCGCCTAAGCGGGTGCTTCTTTAATTGCGGTTCGACCGACCTGAATTGAAATCCAGGCGGCTCTTGACCTCTAGCAAAGGTGAAATAGTAAAAGGGAGGAAACCTTGTGCATTTAGTATCACGAAGAAGATGCAGTAAGAAGCGCCAACTAGTTTCTTTCGTGGGATGAATACGGTGTGAGCGGAGACGTAAGATTTGCACGAATAAGGGAAGAGGAGTACCTCTTTCTCTTTGGCGATCTTGTGTCCTCCTTATGTTTTTCCGACGATCTTGTTGTTCGCCGAAAACCAGAAGTTGTGGAGGACGGTGCAGCCTTGGACGAACCCATGGCCAAGTTGTTGAGTGTGGTGCGGTGGCCGTCTGTCGGCGGCGGGGAAGCAGATCCGAGGCGGCGAACGACGGCGTAGCGGGAACAACTCCGGTGCGGTGGACGGTTGCGGCAGTGGAGCCGCAGGACGGCGTGGTCGGAGCGGTTCTGGTACGGCGCACGTCGGCGTCGGCGTCATGGAGGCAGCTCTGCCTCGGCTTCAGCTGCTAAGTCCTTGAGGGCGTTGCGGTTGCGGTTGCGTTGGACGACGATGTCGGGGTACCGGCTCTGGCGTGATGGAGGAGGGCGCGGTGGATTGGCCGCTATGGGGTGGAGGACGGAGGAGGCTGGGGTTTCGCGGCTGGTGGAGAGGGCGTTTCGCACCCATGGAGTATGAATGGGGAAGCGAGAGGAGGCGGGGAACTAAGGGGAACAATGTTTGGTTTGAGACGCGCTTGTTTGAAATTTGGGGAAAGTTACAAACTTTGCCCCATCTAAAATTTCGGACATATTGCGGGTTGGGGTAGGATAGTCATGTCGTGTCCCAAATGTGGGCGGGATAGATTTCGCCGAGCGCATGGGTGTTTAGGCGCCACGGCGTATGAATGCTTCTCGGAGGCGGTTGAGATGGCGTCTTGGTGAAGTTACAAACCTACCCTGTTTAGACCTTTGGACATCGGGCCGATAGGCTACACGGGCCGAGTCAAGACAGTAATTTCCTACCACCAAAACATTAGTCTCAAGCGGTTTCGGGTGACCAGAGGCCTATTTGGCGCTTGCTCAATATTTGGGAGCGAAGCATTAACGCTTTCGGTTCTCTTGAATTGAACTTTCAGGATTTGTCAAACTTCACAAATCTTTACTCTTGAAAATCCTAAAGCTACGATTATTTTGGAATGGAGGGGTACATTTTAATATACATTGTACACGAGTATATATTAAAAATATGCAACTTACCTCAGTTCATGCATGGTTCCAGATATAATCTCCTTGGTTGCAAAAAAAGTTAGATATGCGTATGAATATATATACCATGTTCAAACTCACAACAAAGATTGATGCCCCTTTTACATCTGATTTACAAATGCCATTATCTCGGTTCAAATAGATGAATGCACTTCCTATGAATTCGAATCTTCGAAACCCCCTTTATGTTGAATTCGACATGTATTTTATTTCGTAGCTAGCAATTTGGAATGTATCCATGCAAGTGACAAATGTATAAAGTGCTTCACACTAACAACATGGAGTGCACTAAGTAATGTTTATATATGAATTGCAAAAGCATCCATTGCCTGTATTTCAAACCACTCTCACTCTATGAATCGATAATATGAAATAAACACATGCACATGCTAGAATTCAATAGAGTATGGGTGTCTGATAGAGTGATTTTCGTCCATACGCAATTTTGCAAAATTCATGATCTCGTCCAAAAATAATAATGCCATTTATATTTTAATTTAATGCGTAGAACCGCCTTTTACACGTAGATGCACTATGTCTCGCCCCGTTCTCACAAACGCGTTATATATCTCTCTATCTAACGCATAAGTGCACACACTTTATATGCATCGGCATTTCTCTTTCACACATGCTCACAATCTCTCTCAGGGTCTCGGGGTGTCTCACGCACATGCTCTCTCTCTGTTTCTCTCTCTCTCTCTGACTACTATGTACCACTCTTTTCACTAATCTCAGTTGGAAAACACTATTTCTCTCACATGCATATATACACATGCACGGTCTCTACTAGCCCTCTATACGCACATATATGTGCCTACGTGTCTCCCGCACGCACATTATCTTTAGGCCTCTCTACACATTGCCCCCCGGCACACCTCTCTAATAGTAGTTGGCAGATGAAAAAGTCAGTCGACTGACGTGTAGCCTCACCCCGCACGTACACATGCACACACGCAAGACACGC
Organism: Aegilops longissima; assembly: GCA_021605205.1. Lineage (NCBI taxonomy): Eukaryota > Viridiplantae > Streptophyta > Magnoliopsida > Poales > Poaceae > Aegilops > Aegilops longissima. Next base: position 153,831,401 of record CM038677.1, read on the forward strand.
ACGCATGTAGGCGTGCAACACTGACACGTACACATAACGTACACACGCACGCATGCTGCCGTGCAACACTGACACGCACACATGCACTCACGAACACACGCACGTACGCACCCATGCATGCAACACTGAAACGCACCCTTGCACGCACGCAACACTCGCACTCCTGGATGCACACAGCACACGACACAAGACACACGCTCAACCTATACGTGCATGCACCCTTTGTTAAGGACATGGATTATTACGGGTATTAATCAATCTTATCTGTGATAAGCAGAAAATTGATGTTTGCGGCGGTCTTTATGAATCACAACATATCGAATGGGCTATCAACATAGTAGGCTTAACTACATGAAAAAGATGATGTCACACTCAATGAACAATCATCGGTTTATGAAATGCCCTCTTCTGACCGCCCTGGCCAACCAAAGGTTCCTCTGTTGTGCGCTGCCTGCGTTGGGTCACTGACATGCAGGCCATGCACCCAAAGAGCCCACACGTCAGTGGAAGAACGGTGCGGTGTCCTAGGTCAGAGTCGAGGGCGCCACTCGCGGCACGCCCGGCTGAACATGCCTCCGTGCCGCATTCAAACGCCTCCATGAAACCCGCCTGTGTGGAAGCCGAGAAACCCACTCTGGACACATGTCCGTTCATGACCGGGCCGGCGTTAAACGCAACGCTGGCCGAGCTCCTCCCGTCCGCCGTCTATTTAATCTCCTATTTAAACGAGGCCAAACGCCGGCCAAGAATCGCACACCTCCGCCGCTCCCCTATCTCCTCCACCATTTTGTCCACTCTTACAATGGCTTACGAAGAGTAGTTATTCCGCATCCAAGCCGGCTGGGTAGCCCGCCGGATACGAGCTATGCAGCTCGCTGATCCACCTCCTTCCCCTCGCCCGACGGAGCCAGTTGCCGCCCCAAGCCGGCGCGCGGTTCAGCAACTCGCCGCTCCAGGCCAGCTCGACGAGGAGCGGCGCATGGGCGTCGTTTCTGCCGTCCACGCCACCGCCTCGTACCGCGTCTCCCATTTCTATGGCCGAGACTCCCATGCGGCGTCGCGCCATGCAAGCAGCGATGAAGCGGGTGCTCGGAGAGCGGCGAAGTCGGTGGCCAGCGCCTCGCGTCGCCGCCATCATCAAGGAGAAGTAGAACACGGAGGCCGCCGCCGCTTGGGTCCCATGAAGGCCACCGCGAGGCGACGCCGGGGTAAACAGCAGCGTGTCTTGCTTTGGATCCTTTTGTTGCGAGGACCTTCGTCGACCCGCATGGGCTCCACGAAGAGGGAATGTTAGGATGAACTCGAGGCTGTGTCGGCCATGGCGAAGTAGTGGCGGTGATGAACTCGAACGGTGCCGCCACCATCATCTTCGCACCAGCCAATGATATCGGTTAGGCGTTGGGGAAGCGAGCCGTCCTTTGCGCTTGAAGCATATACCTCGGGGCTCCGGCAGTCCGGTGATCGTGCTGCTGGTCATGAGGAACACAAATCGATCGGCGGGCGACCATTTAGGCCAGGTATTATATACCTGTGCTGTCCAAAACTAGCACCGCGTAGTTCATTTGAATGTAATGAAATCCGTCATGTTTGTGTGAAAATCCGTATTTTATATGATTTCCGCCGTTGTTTATATGAAATATCAGTTTGTCTACGTTTTTGCGTGAATTTCGTCCGGTTGGTTGAGTTGTTGTCATAATGTGTGCGGCTACGGTTGGATGGCATAATTTGCGGTCGCCGGTCGGTCTGGGCGGGCGGCTCGGGCGGCGTTAGGGACAAAAACACAGCTCGTGGCGAGCTCGTCTCCAACGTCTTGCTACTGGAGGATGCATGACAGCATGAGCACCGAGCCATTCCTCGCTCATCGGTGGCAAAGGCACGGTGGACAAAAAAGTCGCCAATATTTTGGCTACCCCGGCAAGATCCAAACAACCCCTCCCAACAGATTCAAATCCCTCGTTCGCCGTGGAATTTTGCCATGTGTTGTTTTCATGGACTAGCAAGATGCCCGTGCATTGCACGGAACATCAAGATGCATTTTTTTACAAACTCCCGCATGCATGCAAGGGATAATTAATGTCCTCCTTTGCTAGTACCACGAGGCAAACACCATTAATATTGCATCGATTAGTGTTAGTGGCCTTGTATATCTACAAATTGTAATTTTGATAGTGGCCCCTTGTATATAAAAATGGAGGGAGAAATATGAGAGATAAGGTGAGGAGGAGTGGGGCGTGGTGCCGTGGTGGTGACTGGTGGTCGGACTGGGCGGAGGCATGGGGATGGACGGCGCATTATGTCTAGGTTTGTATCTCTCTCACACACACCCATGTAGGTGGGGGACGTGCACGAAGAGAAGAGGTGCACGCACGACGCACGTACTCCCGTCTCTTTCCCAACCACACCAGCGGGTACACGGTGGAGCTCATTTCAGATTTAAAAAGGCAGCCCACGGGTAATTTGGCACGTAATGGTTGTCCACTTGGTGGAGGGAGGATCATCTACCACGGGTGAACAAACAAATTGCGACTTGACGCTGCTATGTTAAATTAAAAAAGAGGCAAACCATGTGGGGCCTACCTTAGAGGCAAGGCTCTATACACTGGAGTACTTTTGATGTGTCCCGTCAACTCACAGAATGAGGAGAAGCTTGCTTAGTACGCCGTCTCCCCCGCCCACGGGCGCGGTGGCTCGCAGGATGAGGTGAAGCATACTACTACTGTACGCCTTTACGCCCGCTCCCTCGCCCACGCGCGCGATGGCTCGCAGCACGAGGAGAAAATTTTACTACTCCCTCCGTTTACTCATCGTCCCTACTACGTACGTACTTTGGTTAGTACTCCCTCCATTTACTTATACAAGGCCACTATAAAAAAATACATTTTGCATCTATACAAGGCCACAAATAGTAATCGAGACAAAAGTTACTACTCCCTCCTTTCCATTTTATGGCTCAATTTCAAAATCTCTCCAACCAAGGTAGACGGTGAGTGGTCGAATTAATTTCGTAGTTTGCACAGTACGCTCGTTTTTCTCAAGGAGTTATGTTTACCGAGGCATTAATTAGAATGAATGCATGAATGACCACTAAATTTCCATGAACTTGTACATGCATTGGTTAGTTTCCTCTTGACACTGCTTGCGTCGGGTGATCTAACGCACCTCGAAATCCAACATGTAATGGTACTACTACTAATATAGTAGAATTGAGACTTATCAAACGGAAAAACAAATGTTTTAGATGAGCCCTATAAACCCTAGTGGGTACGTACTCCGTAAAAACAGATTTTTTCAAAACTAAGTCGCTCTCTTTCATGAATTCTGTAGTATACTCCTCCGTCGACGCTCCCTTTCATGAATTATGTACTTCCTGTCACGACATGTGGGACATATAGCAACCGGTCGACGTGTCAAGCACCAAATAACAAAGCAGAGAACAGCAGGGGGGACGACCCCACTGCATCGCCCAAGAGTAGTAATGAGCAATGAGACGCCAAATCACAATACCGCACCTTCCCAAACGGACGAAGCAACCATTATTTCACACTTCGTTCGACATCATCTCAAACCACGTACTAGTATTGCTTCGCCTCAAGAGGGACACGCAGATCGCCTTGGTACATCATGACATGTGGGACCGCATGACAGGCCATGCTCCCCCGCCGATCGCTCGGTAAAATCACCTCATTTTTACTATACTTCCTCCGTATTGGTTTACTACATGGCATGCACGTCGTTCTAGGTTGAGAATTTAACTGGCTATATATATATATGTGATGAACAGTACTCTAGCCTTTTAAAAAATGTATACTTTTGTACAGTAGTACTATCGATGGATTGCGCCATGGAGCAAAAATTGAAATTTTAAAAAAAGGTGGTACATATAGAGAGCGCTCGTCGCCAAATTATGCATATAGTACTATTAAAAAAGCTAGTAAGTGCTTAATTGGGGTGCTAAATTCTATTAAAGAAATACTAGTAGTATGTACATACTGAAGAGTTAAAGTAACGAGAAGAAACATAACATAGTTCTGCTGGGGGCTGAGCACAACACACCCTCAAATTAAACTAAGCACACCTGAAATTAAACTATGCAACTAATCCGTAGACACCTGCATTAGAAGTTTAGAACCACCATGAGCAACGACATCGCCACCTTACTCGGAGTCCTCGTCCACGCCCTCGACTTCGTCCTTGTCCCTCTTCCTCTTGGCGATACTTCTTTGCTTGAACCGCCAACTTGGCTGTTGCTCTTCATCCAACCCTTGTAGATATTGAAACAAAGGTAGCCATCCATTGCAGCGTAGTGGATGTGGTCTATATCTAGTACATTCCGCTGCCATGCATGACGATGAAACGGTAATGAGGTTTCTCCAGTTTACGGTGCGAAGGATGAACCATGGCTCCTGCCAGGTCGGCGTTGAGGGTCGACGAGAGGCACCACCGATTCTTCCGGAGGTCGAAGGGTTGCCTACAATGAGGCCTATCCGACCAGGACTTCTTTGTCGTTCTTAAAGTCTACAGTAACGAATTTCACTGTGTTGTCCTCGAGGAAGTTCTTAAAATCCTGGCACTCAATGTCGGCATGGCATATGTGGTAGACCAAGCAAACGTTATGTACGCAAACCTGGATCACGGCGGGCTTCTTCCTCTCTTCGTCCTTTAGATCCTTCTCTCGTCCCACGACTGTGGTGTACTCAACATCTAGCCCGGCGACCCACTCATCATGTGAGTTTTCGAACATGCGTCTGAAGCGAGAAAGGCATCCTTTCACCATCGCGGAAGAACGGGTGTAGATGACGTCGAACTCATCACCGGTGATGGTTCTAACCTTGTACTCACCGCCGATCGGGGAGATTTGGGACGCCATGGATTTGGGAGGAGGGTTAGGATAAGTGGAACTGCCGTAATGTGAATGGACGGGACGACTAGGAGCGAACCGCCGTAGTATTAAAGGACGTGTGGGGACAAGTAGGAGCGAACTGCCAGCGTGCGAATGGCAGGGTAGTGGCTTTCCATTCTCCCATGATACGGGCTTCCGAGAGCCCTTGGATCTGAGATCGAACGGTTGCATGGCGTGATTCTAGACCTATGGGTGAATATCCTATCACGGAGGGTTATTCGCAAATTTTCAGCAACTTAGCATGCGACCGCTTGATCTCAGATCCAAGGGCTGCCAAGAGCCGTATCATGGTCGCGCCTACCACGACCGTCGCGTCGCTTCATGGCGGTCGCGCTTTGGAGATTTAACACGTGCGTTAGGCTATCCGATGTTGGCATGTCATACATAGTCATCACTTAGTCACTCATACTACAACAAGGTTGGCTATAAGTGTATTTTTTACTCCTCTCTATCTCTTTCTTCAGATTCCCTCCGTCCCATAATATAAGAACGTTTTTGACACTAGTGTAGTGTCAAAAACGTTCTTATATTATAGGACACATGGAGTACTAGTATTTATTGCATTTGCCAAGGAGTGACCTCTTCCAATGAAATGGTGTTGCTAAGTTTGCTTCATTTAATTAGCTATAGACTCAAAATTGTCTTTTCACCTAGGTACACGCGCTTAGCACCGCTTTCTTCCTTGGGTCACCAAACTAGTCTCTCTCTTCTTGATTAACTTGCCACATCGACTTTATGCCTATGTGGCAAGCTTAAGCACCTGAGGAGCAAGTAAGTACAATAGTGCGCTTTACATGGCATTTTGCATATGTGGAGGAAAGAGAGGCAAGGAAAAAGTGGAGAAGTGGGCTCTCATGCAAGAGCCAACCTCTACTACATGGTGGAGCATTGGGAGAGGCACCTGTATGGAGGTGGTCAGAATCGGGAGACTCACGCCGGTCGAAGCGCCGTGAGTTAAAATGATAATGGCAAGTCAAATCACGGGCCCCACCTGTCCAAAGAAGAACTCATTGTCAAATCACACAGCCCTACGCTTGCAGCAGCCTACTCCCTCGTCTTCTCACGTCTCTGTCGAACCGACTAGGCGGAACTGCCCCACCTACCAAGGCAGAAAAGCCCGCCCTCGACTTTTAAATACAACTACTCCCTCCGTCTAGGTGAGTAAGTCATCTTACGAAAACCAAATAATCCCAAAGGCACGGTGCATTAACTTCTACCTCGTTTCTTGTTTCTTCACATATCAACCAATAAGAATCCAATGATATACTTTTTGTGACATAGTAACTCATATTTAGTTAGTCAAATGGATGACCTAGAACTACGTGCAGGCCCTCTAAACTGAGACGCCTACAAATAAAAAACCGAGACGGAGAGGGTAGTTCAGCACATATCTTTTTAGATCAATATAGTCGGGATTCACCAAGGAGCAAAACCAAGTGGTAGGTTGCTCCTGTCGTGTTGGCGTAGCAACTCAAGCGAGGTCGATCCGCATACCTAAATGGCAACACACTTAACAGACCCTTTGGCGGACATGTGGCTCATCCACCGTCTTGTTCCACGTGCGATGCACCAAATTACAGTTCGAACAGCGGTTGGAATTGGAGGCACCCGGTCGAAGCGCCGCAATAGTAGAAAATGAGCGATGAGGGTCAAATCACAAAGCCCCACCTTTCCCGCATTAAGTTGGACGGACGAAGCAACCATCATTTCACTCTAGCGCAAGAGCATAAAGAAAAGAGAAAACAATGATGCGTCGCGGCAGCTACCTAGGGCACCCTAGGTAGGGGTCTCCACTACTGATCCTTTTTTAAAGCGCCCACTACAAATCGGCTTCTCCTCGTCCTCTTGAAGAAAACCGATGATGAGTGCGGCGGTAGGGTTTGTAGGAGTACTACGGCGTGCGGGGGCCGTCGTAGTAAACGGGTTCGAGTCGACGCCTTAAATATGTGTGGGCCGCTTGGTTTTACGGAACGAGGCAGCATTTTGGGTTCGGGGACCAAGGAGATATAGCACGACAAAAATTGTGGACGAGGTTCGACCGAAAGCAATGATGCATGGGCCCTGCATTTTGATATACCCGGGGCCGCGTGAAATTTGCTACTCTACTCAAAACTAGTAAGGTACACATGTATTGAACGCATGAGATTTCGAAACCAAATTATGAATAAATACACACTATATGCATGATGTATATGTTCGTTTAGTTCTTATAGTTCATCTCATTCAAAATCAATTAGTTTTATAAAATGTTAAGATTCATGGGGTTGTGCATTGTAAATCATAAAGTAAAAAACAAATAATGGCAATTCATTTAGAAAAAATAATCAATTATGATACGTAAGATTCTAGAACAAAGGAGAAGTGCTTGTGTTTTGAGGTTTGTGCATTATGCTTAAGTTCAACCATGGAGTCTTCTAAATTGTACATGTGGCAGATCTGGTGGAATGTTGATGATATCCAACGGCCAAGAGTGCTCGGATTTGCCCATCTCTGCCTTGTCGGGTTAGCTTCATCCAAATGACCATCTTTCAAAGTTATTGGCACACTATATAGTTCTTGTGCCATAGTTGCATGTTTTGGAAAAAAGCTACTAGTGGGTTGTACTATCTATTTAGGAATAGAAGATGTATACATGGAAGTTGTAGGAAAGAGATGACATGGAGCATCTCAATTCCTATGAGTAGGGATTGGAAAAGAGATGTCATTTGGTTCACATCATAGGAACTTTTCTATTGAATCTAGAGATGACATGTATCTCAATTCCTATGAGGAGGATTAGTAAAGAGATGTAATTTGGTTCATATCATAGGAACTTTTCTATTGAATATACGCTAATGTTTATTTTCCTTTGAAATTAAGGGAGTATAGGAATCCATTCATATGAACCAAGTGGCTCTAAAGCTATAGAAATGATATCATGTTTATTTCCTTTGAAATGTAGAGTATATGAATCTATTCCTATGAACCAATTGGCTCTAAAGGAAAAAATCCTATAAAAATCATATCATATAGAGTTCCTATGATATTCCTCGACACTAAAGGATGGTTGAAATTGCTGCGGTGATACGATGGTCTTTCTTTGTAGACTCCTCACCCATCTTTATAGTTACCTCTCAAGATGAATGAAATGATATATACAGGTATTCTACATGTGCAATTTGGTACACGAAAACTTCGGAAAAAGTTTGCGAGGTTCTAATTTTCAATAAAGCTATATGCACTGCATTTGAACGGAGGAGCATACGGCAGTTGCTAACACTCACGTGGAAGATTTGTGTGTAGGAGGAGTGGCTGTTACATTAAATGACATGGCAAAACCGACATCGCCGGATGCCGATCTAACGGTTCTTCGGCGTTAAATCGGAAAAGGCTTGTGGCTAACGCTTGTCGGATAATGATTTACGGACACATGCATTGCATTGATACGTGTCCCCTCTCTCTCACGCACACGCCCTCACGAGTCACGACTCTCCGAGTCCTCTCGCAGACTCGCACGTCGCACCCATCGCCTATCTGCGGTAGACGCCACGCACATATGTGCTCTTCACACCCTACCCTCGAACTTCTAAAAACAAAAGACGGCGCGCACATTTTATTTTAGCTCACACGTCACACACTTATACTATTACTCTTGCGGCGACGTTCTTTGGGCATAGTATATATTGTACTCTCACGAAGAGAAGCGGTGCACGACGCACTAGTTCTCTCACACCCACTGCTGGGTACACGTAGGGCGCATTTTTTGAAGCTGGTACAACAAAATCACACCACTATATATAAAAGCAGGAGCCTTAGCGCTTGCTTTACTAGGGTTCCTCTCGTTCAATCTCTCATGCTCTCCAGATCTAAGCAAGACATAGGTGGCCACACACTCTCTCTCAGCTCACAGCTGGTCACAAATCCGGCCGGACAACCTCGACCGGGGCAGGGGGTGTAGGTGCATCGTTCACGCTGTCGTCGGAGGCGAGGGAGGATACCAACAGCTGCCCGCGTGTCCTGATCGGCGGACGTGCCGTTCTCTTCGAGAGAGCGCCGGCTCAGGAGGGCCTCCGACCCCTTCTTCCTCCCCGTGGTATTGTGGCCAAGATGCGGCCTCCCGACGCCGTCTTTGCCACATGCCGACGACCCTCAGGTATATATTCCTTCGAAACCTGCCTTGCTCTCATCGCCCCAGCTCTTCCCCTTCGTGGGATCCTTTTCACTTCCGTCCGCTGTTCCAAAGCCACCTAGACTTCTACTATTATTAGAAGTAAAGCTAGTTCATACAATGAACTCAAAGCGTTGGTTCAAACAGGAAGAAAGTTGGAAAGCTGTAGCATGAATCTAGGACTTGGTTCTAAGAGGAAACGGGGAAAGTAGTAATATTTGTCACTGCTTAAATAACCAGATTTCGTATTTGCGCAAACAGGGATGTCTGCTCCATATCGCTTTGGGATGTCTGTCTCCGTATCGTTTCTATCCGCGCAATCAAAAGCACACACCTCAGTTTTAGTACAACTGCAAAAATGAGATGGCTATCCCTCGTTGCCATCGTCTAACCTCCCGCCTTCAAGGTATCCCTACATTGGTAGTAACTAAGGTAGAATGACCAACGAATCTAAAAGAAGCTGATTCAGACGTTTTACTTCCTGATTGCAAAGGCAGGACGAGCGAAAACAACTGCATCCTAGTCCGAATGCACTTTCTACCAGTTCATCCATGGACCGAGGACTAGCCGGCATGGCTGCACGATGGTTTTTGGACAGGTCTTGCGAACAAGAGGCATTGTGGTCTACTTATTTCTGCAAATAGCGGTGCTTAAATTTAGTGGAATGCACAAGAATTTCACTGGTCAAGACCTTCGCATGGTTCAGTTCAGCATTCCATCCGAGACCACAATTATAATTGGTTATTCGGAATGAGAGAACCTAACCTCGGATGGTGGCAACAAGAAAAACCAGAGTGAACTCCAGAAATTTAAGCTGCGGGAGGCCCTTTGCTCGTGAGAAGCCTTGCTTGTTTTTTCCTGATTTGTAAACCTTCTCACAACTTTGTCTTTTGCTGTGAACTAGTATATGTTTGCTATGTTCTATGAATCATTGAGATGTATAAAACTGCTTAACTTATGCTTTTCAAGATTTTTATGAAGACGAGTTTAATGTGAGTGTTCCACATGAGCGCTGGACTAGCGTGTGAACGTTTGGAATTTATTACATTGTGGCCTCAATTAACTGCATGAACCGCTATAACAAGATACATACTCAGACAGCAGATTGTTGATTGTTAGCTGGTCGATAGCCTAGTGTTGAAGCGAGCTGAGCCAATGTGTCGTGTTTTGCACAACTGCTTACAAGTGGGGTAGCACCAACAGTGTTTACAAGTACTTATGTATACGTCGACGCACGGTTCTCGAACGAGTGCTCTATTTCATCAAAACAAACACTCTCATATGATAAACCGTGACAACTTATGTCTTACCATGCTATATTCATGAAAAAACTAGTGAGGACGCATCTGTTTCGGCAACAATTACGATGATTCTCACATGATTCACGGGCACACAAAAGTAGCAGCAGTTCCCATAGACGGATTCAAACATAGTACTAGCCCCAGAGGGGTCGATAACAGGCAAGGTTCGGATAATTAGACACAATCCAAACTACTATTAAACACTAGCCGGGGCAACTATTTCATGCCTCGATCTAATTTGGGTTGGACACAAGACGGACCTTGCCATGAACATAATTGAGGACGTCCCGCAGCGGCTCAATCCTGTGAACCTTCATGAAGACAACCTTGTGGCCTTGCCACTGATAAACTTGTTTGTGGAGGCATGCCACGTCATCTTCCTGCTTAAGCTTGACAAGAACAGTATGCCTCACAAACGAAGGAGTAGCTTTGAACTTCTTGTGCTTCAGTACACCCTGGACAACTCGCCTGACAACAGTGAGGCTGGAATACAACTCTTCATTGGTATAACCGCAAATGGCTTCTAGAATCCAACAGCCTAAGAACTCTGTTTTCCCAGTGCGTATATTCAGGTCGTCTGCCTCATAGCGAGTGACATGCACAACCACACAATCCTTGTCTGCATCAGGGCTCTAATTGAAACAGAAACAAATTCTGAATTACTTTTCAAAGATAAGAAACACAAGTTATTTAAACCACTATGTATAGCATGGCATCGAAGCTAATAAAATTTTGCATTATTAATCACCACATACTTCCTTTTCTAAAAAATCACCACATACTTAGATGAAAAACCACAATCGAGATCGGCAAAGAAGGAAATCACCTTGGGCAGCTCAGTGGGGGGACACATCCTCGAAGGGGAAAACTGCTCTGCAGTGCCATGGGGATGTAACCTCAAACAGGCGTTGACCATCTCAAGAGTGGCCGTGAGCGTATCTGGGTCGGCTCGGTGGTTGCCTCCATCTTCTTGGAGCTCTCTGTCTCGTGGGGATCAGCCTCCCACGCCTGCTCCAATATCGGCAGATCTTTGCACGGTTCTCCTTGGTCCATCATGAAACCGACGAATACTAGGAGACCACCAAAGGAAAACACAATCGCAATGACAATGAAACAAAAAGAGAGTGAGGATCGATTCTCGCTTTGCAAAAGTTCTTTTTTCTCTGAACGAAAATATACCAACATCACGGATCCTCTTACCTTCCCTTCGTTGGGAGAGAAGAACGATGGCGATGATCTGAGTGTTGCCTTTCTTGAAGACGGTGAGGAGAAGGGATTCAGCGAAGAGTGAAATGATGGTTGCTTCGTCCGTCAAACTTAGACTGCGGGGAGGTGGGGTTTTGTGATCTGACGGCTCGTTCTTGCCGCCTTCCACGACCGGGTGACTCTCCTTTGCATCTGCCTTCTAATTTGGTGGATGGCATTTGGGCCCAGCACTGCATGGCCCGCATGTCGGTGAACAAAAGTATAACGACATTCAGAGAGGGAGACGTTTCAATGACCTAGGAGGAGCCGAAGCGGTAGAGTGTCTCCACTGTACTAGTAGTAATTGTTTTTCTGGTAGCTGTAGAGTGTCTCCACTTGTACTAGTAGTAATTGTTTCTCTGGGCCCAAGACAAAATAGCCAATCCACACTAGTAAATAGTAAAATCAATTCAAAAGGCGCTACCCACACCCAAAGATACCGCCCCCCCCAAAAAACACAGGTGCTCTTCTTCCTCCTCGCTCCCACCCACCTCACGTCACCGCTCCACTCGTACCCCAAATTCCTCACCTCACTCCTACTGAAAACCCCAGCTCCCTTCTTCCTCACTCCTCTGAAAACCCCAGCTCCCTTCTTCTTCGCTCAAGACTACAACTAGGCTCGTCATTCGTTACTCTGCTCAAATCCGTGGCCGACGCGACACCCTCGAGGAAAATGGAGTCGGTGACCCCAACGCCAAGAAGATGAGGCTCCGCCAGCGGCGACGCTGTTGTAGATCCCGCACCCAAGAAGACGGGGAGAAGCGGCGACCCGCCCCACCGGATCCCAGAACCGTAGAATCTCGGGTGGACCGCATCAGCGATCTCCCGGACGCCGTCCTTGGGGAGATCATCTCGCTTCTCCCCACCAAGGATTGCTGCCGCACCCAAGTCCTCTCAATTCGGTGGCGCCCTCTATGGCGCGCCGTGCCCCTTAATCTTGACTGTCGTCATCTATCTCTCTTCAATGATTTTGAAATCCCCAGAGCCATCATCTCCTCCCACCAGGGCTCCGTTCAAAGCCTCTGCATCCCGTCATGCTACCTGAGCAAGCATACCATGCCCTGCACGGTGGGCCTTTGGCTGAAATCCCACAATTCACGAACTACAGCTGCTTGAGTTCTACTATTCCCCGAAATCACATACCACATACGAACGCCATGAACTTGTGCCCTCAAGACCGATGTCCATCTCGCGGTTTCCTCCTCTCTCCACACCGCCACCTTTGCGTTGTGCTACCTACTGATAATCTGGTACTAAACCTTCGACTCCCATTTCTCAAGAAACTTTCACTTGTGCGGGTTCAGATATCGGAGGCCTCATTGCACAAAGATCATCCACTCCAGTTGCCCTGCTACCGGAGTGCTTGGTGCTTGTTTTCACAGATTAGAATCGGTTGTCTCCAAATAAAGTCGCCTAACCTTGTAAGAATTGGAATTTCTTTTGACGGAAGGCAGCTCATCATCCAAGATGCCCTTCACTTCAAAGGTTGATCCTTGATTCTAGTTATTCACCGTTGCAAATAACCGTCCTCTCTGCGCCTAAACTGGAGACCTTGGGTGTAATACATGATCTCTGTGCTCATTTCAATATGGTGTTTGGCTCCACAGTTCTTCAGGTACTTTATATTATCATCTACACTTGTAACCATAAGCTGCATTTTAAATTTCTGCATAATTTATATATCATCTTGGAGTACACATTTTGTACTAATATTATGTTCTATGCTCAATGAAGAGTTTCTCCATGGATGGCCTATCAATGGTGCTGGATTCTGTCAAGATCTTATATATCCAAATGAATAGTTTTGATCTGAACAAGATTATTGGCTTGCTGCAATGCTTTCCATGTCTGGAGAAGTTGTATATAAAGGTGATAATTTCACGCACATTGGAAGCCCGCATATAGTGTACTAGAATTAACCGTTCAGCTGTTGCTCTTTCGACACTCTTCTTTTAGACCTTAACTGTTTTCAATCTTCATGTCTATTTAGGCAATAGGGCGGGGTAAGAAAGTTATAACCAATCGGTGGATTCGTAAGCATCGGGATTTTCTCACTTCTCATGAGATTCGATTGAAGACAATAACGCTAGAACGATATGTAGCCAACCGTGCAAACACAAGATTTGTCACATTCTTCCTGCTGAATGCGAGGTTACTATTGTCCATCAGGCTTAAGTTTATCAGCAGCATGGTTTTGACGGATGGGTATGTCGAAGAGCAAAAAAAGGAGTTTCAGGTGGGCAAAAGAGCTTACGAGCGTGCGGGCTTCTATTTACAACATATTGTGGTCATAATCCATAAATTTTACGACCCAGATGTTCATTCTATGGACTGACCGATCCATTTGACTGTGATCGCCGAAAAAAAGTCTTTGGAGTTAGATGTTGTTGCCCTTTTCAATCTGGTTTTTTTTGTAAACCTGATGAACAATCGACCCTCGTGCTTTTGTACAGTTTGTAAGCTGGAGTTAGATGTTCCTGCCCTTTTCAACTCGGTTGTGACTGCCACATTTTCTTTGAAACAAGGCAAATGGCTTGCCATTCGTTTAATTTAGAGTGAAATATTGTAACAAATCACAACCAAGGAAATAACATCACTCACGCCACTGCTTGAGCTCACTTGCATTCTGAAGCCAAGTGATTAGCCCCACCAGCACCCACAAACTTATTTGAACTAGCACATCAAATGGGCTGTAAATTTTCATAGGAAAGGCTGCATGACCGTGACAGATTTGGATTCGACATTTGGGACCCGCGAGAAATAGCCTATCCAAGGTGGTGTCGACTTACTAGCCACCAACAAACGATTCGCCTACCAGCCGTTGGATTGACATCCAACATCTGTCGTCTATCTTCTATCTCTTGTCTTCTTCTTCCTCCAAATTACCAAACCAAACCACCCCGTCGGCTCCGCCTGCTCCTGCCTCCCATGGCTGGCTGCGCCTCCGCCGCCCTACCGTATGTACCCTCCAACGTTGGCCAGTCCCTCCCTCTATTCCCCCACACGTCCTGTTATTCTCCGGCGACGTCAGCCCCAACACGCACCCGCGCCCGAACCAGTCAACCCTCGTACTCCCCTCCGCCTGCGACTGGACCGGCGCATCTTCAACGGCTCATGTTCGTTCCGTCCGAGGCCTCGCCGTCGTCCTCCGCCTTGCGGCCTTGGTTCGCTCGCCGTGCGCGGTGCGCCACCCTCTTGCGTTGTCAACGTTGTCAACAACCGAGAGGAACAAGGAGATGACTATACGTGGAGAGGATGACAGTAGGGACCCACCAGCGTCATGGCGACGCAAGCAAGTGCCTCTATAGTACAAGCCAAAAATATGGTTCCTCCTAATGGTTGGACATCGGGGCTCACGCCATTGTCAACGTAGTCAATAAACGAGAGAATTACACTACGAGCGGTGACACGGGGACCCGACAAGTCGTGCAGTTTTTTGAGGAACAAGCGGTTGTTATTTATACTAGTTTAGCGACGGATCGTGGTAACAACGGGCTGTGCGGGGCTGTGGCCCGTCTAGCCAGGTTTTATTTATGTTTACCACATCATGAGCCCAATTGTGTTTTTTTTTCTTGCTGAAAATGGCTAGCCCAGTTCTATTTTTTAAAAGAAATACCCAAACAAGGCCTACTTGCTTTATCGGCCTCTTTGGCTGCAAATCTTTCAAGACGAGGAGAGTTTCATTCGGTTTGCCCGAAATGGCTCAGACATTTTAAAACACATCAAACCGGAATTAGTTTCAATTTTTTTCATTACAAGATCTTAAATTCCATTGATTTTTATGTGTGGACAATTATTTGGATTTTATATTTATATAAATTATTTTTCAAAATAGTTTGAATGCGAATCGATATTTCTGGATTAAAAACAGTTGACCGCACTGAAATATGCCAAATTTCGTATACTTTTTAACCGTGGCCACAATATGGGGTGTAATGCTAACAAAAAGAAGATGGGCTCCAAAAAAATCTTAAGAGCTAGCAAATGGGCTGTACATTATTAGAAATAATGGCAGATAGGCTGTATGCTGTTTTCCACAGATTTGAGGCTGACTTGTGCGCCTACTACAGGTTGACGCATGCTTTCATAAAAAAGGGTGGCCTTTACATAACGCCTCTGTTAACTTAGTCAACACACGAGAGCGTGGATCGTTGGATGTCCATCCAACGACCGTCGTCTTCTTCAATCTCTGCTCTTTATGCTCCAAATTACTCAAACAAGCGCCGGCGGGACTGCCCGCTCCCTCCTCCCGCGGCCGGCTATGCTGCCGCACAGGCCTCACGGCCCCATCGTACTCCCATCGCTGGCCTAGCCATCCCTCTACTCACTCACACATGCTGTTATTCTCCGGCGACGGCAGACGAACCAGTAAACCCTCGTACTCCTCCGCGTGGGAAACAACTGCCGAATATTCCCTGGCTCCGTGTCATTCCCTACCTAGGCCTCGCCGTCGTCCACCGCCCTGGTGCTCTCGGCGCGACCTGGTCAACGTGGTCAATGAACGACATCCATCGGAAGTGGACTATACGTGGAGAGGCTGACAGCTGGGTCCACAGCCGCACGCAAGAAAATGCCTCCTTATTACGTGTAAAATAATGATTCCTCCACCTGACAGCTAGGACCCACAGGAAGGGCCTCTGTATTTTGTGAAAAAAATGTTCCCCCCGCTGACAGGTCGGACCCACCAGCTATATCTTCGCACACAAGGAAGTGCCTCCTTATTACGCCCACAAAAATGAATACCCCCTGCTAGCTGGGACCCACCATATTGTTGGGCTGACTTGTGGGCCTACTAAGTTGACGGGGACGGAGGGCTTTGTCAACTTAGTCAATACTCCAAAGGACCGTATGATGTCCATCCAACGGCCATAGTGCTTCTTCAACCTCTGGTCTTCTTGCTCCACCGCCCAAAGCAGCGCCGATCATGTTTGCTCGCTCCCGCCTCCGTGGCGGGCCGTACTCACCGCTTCCCTGCCTCCGTGGCCTGCTCCGCGTCGTCCCCTTCCTAGGCCTCGCCGTCGTCCACCGCCGTGGTGCTCTCGGCGCGGCGTGGTCAATGTGGTCAACGACCGACTTCCATCGGAAGAGTACTGTACGTGGAGAGGCTGACAGCTGGGTCCACGGCAGCCGCAAGGAAGCGCCTCCTTATTACGCGGAAAATAATTATTCCTCCACCTGACAGCGAGGACCCACCGGACGTGCCACCAGTATTTTGTGAAATAAATCGTTTCCCCTTGACTACTGCGACCCACCGGACGGTCCACCGTATTTTGCGAAAAAAACGTTTCTCCCGCTGTCAGCTCGGACCCACCGGAAGTGCCTCCTTATTACGCACAAAAAAATGAATACTCCCCCAGCTAGCTGGGACCCACCTTGGTGGGAGGCTGTCTTGTGGGCCTACTATGTTGACGGGGACGAAGGGCTTTGTCAACTTAGTCAATATGAACGATTCTAGCTCGGTGGATGACGATGTCCATCCAACGGCCGTAGTGCTTCTTCAACCTCTGGTCTTCTTGCTCCAGCCGCCCAAAGCAGCGCCGGTCGTGCCGCATGCTCCTGCCTCCCGTGGCCGGCTGTGCTGCCGCGGAGGCCTCACCGCCCCCTACTATTCCCACCGCTTGCCAGGCCCTGCGGCGACGGCAGCCTCACACCGCAGCCGAACCAGTGAACCCTCGTACTCCTCTCTGCACGGGCTTCCACTGCCGCGTCTTCCCCGGCTCCGCGTCGTCCCCTTCCTCGGCCTCGTCGTCGTCCAGCGCCGTGGTGCTCTCCGCGTGGCGTGGTCAACGTGATCAAGAAACGATTTCCATCGGAAGAGTACTGTACGTGGAGAGGCTGACAGCTGGGTCCACGGGCACAGCCCAGTTTTTTTGTGATTTGCCAATTAAGTCGCTTTGTCAGGCCTGTTGGGCTGCAAATCTTTCAAGACGAGGAGAACTTTCATTCGGCTGGCCGAGAAAATGGCCATCAGTAATGAAAAATGGGATGTACGTTTTTAAAACACATCAAACCGGCAATTAGTTTCAAATATATTTTTCATTTCAAGATTTTAAATTACATTAATTTTTATGCGTGGAGAATTTGTTGGATTTTATATAGATATACATTTATTTTTAAATCAGTTTGAATGTGAGTCAAAATTTCGGGATTTAAAACAGTTCAGACCGCATCGAAATATGTAAAATTTCGTATAATTTTTTAACCGTGGCCACAATATGGGCTGTAATGCTAACGAAAATAATATGGGCTCCTAAAAAAACCTTAAGAATTAGCAAATGGGCTGTAAATTATTAGAAATAATGGCAGATGGGCTGTATGCTGTTTTCCACAGATTTGAGGCTTTCCTAAAAAAAAGGTTGACGCACAAGTAGTGACGGTTGGATGTCCATCCAATGGCCATCGTGCTTCTTCAATCTCTGCTCTTCTGCTCCAAATTACCAAACAAGCGCCGACGGGACTGCTCGCTCCCTCCTCCCCTGACGGCTGTCTTGCCTTGTGAGCCTCACCGCCCCACCATACTCCCATCGTTGGCCTAGCCATCCCTCTACTCACCCACACCTGCTGTTATTCTCCGGCGACGGCAGACGAACCAGTACACCCTCGTACAGTCGTACTCCCCTCCGCGTGGGCATCCACTGCCGCGTCTTTCCCGGCTCCGCTTCCTCCCCTTCCTAGGCCTCGCCGTCGTCCACCGCCATGGTGCTCTCGGCGTGGCGTGGTCAATGTGGTCAACGACCGACTTCCATCGGACGTGGACTGTACGTGGAGAGGCTGACAGCTGGGTCCACGGCCGCAGCAAGGAAGTGCCTCCTTATTACGCGCAAAATAATTATTCCTCCACCTGACAGCGGGGACCCACCGGACGGGCCACCATATTTTGCGAAAAAACGTTTCCCCCCTGACTGCTGGGACCCACCAGCTACACCTTCGCACGCAAGGAAGTGCGTCCGGGCAAAAAACAAAACGATTCTCCCCCTGACTGCTGGGACCCACCAGCTACATCTTCGCACGCAAGGAAGTGCGTCCGGGCAAAAAAAATGATTCGCCCGGACCGCTGGGACCCACCAGCTACATCTTCGCAGCAAGGAAGTGCCTGACAGTTGGGACCCACCTGGTCGAAGCGTGCGTAGCGTTGTCATTCTGGTCGCGAACGTATGCGTACATACTTGGTCGATGTAGAGTCGCGCGCGTGTCGTAGTAGAGGCGCCGCGTAGCATGTACACGTACGTACAACGGCGAGGGTGCAAGAAAGAAAATACGGCCACGTACGTACATACGGGCAGGGTCTCGTACGCCTACTCGCGCATACGTACATGGCTGGGTCGAACGGAGAAACGGCGTTGTCGTCATGTTCATGGGGAGGCAACGAAATGCGTCGTGTTCATGGGGAGGCAACGGAACGCGTGGGAGCCAACCGGCTGGGTCGGAACGGAATGCATGGTCGTGTTTGACCGACCACGTTCGAAACGGGATCCTGTTCATCGGGAGGGGTCTGGTGTACCGCAGAACGGAGGAAACGGACCTCCTACGGTCGAAACGGGGTCTGTTGATCGGGAGGGTGTGGCGTATCGCAAAAACGGAGAAGCGGACCTCCTACGGTCGGCAGCGGGGTCTGTTGATCGGGAGGGTGTGGCGTGCCGCAAAACGGACAAAACGGACTTGTGTTGGGCGCTACGGTCGAAACAGGGTCCTGTTCGCCGGGAGGGTGTGGCATACCGCAAAACAGGACTCCACGGATCTGTTCATCTCCACCGTCGACCTCCTCCGGCCTCCACGGGCTACCGTCGACCTCCTCCACCTCCACGGGCTCCTGTTCATCCAGCCTCCACCACGTGCTACTCCACCGTCTCATGTTCAACCACCCTCCACGGGCACCCCTCCACCATCTACTGTTCATCCAGCCCTCCACACCACGCGGTCCTGTTCAACCACCCCTCCACGGCCACCCCTCCACCGTCTACTGTTCATCCAGCCCTCCACACCACGGGTTCCTGTTCATCCAGAGGCAACGCCACCGCTCACTTGTCATCCAATCCCCAACGCTCACTCGCTCATCAATCGATCGGCTTGATTAGCAGCGAGAGCGAAGAATCACTCGATCGGGTTGATTAACACCATCGATCGATCGCTCGGGTTCAAGAACGCAGCGTAGCCTGCGGTCAATCGCTTCGGGTTCGCTAGAGCCCAACGCCTCGCTTCGGGTTGATTAGAGCCAACGCCTACACACGCAGCAGCGTGTCTGAGAGAAAAGCAGCATCGCTTCGCCCCTGACCTCCCACCGTAACCGGCAACTCCCCGAAATTTTCCTCCCCCTCGCTTCTACCACGGTTTTTCCGTCATGGATGGCCCAAAGAATGTCATGCAGCTGCGTCTCCGGCCCGCCCAGGACGAAAAGCCCATTTTCTGTCATGATTTTTTGTCATAGAAGTAGGAGCCCACCACATCTATGATGATACCGGGTTTTGTCACAATTATCGTCATAGAAGTGTCATATGTATGACAGAATTTTTTTTTGTTCAACCCAAAATGTCACAGATGTGTCTTTTTTTGTAGTGTCGGTTAAATCCGCTCCCAGAGTCTGAGTACTGTACACTCCGCTTCGCGGCCCACTCTCAGCCACAGACCACAGAGCGGATGTCCGGCGAGCGAGAGCACAAGCCAAAAAGCGGTAGGAACACGAAAAAGATTGAACGGGGCCCGGACAAAACCGAGTCGGCACCCTCCGCATAAAACTTGCAATGCTAAAAGCAAACATTTGATATATCTGCGTGGACTAACTTCATCTTTTTGCATGATAATTTCCGTGGGGAACCCCCCTCCTCGCTCGGAGGCTCGGAGACTACATTAACACCCGCCAAGGAACCTCCGCCCAACTTTGCCAAGTTGCCCGGAGGCTCAGGGGCTACTGTCGGAGTTATTGGCGACGGGTATCCCGAAGACGGCAAGATGATATTTCAAGACATCGGGGCTAGAAAAGCCCTCAGTCCGACTACTCGGCGGTGGACGGCTCTGGCTTGTCTTGACCGCTCCACCAGGCCGGCTCTTGGTGCCGATCGCTCCAACCAACCGGCTGCCTGAAGTCGACTGCAGCCTGACGCGACCCCGACATGACGGCCGTACCCGGCACTGTTCACGTATCACCCCAGCCATCATGTACAGTGTCCCTTGTCCCTGGGCACTATTTATGAAGTGACCCAGGGGACAAGGATGACACCCACCATGCCTTGCCCATGCCACTACCTAGCTTACTCTCTAAGCTACCCCCATGCCTATATAAGGGCACACATCCATCCTTCCATCGGGGACGCACACACACGCATGAGCATACACATGCTCACGGCCATGAGCCATGAGCATGGTCGGCCACTAGAGCATGCCACATACATGCATATATGAAACCAGAGGCACAGGCACTGCTTTCAATCTGCTCGAGAGCACTCATGCACTGAGATATACCAGATATACTCGGACATGCGGGAGTAGGGTATTATCTCTCGGAGAGCCCGAACACAGCTAGACTACAGCGTGCTATTCGTGATACCCGCTCCGGGCCTATCAGCAGCAGTCTTGCCCTCACACGAAGCCACCTTGTGGCATATGTCGTCTTGCAATCCCCCGTGAGAATACCACGACACTAGTCCTTATTTCTGGTGCACTCTTCGATCAATGAGTTAGGATTATTCCATCCCTTGCTTATTTGATGATATCTTCTTGCTTTGAAAAGCAAGATTGTTCTCGAGCTTAGTAACATATCGGTGGTTCGTGATGTTCCGAATATCTTCTCGGAAGTATTACCAGGTTGTCATCTGACCACTATGTTGAGTTCGTGATCATGTTGGTTTTCCTCCAAACCACGCATTCTCCAAGAAGCTGTGTTGGATACCCTGAGCTAGTTGGTTAAGCTAAACAACAACTTGGAGAGTTGGAAGATGGAAGCTTGTCCGACTTAGTTCATCGTTAAGGTATATCTTTTTTGTGTGTGTGTGTTGAAGAAAGATGATATCTCCGTCGATTGGTCCTCGTGATCAGTTGTTGGATCTATTGCCTTGTCAAAACTTTGACTTGAGTATGGGATATCATCAAGTCGAATCAGAACCAACGATGTTCGTAATGTTGTCTTACTCGTGGTTGATCCCTCGAGCATACACCATTACATCCTTTGGTCTGACCAATGCTATCACCATGTTCACTTAATTGTGGAATTCCATCTTCATGGGAATCTTGATGACTTGTTGTTGAGCCCATCGACAACATAATTATCATCTCCATGATTTGCGCTGAACATTAAAGCTAGTGTTGGTAACTTTGTAAGCAATGCATTTGTGTTCCGTTCATGAAGCATATATTGGATGAAAGAAGTGACTTTCTCTGATTCACATGCATTTGGTGCAAGTTGCCGCCGTGAGTTCGAGAAAGATTGTTTTTGTTTCCTCTGGTACCATCCCAAGTCAGTCATGCATGTGCGAAGTATGCTATGGTTTGACAGGCTCGCTACCTCCATCCCATATGTATCTCCTAGTACACCAAGCCACTGATTGATTTGTTCAAGGAAAAGAAGTTCTTAAGTGCTAACCCTTAAGGACCCAAAGGTACATGCGCAGGACTTCGCTCTCCGCAATGATGGTTCCCAATCAGAACTCGGCAGTGTTTCGTTGTAAGACTACTATGTGGTCATGCTTGTCTTGGACAATGTGTTCACATGTATGTAGCAGAACCAGCTCATGTTTTGGAGCTTGCTATCGTAGTTCATCTCCCGAGAATCTCACAACGCCATCTCGTCGATTTGTGTTGCAATCTTTCATTTTTCTCTCTAGAGTGGATGATTCTGGAATATCCTGACACCAACCAGATCTGAATCTCAGGTAGATATGATGGTTGGAACGTTTCCCAAGAACTGTAATATTGGTCTCTCTGTAATCCGGTGAAGTGGATGTCGTGGCCAACACACCCAGCCGGAAGACCTATTATTGTAGTATCTTGATTGAGGAAGTTGGCCACCTCCCCATAAGGATTCTGTAGGATTTACTTCCGTAGTTATTCCTTATGGATTCTTGCGCTCCCAAAGTCCGACCTTCTACTTGATGTTCAAGATACCAAACCATATCAAACGGGTTACACTAGTACATCAAGGAGAACATTAGAAGCGGAGTGCTAAATGTCTCTCGGTCGATCATTCAGATTTTGTTTCCTTGGCGTCGCTAAGGTGAAATCTGAGAAAATGTTATCTTCCTTGCATCTGCATCGTCCATCACTATTCATCATGGTAGTATGTTGTGTTGCCAGGATCCTTGACACAGATGTTGGTAGAACCTTGATGAATATGGAAATGCTCAAGTTCTTGAGAGCACGCGCAAGCAAAATCATCCCTTGCGTTGTCTTCAACAATGTAGTCCACATCATCAATTCTAGTCTGGGTATGCCATTCCTTTGAACCCCGCCAAACAATTGTTTGTGATTTGCCTTAGGCTGGTGTAAAGAGTTTCAATGATCTAAATATCAAAAGTAATTCTTTTTGCCGCTTAAGGAAATAATTCTACGAGTCACCTCCTCTAAGATGTCTCGTTATGGAATCATGGCAATTTTTCCCTCGCTACTTTGCAACCCTCGTCAGATTGTTTCCTCCGTCCGTTCCAAGGTGTGTTTTGCCTCTCAGCTCCAGAGATGTTTCTATGTCTCATTCCGTGAGTTGATCCTGAGTTGTTCGATCTTCGAGAAGATCGACCCTTCTAGAGTTTTCCCTTTCCTCTCTTTGTCATGTTAGTTGGAGTTCTCAGAGCAAGACATTAAAACAAAGATGGTGATCGAATCAACGTTCTTATGAGATGCAACCTGGATTGTGAATATTGTGTTAGCTTGTGTTTCCCCCTTCATCTTACCCTACGCTTGAATCTCGGGACGAGATTCTTGTTTAGTGGGGGTGAGTTGTCACATCCCTAGCTTCTGGCAATGCACTAGGCTAGCTTCATGTGTGCGTCATGTTTAAATTCAAATGGATATGAAATGGGGATGACAGAAACCCCCAACACCCCCTTAATCCAACTAGAGTTTACTAAAATCTTTTTCAATGAACCTGAAATGCCCTTCTAAAATGTTCATCATCTTTGCCTTGGTCTAGAACCTCTGACAAAAATGGTGCACACTTTTTGGGACATCCTAAGGTCACTGGTTTAAATCGTATGTTATTTGCATTTGGACATTTAAATGCTATAAAATATTTTAAATGTCCAAATAATCATAAACTGAAATGTTTACTGTTGGTTATATTCCAAACAGTTGCCACAGTCAGTTGCATGATTTTTGAAAGTGCCTAGCTATTTTTATTAAAGCCCTGAAGTTACAGAAGAAATAGAAAACAAAAATAAAAGGAAAATGACTTACCTGGCCGCAACCCATCACCCAGCCCACCTGGCGGCCTAGCACTGTGCTAGCCCGTGCCGGCCAGCTGCTTCTTCCCCGCCAGGCAGGCAGGGAGGTGATGCCGGCGCGCACGAGCTCGCCACGGCGCCACCTGCTTGCCGCTTCGCCCCTGGACACGCTGGTCGACCTCCACATCGTCTCCCCGACCCCCTGGACACCTCCATTCTCCCCCAGCGCCTCTCCCTCGCCCTCTCCCACCATGGCCGACGCCGCCGCAGCCGCGCCGCCGTGAAACCACGACCACCGTCGACTCCACGCCGCCTCGCCGTGTCCAGCAGCTCCGCCTCGCCGTGTCCAGCAGCTCCGCCTCGTCCTCTCCATCGAGCAGGCCGAGCCCCGAGCGCTCGCTTGCCCCGAAGCCACTGCATCAACCTCGCCCTACTCCGCCACCGTCGGAGATCCCCTTCGCCGTCACCGCTGCAGCAGCTCGTCCCCGACCGTGCTGCCTAGCTCATCGTGTTCACCGTGAGCTTCTGCCCCTTCCCATCCCTCTCGTTCTCGCTGTCGTCCACTGCTTTGACCGCAACGAGCTTCGCCGCACGCGCCGGCCACCCAACGGGCACACCACCATGTCCAACGACTTCACAGCACCACGTAGACCATGTTGGAGCCGGCCTTGAGCCTCCAAGATCACCACAGGGACGAGTTCAACCTCACTCGAACTCCGGCGGTCGCACAGCTCGTCGCCAGCGTCGTTTCCGGTGACCTGGAGCTCAACCACCACCACCACTCGACGCGGCTCATTCCCCGCGTCACGTAGATGCCCTCCGCCGTCCATTTGGTCGCGGGAGGAGGAAACCCGCACTTCCCCGCCGCGTCTGGCATCGCCGGCGGCTAAACACCAGCGAGTTGACCAGTTTGACCCGAGTTGACCCCAGTTTGACCCCCCTGGGTCACTGACGTGTGGGCCCCAGGCCACTAACTAAACTGGATTAGTGTTAGTTTAACACTAACTAAATTAGATTAGTTAGGTTAGTCACTGACAGACGGGACCCATAGGTCAGGTTTGACCTGGACCGTCTCCGTTGACTGCTGACGTCACCCTGACGCAATGCTGACGCAATAACTCATTTACTGGATTATTCTTACTCAGGAAATTCCAGAAAATAGTGCTAACTTCTAAAAATCATAGAAATTAATCTGTAACTCCAAATGCAAAGTGTTATATATGAAAAATGATCAGAAAAATCCAATCTATCCATCTGTACTGGTTTCATGCATGTTTAAACAAGTTAACTTGCTGTTTAGTGCAAAACATGTTAAGGAACTATTTAAGATCACAAATGAGTTTGAACTTTGAACCTTTGGTTCAAAATGGCTCAAACCCATCTGGTTGTAGTTGCATTAGCCCAAAACACTCATTTTGCCATGTCATGATCATGCATCATATTGTGCATTACATTGATTGTGTTCCTTCTCTGTTGCCGTTGATTGTCCCCTCTCGATAGACGTGTTCCGACGATGAGATCGGTGACAACGATGAAGAACTATACTATCTTCAGAAGTGCCAGGCAAGCAAAACCCCCTTGTTCATTCCAATATAATCCCACTCTCTCGCTTCTGCTGCCTTTTACTGCATTAGGACAACAATGAGTCATCTGTTATATGCTGCGGTAGTTGAACCCCTTTTCCTCTGCATGACCTGTCATTGCGATAGTAAATAGATGAAACCCACTAGCATGAGTAGGAGTTGTTTGAGCCCTGATGTGCCTACTCATTCATGCTTGTTTGTCATGCCTGCTACTGCTTAGAGTTGAGTCAGGTCTGATTCATCGGGGATGAATTGGAATGGTGATGAACATGTCCTACTATGTGTGAGATAAGTGTGTGAACACGATTTGGTAAAGGTAGCGGTGAGAGGCCATGTAGGAGTACATGGTGGGTTGTCTCATTGAGACCGTCCTCAGGAACTGAGTTCTGTGTTTGTGATCCATGAACAACTACTACCACACGTTGGGCCCTGAAGTATGACCCCGCTCGACTTATTAACCGCTCTTGTCCTTTGTCCAGGAGTTGCAACTAGTTTTTGGTGTTTGTAGGATATGTGTTGGAGGCCGTGCGTAGCGCTGACCCTAGGGGTGGGCTATGATGCGGTAGATACACCATGGCCCGGTGTACCGAGTCGCCCGTTTGGTGTCTCGGGAACCCTGCACACATCGTTTGGGGCTGTGAGCGAAACCCCGGCCGGATCTCCTCGCGGATGGAACCCGAATAGGCGATAAACCTGGACTAGAGACTTGTGTGGTTAGTCAGGTTACGGTCTACACCCACGTCGGCTTTCACTTGAAGTCTGCCGAGCACATGTCGTGTGCAGACGCTAAGTGGTGGAAACATGTGTGAAGAAGTACACCCCTGCAGGGTTATAAATGATCTATTCGAATAGCCGTGTCTGCGCTAAAGGACTTCTGGGTTGCCTGTACAGTTCATAGACAAGTGAAAGTGGATAATCTAAAATGCGCAAAATAAGCGTGAGTGCTATGGATGGCGTTCTCGTAGGGAGACGGGAGCGGATCCATAGTGGTGTATTGATATGGTGAATATGTGGACTCGTGTGCGCCACCTCAAAAGAGTTACTTGCAGTCGTAGTTCATGTTAGCCACTGAGTCAAAGCTGTCTTGCTGTAGTTAAACTCCACCACCCCCTTTGTTGATACTGATGCATATGTAGCTAGTTCTGATGTAAGTCTTGCTGAGTACATTTGTACTCATGTTTGCTTATTTATATTTTTGCAGAGATACTTCAGTCTCGCTAGTAGTTCCGCGTGGACTTCGACGTTTAGCTTGATACCTCAGCTACGATCTTGTGCCCTTGGCAGGATCTGGTAGATAGTCAGGCTTCTCAGCCTTTTTCATTTGTAGATGTCTGTACTCAGACATGTTAAGCTTCCGCATGTGTTTTGACTTGTATGCTCTGAATGTTGGGTCATGAGACCCATGTTTGTAATATCTCGCTACTCGGAGCCTATTGAATAAATACTTGAGTTGTAGAGTCATGTTATGATGCCATGTTGTATTTAGCATATCGAGCATATTGTGTGTATGTTTGAAATGCTTGGTATGTGTGGGATCTGACAACCTAGTTGTTTATCCTTGGTAGCCTCTCTTATGGGGAAATGTAGTCTGGTGCTTCCACTGAGCCATGGTAGTCTACTACAGCCCGGTTTACCGGTGTCCTGCTAGCCCAACACTACTGCTTCGGAACACTTAGACTGGCCGGCATGTGATTCACTTCGTTCCTGTGTTTGTCCCTTCAGGAAAATGTCACGCGGTGACATCTAGAGTCCTGCTAGCCTGCTACAGCCCGGGTTCCCGGAGTCCTGTTAGCCCAGTTGCTACAGCCTAGATTCACACGCTGCTGACCGACATGTTCGATGTTGTTTCATGTATGCCTGTCCCCGTAAGTTAGTGCCACTTTGGGTCACGACTAGTCATGTCGGCCCGGGTTCTCTGTCATATGGATGCTAGCGACACTATCATAGATGTTCCTACACACTATGGAGGTAGTAACATAGTCTAGAAAAATGTGTAAGTTACTAGCTTATGTTCCTGCCCATTGTGACCAACCTTAAGAACATTTAGATCACTAAAGTAATAATCTAAACGCTTTTATTATATTAGTTTGCAGAGGGAGTAGAAGTAAGCGTGCACTTTGCTGCGCCGATCTCAATTACAACATCACACATATATACAATCTCTGTTACAACGTCATACATATATGAACATCTGAATTATTGCTTAATATTCCCTTCGTTTCAAAAATTTTGTCTTAGATTCGTCTAGATAGGGATGTATCTAATACTAAAATGTAACTTGATACATCCGTATTTAAGACAAGAATTTTGGAACGGAGGGAGTACATGACATGAACAATATCCCATCCCGATCCAAAAAAGTGTCGTGGCTTTAGTTCAGCTTTAGTTTAAATTTAAAGGAAATCCAAGTGGCTAATTTTTGAATTAAATAAAAAGCCCTTTTAACTCAGTGGTAGAGTAATGCCATGGTAAGGCATAAGTCATTGGTTCAAATCCAATAAAGGGCTTTTTAAATTAGTGGTAGAGTAATCTCGTGCTAAGACGTAAGTCGTTGGTTCGAATCTGATAGAGTACTTTTCTACTAAATTGATTCACTTTTTTTCTTTGTTTTTGAAACTTTCTCTATATTTTTAGAGAATTTTATGACTTAGTGCGGGATGGATGCATTTTTGGTCTGAACACTAAATGAAGCAATAAAGCCACAACATTTTTTTCAAGACGGTGCCAACCATGCAATGTTTGTGCATGTACAGCTCTACTAAAAAACATTTGTCTTCCAACAATTTTTTTTGAAATACCCAAATCTATTATAACAGATCACTTGAAGTACAAAGTACACTAAGCATAATAAAAATTACATCAAGGTAAATCCACCACCGAACAGCCACTAACGTCAACTTGAGGAGGATCGATGTCCGAAAGAGCAACTTGAACATGAAACATCGACATCCGTCCGAGTGCCGCTCTCGCGAGGTTTAAAAGAAAACCTAACCTATACTATTAGCTGGAGCCGAGGCACCGGGATTTCCCTCCCGGCCTCTAGCCGCCAGAGCGACATACAGAGGGGAGGATTATCCACGAGTTGGCCGGTGAAGTTTGCACGGGAGTGTTAGAGATATATCTAGAAGCAGAACTAGTCGTGACATAGACTCAACTGGTCGTGTCCATGCCCTGAAAAAAAAACTCGTGTCCATGTATCGCGTGTGCCTGTGTGATTGTGTGAAGCGGTTTTCATGTCAACGAACGAAGGGGGTTGCTTTTGAATTAGGTAACCTAACCTGCGCTTGCAAGATCTGCAAAACATCTTTTTTCTGAACTTTTGAGGTACCGCACGGTCAGTCAGTAAATGAGGGGCTGTACAGTTAGCAACTCGCAAGCAAGCAGCCCCGGCGAGGCTTTGAATTTCAAGGCGGTAGGTGCGCGCGTGGTGGCTCGCCGTCGCCGAGCGCGCTGGCCATCCACCCCAGTAGCAGCAACCCTAGCCGTGTGGCGGTGGCGGTGCACATGCATGCATGCGTCGCACGGCGATGTGGCAGGGAAAGAAACGGGACAAAATGACGTGACGCGGGCGACCCATGCCGTCCCGTCCTCCGGGGCGCCGTACGTTACGTAGCTCGCCTCATTCCACGCCCCATCCGCCCGTGCGGACTGATCTGACTCGATCGGTCGCCCACGTCGATCAACGGCCTCTTCTGTCTCCTTTCGCTTCTCCTCCTTGGCCACCAACCGCTGGACGTGACTCGTGAGGCGATTCGACGGCCATCAACCCAACTGTTGCGCGCGTCTGACTGACTTCCGGGAACGTATGCACGCATGCAGCAGTTCGCGGCAGGCCTGGCCGAGTTCGTTCGTTCGGTCGACGTGGCGTGGAAGGCACAAAATGGTGACAGATGATGTGATGCAGAAATGGCTGACCTGAAGCCAAGGAAGAAGACGTTGATGATGAGAGGTTTATTTGCTGCACGTTTTCCGTTAAGGAAAAAAGAGAACTTTCAGAGCACACGGTGCAGCGAGGAAGCCCGTAACGAGGCGTCAGTTTTTGTCGTCTTCACGGTGTTATAA
Organism: Aegilops longissima; assembly: GCA_021605205.1. Classification (NCBI taxonomy): domain Eukaryota; kingdom Viridiplantae; phylum Streptophyta; class Magnoliopsida; order Poales; family Poaceae; genus Aegilops; species Aegilops longissima. Next base: position 153,861,004 of record CM038677.1, read on the forward strand.
CTCCCGTCGATTTCTCTCCAGCCCAGAGGGAATATATTGTCGATTTCAGCTTTGGTAAAATCCACGTGTTTGGTACCTTTTTCGTAGCTGGATTTGTGATCTTTTATTCCCAGACAGGAGCATGCCGTCGGCAAGTGGACCCTCCCAAGTCCCAACGGATGTCAATTTTCGGATAACTGAATCGTTATCGTCTCACAAAACCTCTCTACACGGGGAGCTTTTTTGTGTGTGTTGATGTACACGGGGAACTCTTCTTATTACTTCCTGCCTAGCTAGTATCCTCCTCTACTTACTGTCTTTCTTGTAAGTTTCCTAAATGGGTTCAAAGATAAAATAAGCGCTCGAAAGTGCTTTGGAAAGTACCATCTTTTGAGATTTTTTTCACGACTTCCATGAATGTGATCCTATGATGAAAATTTGCAAGCACTCAAAACATATCTTAATGTTTGCCACATTATTTTTCAAATTTTTTCTGTTTTTTTTTCAGTTTTACTGTTCATACAGGCTCATTGAGCCCGAGCTCATTGCTAATTTTATTGCGGAAATCTGTCTTTCCTCTGTTTCTCATTTTTCTCTTTCTATTTTTCCTTGTATATATATTTTTGTGAGAAACGTTTTTCCTTTTATATAAGAGGATCTTGCGCCAATCTGCTGTTCTGTTGTCACCTTCGACATGAGGCCTACACAGCAAAAAAAAATTTAGGTTACCTACACATCAATTTCTTTTTGGGATTTTTAGAGGCTAATTGGTTCGCTGCCAAAGTTTCGCATTGCCAATATTTGGCATAACATTTTGAGAGGTGAACAAGAACCAATTAGTAGCCAACCAATTGAGAGCCAAATATTTAGACTTGCCAACAATTGGCATGCCAATTATTGACACCAAACCAATTCTACTTTTAATTCTATGCCCTCGGTTTCTTAGCTGTGCTCACTTTTCCTCATTCGTTCACTTTTTCCTCACTTTCCCCTCTAAAATTCACGAATGGGGAAAAGTGAGCACAACTAAGAAACTGGGGGCATAGAATTAAAAATCCCTTCCTTTTTCAGGGGACCTACACAGCGAATGGAAATGCAGCCTCAAAGAAGGCTGGCTAAAGACGAGCCATCCAGAGCCCATAGCCCCGCTAACGGCCCACATCCAGAAACAAAATGGAGGGAAAACTCCAGAAGCGAGGGAAAAACTCTTTTCCCGTCCCCCAAACGCGCGCGCCACGCCGACGGAAACCCTCGTCGCGCGAAGCCGGCGATGGTGGAACCACGCGCCGCCGCCGCCGCAGCCCCCTCCCTCGCCGCGACCGATGCACCCGCCGCCGCCAACCAGGTCCGCCCTCCTCGCCTCTCCTTCCTGGTACCACTCGATGGTCTCGCCGCCACCGCTTCCGTTGAAATCTCTGCGCTTTGACCTCGCAGGGCACCGCCGCCGGCGCGAGGAAGCGGAAGGCCCCGGCGACGGAGAAGGCTCCGAGGAAGCCTCGCAAGCGGCAGGTCTGTACTTCACTGTACCCATCAACCCCCTTCCCGCGGCAATCTTGCTTGGTAGTCTGATTCGTCTGAATGTCGTGGCATTGCTTAGTAGTCTGATTGTCTGAATGTTGGTAGATTGAAGAACCGATTCAGATCCCTGTGTACTACGGGTGCAGAAAGGGAGATTTTTCAAGCGTGCGCGGTGATGATTTAATTCAAGATTGCCCAGCCATTTATGCAGAAAACATATGTGCGCATATAATTGGCGAGCTACCGCTGCAGCCACAGTCGATGTCACTGGTGGATCTACAGCTCTGGGTCTTGAAGCTGTTCAGGCTCCATCCACAAACACAAGATCTCCACATTAAGGGGTTCCTCAAACAACGCAAAAATGACCCGTATGATGAAGAGGATCCGGACTGGTATTTGGAGTACTACCAGTGGGACACCCATGAGTTTTATACCGACAAATACTGGAGTTCCTTTGCCAATAAATTAAAGAAAAAGAGAAATGTGACGCAGAAGTTCATGTTGTACGTGGAATCCTCTGAGATCAGGCACCATGACATATTGCTCAAAGCCGTAAATGATGATTACTCTCAACAGGTGACGGTTGTATTGCCTGGGACAGAAAGCCTGGCAAGGTGTGAATTCAGCTTCCGCTACCTTAAGGAACACCTGGCAGTTACTGCTGAGGAAATGGCAGTTTATCTCACTGGTCACAATGGCGAGCAGGTTACTCCCGCCGAGGCATGGAGGGCAAGACAGATGGCTCTGGAGAAGGAATTCGGTACCTTTTATGATTCATACAACTTTGCCCCGAGGTTACTTAAGGAAATAGCACGTAAAAACCCTGGTGGTTTTGTAGAGATCAAAGATTCACTGGTTGCAGGGTGTAAGGATTTTCGAGTCCTTCAGCGTATATGTTGGGCATTTGGACAATGCTTACAGGCCTTCAGTGCCTGTCGCCCTGTGCTGTGCATTAAAGGCACACCCCTATGCGGGAAATATCAAGGGGTGCTGTTGACGGCTGTGGCATTAGATGCTAATGATTTCTCCATTCCAGTAGCATATGCCATCGTCGAGTGTGAGACAAAGGAAAGCTGGATGTGGTTTCTTAGGAATTTGGAGCGAGCAGTGGTTGATCAAGCTGATGTCTGCATTATACACGACTACAAAAAGGAGTTGATCGACGCCGTAGAGGATCTTCTGAATTCCCGTCGACGACAAGGGCTGAAAGCAGAAAGCCGGTGGTGCATGGAACACCTTGCTGAAGACTTTTATGCGTGTTTTGGCGACAAGAGCCTAGTGATGATGTTCAAGAAACTTTGTCAGCAGAAGCGACAGCATAAGTTTGATAAACTCTGGAAGGAGCTTGACGAGTTGACATCCAAATATATGGCAGAGAAAGAATGTGGTGCTAGTGAGGAAGTGCAGCAGGGGTCAGTCAAGCATGATGATGCAGAGCTTCAGGAGCAAAGCCCATCCAGCCAGCCTGATTCAGTGGAGGATGGGATGGAAGGAGATTGTGCCGATGACAGCAAAGGAAAGATAACAAAGTTCTCTGATTGGATTCGTCTGAAACCAATGGAGAAGTGGTCACTGGTGCATGATCGCAACGGAGCAAGATATGGCATCATGGGCACTGATATAACTGATGTATATAAGAACGATCCTGTACTGAAAGGTATAACGTGCCTTCCACTCAGTGCGATGGTGGAGGTGACATTCCTGCGCTTGGAAGAGTACTTCAACAACACAAGTGCCGCAGCAAACAAAGCAATCGGCAACCCATCAGTTAGCTTCCCGGAACGTGTCCAGGATGACATGAACTCCAAAATGCAGAAAGCCGAGATGCATCAAGTTCTTGGGGGTGAAGAGGCTCTGCAATTTACGGTGAAGTCGAGGCAGAGGCATGTTACCGTAAACCTGAAGTCGGAATATACCCACAACATGGATATGTCTAAAGGATCCACAACTCGAAAAGTTGCTACCTGTTCATGCAACAAGCCGCAGCTGCTTCACAAGCCTTGCTCTCATGTCATTGCCGTCTGTTGTCATATTGGGGTAAGCACTGCTGAATACATGTCCCCGTACTACAGCCTGACTTGTCTAGGCAGGACCTGGAGTAAAAAATTTAATGAGTTCTCACGCAACTACAGAAAAAATTTACCACGCTACTACAGAGATATTAGACCATTTGAACGTGAAACACCAACTTGGATCCCAGACAAAAGATCGGAGTGTGGTTTTCCTGTTTATCTGTTGTCGGACTGCGTACAAACTGCTGTTGTCGATGAAGGGCAACAGTGCACAACTGAAGATGAATCAGTTGCAGGCAATGAATCAACAAAGGCACGCTCGGAAGAATCAAGAACCTAGCCAAATTTGAGCTTCTTTTATCATCTATGAAACTCCAGGTTGTTCATATTTTGGACCCTTCATATGTGGTAGCTGTTGTGCTTTAAGTGAAAAACTCTGAACCTCTAGTATTATTTGCAGTACTTTCCATGCTGTCCTGAAAACTGAAGTTTATTTTTCTTTTTTACTTCGTTACAGTTTGATGCTGAATTTCTTGTTTGGTTTATATATTCTTGAAGCTCTTGTATGCCAAAATGCTAAATCATCCCAGAAGCCATTACTTCGCTGGCGGCGTTTCAGGGTATAACTTGCATACCAGTTCAGTTGAGAAAATCGTTGTCAGTAGAAGCAGATTCCAGTTATCTTAAGTACGAGTATATATAACAAGCACACATACATGCACTCATAATTAACCAACTGCACTGTAGCAAAGCTTGATAGATTCTCCTGATTTTAGTACACACATTATTCTGGATAATTTGCCATGTCGATTGAAACTAGAGCACACGACTCAAGGTGGTACTAGAGTGCCCAGTAGGTGGTACTAAAGTTGAAACCAAGCTAGCTACCAGGCAGAGATCTTAATGCCTAGGTCTTTCTGCGCGAACGCGACGAGATTCTCAGTCTCGGCGTCTTCGACGTAGCCGCTCTTGTCCCTGTCGGCGTGGCGGAGGGCTCGCCCAGCCCTGAGGGTGGCGAACCAGCAGCCCCGGCGGCGGACGGCCGGGCGGAGCTCCGCCTTGCTGATCTGGCCGTGGCCGTCCACGTCGAACTGCTTCAGCCACTCCTTGAATTGCTCCACCGTGGTCCCTCTCGGCCAGAGGAGCCACCTCCGCGCTGCCATGGCCGGCGGTGTTTGCAGGCTCAGGGCCAGCTAGTCCTTGACGACTGTGCTAGGCAGGTGCATGGATGGTTCGAAGCCTCTCGCGGCTGCAGCTCCTTTTATAGTTGGATCGTTCCACCCATGTACGATCTCGTGGCTTTATCCGTTTATATCTGCAGGTTGCGACTTGCGAGGGGGCGGTGCTCTGAATCGTATCTCATTTCTTGGTGGAGTCCGACCTAGCTAAATTTCAGGCTTGTGTCCGACCTAGTCACCACTCACTACACGGAATGCATGCAAGGCTAGTAAGCGCAATACTCCCTCCGTCCCATAATGTAAGACGTTTTTTGACTGTAGTGTAGTGTTAAAAAACGTCTTACATTATAAGACGGAGGGAGTATAAGTCTTTGAAGAGATTTCACTATGGACCACATACGGAGCAAAATGAATGAATCTACACACAAAATGCATCTATATACATCCGTATGTGGTCCATAGTGAAATACCTACAAAGACTTATATTTAGGAACGGAGGGAGTACATTGTGGTCCATAGTGAAATACCTACAAAGACTTATATTTAGGAACGGAGGGAGTACATTGCACTGTTCAACTGTGGCTCTTTTGATAGATGGGCCGCATTTACCTCATTAGGGCTCCTTTGATTCAAAGGAATTCTATAGGATTTCTGAAGGATTGAAATCTTTAAGAATTTTTTCTATGTTGGTCCTTTGATTCATAGGATTGGATCTCATAGGAATTTTTCCTATGGAATCTTTTGTACTACATTTCATAGGAAATCTAACATACACTCCAACCTCTTTTTAAAATTATTTGCTTTTTCTGTGCCATCAAACACTCCATGCTAATCCTGTAAGATTCATGTGTGCATGCCACTCCAACCCTATACTTTTCCTATTCCTACATTTTGAAAATCCTGCGAATCAAAGAGGGCCTTAGATTATATTCCTATATGCTTGCAGCAACCAGAAAGCTTATTAGTTAGCTTGAGAATAAATTTGAAGTCGGGGAAGTAGCAATGTGGTAGGGCCCGTGCATGAAAGAGATTCTCCGTTGACCCGCCAATCCAAGAAGGAAGCATCAAGAAGATTCCGCTTTTGCTATTTCTCACGTACCTAAAATTTTATGTTGCATTGTCATTTCTTCCTTCCTTCCTTCCATCTCTCCTTCCTTCCTTTTTCCCTCTTCCCAACCTTGCCGGAGAAGAACAACCCAACTATCTATCTTAGAGGGAAGACATGACCGCACTATCAATCTTAGTGGCAAGCCACAACTCCATTACTATCTTAGGGATGGGACTGTAGGGGATTGTCGGAGGGTTGCACCGGTGGTGCGGGGCTTAGAGGGATGACCAACAACAGCGGTGTGGGGAGGTTGAGGGGAGGACGGGGCGGCGAGGTGGTGCAGTGGCGCCCGCCCGGCTCTGTGGGCGGGTGGAGGCAGGCGGTTGGCCGACGGTTGCACAGAAGGATGGATCAGATCGTGGATGGAGGAGGAAGACGGTCGAGAGAAAGAAGACGACCTGCGAGAGCGGTTAGATATAGATCGGATGGACAGAAAATAAAATGACTGATGAAACATTTTTTGCAGGCACCTGTTAAATAAACGTTTGACATGCAATACTTGTTTGCCGTGAGCCCGTGCAGGCAACGTTAGCTAGTTGCCGCGAAGCATGGTTTGCAAGAGTGCCTCTCGACGTCTGCTTGCTGAGTGTCCGTGGTTTGACTCTTAGTGAAGAGCTTGGCACTCGACGTATAGGGAATTTCAGTAGTGACGGTTGCTCAAGAATGTCAAGTTCTTTCCAACGCTACTACAGAAATCCGTCTCTCAAGTGCTAGCCGGACCGCCTGAAACATGCCTTCATCTCAGGTGGTGGTAGACCCCGAAAACCGTTAGGAATGGACGGCAAGGCGAAGACCATCAGAGTTGTGGATGTGGCTCATTTCTGATGGCGCAGTCCCAACCCATCAAAGATGGATTTCATCTTGGGCGGTCTTTTCAGTATGCAGGAGATAATTGCTTAATCCCGCCTCTTGTGGAATGATGTGCTTGTTTTCTTGAACGTTAGTGTATCGTTGTGCAGCAAGGTAGTAGTATCGTGAAATACATTTGTTGAGGATATGTCGTCATGTTAATGTTAAGGCTGGACTGCTGTTCCATTGGGACACTTGTCAGAACTTCAAAGTGGACAACTGAGCTACAATGCTGGAGGAGGGCGACTAGGCAAAACAACTGTGTAATCCATCAAAAAGATGCAGTATTCATACGTCCCTTCCGTATTTCGCGACAAGGATATAACATCATAAAGTGGCGGTCGTGAAAGCAGTCTTTGCAAAGTTGGGGTACGGCTTCGGCATCAAGTAGTCAAAGAAGACACGTCGGGTTATGCAGCCATCCCTAGCAGCCAAGACATCCATAGTTAAAGGGAAAGTATGGCTATCCCGAAAAAAAAAAGAAGGGAAAGTATGGCTGAACCTCAGCTTGGTATACCCACGCTACACCCATGCAAGAAAATATATCAAAATATTTTAAAAAAATCTGAAACTTTCTGAAAATGATTATGAACAAATGTTAGATGCTTGCAAAATTTGATGGTCAAATGACATTCAATGAGCTTTATACAATTTTTTTTTCAATTTGTGCTCAAACAAGGCACGTACATTTTAAGTAATTTTGTCTTTTTTACAGAGCTCCTTGGATGTCATTTGATCACCAAACTTTGCAAGCATCTATAACATTTGTTTCTAATCATTTTCATAAAGTTTCAGATTTATTTTTAAAATCTTTTTGCTGTATTTTATTGTGTGGTGTAGCGTGGGTGCACCGAACTGGGGTACAGAAAAACTACTCTCCTTGTCAAAATGCGCAAGCCACGAGGACAATCTGTATATACTTCATGCAACTTTCAAATTTTACAGCAGAAACACTCACAATTAAGCAACTGCATACATAGTATAGCAGACGTCGTCGTCGTAACAAACCTTAACAAATTCTCCTGGATTTACACATATTATTCAGGAGAAGTTGACATGTCAAGTTGAACCCATCACACGATGCTAGGCTTAGATACTATGTTACCATACTGGGCATTAGACCGAGCAGGCTAACGGGCGGAGATGTTCATGCCGAGGTGTTCCCGCGCGAAAGCGACGAGGTTCTCCAGCTCGGCGTCATCGACGTAGCCGTTCCGGTCCCTGTCGGCGCGGCGGATGGCGCGGCCGGCCCTAACGGTGGCGAACCAGCAGCCCCGGCGGCGGATGGCCTGGCGGAGCTCGGCCTTGCTGATCCGGCCGTCGCCGTTCACGTCGACCCACTTCTTGAACTCTTCCACCGTCCACGCACACGGGGCGCTCCTTATCGGCATGGCCTATGCTATTTGGTGTCTGGAAGCTAGCTCAGAACCTGCTTAGTCCTTGAAGTTTTCTCGCGGTCGTGCCTCCTTTTATAGTCGAGTTGATCCAATCCACGCAGCGTCTCGTGACTTTATTCGTTTCTATCCATCTGCAGGCTGCGAGGGGTGTTGATCAGAATCCGAATCCCATCTCAGTTATCGGTGGAGGGCGACTAAGGTAAATTTCAGGCTTGAGCATCGCATCGATCATTAGTCTAGTTGCCACACTTACTTACCGCGATGCTAGTAATGAGCAAGTGCATATCACATCGTTTGACCCTAGCTATTTTGTATGATGGGACGCGGGCGGCTAATTCATTAGATTATATTCATATGCTTGCAGCAACCGGCCTGTGGCAAGCTCATTAGCTAGCCCTGGGGATAAGTTCAATGTAGGGAAACTAGCATCGTGTGGTAGGCCCTGTGCATGAAAGAGATTCTCCATTGACTCATCCAACAAGGAAACAATAACCACATAGCGCAGATCTTTTCTCAACTAGATAAGAGTATCTACAACTGGGCGCCTCAAACCCGTCTCGGGCGGACAGCCTGGTCATAAAAAACCGATCCAGACGGGTGTCTCAAATGGGCCTCAAACGTACAGACCAATCGGTACCTCTCACATCCAGCCCAAATATGGGAGGCACCTGATAGCCTGGTCCAACACGGGATCGCCGGGAACCCGACGGTTTGACGTGCGTCTCCTCCGGTGGGGGCGTGAACGCCGCATGGCACCGCTCCGGCTGGCCGCCCGAGGCCAAAGTTCGACTATTTAAGCCGACAGCGGGCACCGAAACCTTACCCATCTACATTTACCCACTCCCGCCGCTGTCGCCACCACTTTACACTCATCGCCCGCCACTTTGATTGATGATATCCCCCAAAATGTGGGGCACGATCTTTGTTTTGATACGACGTGCCAATAAGAGGTTTGTCTCGAACCGCGACTCGAACAAGTAATAATTGACACATGATGTCATTGGTGATGACCCTTCAATAAAGCTAACAATAATTGACTGCCGAGCTCACCTAAGCTGGCCTTCAAGGGTAAACAAGCTTTGTACTTCGGGTGAATAGCAACACGTCTTGGGTAGCACATAGCTGGACTTGCTTGGGCTTCTGCCAGAGGGAGATAGTATCCAATTAAAGGGCTCGCTAGCTTCATGTGATGACTGTCTGAGGATGTGGAACTTGCCTGCAAGCCGAAGATCGCCTAGTCGAAGACATTATCCAAGGAAGATTGTCAACCTCGGCTTCAAAGACAAGTTCGGGGGCTACTGACAGTGTCCTGGACTAGGGGGTCCTAGCCCAGCCGGACTAACACTAGCAGAAAAGAGGGCTTTGGTTCAGGCCGGGTCAGCCCATTAGTCCCAGTTCAGTCCAGAACCGAGGCCCATGGGGGCATTGGTCCTGGTTCATGAGCCCAGGGGGCCGGCCAGGCCACGTGGGCCATTGGTCCCGGTTCGTCTGGACCTTTTGGTCCCGGTTGGTGGGACAAACCGGGACCAATGGGCCTGGCTCCTGACCCACCACCATTGGTCCCGGTTGGTGGCTTGAACCGGGACAACAGGCTGCCCTTTAGTCATGGTTCATGCCATGAACCGGTACCATTGAGGTGCCTATATATACCCCTCGCCCGCGAGCAGAGGACTCCAGTGCTCTGTTTTTCTCTGGCCGGCGAGGGGAGGGCTTTGTGGTGCTCTAGCTCACCTCCTATGCACATGAGGTGTTCGATGAAATGCCCGAGCCACACTAGTTAATCTTTGTCCTCTCGAAGCACGACCTCCGAACTCTATTTTTCCCGAGATTTGTCTAGGTTTATATTAGCGGCCCGTCACACCCTGTGACGCCCCCGATTCAATCGTACACTAATCATGCACGCAAATGTGTACGATCAAGATCAGGGACTCACGGGAAGATATCACAACACAACTCTAAAACCTAAATAAGTCATACAAGCATCATAATACAAGCCAGGGGCCTCGAGGGCTCGAATACAAGTGCTCGATCATAGACGAGTCAGCGGAAGCAACAATATCTGAGTACAGACATAAGTTAAACAAGTTTGCCTTAAGAAGGCTAGCACAAACCGGGATCTGAGATCGAAGAGGCGCGGGCCTCCCGCAGGATCCTCCTAACTACTCCTGGTCGTCGTCGCTGGGCTGCACGTAGTAGTAGGCACCTCCGGTGTAGTAGTCGCCATCGACGGTGGCGTCGCTCTGGGCTCCACCGTCTGTTGCGCAATCGGGTAAAGAAAGGGGAAAAGGGGAGGGGGACAAGGCAACCGTGAGTACTCATCCAAAGTACTGCAAGCAAGGAGCTACACTACATATGCATGGATATATGTGTAAAGGGCCATATCGATGGACCGAACTGCAGAATGCCGAATAAGAGGGGATATCTAATCACGTCGAAGACTACGCTTCGCAGCCTCCGTCTTGCAACATGTAGAAGAGAGCAGGTGAAGTCCTCCAAGTAGCATCGCATAGCATAATCCTACCCGGCGATCCCTCCTCAATGCCACGAGAGAGCGACCACCGGTTGTATCCGCACTTGGAAGGGTGTGTTCTATTAAGAATCCGGTTCTAGTTGTCATAAGGTCAAGGTACAACTCCAAGTCGTCCTGTTACGAAGATCACGGCTATTCAATAGATTAACTTCCTGCAGGTGCACCACATAACCCAACACGCTTGATCCCATTTGGCGGACACACTTTTACGGGTCATGCCCGGTCGCGGAAGATCAACACGTCGCAGCCCCACCTAGGCTCAACAGAGAGGTCACCGCGCCGGTCTAAACCTAAGCGCCACGAAGTGCAGGCCCATCGCCTGAGCATACACACACGCTTGCGTCTGTGACCGAAGCAGACCTAGCCTAGTGGCGTTCGGTCCAATCCGGCGCGCGCCGCTCGATCGTGACATCACGAAGTGCCGGTGATACCACGGCCGAGTGCCCATATCTTTTCCACGTAGTTGGTTAGTGCGTATAGGCCCATAGCGGACTCGGATCAAATACCAAGATCTCGTTAAGCGTGTTAAGTATCCGCGAACGCCCGAGCAGGGCCAGGCCCACCTCTCTCCTAGGCGGTCTCAACCTGCCCTGTCGCTCCGCCACAAAGATCCACTCGCGGGTGCTCCACCAGCCGACCCGACTTTAGTCTCCACATGTATCATGTATAAGTATATATTATATACCCGTGATCACCTCCCGAGTGATCACGGCCCGATAGTATAGCACAGCAGACGGACAAGAATGTAGGGCCACAGATGGAAATACTAGCATCCTATACTAAGCAAGTAGGATTGCAGGTAAAGGTAACAACAGTAGTAGCAAGGACAGGCTATGCATCAGGATAGGTATAACGGAAAGCAGTATCATGCTACACTACTCTAATGCAAGCAGTATAGAGTAGAATAAGCGATATCTGGTGATCAAGGGGGGGGCTTGCCTGGTTGCTCAGACAAGAAGGAGGGGTCGTCAACACCGTAGTCGATCGGGGTACCAGCAGCAGCATCAGTCTCGGGGTCTACCGTGGAAGAAGAGGGGGAAGAAACAGTAAATACGGAGCAAACAAAGCATCACAAAACATAACGAGGCAATACGCGGTGCTAGGTATGCCCTAACGCGGTAGGAGGTGATACCGACGAAGGAGGGAATCTTCCGGGAAAGTATCCCCGGTGTTTCGCGTTTTTGGGCAGAGGAGCCGGAGGGGGAAAGTTGCGAGTTAGATAGGTTAGGGATGCGTGGTGGACGATCGGGCTGCGTATCCGGGTTCGTCTCGTCGTTCTGAGCAACTTTCATGTAGAAAGTATTTTCATCCGAGTACGGATTATTTTATATTAATTTTAAAAGATTTAAATCATTTTTAGGATTATTTAATTATTTTAAAACAACATTATCGAGCAGTGTTTGCTTGGCGTCATCATGGCGTCGCATCAACAGGTGTTGACCGGTTAACGACATGTGGGTCCCGGCCGTCATTGATGTTAACTAACCTAACAGATTAATTAACTAAACTAGGTGATTAGGTTAATCTAATCAGGATTAATTAAGTTAATTAATTCTTTAATTAATTAACTAATTAATATGTTAATTTTTTATTAAATCTTTTTTAATGTTACAGGCGTGGGGCCCCAAGGTCGATGGGCTCGGGGATTATCACTAATTGGGGATTATCCCTAAGTCAACAAGGAGGCCATCGGCACGCACGCAGCCACGGCCGGGAGCAGCGCAGCTTGCCGCCAAGAGAGAAACGGCAAAGCGGCGGAGAGGCCACGCCGGCGGCGGACGGCGCGCCAAGGCGGCGCGAGCGGCGATGGCGAAAGTAGCAAAGAACCGGTGGGAGCCGCCCAGCGGCGGCGCAGAAGGGCAAGCGCGCCACAGCGCGTGGGGACGTCGGGAGTTGGCGACGCGGCGCCGCCATGCAGAGGCGGGCGCGGCGACGGGACGGTGTGCGAGCGCAGCGTTCGGAGGGGGGAGACGGACGGGGCCCGATGGGGAGCTCACCCCGTTGACGAGAAGAGGGCGGCGATGCGCGGGGAGGACCGACGAAGGAGAGGCGGGGACGGGCAGTCCGGCGCGACGGGCGAGATGACGACTCGGCGGGAGGCGGCGCCGGCAAGGTCGTGGGCGACCCGGCGAACGACAGCGAGGGCGATCCGGTGGCGGCAACATCGATGTGGCGGCGGGGCGCCGCGTGAGGCGGGCGATCCGCAACGGTCTCGGTGGCGGCGGCGGCGCAGGTGATGGGGTCGGGCGGCGTCGCGTGTAGCGGCGGGATCGATCCCCGATCAATCGAGGCGAGAGGGGAGGTGGATCGAACCTCCCGATCCAGGTGGGATCGAGAGGAGTGGGGGAGGAGACGTGGGTGTGGGGGGAAATGGGGTGCGGTTGCTAGGGTTTCTGGTAGTGGGGGGGGGGGGGTGGGAACGCGGGCCAAGTAGGCCAGGGGCATGCGGGGGTGGGCCGGCAAGCCGGTCGGCTGCCAGGCCAACTGGGCCAAGGCCCACACGGGAAGGTGGTTTCCTTTTGTGTGTGTGTGTGTGTTTTCTTGTTTTGCATTTTCTTTTATTTATTTTCTTTTCTGTTTTAAATCATTTTAAATTATCTAGGCACTTTATAAAAATGTGTTTATTACACTATATTTACTTAAGCAAATTATGGCACCGCCTGAATATTTTAGTTTTAATATTTGAAAACTTTGGTGGTTTGCCTTTAACTCAAATTTGAATTTGAATCGTTTTGAACTATCGTGAGATTAACAACAGTAACCGCGATGATGTGGCATGATTAATAGGGAATTACTGTAGCTTAAATATCCGGACGTCACAATTCTCCTCCACTACAAGAAATCTCGTCCCGAGATTTAGGAGCGGGAGTAAGGGGGAAGGGATCTGGTTACGTAACTCTAACGATTCTTCTCGGTCATAGTTGCTCTTCTCGAAGAGGTCGATCCATTACATTGATGTCTTCAGTTCTCTGCTTCGGGTCATCATGATGAAGTTGTCGTCCTTCCTTGGGGATCTTCATCGTACTTACGGAAAGGATAAGGGGTAGCTTCAAAAGGATAGACCTCTACAAGGTTGTCTATCTGGTCGATAACATCGAGGAAGGTGGCGGAAAGTAACTCCCGAATTGAAACTTAAGAAAATATCGAGAGCAAGTAAGGAGGTAGCATGGAAAGTTTCAAGCAGGTAGGCAATCATTCGTTTCTTGAAACAAAGTGTGAAAGGGGTCCAGAGCAACGAGAATAAGTATTGCGTCTGATACCAGAATAGATCATCTCTAGGAAGTAGCCCGTGAATTACATACGGAGTCAAACGCGAGAAATAACTTTAGCAACAGGGGTGTACAGGAGAGTCAGGTTTCGATCCTGTGGAACTGTGGGTTATGGGCCCACCATGTGGGTAAAAAGTAGGAAGGGGATGACGTCTTGCATGATCATGTAAGCAAGGCCTGTCAGAGGATGGACTATCGATTATGTCGGCAACAACCATTGGTACCAAGGGCGAGGGACGAAGAGAACCATTTTCCTGCTCGTTGAACGAGGCGGACCAATAGGCAAAGTTCTCATCCATCGGGGGTTACTAGGATGTCGTCAGCAATAGTAATAGGGTCACCCTGACAGAGTTGTAAACCGAGGTGTTTACAGAAGCAGTGAATCTTTACTGCTTAGATTATATAGATCACAAGAAAGGTCAAACAACCCAATGAAAAGAAAAACGTGATCATCAGGTTAAACAGAACAATGGTAAGGGAAATGTGTTTAAACACATATTTCAGGGATATATCCTTCCCAAGGACAAGGAGAGCATGATATCCATGACATGCAAGGTTGGAAAAAGCGGTAGGCGTAAGCGAGGCGGTTGCCCTTCGCCTAGTGCCTAGGCGGTGCCTAAGCGCCCTAGGCGCGGCCTAGGCGGTAACATAGTTTTTACTCGTAGTGTATTTGTGATTATTATATGGGTGTTGATATTAGTTTAGGGCATATAAAAAGGTCAATTCCCGTCTACTGCCATTGAAATATAACCCATTTGGCATATCAGTGCAGTATGTGGCATGATTTCTTACTTAGGGCATATAAAAAGGTCAATTCCTCGCTTGCCCTACCTAGACCTCCATTTATGCCCTAGGCGAGGCGTTTGGCCATTGCCTAGCGCCTAGGCGTGCCTAAGCGCCTCCTAGGCACTGCCTTTTCCAACAGGGATGACAGGATAGAAAGTAGAAAACCATTTAGGTAAGGGGAGAGAAATTTCATGAGATTACCCATACAAAGGTGTTTGGATAATTGAGCAAGAAACATTTAGCATTGGGCTTCAAATGTTCTTGTTGAAAATCATAGTACCACATACATGCTTCGAGATAGCGTTGACATGGTCTTTAAGGAAAGGTCAGACTTTGGATACTCAAAGGATCCATCAGAAATAACTTGTAGAACAAGTCTTACAATTTTCTCATGGAAGAATGGATAACCTTGCTGAAAAGGAATCTATAACAATATGGCCTCCGACCAAGGGGTGTTATGCATGACATCACCTTACCGGGTCATTTAAAGACCAATGCTATAACTCTTGGAAATATGTTCCAACCATCACAACTGACCGAGATTCAGATCCAAGTGGTGTCAAAATATCTCAGACTCAGGATGCCTGAGAAGAAAAGGTGCAACACAGATTGAGGAGATGACATTGTAAGATTCTCGAGAAATGAACTATGGAAGCAAGTTCCGAAACAAGCGTTCATCATTAAATCAGGGAGAGGGGAGGAGATGGCTGGTGGACTCAGCGCTAAATAATTGAGATTTCCAAAATGATGGATTTCCTCAATTATATGAACAAAGAGATAACATTTACCAGATCAAATGATATAATGAGGTATGCTCGAGGAAAACGTACACAATTAAACATTGGTTGAAGGGTGCACCCGAAATATGGGCTGGTTTGCACGATCAATGTTAGAATGGTGACTTGATGAACAAAAGAATTAGAATAAAACTCGACCATTCACTTCAAAGCAATAGGGTTGCTAGAAGTTTTGAATTCACACATCATAGTTCAATTGTCGGTATTCCGGTTAGAAACAACACGGATACCAAGAAAGAATGGTGAGGGTGAGAAGTATCACCATACCAAGAATTCTTAAGAGGTGGTGAAACTTACTTCAAGGTAGGACATAAGACAAGGTGGATAGCCAGGAACTCGAGGTACAGCCACACCACGAACAAGTTTGTGTTGGCAAGAAGGCAAGGAAGTAGTCGATGACAACACAAATCATCGAGGGGCAAGGATGGTAATTCTCATCATGAATTTGATCGATATTCTGGAAGAGCTCAGAATGTTGATAATGATCACGACACATTTGTCGAGAGATTACCTGAAGATGTAATCGATCAGCGATGACATAAAGTCAAAGGAATGATGAAGCAAGAGGTCATTGAAACCATAGGTACCACACAAACGCGAAATCAAGTTTGTTGTTCAAGGAGAAATGATATGACGAGGAAGATGGACGTAAGCTTAGCTCATCGTCAAAACTTGTGCTAGCCGATCAGGCTAGGAATGACGTGATCGGGTACAGACTCGTAAGTAAAGAAGATTTCTAAAAGTTGTTGAACCATAGTGCGTACTCGGTTCAGTTATTGGTGTCTTTGAGTGTTTAATAACTCAGAGCCCGTGAAAATTTGTAATCAGTGAGAATGTAGTACTTGATGAAGAACTCATAAGAAGTTATGCAGTTCCATGATAATTTCGAGATATCAGGCGGGTAATACTCGATGACAGATCAAAGTAGAGGTTGGACTAGGTTATTGCTCTCTAGAAGACAAGTGCTTGAACTTGTCCGAGAAATTGGATCAAAGAAGAACAATATGGTCGGAAACCACGATTTCAAAAGACCAAATCCCAGATATAAGATTAAATTATATCAAGGCGATAATTGCTGTTATGAGAAGCTTCCATGACAAGATCTACATCGTGTCCATGGGCATGAACACAAAGTTCAAGGTCGACTCCCACTTCTTCAATGTATAACCTTCCATTCACTTCTCGCTTTGATAAAAGCATTAGTGTTGAAAGTTTTACCTGGTGAAATACCAGATGAGTATGACTCGTGAAAACGT
Organism: Aegilops longissima; assembly: GCA_021605205.1. Classification (NCBI taxonomy): domain Eukaryota; kingdom Viridiplantae; phylum Streptophyta; class Magnoliopsida; order Poales; family Poaceae; genus Aegilops; species Aegilops longissima. Next base: position 153,877,683 of record CM038677.1, read on the forward strand.
CCGAGTTCACACATATGAAGGAAGGCATAGGTTCAACCTGTCAGGGTATCGTGGAAACATATAACACAAGCTCGAAATCAGAGCATGGTTGGCAAAAGGAGATGATACAATTTACAAAGGCATTATGTATCGGAGAAAGAACTCACAAGGTGATTAATTATGAAGGACACTGTCGGATAATAATCCAACAGTGGATATGGTGATCCACAATGGAGCTGATGTGAGTATCGATACCCAATCAGAGGAAGAAAGAATGCAAATGCATCGATTTATAGAAGCAATTGACTAATTCAAAGCTCACATGTAAAGCAAATATGGTTTCCAAATCAAAGGATCAGAAGCAAACGCTCCGATTAAGAATGGATAAGTTGAATAGACTTAGGGGTACATTCGACGATAACTTGATTGATCGAGGACTAGCTCATGTTCAAAATGGCGTCTGAGCCGGAAAGATAATTTTAAAAGGATCAACTGATGATTGCGTGCATTCACACTCATGTTGAATCAAAAGGATCAAAATGACGATGCCTAAGGATACTAACGAATATTGCCAGACATATGGAAAGCATCCATCATGCAAGTAGACAAGTATGGCAGAGCAATAAGCTACTAAGGATTTTTGGAGGATCGAATAGTATTTCGAAGACCATTGTGAAACACATGAACAACTGGGGGATGAGCGGATACTCGATAAGTGCGAGAATTATCCATAGGGGTATTCAGGTGACAAAGAACAGCAAGGTAGTAAGCTCAAAGGATTATCGAAACAACGACGAGTGTTTTGGGGTATCTTGTAATAACAAGACCAACAGGGGATGAATGTAAGAATAACAACTGCAAGTAGTTATCCATAAGGGTTGACGGTGGAAGGGGAATTGCAAACGCGATGAACACAAGTTCTCGGGTTATCAGCGGAGAGTATCTCCAGGGTCTTCACGTGCAGCAGACGATCATCAGCAATAAGGGGCTCTCCGGGTGAAAGTGATAACGAGATCCTAATGTTAGATTTAGCAAAATTCATCTAACCCGAATAGAAGAGAGATCAGAGTCCCAGAGTAAAGGTCGAGGAGTAAAAGATCCTAGTACCACCCGATGGCGACGTGGGCCCATGGGCCGCACAGCCATGTTAGTAAAAGTTTTTGCAATGTCTAGACTCGACTTCGACCAAGGAGTGTGGAAGGGGGATTCCTACAGGTAGTTGGCTCTGATACCAACTTGTGACGCCCCCGATTCAATCGTACACTAATCATGCACGCAAATGTGTACGATCAAGATCAGGGACTCACGGGAAGATATCACAACACAACTCTAAAACCTAAATAAGTCATACAAGCATCATAATACAAGCCAGGGGCCTCGAGGGCTCGAATACAAGTGCTCGATCATAGACGAGTCAGCGGAAGCAACAATATCTGAGTACGTACATAAGTTAAACAAGTTTGCCTTAAGAAGGCTAGCACAAACCGATCTGAGATCGAAGAGGCGCGGGCCTCTGCAGGATCCTCCTAACTACTCCTCGTCGTCGTCGTGGGCTGCACATAGTAGTAGGCACCTCCGGTGTAGTAGTCGCCATCGACGGTGGCGTCGCTCTGGGCTCCACCGTCAGTTGCAGCAATCGGGTAAAGAAAGGGGAAAAGGGGGGACAAGGCAACCGTGAGTACTCATCCAAAGTACTACTTAAGCAAGGAGCTACACTACATATGCATGGATATATGTGTAAAGGGCCATATCGATGGACTGAACTGCAGAATGCCGAATAAGAGGGGATATCTAATCACGTCAAGACTACGCTCAGCAGCCTCCGTCTTGCAACATGTAGAAGAGAGCAGGTGAAGTCCTCCAAGTAGCATCGCATAGCATAATCCTACCCGCGATCCCCTCCTCAATGCCCTGAGAGAGAGCGACCACCGGTTGTATCTGGCACTTGGAAGGGTGTGTTCTATTATGAATCCGGTTCTAGTTGTCATAAGGTCAAGGTACAACTCCAAGTCGTCCTGTTACGAAGATCACGGCTATTCAATAGATTAACTTCCTGCAGGGTGCACCACATAACCCAACACGCTTGATCCCATTTGGCGGACACACTTTTACGGGTCATGCCCGCCGCGGAAGATCAACACGTCGCAGCCCCACCTAGGCTCAACAGAGAGGTCACCGCGGTCTAAACCTAAGCGCCACAAGTGCAGGCCCATCGCCTGAAAGCACACACTGCGTTATGTCTGTGGCGAAGCAGACCTAGCCTAGTGGCGTTCGGTCCAATCCGGCGCGCCAAATCGCCGACGTCACGAAGTGCCGGTGATACCACGACGCCGAGTGCCCATATCTTTCCCACGTGGTTGGTTAGTGCGTATAGGCCCGTGGCGACTCGGATCAAATACCAAGATCTCGTTAAGCGTGTTAAGTATCCGCGAGCGCCCGAGCAGGCCAGGCCCACCTCTCTCCTAGGCGGTCTCAACCTGCCTTGTCGCTCCGCCACAAAGATCCACTCGCGGGTGCTCCACCACCGACCGACTTTAGTCTCCACATGTATCATGTATAAGTATATAGTATATACCGTGATCACCTCCCGAGTGATCACGGCCCGATAATATAGCATGAACACGGACAAGAATGTAGGGCCACAGATGGAAATACTAGCATCCTATACTAAGCAAGTAGGATTGCGGTAAAGGTAACAACAGATAGTAGCAAGGACAAAGCTATGCATCGGGATAGGTATAACGGAAAGAAGTATCATGCTACACTACTCTAATGCAAGCAGTATAGAGTAGAATAGGTGATATCTGGTGATCAAGGGGGAGGGGCTTTCCTGGTTGCTCAGACAAGGAGGGGTCGTCAACACCGTAGTCGATCGGGTACCAACAAAGACATCGGTCTCGGGGTCTACTGGGAAGAAGAGGGGAAGAAACAGAATCTGAGCAAACAAAGCATCACAAAACATAACGAGGCAATCTGCGGTGCTAGGTATGCCCTAACGCGGTAGGAGGTGATACCGACGAAGGGGGGAATCATCCGGGAAAGTATCCCCGGTGTTTCGCGTTTTTGGGCAGAGGAGCCGGAGGGGGAAAGTTGCGAGTTCGATAGGTTAGGGATGCGTGGTGGACGATCGGGCTGCGTATCCGGGTTCGTCTCGTCGTTCTGAGCAACTTTCATGTAGAAAGTATTTTCATCCGAGTTACGGATTATTTTATATTAATTTTAAAATATTTTAAATCATTTTTAGGATTATTTAATTATTTTAAAACAACATTATCCAGAACAGTGTTTGTTGGCGTCATCCTGACGTCAGCATGACGTCAGCAGTCAACAGAGGTGTTGACTGGTCAACTAACATGTGGGTCCCGGCTGTCATTGACTGTTAACTAACCTAACAGATTAATTAGCTAAACTAGGTGATTAGGTTAATCTAATCAAGATTAATTAAGTTAATTAATTCTTTAATTAATTAACTAATTAATATGTTAATTTTTTATTAAATATTTTTTTAATGTTCTGGGGCGTGGGGCCCAAGGTCAGTGGCTCAGGGGGATTATCACTAATTGGGGATTATCCCTAAGTCAACAAGGAGGCCACTGGCACGCACGCAGCCACGGCCGGGAGCAGAGGCGCCGCCGCCGCCATGAAACAACGGCGGGCGGCGGGAGAGGCCACGGCGGGCGGCGGACGCGCCAAGGCGTAGGGCGAGCGGCGATGGCGAAAGTAGTAGCAGCTGGTGGAGCCGCCCAGCGGCGGGCGCAGAGGGGCAAGGCTCGCCACAAGCCTTGAGGACGTCTGAGTTGCAGAGGCAGCGCCGCCACGCAGAGGCGGGCGCGGCGATCGGACGTGGGGCGCAGCGTCGTTCGGAGGAAGACGGACGGGGCCCGATGGGGAGCTCACCCGTTAGCGAAAGAGGGCGCGTCGCGCGGAGGACCGACAAAGGAGAGGCGGGGGCGGGCAGTCCGCGCGACGAAGGAGATGACGCAGTCCGGCGGGGGAGGCGACACCGACAAGGTCGTGGCGACCAGCGAACGACAATGAGGGCGATCCGTGGCGGCAACATCGATGTGGCGGCGGGCGCCGCGTGAGGCGGGCGATCGCAACGGTGTCGGTGGCGGCGGCGTCTGAGGTGATGGGGTCGGGCGGCGTCGCGCGTGTAGCGGCAGGATCGATCCCCGATCAATCGGGGCGAGGAGGAGGTGGATCGAACCCCTCCCCGATCCAGATGGGATCGAGAGGAGTGGGGGAGGAGACGTGGGTGTGGGGGGAAATGGGGTGCGGTAGCTAGGGTTTCTGGTAGTGGGGGGGGGGGGGACGCGGGCCAAGTAGGCCAGGGGCGTGCGGGGGTGGGCCGGCAAGCCGGTCGGCTACCCGGCCAACTGGGCCAAGGCCCACACGGGAAGGTGGTTTCCTTGTGTGTGTGTGTGTGTGTGTGTGTGTGTGTGTGTGTGTGTTTTCTTGTTTTGCATTTTCTTTTATTTATTTTCTTTTCTGTTTTAAATCATTTTAAATTATCTAGGCACTTTATAAAAATGTGTTTATTACACCATATTTACTTAAGCAAATTATGGCACCGCCTGAACATTTTAGTTTTAATATTTGAAAACTTTGGTGGTTTGCCTTTAACTCAAATTTGAATTTGAATCGTTTTGAACTATCGTGAGATTAACAACAGTAACCGCGATGATGTGGCATGATTAACAGGGAATTACTGTAGCTTAAATATCCGGGCGTCACACACCCCGTCCCCGTCTTCACTGTCGTCGATCGCCCGCGCCGATCTCGTCGCCGGCACCACCGTGGTGAGCCTCTTGTTCTTATCTTCTTTCTAAAAGAAAAAAAATTCTTGCTTTAGATAGATACTTGTCTAATTTTCTTACTATTTTATTGCTTGTTATTATATAGTGCGATGGTTTTGGTATTCGCCCCCGTCGGTCCTCGTCCTGTCTATGATTCGGATGTGGTATATATTATCTTTATAAGTATTGGTTCATTTATTGTTTATGAAAATTATGCCGACCAACGTGACATAGATTTTATTTATCTAGGAGGTATGTGAACCGGAAATTCCAACCGACCCTATTGTCGAGAGGTTAAATTTAGGTGAAGAAGAAAACAATTTCTTGAAGGAAAAAACAAAAAAAATTGAGGAGGAGAAGATGATATTGGAGTTGCATGTTGCGGATGTCGTCGATGATCACAAGATCAAGATGGATGCAATGCGCTTGAAGATTAGAAAGATTAAAAAATATGCCATTCATACCGAGGCTTGGTATCATTATGCGGTTGGATCAATTGTTACCTTGGTTGCGATTATGATCGCATTTGTTTTCGCATTGAAATGTTTTACATAGTTTCAATGTATGGTTTAATTAATTAGATGCTCTGGAGAGCTATATGTTGTTAGATGAGTACTATGTATGTACTTTGGTTTTAATGTGATGATGAACTTCTCTTAATTTGGTCACTTAATTATCTATTCATGATGTTCTGTAATGGTTTTTGACACACTTAATTATATATAATGCACGCAGATGAACCGGCAATGGATGTACGGTGACAGACACACCTCCGAGTACATTAAGGGCGTGCATGATTTTCTTGAAATGGCTGAGGCAAACAACCAGAATGGTTTTATGTATTGTCCATGCCCTAAATGTGGGAATACGAAGTCTTACTCTGACCGGAAAATCCTTCACACCCACCTGCTTTACAATGGTTTCATGCCACACTATAATGTTTGGACGTGGCATAGAGAAATAGGGGTTATGATGGAAGACGGCGAAGAAGAAGAGGTCGATGACAACTATGTGCCCCCTGAATACGGTGATGTTGCAACGGGGGAAGCTGCTGAAGATCAAGAGGAACCAGATGATGTGCCTAATTGTTGGGGAACGTTGCAGAAAATTAAAATTTTTCCTACGGTTTCACCAAGATCTATCTATGAGTTCATCTAAGCAACGAGTCAAGAGAGAGAGTTTGCATATACATACCACTTGTAGATCGAGTACGGAAGCGTTCGAGGGAGAGGTGATGATGAAGATGTTCCCAACGTGATTCCGATCACCGATGACCAAGTGCTGAACGGACAGCACCTCCGCGTTCAACACGCGTATGGGACGACGGCCTCTCCTTCGTCTTGATCCAGCAAGGAGGAAGGAGAGGTTGAGGAAGACAACTCCAATGGCAGCACGACGGCGTGATGCAGATGGAGTGACTGTTCTCCGGCAGGGCTTCGCCAAGCTTACGCGGAGGAGGAGAGGTGTTGGGGAGGGGAGGGGCTGCGCCTTCAATGGTGTATGCAGCCCTCCCCTTCACCCCTCTATTTATAGGGGAAGGGAGGAGGGGGCCGGCCCCCTCTAGATGCATCTAGAGGGGGGGCCAGGGGGGGGGCTTGCCCCCCAAGCAAGGGGGGCGCCCCCCTTAGGGTTCCCCCCTCAACCCTAGGCGCATGGGCCAAGGGAAGGGGTGCGCCCAGCCCACCAGGGGCTGGCTGCCTCCCACGCAGCCCAAGTGGCCCCCCGAAAGGGGTGGCCCCTCCCGGTGGTCCTCTGGAACCTTTCCGGTGGACCCTCCATAATACCGATATGACCCAAAACTTTTCCGGTGTCCGTTTGACGACTTCCCATATATAAATCTTTACCTCCGGACCATTCCGGAACTCCTCGTGACGTCCGGGATCTCATCCGTGACTCCGAACAACATTCGGTAATCACATACAAGTCTTCCTATTAACCCTAGCGTCACCGAACCTTAAGTGTGTAGACCCTACGGGTTCGGGAGACATCTGATATGACCGACGCGCTCTCGGTCAATAACCAACAGCGGATCTGGATACCCATGTTGGCTCCTACATGCTCCTCGATGATGTCATCGGATGAACCACGATGTCTAGGGTTCAAGCAACCCGTATTCTATTCCCTTTGTCATACGGTATGTTACTTGCGAGACTCGATCGTCGGTATCCCAATACCTCGTTCAGTCTCGTTACCGGCAAGTCACTTTACTCGTACCGTAATGCATGATCCGTGACGGACACTTGATCACTTTGAGCTCATTATGATGATGCACTACCGAGTGGGCCCAAGTGATACCTCTCCGTCATACGGAGTGACAAATCCTGTCTCGATCCGTGTCAACCCAACAGACACTTTCGGAGATACCGTAATGCACCTTTATAGTCACCCGATTCGTTGTGGCGTTTGGTACACCAAAGCATTCCTACGGTATCCAGGAGTTACGATCTCACGGTCTAAGGAAGAGATACTTGACATTGGAAAAGCTCTAGCAAAACGAACTACGATCTTTGTGCTATGCTTAGGATTGGGTCTTGTCCATCACGTCATTCTCCTAATGGCGTGATCCCGTTATCAATGACATCGATGATGTCCATAGTCGAAACCATGACTATCTGTCGACCAACGAGCTAGTCAACTAGAGGCTCACTAGGGACGTATTGTGGTCTATGTATTCACACGTGTATCACGATTTCCGTATGATACTGATTATAGCATGAATAAAGACAATTATCATGAACAAGGAAATATAATAATAATGCTTTTATTATTGCCTCTAGGGCATATTTCCAACAGTCTCCCACTTGCACTAGAGTCAATAATCTAGTTTACATTGTGATGAATCGAACACCCATAGAGTTACGGTGTTGATCATGTTTTGCCCATGAAGAGGTTTAGTCAGCGGATCTGCGACATTCAGATCCGTATGCACTTTACAAATTTCTATGTCTCCATCTGAACATTTTCACGGATGGAGTTGAGCGACGCTTGATGTGCTGGTCTTCTTGTGAAACCTGGGCTCCTTGGCAAGGGCAATAGCTCCAAAGTTGTCACAGAAGAGTTTGATCGGCCCGACGCATTGGGTATGACTCCTAGGTCGGTGATGAACTCCTTCACCCAAATTGCTTCATCGCTGCCTCCGAGGCTGCCATGTACTCCGCTTCACATGTAGATCCCGCCATGGCGCTTCGCTTGCAGCTGCACCAGCTTCTTGCTCCACCATTCAACATATACACGTATCCGGTTTGTGACTTAGAGTCATCGGATCTGTGTCGAAGCTAAGCGTCGGCGTAACCCTTCTGACGAGCTCTTCGTCACCTCCATAAACGAAAACATGTCCTTTGTCCTTTTCGGTACTTCAGGATATTCTTGACCGCTGTCCGGTGTTCCTTGCGGGATTACTTTGGTACCTTCCTACCAAACTTACGGCGAGGTTTACATCAGGTCAGTACACAGCATGGCATACATAATAGATCCTATGGCTGAGGCATAGGGATGACACTCATCTCTTCTTTATCTTTTGCGTGGTCGGGCATTGAGCTAAGCTCAATCTCACACCTTGCAACACAGGCAAGAACCCTTCTTGGACTGATCCATTTTGAACTTCTTCAAAATCTTATCAAGGTATGTGCTTTGTGAAAGACCAATGAGGCGTCTCGATCTATCTCTATAGATCTTGATGCCTAATATATAAGCAGCTTCTCCAAGGTCCTTCATTGAAAAACACTTATTCAAGTAGGCCTTAATGCTGTCCAAGAATTCTATATCATTTCCCATCAAAAGTATGTCATCTACATATAATATGAGAAATGCTCTGAGCTCCCACTCACTTTCTTGTAAACGCAGGCTTCTCCATAAGTCTGCATAAACTAAACGCTTTGATCATCTCATCAAAGCGAATGTTCCAACTCGAGATGCTTGCACCAGCCCATAAATGGATCGCTGGAGCTTGCATACTTTGTCGACATTCTTAGGATCGACAAAACCCTCCGGCTGCATCATATACAGCTCTTCCTTAAGATATCCGTTAAGGAACGCTGTTTTGGCGTCCATCTGCCATATCTCATAATCATAGTATGCGGCAATTGCTAACATGATTCGGACGGACTTCAGCTTCGCTACGGAGAGAAAGTCTCATCGTAGTCAATCCCTTGAACTTGCCGATAACCCTTAGCGACAAGTCGAGCTTTATAGATGGTGACATTACCATCCGCGTCCGTCTTCTTCTTAAAGATCCATTTGTTTTCTATCGCTCGCCGATCATCGGGCAAGTCAGTCAAAGTCCACACTTTGTTTTCATACATGGATTCTATCTCGGATTTCATGGCTTCTAGCCATTTGTTGGAATCTGGGCCCGCCATCGCTTCTTCATAGTTCAAGGTTCACCGTTGTCTAACAACATGATTTCCGGGACAGGGTTGCCGTACCACTGCAGTGCGGAACGTGTCCTTGTGGACCTCTGAGTTCAGTAGCAACTTGATCCAAGTACCTTGATCATCATCATTAATTTCCTCTTGAGTTGGTGTAGGCATTACAGGAACATTTTCCTGAGCTGCACCACTATCCTGTTCAAGAGGTGGTACTTCATCGAGTTCTACTTTCCTCCCACTTACTTCTTTCGAGAGAAACTCCTTTTCCAGAAAGGATCCGTTCTTGGCAACAAAGATCTTGCCCTCGGATCTTAAGTAGAAGGTATACCCAATGGTTTCTTTAGGGTATCCTATGAAGACGCATTTTTCCGACTTGGGTTCGAGCTTTTCAGGTTGAAGTTTCTTGACATAAGCATCGCATCCCCAAACTTTTAGAAACGACAGCTTAGGTTTCTTCCCAAACCATAATTCATACGGTGTCGTCTCAACGGACTTAGATGGTGCCCTATTTAAAGTGAATGTAGCTGTCTCTAGAGCGTATCCCCAAAATGATAGCGGTAAATCGGTAAGAGACATCATAGATCGCACCATATCCAATAGAGTGCGATTCGACGTTCGGACACACCGTTACTGTGAGGTGTTCGGTGGCGTTAATTGTGAAACGATTCCACATTTTCTTAAGTGTGTACCAAATTCGTGACTTAAATATTCTCCTCCACGATCCGATCGTAAGAATTTTATCTTTCGGTCACGTTGATTCTCTACTTCATTCTGAAATTCCTTGAACTTTTCAAAGGTCTCAGACTTGTGTTTCATCAAGTAGACATACCCATATCTACTCAAGTCATCTGTGAGAGTGAGAACATAACGATATCCTCCGTGAGCCTCAACGCTCATTGGACCGCACATCGGTATGTATGATTTCCAACAAGTTGGTTGCTCGCTCCATTGTTCCGGAGAACGGAGTCTTGGTCATCTTGCCCATGAGGCATGGTTCGCATGTGTCAAATGATTCATAATCTAAAGACTCCAAAAGTCCATCAGCATGGAGCTTCTTCATGTGCTTGACACCAATGTGACCAAAGGCGGCGAAGTGCCACAAGTATGTGGGACTATCGTTATCAACTTTACATCTTTTGGTATTCACGCTATAAACATGTGTAATACTACGCCGAGATTCATTAAGAATAAACCATTGACCATCGGAGCATGAACATAAAACATATCTCTCATATAAATAGAACAACCATTATTCTCGGTTTAAATGAGTAGCCATCTCGCATTAAACGAGATCCGGTACAATATTCATGCTCAAACTTGGCACCAAATAACAATTATTAAGGTTCATAACTAATCCGTAGGTAAATGAAGAGGTAGCGTGCGACGGCGATCACATCGACTCTGGAACCATTCCCGCGCGCATCGTCACCTCGTCCTTTGCCAATCTCCGCTTATTCCGCAGCTCCTGCTGTGAGTTACAAATATGAGCAACGGCACGGTATCAAATACCGGGAGTTACTACGAGTCTTCGGTAAAGTACACATCAATTACATGTATATCAAATATACCTTTGGTGTTGCGGCCTTCTTGTCCGCTAAGTATTTGGGGCAGTTCCGCTTCGATGACCCCTCCCTTGCAATAAAAGCACTCGGTCTCGGGCTTGGGTCCATTCTTTGACTTCTTCCGGCAACTTGCTTGCGGGCGCGGCAACCTCCTTGCCGTCCTTATTGAAGTTCTTCTTGCCCTTGCCCTTCTTGAACTTAGTGGTCTTATTGACCATCAACACTTGATGTTCTTTCTTGATTTCAACCTCGGCTGACTTCAGCATAGAGAATACTTCAGAATGGTCTTTACCATCCCCTGCATATTGTAGTTCATCACAAAGCTCTTGTAGCTTGGTGGGAGCGATCGGAGGATTCTGTCAATGACCGCCTCATCGGGGAGGTTAATATTCAGTTGGGTCATACGGTTGTGCAACCTGCACATCTTGAGAATGTGCTCACCGATGAACTATTTTCCTCCATCTTACAACTATAGAACTTGTCGGAGATGTCATATCTCGACCGGCGTGAGCTTGGAAAACAAGTTTCAGCTCCTCGAACATCTCATATGCTCCGTGATGCTCAAAAGCTTTTGGAGCCCGGTTCTAAGCTGTAAAGCATGCCGCCTGAACGAGGGAGTAATCATCGCACGAGACTGCCAAGCATTCATAATGTCTTGGTTCTGCAGACGGAGCATCACCTAGCGGTCCTTCTAGGACATATTGTTTCTGGCAGCTATGAGGATGATCCTCAAGTTCGGACCCAGTCCGTATAGTTGCTGCCGTCATCTTTCAGCTTGGTTTTCTCTAGGAACGCGTTGAAGTTCAAGTTGACATGGCGTTGGCCATTTGATCTACAAGACATATCATTCAAAAGTTTTAGACTAAGTTCATGATAATTAAGTTCATCTAATCAAATTATTTAAATGAACTCCCACTCAGATTAGACATCCTCTAGTCATCTAAGTGTTACACGATCCGAGTCGACTAGGCCGTGTCCGATCATCACGTGAGACGGACTAGTCATCATCGGTGAACATTCTCATGTTGATCGTATCTTCTATACGACTCGTGTTCGACCTTTCGGTCTCCGTGTTCCGAGGCCATGTCTGTACATGCTAGGCTCGTCAAGTTAACCCTAAGTGTTTTCGCGTGTGTAAATCTGTCTTACACCCGTTGTATGTGAACGTAAGAATCCATCACACCGATCATCACGTGGTGCTTAGAAGCGACGAACTTTAGCAACGGTGCACGCTTAGGGAAACACTTCTTGAAATTGTTGTAAGGATCATCTTATTTACTACCGTCGTTCTAAGTAAACAAGATGTATAAACATAATAAACATCACATGCAATTATATAGTAGTGACATGATATGGCCAATATCATAAAGCTCCATTGATCTCCATCTTCGGGGCTCCGTGATCATCTTGTCACCGGCATGACACCATGATCTCCATCATCATGATTTCCATCATTGTGCCTCCATGAAGTTGTCATGCCAACGACTACTTCTACTTCTATGGCTAACGCGTTTAGCAATAAAGTAAAGTAAGTTACATGGCGTTCTTCAATGACACGCAGGTCATACAAAATAAAGACAACTCCTATGGCTCCTGCCGGTTGTCATACTCATCGACATGCAAGTCGTGATTCCTATTACAAGAACATGATCTCATACATCACAATATGTCATTCATCATTCATCACAACTTGGCCATATCACATCACATCACAATTGCTGCAAAAACAAGTTAGACATCCTCTAATTGTTGTTGCATCTTTTACGTGGCTGCAATTGGGTTCTAGCAAGAACGTTTTCTTACCTACGAATAACCACAACGTGATCTTGTCAACTTCTATTTACCCTTCATAAGGACCCTTTTCATCGAATCCGCTCCAACTAAAGTAGGAGATACAGACACCCGCCAGCCACCTTATGTAACTAGTGCATGTTAGTCGGTGGAACCGGTCTCACGTAAGCGTACGTGTAAGGTTGGTCCGGGCCACTTCATCCCACAATACCGCGGAAGCAAGATAAGACTAGTAGCGGCAAGTAAATTGACAAGATCCACGCCCACAACTAAATTGTGTTCTACTCGTGCAATAGAGAACTACGCATAGACCTAGCTCATGATGCCACTGTTGGGGAACGTTGCAGAAAATTAAAAATTTTCCTACGGTTTCACCAAGATCTATCTATGAGTTCATCTAAGCAACGAGTCAAGAGAGAGAGTTTGCATCAACATACCACTTGTAGATCGAGTACGGAAGCGTTCGAGGGAGAGGTGATGATGAAGACGTTCCCAACGTGATTCCGATCACCGATGACCAAGTGCTGAACGGACAGCACCTCCGCGTTCAACACACGTACGGGATGACGGCGTCTCCTTCGTCTTGATCCAGCAAGGAGGAAGGAGAGGTTGAGGAAGACAACTCCAATGGCAGCACGACGGCGTGATGCAGATGGAGTGACTGTTCTCCGCAGGCTTCGCCAAGCTTACGCGGAGGAGGAGAGGTGTTGGGAGGGAGGGCTGCGCCTTCAATGGTGTATGCATCCTCCCTTCACCCTTCTATTTATAGGGAAGGGAGGAGGGCGGCCCCTCTAGATGCATCTAGAGGGGGGCGGCGGCCAAGGGGAGGGGGGCTTGCCCCCCAAGCAAGGGGCGCCTTAGGGTTCCCCCTTAACCCTAGGCGCATGGGCCAAGGGAGGTGCGCCCAGCCCACCAGGGGCTGGCTGCCTCCCACGCAGCCCAAGTGGCCCCGAAGGGGTGGCCCCTCCCGTGGTCCTCTGGAACCTTCCGGTGGACCCTCCATAATACCGATATGACCCGAAACTTTTTCGTGTCCGTTTGACGACTTCCCATATATAAATCTTTACCTCCGGACCATTCCGAACTCCTCGTGATGTCCGGATCTCATCCGGACTCAAACAAAATTCGGTAATCACATACAAGTCTTCCTATTAACCCTAAGCGCCACCGAACCTTAAGTGTAGACCCTACGGGTTCGGAGACATCTGCGACATGACCGGGGCGCTCTCGGTCAATAACCAACAGCGGGATCTGGATACCCATGTTGGCTCCCACATGCTCCTCGATGATGTCATCGGATGAACCACGATGTCTAGGGTTCAAGCAACCCGTATTCTATTCCCTTTGTCATACGGTATGTTACTTGCCCGAGACTCGATCGTCGGTATCCCAATACCTCGTTCAGTCTCAAGCACCGGCAAGTCACTTTACTCGCACCGTAATGCATGATCCCATGACCGGACACTTGATCACTTTGAGCTCATTATGATGATGCACTACCGAGTGGGCCCAGTGATACCTCTCCGTCATACGGAGTGACAAATCCTGTCTCGATCCGTGTCAACCCAATGACACTTTCGAGATACCTGTAATGCACCTTTATAGTCACCCGATTCGTTGTGACGTTTGGTACACCAAAGCATTCCTACGGTATCCGGGAGTTACACGATCTCACGGTCTAAGGAAGAGATACTTGACATTGGAAAAGCTCTAGCAAAACGAACTACACGATCTTTGTGCTATGCTTAGGATTGGGTCTTGTCCATCACGTCATTCTCCTAATGACGTGATCCCGTTGTCAATGACATCTGATGTCCATAGTAAGGAAACCATGACTATCTGTCGACCAACGAGCTAGTCAACTAGAGGCTCACTAGGGACGTATTGTGGTCTATGTATTCACACATGTATCACGATTTCCGTATGATACAGTTATAGCATGAATAAAAGACAATTATCATGAACAAGGAAATATAATAATAATGCTTTTATTATTGCCTCTATGGCATATTTCCAACACTAATGATGCTGCAACGGGGGAAGCTGCTGAAGATCAAGAGGAACCAGACAATGTGCCCGATGATGATGATCCCCGCCGGGTCATTGTCGATGCAAGGACGCAATGCGAAAGTCAAAAGGAGAAGCTGAAGTTCGATCGCATGTTAGAGGATCACAAAAAAAGGGTTGTACCCCAATTGCGAAGATGGCAACACAAAGCTCGGTACCATCTTTGGAATTGTTGCGAAGGAAGGCGAGAATGTCTTGTGCGACAAAGGATTTGAGAAGCTACTGAAAATATTGAAGAAGAAGCTTCCAAAGGATAACGAATTGCTCGACAGTACATACGCAACAAATAAGGTCGTATGCCCTCTAGGATTGGAGGTGCAGAAGATACATGCATGCCCTAATGACTACATCCTCTACCACGGTGCTTACAAGGATCTGAACGCATGCCCGGTATGCGGTGCATTACGGTATAAGATCAGACGAGATGACCTCGTGATGTTGACGGCGAGCCCCGGGAAGAGGGTTCTCGAAGGTGATGTGGTATGCTCCTATAATACCACGGTTGAAACGTCTGTTCAGAAACGGAGAGCATGCCAAGTTGATGCAATGGCACATTGAGGACCGTAAGAAAGACGGGAAGTTGAGAGCACCTGCTGACGGGTCGCAGTGGAGAAAAATCGAGAGAAAGTACTGGGATGAGTTTGCAAGTGACCCAAGGAACGTATGGTTTGCTTTAAGCGCGGATGACATTAATCCTTTCGGGGAGCAGAGCAGCAATCACAGCACCTAGCCCGTGACTCTATGTATGTATAACCTTCCTCCTTGGATGTGCATGAAGCGGAAGTTCATTATGATGCCGCTTCTCATCCAAGGCCCTAAGTAACCCGCAGCGACATTGATGTGTACCTAAGGCCATTAGTTGAAGAACTTTTACAGTTGTGGAATGGAAACGGTATGCGTCGTGGGATGAGCACAAACAGGAGGAATTTGACCTAAAGGCGTTGCTGTTCGTGACCATCAACGATTGGCCTGCTCTCGGAACCTTCGGAGACGTAGACAAACAAGGGATACCATGCATGCACGCACTGTTTAAATGACACTGAAAGTATATACCTGGACAAATGCAGGAAGAATGTGTACCAGGCCATCGCCGATTTCTTCCGACCAACCATCAATGTCGAAAGAAAGGCAAGCATTTCAAAGGCGAGGCAGATCACCGGAAGAAGCCGCCATGCGTACCGGTGATCACGTACTTGCTATGGTCAATGATTTACACGTAATCTTTGGAAAGGGTCTCGACGGACTAGCTGTTTCGAATGACGCTGAGGGACACGCACCCATGTGGAAGAAGAAATCTATATTTTGGGACCTACCCTACTGGAAAGACCTAGAGGTCCGCTCTTCAATCGGCGTGATGCACGTGACGAAGAACCTTTGCGTGAACCTGCTAGACTTCTTGGGCGTGTATGGGAAGACAAAAGATACACCTGAGGCACGGGAGGACCTGCAACATTTGCACGAAAAAGACGGCATGCCTCCGAAGCAGTATGAAGGCCCTGCCAGCTACGCTCTTATGAAAGAAGAGAAAGAAATCTGCTTTGAATGCCTGCCAAGATGAAGGTCCCGACCGGCTTCTCGTCGAATATAAAGGAATAATAAATATGCCGAGAAAAGTTCCGAACCTAAAGTCTCATGACTGCCACGTGATTATGACGCAACTGCTTCCGTTGCATTGAGGGGCTTTACCGAAAACGTCCGATTAGCCATTGTGAAGCTATGTGCATTCCTCAATGCAATATCTCGAAGGTGATCGATCCAGAAATCGTACCAAGGCTAAGGAGTGGTGTGGCGCAATGTCTTGTCGGTTTGAGAGCTGGTGTTTCCACCATCCTTCTTCAATATCATGACGCACGTCCTAGTTCATCTAGTCGACAAGATTGTCATTACGGGGCCCGTATTTCTACACAATATGTTCCCCTTTGAGAGGTTCATGGAGTCCTAAAGAAATATGTCCAGACGCGCTAGGCCGAAGGAAGCATCTCCATGGGCCATCAAGCAGAGGATGTCATTGGGTTTTGTGTTGACTTCATTCCTGGCCTTAAGAAGATAGGTCTCCCTAAATCGTGGTATGAGGGGAGACTGACTGGAAAAGGCACGCTTGGAGGAGACTCAATAATATGTAGGTATGGATATTCTTGGTCTCAAGCACACTACACAGTTCTACAGAACTCTACCTTGGTGACCCCGTATGTCGATGAACACAAGAACAGTCTGCGCTCCAAACACCCAGAGCAGTGCGACGACTGGATTACATATGAACACATCAGGACTTTCAGAAGTTGGTTGGAAACATGTCTCAGAGGTGTCAACACTGTTTGTGATGAGCTGTAGTTGTTGTCCAGGGGACCATATTTGACTGTATTGACTTACAAAGGATACGAGATAAATGGGAATACATTTTACACGATTGAACAAGATCAAAAGAGCACCAACCAAAACAGCGGTGTCCGCTTTGATGCAACAACTGAGAGGGGAAAGGACACATATTATGGTTACATAATGGACATATGGGAACTAGACTACGGACATGATTTTAAGGTCCCTTTGTTTAAGTGCAAATGGGTCAATCTGTCAGGAGGCGGGGTACAGGTAGACCCACAGTACGGAATGACAATAGTGGATCTGAAAAATCTTGGGTACACTGACGAACCGTTCGTCCTAGCCAATGATGTGGCACATGTTATCTATGTGAAGGACATGTCTACCAAACCGAGAAAAAGAAAAGATAAGGAAGCGAATACATCATACGATGAGCCAAAGCGCCACATAGTTCTTTCAGGAAAAAGGGACATCGTGGGAGTGGAGGGCAAGACAGACATGTCCAAGATTATGAAAAGTTTCATGAAATTCCTCCTTCAAAGTCAAGGCTGACCCAAGCATCCCGATAAGCGATGAAGATTATCCATGGTTACTGGCGCAATAAGCAAATGACACAAGCGAAGAAAAAGTGAAGACTTTCTCCGCAACTATTATGATGATACCATGCCAACTTTGTAATGCATTTAGTATGATACCATTGTCCGTTTTGTACATGCACATGCTATGTGGGTGAAATTATGATACCATGCCAACTTTCAACTTTTCAGAGTTCATTTGAAATGCTTTAATGTCTTATGGTTCGCCCTCGTAATACCATTAATCCCGGTTCGCCTTGTCAACTATGTTCTCACCAAGAACACTCAAGAGGGCAGCCACGTGGGCCATTGGTCCCGGTTAAATGCAGACCTTTTGGTCCCGATTCCACGCACTAACCGGGACCAATGCGCCTCGCCTCTGGCCCATGACCATTAGTCCCGGTTTGTGCCACAAACCGGGACTAAAGAGTTGGTCCTCGTTGCGGTCAGAGTTTAGTCCCACCTCGCCAACCGAAGGGCGCTCACACCGGTTTATAAGCCCTCCTCTCTGCCTTGTTGAGCTCCTCTCAAAGTGAAAATAGATGCCCTTATATTAGATTTGACCTAAATTCATACTGAATTTCTCTGAATTTCATAGAAATTTATTATGAATTTAGGTTGAATTCTCTATAAGCGATCTATGCTCATTTTTAGTAAAGTTAATCACAAACTTGTGATTCACACAAATTCAAAGAATTCAAATTTTAACTATTCAAATTTGAAAACTAATGGCACTAACAGAAAGTTTATAATTTTTCTAAAACTAATGGCACTAACAGAAAGTTTATAATTTTGCTGACCTAAAAGCAAAAAGAATTAAAAATAAAGCAAAAACAAAAGAACATAAATAATGCAAAAAACAAAAAAAATGAAAAAAACTATTTTTACAGTAAAGTTAATCACAAACTTGTGATTCACACAAATTTCAAAGAATTCAAATTTTAACTATTCAAATTTGGAAAATAATGGCACTAACAGAAAGTTTATAATTTTTCTGACCTAAAAGCAAAAATAATTAAAAAAGAGCAAAAAAAAAAAGAAATAAATAATGCAAAAAACAAAACAAAAAAACTGGAAAAAAATAAAAAATACTGCCACCTATTGGGCCACCACGGCCTGAATACGACTAGAAACCCAACCTGGGCCAAGATTCAGGCCCGCAGAAGGCCCAATAGGCCCACAACAGCATAGTGTGAGATTAGGCCCGAAAGCCTGCAGTTGAGAGGAGCTCGAGAGGGTGGGCGCAGCAGCGCTTATAAACCACTCTCGAGCCCTCTCAACTAGCGAGGTGGACTAAACTTATGGCCGCGACGCGGGCAGCGAGAGGCCTTTGGTCCCGGTTGGTGGCACCAACCGGGACTAAAGGGGTGCATTGGTACCGGTTCGTGGCACCAACCGGGACCAATGCACTTTTAGTCCCGGTTGGTGGCACCAACGAGACAAAGAATGGGTGCATTGGTACCGGTTCGTGGCACCAACCGGGACCAATGCACCCCCTTTAGTCCCGGTTGGTGCTACCAACCGGTACCAAAGGCCGCCGCTTCCCGCCCTTTGGGCTGCTGAAAAGAGACCTTTGGTCCCGGTTGGTGCCACGAACCGGGACCAATGCCTTTGCTATATAAGCCAGCACTTAGGAAATTTCAGATTTCCCTCGCCAGATTGCCCCCGACGACGCCGAGCACATTGACGTCGCCAGCTGCCCCGACGCCGCCGCCCGCCGCCGCCGTCGCCGTCGCTTCGCCTCACCGTCGTCGCTGTCGCCCGTGCCCTCGCCGTCGCCAGCGCCCTCGCTCGACACCGTCGCCGTGTGCCGCCCCTGCCCCTGCCTGACAGCGCCGCCCTGCGTCGTCGCCGTCGCCGTGCACTCTACTCCGCGCCCCTACTCGCCCGGCGCGCCCAAGGCCTCCTCCCTCTATGAGCACCGCGCCTCTGCCGGCCCCGTCGCCGCCGTGCTATTTTTTTTACATGTTTTTAGATGTTTTTACATGTTTTTTAGATTTTCATATATGTATGTATGTATTTTTTTAGATATATGTATTTTTTTGATGTATGTTCATATATGTATGTATGTATTTTTTACATGTTTTTTGTATGTATGTATGTATTTTTTCAATTGTAATATGCTTGATGTTCTAAAATACATTAATTTTAGTACATTAATGTTCTCTGATTTAGTACATTAATTTTAGGTTAGTTTCATTTTTAGAAAAGTTTTATATATTTAGGAAGAAGGAAGAGAAGGAAGAAGGAAGAAGAAGAAAAGTTTTATATATGCAAAAGTTACATTTTTAGAAAAGTTATATATATCTAGCTAGGAAGAAGGAAGAATAAGAAAAAGAAGGAGAGGAAAAAGGAAAATAAGAAGAGGAAGAAAGGAGAAGAAGAGGAGAGGAAGAAGAGGAGAAATAAATAAGAAGAGGAAAAAAGAAGAAAAAAAGAGGAGAAGAAGAATTCTATTTTTTCTTCTTCTCCTCTATTCCTTTCTTCTTCTCCTCTCTTTTTTTCTTCTTTTTTTTTCTTCGATCTTCTCCTCTATTCCTTTCCTCTTCTTCTCTTTTTATTTCTTGTTCGTTTTCTTATGTTTTATCGGGTCTGTCGTCGTCGATATACCCCTCCCGATAACTTCAACACGAGGGCGGGTTGATATACCCCCTCCCCGATAACATTATTTTCCCGTGTATGTATGTCGTCGTTGTCGATATTACCCCCTCTCGACTGTGATAACTTATACCGCGGGAGCACCCCCCGACCCTCTCGCTGGACCAAAACTCTCGAGGACACCCAAACCCTAGAAAAAAACGATGCCGGTCTCCTACCCCCTCCCGCCGCGCCCCTACCCGACAAACTCTCTCGAGGCCACCCCAAACCCTTGAAGCGTTGTCGAGGCCACCCCAAACCCTAGAGAAGCAGCGTCGAGGCCACTAATATGTTTCATTATGGTGATTAGCTAGCTAGTTCTACGTTTGCTACTAATATATCCATCTGTCATGTTTGAATAATAATTGCCATGTTTTAAATATTTGTAGAAACTATGGACAACCCCCGAGATGAAGCAACAGAAGCGGTGTTGGGGGACATAATCGCACAAGGAAGTGATGCCGTCTTCTCGTTTCTCAACGACACCGATGGTCTGGAAGGACAGGGTGAAGAAGCAGGCTATGATTATGATGGCTCCTTTGACCCAATGCCGGTGCAAGAAGGAGACCGTGATGATGGCTTCGGTGACCCAATGATGGTGCAAGGAGACCGTGATGACGGCTCCGGTGACTGAACCGAGTCCGGCCAGGTATATACATTAGTTAAGCCTGTGCTGACTAGCTAATTGATGCATTCATTGTTTTGGTATGTACACATATTAATTAACTCTCGTCTTTCTTCTTTTTTCTAGCCCTCCGGATCGAGCACAACTTCGGTAAAGAGACGAGGCCCAAAGAAAAAGTTGCGCTTGGATAAAAGGTTTGAGATCACAGCAATCACGCGCGACGGCCAACCGATTGAACCCATCCGGACAAAGGAAGCATTTGCTGCTCAATGCGGGGTTCTTGTTAGGGACAAGATCCCGATCAGCATCCACCAACGGTATAAGCCTAAGAACGAAGATCCTGAGGTGTCTTATGTCAATGATATGTAGAAAGATGATCTTTGGAATGAGCTGAAGGCAAATTTCACCCTACTGCCAGAGGAGGATCCAGAGAAGCCATTTAAAGAGCAATTAATCAAGTCTCATGCTCTTAAGAAGATGGCAGACCTATTCAGGAGGTGGAAGAATTAGCTGAAAAGGTTTTTCGGCAAAGAAGAGTCACCAGAATTCATCGGCAAATATGAGAAGATTAGAGATCACTGGCCCGCATTTGTGGCCCACAAGACATCGGAAAAGAGTAAGAAGATGTCGACGAAAAACAAGCAAAATGCTACAAAGAAGAAGCTTCACCATCGCATGGGGTCAGGTGGCTACCTCAAAGCCCGGCCTAAGTGGGCCAAGGCTGAGAATGATCTGCTTGATAAAGGATTCGAACCAGAGACAATGAACTGGTCAGACCATTGCCGGACTTGGTTCTTTGGGGCTGGCGGAACCTTGGACCCTGTATCAGGGAAGTGCCTTTGGACGGACGAGCAAATGAAAATACCTGTCAAGAGGCTTCAGCACTATATCGATGCACGATGCGAGGAAGGGATGTTCGTTCGATGAGAGAGAACGACGAGCTCACAATGGCCCTCGGGAATCCGAGCACCACGGACGGACACGAGGCACGCCAGCTCCATTCCGTGGAAGGCTGGGTTTCGGATGCAAAGGTTACAAATGCCGAGAGGAGGAAGAAAGTGCAGCAGACCCAACTGCAGGCGCTGCATGCAAGGGTACAAGCGATAGAGGAACGAGAAGCAAATCGCAGCAAACGAACTGTCGAAGCTTCCCCCGAAGCTACCCCGCCATCTCAGCAGAGAAGAAGCGTGGCTTCCACCGAGCTGCTTCAGCCGGAGCATGTCTTGATGGCTCCTGCTAGCTACCCCATGGGCGCTATCACGGAGTCTCAAAATTGCCACCTTATGACGCAATGGCAGAACTTCAAAGTCAAGGCGGCTGTCGGCTCTGTTCGACCTCCTGAACCCGGCACAACTTTTCACTGTCGTCCGATTCCAGAAGGATATGCTAGGGTGACGGTGGACGAAATAACAGAGGGATTTGAGGACCTCCAGCTTGACCACCCTACCGGTGAAGGGGAGACTCGGCTGGGTTACGCTCAAGACTCCATGCCTATGGCGGAAGGAGCTCATCAACCTTCCGAACTATGCGCCTGTCTCCTCCTCCTCCTCCGGGCGAGTCAGGCACTCCGCTCCTCCACTGCCTCCTCCTTGGTGAGTGACGATCAGGGCACTCAGCCTCCTTCTCCGGCGTGGCGGCACTCTGCCTCCTTCTCCGCTTTGTGCGGCCCCCGAGCAGCCATCAGCCTCCTCCTTCTCCGCCTACGCCAGGGGCGGAAGAGACCCGCTGCCGCCCCGGCTTCTCCGGTGCGTCGTAGTCCTTCTCCTCCACCTCGTAAGCAAGCACGAAAGAAGACAGCCGCAGCCGCTCCATCTACTCCGGCACTCTAGTAGTACAGCCAGAGGCGGGAGGCAATACAGATACGGTCCACCTCTCAAGCCTCTAGAGAAGTTACCGTACGAGATGACCGTGGAGGAAAACAAGAAGATCATGCGGACCGAAGTGAAGGACTTCTTTGAAGGGTTGAAAGCGCAGAGACATCCACCTCCGGAGGAGAAGGTAGATGCGGTGAAAGCAAAGCGCACTATCGATGCCCTGAGGAAACCACCAAAGTCTCCACCGAAAACCAACTATGAGCGCATTACTGAAAAGGCATATCTCGAAGCGGAGCGGTCGGGAAGTACTGTCAGTGATCAAAGGTTAAAAGAACGAGCAGCTGGGAAAAAAATTGCCCAGCTCGGCGAACAAGCAAAGCAATCATGCCCCCCGCTCAATGTGTCTAGCGACATCATCGCTAATGCTTCGGGGATGGTGCCCGGTTATAGCAATCTTGGAGATTACCTGCCCGACGATGTACATTATGATTTCTTGGAGGTGGACGAACACGATATCTGATGCACGGAAGCCTCTCGTTAAAGATGAAAAATCTCTAACAACGATGATGCGAAGATTCCATAATTGGTACATGAAAACCTGCAGAGAGTCTGGGGTGACGAATACTTTGTACCTGAGAATTAAAGAGGAGCACGACCTCGTTGGAACTGATCCGTTGCATGTTCCATTTGGGGAGTTCTTCCAGTTCTTCAATCAAAAGGCCCTCGATAAATTAACGGTCACTTGCTACCGTCGTAAGTACTACTTCATCGTTAAGTCTCTATATATAGCTCAGCTCTTTCATTGCATGTATTTATAATTATCCTCACTATATTATGCAGATTGAAGATCGTCGAGTGCGTAAAAGCAGAAATGTATGATATTGGGTTCATTAACACAAATCTCACAGATGAATTTCAGGTTAAAAGAACGCCAAGAGGCGAGGCCAACTTGCTCAAATCATTGTTAATAAATCAAAACAAAGATTTAATACTCTTTCCTTACAACTTCAAGTGAGTGTTACTGTCGTGTGCATATTCGGTTTCCCTTATTACTCGAGCGAGGTTATAGTAATGTAATTGATGAGTTATGCATGTGTGCGCAGCTTCCACTATGTTCTTCTGGAGATTAAGCTTGAGCGGGGACTAGTAACCGTCCTAGACTTGAGACGAAAAGATCCCGAAACCTATGCTGACATGACTAAAATGCTCAACAAGTAAGTTCAATCGATCATTATCGCACCATATCGGCAACTTTTTGTTCATTTCCTGATATCTCAAGTAATAATAATTATTTTCTTTGTATTGCAGGGTTTGGAAACAGTTCACCGCAGAAGCTCCGAGACTGCCGAAGGAGCTGCGACATACATACCCGAAAGTAAGTACTACTAGCTAGCTAGTTGCGGCATCTCCCGTTGATTCTATAGCTATACTTTTTCATCAATGCCATTTATAATGCTTCATTATCAGTTTGATTGACCTCTATTTCTCGTAAAGTGCTTGTGGCAGGAACAAGGGAATGATTACTGTGGATACTACGTGTGCGAGTTCATCTACAACGCGACTTTGAAAATAAGAGGGGCTACTCTAAAAGACAATATGAAGTGCGTAAGCAATAATATTCACAAAATTTTATTACACCATCATTTCTGTTGAGTTTCATTCATATATATGCATTAACCCCCTTCTTAAAATTAGACGTGGCAGATGCGGAATGAACTCCTACCACAAGATCGCATGAAAGCAATTCAAGAGGAATTGGCGAGATTCTTTCTTGACCACGTCATCAATAAAGCCGGAGAATACCATGTGGAAGTTGATTTCAAATGCTAGGGGATTGTAAGAGATCTTACATATAGTATATGTATGTAGCCAGTAGCGTCGGATAGATAATACGAAAACTTGTTGTTCGACCAATCTCTCGGAGAAGGAGAGGTCGATCACTTCTCTCGGTATGCATGACGAACTTCTGTAATTAATGGTTTCCTTCATTTTCTTACTAGCTAGCGTGTCGAGGGCCTCTCTATGTATAGTACACAGCGTCAACCAAGCACGGACATAAGAGAGGACACTTCTCTCTATTAATTAGCTAGCTAACACAATATATGAAACACCTAAATTAACCCCCCAAAACCCCCAAACCCCCCCCCCCTTAAAAAAACAAAAACCCCAACCCATGAAATGGTGACGCGTGGATGCCTTTTGGTCCCGGTTGGTGCCACCAACCGGGACCAAAGGCCCTCCTGCCTGGGCTTGGCGCACCGGCCACGTGGAGGCCCGTTAAGGAGGAGAGACTCCGGTGGCCTTCAAGGAGCGGCGACCGAAGACTTGGCGTGTACCCCAAGCATATCTGATTTGATTCGGCATGTAGATTCTTAGATGACAACCGACCATGTGTAACCCTAGACACCCCTGGTGCCTATATAAACTAGAGGGTTTAGTCCATAGAGAACATCCGTCCATACACCCATTCATCATACCCCTAAGATTTAGACCACAACTTACGATCTCGAGGTAGATCAACTATGTACTTAAATACATCCACAATATAAGCAAGAGCAGGACGTAGGGTTTTACCTCCAAAGAGAGGGCCCGAACCTAGGTAAACTTTGTGTCTCTTGTTACACATCAATATGATCTAATAGCTTGCCCCCCCCTACCCGAGATCTGACATTTTTGATACCGACGCCAAGGGATGCCGTGCCCATTATAAAATTTGTGCAAGTTCTTGAGTGATCCTTGTTCTGAATGCTAATATTGATCACCCTAGACCACCTTGAATTTTTGTCATGCATACTTTGGACCAAGCAACAAGAGGATGTCTATTACCATGCATGTCCAAAAAACAAGATCTGCCATCCGTGTTGGGTAAAACCATCTTTGGCCACCTGCTCAAATAGCATATACACCATTATATATAGTGGTTGGTGTTCGAGTCATTGACGAGTAGGCCACAAACACTAATATATTTTCTGCTCCACTTTCCTTACTCTCCAAATCGACAATCCTACCCCATGAGCCCCATTGATCCCATCCTATTCCCTCTCATCCCAGGCCGAAGATGGTGTTGGCTCGATTTGAATATGAACTGAGTTTGATACCAGACTAGCTCACTCGATTTTTATCTCATATAGCTAAAAGTAACATGGCAGTTATGTTATCTTTGACAATTGCAATGAAGTTAGAATGATCAGATACCTTTCTTTTCAGAAATGAAAATATAGATTATCTTTAGGTTGTGTGTTTGATTTATAAGTGCTATGGAACCGTGGAAACTTGCATGGCAATATATCTCGGAATGGCTATGGAAATGCCATAATAGGTAGGTATGATGGATGTTTTGAGGAAGGTATCTGGTGGGTGTATGGCACCAGCGAAAGTTGCACGGTACTAGAGAGGCTAGCAATGGTGGAAGGGTGAGAATGCGTATAATCCATGGACTTAACATTAGTCATAAAGAACTCACATACTTATTGCAAAAATTTATTAGTCATCAAAACAAAGTACTACACACATGCTCCTAGGGGGATAGATTGGTAGGAAAAGATCATCACTCGTCCGCAACTGCCACTCATAAGGAAGACAATCAAAAAATAAATCATGCTCCGACTTCGTTACATAACGGTTCACCATACGTGCATGCTACGGGAATCACAAACGTTAACACAAGTATTTCTACAATCCACAATTACTCAGTAGCATGAATCTAATATCACCATCCTCATATCTCAAAACAATCATAAGGAATCAGACTTCTCATAGCATTCAATGCACTTTATATGAAAGTTTTTATTATATCCCTCTTGGATGAAAGCAAATTACCATGTTGTTTAGAGACTCTCAAAATAATATAAGTGTCACACACTGATTTTCATGCCACTACACTTAAGCTAACAATCATGATAAAATGTGGTTTGACAAAAACTTTTGAGTGTTTTGGACCTTGCCTTGATTGGTTTGTCTGCTGTTTGCAAGTGCTCTAAAAATCAAATAAATCCTCCAACTCCTATACTTCATCTCCTTGCTCCAAACTCTTGAACCAATGATCATGCCATGTGTATAGGACATAAAAGTAATTTCTTACAAAAATAATTTGGCCAAATAGTATTTTAAAAAATTAGTTTTCCAAAAACCCCTGAATTGAGGTTTGCACTTCAAGTACTTAATTAAGGGCAGTAAAAATCTTTCCAAAAATATATTTGACTCCTATTAGATATAGGATACCCATAAACCACACAAATATAATTTTAAAAGTTATTTACCTATTTTATTTAAAGGCTTTTTCTTTAGGCCAGAAATGGTCTTTAATAGGTTAAAATTATTTTTATGCTTTAAAAATATTTGGTAAAACCTAGGGAAACTCAGTGGACATATATTGTCCATATATAAGAGTTTCAACACATGGTCATGTTCAAAATATTGGTTAAATCCCTCAAAAACCCTTTCTGGATATTTCAAGCTTTTGAAATATTTACAAAGGAAATATTCTCCAAAAATTACAAGAAAATTCTAGCATGTCACATATGACATGTTTGATGATCTTGACAAGTATCATGTCATGGAGAATAGTATAACCCCATGAAATCCCCTCAAAACCATTTCTGTCCATTTTGAAGTTTGAGCAACTTTACATTGCCAAACATGTCCAAATGTTCTCAAACCTTGTGAACATGCTCAAATGGTCTAATCATTCTTCTAGACCAAATGGCACAAGTTGGAGAAAAAGTTATATTCATCAAAGTGCCCCAAAACCCTTCCTGTCCAGAACCAAATTTGAACAACTCTACATTGCCAAGTGTGTCCTTTTGATCCGAATTTTTGTGGACATGTTAAAATCCCCAAATGATGACACTACACCAAGTGGTGCATCAAGGAGAATGGTTTGCATGACTAGATCTTGGAAAACCCATTTCTTTTGATTTCTAGGGTTTACAAAAGTTGCACTGTTAACTTTGCCCAAATGAGCTTAAATTTGGTAGAACACACTATTTCTAAGTGTCATTCCATCCTGTTAATTCTCATGGCAAGTGGAATTAATTTTCTTGCCCAAACCAACAACAAACACCTTCTGCCATTTTTCCAAAATCATCATTTTGACCTCTTCCACTAATCTCCATGAGCCCAAGTTTTTACCATAGCTGAACCTGATCACCAGCAACCTCCAGTAGCTCCCCCTCTTCCAAAGCTCCATGATTGATGGGGTAAAACCCCATTTTCCCCCTCTGGACAGCCATTGTTCACCTCTCTCTCCACCTCCCCTCTCATCTAGTGGCTCTCTAGGGTATCCAATGCCACTCCTACCTTGTTTACTCTCCCCCAAAACTCCCAGACACTATAAGACATGCCCATGGCACTATAAAAATGCCATGGCATGCCATGGACGCGCTCTGGAGCACGCTACAGTGCACTCCCACACTGTAGCTTGCCCATTCCGAGGCACTCGACGACCTTGGGCGCCGGGTCCGTGTCTCCCGAGGTCGCCTCGACGTCCACGGCATGCTAGCTAGTCAGCCCCCTCCTTCCCCTCTCTCCTTCTCACCTTGCTGAGCTCGCCCGACACCGCCCATCTCGGCCAGTGGGCGCACGAGCTCGGGGCCCTCCTGGAGCTCGCCATGCTCCCTCTCTCCTCTCCTGTCGGCCTGGACCACGACCACGAGCACCCCAGGCATGCACCAGAACGCCCTTTTGGCCTCTGGCAACGCCACGGGCCGTGGCCGTGCGCCCCGCCTACGGCACCTCCCGGCCGCGCCCGTATAAGGCCACCCCAAGCCTTCTCTTGTCTCCAACTGCTCTCTCTCCCTCCCGTGCACCCCCGGACCAACCCACTGCTCCTCCCGTGCCTTCTCCCTCCTCCTTTGCCGCCGTTGCCGCCTCGGACCCCTGCTCAAATTCGAGCCGCCCCGGCCTCCCTTCCTCCTCGGAACCGGTCCGTGGCACCCCCAAGCCTCCACGAACCTCCCCAACACCCTAGGACCCCTCCTCCGCAGCCAAAATGGGTGCCACCACCAAGCCCGCCGCCGCCATCCGCTGGACCCGAAGCCCTGCTCAACTCCGAGCATCGGCGCGTGCGTGTAGCACATGGACAGGTGCGCCTTGTTCCACTGAGTCCGCCGGTGTGCCGGGCGCCGCCAGAGGTGGCCCGTGCTGCCCGGGAGAGCGCCGGCGCCCACTCGGCCTCCCCTCCCCTGCCTCTGCTCTGTTCGAGCGGGAGGTAGGCGATGGCCTGAGTGTTGGGCCCCGCGCGTCAGCGACCCAGCGGCTGGGGCCCGCCGTTTAAGTGGAGACGGGCTGAGAGAAATGCGCCTCCGACGTCACCCCCTTCCTCACCCGCGCGGGTGAGCCACTGGGCCGGCCCACTGCTAAACTGCGCCCAGTGCGCTGGATAAGGGTAAAGCCCTTTTTTCCTTTTTCTTTTCCAGATAGCTTCAAAACTCTCTAGAGAATTCAAATAGCGTCCAAATTTGATGAATCAAATTTCTACTGACTCCATAAATCAGGTCCTAATTAATGGGCCACAGTGGACATTTTTGTTGATCTTGGTTTTCACTGGACACTTAAAAAAGGTCATTTATCCACATAAGTCCACTTCAAAAATCCATATTATATTCATTTCAACTCCAAATCCAGTGAAACCAATTTTTAGAAGTTTCTAAAATCATGCCTGATTTAATGGGTAATTTTACTCATTTTTATAAAAAGGCATTCTGTAGACAACTTGCAGATCCATTAACTCCCTTGTTCCATCATATCGAAATGTTTAGAAATATCCATTGATCCACTTCCAATGAAATCACCTTGGCCATTCCTCATATGACCAGAGGCATCCTAGAAAAGTCCAACTCACATTTTTTAGAGCACCTTTATTTTGCCTGGTCGTGTTGCTTATTATGGTTGTTTTCGACGATAGTTGATTAAGTAGACGAAATGCTCGGAGTTGGACCAGAGATATTTGAAGACCTTGAAGACTTTGTTAAAACAGGCAAGCAGCCCTTTGACCATGTCTAAGAAACCCTTTTTATGCATGTCATATGGCACTTTTATTGCTTGCATCGAAGTCATGATAAAATGGTGACCACTTGAGGTGGTTTGCCACCGTACTTCCTCGTTGATACTTGCATTGTGCATGACCCTACCTTCTTATGAGGGTTATGCCGGTGGGAGTAGATAGGATGCTAAAGTAGTGCAACGCAAAAAGGGACGGGAATATGCATGGTGATGGAGGCAAAGTATTTTCAAAAGACTTTTCGAAAACCCCATCGGGTGCCACTTATGCGCGGGGGAGATGATGAGTTGGGTAACCACTTGATGACGAAGTGGTGTACCGAGGCAAGTGTGTGTGTTGTTTCCAAAACGGATTGGTTTAAGTTGCGACCGTTATTCCAACCTTACATGCGCAACCACTCTACCCTTATATGGGAAAGGGCATTATTGATTACCTAGGCCGATAATAGCTTGAAGCCCGCATTACTAGTGACGGGGGAGAGTTGGTGCTCTCTCTCGGGACGGGGTCGTGCCAGGTAGGGCGGCCATGACTGTTTTCACAGGGCACCGGATACACCGTTGTGTCCCCTCTCGGATGTTACGATCTCGATTGAGTCTCATATGATGTACATCATGAGGATACGGAACAACGAGTGGACTCCTTGTTAGTGTCGTCTAGGGAAAGATAGTGATCGGGTGCTTACCCCGGGTACTTGAGGTATCGCGGGTCGTGGATGACATGGAAGTTCCCCGGATCTTGTGGGTAAAGTGTGCAACCTCTGCAGAGTGTAAAACTATTCGAATAGCCGTGTCCACGGTCAAGGACAGTTGGGTAACTGCTCTTGGGCTACGTCCATGTATTTACAAACCAGTGTGTGTGTTTGGATAAGTGGGAAAATCTACTTGGGTCAAGTCAAAGGACTTGACATGATTGAGTTGGGTTGATGCCCACTCTATTTATGTTGATATATTTAACCTGTCCTCATGGTTACTTGAAATCTCCTGATGCATGTCTTACAAGTTGTTGAACATGTCATTGCACTCAAAACTAGCTTTCTGTAAAAATTTACCTATATCATGCATTGTCGTATCTTGAACCAAAACATGGGTTGCTTGTGAGTAAATTCAAAGTACTCATTGGCTTGCCACTGGTTATTTTATTGGCCAGGCATGAAAGAACATGATATAATGAAGAGTACCTTGGTGAAGAATATGCGAGCTAGGACGCTTCCCAGTCAAAATGCCTGTAGGGTTAAGGCAGATGGCATGGTTTCTACTTACCGACGAAGAATTTCTGTTGCTTAAGTTTATTTGGTGTTCAGCCCTTGTGGCTTTATCTATGTAAGACTTGACCATAATGTTCATAATTTTTGTAAGACGGTATGTATGGTTGTAAGACTCTTGTTATTCAGCTTCTGTGTGTTCATTGAGCATTGAACTCTGGGATCACTGTACACGTGCATTCGGTGGTCTCAACTTATGAGTCGGGGTCCCCACAGAGATAGTATCAGAGCCATCCTGACTGTAGGAAGCCTTAGTTAGCGTGGTCGTTAGTTAGGGTAAAACTATTTTCAAAACTATTGCTAGTTTTCAAAACTATCTATACTTCTCTTCCCTTCTCAGTTTTTCAAAAACTAAGGTTTACTTTCCTTATTGATCTCTTCCCCTTCAAAACCTTTGGTCGCTAGAACCCTTATGCCCCTGACCACTGGATTCCTTGTAATCCTCGTGGATAATCTAGAAGGAAGATGCCTTGCCAGACATTCACCCACATCTCCTGAACACAAGATTGGCGACATCACAACAAGACGATACCAACATAAGATACATCCTCGAGGAATGAGGACCTGAAGACCCAGGAGATGGTGACACCCTTGACACTACCCCAAGATGATGCAACCTTAGCCTACGGTGATCAGGGCATAGGATATGCAAGATCATGATATACATCGCTAATAGAGTAACCCTGTCACTACCGTTGTTGTATCGGCAACCACCGATGGATGAGAACCTAGCCATTTGGTCCGCCTCACCATAGTGAGCAGGAAAGCGGTTCTCCTCATCCCCCGCTCTTGGTGTCGATGTTGTCATCAACATAACCGACATGATGGAGCTCTGTTATGCCTTGATAATGTCATTGCATAAAGGATTACCTACCTGGTACCATCGACGGCTTAAAAGGAAAAAGTGATCATCATGATTAAGAAGACAAGAGAAGATCAAGTCAATGCCAGCCACGAGGAGCCACCTTCACCCCATCACCTCATTAGGAGATAAGTTGTTGAAGATTCTTCAGGCTCAACCCAGATTGTTTCATCGAACAACTACAAAAGACGTAGCGACACCTGAGGAAAAATCCGGAAGACTGCACGAGACACGGAGCAAAGCATGACTACTGAGTCCGAGAACCCCTAGGGTAGGATGAGTCGTGTACCCCCTATGCGCTGTCGAGTCCATATGATGGTTCGAATAGAACCATGATTGTGTGTTGCTTGTTTTTATTTGTTTATGTTTTGATATCAGTCGCCCTTTTTGCCCTAGGCAACAAGTACGCAACTATATCACCTTCCTTACCTTGTTTCTTTTGTTTGGCCCTTTCAGCACTTTTTTGTTTGCACTTGCACTATAGAACCCCCTTTAGGCATTCCCCTCCTCTATGCTACCTCTCCCTCTCATCTCTCTCCTCAACTGAAGGCTAGCAAGACAAGATACACCAAGGATTCTACTTTGGCAACCAATCAGCACTGAAGACTTCTGCTACAACCTCCTCGACCAAGTGCAGCCCCTTAGAGTTATGGTTGCCCCTCAAGATTAGAGACCCATTCCTAGACCCTTCAAGACTTCATAAGATACCCCAGCTTGAATCCTTAACCATGTGCTTAACCCACAGAATTGCAAGAGAATCTGTTAAGCCTCCGTAACCTTGCTTATCACTGGGTTCATTATGGAACTAGTGGACATAGTGAACGAGCACATTATCATCCTAAGATAGCACCAAGACTAATGATGCCATAGGGAAGACCAATTTGAGGATATAAGAACAGAGGACAAATGACTTGATGAGTTTATATCAGTGACCTTGTGGAATTATTTGAGACTCTTCGGAGGATTATAAGGCTTTCATGTTGGTAGATGAACTTGGTGGGATCATGATTATAGAGCAGCATAGCTTTCATTACCCCTGAGTAAATTGGATTTAATAGGACAATTTTGATCGCAAGCTGAAATTCTTGGAAGTATAAGGATTTGACTTAGCCAGGGGATATTGATAGGAGATAGTTGATATTACGATGATGACTTGGGGGAAAGTGTGGAAATTCTCGTTGGACACAAGATTTGGATTTAAATAGGTGATCCTAGTTGAGTATAGATGCTGAGTAAGTCTACATGGTTCGGAGTAAATTGGAACTAGACCGATAATCTTGATCGTGATACCATGTTTCTCGGTGGACAATAAACTAGGAGATTGGATTAATTGTCGGAGTTGATATAAACTTGACCTTGGAGGTTACTTGACTATGATAATGGAAATTGGTGGACTAACTATAGTAGAGATAGCCTTTTCAAGTATTTGGGGATTATAAGGACTTTAGAAGATCATGTGGAACACCATAAACATTGGATTTGTAGAATTAATGGATTGTGTAGTGATTGATGGAAGTCAATGGGCTGCTGGAGTTGATTCATAGGAAGGAAACAAGATCTTGGAGTGGCTTACGACGTGTTTCCTTAGGATAGAGGTGCTTTATCTTAGACCTTGGAAGAATAGGCTGAGCACTTGGATTGTCACGTTCAAGCTTAGCAGCTTATATGTTCTACCCATGGATTTTTAGGGGTAGACATACATATGGGTTTGGGGATTGTAGACACATATGATTTTGTTAGACCTCCTCTCGAGAGTCATGAGGATATGAATCACATGAGTGATGATTGGAGTTGACCTATATGAAATGATACTATCAGTGATATGATGTGATTTGTTTAAAGGACTAGATAGCACAATTGGCATCTCAGAAACTATGCTCAAGGATGGGATGATAAACATTCACTCGCACACTAGAATCCTTGAAACCCTTACGCCCTACCAAGCCACAACATGGTCGGATCCTGACCTTGGGCTTTGGCTCTAGATCGATTTGACCTTGGCCAATGCTCAACCGTGACCATGACCAATGCCTCATCCCACTTTACGTACCCCATAGACTTCATGGAGTGCTTGGACAAGTTAGTTGTCATCTTTCTTTGATGACATACTTGTCTACCCGAAGACGGAAGAAGAATCGTTGAGCTGGTCAAGGAACATCTGAAGATCGTCATGTTTAGGAGGAAGAACTACACCAACCACCATCTTCAATAAGTATACTTCCGCGTCAAAGACCATGTGTATCTGCAAGCCACTCCTCTCTAAGGAACCAAGCATTTCCATGACAAGGAGACCCACACCAAGATTCATCGGCCCCCTTCGAGATCACTCCAAGATTTAACAACCCCCTCTGAGATCACTACGAGACGAAGAGAAGACAGTTACCAGCTGGAGTTGCCACCTGAGTTACCTGATGTGCACAATGCTTTCCATGCATCACAACCCCGGAAGTGTTTCCAACTTCCTAACTTGCCCGATCTCCACGAGGGCATTAACCACCAAGCCATCGACCCCTAGCCCAATCTAACCTGCCGTGAGCTATCCATTAGCAACCTGGATCAAGAGGAGCGTCATACACGAAGCCACACCATCAAGTACATCAAGCTCAATGGAGCACTACACGGAAGTAGAAGAAACATGAGGACTTGAAGACTACCCCAGATCCAAGTTTCTGTATCCCTTTCCGCGCCTAGTTTGGGAATCTCGGGGACGAGATTCTTGTAAGGGGGGGGGGTAGGTCTGTCACACCCTGATTTTCATGCCACTACACTTAAGCTAACAATCATGATAGAATGTGGTTTGACAAAAACTTTTGAGTGTTTTGGACCTTGCCTTGATTGGTTTGTCTGCTGTTTGCAAGTGCTCTAAAAATCAAATAAATCCTCCAACTCCTATACTTCATCTCCTTGCTCCAAACTCTTGAACCAATGATCATGCCATGTGTATAGGACATAAAAATAATTTCTTACGAAAACAATTTGGCCAAATAGTATTTTTAAAAATTAGTTTTCCAAAAACCCCTGAATTGAGTTTGCACTGCAAGTACTTAATTAAGGGCAGTAAAAATCTTTCCAAAAATATATTTGACTCCTATTAGATATAGGATACCCAGAAACCACAAAAATATAATTTTAAAAGTTATTTACCTATTTTATTTAAAGGCTTTTTCTTTAGGCCAGAAATGGTCTTTAATAGTTTAAAATTATTTTTTATACTTTAAAAATATTTGGTAAAACCTAGGGAAACTCAGTGGACATATATTGTCCATATATAAGAGTTTCAACACATGGTCATGTTCAAAATATTGGTTAAATCCCTCAAAACCCTTTCTGGATATTTCAAGCTTTTGAAATATTTACAAAGGAAATATTCTCCAAAAATTACAAGAAAATACTAGCATGTCACATATGACATATTTGATGATCTTGACAAGTATAATGTCATGGAGAATAGTATAACCCCATGAAATACCCTCAAAACCATTTGTGTCCATTTTGAAGTTTGAGCAACTTTACATTGCCAAACATGTCCAAATGTTCTCAAACCTTGTGAACATGCTCAAATGGTCTAATCATTCATCTAGACCAAATGGCACAAGTTGGATAAAATGTTATATTGATCAAAGTGCCCCAAAACCCTTCCCGTCCAGAACCAAATTTGAACAACTCTACATTGCCAAGTGTGTCCTTTTGATCTGAATTTTTGTGGACATGTTCAAATCCCCAAATGATGACACTACACATAGTGGTGCATCAAGGAGAATGGTTTTGCATGACTAGATCTTGGAAAACCCATTTCTTTTGATTTCTAGGGTTTACAAAAGTTGCACTGTCAACTTTGCCCAAATGAGCTTAAATTTGGTAGAACACACTATTTATAAGTGACATTCCATCCTGTTAATTCTCATGGCAAGTGGAATTAATTTTCTTGCCCAAACCAACAACAAACACCTTCTGCCATTTTTCCAAAATCATCATTTTGACCTCTTCCACTAATCTCCATGAGCCCGAGTTTTTACCACAGCTGAACCTGATCACCAGCAACCTCCAGTATAAGACCCCCAAAACCCCCGGACAATATAAGACATGCCCATGGCACTATTAAAATGCCATGGCATGCCATGTACGCGCTCTGGAGCACGCTACAGTGCACTCCCGAACTGTAGCTTGCCCATTCCGAGGCACTCGACGACCTTGGGCGCCGGGTCCATGTCTCCCGAGGTCGCCCCGAAGTCCGCGGCACGCTAGCTAGTCGGCCCCCTCCTTCCCCTCTCTCCTTCTCACCCTGCTGAGCTCGACCGACGCCGCCCAGCTCGGCCAGTGGGCGCACGAGCTCGGGGCCCTCCCTGAGCTCGCCCTGCTCCCTCTCTCCTCTCCTCTCGGCCTGGACCACGACCACGAGCACCCCAGGCACGCACCAGAATGCCCTTTTGGCCTCTAGCAACGCCACGGGCCGTGGCCGTGCGCCCCGCCTATGGCACCTCCCGGCCGCGCCCGTATAAGGCCACCCCCGAGCCTTCTCTTGTCTCCAACTGCTCTCTCTCCCTCCCGTGCACCCCCAGACCAACCCACTCCTCCCGTGCCTTCTCCCTCCTCCTCTGCCGCCGTTGCCGCCTCAGACCCCCGCTCAAATTCGAGCCGCCCCGGCCTCCCTTCCTCCTCGGAACCAGTCCGTGGCACCCCCCAAGCCTCCACGAACCTCCCCAACACCATAGGACCCCTCCTCCTCAGCCAAAGCGGGCGCCACCACCAAGCCCGCCGCCGCCATCCACTGGACCCGAAGCCCTGGTCAACTCCGAGCATCGGCGCGTGCGTGCAGCACATGGACAGGTGCGCCTCATCGCGCTGAGTCCGCCCGGTGTGCAGGCGCCGCGGAGGTGGCCCGTGCTGCCGGGAGAGCGCCGGGCGCCCACTCAGCTCCTCCTGCCTGCCTGCTCTGTTCGGCGGGAGGTAGGCGATGGCCTGAGCGCTGGGCCCCGCGCGTCAGCGATCCAGCGGCTGGGGCCCGCCGTTTAAGTGGAGACGGGCCGAGAGAAATGCGCCTCCGACGTCACCCCCTTCCTCACCCGCGCGGGTGAGCCACTCGGCCGGCCCACTGCTAAACTGCGCCCAGTGTGCTGGATAAGGGTAAAGCCCTTTTTCCTTTCCTTTTTATTTTCCAGATAGCTTCAAAACTCTCTAGAGAATTCAAATAGTGTCCAAATTTGATGAATCAAATTTCTACTGACTCCATAAATCAAGTCCTAATTAATGGGCCACAGTGGACATTTTTTTTGTTCTTGGTTTTCACTGGACACTTAAAAAAGGTCTTTTATCCACATAAGTCCACTTAAAAATCCATATTATATTCATTTCAACTCCAAATCCAGTGAAACCAATTTCTAAAAGTTTCTAAAATCATGCCTGATTTAATGGGTAATTTTACCCATTTTTATAAGAAGGCATTCTGTAGAAAACTTGCAGATCCATTAAATCCCTTGTTCCATCATATCGAAATGTTTAGAAATATCCATTGATCCACTTCCAATGAAATTACCTTGGTCATTCCTCATATGACCAGAGGCATCCTAGAAAAGTCCAACTCACATTTTTTAGAGCACTTTTATTTTTGCCTGGTCGTGTTGCTTATTATGGTTGTTTTCGATGATAGTTGATGAAGTAGACGAAATGCTCGGAGTTGGACCAGAGATATTCGAAGACCTCGAAGACTTTGTTAAAACAGGCAAGCAACCCTTTGACCATGTCTAAGAAACCCTTTTTATGCATGTCATATGGCACTTTTATTGCTTGCATCGAAGTCATGATAAAATGGTGACCACTTGAGGTGGTTTGCCACCGTACTTCCTCGTTGATACTTGCATTGTGCATGACCCTACCTTCTTATGAGGGTTATGCCGGTGGGAGTAGATAGGATGCTAAAGTAGTGCTGCGCAAAAAGGGACGGGAATATGCATGGTGATGGAGGCAAAGTATTTTCAAAATACTTTTCGAAAACCCCATCGGGTGCCACTTATGCCCGGGGGAGATGATGAGTTGGGTAACCACTTGATGACGAAGTGGTGTACCGAGGCAAGTGTGTGTGTTGTTTCCAAAATGGATTGGTTTAAGTTGCGACCGTTATTCCAACCTTACATGCGCAACCACTCTACCCTTATATGGGAAAGGGCATTATTGATTACCTAGGCCGATACTAGCTTGAAGCCCGCATTACTAGTGACGGGGGAGAGTTGGTGCTCCCTCTCGGGGCGGGTCGTGCTGTAGGGCGGCCATGACTGTTTTCACGGGGCACGGATACACCGTTGTGTCCCTCTCGGATGTTACGATCTCGAGTGAGTCTCGTATGATGTACATCATGAGGATACTGGAACAACGAGTGGACTCCTTGTTAGTGTCGTCTAGGGAAATATAGTGATCGGTGCTTACCCCGGGTACTTGAGGTATCGCGGGTCGTGGATGACACGGAAGTTCCCCGGATCTTGTGGGTAAAGTGTGCAACCTCTGCAGAGTGTAAAACTATTCGAATAGCCGTGTCCATGGTCAAGGACAGTTGGGTAACTACTCTTGGTCTACGTCCACATGTTTACAAACCAGTGTGTGTGTTTGGATAAGTGGGAAAATCTACTTGGGTCAAGTCAAAGGACTTGACATGATTGAGTTGGGTTGATGCCCACTCTATTTATGTTGATATCTGTAACCTGTCCTCATGGTTACTTGAAATCTCCTGATGCATGTCTTACAAGTTGTTGAACATGTCATTGCACTCGAAACTAGCTTTCTGCAAAAATTTACCTATATCATGCATTGTCGTATCTTGAACCAAAACATAGGTTGCTTGCGAGTACATTCAAAGTACTCATTGGCTTGCCACTGGTTATTTTATTGGCCAGGCATGAAATAACATGATATAATGAAGAGTACCTTGGTGACGAACATGCGAGCTAGGACGCTTCCCAGTCAGAATGCCTGTAGGGTTAAGGCAGATGACATGGTTTCTACTTACCGACGAAGAATTTCCGCTGCTTAAGTTCATTTGGTGTTCAGCCCTTGTGGCTTTATCTATGTAAGACTTGACCATAATGGTCATAATTTGTGTAAGACGGTATGTATGGTTGTAAGACTCTTGTTATTCAGCTTCTGTGTGTTCAGTGAGCATTGATCTCTGGGATCACTGTACACGTGCATTCGGTGGTCTCGACTTATGAGTCGGGGTCCCCACAATAAGTGAAGCATGAGAGTTCATAAATTTCTTCAAAATAAAACCACCGCCGTGCTCTAAAAATATATAAGTGAAGCACTAGAGCAAATGACAAACTACTCCAAAAGATATAAGTGAAGATCAATGAGTAGTTGAATAATTATGTGACTATGTGAAGACTCTCTTACATTTAAGAATTTCAGATCTTGGGATATTATTCAAACAACAAGTAAATCCTATTAAAATAAAATGACGCTCCAAGCAAAACAGATATCATGTGGTGAATAAAAATATAGCTCCAAGTAAGGTTATCGATGGACGAAGACGAAACAGGGGATGCCATCCGGGGCATCCCCAAGCTTAGGCTCTTGGTTGTGCTTGAATATTACCTTGGGGTGCCTTGGGCATCCCCAAGCTTAGGCTCTTGCCATTCCTTATTCTGTAGTCCATCAAAACTTTACCCAAAACGTGAAAACTTCACAACACAAAACTCAACAGAAAACTCATGAGATCCGTTAGTATAAGAAAATAAATCACCACTTAGGTACTGTTGTGAACTCATTCTAAATTTATACTGGTGTTATATCTACTGTATTCCAATTTCTCTATGGTTCATACACTGCGATACTACCCATAGATTAATCAAAATAAGTAAACAACACAATGAAAATAGAATCTGTCAAAAACAGAACAATCTATAGTAATCTGGAAACTTCGTATACTTCTGTAACTCCAAAAATTCTGAAAAATTAGGACAATCTAGGCAGTTTGTACATCAATCTTGTGTAAAATATTCAGAACAAGATCACGCTTCTGTGATTTTATAAAATTATTTTACTGGGCACAAAAGTTTCTATTTTTCAGCAAGATCAAATCAACTATCACCGTCAGCCATCCAAAGGTCTTACTTGGCTCAAACACTAATTAAAACACTAAAGCACAATTACGACAGAAGTAATATTGTGTATTTATTGAAAAACAAAAGCAAAAACAAGAAACACATAATAAAGTTGGGTTGTGAAAGTGCTAGTTATCGACTAGAGGGGGGGGGTGAATAGGTGATTTTTATGAAAGTCTTCTAAACGTGGAAGTTTCGAAGACAAACAATAGAATTGACCTAATTGATATGCAGCGGAGGATAGACTACAACAAGCAAACCATAGTCAAGTATACAATAATGTGAAAGTACAAAGACTAATAGCAGCTTAGTAGTAAGGATCAGGATGGAAGATAGTATGAAGCCAACCAACGATAGTAGTCAAGTAATGAAGTCAAACAGGTACGACAAATAGGCAATGACTTCACGAAGACAAACTCTAAGTAAAGGAAGGGAGAGGATAGAACCAGTCACTTGTTGAAGACATAGGATTTGTTGGACCAGTTCCAGTTGCTGTGACAACTGTATGTCTGGTTCGGGAGGCTGAGATTCAACTCAGAAGACTGCGTCTTCACCTTATTCCCCTTGAGCTAAGGACACACAGTCCTCGCCCAATCACTCTGGTAAGTCTTCAAGGTAGACTTCTGAACCTTCACATACTTCGTTCACCGGTGATCCACAATGACTCTTGGATGCTCAGAACACGACGCCTAACCGGCTGGAGGATTCACAATCCTCAAGTGTAATAAGTCTTCGGTCGAGCGCATGTAAAGACTTGATGATGCCTAACAATCTTTGTCTCTGGGTGTTTGGGCTTTGTCCTCGCAAGGATTTCTCTCTCTCAAATGCTTCGAGGTGGGTTGCTCTCAAACGACAAAAGCCGTGCACTAACTCCGTGCAGCCACCAATTTATGGTGTAGGGGGTGGGCTATTTATAGCCACTAGGCAACCCGACCTGATATGTACGAAATGACCCTGGGTCACTAAGGAACTGACACGTGTTCCAACGGTCAGATTTCAAACAAACACGACAACTTTACTTGGGCTACAAGAAAAGCTGACTCATCCAGCTCTGGATAAGATTTGCTCTCATTGTCTTCGCTCGAAGACATAGGATTTGGGTTGAGCATCACTTCAGTCATTCTGACTTTGTTCACTTGGACCCCACTTAACAGTACGGTGGTTCCTATGACTCAACAAAGAAGAAAAGGAAACAACGAAACAACACAGTCCTCGCGCTCCATAGTGTTCACTCAATGTCTTCTCATGTCATAGTCTTCAATATGAATATCTTCATATACCACCATTGTCGTCAATGTCTTCATACATTTTTAGGGGTCATCTCCGGTAGGTAAACCGACTCAATGAGGGACACTACCTGTGTTATCCTGCAATTCTCACAAACACATTAGTCCCTCAACCAAATTTGTCGTCAATACTCCAAAACCAACTAGGGGTGGCACTAGATGCACTTACAATCTCCCCCTTTTTGGTGATTGATGACAAACTGGTTGAAGTTTTCAACGGGGATAAAGTATGTGAAATTGTAAAGGATAGGGTATTGTCTTCATAAGTGGCAAGGGCTCCCCCTGAAGATGTGCATATAAGTAATTTGCTTTTGGAATGCAAATGCACATGGCAGGTTGTACTTGCAGAGATCCTCTTCAACTTATGAAGATAATTCATCATGCATGAAATGATATAACTAAGAGAATGACATGCATAATGAAAATGGACGTCTGCAGAATGATCTAAGTGCGGAAGTTATCATCGCACATGCGAATTTATCATCACATCACGAAAAGCAAATAAGTAGCGAGCGACCATCAAGTTTAAGTGTTACAACTCAAAGAACCAAATGTATCAAAAGCGAGAGTTGTAAACACTAGGCAAAATATAAAGCAACCGCCCATATGAACCCGCTTGAAGACTATCAAGCTCATATGCTTCTCCCCTTTTGTCGATGAAGGACCAAAAGGTTTGAAGACATAGAGCATCTACTCGCTTTCATGAGGAGAAGGTGAAGCAGCAGGGTTGTCGTTGTTGTTTGGCGGTGCGATTTAACTTGGTGCAAAGTCGTCGCGCGAAGTAGGGGCGGTGAAGTAGCATCGGCTTCATCATCGATCACTCTGGCATTCACCGTTGCCGCGGAGGAAGAATAGTCAGAGTCTTCAAGGGAGGGAGTTCGACGTAGGACCACATTCCGTGGAGGAGTGGAGTCAAACTTGAATCTTTCAGTGAAGCCATCGTCTTGAAGATCTGCTTCAGCACTGAGCAGCGTAAAACTCCTCCATGATCGACGACAGGTTTCGTGAGTGACAAAAGCATTCTTGGCGGCAAGATTTCTAATGCGATTGACGTCCACCAAGAGGCTTTGCATCTGTCGCTTGAGCCAAAAGTGATGCTTGTCTTGTTTCTGATGCAGTGCCACACGAAGTTATCGATCATTTAGGACATGAGAGCGCTTCTTAGGCCTTTGGGCTATTGTGCTCTCAGTAGCTTCAGTTTGCGCACGGTGAGGCATACGAGTGTTTCCAGCCATTGGATAGACACGAGTTACTGCTTGGACGCCTTCCATGGATTGAGAGAAGCTATGGTGATCTGCATTTTGAAGACAAAGAGGCGTTTTGGCAGGCTCAGGGTATATGGCTTCCACTGACATATCAACCTCGGGTAGAAAAATCAGATGATTGCGAGCAGAGGGCTGATAGTTGATAGCAGAGTGTAGCTTGATGAGGCGCATGACCCATGGAGCATAGAATTTCAGGCCAAAAAGGTCAGAACCATACGCAGCCAGTTGCCGGATGAAGAATTCTTGTGTATTGAAGCTGATGCCATTGAGGATGTAAAAGACCAATGTCTTCATGGCTCCTTCAATTTTTGCAGATGACGAATGCCCTTTGATAGGCCATAGAGTTCGCCTGATGATGTGATATATTGTGCGAGGCAGATACTCAAGGTCATCAACAAAGAACTCCTTTGGGTATTCAGCGTCAGGTGGCAAAGCCTTCATCATGCTCAACATCTCGCTCATGTTGGGTTCTGGCTTATGGAAGATGCTCTCCAGTGCATTGCGGTGGAGTTGACAATTAGGTTCAAACAACTCTCCGGGAGTGGGTAGGCCTGTAAGCTCAATGACGTCAAGAGCTTTGGCTTCATGATGAACATTTCCTGTCATCCACTCGAGAACCCATGTCTTTGTATCTCTGTAGTAGCCGCGAATCTGGAGGGTAGCATAGAATTGAAGTAAGAGTTCCTCATTCCAATGTTCTTTGTCTGTCACAAAGCTGAGCAGACCTGCATCACGAAAGAAGTCAAGTGCTTCTTCTAAGCATGGCAGTCCTGCAATGGCTTCAGAGTCGAGGCGCATATGAGGGAAAATGCGCCCTTGATCATACAGAACGCAGGAGTAATAGCTTCGCTGTTGATAGCTCCAGAAACGATCTGATGATATTCTTGGCCTTGCGTAGAGGTTCTTTGCTCTGTCAAAGAAAGTGTTGTGGGCTTTGAAGCAATTTGCATTGAAGGATCCTGTAGAGGTGGCAGTACCTGGGAACCTTGGCAGTCTTGGCTTTGGTTTCTGGATCAGAGGCCTATGCTCAACATGATAATCAAACTGAGGTCCAGAAGCATGAGGCGGAGGGACCAAAACGGGTCATCTGACAGTGACTAACTGACCATAGTTGTAAGCTTGCTCAATTGTATGGGGCCTTGGTGGCGGAACAGGAGCAGTGGCAACAACAGAGGCTTCAGGCTACACAACAGGTGCTTCAGGAGCAGTTGCATCATTGGCTTCTGGCACATTGGTTGGTGCAGGCTCCACATTTGCTTCATCTGTGTTGGTGGTGGCAGCCTCAAGATTTTCAACCTCCACTTGATGAGCTGGAGGGTCGGGCACTGTCACGTTCACTTCAGGAACAACTTCTTCAGTAATGAAGGGAGTAGGGACTCGTTCTTCTTGGTTGTCATCGGCTCATGCAGCTGGATTGTCTTCAACAGCTTTGGCTTCAGACTCGAAGACATTCACAGTTGGAGTGGCTTCTGGAAACACTTGACGTGCAACAGATTGGTGGTGCACTTCTCCTTCTGGAACGCTCGAAAGAGGGACTTGAGGCCTTGGTCCTTTGCGAAGCCTGCGGAATGCTGGTGACGCCTTTGTAGATGGAGTTGGCTGGGCCTCAAGGTCTTCCTCTACTTCTTGCACAGGTGGTGTGACTTGTTGTTGTTGGGGAGTACTCGGGGAGTCTTGTTGTTGTGGGTGATCAGCCCATGATGCATCCTGAGCAATTGGCGTCAGAGGACGACCAATGCTGATGAGTTCGCTATTCGTGAGAACAAGTGATGATACCAAGTTGTGTTCGATGTGAGGAAGAACTTCATCATCTTCAACATTGTCATTGTGACCAATGTCTTCAGCAGTGATGGGATCAACTGCTGGAATGTCTTCAGCTTCATGAGCCTCTGTGGAA
The DNA here is from genome assembly GCA_021605205.1 of Aegilops longissima. Lineage (NCBI taxonomy): Eukaryota > Viridiplantae > Streptophyta > Magnoliopsida > Poales > Poaceae > Aegilops > Aegilops longissima. Next base: position 153,921,876 of record CM038677.1, read on the forward strand.
GCAGGCTCATGAACTATCATCCGTCGTTCTTGGAGTTCAGATGCAGGTCGAACCATTGAGATAGGTTCAACAACTAAGGGCTCTGTGGAAGCAGCCCGATTCTTCTTGGTTTTGCGCTTCTTCTGGGAGGGAGCAGCATCAGAGGCATCAGAATTTTTCCTTTTTCTGGCTTCATCCTCGACGGCCCTCGTCTTGTTCTGTTCTGAAGCGGTTGACCTGACCTTTGGCTTCGAGCCAGTCATGCTGCTTGGGAAGACAATGCGAGGTTCTTCTTGCCTTGACGGTGCAGATTGGTCAGTTGATTGCTTCTTCTTCTTTGCAGCCATTAAGGGTCAATGCCAGACGACCAAGAGCCTTGCGCTTCTCAAATTCATTGTAGGCTAGTACACACTTGTCAGCCAGACTCTTCATGCGCTCACGAGAGCCTTTAGCTTCGTCGCGCTTCTTGTGAAAGGCTTCTTTGAGTTCGTGCAACATGGTCTTGAAGTTTTTGACATCTTGCACGCTAAGCTTTGCCACATGCTTCTTGAACTGAGCTTTCTCATAGTCGATCTTGTGCTTCAGTTCAACGAGACGCTGAGCAAGAGCTAGCTCAGAAGCAATGGCGCCATTGAAGGAGACGCTGAGGCCAATGGGAAGTTGCAGATCTTCAAAGCTGAGATTCGGGTTGTCAAACCACTCATCAATGAAGTGATGGATGATTGCCACATCAAAGAGAGGCAAATCATTGAAGATCTCTGCTTCTTCCTTGCTCTTGATCAGTTGCTCAAGAGCATCATCTGCAAGATCTTCATCGCTGGATAGATCAATGTGCTCTTCTCGCAGAATGGCAGGAGGAGTTAATGTCTGATCAGTATGTTTGACGATTTTTTTTCTTCTCCGTCTTCTTGGAGATACGTGATTGATCTTCAGACTGCACACTATCTTCAGGAGGTGCAGTGGCCAGTGGCTTCGCACGTGAAGCTTTTGGAGGAGTAGCTGATCTTGAAGCCTTAGCCTTCTTTGGCTTCTGCGGCTTTGGAGTAGGAGCAGGGGCTTCATCAGTGTCAGTGTCATCATCAGAATGATCCACTTTGGCACCTTAGACCGAGATGTGAGTGATTAGGCCATCAAGGTTGTAGAAAGGACCGATGACATTGGGTTCTGCATCACGGGAGCCGTCAGCACGGGGAGCAGAGGGACCAGGGTTGAAGTCTAATCCCAATGACTTCTTGTTTTCCTTGGCTGATGCCTTTGCGTGCTGGAAGTTTCGCTTGAAGAGATTATTGTCACGACACCAGAGCAATGACGATGGGTCGGCATTTTCAGGCTAAGGTCCACGAACCATACAAGGATAGAAACCCTGTGCAATAGCTTCAGCTCTGTTCTTGGGTGGACGGCCTCGAAAGGGAATATCCCTCCAAGGACTTTTGATAGCATTCTTCTCAGCTATTCCTAGGTCACGAACTTGTATTTGAACCATTGTTCAGCCCAATATCGTCGATTCCATTGGATTCGTGTCTTGCGCTGATTATAATTCTCTTCAGGATCTGTCTTGTAAAGCTCTGCGAGGTCATCAGGCAAATCTTTTGATGTTCCCCCACGACGCTGTCTGCCACCCTTCCTTACTGATTTCTCTGCAGCCATGAACTTCAAACTGAATGGCTTCAACACGTTCAAAGGCTTCAAAAGCTTTAAACTTGCTGGACAAACAGGCTGGCGTCGGGAGAGTTAATGTGATCTTTGTAAGAATTCGCAAACGAATGCGCACTATGAGAACCAAGGATTCTCCCACGGACATGTACCTATGACAGCATTAGAGATGCGAGGAAGGGAAGAGGTCATATGCATTCTCAGAAGATTTTGAAGATAAATCAGTTTGAAGACATTGACCTCATGATGCGAAGACATTCACTTATATGTTGAGAGTTGGTTCCAGATTTGTACGAATCCGTGAATAGGTACAAGTGAGGAATCTAACTAGATATGAAGCTTAAGTGAATATACTAGGCAGTATGAGATGTAGACAGAATAGATCTAACATTTTATAGGCAGAAACCAATTTTGATAAACAGGATGAATCTTTGCGGATCAAAAATATGGTAAAAATAGAGTTATATTTACCACACGAAGAACTGCTAGATGGGATGAGTAGGAGACCGAGCAGTTGAATCCACCGTGCCCTAACTTGGCGACGGAGGACAGCTACGACGGCGGCGGAGAGGACGATGTTCACGGCCGGCGTGAGGACGGCGTCGGAGAAGTCGCGGCAGCTAAGCGCTTCGTCACCGGCATCGTCGCGAGCTAGCGGTGGCACTAGGGTTTTGACGAGGTGGAGAGGTGGAAGAAGGTTTTCTTTACCGCAGGGGACATGTATTTATAAGGAGGTGTGCGGCACAGCACAATTACTCAGGTGCCCCTGGCGGTTCACATCTGAGGGGTACGTGGCAAGCATGCAACATACTCAGAGCTGTCCCACGTTCCCACGCCCTCCAGGTTTGTCGGATGGTCGTTCCGGCTTCTCCGGCTTTCAAACAATAAGGAGGAATCATTTAAAACAGTCTTAATGTTTGTCTTTGTGTCTTCTGCTGACAAGGACGCAGAGAAGACATTCGACAGTTTCGATAGAATGCATATGATTTGGACAGATAGAGTTTGAGATAGAAAGCATAGAGAGATTAGGGTCCGATCACATTCACTTAGTTCAAAAGATTCAACTAGGAAGACATAGCTATAAGTGAATGCTGTAGAGGACAGAACACTAGTATATATATATATATATATATATATATATATATATATATATATATATATATATATATATATATATATATATATATATATATCGTAAAGCAATTAAATCAGCATAGTGAAGAAAATCATGAAGATAAGTTGAACTTTGAAGACAAACCAAATGTGAAGACATAGCTAAAATAACGCCATGAGTGAAACACTTCAAACAGAGAAATTTGGTGGTGGCATTACCCACCGTATAGGAAGTATTAGACCCAGACACGGCGCACAATTATCGTGGCGCTCCGAAGTCAAATTCCATGTTAATGTATTCACACTCAGAATGTAAGTCTTCATTGATTGAAGATATACTTTACTTCGTGTGTTGCACATCTAAGTCATCAACATGCATAAGTGTTAGGATGTGTGCACGATCACAGGACATTTGAGGATTCCAAGATATTTAGCTCACACCGTAACTTGCAAAACCTTTTCTCATCCAAGGGCTTTGTGAAGATATCTGCCGATTGCTCTTGGTGTTGATGTGAATGATGTCAATATCCTTTTCATGACATGATCTCCGAGAAAGTGATGGCGAATTTCAATGTGCTTTGTCTTGAGTGCTGGACTGGATTGTTGGCAATCTTGATGGCACTTTCGTTGTCGCAGAAGAGAGGTACTTGTTTCAGATTGATGCCATAGTCCTTGAGAGTTTGATTCATCCATAGAAGCTGAGCGCAGCAAGATCCAGCAGTAATGTATTCAGATTCAGCAGTTGAGAGTGATACACACTTCTGCTTCTTTGGAGACCAACAGACAAGTGATCGTGCCAGAAAGTGACATGTGCCTGATGTAGACTTGCGATCCACCTTGTCACCAGCATAATCAGCATCCGAGAATCCAACCAAATCAAATTCTGAGCCCTTTGGATACCATAATCCGAGTGTTGGGGTGTGAGCCAAATATCGAAGAATTTGCTTCACCGCTAAGTGATGCGATTCCTTTGGTGCCGCTTGGAATCGAGCACACATACAAACACTAAGCATAATATCTGGCCTAGATGCACATAGGTAAAGTAAGGAACCAATCATGGAGCAGTATACCTTTTGATCAAATTCTTTACCATTGTCGTCGGGACCCAGATGGTGTTTGGCTGGCATTGGCGTCGTGTAACCTTTGCAATCTTGCATTCCAAACTTCTTGAGACAATCTTTGAGGTATTTTCTTGAGATATGAAGATGCCATTCCTTTGTTGACGAATTTGAAGACCAAGGAAGAACTTCAGCTCACCCATCATGGACATCTGATATTGCTCTTGCATCATGTATCCAAACTCCTCACTTGTACTTCGGTTGGTGCAGCCAAGATAATGCCATCCACATATATTTGGCACACAAACAGTTCACCATCATATGTCTTCGTGAAGAGTGTTGGATCGAGGGATCCAGGTTTGAAGCCTTTGCTCTTGAAGTCTTTGATCGTATCATACCAAGCGAGGAGCTTGTTTGAGGCCATCTGATGCTTTGTTAGCTTGTACACCATATCAGGATGTTTTGGATCTTCAAAGCCAGGTGGTTGAGCGACGTATACTTCTTCTTCAATTTTGCCGTTGAGAAATGCACTCTTCACATCCATTTGATATAGCAAGATGTTGTGGTGGTTAGCATAGGCTAGCGATGATGCGAATAGCTTCAAGCCTAGCCACGGGAGCAAATGTTTCATCAAGTCAATTCCTTCAACTTGAGTATATCCTTGAGCCACAAGTCATGCTTTGTTTACGATTTACTTGACCATGCTCATCTTGCTTGTTTCGATATATCCATTTTGTACCGATAATGTTATGCTTGCGAGGTCGGGGCGCTTGACAAGTTCCCAAACATTGTTCAGCTTGAACTGTTGAAGTTCTTCTTGCATAGCTTGTATCCATTCAGGTTCCATAAAGGCTTCACTACTTTCTCGGGTTACGATATTGACACAAAAGAAAAATGTCCACAGAAATTTGCTAACTGTGTTGCTCTTGAGCGAGTAAGTGGACCACGTGCATTGATGCTATCAATTATCTTTTCAATTTGTACTTCATTTGCGACTCGAGGATGAATTGGACGAAGACTTTGCTCTTGCTGATCATTGTCATCATTGGGAGGATTATCTTGATGAGCATTGTCTTGAAAGTTGGTTAGGTGTAGAAATGATAAGTTCCTCTTGAGTTGTGCTTGAAGGCATGATTTCTCCAGTTCCCATCAGCTTGATAGATTCACTGGGCGGAGCTTCGTCTAGTGTGCTTGGCAGGAGCTCTCTTTGTGAACCATTGGTTTCATCAAATCGCACGTCCACAGTTTCAACAATTTTGTAGAGATAGAGGTTGAAGACTCTGTAAGAGTGCGAGTCCTTTCCATAACCGAGCATGAAGCCTTCATGAGCTTTAGGTGCAAATTTTGACTTGTGATGGGGATCCTTGATCCAGCACCTAGCTCCAAATACTCTGAAGTAGTTGACATTTGGCTTCTTCCCAGTAAGGAGCTCATAGGATGTTTTGTTCAGAAGCTTATGGATGTAAACACGGTTGATGATGTGACATGCTGTATCAATAGCTTCAGGCCAGAACTTTCTTGGTGTCTTGTACTCGTCGAGCATTGTTCGAGCCATCTCAATGAGGGTTTTGTTCTTGCGCTCTACGATGCCATTTTGCTGAGGTGTGTATGGAGCAGATAACTCATGAGTGATTCCCATTGTATCCAGATAGAGATCAAGTCCGGTGTTCTTGAACTCAGTGCCATTGTCACTTCTGATATGCTTGATCTTGACGCCATAATTGGTCATGGCTCGATTGGCGAAGCGTTTGAAGACATCTTGTACTTCAGTCTTGTAGAGAATTATGTGCACCCATGTATATCTTGAGTAGTCATCAACAATGATGAAGCCATAGAGACAAGCAGTTGTTGTGAGGGTAGAGTAGTGAGTAGGGCCAAATAAGTCCGTGTGTAACAGCTCGAAGGGTTGAGATGTTGTCATGATTGTCTTCGAGGGGTGCTTTGCCCTAGTCATCTTTCCAGCTTCAGGCACCACACAAATGATACTTCTTGAACTTGACACCCTCGATGCCTATGACATGCTTCTTCTTGGCAAGTGTGTGTAAGTTCCTCATGCCAGCATGCCCCAGCCTCCGATGCCAGAGCCAACATTCTGAAGCTTTTGCCAGAAGACATACGACAAGCTATGGACCTGCTGAGAAATCTACCATGTATAGATCATCTTTCCGATACCCTTCAAAGACTAGAGACTTGTCAGATTCCATTAGTACAAGGCAACGATATTTTCCGAATTGCAACTCTACCTAGACCCAATACCTTGCTTTTACCAGTGTCAGCAAATGTGATGTGACTCTTGTCTTATGGACGTAAGGTTGAGTCCATGAGAAGACTTCGATCACCAGTCATATGATTAGTGCATCCGCTGTCCATAATCCATTCTGAAGCATGAGGTGTCATACCCTACAGTACAGTTAGAGGGATAGGCTTCACCAAGAGTATTGTGAAGCATAAATATTTGACGGGTAAGAGGATTATTGACGCTCAGATCAAGATTAGGACTGATAGGATGAATGGCAAACAATCCAGGAACAAAATACATAGTGAGACCATTTGGGCATTTGATCTTGCGCCCTACAAGATGTTTTAGGTCCCCAGCAATATCATCAGACGCCTTTGATTTTCGGCTGGAGACCCTTCCCTGCAAAAGAAGGTTAATTCTTCTTAACCACCCACATCTTCAGGGGTGGCTTAGAAGCAATGAGTCTAAGTGCAGCATCTGAGAACTTCTGCTTTGGAGCCCTAGCAAATAGCCTTGCAGGAGATGAATGATACTCATTTGAATTAGCAGAAAAGTTCTTAGTTCTATGAACATAGCGGTTTGAAGACACACGCTCATATTCATAAATTTGAGTATGGTTTCCCTGCAAAACATTGGCGTTAGGGTGACTCAGATGAGTCCTCTGTCTGTTTGAAGCCTTTGGACCATATGACGCCTTAGGTCTGGGGTTTGTATTCATCCTGGTGGTGTCATGATCACATTCATGGAAGATTCTCAAGACAACTTTTGGGAACCCAGATCTTCTTCATAGGTGGTACATTCCTGCAGTTAGTACCAATATACCTGGCAAACACTTCACCATTCTGACTTTTGAACAGTTTATAGTTTGCATCAAAGGATTCATCAATGATAATAGGATTAGCACAGTAAAGCCAGATAAGGTGGATGGATCCACTGAAGGTCCCTTTGCAGCAACCCATGTGGTTTTGGGATCTTGCTCGGGCTTCCATGGGAACCATCAACATTCATTTTCCTCTCAACCCAACACCCTCTTTCCTAGGGTTTCGGTTCAGAATATGCTTTTTGAGGACATCACAAAGTGTCTGATGTCCTTTCAAACTTTTATACATCCCTGTTTCAAGCAATGTCTTCAACCTAGCATTTTCAGCAGCAATAGTAGTGATATCCTCCACAGAGGGGTTAGTTACCACATCAGTAGTTGAAGACAATGCAACAGTAACAACAGTTGAACATTCAGCAACAGAGGTAGCGATATCACACTCAAGGCATTTTAGACATGGTGGTTCAAATCCATCCTGAGCGGGACTGATCTGTTGAGCGCGAAGTGACTCATTTTCTTTTTGAAGATCTTCATGAGCCGCTCTCAATTTCTCAAGCTCTTGCTTCCTTTGAAGATAATCATAGGAGAGCTTTTCATGAGTGGTAGAGAGCGATTCATGACGACTTTCAAGTTCTTGGTACTTAGCATGAAGATTTTATATGTCTTCAACTAAGGACTGTGAATGTGTCATTTCCGCGTCCAACAGGTCATCGCTTTTGTCTAACAGTTTTTGAGTATGTTCCATAGCTTTTTGTTGTTCAGTTGCAATTTTAGCAACTGTTTTGTAGCTGGGCTTGGATTCACAATCAGAGTCATCTTCACTTGATGTTTGAAAGTAAGCATCACGTGATTTTACCTTGGCACCACGTGCCATGAAGCAGTAGGTGGGAGCAGGGTCGTCCTTGTCATCAGGTTCAACGCTGGTGTGGAAGTCATTGTCTTCATTGTTGAAGATGGACATGGCAACATAGGCTGTGGCTAGAGCCAGACTTGCAACACCAGGGTCGGACTCCTCTCCAGACTCCACCTCCGCCTCCTCAGAAGAAGACTCCTCCTCTGAATCCATTTCCTTGCCAACAAAAGCATGAGCCTTGCCAGATGAGCTCTTCTTATGAGATGAAGACTTTGATGAGGACTTGGAAGAAGACTTTGAAGATTTCTTCTTTTTCTTGTCATCAGAATCATATTCCTTGCTCTTCTTCTTCTTCTTCTCATTGTCCCACTGTGGACACTCAGATATATAGTGTCCAGGTTTCTTGCACTTGTGACATGTTCTCTTCTTGTGGTCATGAGTGGAAGCTTCATCATTTCTTGAGCTAGATCGTGAAGACTTTCTGAAGCCCTTCTTCTTTGTGAACTTCTGGAACTTCTTCACAAGCAAAGCAAGTTCCTTTCCAATGTCTTCAGGATCATCAAAACTGCAGTCAGATTCTTCTTCATATGAGGAAACAACTTTTGCCTTCAAAGCGCGAGTTCATCCATAGTTGGGACCATAGATATCTCTTTTCTCAGAAAGCTAGAACTCATGTGTGTTGAGCCTCTCAAGTATATCAGATGGATCAAGTGTCTTGAAGTCAGGGCGTTCTTGTATCATGAGGGCAAGGGTGTCAAAGGAGCTGTCAAGTGATCTCAGTAGTGTCTTGACGATTTCATGCTTGGTAATCTCAGTGGCGCCGAGAGCACGAAGCTCATTTGTGATGTCGGTGAGACGATCAAATGTGAGCTGGACATTTTCATTGTCGTTTCTCTTGAAGCGGTTGAAGAGGTTGCGAAGAACACTGATCCTTTGATCTCTCCGGGTTGAGGCGCCGTTGACCTTGGATAGCCAGTCCCAGACTAGCTTCGATGTTTCCAGAGCACTCACACGGCCATACTGTCCTTTGGTCAGATGACCACAGATAATGTTCTTGGCAGTTGAGTCCAGTTGAATGAACTTCTTGACATCAGCAGGGGTGACACCTTCACCAGTTTTGGGAACGCCGTTCTTGACGACATACCAGAGGTCGACATCAATGGCTTCAAGATGCATGCACATCTTATTCTTCCAGTAGGGATATTCAGGTCCATCGAACATGGGGCAAGCAGCGGAGACTTTGATTATCCCTGCAATCGACATAGCTAAAACTCCAGGTGGTTAAACCGAATCACACAGAACAAGGGAGTACCTTGCTCTAATACCAATTGAAAGTGCTAGTTATTGACTAGAGGGGGGTGAATAGGCGATTTTTATGAAAGTCTTCTAAACGTGGAAGTTTCAAAGACAAACAATAGAATTGACCTAATTGATATGCAGCGGAGGATAGACTACAACAAGCAAACCATAGTCAAGTATACAATAATGTGAAAGTACAAAGACTAATAGAAGCTTAGTAGTAAGGATCAGGATGGAAGATAGTATGAAGCCAACCAACGATAGTAGTCAAGTAATGAAGTCAAACAGGTACGACAAATAGGCAATGACTTCATGAAGACAAACTCTAAGTAAAGGAAGGGAGAGGATAGAACCAGTCACTTGTTGAAGACATAGGATTTGTTGGACCAGTTCGATTCTTTGTGACAAGCTATGCGTCAGTTAGGGAGGCTGAGATTCAACTCAGAAGACTGCGTCTTCACCTTATTCTCCTTGAGCTAAGGACACACAGTCCTCGCCCAATCACTCTGGTAAGTCTTCAAGGTAGACTTCCGAACCTTCACAGACTTTGTTCACCGGCGATCCACAATGACTCTTGGATGCTTAGAACGTGACGCCTAACTGGCTGGAGGATTCACAGTCCTCAAGTGTAATAAGTCTTTAGGTCACGCAGACAGAAAGACTTCAGTGATGCCTAACACTCTTTGGCTCTGGGTGTTTGGGCTTTTTTCTCGCAAGGATTTCTCTCTCTCAAATGCTTCGAGGTGGGTTGCTCTCAAACGACAAAAGCTGTGCACTAACTCCGAGCAGCCACCAATTTATGGTGTAGGGGGTGGGCTATTTATAGCCACTAGGCAACCCGACCTGATATGTCCGAAATGACCCTGGGTCACTAAGGAACTGACACGTGTTCCAACGGTCAGATTTCAAACAAACACGTCAACTTTACTTGGGCTACAAGAAAAGCTGACTCATCCAGCTCTGGATAAGATTTGCTATCATTGTCTTCGCTCGAAGACATAGGATTTGGGTTGAGCATCACTTCAGTCGTTTTGACTTTGTTCACTTGGACCCCACTTAACAGTACGGTGGTTCCTATGACTCAACAAAGAAGAAAAGGAAACAATGAAACAACAAAGTCCTCGCGCTCCATAGTCTTCACTCAATGTCTTCTCATGTCATAGTCTTCAATATGAATATCTTCATATACCACCATTGTCGTCAATGTCTTCATACATTTTAGGGGTCATCTCCGGTAGGTAAACCGACTCAATGAGGGACACTACCTGTGTTATCCTGCAATTCTCACAAACACATTAGTCCCTCAACCAAATTTGTCGTCAATACTCCAAAACCAACTAGGGGTGGCACTAGATGCACTTACAGGTTGCCTCCCAGCAAGTGCTATTGTTTAACGCCCCTTTCTAGGCATGATGATTTCAATGATGCACCCATAAAAGATAAGAATTGAAACATAATGGGAGCATCATGAAGCATATGACTAGCATATTTAAGTCTAACCCACTTCCTATGCATAGGTATTTTGTGATCAAACAATTTATGGGAACAAGAATCAGCTAGCATAGGAAGGCAAAGCAAGCATAACTTCAAAACTTTAAGCACATAGAGAGGAAACTTGATATTATTGCAATATGTAGAAGCATAAGTTTATCTCTCATAATTATTTTCAGTAGCATCATGAATGAATTCAACAATATAACTATCACATAAAGCCCTCTTTTCATGATGCACAAGCATACATTTTTACTACTCTCCACATAAATAAATTTATTCTCATCAATAGTAGTGGGAGCAAACTCAACAAAATAACTATCATGTGAGTCATTATCCAATTGAAAATTAAAATAAAGATGACAAGTTTCATGGTAATCATTATTATTTATAACATACATGTCATCACAATAATCATCATAGATAGCAACTTTGTTCTCATAATCGATTAGAACCTTCCGAAATAGTGGATTCATCACTAAATAAAGTCATGACCTCTCCAAATCCACTTTCATAAATATTATCATCATAAATAGGAGGCATGCTATCATCATATAAATTTGCTCATCAAAACTTAGGGGACAAAAAAATACCATCTTCATCATACATAGCATCCCCAAGCTTATGGCTTTGCATATCATTAGCATCATGGATATTCAAAGAATTCATACTAACAACATTTTCAAAGAATTCATACTAACAACATTGCAATCGTGCTCATCATTCAAATATTTAGTGCCAAACATTTTATTGACTTCTTCTAACACTTGAGCACAATTTTGCTTTCCATCGTTTTCACGAAAGACATTAAAAAGATGAAGCATATGAGGCAACCTCATTTCCATTTTTTTGTAGTTTTTTTATAGACTAAACTAGTGATAAAACAACAAACTAAAAGATTCAATTGCAAGATCTAAAGATATACCTTCAAGCACTAACCTCCCCGGCAACGGCGCCATAAAAGAGCTTGATGTCTACTACGCAACCTTCTTCTTGTCGACTCGTGTTGGGCCTCCAAGCGTAGAGTTTTATAGGACACTAGCAAATTTCCCTCAAGTGGATGACCTAAGGTTTATCAATCTGTGGGAGGCGTTGGATGAAGATGGTCTCTCGCAAACAACCCTGCAACCAAATAACAAAGAGTCTCTTGTGTCCCCAACACACCCAATACAATGGTAGATTGTATAGGTGTACTAGTTCGGCGAAGAGATGGTGATACAAGTGCAATATGGATGGTAGATATAGGTTTTTGTAATCTGAAAGTATAAAAACAGCAAGGTAGGAAGTGCTAAAAGTGAGCGAAAACGGTACTGCAATGCTTGGAAATAAGGCCTAGGGTTCATACTTTCACTAGTGCAAGTTCTCTCAACAATGATAACATAATTAGATCATATGGCAATCCCTCAACGTGCGACAAAAGTCACTCCAAAGTTCCTATCATGGAGAACATAAGATGAAATTGCTTGTAGGGTATGAAACCACCTTAAAGTTCCTATCCATTGAGCTATTCCTATAAGTGTCACAAACAACCCTAGAGTTCGTAGTAAAATAACACCATATGACACACATCAATCAACCTAAATGTCACCTAGATACTCGAATGTCACCACAAGTAGCCGTGGGTCAATTATACGATATGCATCAAACAACTTCAGATTCACAATATTCAATCCAACATAAAGAACCTCAAAGAGTGCCCTGGTACGTCTCCAACGTATCTATGAGTTTTGATTGTTCCATGCTGTTATATTATCAGTCTTGGATGTTTTATAATCATTTTATAGTCATTTTATGTCATTTTTTGGTACTAACCTATTGACATAGTGCCAAGTGCCAGTTGTTGTTTTCTGCATGTTTTTTACATTGCAGGAAATCAAAACCAAACGGAGTCCAAATGCAACGAAACTTTACGAAGATTTTTTATGGACCAGAAGACACCTAATGGGCCCTGGCTGCGGCTGGGGGCTGCTCCGAGGAGAGCACAACCCACAAGGGGGCGCCCTGGTGGGTTGTGCCCACCTCGGGTGCCCCCCCGGACCGCCTCTTTGCTCTATAAATACCCCAATGTCAGATTCGAGGTTCCGCAGACCCTTGAGAGGTTCGAACATTGGGGTGCGTGTGAAGAACTCTCCCCTCCCAGTATGCCTGCTTAATGATTCCACGGCTTAGCTTGACGAACCCAAGGGACAAGAGACACAACATTTTATCCTGGTTCGGGCCACCTCGCGGTGTAATACCCTAGTCCAGCTTTGTGGCGGATTGCCTCGAGGGCTTGAGGATGAACTAGTACAGTGGTGGAACAGCCTCGGGAGGTGAGGTGTTCTTGAGCTCGATGAGCGGGTGAGGTGGTGAGGGTGGAATTGATCCGTCCTCTATGGTGGTGGCTAAGTCCTATTTATAGTGGCCTTGGTCCTCTTCCCAAACGTAGGCGGGAAGGGATCCCACAATGGCCAAATTAGGGAGACAACTAGTACAAGCTATGCTGACAAAAGTAGTCTTCGCCTGCAAAAGGCTCTGGTGGTGACGCTGTGGTGGGCCCTGTGATGAACTCCATCCTGCCATCGTGGCGGTCTTGGTCTTGTTGCACCGATATGGAAACCTTTGCTTGATTCCTCGAGACCCCGTGCCTGCGCTTGCCTCCTTAGCACCAAAGAGGAAACTGGTACACCGCGCCCGCTGGCTCCCGCTTGGCCTTGGTCGTCATGGCTCACGTCATATGAACCTCGCGAGGTGCATCTTGCATAGATATCTCCGCTCCTCGGGAGCCAGCCTAGTGAGGCCGCCCTCCACGGAGGTCTTGGTGTCGTCCGCCTCGCGAGGCTCGGCCCCTCGCGAGGGTCTTGAGTTGTTGTTGCTCAAGCTGGGCCGTACCGGGCCGTTGACCGAGCCACGCCGTGAGCCGCAGGCAGGCAAGCAAGTATGGGTACCCCCATTCCCAGAACGCCTATAGTAGCCCATAGGCCCAAGGCGCGCTCGAACTCGGCTTTGAGGCAAAGACAAAGGGCAAGGGCGGAGCGCCGTGGGCCCTAACCTCCTGCGGCCTCGGTCAATGCGTGGCTATTGATGGGATGTGGGCGCCTCCGCTTCCCCATGCTGCCTCGGCAACCGCCCTACTTGACGAGACTCTGCTTCATGCAGAGAAAAAACCATCATTACATGCGATCGTGGAGGCCGACGGTTGGCCTCCTGTTGGCTATAAATGAGGAGAGGGGCGGAGCCCCCTTTTCTCATCTCCTTCTTCTCGTCGTCCGCTCTCTCTTCTTCCTCTTTGCCTCACCGTCTTGCCGTAGCTCACATGGCGCCGATCAGGAGGTTTTCCGTGGTGGAGATAGGGAAAACTCCCCGCGAGGAGCAGGGGCCGCTCCCGCCGAAGAAGAGGCTGAGCCGCCCCCGCGACACCGGCAATAGGCCAGTGGTGGCGCGGCCTTGGTACGAGCAACCTCCGCCTCGCTTCCCGCTTCCTCTGTACGCCCAAGCACAAGGCTCCGGAGGAGGGGCAGCGCCCCGCGCCACGCTAGCTACAACCGTGGTGGCCAGGCTGAGATCGCACGGGCTGCAGGCCAGCGAACCCACGCTGAGGGCTCCTCACGCGAGTTTGCGGTGTGGGCGGCGATGCCCCCGCGCACATGGATTCAGCTCCTGCGGTTCTTCACCGAGGAGATGCCGCTGAGGGGGCCACTCGAGTTGTGGCTGCAGCACGCCGGGTGCTGCAGTCTGGCCACGGGGGCGAAAGTCGAGGTCGTCCCCCCGGGTAAAATCTTCATGACCCGAGGATGGTGAGAGGTCGCCCGCGCTTGCCGCGTGGAGGGGGCCACTACAAAAAAAATACACTTCCGTGATGATACGTTTTTGTCACGGTAGGTCACATTTTCTGTCATGCATGTACATCCATGACAAATTTATGACAGAATCAAGATAGTCATACTTGTACTGTCGTAGAAGTGTTCCATGACATTACCAAAATTATCATGACGAAAGTGTCCACTTCCATGATGATAAATCGCGCGTCATAGAAGTGCTTTCATCAAGGGTGACCGACACGTGGAATCCACCGTAACGGGATGCCGTTAAGTTATCGGGTCCGGTTTTGGATCCGATAACCCGTTAACAGCCCGGACAAATGGGAAATTTCCACGTGTAAAATTCTAATTGGCCAGAGGAAACACGTGTCAGCTCGTCAGTGGGTCAGATAGGCGCCTATGATATGTCGACACGTGCGACAGCCTACCACTAGCCCATTTAGCTTACAAAGGCCGGCCCGTTTGACTTGGTCAAAAGATAGCGGGCTGGCCCATGAAAATCATGTTAACGGTCTCTTCACAAATAGCCCATTTTACGGCCCTGTAACTCACGGCCCGTCAGGGCTTGCACGAATTCGGCCCAGCAACGTCATGTGGACCGTCAAATATAACACCAGCCCGTTTTACTTTCGGCCCATGTATGGCCCACGACGTTGTCGGTGTCAAAACCGACGGATCTCGGGTAGGGAGTCCCGAACTGTGCGTCTAAGGTCGATGGTAACAGGAGACTGGGGACACGATGTTTACCCAGGTTCGGGCCCTCTCTATGGAGGTAATACCCTACTTCCTACTTGATTGATCTTGATGAATATGAGAATTACAAGAGTTGATCTACCACACGATCGTAATGGCTAAAACCCTAGAGGCCTAGCCTGTATGACTATGGTAATGTATGTGTCCTCTCCGGACTAAGTCCTCTGGTTTATATAGACACCGGGAGGATCTAGGGTTACACATGGTCGGTTACAAAGAAGGGAATCTATATATTTGGTCGTCAAGCTTGCGTTCGACGCCAAGGAGAGTCCCATCCGGACACGGGTGCAGTCTTCGGTCTTCGTATCTTCACAACCCATCAGTCCGGTCCATGGCTAACAGGCCGGACGCCCGAGGACCCCTTAGTCCAGGACTCCCTCAGTAGCCCCTGAACCTGGCTACAATGACAAGGTATCCAACACGTAGATCTGTCTTCGACATTGCAAGGCAGGTTCCTCCTTCCGAACTCCAAGATAGTCTTCGGACGTATTGAACGTGTCCGGACCTGTAACAACTGCGGAGAGACTATAATATTCCACAAGCCCAATCTGCTGACAACTTTTTACAACATGACATTACATCCGCCCGGTCATAATTTTGAACCGTTTTAGCTTGCAGCCCCGGGTTTCGAGGCGCGGCTTTATTGGCACGTCTTATCCAAGTCGAGATCGTGTCCCCCTTATTAAGGGATTCTCATCAACACAGATGTGGGTAACCCAATCGTCTCTGTGGTACAACTCCTTGGAAACAAGCAAGTTTTAAGGCCCAGGAGTAGACTTTTAGATACTCACGACCTTTATAAAGGGGCGCACACCCGTCCTTTTTCTCTTCCATGTTTGCTTCTTCCTCAGCCCTCGCTACCTCAAGTCCTAAGACCCAAGTTTCGACCCCCACAAGCCTTAGTCATGTCCGGATCCGGCCTTCCTGGTCGGTGGGTGGTTTCTTCTATTACACAGGAGGACATTGCGAAGCTTAGGGCGGCCACATATCTGACTGCAGAAATCCTCCATCGGCTCCCTGCCAAACGGCAGGTTATCCCTACCCCCAGATCCGGCGAGAGGGTCGTGTTCATCTCCCACTTCCTCTGAGGTTTAGGCTTTTCCCTTAATCCCTTTGTTCGAGGGCTCATGTTCTACTACGGGCTGGATTTTCATGATCTGGCCCTGAACTCTGTTCTTCTTATCTCGGTGTTTATCGTCACGTGCGAGGCCTTCCTTCGAATCCATCCACACTTCAGCTTGTGGCTCAAGATCTTCCACGTAAAGCCGCAGACGATTGGGGGGAAGCAGGCGGAGTGTGGTGGCGCCACCGTGAGCAAGCTTAATAGCGTTCCTTGGCTAAAAGGATCCTTCACCGAGTCCTCTGACCTATGGCAGCGGGAGTGGTTCTACATCCCCGAGCCCCGTGGCTCCAAGTGGGCGGCTGCGCCTGCGTTTTGACCCAGCCTTCCGATCCACCTTGCGTCGTGGGTTAATAAGGGGTTCGACTGGGGATAAATTGATGAGGTACAGACTCTTCAAAGCCGCATCAAGAGCCTCCTTGAGAGGGACATTGATCTTTTCAATGTTATTCAAGCAATGCTGGCTCGTCGGACCTTGCCGTGCCAGAGGCGACCCCTCCGCATGTGGGAGTTTAATCTCGAAGGGCCGCGAACACTTCAACACTTCTTCGGCACTACGCACAAAGGGATGTGGAAATTATTTTTCGGGAAACGGAAGCAGTGGCCGGATACTACCGAAGACATCGGCCTTGACTGCAACCATCTGGACACCATGGTAAGTATCCGTCCGCCAAACACCTCATAATCAGGTATCCTGTGGTAAGACACTGAGCAGGCCATCTCTTTCCAGGGTTGGATAAAGAAAGCGGAACAGATTAGGTGTCAGGGCCCTCTTCCCGAAGACTCAGTGGACCCCGTGCTAACAAGGATGCTGGCACCAGCATTGTATCAGGCACCAGTGGAGGAGGGCAAGGTGGAGAGTAGGAAGACCCTGGATGGCCTTCGTTCTGGAGGTAAATTAGACACCGAGTCCGGGGAAATCGACATTTCTTCGCCCGAAGACAAAGGCGAAGAAGAGGCAAGCATCCCTTCTCCATACAGGAAGAAAAGGGCCGCCTCCAAAGGTTGGGAGGAGCTGACTCCCAAGAGGTTCAAGACGCCATCGTCGGGCGGCTCGGGATTGGAAGGCGACGCCGTTGAACAGCTCCGTTGTGAGGACAGGCCTTCGACCAAATCGTAAGTAAATCCGGGGTGCTTTAACCACATCTCGTTCCTTTCCTGTTATTGAGTGACACGTAATGTTCACGTGTGTCTTAACAGTTCGGCGCATAGTGTTCCTGAGTGATCCTCTTCTTCAGGAGATCTTCTCCCAGAGATGATGGAAAGCGAGAAGCCTCCCCGGCCTCCATGCCCAATAGGGCGGATGACTCTGAAGTGTCGCCTCGGAGGGTTTTTCTTGATCGACAAGCGGCTCAAGGGACGAAGGAGGCAGTACCCAAAGGTGAGCCTCCGATCATCCAGGATTCGGGGGCCAACAATGAAGGCCCCAGACTCTCCGGTTTTCAACCAACGGTGATTCTGGAGACGAGTTAACAGGTTCCTTGAAAGGATGGTCATGCTCCCACAGCAGCTTCCGGAGACCCAGCGGCGCCCGATATGTTGAGAGATATGCTGCGAAAGCATCTGTCTCGGAGGAACAACGTACCTTGATGGGTACGGTGGTTGAGAGGATTCTGTCCGCGAAGAGCGGATTGAATGAAGCCTTCATGATCCTGCTAAGAGGCTTCGAGGTTTGTGATGTAATTTTTTCAACTATATTTTATTTGCAATATGCACCTATGTATAGGTAGTAGCCCCTGAGACTCGGGTTGGCTTCCCATGGGAGGCGATCAGAGGATCAAAAAGATATGCTCAGGGAATGATCTGGTTAATTGGAACACAGGCTCTGTCGCCCTGACGACTACCCGGACTACAGAAGTTGCCGAGCTGCAGCGGAAGCTATATGTTGCAGGGGATGATATTACGTTAATCAATATGCGTCTTGACGAGTTGCAAGATATGTATTTGAATCAGTCATTACACATACGTGTTTATAACATAAGCGTGACGCTCGAAATTGCATACTGGTATGTGCATGGCTACAGATGGTGCCGTCGCCGTTGAGATTCTGCGGGCGGAGCTAGCCCGGGCTAAGGAGCAGGCCTGATTTAGTAATGCAGCTGCCGAAAAGGCATCAGCCGATTTAAAGGCCGAACAGGCTGCTCGGCGCCAAGACGAGGAGAAAATGTCCATGATGGCACTTGAACTAAAAAATGCCGCTAGCCGCTGTGAATTCCTCGAGAAGGAGAATAAAGCCAAGACGACTGATCTTGACAAGGCCTTGTGAGAGGTGAAAGAAGCGCGGTCCGAATCTAGAGCAGCCCGTGAGGAGATCCGACAAGCTGGGGAGATTGCAGCTGGTAAGCCCTTTTTATTACAGACTAAGTTCGACGATCCGAATTATGCTCAGCTTAACCAAGTGTGGAGCTCTCCAGACGTGTTTTTGGACTTGCCGAAGAGCTCTTCCGATGCGGCGCAGTTTTACCAAGCGCAAGAGGGATATGCAACGGAGAAGCTTCTCTGGTCACAGTTTGGTGCATCAAAACGCCCTCTGCTGCTAAATGAACAGGTGTCCCAATGGGCCGAGCTTCATAGGATATCCGACGCTGCCGTGAAGAACGTCATAATCCAGTTGTGGCCGACTGAGCCTATTCCGAATAGCTATTTCGGCTTGGTGCAGTGCCTTGCTGATGCGGTTCCACGTATTGACGCCGTTAAGCGGTCTGCGTGCATTGAAGGTGCATGGATGGCCTTTGCTCGTGTCAAGACATACTGGGGGAAGATGAAGGCCATCGATGTTGCGGCGAAGGGTCCGCCCAAGGGCAAGGACCATCACGCACCAGAGCATTATTTTGAGGACGTCTTAGAGGCTGCCCGCTTGATAGAGGGTCAATGTTCGAAAGACATGATATTCGAGTGAAGTGTATCCGAATTGTAAAAGACAATCTTTATAATCAGTCTATATTTTAGTTTTGCCTAAAAGGCTTTTGTGCCTCCTGTGCGGCCGTTTGTATATGATCTGAAAGTTTTCCAGTCGTCAGCTTCAGCCCCCTCGTAGGAAGTACGGGGGTGTTCGGAAAAGCATCTGAGCACTCTTGACCCAACGTCTTGGTCCGTGAAAGAGGTGTCAATGCGGTGAATGAGGCAATCGGACTATAGGGCGTTAACACTTTCACTTAGCCATAGGATTTTTGTAGGGGGGACTACGATATAGCCCCAGGTATGTGTACGGCTTGTTCCAGTATGGTGCGTTACATATATGACCTGAAGAAAAAGGTCCTTCGTATAATACAGAGGGAATCACGAAAGATTCTGATAAGTCATAGAGTGGTTGACCAGCTTTTGCAGCATCATGATAGTTGGTTTTCGGCTTTCTCTACTGAGGTGCTTGACCAGATGAACCGGAAGCACAATCGCAGTAGTTCTCCCTTTACTACCCTAGCCTATAGAGCGGAACGTAAGGTAGCAAGCACAGGAGCCGGCCAACCCAACCATTAACCCAAGACATGATTCGGAGCTGATGCATATAAGGCCAAACTCGCGACGCCGAAGTACGCTATAAAGCTGTTTGGACTTTGTTGGCAACTCATTTGTTCCCATACCGAGCCCCTGGCAGGTTGTGCCGAGGAATGTGTGTAAAACAACCATAGGAGCCAAATTCAAAAAAGAAACGAATGATAAATGCGGATTATGTTTATTGGGACCTGAGTGGTATGCCAATGGTTGCTTTATATATAAAAAGACCACAACCCTGGCTATTTGACATGCCCGGGGTCGAAGGCGGAGGAAAAAGGCACATTACACGCTCGAAATAAAGAGTGCGGTCTACAAAAAGTTATTTTGGACCTCCTGTCGCACGTCTCGGCCGCCTTTCCTCGGCAAGGGGATTCCTGGACGGAAGTAGCCCCCTAGGTGAGTGTACGGATCCGAACTCCGATAGAGTCAGATAGATGTTTGTCCTTTGCATCACCTATTTTTAAGAGATAATGAAGAAAGAAAAAGTAAATTAGAGAAAAAATGTTACTGAAATGCTTGCGGGCTTGTCCGCATTGTACTTCCGCCGATGCCCATGGTATCTTAAGTGCGTAGTTATGTATGCGCGATACGAATTTCGCAGGTATATGAGATGGGCGGCGGAAGCTGAACTGCTATTTCCGCTCTGGAATTGGTCGATCCTGTTGAATGGAGACTGGTGGCTTGATAGCCAACAAGGTATGTGGTTTAATAAGACCGTTTTGTACTGAAGTTGTCGCAGTATAATCTTCAGTCTGGAGGGAGTGCTTTTCCTGTTCCCTTATAGAGTTGTGTGTCGCGTATACCATGTTCACTGTTTTTTACTTCGGGGGGAAATTGATTCTGACTCCTGGTATTTGGTTGGTGAGTCTCTTCGTCGTCGCTATCACCGAGCGGCCTCCTCCCCTTGTGTTCGGCGTTGATCTTACCGGCCTACTTCAAGACCCAACAACTTCTGTTGGTATGATTAGCTGGTTTGTCGGGGTGGCTGTGAATCTGACAGGGTCGATCCAATATCTTGTCTAAATTGGACGACCCGTCTCTGTTTGCCTTGAATGGCTTTTTCCATTGGTCGGGTTTGGGACCGCTGAATCCGGCGTTGACCGCTATGTCGTGCGTTCTTTCATTATCATTGAGATGTTTGTGTTTGCTACGTCGTGGCTTGCCATTGCCGTCTCGGACTTCCGAAGTGCCCGGATCGCTGGCGTTGTTGCTTCTACAAGCGAGCCAGCAGTCTTGTCCCGTGCAAAAGTGGGTCATCAGAGCAGTAAGAGCTGACATGGATTTTGGTTTTTCTTGACCGAGGTGGCGGGCAAGCCACTCGTCCCGGACACTATGTTGAAGGCCGCTAGGGCTTCCGCATCCGGACAGTCGACGATTTGGTTCTTTTTAACTAAGAACCTAGTCCAGAGCTTCCTGGCTGACTCTCCGAGCTGCTGGACAACGTGACTTAAGTCATCGGCATAGGGTGGCTGGACATATGTTCCTTGGAAGTTGTCGCGGAAGGCGTCTTCCAGGTCTTCCCAGCTGCCAATAGAGTTTTTCGGCACACTATTTAACTAGTATCGAGCTGGTCCTTTGAGTTTTAATGGAAGGTATTTGATGGCATGGAGGTCATCGCTGTGGGCCATGTGGATGTGGAGGAGGAAGTCCTCAATCCATACCGCGAGATCAGTTGTTCTGTCGTATGATTCGATATTCATGGGCTTAAACCCGTCTGGGAACTCATGCTCCATTACTTCGTCTGTGAAGCAAAGGGGCTGTGCAGCGCCTCTATATTGGGCCACACTGCGACGTACCTCCGATGGAGTCCATTTGCGGGGTTCGGCCCGGGTGTGGCTAGGTTTGTCACGTCCGAATAGGTAGCCATCACCGCGTGTCGACGCACGACCTTGTGATCCATAGATCGATCTTGTATGTCCTGCTCTACTGTCCAGGCCCTGCCGAAGGTCGTATGTATAATCCTGAGCTGTTTTATTCCTGCCCTTACGGCGACGTGGGGTGGTCTGGTTTGGCTTGAGTTGCCGCTTTATCCCGACCGCGTGGCGGTTGGTCGGCCGCGTTGTGAGATGATGGTACGGGCTCCAGTGCCTCGTCATCGAACTGAGGTAGCAATTTGCACTTCGGGTAATTTTTGGCTGGGCCACTAAGGCCGTATTCCTCGGCGGCCAGGACTTCGGTCCATCTATCATTGAGCAGATCTTGGTCAGCTTGAAGCTGCAGCTGCTTCTTTTTTAGGCTCCTTGCGGTGGCTATTAGCCGGCGCTTAAAGCGCTCCTACTTGAGAGGTTCCTCAGGCATGATGAAATCCTTGTTGCTTAGGCTCTCCTCTTCCTCGGAGAGCGGAAGATAATTACTGTCCTCTGAGTCTTCATGTATGGCCTGTTCATCAGGGCTAACGTGCCCATCTTCCCGTTCATCCAATTCGGAGATTGCTTCGATGGGGTCTTCATTGTTTTCGGCATCGTTCGGAGTATTGTTTTCTCCGGTGCCGGTGTTGCTGTCTTTTGCATGACGCGACTTAGGGCGGCGCCGCTGGCGCTGGTGTCTGGGCTGTGTCTCAGGAGGTTTGTCCTCAACTGGATCCTATTTGTCATCGTTGTTAGTTTCTTTAGGTGTATCCACCATGTATACATCATAGAAAGAAGTGGCCGTCCAGCATCCGGTAAGCGGCGGGTTTTGGCCCTGCTCCTCATCGACATCGTCGTCCATACCATCGATGTCTTCGGAGCCGTAGTCAACACGTCGGTTAAGTCTTTGACAGTGTCTATGAAGTGGGCGGTGGGTGGGAAACAAGATTCTCCATCATCAGCCTCCAGTTCAAAGCGGATACAATTCGGCTGCGAGTCCTCCGCCGAGGACATGTTCTTTAATGAGTTTAGCACATCGCCGAAGGGCGAGTGTTGGAAGATGTCTGCGGCGCTGAACTCAAAGATCGATAAATGATCAAGTTCGGCGTCCACGGGCTCACATGGTTCAGAACTTATAATCAGAGACGAGTCCGAAGTTCCGGTGACACATATATCATGTGAGGTTAAGTCCATGTGTGGCTCCAACGCCGGGGAATCAGTGGCCTCCTGGTGGGGTTGAGCTTCCTGTCCTTGGATGGCGCAGTCTGCTCCAGATCTAAGGCCAGAGCGGTTATAGGAGCTGTCTCTTGGATGCGACCCGATGACAGATTTAGGTCATGTTCATCGGGGTGACCAGGAGTGGTTGCCGCGGTCTCGAATCCGGAAAAGATCAAATCTCCATGGATGTCTGCAACGTAGTTCGAGCTCCCAAATCTGACCTGGTGGCCAGGGGCGTAGCTATCGATATGCTCCAGATGGACAAGTGAGTTGGCCCGTAATGCGAAGCCGCCGAACACGAAGATCTGTCCAGGGAGGAAGGTCTCGCCTTGGACAGCATCGTCGCTGATGATTGAAGGGGCCATCGAACCTTTAAGGGATGGCACAGTGGAACTCTCAATGAAAGCACCAATGTCGGTGTCAAAACCAGCGGATCTCGGGTAGGGGGTCCTGAACTGTGCGTCTAAGGTCGATGGTAACAGGAGACTGGGGACACGATGTTTACCCAGGTTCAGGCCCTCTCTATGGAGGTAATACCCTACTTCCTGCTTGATTGATCTTGATGAATATGAGTATTACAAGAGTTGATCTACCACGAGATTGTAATGGCTAAAACCCTTGAGGCCTAGCCTGTATGACTATGGTAATGTATGTATCCTCTCCGGACTAAGTCCTCCGGTTTATATAGACACCGGGAGGATCTATAGGGTTACACATGGTTGGTTACAAAGAAGGGAATCTATATATTTGGTCGCCAAGCTTGCCTTCCATGCCAAGGAGAGTCCCATCCGGACACGGGTGCAGTCTTCGGTCTTCGTATCTTCACAACCCATCAGTTCGGCCCATGGCTAATAGGCCGGATGCCCGAGGACCCCTTAGTCCAGGACTCCCTCAGACGCCGTTCGGCCCATATGAGGCCTTCGTATCTTTAGGCCGTTTAGAGGCCCACGGTGACTCAAGGCCGTAAGAACAGTAAATTTCTTTGTACCCGTTAACGGCCCATGATTCACATGGGCCGTTTCCAGTCCATGTTAGCTTTCGGCCTACTGACGGCCCATACGTTCTTGGGCTCCTTTCCGGCCCTCGATTACTTCCGGCCCGTTACTGGCAAATTCCCCTAATGGGCCAAATTCGGCCCATGGCAAGAGTCGGCCCGTTTCTAGCCTGTTAACCCGTTGTGCTATTTCTAGCCCGTCCTATATTATGGCCCATTAACGACCCGTTATGCCTGTGACAAAATTAAGCCTTTGTTGTCCTCCGGCCTGTTAACGGGCCGTTACCATGCTGGGCCGATACCAATTATGCCCGTTTACGGCCCATGTAGACCCATTTATCCGACGACCCAAGGCCCACCAATTCTATGGCGGTGTTGGAGGCCCATTTAAAGATGGCCGGTAGGAGGCCCATGGATCCTACGGATCGTAGTAGGGTCAAGGCTACCACGGTCCGTATATGGCCCATGGTTGTTGCGGCCACTAGCAAACCAGGGAAAAAGAAGACTAGGAAATAAATAAGCCCGAAACTAACGCTAGGCTATTAAGGCGATTGCACAGATTACATCCACTGGGCATTAAAGATCGCCACCAGTGCAAATATAGAGAGCACCCTACACTATACAAAAATGGCTTGCTGTTTTCTTCAGCCAGTGGCTGGACGTTAAGAACAAATTTTATATCGTAGCATAACAAATTACAACTATAAAACAAAAGGAAGGTTGGCATAAAAGTTAACAGTCTGGCATATAAATTCACCACCAGAAGTTCAGAAGCTCAGTTCAT